>CM042065.1:11564300-13032891 GCA_023512825.1 Liposcelis brunnea | reverse complement strand
TTTATATCTGTACATTCCTGTAAGTTGGCCAACATGGGCGAAAATGTACTGCAAACCATCTGCTAATTGAAAAGCATCGACGTTGTTCAGTCGATATTGAACGTGAGAGTCTACAATGAGTTTAGTAAGACGAAGAATTTCTCGGCAAAGATGAAAAGCTAAAAATAAAACAAACTTGAGTTCACGAGCGTCGCTAAAAATTTCAAAGCCACAAAAAAAAATTAAAGCCTACCATTTCCAAACCGAGATTTCTTTCTCTCTTTCGTCGTCAACGTCTTCACCGGCTTCAAGTTAAAATTATAATCCAAATGCAGGTAATTTAAATTCTTACGATGAATCAAAAGATTCAGCATATTGTAGCCCTGGCGACAAACTTGCAATCCCGCTTCGACCCAATCTAATGTCGTCGTTTGAAAAAATTTCGTCGATTTAAACGATCTGAATAAATATCTACAACCAAAAATTTTTTAAGCATTTTTTTTCTAGAGAAGTCGTTGAGCTAAAAATATTTTCTTACCTCTTTTTCTGTGGTTTCGGTGGCCGGTGCTTCAATGCATTCAAAACATAATATTTCAAAAGCTTCTGATAGCTCACTCGAACTTTTACCGGCTGGCCAGGTGGACAATGCTCCCTGTACCATGATTTAACTAAAGGAACATCAATCGCTCGTCTCGTTCTTCCTGATCTTAAATTAAACGGCCTAGGAGCCCACAAAAGCGCAATCCCATGCGCCGTATTATCAGTATAAAGTAGCGTAGCTTGGAAAAAGCTAACAATATCATCCTGCAACTCAAAATCTTCTTCATCCGGAAGAACTTCTTGATTTTTTATCGAATGTCTATGTGAAATTGGATTAATTAACGGATCAAAATACAAAGCAGGTAAATCCGGATCTTCAATTTTAATGTGTACAACATTCGGCGTGTGATACCTGAAATTTAAAAAAAAAAATGCTCAATTTTTTTGAATTAAAAAAAATTTATTTTATTGTATGCGAGCTCAGCAGTCGCTTTGCAATCCTCAACAAAACGACTAATAACGACGCACATAATTAATTTATCACATGCTAGTAAGATGAGCCAAAATTTTAGGATCATCCTAAAACTTATGTGAAAATTTTTTGGTGAAAAAAAATATCCTTACCATGATAAGTGAACGTAATGAGGCAAGTCGTTGTACAAATGAGGGAATGCTATTCTATATTCAGTCCTGATAGGTTGCCTAATTATTATTTTATTTATGTCATTAAATTCGTTCCAGTCTTCATCCCTAAAAATTTTAAAAATTCTATTAAATTTAATTTTTACTTCAATATTTTTTGCTTGTGAGTTAAACTTACGCAGGATTTGCATCTTTAATGAGCGGCTCGAATTTAGGCCCTCCTGGGATGGCCATATTTAAAGCCTTAGCAGTGAAAAATGAAGCATGATCAAAAAGATAAAAATAGTTTTCATCTACAAGATCTGTTAGAAGTTGATTTGCTAATCTGTACAATGTCGCCATTTGTGGCAAAGTCAAATACCATCTTCTGTATGTTGGTCCATTCACATGCCTTAAATAAAATATAATTTTCTATTTTAATTCCAAAAAATTAATTTATTAACATCTATTCACAAAAAAAATGTCAGTTCAAAATCAAAACCAATAAATTAGATAAATCTTAACTTACTTTGTACCAACCAGTGGCTTATGCTCATAAAACCAATTAGCTACAGGACCATCTTCATCTGGTTCCATTTCTATTTGAATTGCTTCTAATGGCTCCACATCTAAGACGTTATCTGCATAATCAAGTGGCGGTTCTTCATCATCAAATGGTGGAAATCTCATTCTTTTAAAATGACGACGATCTCTTTTTTCCCTTCTCATCATAATCCACATTGTGCCCCATTGAGCTATATACACAGGTTCAATCACCCAAGGAATTTCATTTACAAACGTAATAGCACCTGTTATGTGATACAGAACTTTCACATCTCGAATTTGTTCCCAAGGCATGGGCATATTTTCTAGAAGCTTCATCACAGCATGAGGCATATACTTCAGTGCCCTAGTTTCAAGAAAACAAAATTATTAAAGGCTTAAATATAAAAATTAGTTATAAATTAATTAAACTTACCCCAAATAAACTCTTTTATCATGCCTGTACTTCCGACTACTCATATCACCATGATCTCTTATGATTTTACGAATATGTTCAGGTGGCATATCTTCCTTTTGTGCATCAACAAAACCGAATTTCCTTTTCTCTGCAAACCTTTTCGTTTGCAGTTGCTGCCATTTCTGAGCTTTTTCTTGTAGTTTTTCTTCAGGAATGGTTTCTGGAGGTTTAGGCACAGCTGGTGGTGCAGGTCCAACCACAATATTAGCTCTTTGTGCCTGTATGGCTTGTGTTTGCATTGCTGCAGCTGCCTGTGCAGCCGCAGCCATCTGTGCCGCTTGTGCTGCTGCTGGGCCATCATGGCGGTGGCCCATGGATGCGGCGGAAGGAGGTATGGCGGGATAGCCATCCTGCCTTTTTAAAAATTTACGATTCCTAAAAAAAAAAAAATAGTAAGAACGATTATATTTCTGAGTAAAACAAAACTTCAGGCTTTATTAGGGGGGAAAAAATGAGACGAAGATAACCCCTCCATAGTCGGCTTCGTGTTTTCAATTAACTTAAAAAAATGACTGTTAATTCTATTTTAAGCGAGGAAAAAATTTGTTAAATAGTTAATTCAGTCAAAAAACTACAATTTTATAAATATCTAACGAACATTTCTGCCTTAAATAATAATTTAAGCGATATTACGTACCTAAATCGTTGCTTGACCCAAACACTCGCTGTACACTAGCTGTAATGGCGTCTTCCACGTTTCCGGTTTTAATGCGCTTCTGTTGCCAACTGAACAGGAAACGGCTTGAATTTATTGAGTATTTTACGTTAATAATTAAATACTAATGCACCTAACTAATTTCACAAAAAAAGAAATTAATTATCATATTTAAATATTTATTTTAATTCAACTAATCCGATAATATCGCATAATTTTAGAGCTAAAAAACACAAATTTTATTTTTCAGTTATACCAACATTACGGCAAGTTAACCCAAGCTAACCTCTCCGGCCGGCTTTGTTTTTTAAAATATTTATTTTAAGGTAATTAATAAGTGAAGTTAAAGGTCTCTTAATCATTTTTAATTATTCTGTATAACTTTCTTCGATGAACGAGTTTAAGTTTTGCCACTTCTAGCAAATTTTTCGTCACAAATTCATTATTTTAGTCATTGTTGCCGCGACACTTGTTTTCAATAATCCAAACTTTTACTTTTCAGTAATAGAAATGGATGCGGATTTATATGATGAATTTGGAAATTACATCGGTCCTGATTTAGAATCAGACGATGAAGAAGAAGATGAAGATGTCATTTCAAGAGAGCATGAAGCTCAAGACTATGATGTAAGCTTAATTTTTTTCCCTTATCAAACTTCACTCATACTTTTGTGAAATAGAAACTCTTTGGTGCTTTTAGGAAGATCAGGATGACGACAAGGAAGGGGACGATATGGACGTTCCTCAAATGTCTGTTGTCCCTACATGAAGACAAACGGTATTATCCCAATGCACTGGAAGTGTACGGACCTGAGGTAGAAACAATCGTTCAAGAAGAAGATAATCAACCTTTAACAATGCCATTAATTGCACCTGTTAAATCCAAAAAATTTCAAGTAAAACAACAACAGTTACCTGAAACTATCTATGATATGGAATTTCTAGCAGATATGATGGATAATCCTGCTTTAATAAGAAATGTTGCTTTGGTTGGGCATTTACATCATGGAAAAACTACATTTGTTGATTGTTTAGTGAGACAGACACATCCTGAATTACAAGTACCGGATGAAAAAATTTAAGGTTTACAGATACATTAATTATTGAGCAAAGTAGAGGAGTTTCAACAAAGGGCAATTCCAGTTACACTAGTGTTACCTGATATAAAATCGAAAAGTTATTTAATGAATATATTTGATACACCTGGTCATGTTAATTTTTCGGATGAAGCTACTGCAGCTATGAGGATGAGTGATGGAGTTGTTGTGTTTGTGGATGCAGTGGAAGGTGTCGTCTTAAATACAGAAAGATTATTAAAACATGCAGTGCAAGAAAAATTAGCAATAACAATTTGTATTAATAAAATTGATAGGCTTATTTTGGAATTGAAATTGCCTCCGAATGATGGCTATTACAAGTTGAGGCATATTGTGGAGGAAATAAATGGATTACTAAGGTAAATTTTTCAGTTTTAAAGGTTTAATGCAATAAAAGTTAATTTGAGATTTTTTTTTCAGTTTATATTCAGATGAAGAAAATCCACAAATAGTTTCACCATTACTAGGCAATGTTTGCTTTGCAAGTTCACAATATTCAGCATGCTTTACTCTTAAAAGTTTTGCTAATCTCTACAATGAAAGATATGGAGATATTAACATTAATGAATTTTCTAAACGACTTTGGGGAGATATTTATTTTAATTCTAAAACTAGGAAGTTTTCTAAAAGCCTCCGCATAATAATTCGCCAAGGACGTTTGTCGAGTTTATACTGGAACCGTTTTTATAAAATATTCACGCAGGTGGTTGGGGATGTGGATACGACCCTACCGCACGTTATCGACGAATTAGGGATTCGATTAACGAGAGAGGAAATGAAAATGAATTTAAGACCGCTGTTAAGACTTATCTGCAGCCGATTTTTTGGCAATTTTGATGGTTTCGTTGATATGTGCGTTACTCATATTCCGAGTCCGGAAACGAACGCTAGGAACAAAGTTGAAAATTTGTATACTGGCCCTGCAGATTCGGAGATTGCCCAGGATATGATTAAATGCAATTCTGATGTAAGAATTTTTTTTTTTAAGGAAAAATGATTAAAATGGCGAGAGTGTAAAATTTAAATATTTTTTAGGGGCATTTAATGGTTCATAGTACTAAAATGTACCCGACGGATGATTGCACGTTTTTCTTCGTTTTCGGAAGAGTTATGTCAGGTACTCTTCAAGCAAATCAAGATGTAAGAGTTTTGGGTGAGAATTATACCTTGCAAGATGAAGAAGATAGTCGGATTTTGACTGTGGGAAGGTTATGGATTTATGAAGCTAGGTAAAATAAATTTTAAAGGTTGTTTAAAATTTAAAATGTTTATTTTTTGGGCTTATGAGATTCTTTTGTTTTTTTTTCAGGTATAAAATAGAAGTGAACAGGGTGCCTGCTGGAAATTGGGTTTTGATAGAAGGTATTGATCAACCAATCGTGAAAACTTCAACTATTACAGAAGTTCATTCGGATGAGGATGTGTTTATATTCAGGCCTTTGAAATTCAATACGCAGTCTGTTATAAAAATTGCCGGTAATTTTTTTTTACAATCCTGGGTTATGGGTAAATCTGAAAAAAAAATTTAAAAAAATTATTTTTTAACTTTTAGTTGAGCCAGTCAATCCATCTGAATTGCCCAAAATGTTAGACGGTTTAAGGAAAGTTAATAAATCATATCCGTTATTATCTACAAGGGTTGAAGAATCAGGAGAGCACATCGTGTTGGGCACCGGAGAATTATATCTTGATTGCGTCATGCATGATTTGAGAAATATGTATTCTGAAATCGGTAAAAAATTTTTACTTTGGCACAAGCAATAATTTTTTTAGTTTTTAAATTATTTACCTGGTTAATTTTTTTAGATATCAAAGTGGCCGATCCAGTTGTTACATTTTGCGAAACAATAGTCGAAACATCATCTTTGAAATGTTTTGCCGAAACACCAAATAAGAAAAATAAAATTACAATGATTGCCGAACCTTTAGAAAAAGGTTTAGCTGAAGATATTGAAAACGAAGTCGTTCATATTTCATGGAACAAGTAAGTACAATTAACTTGGGGTAGTGTGAACTAAAAAAAAAGTATGTGTTAAGTCTAAAAACTAATTAGAAAATTTTTTAGCTTCAAGTTCTTCGAGGGAGGTTAAAATTTGTGATCTAGCTCACACTTCCCCAAGTTTATCTTGCCCTAAAGCAATTAAATTTTACTTTTTAAACTTCTGTTTATTTATTTTTCCCAGGAAGAGACTTGGAGAATTTTTCCAAACGAAATACGACTGGGATTTACTAGCAGCTAGATCCATATGGGCATTCGGGCCAAACATAACCGGTCCCAACATTTTAGTCGACGATACCCTTCCATCTGAAGTAGATAAAGGCCTTCTAAATTCAGTAAAAGATTCAATCGTTCAAGGTTTTCAGTGGGGTACAAGAGAAGGACCTTTGTGCGAAGAACCAATTCGAAACGTCAAATTCAAAATACTTGACGCTGTAATAGCATCGGAGCCTTTACATCGAGGCGGAGGACAAATCATTCCAACAGCGCGCCGTGTCGCCTACTCCGCATTCCTTATGGCCACACCTAGATTAATGGAACCTTATTTATTCGTAGAAGTACAAGCTCCAGCCGATTGCGTATCAGCTGTGTATACTGTTTTAGCCAAAAGAAGGTAAATTGAATTTTTTTTTTTTTTAATTTTTAGATGAACCACGGATTTAAATATTTTTATTTTTTAGGGGGCACGTTACTCAAGACGCGCCAGTCCCAGGATCTCCTTTATATACTATCAAAGCATTTATACCTGCTATTGATTCGTTCGGATTCGAGACTGATTTGAGGATACATACCCAAGGGCAAGCATTTGGGGCTTTCAGTATTTCACCATTGGCAGGTGATTAAAAACAAAAAAAACTAGAAATTTCTAAAAATTGCTGTAAATTAATAATTATATTTTTTTGTTAGATTGTACCTGGAGATCCATTAGATAAAAGCATTATAATTCGCCCGCTTGAACCTCAGCCTGCAACTCATTTAGCTAGAGAATTTATGGTTAAAACAAGAAGAAGGAAAGGTCTTTCAGAAGACGTATCCATTAACAAATTCTTCGACGATCCTATGTTGCTGGAATTGGCGAGACAAGACGTGATGCTGAATTATCCATTGTAAAAAAATTCTCAACTATTTTAATTTTAGGAATTTTTGTAAAAAAAAAAAATCTTAAAATAGAAATCAATTTTTTAAAAAAAAATTTAATTTATTTTGATCTAATCTATTTAACAATAATAATCAAGGATAAAATGTCATAAGTCTTTAAATATAAAGGAAAAAAAGTTTTTGGCACGATAAAAAATAAAGCTAAGCTAAAATCAGTCAAGAACAAAATTTTTTTTTAAGTAAAAAATTAACTGATGGTAACTTAAATGAAAAAATAATTGAAGCAATGAACATAGCTGCTTGGAAGTAGGTATTAGAGCCCAAGTCTCAGATTGCCGGTTGAGTCTGGAAACATAAGCCGGAAGTTTGTCCCGTGAGGGCTTTAATAGCTATATGCACGTATACTTAAGTAATGGGCCTCGAAGGACTGATAAAATAAAAAATTTAAACGGTTCACCATTTGCTATATACAACATTTGCGTTTTAACCTGCAATTATATACGTCATCGGGCTATTAAACAAAAAAAAGGTCTAATAAATGCAGTACGAGAATATCCTAATTCTACAGTGAATAAAAAAAACAATAATATATACTATACTTAATTTAAAAACAGATATCTTTGACTATTTTTTTTAAATATCGGTGCATAATAATTTCAATACAATAAAAATATTTGGGTAGTATGTAATTGCCGTAAAAATGTTGACTAAGATAGAGAGAGATAACGCAATAACACATTTGGAAATTTTTCGCCTTAAAAAAGAACACTTGAAAATTCAATTCGGCAATAAAATATTTTTTTTTTAAACAAAGCTCTCTTCAGTCTAATTATTTGCTCGAGGTTTAATTAAAAAAAAGCTTAAACAGGAACGGAATGGTCCATGGATCCTTTTAGCAAGCTTGATGACATCCTGAAATTAAAAAATAAAAAATGAGATCATGTTATTTAGTGACAACTCTAATTTTTGTGGTTAAATTACCTTTTAGTCATGTGCTCAAAAATAAATGAAGGAATGATGGTAATGGTTACAATATCTCCTGCTTCAGTTATAATTTTGGTAATATCCTTATCTTTTATCCCAACTACATTCTGTCCATCCACTTCTAAGAGTTGATGATCTGTTAAAACTCCATTTCTAGCAGCAGATGAATCAGCAACTAATCTAATAATTTTCCCATCTTTAAAGTGAAACCCGATCCGCCCAGCTGTATCTTTATGAAGCGTCACGGTACGTTCAAAAGGCCTGAAAAAAATCAAGCGTGACCTCATTAATATTTTTCTCTCAAGCATAAACCTAATCTTAAAAAAAAATTCTTACCTATCTCTGACAACTACGGAAATTCCATTAACTGGCGATTTCTTAAAAAGGTTATGAACTTCATCCATTGACATCCCAGCAACATTTTTCCCATTAATTTGTAAAATTTGATCACCAAACCTTAAACCAGTTTGTGCAGCAGGTGAACCTTTGGTCACAAGACTAACAAACACTCCATTATTAACAGCTTGAACTCGAACTCCAACTTTATCATCAATTTTACAAAGAATAAGCTCTCGAATGGCATTAGTCACCATTGCTTTTTGTAATCCCATAGATTGACTTGATAACGGTGCTACCAAATGACCAATTTTATTAGCTGGTTCTATTGAATAATCCTGTCTTAGTGTAATTTGCATATTTTGTGGAGTGGCACTATATTCTGGCATGTTAGCGGCGATGACTTCAGGAGTTAATTCAAGCCCCATGTATTCAGTAAGTGCAGGATACATATTACTAGTTGGTGGTGCTACTGGATATGGCAAGGGTGCAGAGGGCGAAATTGTTCCAGTCGGGTAAGGTGGCGGAGCTGATGCAGATAAATCATTTTGACCAAATGTCTGATTGATTTGATTGTTAAATTTTTCCTGCGCCTGAAAATAAATGAATTTTATGTAACACATCCTTATCAGTTTATAAACATATTAGGTAATAAACATTTCAATCATAATTTTCTTTGTTCAAAAAACCCTCAATAATTATCCATCATTTCATTTTAACAGCAATTATGTCCCCCTGTTTATGTGTAGGCAGAGGCCTAAAATTTCAATTCGTTTAGAGCGGTCAATGAGATTATTTGTCCTGATATTTACCTTAATCAAATGATCCACTTTCATGTCCTCTAAAGAGGGATACAAAGCCATTTTTGTAGATTAGCAATCAGCAATCAAAATCGATGAAACAACCGGAATTTTTTTCCGAAAAGCAAAATAATTAAAGAATCAATCACTAGAACTGAATTGTTTGTAAATTATGAATGTTTAATGTACACTTGGTGTTATGTTATAACAGAACTGAACAGTTCCTGCGCAAGTACGAACGTCGAAAGTGAAATAAAAAAGCTGATACAATCACAAAGAAATGACTCACAAACATTCCTGACCTGACGTAAACGGTCACGTGTTTGTCGTGGAATTAGAATTAAAGCAGTCGCGATTGCTAGCGGACGTTTCGAGAAGTTTGACTTGCAAACGGGGGTACCGGCGGATTGTTTGGTGAATTATGGTGAATTTTAAGTGAAAACTATGGTGCAACTAATAATTTTTGTTGATTTTGTTAAAAAACAGTGTGGTGTTTTGTAGGTTATCGATAAATGAAGAGAAGAAGAAGCGGCTATCAAGGTAAATAAGCATTTTTAATTGATGTTTTCATCGCCAACACGAGGCACCGCCATTGCTTTTTCTTTTTCTTGCATTTTAATTTCTAATTAGACTAGCCAGACCGGAAGGACTTTATTGATTCCCTGACGACATTGACGACAAGAATTTTAAGAAAAATTCTATATTTCCATTTACCGCGAGTCGCGAAACAATAATTCAATGGTGATTTGTCGGCTAGATAGAGGGGCATCCTAATTTGTCTTTAAGAATTATAAAAATTTCAGCTGAGTGACTTTATTTGGTTTTTGTTTTACAAAAGAAAGTAAAAAAATTATTTCTTTTTTCCTTCTGTTTCTCTAGTGTGCTTGCTTGAAGTGTTTACAACAGGTTAGGCATTCCAATGGTCTATAACCTCTCTTGTATAATACTAACTTCTTATAACCCTTGAAAAAATAAATAAAAATGATGACCTCTTGTCTGTCGCATTCTGAATTGGATCGTAATGCTCTAAAAACATCTCCAGGAAAGAAAGTAATTTCTCGAAAAACCTAAATGGTTATATTTAACCAAAAGCAGAAATTATAACGAAAATGATAGAGAGATGTGGAATGATTTTTACTTTGCTCACAAGCTTGACCTGAAATGAAATAAAAAGTAGTGCAGTTAAAATTGGAAAACAGATTTGAAATCAGCCAACAAAAAATTGAAAGAATGAAGATAAAATTTTTTAAACAGTACAATGAATGCGTCACTGAGAAACACGAAAGGAAGAAGAAAAATTTATTAATTTTTTTTATGGGAAAAAATTTTATAATCCACCAGTCTAGAAAGCCAAAAGTAGAGTTGTTTGCCCCAGGAGTTACAGCGAATGAATATTCAAGCTCCTGTTGCTGCAGTTCATGGCTTAAATTTGAAAAAAATTCAACCCAATACAATGTTGGGTGCCACAATGAAAACTTTGGCTCTTTAAAAATTTTTGTTGCATACACACACATTAGTACCGCCAAATTTTTTCTGTTTATTTTAACTAAGGCAATTTTTAATAAGTTATTTGTTTCATTTTATCATTTTTTACCATCACAGCAAAGCAGTTTTTAAAGAGATTCAAAATATTTATTGAAAATACATTAAAACTAGGCTTAGTGGCCAACTGTTTGCCTTTTACTGATTTCCATTTTATCCACAGTGCCTCTATTGCTGATGAAAATGTTTTAACCATGAATTTTTACTGCTTATCTACAAGCCAAACCCAATAAAAGCTCAGATAAAGTAGGCTCCCTGTAAGACAAAGATTTAAGAGGGAAATGTTTGACAAGGTTAGGTTATGTTTGATTTCTGACGCTGCCGCTGCTTGCAGCACAGCACCACCCGACCACTTTTTACATTCCAAATCAGTTTTTTTGGAACTCTACTGATGTTAATAATATAGAACGATACATTTCGAATAAATATTACATTTCAAAAGGTTTTTTTTCTAATTTCAAAATTCGTAAAAAGCTTTCGTTGAGCTCGAAAACGAACGCACCCCAGCAGCTGTTCAGTGACGTCAAATTAAACAAAAATGGTGGTGGTGTAGTTTCGCTTGTGAGTACATTTCATCCCGAAAATAAGTATTAAAAATGTTAGTGCCCCACCGATTGATATATCAAATGTTTATCGTAAAACATTCAAGTGTTTTTTTAACGATCCAGTGATTTCGGTGTTAACGTAATTGTTTTACATAAATCTCAAGACATAGAAGCGAAATCACTGGCACGACCTTGTTGATTGCCGCATGAGAATTTCCTGATTACAGAGGTATTTTTTTCATTTTATTTTTATTTTAGCATCTAATATTAGATTATTTCGATTTGCATGATGTCGTAAATCAGTAGCAGTTGTCATATGTAATTTTTTAATCAGATTCAGGGAAAATGTCATTCGATATTTTATTCTTATCTTTTTTTTTTCTTCAATCCATATTTTGGACTCTAATATCAAGTTTTATTAATCAACACAAATAATTTCATTAGTAAAGCATTTATAAAATCAATACGAATGCTTAGTTTTCTATCATGAGAAAAAAATGATTACCAAGTTAGGTTAGGATTTTCAAATGTAAAAAATCAGTACATTTTTTTTTCGTTGTGATTCAAAATGAAAACTTATCATTAATTGACTCAATAAAAACTGATTCATCGAAAAAGTTGAGACAATGATAGGAAATGAAATCCATACAAAGTTCTTGAAAAAAAAAAAAATTATTTGTATACAAAACACGATTACTGTTATTTATAGAGCCATGTGTATTTGCAGTCACAATAACAATGGTTACGTTATTGCATGGTATTAATCACCATGATCGCATTGTCATTAAAATCAATTGATCTATAAATTAGCTGATTTCGAATGTTACATCAGTAGTATTGATGTTCCTCGTTTGTAACTGAGAAAATGGAATTATTTTTTACTCGTGTCCTTTAAATGCCGGTAGCGTCGCGATATGAATGCTTTAAAATCACATAAATCTTTAAATAGATTTTTTTTCTCGTAATCATTGCTCCAATTTATAAAATGATGTTTTCTTAAGGTCTTTCAAGGAGATGAAAATATTTAAAAAAACATTCTGGACTATTTAGCATGTCCGCTAGGTAAAAAAAAAAAGTCTCTGTGTATGTGATTTTGTGATTGAAACCAGATGTCTTGTTTCTTTATTGAAATTTTTCGCGTGTAGTGAATTCGTGTTTTACGTCATTAATTTATACTTCACGTTGTGTTAGTACTCGGTTTTATTTGCTACAGTGCAATACGATTATTTGTTGTTGGGAAAATTTTCGGGATGGTTTAGTTTTTGCCGGGGACGAATGGGAGATGTCTCTTATTGAATTGCATAGTTTACCGTTCAGGAATATTCGGGAAGGGGAGTCATCGTCTCCTCATTTATCGAGATACAGCCCTCTTAGTTGTTCTTCAAGCGAATCGTCTAAATTATCTAAATTGTATTTAAGTTCGGCATGGAGGAAGAAGGAAAAAGTGAGTAAGGGTCGAATAAAAAAAATTTTAAGATAATTGATTTTGGCGAACTTTGCGATTAAATGTTTATCATTTTTAATTTTGAAGGTTTATTTTGAAGAAAAAATTAAACGACCTTTGAAAGAATTTAAATTAGTTAAAATATCAACATTATAAAAGCTAAGAGAAAACATTTATTTGGCTTTGATACTGCGTTTTAATAGTTTAATTTGTGTGTTATTATTTATGTTACTTTTTAAGATTTCTTTTGTGGCTTTTGGATATAGGATGGGCAGGGAAAAAATTTTAATAGCTTTTGAAATAGTCAATAGATTAAAAATTGGCGGCGTCGAGGTTTTGTTAACCTAATTTTAAAGAGGATTTTTTTAGTGTCTGTCAGAATTTGATTTTTACAGCAAGGCAGAAGTTAAATGAGAGTATTCGGGTTGAGAAATTCCGGAAATGAAAATTGGTATAATTTTTGAATTTTTTTAGGAGTTTTGAGGGGTGTAGCTAATTTTTTCCCATCTAAACTCGTTTGAAAGAAAATACTGTTTTCTTGGGAACAATAGAATTAAGTGAATGATACATTAGTTTGTTCAATTATTCATTTTTTGAATGAATATTTGGCTCGCATATTTGGATGTGCATCAGATATTTAAGAATTGTTACAACAGATGAGGTGCCAGCTGGTGTGGTTAAGGTTATCAAAAGTTTTTTGTTTTGCTTGACTCTCAGATTGGCGCACCCGACCGGTTGATCTTATTAGTATTCTGTCTTGTGCCTTCTTTTCTTTACTTTTTTTGTGTTATCTCAAGCCTCCATGAACACTTAACTGTTACTATTGTCCAACTACTGCACACTTTAAGCTGCCATTCACCCTGAGATGGAAAAAGTTGGAGTATTTTACGTTTCCGCCCTGGAGCCATCCTCCTGCTCTTTTCCTTTTCAATAGAATGGTAGTCTACCTCAATTTTGCACTATTTCTGGCGAAATCTATTATTCAGGTCATCATAAAATGGCAATTTATTTGGGTCTGGGTTTCAGAGCTAAACCTTTTTTTTGAAAAAATTTTAAGTACTTTTATCAATTTTTTTTACCGGGTTGGTTTTTTTCCAGAAAAATTTTCAGTCACTTTTCTCTTTAAAAAAATTTCCAGATCTGGAGAGTAAATCCAGACATAGCATTAGAAATTTTAATGGAAGATTTTTCAGAATTTTTTTTTAAGTTAAAATTTTCCCATAACTTTCCTCTGCCCAAAAATTTGGCTGAAAGTCGTTTTATAGTGTTACTTGGGAGATTTTTTTTACCGAATATAACTTTATGGGTCAATAAAAAATTTATTCTAAATATTTTTTGCAGACAAAGAATTTTTCAAAACTTTTTATAACAAAAAAAAAAGTTTTTCCTGAAATAATTTTACATGGAAAAAATTACTCGAAAATTACTTTTCAACCCAAAAAAGTTTTTCAAATTTTATTCCTTATCTGTTAAGAAGATTGCAAAATTTCCCTTCAACGAAAAAATTGTCCAGACCTTTTTGGTTGAAGAATTTTTTTGTGTTAAACCAGTCTCTGAAAATTTTTTTTGTTTGGATTTTTATCAAGTTTTGTCACACTGAAAGAATTGCTTGGCTGAAATAGCCAAAATTTAAGTCAAATACGAGATTAAAGATCTTCAGGAATTAAACTACCTGAAGAACCTGAATTATTATGTCAATTCTAAAAATTTTCTATTTGGCCAAAATTAGAGTTTTCGAGAATTTCCTCAAAAACGGCTTTAACGATTTTTCATTCATAACGAATTTTCTAACCTATGAACACGTCACCACTACACTACCACGTCATTATATTTCCTCACCTTTCAAAACACCAAAGCTCTCTCTTCAATTTTAATTAACCCAATATCGAACTTTATTCTAAAAAGGGATGATGAGAGGTTAAAGGGGTTATCATTATTACTGATCCCTGATGATAAATGATTTTACGCGCCATTAGTTCCAATCTATGTCACTTTTACTTCGGGTGTTTTTTTTTTTTTTGGCTTCACTCCCAACAAATATACCGACTTTCGATCAAAAAAAATTGTTTTTTTCCCTGCCGTTCGAATATCTAAAAAATAAAAGTTTCTGGATTGTTTTTGTTTTTTTAAAAAAAAAAATCTAAAATTATGCCATTTTGATTATTTGCCAAAATCTAATTCACGTATCGTTAATTCAAAAACATTTACACGTTCCTTTAAATCTTTAAATGATTTAATACACCCGAAAGCGTTTCCCTTGTTATGTTCTTTACGAGTACTTAATATTTCATTTAATTGCCAATAAATTACCGATCGATTTGCCTTTTTTTTTTTTCCTTAAAAAATTATTCATCAGACCGAAGCAAAGAACTCACCTTCATACGTCCCATTGAACACAATAAGTGATGTGACCGTGAAAATATGTGATAAATGAACTGGTCAACAGCCCAAGTGAAACTAAAATAAAAAAATAAGCTAATTTTGAAATATTAGAAAAGTAAACTGATATTTGATGGGGCTTAATTCCGGCGGATATAAAAAAAAAAATTAAAAGATGCGATGAAAGTGATTGGAGATGGAGGTTAAAGTTCGAAATTTTCATTTCGCTTGTCGCTTATGAATTTTTTATTTATTTTTTTTATATCGATGCCAAGACCCTTGAATATATAGATTGAAGCTTTCGTTTCAGTCAAGGGCTAGACGTGAAGTCGCATCCGTGCCAACATTGTTTTTTTTTTTTTCGAAAAATGTTTCGCGGAATAAAAAACGGTGGATTTTCCATCGTGAAACACCATGTGTGATTTCGAAAACGTGTTTTTGTTGGGGTTTTTTGAAAATGGGAAAGAGGGGAATGTTTTCGGTTTTTAATTAAATATTTTGATGAGTGGCGTGGAAATTTTAGACGGTGAAAAGTTTAAAATGGAGAAGTTTCGGAGGTGATAGGGTTGGGTTTTTAGTAAAGTGTAATTTTTAATTAATTTTTTTTTTAATTTGAAAAAAGCGAGAGCGAGTTTGTAAATCATCAGAGTTTAGATAGAATTTTAGTGCTTGGAAAAAATTTTTAAGCACAAAGCTAACTGCGAAAAGAATTTAAAAATTTCTACTCGCCACCAAAATTATTTAGATTTTTTTGAGAAAAAATTGTAGGTCTACTTTTTTCTCTAAACTGGGTGAAGAGTTGCCATTTTGTAAAAATAAAATAAAAATTTAACTGAATCATATGTTTTGTCTCCAGATATTTCTAAAAAAAAAATTCTGCTAGCCATCTGTAAATCAAAGAATTTTTTTTCTAAATTAAGATTAATTTTTTTTAAAAACCGCCCCAGTTGTGTACGACTTCTAATCCAGACCCAAAATTTGCATCCTAAAAATTTCTCCCCGTGAGATTATTCTGAGTGAATCCATTTTTTCAAAGAAAGCTCTATATCTCACTTTTCACAAAATTATCTTAAGCAATTTTGGAAATTGTTTTCCAAGAAAATTTGACAAGAATAAATATTAAGATAAGACTAGAAGGGGTCAAATTAGTTGTTCCCAAAATAAATTTTTCTGAAAATCTTATATCCAAGAATTTTTATCATAACAACAGACAAAAATTTTCTACGCCAGATGAACATTCAAATATTTTTTAGATTGAGGAGAAACCGTGCTGTCATACGAATGACTAGATAGTCAGTTTTAACAGACGTATGGACTGACGGACGTCATTATGAAAACGATTTGATTTTTATCGTAATTTATTGGTGTCGAAATGTCGAGAAACGTCAAAGTTCGGCATTACAAAACTTCCTCTTTTTAAAACTGTAAAAATTTGAATTTTTAACTGCTGTTGCTTTAAAAATGATTTTGAGATCATGATTTTAAATTTTGCTCCCAGCAATTTTGAAATTTGGACTTCGAAAGGTCTAAATTCCAAAAATCATTCAATATTTTAGCTTTTAATTCGCAAAGAATTATAATTTAATAATTAAAAACGACTTTAGCGCTGTTAGATTACGGTTGAATCAACTAAAGTTGACTCCAGCGCTCTCCAACGGCTGTTGTAAGAACTAGAAATGATTGTAACGTTTTAACGGCGATTCTACAAACTACAAATGACTTCAGCGCTCTCCAACGGCCATTTTACTTACTAGAAATGACTCCAGCGCTCTTAAACGGCCATTTTACAAACTAGAAATTTTTTTAGCATTCCAACGGCCGTTTAACGAACTAGAAATGACTCCATTGCCCTTCAACGGCCATTTTAATAACTAAAAATGATTCCAGCGCTCTCCAACGGCCATTTTACAAACCAGAAATCATTCCAGCACTCTCGAAACGGCCATTTTACAAACTAAAAATGACTCCAGTGCTTTCCAACGGCTATCGTAAGAACTAGAAATGATTGCAACGCTCTAACGGCGATTCTACAAATTACAAATGACTTCAGCGCTCTCCAACGGCCACATTACTTACTAGAAATTTTTTTAGCATTCCAACGGTCGTTTAACGAACTAGAAATGACTCCATTGCCCTTCAACGGCCATTTTAATGACTAGTAATGATTCCAGCGCTCTTCAACGGCCATTTGACGGCAGTAAGTGGAACTAAAACTACCCCAGCGCTCCCTAGTAATAATTTCCCAATGTATACTTTACTCTAACGCTCTTCGGTGGGCGTTTTACAAACTAAAATTAATCTTTAACGCTCTCCAGCGGCAAAATCACGAACTAAGACGTTCTGAGCGCTCTTTACGGTCACCCAACAAATCTAACACCACTCCAGCGCTATTCAGTTACCATTATGCGACACTAGCGCTGCTAATCATGTTTTTCTTTAAACTTGTAATACTTATGCGATACTATCGGTGAAATTAACTATTTGCTTTAAATCAGCTAAGAAGCTCGTGAATTAATGCTGATCCTAAAATCTTTATCAATTTATTAAATTAAACAAAAAAACTAATAAACGAAATTAGATCCGGCCAGTATTCTTAAAATTAATTAAATTATCCATACAAATTAACAATTAAATCCCTTTTACAAAATTTTTTTTTCATTACACAATATTATTTTCAGCTCATTTTTCAACAAGTTATCGTGTTCTGTCATCTCCTTAATAACATTTAGTTTGTCAATTTTTATTTTTTTATTTATATCTTCCATCTGTTATTTTAAGCTTGGGCAGTTTGAAATCATCACGGATGCGTCAGCGGCTACACATCACTCGTTCATTTCCGTAGAAAACAACCTTAGCCCCTTTTATCATTATCATTTTTCTCCTCAAAAAAAAAAAAATGTATGTCATCTATCAAATCCCCCCCTTAATCATGTAAACAATTACGTTTGACGTTATTTATTAAATTCTCGTTGAAGGTTATGACATTTTCTTTCACCGTTAAAAAAATAAATATTTAAAGGGGATAATAAAAGTCTAATTAGACTAATTCTTAATGTATCTTTCAGCGCGAACATCCGATTATTTTATCTCTGTTCTTAGACTTTAGTCTTGACTATTTTGCTTTTTATCATCTTCCCATTCAAGTTGATGCTCAGTCGGTAGATCGATAGTCTTCCGAGTTGATTCCAATTTTTGATTAGTTGATTTTTTTCCCCGTTACGAATGTTTAAATGGTGTCAAAATGTGCGGGAATATAGAGCAGATCGTGTATTTCGATGATTTTGATGTTTTTAAAAAGGACACGAGGTGTTTGTGTAAATGGTTCGGGAGTGAGGATATTTTTAATAAGAATTTTAAGAAAACTTTGACGTTGAAAATTTCATGATTTTTGGTTAGTGGGGTAAAGGAGAAATTGAGGTTAGGGTGTGTGCTGAGGGTCCTTGGATTATTAAAATATTGTGCACTGATTGGTTTTTTTTTTTTTTAAAGAATGAGGAAGTCGAAAGGAAAATTCGAAATTAATTGTTGTTGAATCGTCATCTATTGCGAGTTAAATGAATCAGATTTTGTAATTCTGGGATATGATATCATTCTATTTATGCTGATTGCACTAAAATGGATTGAATATGATTTGAAAGGCTGTTGAAATTTTCCATTTAGAATACTTTTTAATGATTTATCTGTTAAAACCAATTATTTGTTTAGGAAGTTTTAGTGACGGTATAGAAAAAAGAGTTTAGAGTATAAGGGGTGGAAGAAAGTCAAAAATTTTCTAGGGGGTGCTTCCGATCGTTCACTGCAAAATCAAAATCGGACTATTCCATGTTGATAACACTATCGAAGCCATTTTAGATTTCAAAGTGACACTTTTCATCAAAGTAATTAATTTTTAAACAGCAAACTTTTGCTTTCAAACACCCCCAATGCATCGTTGCTTTTTAAATATTATAGCTTCCTCCTTAAGATGAATATTTCATGATCAAACCTGTCTGAAAATCCTTGTCGATCAACTTTTCTATCAAAAAAAGACTTAGCTGAATTAATAAAGACTCGAACGCTTTCCAACAACCTTTTTACAAACTAAAAACAACCTCAACGTTTTTCAACAACCATATCTCAAGCTGATAAATATTCCAGCGTGCTGCAATGACCACTTCACAAACCGAAGCGACTCTATCGCTCCGGTGACGATTTATTTCTTTAGTAAAATGGTCCACAGAGAGCACTGAAATCGTTTTTACTTTATGAAATGACTGTTAGAAAGCGTTGCAGTCATTTCTAGTTTGTGAAATGGCCGTTGGAGATCGCTGGAATCATTTTTAGTTGGTAAAATGGGCGTTGAAGGGCGCTGGAGTCATTCCTAGTTCGTGAAATGGCCGTCGGAGAGTCCTGGAGTCATTTTCAGTTTGTAAAATGGCCTTTGGAGAGCGCTGGAGTCATTTTTAGTTCGTAAAATTGGGGTAGAAGGGCGCTTGAATCATTTCTAGTTCGTGAAATGGCCGTTAGAGAGTGCTGGAATAATTTCTAGTTTGTAAAATGGCCCTTGGAGAGCGCTGGAATCATTTCTAGTTATTGAAAGGTCCGTTGAAGGGCGCTGGAGTCATTTTTAGTTGCTAAAATGGGGGTTGAAGGGCGCTGGAATCATTTCTAGTTTGTAAAATGGCCTTTGGAGAGCGCTGGAATCATTTCTAGTTATTGAAATGTCCGCTGAGGGGCGCTGGAGTCATTTTTAGTTGCTAAAATGGGGGTTGAAGGGGCTGGAGTCATTTCTAGTTCGTGAAATGGCCGTTTGAGAGTGGTAAAATAATTTCTGGTTTGTAAAATGGCCCTTGGAGAGCGCTGGAGTCATTTCTAGTTTGTAAAATCGTCGTTGGAGCGCTGGAGTCATTTTAAGTTTGTAAAATAGCCATTGGAAAGCGCTGGAGTCGTGCTAGTTCCTAAAATAAACTGTAAAAAGCGCTGCAGTCATATCTAGTTTGAAAATCGGCTATTTCAAAGATAGACAAGTAATTTAGAAAAATTATTTCAATCAATCAATTCGAGATTCTTTATAAATAGTGAACTCTGTAAAAAGAGGCTCATTAGACAACACATTCGCAGGTTTTGACACGATTGAACAAATTATTTCATTTAAAACATTGCTTTTCACATCTAGTCAAGTTTCGACAAATGCAACGTGTTGGAACTTGCAAACCGCCAGTTATTCATGTCTCTTCCATATATGAAATGTTTCGCAGCTACTTATTTAGTAGTTTCACAAGTCAGAGGTTTTACAGTAGATGCAGGTTGTAAAGCTTTTTCATCCATTTGAAAAAAACATGAATTTAAAGTTAAGACTTCTGCTTGAAGCTCCATTGAGCAATGTAAAGATTGCTTGCAGTTTCACGTCCAAAGAATTGTCTCTCCTCTATCTTAAGGAAATTTTTCTTATCCTTTTGCTTCCTTATATTTTAATATGAAACAATCATGAAAAATTTTCCACATCAAGGTCATAGGTCTCACCGACTATTTTATAAAAAAAATTTACCAAATACAAAAATAATTCGAAACAATTCCATTTTTACCTCGAATTTTTTTGAAATTTCAAAACAATTCAAAAATATATTTTCACTGTCATTCAAAAAATCATGAAAGATGCGACAGGTGGGTTTACCCATAACATCTTCGAAACAAATCGATAAAAAGAATATATCAAAAGGAATATTCCTCATTTCTCAATTTGAATGACAAGGTCACATACGAATCAATATTTAGTTTACTTTTAAAACCAAAAAACTTTTAAACAATAATTGACTTTCTTATCTTCGAAAAAATATTTCTTAAACAATTTTAAATCGGTGCACATTGGCAAGGAACAATTTAAACCAATGACCCATCCTGTACACAACAAATTTCAATTTAAATCAAATTTCGTATTCTTTTAATCTAATTAAATTCTTGTAAATTCATAAGGACTATTTGACCAAAGTAAATTAAAAATATCCCGATTTATAAATAAGCAACAATGTTATTTAGTATAATGAACGTTGAAAGAAATCCTTGTGACTTTTATTCTTTGGATTTTTTCCCGGGATGACGCTTATTTATTTTTTAATTTGCAAGTAATAATTTATTTAAAATTAAAGATTTCCCTGATTGATTTATATTTTTTTTTTAAAAATTAAAAGAATACGAAATGATTTTTTAAGAGGAAAACGTGTTTTTTTGATTTATCAGGTTACGTGATTATTTTTAATCGTGATTGATAACGGGCTTTTTCCGTCGCGGGATAATTGAAGTGGTTTTTTTTTTTTAAAAAAAAAAAGATGAGTTCATTGAATTCTTCCGATTCATCTAGTTCTTCTGGGAAGAGTCAGTTGACGAAAATTGAAGAGACTGTGCCGTTAATGCTAAGCCAAGCTCCACCAAAAAATTATGGAAGTTTGTTTATTTATTATCATTTGATGAAAAATTCGTCGTCTAATACTGTTGGAAAGGTATGGGGAATTATTGATAAAGATTGAAAGGGTCTTAAGGGTTTGATAAAGCGAAGAGGGAATTTATTTTTAGGTTAGTTTTTATTAGAAAAATTTTTTCCTCGTGGTAATAAACCTACATGCAGGAAAAAGTTTTGAGTTAAATTTTTTATGGTCTTTTTTTCGGTGGAATAAACAAGTCCGGACTGGCCCATCGAACCACAAGGAAAATCAACGTGCCCTCTTTTGCATTCTCAAGTTTTGAAAAGACGAAAATTTTTTTTTGCATTTTAAGAAGGCTAAATTTTTTTCTTGAATGAAAATGAAAACTGAAGAAAAGAAGTTTTGTAACGCCGGCTTAAAATAGACCGAAAATTTGAAATCTCCGATCATTAATTAGTCGAAATCGAGTCCCATATTGCCGTCCGTAAAACTTCAAAATTTTTGGTTTTTACGGATTTTACGGGAAGGGTGAATTTTGGCGGAAAATTGTTAAAGATAAAAGTAGTTTTAAATAGTCAGGTATACTCACCAAAAAAATAAAAAGAATCGAGAAAATCTTTGAAAATTTAATAGTTGACCTTATGTTGCTTTGCCAAAACCGTAAACTTGGCAGGGTGGCCTTGAAATCAGAAAATGGACCGAAAATTTGAAATCCCCGATCATTAATTAGTCGAAGTCAAGTCCCATGTTTGCGTTGACCGTAAAATTTTGGAATTTTCATATTTTCCGGGGAGGGAAATTTTTTACGAAAAAATGCCAAAAGGAAAAGTTGTTCTAAATAGAGTCAGGTACCTCTGTACAAAAAATGAAAAAAATTGTTAAAGCCGTTTTCGAGGAAATTCTCAAAAACCCTTAATTTGGCCTTATTAGGCCATGTGAAAGCCGTAAATTTGGCCGGATGGTCTTGGCAATCGGATAATAATTTTTCCTCTGCCTAAGGAAGGCAGTTGCCAATTTTCGTAGCGTTGGCTGGTTCGGTTTCGAAAATACAGCCGCGGAAACGGAAATTGGGCGAAACGTCTGCCCAAAAACCATTTTTCCAGTTTACGACGAAATGCGCAGTTTGATAAAATTTCATTTTTTAAAACGACCGAATACTTTTTCACTCTAGGGAGCTCGAAAGTAAAAAATTATAGCAAAAGCAAAATGAAGGTAATTTTCACAAAAGAAAATGAAAAATTTTTGAAATTTCAGTTTTTTTTTCATATAAAAAAATTCATTCGCATTCTAAGAAGACGGGGCGCTTATGGACTAATTAATAGTTCACGCGGTCTTCTTAGATCGGATGTAAATTTTTTTTCCAGTGAAAATAAAAAGTGTGAAAAGCACTTTATAACGCTGATTTGGGTTTTCTTGCTTGCGCCCTTTGGAAAAGCCAGTCTGGACCTGCATATAAAAAAAATTATTGACCGATTATTGACCACCTTATGACGTCACATCGACGTCACCTAGCGATATTCTTATACCATTTATTATTAAAACTATACAAGATGTCACTATTTTTACGAAAACAAAACCAGACTTTCACATGACGTCACACTCATCTATTAATATTAATTTTACATTATTATAAAACTTAACTTTTTATTCGTGACGTATTTTAGTCCATACCTTGATCCTACTCCTTTTAATGATATATAAATTAAAATGCATTCGCCCAAAATGTATTTTTCTAAAGTTAACACCCTTAGAGTTAAGGGTAAAATAAATATTTATTCAAGATGCTTTTTCAGTGCGATTTAGTTTGTGAAAAACCCCGAAAAAATAAATTAACAACAATCGTGGAATTATTATGTAAAAAGGTTAGTGGGAAAATAATTAGCGACTTATGAACTATGGTCAATATTTATAAATATTTTTGTAAGTTTACTAATCCGATAAGATTAAGAGCATTTTATTGTTATAGTTGAGATTCACGTCAATCAGATTTCATTAGATTAATCAAATCAGAATTAATAAATCTGAATATTTCCCATTTTATGTTTCTTTAGCCATTAACTTATTTTTTAAATTTTTTTAATGAAAAATCATTCTCGTCATCTGATTACTAATATTTTAGTGATATCAATCTTATCTGCTTAAAAAGCAAGAAATGATACATCGACCTTGACAGTTGACTCCCGTGATATCATTAATTGTTTTTTTTTTTTTTTTTTCATTTGACTTAATATCATTGTGAGAAAATATTTAAAAAGATAAAAAATGGCGGCCGTGTATAAGAAAAGAAAAAGAATAAGCACGATTTTAAATAGAAAAATTAGCTGCTCTCGTCAGGTATTTATTATAAAATTGCACTTTACTAAAATTCGGGAAAGGGGTTTTTTCTTTTTACTGTTAGAAATGAAATGGAGGAAAAGTGTGAGAAAAAGAACGGGATGCTGACTACCGGAAATGGCAGAAATCCAAAAATTATGTTACAGTCGGCTACGTTTGATGAAAGCTCGACGGAAATGCAATCGGAACATTCCAGTGTTAATGATGATTCCAAATTAGGAGATTTAGTAAAAAATGAAGAAGTGCCTAGATCGGTGTATCGCGGGCCCCCCGTGTATCAGACGTCTGTTTCTTATGATGAGGATAGTGATGTCGTTAAAATTCATGCGAATATGGAGAGTCGGATAAATGATATGAAAAATTGTGAAAATGGTATTTGAAATGTCTTGGAAAATATTTTAAAGAAAAATTGTTTGGTTTTTAAAGAAAGTTATTAACATTTTGAGAAATCCGCTAGATGGCTCAAGTGTCGCTCATCAGTTTTACAAACAATGCGTGGCTGCTTTAAAAGCTTCTGTTTGTTACCCATTTTTTCTTTTTTCTGGGGTTTCCAAGATATTCGTGTAGAAAAATTCGATATTTAGAAACCAGCCCAATTTAAAATTGAATAATGTTATTTTCCAGCTAAAGAATTAAACTTGCGCAAAATAGTCGATCATAAAATTTAGTTTCAAGTACTAAAGAACAGATCTGCTTTGTTTCTGCAATCGCTTCTGCATTCTACAACTTTTGCAGACGGTATGGTTCCTCAAATATGTGTGAATGTCGAATTTAAGTCTGTATGTTTATCAAAGAATCACATAAAAATGTAAGACTACCTTGAAAATCAAAGTGAAAGACTTTGCAGAGTGTAAAAAATTCAAATACTTCTCACAAAGATGATATGAACACCAGTGGTTGGATACATATATTTGAAGAACCACGTGGTGTGCAAAAGTTCTGGATATCAGAAGACAAGTCGGAAACTTGATGGATCGTTTCTTTATTTTCAGATATTTATTCTTTTCATCTAACAATTCTCCCAAATAAAAGTCTTCAGGTACAAATTGAAGTATATAATAGGTATATTCATATATATAAAGAACTGTGTTCTGTGCAAAAGTTCTAGATGGCGGGAGCAATTCCAGAACCAAAATTGATCGTTTCTTTAGCAATCAAAATAAATGTATTTCGGCTAAAAGTTGTCCCAAATTTATTTGTTACTGTTTTAAAATCGATTTTAAACTCTAAAATGTTCAGATTTTGACACTTTGGGAATCGTATTGTTGGCAAAAGCTCTAGATAGCAGAAGCATTTGCGGAAACAAGACAGAATGATTACACAACTAACAATACTTGTTTTTTTGCAATAAAGATAAGCCAAAGTAGTTAAACACGGTAATAAAAGAAGATTTTTGGAAGTCATTACAAAATCTCTAGACCACTAGAGTCGAGTTCCTCCAATATTAGCATTTTCTGGCGGAGTTTCCCAGACATAGATTACGCCCTGAAATCTTTACACATTCAAGTTTTTTCTTATCTTGCCAAAAATTCAAATCAATAATTTTTTTGTAAAATATTTTTCAAGATTTGATGTCTTATTCTAACATCAGGCAAAAGCTCAGACGCTTCGAAAGATAATCCACCAATAAATGAAATCAAACAAACATCATTACCATCCGCAACAACTTCAAGTAATGACACCACCACGAAGGCTTCAGACAACGGAGATGAAAAACCTAAAAAAAAACCTCAAATAACTCATCAGCGATCCGTGTCTTTAGTAGATCAAAAACCGCCTTCATTTTTAACCCCTCAAACGTACGAAAAAAGCGCAAGCGATGACGTCAACAGGCCGAGAGGGATGTCATTACCGGACGGGAATGCACCGCCGGAAAATCAAAAACAAAGGCGGAGGGGGATGTCGTTCCTTCATCTTAACATGCCCGATTCATCAGGGTGGATGGCCGGACCTGGGACGAGTGGATTCTCAGCTATTTATAATCAGCTGCAACATCTTCCGGTGCCAACTTTTACATTTTCGGCGCCTGTTGATGATGGCTCCGGTAATCTCGGTGCCCGAAAATTCAGTTTTGGATTGAGGAGATTTTCCCAGACGGTCAGTTTCTATGTTTGTTTAATTTTTATCCCGTGAGCTAACATTGTGTGGGATGAAAGATTCAACTCCTGGGTGCTCAGGTTGGACGAATTTTTACGGATGATTTGGATTACTGTCTCCGGCGTTTGTAAATTTTTTTTTTTAAATTTCTTAAAATGATGTGATTAGTGAATATTTTTTTAGAGTTTTCGTAGATTAGATTTTTTTTTTGATTTTACCTCTCACCTATCAAATTTTATTTTCCAGGGAAAAAGCTTATAGTGAATTTTTATAATGATAACAGCATGTTAGATATAATTTTAAAATAGCCAGCCATTTTAAGAACGCTAATGCCTAATCCGATCTTTATAGATCTTTAACCAGTTTAGGTTATGCTGCCACGCATTTTGCAAAAAGTAATCGCGAGCCAGATTAGTCGAATGCAATCTGATCGTGAAAATGAGTATACACCAAAATCATGTGCATAAACCATCGTGGCAGCGAAAGTAACTAATCGCGATATATCGTTTCTGCTGCCACGTTTATCTCAGGAATCTCGCCCTTGTAATAAGTGGCCGGGGCCAGAGAAATCAAATGGAGCCTTAGATTTCAGCTGGATTCCTAAAACCTGCAGTTTGTATGCTGCTGATATAAATAACGGCCCCATTATTTTTAACATGAAATTCAAAATGGCCGCGAATTTCTTAACCTAACCTCAATCCTAGAAAAATAACCTCACCACTCACCGTCACCATTTTCATTTTTAATGACACTTCTATTTATTTTTTCAGACACTCAATCGAAGCGACTCCATGGTATCGCTTTGCTTTCGCACACTCATCAGTTATATCTCAGATGACAATCTTCCTGGACTTCGGAATTTTTTAGAAAGCAAGAAATCTCAAGTTGACGATAGAGACGAGGTAATAACCAACAATAATTTCTTTAGAAAAAAAAAAAAATCTTCCGTCGTATTTTATTACGAAACGTTTGATTTAGCTACTGATTTATAATCAAAACTATAAAAATTTATATTTTACGAGCCTTGTTTTTTCTTAAATTTTAATGTTATGATGAGTTATTTATAAGATTTTATGTTAATGGTTAAGAATGGGGCTATTGCTCTAATTTTGATGGTTTTATTTTTTTATTTTTTAGAATAATTCTACAGCTTTGATAGTCGCTGCATCGAAAGGGAAATTAGATTTTGTTAAGGAGCTTATCAGATTTGGAGCTGATGTCAATGCTGAAGATGGAGATAATTGGACAGCGCTGCTGTGCGCCGCTAAAGATGGTTATGTCGAAATTTGTAGGGAGTTACTCGATCATGGAGCCGCTGTTGATCATAGGGATATGGGAAGTTGGACGCCTTTATTATGGGCCGCTTATAAAGGTAAGAAAATTGAGAAGTAGCGGTAGCAGGTGGAAAAGTAGAGGGCTGTTGACCGAGTGGGGTTTTGAGCCAAGCAAATAAAACCTGTTCTGCCATTTTTTAATCAAATATAACTGCATCTATGAATTTTTTGAATCATTTAACTCTTTTTATATCTTTTAGGAAGGACCCAGGTAGCAGAGCTTTTAATTGAAAGGGGTGCAGACGTCAACGCACATGAAAATTACCACATTTGCCCACTACATTGGGCGTGTGGTCGTGGCCATACGGAAATAGCACGAATGTTAATTAGGAGAGGAGCTAAAGTCAATGTAGGAGATAAGGTGAGTTCATTCGAAAAGAATTTTTTTAGAATTCTTTTGTATTATAACAAAGAAATGAAAAAATAGTTTCAAAAAATTTGTCAACAAGAAATGTTTTAAAAAAAATTTGCCTTACCAGAAACATTTGAGAAGTTATGTGCAAAAAGGGCACTTTTTTGATGTTAAGCTTATGGAGAAAGTGCCCTTTTTGCAAATAACTCCTCATTTTCAGAAAATTTGCTCGACAAGTAACATTTTTAGAAAATTTGCTCGACAAGTAACATTTTTAGAAAATTTGCTCGACAAGTAACATTTTTAGAAAATTTGCTCGACAAGTAACATTTTTAGAAAATTTGCTCGACAAGTAACATTTTTAGAAAATTTGCTCGACAAGTAACATTTTTAGAAAATTTGCTCGACAAGTAACATTTTTAGAAAATTTGCTCGACAAGTAACATTTTTAGAAAATTTGCTCGACAAGTAACATTTTTAGAAAATTTGCTCGACAAGTAACATTTTTAGAAAATTTGCTCGACAAGTAACATTTTTAGAAAATTTGCTCGACAAGTAACATTTTTAGAAAATTTGCTCGACAAGTAACATTTTTAGAAAATTTGCTCGAAAAGAAATATTTTTGGTAAACAGCAAAAAAATTTGCTAAGAAATTTCCTGGAAAAATTCTTGCTACAAATTACAAAGGAATTTTATGCTTTGTCAGCAAAATCCAGCCTGGCAAAAAAAAATTTTCCCCCACTGAGATCCCCCACTGCAACTGACCATGAACCCTTTTCTTTAACTGCCGTATTTTCTTATCTCTTAAAATTTATTTATTTTCAGTATGGTACCTCTGCCTTAATCTGGGCCTGCAGGAAAGGCAACGCAGATATAGTAGACCTTTTACTAAAAGCCGGAGCCAATGTAGACACTGCCGGAATGGTAAGTTAAATCCCCACAAAATTTTTTTGAAATCACATTTCTCAATATAATACTAATTCAATTCATTTATTTTTTCTCATTAGTATTCATGGACGCCTCTCCTAGTCGCCACATCCGGAAACCACGTTGACGTCGTAAATCTCTTACTAGAACATAAACCAAACGTAAACGCTTTAGATAAAGATGGTTGCACTGCCCTTGCCCTCGCTTGCAAGGACGGTTACTACGACGTCGCTGTAGCTTTATTATCAGTCGGAGCTTACATCAACATTCAAGATCGCTCCGGTGATACTAATTTAATTCTTGCCGTAAAAGGTGGCCATAGAAACATAGTAGAAGCTTTATTAAAAAAATACGCGGATATTGACACGCCTGGTAAAGATAAAAAAACAGCGGTATACACTGCGGTGGAAAAAGGAAACGTGTCCATTGTCAAACTTCTTTTAAGCGCTAATCCGGATTTAGAAATAACAACTAAAGATGGTGATACTGCTCTTTTACGAGCTGTTAGATCTAGAAATGCGGAAATCGTTCAATTGCTGTTGGATAAAAAAGCGAAGGTGGCCGCTGTCGATAAGAAAGGTGATACGGCTTTGCATATAGCTATGAGAGCGAGATCGAAGGCGATCGTGGAAATTTTGTTAAGGAATCCGAAAAATAGTCAGCTTTTGTATAGACCTAATAGAAATGGAGAGACGCCTTATAATATTGATGTTAATCAGCAGAAGACAATTCTCGGGCAGATATTTGGAGCGCGTAAGTAATATAATGTAAAAAAAATTAAACTATTTTTTTCGACTATAATAAAATTTTTTTTCAGGTCGATTAAATACGAACGAAGATAATGAGAACATGTTGGGGTACGATCTTTACAGTAGTGCATTAGCTGATATTTTATCGGAGCCGTCATTATCCATGCCGATTACCGTTGGCCTGTATGCTAAGTGGGGTAGTGGAAAATCTTTTTTATTAAATAAATTACGGGGTGAGTACTCTCCCAAAATTATCAATCCCCTTTTCTTTTCAAAATATGTGATAATTTTTTTTTTTTCCCAGAGGAAATGAAAAACTTCGCGAGGCAATGGGTAGATCCATCACTCACATTATCTAGTCTATTATTTTTAACAGTATTACACGTAGCAATTGCAGTTGGTGTGTCAGTTGGCTTAGCAACTAATTCCTGGCTAGCAGGGATCATCATGGCATCATCTGTTTTTATTCTTACTTTTGCATTCCTTATTATTCTTTGGTGCTGTGGAAAGAGGTGAGAAAAGATTTTAATTATATCAATTTATTTTAAGAACTTCAAATTTATAATTTGTCAATTTAATTGCTATAATTAAATTAGACATATTTGAAAAATATTTCAGTTAATTATTTTTCACGCAGGTCTTTATTAAGTAGACTTAAAGTCAGGTAAAATTTATTTTAAAACAGCAAAATTCCCTTTACTTGAAAAATTTTTTTTTAGTTGTGCCAGAAAAAAATTATTTTTGTAAAATAGGCCTATAATTATTTTTTTTTTTAGCTAGGGCACTCGGTCAATGTTTTCTTGATGTTGCATCTTGTTCTTTGTATTGGTGTATTTTTTTTTTACAAAAATGTTTAATCTTAGAAACTTGGAAATCTTCTGCCGCTCTTTATATTTTTTTAAATTTTGCCCCCTCTATATGTTCGCTTTCTCTCCAAAAATAAATGTTGAAAAGTAAAATTTGACATTCAATAATAAATTGTATAATTTTTCGTGTTTCAGATACGATTGGAACTGGCCATACCAAGCCAGCGTCAATTTAGCTCGACATTTAGATTCCTATAGATTAATTTTGCAGGTGCGTATAATTTCCCAATTCAGCCAAAAAATGTAAGCCCCTTATTCTTAATTCTGAATTTATTTTTCAGGTTTTATTTTGTCATCCCCCTGGAGCTCAGTGGAACGACAGTTCTCGAGTTCAGCCAATCCGTTTTAATTTCACAGACCAAACACGAATTAGTAGCACCACAGGCGGTGAAAATTCAGTCGTACTCATGTTAGGTTCCCTATATGAGTCAATTGAAAATGATTATGGTACTTTTTCGACTAGATTATACAGAGCATTCCGACCCAAACCTCGTAAGTTTGAAAAATATAATTATAACGTTGTTAAAGAAATAATTTTTCAATCTAAAAATAATTTTCTTTTCAGTGAAATCGACATCCTCATGGCGTTGGCGGAAAGCTTGTTGTGTTCCTTATATTGTGATATTTGAATTTGGATTTTTTTTATTTCTTTTAGAAATTTGTTTGTTAACTCATTATTTTACTAATTTACCATATGGAAGGTAAGTTTAAATAAAAAATCTCTGTCAATGTTAAAAAAAAATATTTTTTAAATAAATTTTTTCTTTGTAGGGAAACGTACGTAGATGAAATGACGTTACGGATATTATTGATCGGTATAGGAACGCTTTTAGCAGTTGTACTCGTTGCTAATATTTATACGTTAAGCCATATGGTAAAAGCTTTAATTTTTTCCCAAAGACGCCATTTGCAGAGGGCCATAGCTCGATTAGATACTTTAAAATCCGAAGGTTTTCTGCAGGCGCTTAAAGCTGAAGTCACTCTAATGACTGATATGGTAAGTTAAATATTTTTATCAATTTTCGTCCCGTATTTATTTTTTCTTAAATTAAAACAACTTTAGTGCTCTCAGACTGCCGTTTTTTAAAATAAAAATAACATCAGCACTCTCTAGCTGCCATTTTACAAATTAAAACGACAATTTTTAATGACAATTACAAGAACTAAAAACTCTCCCAAGCGGCCATTTTACGCACTAAAACAATACTAGCATTCTCTAGCGGTCATTTTACAAACCAAAACGACTTCAACTCTCTCTCATGACTTTTTTATTAACTGAAAATGATTTCATTGCTCTCCTTTGATCATTTTGCGAACTAAAACCGTAGAAACTGTTTCCAGTGACCATTTTTTGAACTAAATACAACACTAGCGCCCTCCACCTTTAAAAAAAGTATAGTTTTAATACTTCTTGTTTCTTGATTGCTTTTCTCTTTCACTGAAACGATACTAGCATCCTTGCGGCCTTTTTATAAACTAAAATTTTACTTTTTATGGATCATTTCAAAAACTAAAACCGACTCTAGCGCTCTCAACCTACCCTTCCTTATACTGATTCCGACTTAAGCATTCTCGAGCGTCCGTTTCATAAACTAAAAGCTACTATAGCGCTCTGCAACGACCATTTCCCACACTTGGAACGACTTCAGCGCTCTTCAGCGACCATTTTATAAACTAAAAACGATTGTGGCACTCTAAAATTTTTTTCTCAAACTAAATCATCATTAGTAGTCTCTAACGGTCATTTCACAAACTAATAAAACTTTCACTGTAGCGCCCTCTAGGGCTATTTACAAACTAAAACTGATTCTAGCGCCCTCCACCTTTCGTTTCTTTGACCAAAACGCTTTCCTTGAACTTTCTTTAAAAAAATGCCGGTCAAAAATTATTGAAATCTTTTTTTAGGTTAAATGCTTAAATAGTTATACTAAGCAACAAACTCGTTTGGTCGTGGTTGTTGATGGCTTGGATTCTTGCGAGCAAGATAAAGTACTTATGGTTCTTGATGCGATTCACATGCTTTTCGCAGATGCCAACGCTCCCTTTATCGTTATTTTAGCTATTGATCCCCATATCATTTCAAAGGTTAGTATTGATTCTCATTTTTAAGTTCAGGAACTTAAAAAATAAACGTTTTAAATAATAAATTTGATTTTTTTTTGTTAAAAATAGGCAGTTGAACTAAACAGCAGAAGATTGATCTCAGAGTCTAACATTGGAGGCCACGAATATCTTCGAAACATGGTTCACCTTCCTTTTTTCTTAGCTAATTCAGCATTGAGAAAAGTTAAAGTTGCTCAGTCGGCGGCTAGTCGGAGTAGAAGTATTGTCGGAGAAACAAATGAAGATGTCGTCATATCGGTGAGTATAGAGAAATCGACGATTTGTACAAGTTTGAACCTGCTCAGTGAACATAAACTAAATAAATAAATTTTTACAAAAGAACTAAACTTATAAGCAGTTGAGGTTATGTAAACCAGTTACAAAAAGTGTTAAATCTTGCTACAGTTTTATTCTTTCCTTATGTTACTTTGACACTAACGCCATCTAACATCAATTTAACGAACTAAAATAAACTCCACCTATCGGAATTTTTTAAAACTCACCATTTACATTTTTCAGGCTTCAAATCGACGTTTATCAGTCGAATCAAATTTCACTAGCAGCACTGAAAAATTAAAACTCCCGAGCAGGAAAGGTTCTAGGAAATTAAAAACAAGCGAGAGCATTGCGAGTAGCATCGGTAGCAATTTAAATAAAATAGGAGGAGCTCAAGACCTTACAAAAATGCTTCTCACCGATGATTATTTCAGCGATGTAAATCCTCGTAGCATGAGAAGACTTCTCAACGTGGTTTACGTCACAGGTAATTCTCACTTAATGGAGATTTAAGATTCGCTAAAGCTAAATTTAATTAATTTTTTTTTTTTTTAAATTTTAGGCCGATTACTGAAAGCATTTCAGATGGATTTTAACTGGTATCATTTAGCAATTTGGGTTAACATCACAGAGCAATGGCCTTATAGAACATCTTGGATTATTTGGTATTATGAAATATTTGAAGATCGCTTAGATGATCAAACGTCCCTTAAAACCATCTATGACGAGTTAGTATTAATTTCTTTTTTTTAATTTTTTTCATCCATTTCAATTTTTTAATTGTTAAATAAATTTTTTTAGGGTTCGCCCGAGGATTCCTCTTAACAAAGAAATCGAGCCATTACTAGAAAGAGATCGAGACGAAAGGAAATTTGACATTTTTCTATCCTATCATCGCTCTAGCCTATTATTAAGTGATTTAAAAGTATTCCTTCCATTTACAATAAATCTAGATCCGTACATTAAAAAAGTTATTAAAGGTAAATTAAAAATTTTAAACTTTTAATTTTAAAATTTTTGTGAGCAATTCATGAAGAAATTTTTTGTTAAAGATATGCAAGATGAACGTTGGAGTGGAAACTTATCATATCCACCTAGGATGCACAATCCACGTGTAATGCAACAATCGCCTTGGTTGCCAACTTCAACTTGGGGCTCGGCAAGAGTTCCCACAACCGCCACATCACCCACAGTTTCATCGAGAAGATCGAATAGGTTTACACCTTCGCCTACACCTTTAATGCAAACACCCCAACCTTTAGTCCCGTATATGATTCAACAGCATTTAGAAAGTTCAATGCCGTATCATCCGCCATTATCGGCGACGACGTCCGTGCCGGTACTAAAAATCCTTTTTTTTAATATAATCAAAATAGCGCAAAGATTTTAATTTTTTTTTTATGATTTTTAGATGGAGCTGTTAGAACAAAGATTGTCACAAAGAAATGTGGACGGAGTTTGCGAGTTGATACATAAAATGGAGGATTTAGATCAAAATTCTGCTTCGAGATATATATCTGTGATAAAGGAGAGTAATATTAATGGAAAGGTTCTTTTGCACTGTGATATGGATGAATTGAAGAAGGTGAGAGATAGTTCTGAATTGAAGAAGTACCAAATTCACAAAGGGGCCGTCCAAATATTACGTAACGCTCGAAGGGAGGGGGGGGTGGGGGTCCGAGAGTGTGTTACGGTATGTTACGGGGGGGTAGGGGGGGTCAAGGCATGCGTTATGTAACGCTAAGTTTAGTATTACAAATCTAATTATTTTGCAAAAAAAAGAAAATTTTTTTAAAAATATTCCAAAATTTAGAAAATTTATCCCTATCCCTCATTTCTGAGGATACTGCTGCTGCTGCACCCCCATTCCAAACATTACAAACGATTTTCCTTTTCCGAAAATTCTTAATCATTTAACGTGAATTACCTAAAATTAAATTGTCCACGCGAGACCTTGAGATAATTACGTTTTCTTTTGAAAAGAAAAGGGGGAAAAAAGCTATATCAAGATATTAACTTCTTTATTGTTCATCACGTCATTCCGTGAACAATGCTTCAGCTTCATTGAAAGATCTTATTTCATTGCGTTAGTGTTTCCAACAAATCGGATTATTTCGCACAATCAGATAAAGCTTTGGAAAATTTTTTCTATTTTCTGTGCTAAATACCGAAGTCACGTAGGCATTTTTGTACCGAGAACTAAAGTTTAGAGTTGGCGGTTTTATGTGTTAAGACATTATTAGCGATTTTTAGATTTCTAGTTTTCACCTTTTAACCTTTTCGCTTGAATAGAAGAAAATCTAGAGTTTGGTCTTTTGCCATAAGTGAAGCATCAAGCAGCTGATGCTAAATTAGGCCAACCCAACATTTTTTGACAACAAAGCTGAATTTGAAGAAATTACAAAAAATTAAATTAAATATTTTCAGGTATTAAATATGAGCTTCGGAGACTGGGAAATGTTCAAAGTAATGATAATTTCTTTACGAGAATATGAATTATCATACGTAACCCAAGCTGAAGAATCCAATGCTAAAAACGTTCGCTTCTTAGTGTCAAAAGCTAAACAAGAAAGAAGTTCTGATAAGAGAAAAGATTCAACTAAAAGAGAAGAAGGCGAGAAAGATTTGCGTCGAAGCAGTTCAACTTCAAACAAACACAGCAGCATGGAAAATCAGGTATTTTACCTTTTTAGCCTAAAAAGCCACGAAAGAAATTTTTTTTGGCCAATCAAAAATATTTTTTCCTTAAATTTTAGGTTACGCTAGAAGATCAAATGATATGCGGAGCACTACAAACATTAAACGAAGAAGCATGCGAAGATGTATTGGAAGAATCAGCAGACGTAGGTGAGTTTCCGATTGACGGACGTGAACATTATATTAAAGATGTTCAATACGGACATGACGAAGAACAATCCGCACCTTCAAGCATTATATTTCTCAAGAAATTTGAAGACGCACCTCAAAATGATTCCCTTAAAGCAAGATCCATTTCCGATGTTCGTAAACCTTTTATACGAGAAGACCGAAAATTACTCAGAAAAGATAGCTCAACCTCTATTGACTCTCAAGATAGTTCTTTTGAATATTTTCGCCCTTTAGTCGGATACGACCCATCCGCTTTATACGTTAAAAATCCATCTCCTGGGCTTCGACCCTTTAAACAAAATTGGGAGCATTCAACCGACACGATTATCGATGTTATTTCCTATAAAGATAATGTAGTTCATGCTGAAACTCAAACTCCAACTAAAGATCATTCGAAGTTTCCTAATTTGAGTTTTATGAAACCTAAATCTCCTCCTGATAAATGGCCTGATCCGGGTTCAAATAATCCGAGGTATATGCCGCCTACTCAGCCTCAGCCTCCGCCGCCCCCACCTCCGAAAGATGATAAAAATTCAGAGACTTCTAGTCAAGGAAAAAGACAGAATAATAATCAGGAAACCTTAGAATCCTTTCAGACTGTGATTGTACCTGACTTTCAAACAACTAGAAATAGGAAAAAAAGTGTGTACACTTTAGAGTCTTGATTTATGTACATAAATATTGCCAGTTAAAATGATTTTATTTATTTATTAATATGATATTTAAAAAGATTGTACATTTATGCATGGTTTTCTTTTTCTTGTAAATATTTTAGTGATGCCTGATGCTGTAGAAATGAAGTTTTTTTTTAGGGTGAATTGTGATAGCCCTAGCTTTATATACTCATTTTAGTTACAGGGTTTTAATATAAAACAGTGGCGATGCCAAAGGAAGGTTTAAGCCAAGCTTGAAAAATTGGCGCCTCCTCTTTTTCTTAAAAATTATAGTTAGATCTAACTTCAAATAAAAAATCTTCCCTTTAAGATCTGCTAAAATTTCAAGTAGAAACGAATTGATTTTGGTTCCGAAAATCTTTACCCCCTAAAAATTTTTAATGGCGTCGCCGCTGACTTCTAAGACGAAAAAAATTTGTGACGGAATAAAATGCCAAAATTTTCGGCAAAATTTTAGAGCTCCATATAAATTTTTAGGAGATAATTGGGTGGATCGTCGTAATCAGACGAATCAAAAGATACCAATTTACCAAAGTCTGGATAAATTTTCCGGGTGAAATCTTTTCTTGTCGCCTTTAAAAATTCCAAAATTGATCGTAATGAATTCCTCGAATCGAGATGGATCCAACGATACCCCACACTTAAACATTACATTTTTATTAATTTTGCGTTTGGTTTATGAACAATTTTTGAACAAAATATTATTTGCTTTAACATAAATTTTCTTTTACCTAAAGTTAACGATTCTGTTAGTATCGAAAGAAATCGATTTTTAGCTGCTTCATGATAAAAGTTACTTATTAATTTACCATTTGGTTCAGCTTCTTGTGTTGAACAAATTCGTTTTAGTTAGAACAAATTTTTTGAACAAATTACGTTATCGCTCTCTTAAACAAAATTTTACAAAATGTATTTTGTATGATTTTAATTTTGATAAATACTTATATACAAAAACCTTCAATAATAGTCCGTGTCTAGGATCTTAAAACAAACTATTGAAGTTTTTTTCGGACAAATATGTTAGATTTGAACAAATTTTTATTCTGAACCAAACATTTATATTTTCTCAGATAGGCTTGTGGGGTGTCATTTAAATCGTCTTGCCGAGCAGAATTCATTCTGATAAAAATCAGACCAATTCTTCCCTTTTTAAAAAACTTTTTGCCGGAAAATTAAAAATTTGAAAAAATGACCCGAATTCTATTACAAATTTTTTCATCTTCATTTACTAATTCTTACGCCACCGCCATCTACTTTTTGGTTGACTGTTTCAATTTCTTATAACAGCTTGAATTAATTTTTTAATCTAATCTCAAATTACTTCTGGCTCAGGATTTGTAATCAAATTTTATTTTTTAGCCACATTTCATGAGCTTACTAAGTTCAATTAAATTTTTTCTTACCCAAAAACTAAAAATCTCTTTTTGATTTTTAGAAGAAAATCATGATTTTTCTGTAGAAATGTGAAAAAACTTTTTGTGTCACAAAAAAGATTTCACTTAATGTCGCTTCTCAGTTGTGTTTTTTTCCTAAGTAGATAACCCTAGAATCAAGAATGAATTTAACATTAGTTTTGATTTGAGAGTTTAGTAAAATTATCCTTATTTATTTAATTTTTATAGGGAGAGAAGTCGACATTAGGCGATATCTTCTTACGTGAAAAAAATTTCTATTTTATTCGTCTCGATTTTTTGTCGGTCTGTATTCTTTTTCTTGAATTCACTGCTTAGTAGATGGAAAATTAGAAAAAAGAAATGCTTTTAGAAAGTATTATTTATAGAATCTTTAATTTAGAATCTTTACTGATCCATAAACATTGTAAAAGATGCAATTAGAAAAAAAAATCAGAATTGCTGATTGATTAAAAATGAATTCTTTGCAGCTTTCTGATTTTTAAAAATAATTTTTATTAGAGAGTAAGTGTTGATAATATAAAAAAAATTTAAATATTGTTTTATAAATGACACGCATGGTTTTTTATTATAAAATAACGCTCTGGATGGATTTCTTCAATTAACTCATTAGAAATCTATTCTTAGCTGCACGCTGCCTCTATTTTCTTTCTGCTAACGAATAACTGCTTACTGCACGGAAGTTTTTCCTTTTTTCTTCTTTTTTTTTAAAAATTAAAAAATTTAACGAGAAGATTTTGTTTAATCAAGATGTAAACGGACGAGCAGAAGACAATAAAGAAACATCGGTCGTCTTCTTGCAATCTTCGCCACTTAGCCAGCCATACTGGCAAGCAGCCAGTGTCAGCATTGGGGAGGATAGCAGCGCTGCAAGTTCATTGTGCGGAACCCCGACACTTCAGCGACGTTCCAGCAGGCACGGATCTAATGCCAATTTAGGTTTACTTGCAGGAACTACAAAAAATAACAAAGAAATATTAAAAGCATCACTGCCTCGATCTCGCCCTTCGTCGTTATTACTAGAAGAACAATTAAAAATGGAAAAATCGACGCCTCCATCTTCGCCTAAAAATTCGATATCGTTTAAAACCAACGAAATCGAATTAGCACGGCCTAAATCATCATCTTCACTCTTATCTAATCTTTCATCTTCTTTAAAAAAGAAAAAAAATGATGTGAAAGATATACCTCCGGCTTTACTTATTACTCCTGTTTCTAGCGTTGAAAAATTGCACAGGTTAAAAGATAAATTATTAAGAAAACCTTCATCTGGTAATGAAGTTGCCATGACTATGGATCACATACACACGGGAACTTTATCCGATGATGATGAAAGTACTCCCCTTGTTTCCGAAACTCAAACACCAACTCATTCTCGTAATGATGAGTCGGATTATGGTTTATATTTCAAAGCTAAAGAATTTCCTGTGAACAGTAACACGGCTAGCACTGAAATATCACCCTCGTCGATTAAAAGCACTCCAGAAAAAATAGAAACCGGAGGGCCAAAATCATTCCTGTCGTTTGAATTCGAGCATAATAACATTGTTCTTGAGGAAGTAGAGTCAAATTCAAGTTCGGACCCTTCTATAAGTCACATATTAGAAAGGAGTAAAAGTTCAGAGAGTGTAATTAGTTGTAGGTCACAATTTGGTTCCAAAGATTTTCATTCGGTTAGTGATATCGATTTGAAAGTAACAACGAAATCGGGTTCGAGCCCTTCCCCTGAACGACAACAAGATTTTCAACGAGAAAGTAGAATTAAAATTGATTGGGATAGCCCTGAAACATCTGTATGATGCTAAAGTGTTTAGGATCTATAAAATGTAATAAACAAAAGTTTATTTTCTCATACATTGCATCGAAATAACTGAATGGAAGCGAATTATTAAAAAAATGACGCTTTGTCATCCATTTTAAAATTGGCAGCCATGTTTTTGTAATGCCACGACATCTCAAGAAAACGCAAGGGAGCAAATTTTATGTAATACTCCGTACATAACATTTTTTTTAAAAATAAGGAACGAAATGAATTATTTTTGTACTAATAATTCCTTCATTGTTGAATTATCGAAGCTATAAAGTTGTTTTATTTTTTCGTTTTTGAATTTTGCATTTTATACGAAATAACGATGACTCTAGAATATTTTTTTAAGTTGTTCATGACAGATTAAATTAATGTAATTTGATGCCCAAAACCTCTTAATTTGACACCTGTACATCGTTTTTAGACATGTTTCAACTTGTTCCACATAATGAAGTCGAAGTCAGGCCGACTAAATATAATCGAAAATTCCCATTGTGGGCCAATTTTTATCCTGTTCAAGTCTCTTATTGTTTAAGTATATTGCTTTACTTACTTTATTTTTTCTTATTCAGTTGCATTGCTTATAAACCTAGTCAAGTATTGTAACCTAAGTACTTACGAAAAAAAATTACTTTCATTTTATTTCCATTTCTTAAACAGTAATCACGATTAAGTTAATTTAGAATTTGTTTAAATAAAAATATTTTATAAATTATTTTTCGTTTTATTTTTCTAAATATACAAAAATAATAAATAAAAACCCTATTTTCATTTTTGAAATCCTAAAAAACCGTTGGAAAAAAAAGTCGAGTCGTTGTTCAAGCAGAAGTTACTTACACGTCATCGTGGCAGCGGAAGTTTATCGTCGCTTCGCTTTTTCACGTGAATGATTTTTTTTTCTCTTATAAAATCAGCTTTATTTTACTAGTTGATCTGTAATTTTTATTTAAAATAGTTCTGTGTAATTGCATTCTTTATAAAAATGACGGAAATGGACACAGCACCAGCTGTTAGCTTACCCCAGAAAAAATATTACCGCCAACGAGCTCACTCTAACCCCATCGCGGATCATTGCATCGATTAGTAAGTGTTTTTCATTATAATAATCGCATTTATAGAATGCCAGTTAAGTTAATTTAATTATTCAATAGCCCACGAACTCCTGATCAGATGGACTGGTCAACACTATATCCAACAATTTTCAAAGATGGACAAAGCTCTCAAGTTGAATTCGCTGACATAGGATGTGGATATGGCGGTTTATTAGTAACGTTATCACCGATGTTTCCAAAGACATTAATCCTTGGTATGGAAATTCGAGTTAAAGTATCTGATTATGTCATGGATAGAATTAAAGCTCTACGATTTCAACATCAAGGAGAATATGAAAATATTGCATGTGTCAGATCAAATGCAATGAAATATTTACCAAATTATTTTCGTAAAGGACAGCTTTCTAAAATGTTTTTCTTGTATCCTGATCCGCATTTTAAAAAATCAAAACATAGATGGAGAATTATTAGCAAAACGTTATTGGCTGAATATGCATATGTGCTGCAAGAAGGGGTAAGATTTTTTTCATTAATATTAGTTTTATTCTCCTTCAAATTTCTGACTTAATTTTGTTTTTTAGGGCATTGTATATACCATAACTGATGTACTTGATCTCCATGAATGGATGGTTCAACATTTTGAAGAACATCCGTTATTCACAAGAATAACAGATGCAGAACTTAAAGACGATCCAGTTGTTGATAAATTATATCAAAGTAGTGAGGAAGGTCAAAAAGTGACAAGGAACCATGGTGATAAATATTTAGCAGTTTTTAGAAGAGTCAAAGATCCATTCGAGGAAAATAAAGAAAAATCATGATAGCTTTTAAATTATTTATTAGGAAAATAACAAATCTGGGTAAGTAATCAACCCATGCAGGGATTCTGCTTGTATTTTAAATAGAAACCTCGACCAGTAACAGCACCATTTGTCCTTACTGGTAAAATAAAGGGCCCATTGCTATGATCTATTACTGGATAATTTTTAGTGTAATCAACATCAACTGAAGCATCATTTAACCTTTCCCCACATAATCGTATTCCATTTACAATGATGTAGTCATCAGGGCAGTTAAAAATTTCAGCACCGCCTTGTCTAGGTGGGACTAATCTTTCACCGTCTGCAAAAAATCAAAATTATTTTTAACTACAGTAATTTAAATATAAAAAAATTTCAGAGGTTTTACCTTCATCGACGTTTATGAGTTGAAATGTGGGATCAACATTAGGTCTTTCATCATTTTCATATGTTATCGAGCAGAAGCTTTTGTCTTTTTTAATGCAAATAACATAATTTAAATTATTCTATAAAAGAAAAATTTTGCTGTGAGGAAAATTATATCAATTGTATTTACAGAGTGACCAAGGAGTAAATTTGGGGTCACTCTGTTGTCAATATTAAATACATACAAAATATCCTGGAAAAGCAGATGGCAAGTTCCCATTTTCCCCATATTGATAATTAAAAGTTTGAATCACACCTGAGGGCTCAGTATAATACTGCAGGCAATTTTTCGGTGCTAAATATTCATCGTTACGTTTTAACTGCGTGACTTTAATTCGGAAAGTCCGAGGAGATTGATCCCCCATCGTTACAACATTTAACATGTACGGTCCTTTTGATTCGTCTACGTCTACATAAACTAAAAGGGGGGAAAAAAACGAAATTAAAATCGAAATTATTATCGCATGTATTGAATAATAATAAATTATTATTTACCATGTTGTCCGGTATTAATTCCACATATATCTGGAAGAATGTCATTCGTGTTGTGTCCGGTAATTATAAATCGGTCTGTTAAGCAGGTTCCATTGGTTGGCCCTCGAATCTGTATCAAATGATTAAATTTCAAATTTAAACCCAATTGCATAATTTAAATTATATATTTTTATTTTTTTCAGGTTTAATTAAGAAAAATGAAAAACAGCCTACTTCAAATGTTTGAAATTCAATGCGTAGTTGCTGAACAGCCGGATCTGCTTTATCTACGGTAAGTGCGCAGATTTTAGGAGCAGCGGTGGTTGGTTTAGGAAATCCTTCGTTAACGAAGTAGGTGCAGTTTTCTCTAGTGCGCATTCCGCAGGTTTTCTCAACTGAAAAGTGATAGTAATTAGTTTGAGATTAGGGCTTTTTTTTGACATTGTGATGTCGGAACTTACTATAGCAGCAGATTCCAAATCCTTTAGCGCATGTCCCGATTGGTCTTCCTCCTTTTGCCTCGCATTCGACTTGATGATAGCAAGTGCCTCTTAGTCCGTTAGCGAAGCATCCTCCGTTGTCAAATTTAACGATGGTGAATAAGTTTAAGACTACAAAAAGAAATTATTGTTTATGCCTCATCAGATAGTTGAAAGCAGTATTAGAGTTTAGAATGTTTTTGGTTCTAGTCTGGTCTAAGATGTTTCTAATTAGAATCTAAACAACTTGGTCCACAGATCCACAGCTCCACAGATGCTCTTGGGATCATCTAAGAGCAAAGTTGAAATTTAAGAAGCATTTGACGTTTCTGGTACGAGACTAGATTTTGGCAAAGGGGCTAAACTCGGGCTAAGTTTCAAAATAAGCTTTAAGCACTGGCCAAGCTAATAGTAAAGTAGTAATGGACGCAAGACAAGACAAGAAATGCACGGTTCTTGTTCTTGTCTTGCAATAGTGAATCGCAAGATTTCTCTTGCATATGGTTAAAAATAGTTAGTATTGTCTGGTCTTGCAATAAAAAAATTAAGTCTTGTTCTTGTCTTGTCTCGCTTTTTAGACAAGTCGAGACCCATTCTCGGCAGTCTCGTCTACCACTAAAGTTGAGATTTCTAGTGAGTCCTGGCATCTTGAATAAAGTCTTAAACACAATCCTGGGCGTCTTCAAACTGGCCAAAGCTCATTAAAATCAAAATCGTAGATTCGTCACCAAGACTATGATAAAAAATTTCATGCAGTTTCGGTTTTGATTTTTTACCAAATATCAAAAGAAAAGTGCATTTATAAATATTTAACCTTCGAATATTTATTAATTTTTGTTAAAAAAATTAAAATTTTTCTCCATGCAACATCCTCTTAATCAGATATGCAGATCAGATAAAATATTACACATGAGGTCAACCTCACTGAGTTTTACGATTTCTCTACTCGAAAATGTAGAACTGCATTTGAGCTAAAAAAATTTTCGGCTCAACTTAATCCTGGCGTTTGCTGCAAATATGTTTGCTGCATGGATTTTCATTTGCCGCATAAATCTAAAATTTCAAAATTCCATATTCCACCTTACTTACATTTTTTTAATTTTTCTCCATGATGATTATACGGTGGCTTTTGTAAATCATTTCCACCCGGCTGAAACGATTTTAATTTAGACCAAAAATCCCATGGCTTATTTACATTCTCGTTCTCACTCTCAAACTCAGTCCCATTTCTCGGTTCTTTCTTAGTTTTCCAAGGAACCGAAAAAATATTGGAAAAATTAGGCACTAATGAATTAAAACCACCCGTGTTAAATGTTCTCCTTTGTATTGTATGCCCCTGTTGCGGACCACCAAAATTCCTGTTTTTACATTTTCGACTATTAGTCACTTTAATCACTCTATATTTTTTCCCGTTTCTCATCGTAATCGTTTTATTACCCACTCTTTCCGTTTTGATTTTTTTAGCACTTCTACAATTATACGGTTCATAAAAATCGTTTCCCATCCTTTCAATTGGATTCCTAGGCACTATCACTTCATAATTTTTCCTATTCCGATATCGTTTATCATCAACTTTTGGCACGTACCTGGTTCTTAAAACCGTTTCGTTTTTCCTAAACTGTATCCTTTCCGTCGTTTCCGATACTTGTTTAGTCACTAAAATTTTATTACCGGATTTCGATTCGTTAACTTTGATCCCTCCCTCGAGATCATTTTTCAAAACTAAAACATTTTCATCACATGTTGAGCACTTTAAGAAAAAAACCAAAAATGCAAATGTAATTATTATAAACGGATTGTTGATTGACATTTCTGTGTAAAATATTTCACAGGCCCGTCATTTCGAAGGTATTGTAATCCCATAACAAGGCACATGGCCGAAAAAAAATTAAAGAAAACGAAACGTGAAAGATTTTTTAGTTTGAAGATGAGAAGTTATTCATGACGCGACAAAAATAAAAGTAAAGCACTTGCAACTCTGCTTCTTTGCACGAAACTTATGACCGTATTAAATTAATATCTATCTTATTCAAGACGGGAGGCATCCACTGGAAAAATGGGTACTATAATCAACGTAAATAGCGGTATTTTAGTTACTTTATGGATTTTATTTCGTCATTTAAGCAAAAAAGACGAAAGTGATGAGTACTTGAAGTACAAATAATTCATTTGTTTAAAAAAATTTACAACAAAAAGGTCTGGTCATACCCTTTTTGCGAACGATGAATGCTGGTTAAAATTTCCTAACCTAAACTGGTCGACGCATGCGACATTTTTTTCGAAAACAAAAACCGGGATTGAAACTGGAAAGTTTTACTTTTAATATGAAAAATCATAAAACAAGGAGTAATCGTCGAATTATTGAAAATTTTTGCAAAACAATGCACCCTAGATACCTACATTTTCATGCTTCATGCAACCATAACCATATTTTAATGGTAGCTGAACCAGAGTGATTTATGGTAATTCTTTTGCTAAGAAAATAAAATCGAAATGATTTTATGGATAATATATGCGGGAATAATAGCGTGAAATCATAAAAATCGTCTGAATACGTGAAAATTATCAAAAAATCATCGACGCTGCATAAAAACAAAGCGTGGAAGCAGAAGAAATGTAATAATGAAATGAAGTTGGCAACACTGCAAGGTAAAAACAATTTTTTTTCTTAACCGTCTTTTTCCTTTTTTTTCCGTCATGAATCGCGATGGAAATAGTAAAAGAGACGTGGGATTGTTAAATGATGGATTTTCAAACCATCAAACTTGTGTTTTTATTATAACACTTGATCTATTATTCTTTTTCTTTAGGAAAAAGGGAAATCTCTTGTTAATATTTCCGGTGAAAGCTTTTGAAGCACAATCGGTTTTTTTCCAAGATTTTTATTTCGCACGTACCCACGTTTTTCCGGATATGGTTAATCCTCTTTATCTATCGAAAAATGTCAGTCTCTCATTATCTGGCATAAGATGATGATTGGTAATCAGTCCTGGATATTTTTTCTAAGCGCGGTGACCGTTTTTAAAAGCCATGAAAGTTATCCAGGTTTATATTAGGATTTATTAAAGTGATTTTTATTATCAAAGTGATTTTTTTATTTTAATTTTTTTATTAATTTTTCAGCTTCGGCAATTGTTAAAAATACCAATCGACCGAATAACTGTATTTTGAATCGGAGCGGGAATTTTGTATATGGAAAACATTTAATGAGTTATAGTAATATATTGCAAAAGCGGTTGCCTAACGTGAAAGTGAAATCGCCAGAAGACTCTCGGCACGAAGTAGCTAGGTTCAAGAGGTCAGTGCATTTTAATAAAAGAACTGAAACCCGAGCGAGAAACTCGACTGAAAATTTCTGGGAGATGTGGAATGAGTTTTTAAGGAGTTATCATGCTATTAAGGGTAATGAGAGGATAGAAGGAGTCCAAAAAGCGGAAAATTATGTAGATATGAATCAATTAGTACGTATTTTTAATATTTAAATTTTTTTCCTCAAATTTTATTTTCAATTTTTTTTGTAGTTAGCTGTAAAAGAAAGTTATTTCACGATCCCTAAAAGCACGATTGAATTGCTTCAACTAAATAGCATTTGCCCTAGGAATGATGCTGAAATTCATCCCTGCAAAACCGTTTTCACAAGGAGGAGAATGGTTGATTCAGTTTGGCCTCGCGAATTAATAACTGCTTCATGTCGGTGTAATGGACAAAGATGTAGCGTTAAAGTGAGTTTTTATTGTAAATTCCTTGCATGCGCCTTACGGGCACTAAACCCAGCTTTTCGCACTCCAAACCAAATATACTTCCAGGGAGTAGACACATGCACTACCTTGGTATCCAGAATCACAGTAATCGGACGTAAGGGTAACAGAATTAGAGATCTCGTGCCGGTCGCATGCGTATGTATGGCTTTCAAAGGCAATTCAGCCAGAGAGATGATTCCTCTAATCGTTTGATGATAATGGATAACAATTTTTCAGCTCAACTGCCGATTCTAAACTTCGAAAGTAAAATTTTTTTAAACCATTGGAGAAATTTAATTTTCTTTTTTTTTTAAATCTTTAATTTCATAATGTATTAAATGCGATTTTTCCAATCAAAATTTAACTTTTCTTAATATAATAAAAAATTAAATGAAAAACGAGGTTTCATTTACAAATCAAACACTTTTATCCTTAAATCAAATAAACCATATGTGATGCATTTAACGTTTCTCTCATACAACCACGCAAGAGCAGATAGAAGCGTCAAACCAGCGACAATTCAGTTGTATATCTGCAGCCTGGTAATTTAGTTCAATTTTTTATTAGTATTTCTTTTCTAAACCAGTTCGATTTTCGTTCAATAAAGGGATTTTTTCGTGGGTATGAGATTTTGATATTATAATCCAAAACTTTCACGTTATTGTTATTGCTGATTTTAAGCGGGGATCATTCATTTTAAAAGGATAAGGAATGTTTTTCTTCCTCTCATATGGCTCATATCCAAATTTTTCACATTTGGAATCAGGCCAAAAATAAAATTATATAAAAATCCATTAAATCGGATTTTTATAAATAAATATCCACGCCAAAGGGAATTTTAAAATTTCAAAATTGGCAACACTGATTTTCCGTTAAAAAAAATGCTTTTGCACCGGCAAGCCATTTTAATTTGATCGAGATTATTAGGAAAACTACGTTTTATGAAAAAGCTTCGGGTGTGGCGGTTTTAATTTTATTATTTATAAAAATCAGCCGCTTCCGTTGTTTACAGCAGTGTTTACAATCGTGATTGCTTTTTTTTAAATCAACCGAAGCGCCCGCGGTGGTAGATGCGATCACGAAATACCTGAAAAATGATTCAGACAATAATTGTAGACGTCCTTGATAATTGTTTTAAATACTATTATGAGAAATTGATACAACTATAGCACGTGGATGAGGTATACTTAGCTTAAGAAAAGCATTATGAATATTTTACGATAATATGACGTATATAAACAAGTACGTCATTTTCTAGACTTGTTCGATCGACCATTTCCCACAGTCGGTCTCTTAGCCTTTTGCCGTAAATTACTAATGTCAATATTTTATGTTCGTAGAGTTCGTGTTTGTTTTTAATTCATATTGATTAGAAATGGCGCAGGGTTACACGGTAAGTTTTTACAATTAAGTACGAATTACGTTCTTTAAAATAAATGAACGTATGTTTTTTTTCGACAGCCTGAACCTACAGTTTTCCCATACCCGGATTTCAATGCCAACGAGGATGGCACAGCACTCAGGCAGGCAATGAAAGGCCTGGGAACGGACGAGCAAGCAATAATTGACATCCTCACTAAAAGATCAAACAATCAACGGCAGCAAATTGCTAAATTTTTCACGGAGGAGTATGGACGGGTAAAAATGTCAACCTTGAGAAAAAAACAATGTATAAATAAACGGATTTAATATGTGAAAATAATTTTTCTTTCAGAATATAATTGAGGATTTGAAAAGCGAACTCGGAGGAAAATTCGAAGACCTAATAATAGCTTTAATGACGCCTCCTGCTGATTATCTCTGTAAGCAATTGAATAAAGGGATGAAAGGACTTGGGACTAATGAGCATTGCTTAGTTGAAATACTTTGCAGTCATGATAACGCGGCTATACAAGAAATTGTGGAGGCTTATGAAAGATGTAAGGGATTTCTTTGTTTTTTCTTATTTTTAGAAGTGAATTGTTGCCTTTTTAAAAAAAAGAAAAGTACACTTTATTTGATTTTTTATTAATTTCAGTGTATGATCGTCCACTTGCGGAACATATGTGCAGCGAGACGTCTGGAGATTTTCGGCGATTGCTGACACTAATCGTAACGGTAAAATTAAATGAAATTTTTATCAGAAGCGCATTAGGAGACGAAATCGAACAAGCTTTTTGGCAATCGATTAAAAAAAACTTTCTATGGCATGTCATTAACAAAATGCATTAGGAGATTTTAATGCTCGGTATCGTGCTTTATTATTTCCTATTTCTGATCGCCCGGCAATCCAGCTTAAAATTAAATGTATTTTTAATGTTCTATGAGCATGAATATTAACTAGAATTAAATATTCGGTGCAGGGAGTCCGAAAACATCCATCGAACGTTGATCCTAGTGCTGCAAGGGAGCAGGCTGAAAAACTTCACGCTGCCGGTAGGTGAAAAAAAAACTATTACGCTTGCTTTGTCTAGGGCGGTTGGCTTCTTTTAGCTTAACTAGTTTAAAACCAAAGAGCATGATAATCTTTGTGAAAATAAATAAATATCATCGGAATTTTTTGATAGGTTAAAGATGGCCAACCGCCTAATCGAAATAGAGCTGCTATAAGTGCTCAGGAATTAATTTCAGCAGGTATATTAATTTATTTGAAGGCGCTGCCATAATTTTTGCAGAAATTTTTTTTTCTAATGTTTTTATTATTTTAGGCGAAGCAAAACTTGGCACAGATGAAGAAGTGTTTAATAAAATCCTCGCGCATGAAAGTTTTCCCCAGTTGAGATTAATATTTGAAGAGTATAAAAATATAGGAGGAAGGACTATCGAGCAGGCGATTAAAAATGAATTGGGTGGAGAACTTAAAGAGGCCATGCTTGCCATAGGTAAGTGAATTAGAACTTCCTGAAGTTTTCGGCTCGTGTCACTTTCACATTTTTTTGCAGTTGAATGCGTTCAGTGTCCGCCAACATTTTTTGCCAACCGCCTTCACGACGCTATGGCCGGAGCAGGGACAGATGACACGACTGTCATTCGAATAATCGTCAGCAGAAGTGAAATTGATCTTGGTAATATTAAGAAAGAATACGAAAGGATTTATGATAAAACTCTAGAAAGCGCCATTAAGGTAATTTCAAAAAAAAAAAAAAAATATTTTAAATAGGTAAAACATAAATATATTATTTGTATATGATTGATTAGATTTAAAAATGCATTCAAAACAATTATAAAAGCTGATTTGGGTTTTACAGGGCGAAACTCACGGGGACTACAAGAAAGCCTTACTGGCATTGTTGGGCTAAAAAAGTCTTTCCTTCATTTTTTTAAAAATCCTATTCTGCATCTTAACCGCATTTTTGTAACAAAAACAGTATTTAAATAAAATATAAGAAAAATAATTCTTTTCAATTTATGAGAAGTACTCAGTACACTTATCATGTACTGAGTATGAGAGGATTGAGAGCAGGGAGATTAAGAATTGCCCTTTGGCATAAAGTAACAAAAAATTACTTTCAGCCGATAGGCACATAAACATACTTTTCCTGCCAAACTTGACCTAATGGAACGCCTCAATCCTATTCCTTAGACTTATAAGATTTAAATTCAACTTTTTAAATTGGCAATTTCAGAAGCTAAAACCTCAGTAGCTGCAGCGATTGCATTTTCTTTCTCCTTCTCATTTCCTTTTTTAGAATCCTTTGAATTTTCGTTTTGATTTTTCTGAAGTAATTCAGCCCATTTAGAACAGACTTTTTTATGCATAAACCAATGCAATTTCTGACATTCTTTATCGCAGTATTGTACTGATTTGCATTTTGAACACTTTTTGGTTGCTTTTTCTTCTCCACAAGTGTTGCATATTAAATTGTCAGCATCTACAAACCCTGCAAGGAAAAAAATTAATTAAAATCTCATAATTATTCATTACAAAATAGATTATCCATTTAAATTACCCCTTTGCCCGTTAATTGCTGAAATTATTATTGAAAGAGCACTTGGAGAATCACTTCTTGATAAACTTGTAACCATCTGCCGAAAAATAGTACACTCTCTATGAGGAAATTCTCTGACACATTCCCTTAAGAAACTATCTTGAAACTCTTGAACATCTGCTTTATTTGTTTTTAGTAATTTTTTAATGAAAAATTCTATTGGATCCGTTTTCTTTTCATCTACTTCTTGTGATAATAACTTCTTACACCTGCAAATAAATAACGATTACAAAACCATGCCTTAACAAATACACATTTCATAAAATTCACGCTTACTTTATAATTTCTGAAACAATGCAGCTTAAATAATGAAATTTAAATGACATGATTTCATTTGCTTCAAAACCCCTCTTCATTTCTTTCTCACTCATCAATTCTAAAACATGTTTAACTTTTTCTAAATTCTCACATAACAGTGACGATTTCTGCAGGTTCATAGATATTTTAACTGGATTTAAATTAACCTGCATTATGAATTTATGTAAGGGCACAGCCAAATGTGGTGGGAGTTTAGGTTCCGTTTCCAATCCTGTTGGTTTTGTATAATAATCCACATCTGATTTTGGCACGAAATTATTAACAATAGCCACACAGGCATGATTCCCCACAAAAGCAGCCATCTGAGATGGGGTTCTACCTACAGAATTAGTAGCATGAATTTTAGCACCATGCTCCAACAACAACTGGCAGATTTCTGTGTTTCCTGACAGTGCAGCGAAATGTAATGAGGTGTAATTAAACTCATGTTTGCCGGAATTAACATCCGCACCCTAAAAAACACAATTCAATAATATCTAGCAAAAATTTTGTGAAGTATGAAAAGTTTTTAAATCTGACAAATGTTTTTATCACCAACCTGATCGAGAAGTAATTGTACAAGTTCTTTATTTCCCTTATACGCTGCATGTTGTAAAGGTGTCATTCCATGTTTATCATAAACGTCGGCTTTGATTTTTTGTTGCGATAAAAGCGTTTTAACGCCAACGACATCGTTATTTGATATTTTATCGAAGATTTCGTTTTCAACTTCATTATCAAGAGGAGCCATTTTCTTTGTTGTGAATTCACAAAGTTGCCAACATTACAGCGTAAAATTTCCCTGTTACCGGCATTTGCAAGGACGCCTCGAGAAAACCGATCAGTAAATCGTTTTTTTATTAGAAAAAAAATGTTTATTTACAAAGAATTGTCGTTTAAATATTCGTTAAGATTCATCGGACGTAATTGCAGCAGGCTGCTATGGCATTTTCTAATTATGTCAATAGGATTGGCCGGCAGTTAGGATCAGCACATTTTTCATTCCGATGGCGTCATTCGATTGATGAAGAAAATTCGTGGAAAATGATGTGAGTGCAACGTTAATGGGTGTTTATCATTTGAAATTGTAAACAGGATCAGTCATTCGTTATAATAATTGAATGTCAAAGCTCTATTACGCATTTTAAATCCGATTGCACAATGGAAACTTCCGCATTTGGCAGACCCATGCAATTGGATGACGCCATTTTTTTATGAACCAAGAAAAAGCTCATTCCATGAATCTATAAAACAGATATTTAAGTATTTTGATAAAATGGCATTATGTTGAGTGTCCAGTCACATGTGATACTAGTAGTGCAGCTTTTTTTTATAAACATGACTGTTCATCATGTTTGTAGTTAAACCAGCGATTTGTTTAAGGAAATGTGTTTCTCATTTTTGAAATGCTTTTATTTTCACATCTTTCCATTTACAAGATAAGCTTTTTAATTTTAAAAATTATCAAATTACTTTAATTAGTTATAAAATTCACATTACATTTGGTATTTCAAACTTTTTTCCAGACCTGCCAAAAAATAATTTTGTCATATCATATAAAATTATTTTATGATATTGATTATTCCTATGGCATGGCGCTTGGTAAAATATTATTTATATTGAATTGTAAATGTTTACTTTCAGTTACGCTGATGAAAAATAATCCATTTCAAGGTGATTATGCACTTCAATAAAGGAACTACCTGAACAATTATTACATTGAATCACTTCAATGAAGTGCCAAAAGAGAATGTTCAACACTTTCAATTTTTCATTATGAAACAAGGTAGGTATATCATCAAAAAGAGATTTGGAGATTTATTTTGCAATATATTCTTAAAATTAAATGTTGAAAATTTTTTTTTACTACGCAGAACTGAAGAACTAATATTGACATGCATTTTTCATTGACATATCATCTTAAAAAAATTAAGAAATAATCCAATCTAATTGACCTGTTTTCTTTTTCAGATTGAACTCCACAAATGATTCGATCAACAATCCATTTAGCTAAAAGTCATTAGACAATTATGAGTCAATAGTATGAATCATTATCATTCATCCTCAAGATTAAAGGTGAGCTTAAATAAAAAAATCATCTAGGAGAATGACCGACGAAGACAACAAATACCGGCTTATTTCCCATAACACGCATTTACTCTTACAAATCCGTGGACGTCATTCATGCTGACGTAACACACACAAACGTCACACACCTCTGACAACAGCCAATCAGTGTGAAACACATTCAGCGTGAATAAGCTCCAATCCATCCCTGATCGCACACCCTCGTTAAGAACCAATAAACAATCGCCAGCTTTTGGCGGGAGAGTCGGGTGACGGTTTTATGTATAATCTTTTGAACCACTTTATAATGACTTACATTTAAAATAGGGAAATAAAATCCTCATCTGTTAAAGACAATCGATTTCTCTATATAAATAGCTTGATTCAACAGACATCCTCGAAGGCTAAGAATAAAAAATAAGGTTTTTTACAAGTGACTGGATTATTAAGTTAATAAAACCAACTGTATTCTTTAATAGAAATACCTAACATCACCTGATGTTTGAGGCGGGGTTTAGATGGGGAAGGGGTATCGACTCATCCATTCAACCTATCTCGTAACGTGGTCGTTGAATTACTTGTTTATAGTCTGCCGGCAGCACCCATGAGGCTTTTTTAATGTTTGAAAAATTTTAGGAATTCGGTAATGTTTCACAGATTTTGGTAACCTGATTTTTATGAGTAGGTTAGGGAATGAGTTTTTAGTCAGGCTTATTAATAGCTGTTGATGTCTGTCGAAAAAAATTCTAAACGGCTTTTAAGGCCGTTTTTTTTCGTCTGGCCATGTTGATAAAAATTTTAGGCGAAAGCGGCGCTGTAGTTTTATCAGTTAAAAATCTGGAACAAAAATTAGGTCTTGAATAAATCAAGGGCTGTGGACATGTAATCTAGACTAAGATGACTTGATTGCAAGCTGTAGCGCCCTCGGCGCCACTCATAGGTTCATAAAGTTAGGCTCCCAAATTTCCACCTGCTCAACTAAAGATTTTTCTGCAGCTTCCCCGTGACAAATACAATGCCGCTTAATTTTCCTGTCTCTCGTGGGCTTTTGCGGAAAAAATCCCTGATGTATTTATATCAACTCCTTTGCATAAACCGATTCATTGAATAAACGAGTAGGAGCTTGAGGTGGTATCACTATTTTTAATTTTACCTTGGTTAAATGCTTCATTGGAGCATTAAATATTTAAAAATATTATGAAACAATTTTTTTTTTCTAATTGTAGGATGATAAGTGGGTGACAATTAAGCAGGAATGAAGAATAACACGCAATAGCTCGAGATGCGGCTTTGATTGAACTCTAAGAATTGAAGGAGAGACATCATCATCAGTGAAAAGCTACAAGGAAATAAAATGCTTCGACCTTCGGATGTATTGTGCAGAAATGAATAAGGGTCATTTCAAAGTGAGTTCAGGGAAAATTTTTGAAGCGGAGTTTTCTAAATAGCTTTTAAGTTTGTAGAACGTGCCCTTTTAAAAAAATGAGAAGCAATGACTGGTATTTTTGCTGAATGAAAATTGTTGAGGTTTAAGGGATTCGGGAATTATTGGCCTAAACCAAGTATGTTGCTGAGTTTGGTGCCAGGCAGATGGTTGCTATAAATTCTGCTCGAACTCTCGAGCTCGAACTAAAATAATCTCTGAAAGAGAGATTACTCTGAGGAACCAAAAGGTTGAAAATTTCAAGATTACCCATAGTAGAAAATAATTAAGACCATTATCAAATGCAGCCTTGAAGACAGATTTTTCATTTTTGGTTCAAGGCCGCTACTAAAATTTTTGCTTTTTTTTTTCATTAAAAAATAGCTGTTTTGTGGGAAAGTAGGGCGGCATAGCATCATCAAAAATAAGACTTTTTTATCTTGACGAAATCTTTGGCAAAGCGAAGTTAAGCTTTTTTTAGCAATAGCTAAATTTTTTTTTTCAGACTTTGAATTTTACAAAGAAAAAATTCAAAGTCTGATTATTTTACTTTTGTAAAATAAAATAGCTCCATCAAAAATATTTGGAGGGGCCTCTTTAAAATTTTAGCTACGCTACTGTGAGAGCTGGAGCTTCACCCCTTTTCGTTACGCCTCTGATTCCATGAATCAAAATCATAAATCTAAATCACTTCTCAGTAAAAATCCCAAAAAAATTAAAAGAGAGGGAACAAATCAACCAATCAAAATCCGCCATTCATTCCCCCTCGCATTTCCCATTTAAATTCAAACCACGTTAAAAAAAACGCACGATGTCTAGAAGCCTAAAGCCAACGATCTGTGTAGTGTGGTTTGAAGTTATCATTGAAATGTGGTCCAGTTCGTTCTAGCTTTGAAATTGTCGTAACTCGCTGGCAGTTGTGACCACTCGCGATCCAAGGTTTTCATTTTTCGCATAAGACTTCCCGTTAACTTAACGTCCAGAAAGTTCAGTTCGTTCAAGTGTTACAATTTAAAAAAAAATCAAAAGTTATTAAATTAAATTAGAAACCGAAAAGTGTGGATAGACGTCGAAGAACTCGGCGTCTAAATATGTGGCGAATATGGTTCTTTTTTGGAATACTCGAAATTAGTAAGTCTTAATTTAAATTAATTAACAAGTGAAGCCGGCTAAGAATTTTTTTCAAAATGAAAATGACGCCGCTTTTAAAATTTTAAAAACCGGCGTCGAATTTTCTGGAAAGCCTTAAGCTATTTAATTAATAAAAAATTCTTCCAAATCGTTTAGAGCTAAGGAAGCTATTTTTATCTTACATAACCCTTAGATAATACTGTAGATCGGTTATTATGAAACTCGTTTTTTAGGTTATAATTGAGTCCTTTAGATTTAGTAGCTTTTTGAAAAGGAAAAATTTAAAAAAAAAAAGAAAAGTAGGCTATTAGCGAAGTTAAAACTTGCACTCTAGCCACGATGCAAGGGGTACCCAAACCTTGTCATAAATTTCATCTCAGCATTTTCCCGCTCATGCTGTAAAAAATTTCATTTCATCAAATTAAAAACTAATTCCATAAAATTACAACCCCTCAAAATTTTTTACTGCCCATTAAAAAAAAATAATTCAAATGATAAATAGCGCGAAAAATTTTTGCTTTAATTGGCCACCACTTCATTGCACATTATCTTAAACAAGAAAACGTGTTCTTGATATGAAGCTACACGTTTGAATATTTAAACCGAAAGTAAAAAAGATTAGGCAGATGAATCGAGTCATTAGGACCGGATTCCGTCACTTTTACCTTAGCGATTTTTTTAGCGGAATTTTGTTTAAAAAAATCAATTTAATAGCCCATTATATATTTTCTTGTCGGATTCCTGTTATAAATAGGTAAAAGGTGAGTTCGCACCTGCCCGGTTTTATTTCTATACAAGTTACAAACTGAATAACAGGTTAAATTTTTTTCCTTTATTATTGTTATTTTAATTCCGCCGATCTTTTTAAATCCGTTTTTTTGCGATTGATTATGTAAAAAAAAAAAAATGCCAATAGTTTTACTTAACCTTGTTTTATATTTGAATATTACGGAAGTTTTATGATAATCACACAAATTCGCATTTTCGGTTGCGTTTTAATTTGAAAAAGTTCTTGCGAACTAACGAGGACGTTAATTTTAATTTTAAAGGTCATTTAGTGCCGTAGCTAAGAACCTCTTTTCCCTTTTAAGGGAGGAGAAAATGTGTCAACAATATCGACAGCATTTTGTTTATTATGAAAAAAAATGAACTCGTTAAAATATTAAAAAGGAAAATCGATTTGCCGCCCTTGAAAATCCCGACTCATCTTATATTTTCTTAATTACGTCAGCTGTCCCGTTTCCTAACAAAATGGCCATGAAATTGGATTCCTCAGACGAGACGATTTGAGTAAGCATTTAGCCTAAAAAAATCGCGTGATTGATGAAATTATTAATTGCTCAAGTTTTGCTTTTGTTTTAAAAAAAATGCTGAAAAGCAAAACAATAATTATCGAATACTTTGGTTACATAACAATTAAACAGATGAATTTATAATTGTGCCATCGTAGCAGGATGTGTTTATTCTTGCACATTTTTAATGTTAGTTGAATTGATGGGTTAAGGAAAAAGCGATTGCCAAAAGCTTCGGTGTAATGTTTTTCCTGTTAAGAATTGGATGAATCGTGATTTTTTTAAGGTCGAAGAGAGTTTGTAGGTTTTTAATTTTTATAATGTCTTGAAATTTTTATGAATAATGAGTCTTGGGTATTATTTTTAAATTGTGGCTACAAAATCAGAACGAAAGTCTTCCTTTTATAATGAGAGCATTGATTTAGAAAGGGATTTCAAACTTAGATTTTTTTTTAGATTTTGATTAAAACGAGAATATTTTACACACTAATAGCGATTCAGGTTTGAAAAATAATGCCAGCGCTCTACGTGGTCATTTTATGAACTTAAATTGACTCCAGCACTCTCTGATAATCATTTCACTAATTAAAAATGGCGTTAGAGCTCCCTACCGTTATTTCGCATATTAAAAAACGACTCTAGCGCTCCTAACGGTCATTTATTAAATGAAAAATGCCTTCAGCGGTCTCTATTAAACATTTTATTAACTAAAAACGATCACAGCGTGCTTTAGCGGTCTTTGCACAAACTAAAAACGACCCCAGCGCTCTTAGCGGTCATTCTATGAACTAAAAACGAATCTAGCGCTCTTAACGGTTATTTTATGAACTGAAAATGACTCCAGGGTTCTCCGACGATCATTCTGTTAACTAAAAACTGCTCCAGCGCTCCAAACGGTTATTTTATGAATGAAAAATGACTCCAGCGGTCTCCCAACCATTATTTCGCATAATAAAAACGACACTAGCGCTATCTAACATCCTTAATAAAACCAAAACCTTTCATTCAAAAAAAAAAGCACGTCAATAAAAAAAAAATGGGGGATCAAACGTATAAGAAAAATTTGGTAGTAAAAAAATATTATTTAACTCTTTCATTGATTTGCTAAATCAATCGCAGCCACGTCACGACCGGATATAAAATCAAACGTCCTTTTTGAAAAGTGTCCCACTTTACAAAAAAAAAAAAACTACGCGCCTGAAAAAAAAAAACGTTTGGCATTGAAATCTTTTTAATGTCAAAACTGCGACAATAGGAAAAATGCGAATGAGAAAAAAAAGCTTGCGATTTTTTTTCTCCCCTCGCCGTCTATGTCAAGGACGATGACATAATCACATTTGGCAAAGTTAACGGTATTCATTTAACCACCCATATAGATCAAGGTGTTCCCAATGCTTAAAAGAATGCAGGTTATCTTGATTTTAGAAACGACATTGAAGTTCAAGCAACAAAAAAAAAAAAATAATTGCAAACCAGGTTTTTACCCGATATTAAATATCCATTAAAAATTTCCAGGTGAAAATTAGGAAAAACTCTCCCTTAAAATAAAATGCCTGAGGCCAAACGATGATTCAATTACATTTCCCCTCTCGCCGCGATCGAAATACCAAAGTGTCAAAAATTTGCATTATCACTGGTGGCGTGATGTCTTATGATGCTAATTTTTTTTCCACGAACTTCTCTAATTTCAAGGCGTTATCATTGTTTCGTTAATGGCGACAATGTTATTTTTTTTTCGCCTTTTAAGTCAATAAACTTATTTGAGCTGGAAACTTCTACTGACGTCAAGTCAATGAAAAAAAATAATTATTGGCGCTAAATTTTTTACAAATGCCTTGAGGATATTAAATTTCCCCAATCAAGCTTGTTCTAAAAATAATAAAAGCACCAGATTGATCGTAATATTGTTAATAATCAATTAATGAATATTTTTATTAATACTGATTAGGATCGATTAATCTTCTTTTATTAAAAATTAATCGTAGGAATTCGGGAGGAAAAAAAAGGTTAATCCTGATTTTTCTTATTGAACTCATCCGACCGGTTCGCTTTTGATGAAATAATAATCGGGAAGTTTATTAATAAATCGAGAAAATTAGTTTAGAGTTTGGTTAAGTATTTTGTTGTCATCATTGGAAAATCAAGTGGGTGGTTTTTGTAATGAATCATGAAAATTTTTCCGATCGGTTTTTTTGTTTTCATTTATAACGACTTGAAATTTTTCTTTTATTATTATTCTGTTACGTCATTAAAGTATTCGATTTCTTTAAGATTTGTAATCCGTACGTGATGATTGAAAAGAAATAACCAGAGAAAAAAATTTACATTTAGCATGAATGGTTTAATTATAAATTTTTTGCAAGTGCTTGATTCATTTGTAAAATGAATTTTTGGTGAAGTCTTTGTAGTTCCATTAAGAAAACAGCATAGCTCTGGCGATAAATAAAAGCTTTGCTTAAGCCATTTTTAATAATGGTGCTAAAAATTCTCGAGAGAATGCGCTAATGAGCTCATCGAACTGTGCAAGTAGCGCTGAAGTTGTTTTTAAAGAGCTCTGGAGTCGTTTTCAGTTTAAAAAAATTACTAGAGACCGTTGGCATTTTTTTTTAATTGACTAAAATGTTGTTTGAGAGCGCTGGAGTGCTTTTTAGTTCATGAAATGACCGTTGGAGAGTCCTGGAATCATTTTTAGTTTGTAGAATGGCCGTTGGAAAACGCTGGGATCATTTTTTGTTCATGAAATGGCCGTTGGAGAGCGCTGGTGTCATTTTTCATTCATGAACTGATCGCTAAGAGCGCTAGTGTTGTTTTTACTTTCTGAAGTTGTTTTAAAGAGCTCTGGAATCTGGTTTTTTTTTTATTCATAAAATTCCCGTTTAATAATGTTCAAGTCGTTTCAATTTGTTGAACTGTAGCTAGAGAGCGCTAGTGTCGTAGAACTTAGTGATCGAGTCGCTGGATAGCGCTTGAGTCGTTTTTATTTGTGAAAAGGCTTTTTGAAAATTGCTAGCTAATAAATCAGAGAGAAGGAAGTAGTTTTTTTTTTAGCAAGACTAGAGTCAGGCCTTTTGGATCAGAAAATCTGAAACTTAAGCCTCATTAATATTAGAAGATTTTTCTCCATTCAGCTTACTCAAACGGTTTATTTACTTTCCAGGTTTTGGAGCCCCGGTAGACACTCCACAAGAAAACGTACTACCAACATCGGAATTAGCCGTCCTTAAATGTTTATTAGCAACCACACCATTAAACAACTGCGATGAAATTAAACGTTCTGTAAGTATTAAAAAAAACTTTCCCAAAATCCAACTCTTACCCTTTGAGATTTTTTCCCTTCTAATAAATTCTTTTTGTTTTTAGGGAGCAAAAATACCCAAAAGAATTCAAAAACTCTACGAAAAGTTAACAAGGCCGTTCTTAGATCCAAAAACCAACGAAATTCTGGACCCCACGTCAATGGACACAATACCAGCAAGCCTTCTCTACCTCATACCCGTAAGTAAACTTCAAACCACAAAAATAGATTTTTAGAGCTTCTTTTTAATTATCATTAATTTTGTTTTTTCAGAAAATTCGTCTCCGTTCAATGTCGGGGCAGACGGCAGCTAATATTCTTAAAAAATTTCCATTCGACGATGCTTTAACGATTAAAATCGTAGGAGTGCTAGGCGAGGATAAGGAAAAAATTCACGACTTTTTAAATGGGGTAGGTGTGAATTAAAATTGGAGAATAAGAACAAACAGCACCGTTAAAAAATTGATAGATATAATTTTAAAAAAAAAAATGAAAGTGACTAATTGTTAATTTTTTTTGATTCGGTTTGAGAGCCAAGAAAGAAGCAATTTGGTCTGATGTTGTGAAAAGGCCCTGGGCTCTAAATTTGAAAATCATTTACTATATTTGGCTAGGGAAAAAAATTTCTAAAGTTAAAAGGAAAAAAAAAAATTTTTTTGTCGGAAAAGGATTTTAGAAATTTTTTTCGGCATAAGAAAAGTTAAGGGAAAATCCCGAAAGTTGATCCCTACTCTAAATTCTATCCTGATTTCTCAATTTCTAACCTTAGTCAGGAGCCTGTTCCTTATTAATTTCCAGCCAGACAAAACCCAATTCTTTAAATTTAGACCCACTCCGGCTCTCTTTATCCCATTCGTGGGAAAAGTATCCAATTTAACCTTTGCTCCAATTTTCAATCATTTCTTTATTAATCAATCACTCAACTCATTCGATCGGCGTCGGCCGACTATTAAAATAATTTCGCGATTGGTCATTGGTCATTCACCATATCGCCTTTTCAACTCCATTCAAGGTCTTATAGATTTTATTTCCTTGTTCTAAATTTAAAATTTATTCTTTTTAATTTCAGCTTGTTAATTCCGAGCCGATCACTGACTCGGATGAAGATTTCGCAGATGAATTCGTCGAGGAAAAATCCTACTACGATCTAACTCAGGTTTCTCCATCGGTCGAAGAGGAAATCGGTCTTATCCTAGCTAAAATATTCCCAGACGGATCCAAATGGGATTTTCAACTTTTCCGAGATACAATGTTGGCCGGATCTCCATTATTAGCTAATTTACCAAATTATTTCATCGAAAATTTATCATTAGGCAGCACTGAAAAATTTTTATATCATATTAGAAATTGGAGAGAGGATGAAGATAACCCGAATAATTCGGAAGATTCATCATCGTCGATTTTATGGAACGATCATAAAGCTTCGGTGAAAAGGATTTGGGCGCACACCGCTTTATCGAAAGCCGAACCGCCGAGTCAATGGTCCCCGAAAATATTAAGGCAATTGGGATTTTTATTAATGGGAGCGACGTATGATGAATTGAAAGAATTGCCGACTAATTTAAGAATGTCTCATGATTCGAAAATGATTCTGAATTTTTTGAGATATAATTGGGATAAACTTCAAGCCAAAGCTGTGTTCGATTTGTTTTACTCGGATTTAAATGATTTAGAGGAAAAAGACTTAAGAATGGTCAGAGAGTTATTAGTGAAAATGCTCCCGAGGCAGATTAAACAATTTCATCTTAACGTTACTGATTTTGGGTTTATCGCAAAGGAAGATGCTAAAATTTCGTTGGCTACTGAAAAACAGGTAAAAAATTTTTCTGCATTAAAAAAATATTTAAAAATTTAAAAAAATAATAATTAAAATTTTTTTTGCAGCTTTTCGAGTCCCATTTAGCAAATTCTTTTATACGACGACATGTTAGAGATGTTTCGCCTTCGAAATGGGGAGAAGACATCGCTTATTTAGGAAAATTTGTACATTTACTACCGCCTAGTTCCTTAGAATTTTTTTCAAGACATAAATTAAGTTTACAAACTTTAATGAGGATAGATTCGATGCATCTGAGTCATCGTCAGGTATGTACTTCATTTTTTTGGTCTTATCTTCGATAAAAAAAAATTTGGGTGTAATTGTTGATGGTTTATCGTAGATAAGATTTGTTTTTGCAAATATTGATAAATTTTTTAACTGAATTTCTTTTTTTTTTAGGCTTGGTATTTGACCCATGCCGGCAAATCGATCCAAATCTACGAACCAAACTCAGTTATATCCTTCAAAGGGCTTCTAAAAGCAATACCAGCTCAAAAATTATCAGAGCTAAAGTCTAACACGGTTGCGCAAAATGTTAAAGAGCATCTGCTAACATACGTTCCAAGTGATTCATTACCATTAATGGCTTCTGTTTTAGAAAAAGTTAGAGAAAATCTTGGTAAGCATTTTAATGTTATAAATTTTTAGTTTTTTTATTTTAATATGCGAATAGCTAATTTTGTTTATTTTTTAAATTTTAGATGAAATTTCATTCCTTGAAAAACTTCTTCACAACAAAGACTGCAACGAATATTTTAGCTTAATAGGAAATCATGACTTAATTCACACACACAAAGATATTAGTACAAACCTCATTACTTTAGTTGAAAACAATCCAGTATTAGAGAGAAATGTTAGAATGTTACCGCCATCAGTTGTAAGTATTTGTTATAAATTTAGAATTTAAATTTAAGAGCTGACATTGAAAAATTAATAAAATTTGAAAAGAACTTGCTCGTCAAGAATTTTTTCTAAATAAAAATTTAGGCCCTTGAACAAAATTTTTACGATTTTTTTTTATTTCTTTCAGTTATCTGCTCTGCTATCAACTCATCTTAAAAAACTAACTCAGCAAAATCATTTATGGTCATACGAAACCTTAGTCGAATCTCCACTTAAAATCTTCATAAGCGGGCTAACCTGCGCTGATCTGGATAAACTCGAAACATCGGACGTCCTACCAGTCATCGGGTACTATGTTCGTCAAATAAAAGCATTGGGACAATCCTTCCCCAAAAACATGCAATACTGCTCTCAAAAAGCAATCACAGACTATCTCAAACTTAAAGCGTCGCTTCGAGGGATCAAACACGAATCCGTCGGACTTCTAAACCTCTTAGAATCATACGAAGTAAAAGCAGTCGGCGGTTACATCCTCTCTGGGCTACCAGTCGATTTAATCGACACATTATCAAGAAAACAACAAATCATGACGGAAATAGGAAAATTAACAATTCCAGAAATGTTAACGGCGACGTCAGTTGAAAATTTAAAACATTACGCTAAAAGCTTCGTTACGAGTAATCATATCCTAGATTTGAAAACGATGTCATCGCTCGGAAATTTAATATGGTTTTTAAGCCCGAGTGATGTTGGGAAATTAAATCAAACTGATTTTAAATTAATTTTGGAATCGATGGAAAGCGAAGCGAGTAGAGCTGTTTGTTTTAATGGAGAAGAAAGAAGCGCTTGGAAAAGTTTTTTGATTAATGTTTTTGGGAAACCGGATTCGTGGTCGGCGGGAGTTTTGAAAGTTTTAGGAGATTTGATGATTGTTTTTGAAGATTTCGAACTGGAAAGCGTTAATAAGAATAGTTGGATGGAGGCAGCTGATGTATTAGCGGAAAGTACTTCGTTTTTTAAAAAAATGGAATGGCCAGGGAAAACTAAGCAGATATATTTTTATAAAGTAAGTCTTAAAAAAAATTCAATATGTGAATTTTTTTAAACAAATTTTAATTAATTTTTATTTTTTAGGCGTGTTTGGAAATTATGCCAGCGCAGGAAAAATTATCATACGAAAATTCCGTTAAGAAACTTCTTAGATTTTATTTAGAAGCAGCTCAGTTCCTACTCGACACGGTCGAACCCGCTTATAATTTATTAAAATTAAACGAACAACCGAATTTAGTCGATAGCATTCCATCAGCTGGGCCATTATCATTCATCCCTTCAATGTTAGTGAATGAGGAAGCTGTGATTACGCCGACATCGTCATCTTCTCAACCCTCAACAAGTACAATTAAAATTAATACTGAGGAGGATTCCGATGAGGATTATGTTGATAGCGATGAAGATGAAACTCCAGGAACAACAGAGCAAGACCCGATAACTAATAATATAGAAACAGATTTGCCGCATGAGAAAGAAGAAGAAAAAACTTCGAAAGTGGCCGCTACAACAACTACAACGACCACAACCACCACGACTACCACAACTACGACGACCACAACTACTAAAGCTCCTAAAAAATTTGAAGAGGAACTTCCTTCGTTTCTTTTAGATGATGAAGATTTAACAGATTTGAGGAAACAGCACGGGTTTGGTTTTGATGATGAGGAAACGAGCAGTCCATCGACAAGCACTACGCTTCACGCCTCTTCTCCTAAATTAAAAACAAGTGAAATAATAACCGACAACGAGCTTAAAGACACCACGCTGCCTTTGGAAACTTTACAGACTGATAATAAAATTTCTAGCGATATTGTTCAAACTAACATTCCTCAAGGGGAAAATAAGACTGAAGGAACTACTGAATCAATTTCAATTGTTAAGAGGAAAAGATCGATCGGTAATCCTAGTGAAAATAGCCAAATTCAAGAGAAGGATGTTAATATTTATAGATCACACGAGACAAAGACTTTAGAAGAAAAGAAAGAGGAATTAAGGAAGAATGCTACGAGAGCTTTAGTTGTTGTAGAGGAATACGAGCAGAAAAAATTGGATGTGCCTGACTCTGTCATCAAACAAAATCAAAAGGTTGGTGCTTTTTAAAGTAACTAGGCGTATTTATTAAAAACTTGACCGTGATCTCTATTTTTTGGCAAAAAGAATTTATTCAAAATTTTGTTCAACAAAAAATTTAAAAAAAATTTGTTTGAGAAGAAATTTTAAAACAACTTTTGGTTTAATAAATTCTAATTTTTTATTTTTTTAGGTGACTTGTGATGCTATCAAAATGCTGGGCAAATCCGCTAGTCTCGTCATAGATGAAGATGATATTAAAAAAATGAACGATACTGAATTAGAAGATTGCACGGAAGTCTTGGGAAAATTAAATTTAGAGCACCGAGTTAAAAAAGCGATATGGAAACGATTAAAAAATTGGAAAGAAACCGGAAATTTAATGGGATTGGGAGGTTTAGTCTCTGCTCTTGAAGAAGATGATTTATCCTCTATTGAAATTAACACGACTGAACCGTGGGCCCTTGAAAATTTACAGATTTTATCTAGTCATATAATTGAAACTGATACGGTAAGATTTTTTAATTTTTTATAATTTTTCAAAACCAAGTTTATTTTTCTGATTTTGATTTTAATCAACAGATGTCTTTAATCACGGATGGTTTCGTCATGAAAAATAAATCACCTGTAACCTACGAAACAGCCGTCTCATTGGGCCGATTAATCTGCACTGTATCCGTATCATTCCAAAAGAAAATATTATTTAATCAGCCAGAAGTATTATTGAACGCTTTAACAACACTGGGCAGAACTCTTGACTGCAAAGAGAAAATTTTCGAAAGTTGTATTCAAAATTTAGCCAAAGCAGCAACTTCCGAAGACGGATTCGGCGAAACTAAAAATTGGGACGCAAGTCATTTATCCACGCTTGGAATTATCGCAGCTGGTAAATTAATTTCTAAAATCATTTCCTCCCCTATTTTTTTTATTTAAACAAAACTAAAAATTATTTTTTTTAAATTTCCAGGACTCGATAAAACCGACTGGCATGGAGATAAGGGAGAAGGTCTAAAACCAGAGGCATTAGCAGGATTAGCGCCATCCGCTGTTTCTTGCATCCCACCTGACGTATTCAAAGTTTTAACGGAAAAGCAACTTTCCCACCTTCCGGCTCTCTCAGTCGCTGCCATATCGCCGGAACAAGTTTCAACTCTTTCGCCGTCCCAGTACGAGATTTTAGATCGAGTGCGAAGACAAATCCCAGATGTAGATTATCCCCCAAATTCATCAGCTAGTGTTCCTTTAGTGCAAATATCTCTAATAGCAACTATTATTGTGTCATCATTTTCAAATTACATAATCAGTCGGACGTTTTTATGTTTCTAGGTTTAGATTATTGTAAAAATTGTATGTTTAATTTAATTGTGATCGCTTAATTTATTCCTACGAAAATAATTAAAATCCCCTGCTAGGACCGAACCAGTATTGATAGTTTTAAAGCTGTAGAATTCCTCACAGTATTTTTTTATATCTGGCTAGGAGGGATCGAATGATATTTTCTAGCGGGAGCTCAAAAAACTCCAGCAATAATCGTACTTTTATATTCAAGAACTAATATTTTTCTCGGTGCCTACATTTTTCTAATTTTTTAAAATTTCATAAAACGGAAACACTGCCATGTATTCAATGTATACGAATTAGATTCATCGACAATTTCAATTCTCTGTAGAATCATCACTTTTTTAAAAACTGATGAATTATTTTTTAATTTTTTTTTTACAAAACTAACATCTTTCATAAATGACCGGGACCAGAAAATTCATCAGTTAAAACATTTATAAGACTGAAGAAGTAAAAGTAATTTAGTTTAATTCATATCATCCTGGTTTCGATTGGATCTCTTAGTTAATTTAAATTTAATGAGTAAAAATGTAGCTTTTTTTAAAAAAAAAAAAAAATAAAATTAGAAAATTATAAATGTAAAATTAAGGTCTAAAAAAACCAAAACGGCAGTTTAATAATATTGATAATTGAGAATGATAATTTAATTTAATTTATTGTATTATATACGATTTCGTTACCGGTTGTTTTGTAATTTTATTTTTATTAAAAAAGTTGAAATTAAAGGTTTTCTGTTTTTTGTCTCCGCTTCCAAAAAATTTCTTCTCAGGTTCAAAGGTATCAAAGCAAATAAAATTCCAATGAATTGCATTGATCATCAACGAACGCGGATCTTTAAACCTTTAGGTAAGCTTATTATTACCTCGAAATGCACAGTTAACCTTCAATGCCTCCTAAAATCGACTTTAAAATTCGTTTTTTCATCATTATTTTTTTTTTTTTTTTATTCAACAATAAACAAAATTGTTGACAATACCCCCAAAGCCTTCTCGGCTTGACTGGGGGGGTTGTCGTTACAAAAGATTCCAAAAGTTATTCAACAAGTTAATCAACTTAAGTTATCAAACTAAAAATTAATTTTAGTAATAATTAAATAATTTTAATTTCAATAATTCTAATTTCAATAATTTTAATTTATTGAGTGTAACATCCGAGACTACGCATCACTATCCATGCTATCGAAGATCCAACTAGCCAGATCTCTCTTAACCGCCCTATATGTGTCACATTGAAGCAAGCTCAGGGGGAGCCTATTGAACAGGTGGGGCACTGCATATTGCAACTCCTTTCTCCCAAAATTATTTATAAACCTCGGCTCTACGTATGTTCGGTAATCGCCTACCTCCCGTCTTTCTCTCAGATGTGTGGTTTTTATCTTATGAGCATGGTCAAAGTAATGAGTTAAAATAAACACGTTAAATTTCTAAATTTAACTTAAAAAAATTTGAAATGACCAAATTATATGTCTTTTCTCTGATTGGCTGGAAATTCGTGTTTCTGAACGCACTTTCGGGTATTTTTTTTTTACACGTTGGCAGCTCTTCACTTCAGGTGATTAAAGTGCGATATCCCTGCAGATAATGTCCGGATAACATTGTGACGTAGGATAACAAAATGGCGGAGGGTCACAAATCCTAAGAAGACCCCGATATATACTAAGTGGTATTTGATGAGCATTATATTTAGAAAATAGGCGTGTTGTAATATTGTTAGATGAAGGGGATGATATATTTCATTACTGCTTGATCTTCGACTTCATATAGTGCCATTAGGGCAATTAGGTTTTAAGATACTTTTAGGGGTGCATGAACTGGTCATAGGTTTTGTATCTCTTAGGGGTATTGAACTGACTTTATACCTGATTTCTGATTTGGGAAATTCCTTAGAATCAAACAGATTTATAAATGTTGATTTCGAGCCTTTAGCCATCTTATCAAAGCTCTATCTAGGCTTTACCAATCTTTTGAGACCTTAAATTGATTTCACAAGTTTTTAAGGAGCTTAGTCAGCTACTATGGGCAGAAGGATATTTTTTAGGTTTTAATAAAAATGTTCTTAAGCTCGAATTTTTCAATTTCCTAAGAGTCTTCAGTCCTCCTCTTATATGTTCGGAGGGCCATAAGCATTCAATGCCATCTAAGCCATTTTTTGGAACTTTCTAGGAACCTCAAGTCGACTCATTCCTTCCTTTCGATGTCTGGCAATTCCAAAAAATATTCTGAGGGGGGCTTAAACAGTATTACAAATATTTTGAATGGTTCTCTCAACAGATCTGATTAGCTTATTTCTAGACGAAAAAGCAGGTTGCCCCCCATTCTCCCGCTGGTACATTTTTATCTAGAAATATCTATACCTTTTTGGAAAAGTAGCATAAATATTCTGGGGCTCTTGTTGCTACATCTTAACTCGTTGAGATCACTGTGCACACTAACCCTAATGTAAAATACAAAGCCCCTCCCTAGTTCTCGCGTGCCTCTAAGGTGCTTGACCTTACGGTTAGATCCGAATTCCGAAACGACTCTATACTAACCGAAACCCTTCTTCAGGTATAAAATAATACAATAGGTACAATAGGTTCTACCCCTTTAGAATATATCTAGATTAAGAAGAAAGGACAATGCATAAGGTTTTAATGGTTTAACAGGTCTTGTTAACTAGGGATAACATTATGTTATCCTACGTCATCAGAAGGGGACATTATCTGTAGGGATTAAAAATCGGTGATTAACCACGATTATAACCACATGCGTTTCGGTTGAATTTTGTTTTTTTTTCAACCCACCATCTCGCGTTTATTTTTAGTGTGTTTGTAACATCGCGTTATCGGATTACGTTTAGTCAATCAAAATATAACAGGCTAGAGAGAAAAACTCTAGAGCATAGGTAAAAATATAGAATGTACTATGAAGTTGCACCTATCGGTAGTCTCGTCGTTTGCAGTCAAAATGGCGGCGTTGAAGAAGTAGACACATTTGTTGCATCATGTAGCACAGATATTGAACTTTAAAAACTGTGGAATTTAATTATGATACAAGCATTAAACCAGAGCAATGTGAAATAAATTGCGTTTTTTAACATTTCACTATATTTATGCCGAAGATAAATCAAAATAACTCGAATCGGAAAATTTTTCATTCATCTTGAAAAATTTCAACATAATGAAAAGTGTGGAAACAGATTTAGTGATTGAATGTTCATCGACAAAGTATTAAAAAAAATTTTAACAATGCAGTAAAGCAAGTGAAGGTTTGCACATTGGATAACAAAATCAAATGGATTAATTTGTAACATGGTAGCCAATGCATCTAAACCATTTTATTGTAAACAAGAATAATATCATTAAGTAGTGTCAAGCTGAATTTGTATCACTGAATGTGGATGTAAGGAATTAAAATGGAAAGAGCAGGCTAGTAAGGATTGAACATCATTTTTACAAATAATGCTGAACTAGATGGGGTTAAAACGAGTGAGATTGAAGCAATCAGCAATCAACAAAGGGTACCTTTTTGGACAGGAACTGAATTTCAGAATTATCAGGTAAGAATTTTTTTTATTTATTATTAGTAGTTGAGGTAAAGGGTATTTGTAATCATAATTTTTTGTTTCAGTGGACCAGAAAGGATGAGTAGATAAAATGAACGAAGAAACTCATTGGTTTTTTCGAAAATAGTGAGTTTGTTTTTGTAATTTTTATTTTTATTTTTAAGCAGCTTAGTCACAGTAGTGATGGTTGGTTTTATTGATGTTGTGAGTCCTAATACTACTAAACAAAGAGGAAAAAGGTCCTCATGGTTAAACAATTTTCACTCATGGAGCTTCTGAAAAAAGTCATTCTCAGATGAATGTGTACAAACTGGTTTTCCTCCAACAGTGATAGTTGATCTATTTTGTAAAATGAAAGTGTGATATTAGCAGATTGAACAATTTTTAGCATAGAAACTAGAAACTTATGAGAGGATAATTAAAAATTTGTGAATATTCATGTATTGCATAGTTGCAATATTCCATAGGAGTTAAATCATTTCAGCTAGTGTTTGTTCAGGGCCATAGGTAGTCTTTTCATCGTAAGAAACAGATATTCGATACTGAGCTGAAAGTTTATTTGAGTTATTTTTTTGCTTTTCATGTAGCGAATAGATTTTCCCATATCCTTCCTTGCAAATAACTTTTTTTAGTATTAGTTCAGGAGTAGGAATTTCTTCGTAAGGAGCTTAGTAGTAGAATTTATAAACAAAATCTTTATTTATATTTTCAAACTATATTACAAAAAATTATGAACACCTTACAAATTAAGGTTAGATTTTTTCCAAGGCTTTAAATGCAAACCATGCAGCATGTTTATTCTCAAAAGTATGAAAATAAAGCTTTGAAAATTATTTAGAGCTTTCTTTATGTATTGGCTAATAAATACAAGATCAGGTCAAGTTATACGAGCAAGCTTCAAAATTAAAAAATTGATGCGTAATCAAACTAAAGAGCATGGAGTTGCAGTCTCCCAAAAAATTTTTTCATCGAAAACCCTTTAGCTTGGTGAAAAATATTAATAAAGAGTATCTTCTAAATGCCTTCTATCATAACTCGTATTTTTAGTAATTTTTTTTGTACTTCCATAAATTGGATTAATCTTTGGATTTATTCCATAATGCGGATGGCTGGTATAATTAATCTTAGGGAATATCTCATAATTTTTCTCACAAAAAGCACTATCATACGCTATTTTCGTATTAACATCAATCATCTTATCCTTAGCTGAGCTAACAGTATTAAAAGGAGATTCAAACCTTCTTGTATTTTTCAAAGTAGCGTCATAATCGTTCCCAATCCTATCTTCGAACGCTTTACTCCTCGGCGCTGTATCATAATTCATCTTAGCATTTTGTTCATAATTTCTATGCTTGCTCCCTTCATCACTACTACTCCCTAAATTCGACTTATTGGTCGAGTCTGACGATCCACCCGACCAAGAAAAGGAAGGTGGCCGCCTTTCTTTCATATCACTCGGATCCGCATCGAATTCCCATTTGTTGCAAACGACTTCCTTGACTCCTCTTATTACTTTATCGTTACACGTGAACGCTAAGAATATGAATAATCCTTGAAGTGTGTTTAATGCGATGAACGTGTACCACAATGCATCGATATCTAAATATCCTCCGAGTAATCCGGTAATCCAAGTTAATCCCATAACTAAAGCTAATCTAATATATAAACGAAAGTCTCTTTGAGTAGCGCCACTCGCTGTGTAGCGCGTCGTTGATGTCGTTGAAAAAATCATATGAGCACTCGATGAGAAGAAAATAATATTAAGTATCATTATTATAGCTAATGGTAATGCGAAAAATATTAACAGGGCTTGTCGATGGCCAAACCAACATGAATGAACACCGAATAACGGTCGTAAATAAATGTCCAAGCCGCCGATCGGCGACATATCAGCAGCAACAGCGATCACTGTTATTATTCCTGGAGTCAACCAACTCCAAAGCGAATAACAAATAAATTTTTTCCATTGTTTCCCGGATGAAACGCGTAACTCGAACGTTGCGATTTTTAACGTTCTCCAAATATCAAACGCCATTGTTAACATCCAAAAAAATGAGGTTAGGTATCCGTAGTAGGTTATAACCCCAGATGCGATGCATTCGTCCGTTCCTGTTGAGATGCTCTGACCGGATAAAAACGAGCAATTCGCGATTAGGAGAGCGACGCATAATGACGCTAAATTTTTCCCGCTGAGATTTTGTAAATCAGGAACGATTATAAAAGCGATTAGATGTAATGTCAGGAATATTATGGAGATTCCTAAACCGATAGCTGTTACCCATCCCATGTACTCTCCGAATTTGTTGACTAGGCGAGTGCCTAGCGTCCCAACGCAAATTTCTAAACTTTTATCTTCGTTTATTTTAAATTCCTCTTCTGGGAAATATTTCCCATATGCGGAAATGTATACGGTTTTGTTATCGTCTGAAAATTCATAGTCTTCGGGTGATAGTAAAAATTTAGGGCATCGTCTAAATGCTGATACTTCATTAATCGTATCGTTTTCTTGATTTTTAGATTGTGAGTCATCATACTCGTCCTCGTCTTTTTCTTCAACAACAACGCAAGTCGAGTTCTTTGTGAATTTTTCGGATATCGGGCAGAATACGTCTCTACAACGTTTGAAAAATGGATCGTATAATTGATGATCCATACACGGCTTCACTTTCCCGACTGGACCTTCTGGACCTGTTAAATCGAACAGGATAGCGAACGCATTCGGGCTGAATTCTTTATTATAAAAGGATCTGTGCGTTATTTTGAAGCAAGTTAGACTCTGCAATGGGACGTTATTGCAAACAGCGCAGTGTGGGTTTCTATACGCTGTCGAGCCTTCATAAACAAGAGATGTATACGCTTCGCAACGATCTCGAACTTCCGAATTCGTCCAATTCACAGCGCAGGTATGTATCGTGTTTTCTTGGCATCTCCTAATTATATGATTTGACGTTTCAGGGATGACAGGATCGATATTACACGGGTGCCATTGATTATCCAAATTTAATCCCCATTGCTCTTTTTCTTGATTCCACTTTAAACTATTCGTTAAATTCTCCGATTTTTTAAGTAATGATTGGAGGAGTGATGGGCATTCTACTCGCGGCGTCCAAAAATCTAAGAATTGGTCTTGGTCGACGTCGTTGTGGCAAAGTGCGCAGTGGGTGTTTCTGTATGTGATGCCCGTTCGGTGGCTGGTGATTGGTAGTGTTGTTAAGGGATCAGCGTGGTTCATCATTTCGCATTTTTTTCGAACGCTCATTGATTTCCATTTTGGCGGGCAGGTTGTTACCATGTATACGCCGCCGTATTGTTTGAGGTTTACGCAGGTGAATGATGCTGCTCCGCGTCGTTGTTCTGCTGTGTCGAAATGAGGGGAATCGACGCAGCAGTCACCGTATTTAGTGCAGAGTTTGTCGCATAGGCAGTTTCGATCGTTCCATAACATTCCTTCTAGGAGTCGAGGGTCTCGGCCAAGGGTTTCGCAGCTTGCTTTCCCATCGCAAGTCCTGAAATTAATAGAAATGCGGGTTAGAATGAGAAATTTTGAGGGGACATTGAAAGCAGTGAATTTTTTAACAGGATTTTGCAGAAATTCAAATTAAAGATCTTTATTTAAATTACTAAAAAATTGTAAAAGGTCATATTTTTATAAGCGGTTAAAAAATGTTGAAATACTTGGTCGAAAAAGGAATAATGTCAAATAATTGATTGAAGTAGAATTTTAAAAAAATTGCCTCGACAAGAAATCAAGGAAAGATTGACTCGACAAGATATCAACAAAAGCTTGGCTCGTCAAGAAATCAAGAAAATATTGTCTCGACAAGAAATCTAGAAAAGATTGGCTTGACAAGTAATTTAGAAAGACTGGTTCCAAATAAATAAGAAAATACTGCTGTGAAAGGAAAATTAAAAAAATATGCTGGAAAAAATTTTAGAAAAATTGCTCGACAAGAAGAAATTTTGGAAAAATTGCTCGACAAGAAGAAATTTTGGAAAAATTGCTCGACAAGAAGAAATTTTGGAAAAATTGCTCGACAAGAAGAAATTTTGGAAAAATTGCTCGACAAGAAGAAATTTTGGAAAAATTGCTCGACAAGAAGAAATTTTGGAAAAATTGCTCGACAAGAAGAAATTTTGGAAAAATTGCTCGACAAGAAGAAATTTTGGAAAAATTGCTCGACAAGAAGAAATTTTGGAAAAATTGCTCGACAAGAAGAAATTTTGGAAAAATTGCTCGACAAGAAGAAATTTTGGAAAAATTGCTCGACAAGAAGAAATTTTGGAAAAATTGCTCGACAAGAAGAAATTTTGGAAAAATTGCTCGACAAGAAGAAATTTTGGAAAAATTGCTCGACAAGAAGAAATTTTGGAAAAATTGCTCGACAAGAAGAAATTTTGGAAAAATTGCTCGACAAGAAGAAATTTTGGAAAAATTGCTCGACAAGAAGAAATTTTGGAAAAATTGCTCGACAAGAAGAAATTTTGGAAAAATTGCTCGACAAGAAGAAATTTTGGAAAAATTGCTCGACAAGAAGAAATTTTGGAAAAATTGCTCGACAAGAAGAAATTTTGGAAAAATTGCTCGACAAGAAGAAATTTTGGAAAAATTGCTCGACAAGAAGAAATTTTGGAAAAATTGCTCGACAAGAAGAAATTTTGGAAAAATTGCTCGACAAGAAGAAATTTTGGAAAAATTGCTCGACAAGAAGAAATTTTGGAAAAATTGCTCGACAAGAAGAAATTTTGGAAAAATTGCTCGACAAGAAGAAATTTTGGAAAAATTGCTCGACAAGAAGAAATTTTGGAAAAATTGCTAGACAAGACAAGTTTTCAAAAGATTTGCTTGTCAAGACAAATTCTCAAAAAACTTAACTTTGTTCGCATAGATTTCTTTAAAAAAAAATATTTTCTTCTTAAGAAATTTCTCTTGCTATTGAAAAAATTTTTGCTTATGCTTTCATAAATAGTTTACTGCACGCTTTTTATGTCCAATTTTAAAATCGACTGACTAAATCTCGAAGGCCTTACAAAGACAAGCCTAAACACTCTTTTAATAATAACAATAAACAACCAAAGTAATTTAGCCCAACCTTTCCAATGTTAACATTAAGAAACCATATCCACACACACATCTCACTCTCCTTTTCATTTAAATCGATCTTTAATCCTCTTAAATCAATTTCGTTTAAGACAAGACAATGACATTATCTCCAATAATAAAATGAAAACGAAATCATAATCAAGGAAAGCTAATCTCTTTCTCAGAAGCAAATGGAATTAGGCTACTCCACAAAAAAAAATTAACCTTGCGCCGTTGAACTTTTTTTTTATTATTTCAATACTTACTTATTGGCCCCTTCTAAGTCATAGTGACTCAGGGCTAGAGTCTCAAGCTCGACGTAAAAGTATGTAGTAATTAAAAGAGGAATCCATATCGGCAGTTTCGTAATCATTTTAGCGATGATAACTGTCGAGGATTCGAATTTGTTGGCTATCATCTTGGAGTGTCGACATTCTTTCTGAAATGAAAAGAAAATAGGTATTGTTCAAGGGTTTTAAATTTTTTTTTTAAAGGTGTTGAGTCACATGGTTGTGCCCAGGACCGCGATTGTATTCATCCATTGTAGTAACAATATAATTTTCTTTTATGTTTTATATAAAAATTAACTCAAGGACAATTGAGCTCGTGCGTGGTTTTTATTGATTTGTTTTTGTTTAATGAATTTGACACCTTGTAAAAATTTCTTATGTATATGATCGTGGTGATTAGGTTTCAATTAAAGGAGCGAGAAGGGGAGAGGGAGGTAAAAATCAATTACTGAGTTGGGTAATTTTTTGTTTTCAATTTTTCTAATGACAACTCGTTTCGGGTATAGATCGACATGCGGTTACGTTTATTTGACTTTAAAGGCCGTTTCGATTATTTATTTTTGTCAGAATGTAATTTAGAATAAATAACCCAGATCAATTGTTTTCTATTAAGTTAATTATTTCTTGGTTTTCCAGGAAGTTTCAAAAAAAGAATGTTAGTAATTGGGATTAAATTTTGCGAGAAATAGAGCTTTGCAGGAGCGAAAAATTGACTGTTTTAAGTTTTTCAGAATTGGATGACTTTAGGCTAAGGAATTAATAGCCAACTTTTTAGTGCGGAAAGCTTTATTCAGAATTTCATAGGATTATTTTCTCTTTAAAAAATTTGCTGGACAAGACAAAATTCTCTAAAAAATTGCTTGACAAGAAGGAATTTTGGGAAAATTGCTGGACAAGAAGGAATTTTGGGAAAATTGCTGGACAAGAAGGAATTTTGGGAAAATTGCTGGACAAGAAGGAATTTTGGGAAAATTGCTGGACAAGAAGGAATTTTGGGATTGTTGCTGAACAAGAAGGAATTTTGGGAAAATTGCTGGACAAGGAGTTTTGGAAAAATTGCTGGACAAGAAGGAGTTTTGGGAAAATTGCTCGACAAGAAGGAATTTTGGAAAAATTTGCTCGACATGACAAATTCTCTAAAGATTTAGGTCGACATGAAAAATTCTAAAAAAACTTGTTCAACTAAAAGTTTGCTCAAAGCGAAAAAACCTTTGAAAATGAACTTTTATTAGAAAATTTTTTGGTTTTTTTTAGTAAGTTCTTATTTTTACACCTCGGAAGACACTAAAATTTTCAAAATTTGGAAAGGAAAAGAGTTTAATCACAGCCAAACAATGTCTGGATATAACTCTTGGCCGAATTTTAATAGACAAATGCACTCTTGGAAGTCTTTGTAGTCAGCGACTTCCTCGATGCAAGTGCAGATGTTTAAATTGAAAAATTACTTCACAATACAAATACTTCGAAATTTTTGCTCTGGGTACCAAAAGCTCTCAACACTTCGACTATTCGTGCTGCAAATCCCATCAAACCTTTATCTTCGACATAATTAATTCCAGCATAAGCCACTCCTACTCCTCATCTATTTTTAAAACTCAATTGAATGGGATTCCCTGGCCTAAACAATTATTACTTAAAATAAACAACCTTAAAGTCCGTGAAATGAAAATGTTTTGCAGAAAACGAGACTCTGACATTTAAATTGAAATATTATTTCCATATCCAGACGTTTTACGAAGGGCAGGGCTCCAGGAAGGACAATTACCTGTCATCAATGATTAACTATCAGTTTTATTTAAAGTACAGTACATTTCACGTCGGGATTACTTTTAATCAGTTGGAAAGGGTTAAAAACTTTTCAGGTAGAATTCACGCATATTATTTTTTTAACATAAAAAAAAAATATTGCAAATTCCAGGAAATTGTTATTCTTGACAGTTCGAGACGTATACAACAAATCTCAGACGTTAATTTATGTGAAGTAAACAAACAATACACATCCTGGTATACGCTTACGCATCTACCTGAACTTTCACCTGTTTTACTACAAACGGATTCTTTAATCAGGTTATATAGTAGAGTAAATAGCTAATAATTTGATAAATATATTTTTTGGTTTCCACCCAAAACACCTTTCATATTCATGGAAGCATGACTAAATGTTGACTAAACGGCACGCGTGATGCGTTTCGGAACTTCTTTAATAAAAAATATTGAACATGGGAATTAGGCAATCGAGAAGCATAGAGGCATATTCGCAATGGTAACTTGTATCGAACATTTTCGACCTGAATAAAAAACATGAGTTCGAAATCATGATGTTATAAAAAATTGGGGGATTACGTAATGGAAATTTGGGCAATGCTGATGTTCAGGAAGCGCCAGAATAAAATATTGAGATTTAATTAAAGTCAGATGTTCAGGTTTGAAATTTATCATTTGTCAATCTTCTTCTTTGTACAGTACACCACGTCACTGAGTATTGGTGACCTCTCTGCATATATCTGCAGAGTGGCGTTCTTAGGCCGGTGCCCAGGTGCCACAAATATCAAGACGGCTACGGTAGTTTAGATTAAGAATTTATATGAAAAAATTAAAGATTTTCAGAAAAAAATGTCCTCACAGCTCAGGTCAGCCCATTTTTTTAGCGAATGGAGGGAGGAGGAGCCAGAAAGGGGTAGGGACGCCATTGTATCTGTCTGTACTGTGCACTAATGTAATTCACAGATCCGCCGAATCCGAAGGGCAAGTTGAGAGGCTTTACTAGCCAAGTTGTCTCTTGCTGGCTTGGTATAACCTTGCGGAAGATCAGGCACGGATTGACTCTTGCAGAGGGCGCAGTTAAAAATACCAGAAGTGGCACTCCAAGGTGGCTACAGAATTTAAACTATGCTGTTTTTATTTATTTAAAAAAAATTGGCTCACATTCTAAGAAGACGGGGTGAACTATTGAATAGCCCATAAGTGCCCTGTCTTCTAAGAATGCAGGTGAAATTTTTTCCCATTTAAAAACTGAAATTGTGGTTAATTAGAAAACTTTTTAAATTTGTTTTCGAATTCTGCTCTAATGTAAAGAAATCGTTTTAATTTTGACTCAGCGCGTGTTTCATTTGGCTTTAATCAAAGAATATTTTTTGGGAAATTTCAGATTTTCATCTACAGCCATTTCTGACGAAAAATAGACACAAAATTTGGACAGAAAGAAATAGCTGTAAAATAACTTATTCGACGAATAAAATTTTTCTTTAAAATTTTGTTTAATTGAGATTTAAAATGCGACAGCTTAATAACATCGCTATTCATTAAGAGGTTTGTTTACGATACAAACATTTTACGACACGGACACGGAAAGGAAAAGAGAGGACATTGGCATTGGTGATCAAGTTATCATGATTGAAAATCTTCGCGACGATGCTTTTTTATCCTCAATCACGAGGATTAAATAGCACGCATATTCTACCCGTTCATTAAGTTTTCCCATAAGAGTGGAAGTAGAATTAGAGCTAAAAAATTTTCCGAGCGATAAATTTGAATGACTATACTTCTGCTCTTGCATATGGGAATTTAGTGACCATCGATCGAAACTGTCCTTTGCACTTCGGCCTAGGGAGCTTTTATGCCCAGATATTGGGCAGGGGATCCATGAGTTCTAGATACGTTAAAGCAAAAATTTGTGTCGTTTGGCTTATATTTGAATTGAGCTTACTTTTGAATTCCTCTTACTCTGAGTCAAAAAGATTTTCAATCTCTTGGGCATTGCCATCATTGTTTTATCTAGGGAGCCTAATAGGCAGTGACGGTGCCAGAAAAAATTCTGGATGGGGTGGGATGCACATTTTCATGTGGGGCAAAAGTCGGACGGTGTTACATTGCAGCAACATTACTATTCTTCCCAAATAGGTGGGGCCGTGGTCCCACCCTTGGCACCGTCCTTGCTAATAGGGAGTAGACACTTCCAGATACATACAAGAGTGCGCAAAAACCTTTCCTCGTCCAGTCAAAGGGAAGAAAAGGCAGGGGCAAAGTGTCCATATCCTCCGAACTCCGCGCTCCTGGGCTGCAGCTTTCCAAGGTTCTACTTCTCGAACATACCATTTTATCCATTGACCGATCTCTGGAAAATTCCAAACTCAAATATTTTCCAACCGGATAAACGAATCCATTAATCATCAATCCTATTAAACTTTCACTGAAATAATCAAAAGCGTATAAGAGGGTAATCCCATCCTATATACGCATCTTGTGTATAAATAATTATCTTCGGCCTTATGATCATAACAATGAAATCGTAAGTCACTTGGCTAACAGTGCACTTCGGGTTTTTAGGCTTATCGTTGAAAATCTGACCTTGATTTCTTTTATTTTTTTTTTTATTTTAATATGAATAATTTAAGATGCATTACTATGATAACGATTTCGCTTTTATCCCGAAAAAAATTTTTTGCACGATTAGTCTACTTTGTTTGAAAATTGGCGTCCTTCCAGTGCGGCGTAATTTTTGATTCCAGGAATTTTTATATGAACAAAAGGCAATTAAGTTTTGTGAGATTAATGGATGTAGGTTATAAATTGTAATGAGCAGAAATTATAAGCATTGATTAACCCTTGTAAATAGGATGTATGAATCATTTAATGGGATGATGTGAACGGTAATGGAAGCTCATTTGCATTTGTTAATTAAAGCAAAAGATAGGATTTTTCTTGTGAGGTGAAGTTTTTGCCAGTTGGTAAAAAACAACATCCGTAGATTTTTGCCTTGACCCTTGATGTCGAGTCAGTTGTAGTAGCTTGTCCCTGAGAGGGCTTGTCATGGGCTATTGAGGGTTTTTTGTGAAACCCTCAAGAGCCCTCATCGGATTTTTAAAATTTTTTTGCGTTTAGAATTGTGAGTCAGAAACTTTTCAAGTTGTCAGTTGATTTCGAGACTCGAGTAAGAGTGCTGTATTCACTCTGGAAATAGCAAATCCAAGTTTTTCCCTGTTTTTCATTTAGTTCAGATTTTTCTGACTGCAAGTCATCTTAAATGACTATCAGCATCATGTGCGTGATGCTTCAGCCAGACAGGCGAATTTTTTATTTAGGCAAATGACAAAAGATGTTTAAGATTTTAATTTTTTTATTTCAGGGTTATTAGACGCAGGGAATTTGGGGTTCTGGAGGTGCCAGTCTAGCAGTCAGTCATCCTTCAACCTTCTGCAGCAAAGGTAAGTTTTTATTTTTATTTTACTGTTTGAGAATGAGCTTCAATGGGAAAATTCGAAGGCTCTGATCACTAGTGTAATCAAGGCCCGCAGATTTCGGTAGGCGAGGCACGTATCCGAGGCAAAGATAAGTCAGATTCTGAAAGCATCAACCCTCAGAGCCCCTGGGCAGACTGCCTAAGGGCGGTCGAGATTGGTTGAGAGTATCAGCCTGGCGGACCATGAGTCAGGATAGAACCGCTAAGAAGGGCATCCGCGATGTGCAGGGCTTCGAATTTGGTTAAATTTTATTCGGAATCAGAATCGGAATCGGAATCGGCATCAGCATTCATGGTTGCGAATAAGGACGTAGAAAGAGAGCGCCGAAGACGATTGGGATGGGCAGCATTTGGGAAGCTAGCCAAGATTTTGAGGAACCGACTAAAGGTTAAGGTTTTTGACCAGTGTATTCTCCCAGTGTTGACATATGGAGCCCAGATGTGGACATTCACCAAGCAGACCGTAACGAAGCTTCAGGTGACCCAGAGAACGATGGAGAGATCAATGTTAGGAATATCACTTCGAAACCGCATAAGAAATGATGAAATCCGACAAATCACCAAGGTAACTGACGTCATTGATCGAGCGGCGAAGCTGAAATGGGATTACGAGGGACACGTGGCAAGGAGAAAAGATGAGAGGTGGAACAGGAAAATCCTGCAGTGGAGGCCATGGGCTGGGCAGCGACGTAGAGGGAGACCAATAACCCGCTGGTATGATGACTTAAAGAGAACGGCGGGTTTGCATTGGGTGAGGACAGCAGAGGACCGAGACAGATGGCATGCCTTGAGGGAGGCCCATGTTCAAAATTGGACGCATTAAGGGCTGGGAAAAAAAATGGTTTCGTTTATGTTAAGCTTATGCATGTCATTTTTTCGCAGTCGGAATCAGCATCAAGCTATTGAAAAAAATCTCAATCGGATTCGGAGCTTTGGCGATTGGGCTTTAGGCCCTGCAAAGCTATAGTCATAAAAAGTTCTGCTCAGTCCAATTTATCTCTAGGCGAATTTTTACAATTTTTAGTTTCTCCCCCTGTCGCAATGCCACTTGACTTCAGATTCCAATATCTCGTATTTAGCACAAAGTTTGCATAAAAGTTAAGTCACCATCTTAAAAAAAAAAAAAAGATAATAAGCATTCTACTGTATCATTTTCTTTTGATGATTGCATTTGAAGACCAAATAATCCGCCTAAACAAAAATCTGACTCTCTTGAATTGGTTTTCATTATGTCTTTTCCCTCGGATTATTACCTATTGCATAACGTGTTAAGGTTTTGCATTGTCGTTCGTATTTTTTATTCTTTGACAAAAATTAATTAACGTGTCAAGTCTTGTCTACAATTTCTTTTAGGTAACGGTCGTTGTTGCATTTTTTTGTAAACAATGCAAAAATATTTGAAGTTATTATTTCATAACCACGCGACGGAGGGTAAGAAGTGGTTCGGTAAGAAATCGTTTTTTTGATCTTGAGGTTGAAGACAGGTTAGTTGCATCAATGAGAGCTGGGGATTCTGAGTCAGCTGTGGCTATCAGAGGCAGGGGTCGAGTTTTCTGATCTGCTGCAACTTCTGGGGTTGTTGGAGACCTTCATTAAAGCTACTAGGCAGTTTAAACCCCAAGTCACGGTGTTTGGTAACTAATTCTTTTGCCTGGTGTCAATTTCGAAGGATTTGATTTGGAATTGGGGAGTTCCGGAAATAGCAGCTAGAGTCGGATAATGTGGCATAGTTGCCCTCCCATAAAATTTCAATGTTATGCCCCCTGCATGTTCTTCTTCTGGTGTAACTGACTCTCCCTGCACTTTTTTCCAAATTAAAATGGTTCAATTTTCTAAATGCACTAAATAGTTTGCGAGGTGAGTTCCTTCTTCATTTATTAGTTCAGTCTATTATCAGTTGGGAGTGGTAAATAATGTCCAAATAGCATATAGGTGTCAAATTAACTCGAACTCCGAGTTTTTTGCCTCTTCTAAATATAAACCATCACCTTTGGGAATCAGCCTAGAAAACGTGTCTACATTCGATCCATGGGTGTCGGCTTTATGTTTCCAACCCAGACAAACATTCCCAGCACAGATGGGTCAGTATAACATTCCTACCGAACAATGACAACTTTTCATTTATATTCAACCTTGACAATTCCCTGAACTGAACATTTATAAAAAAAGTTTTCCCAAGCTTATATCATTAAAACACATGAGTTTCATTTTCGATCGTATGTATAATTATTAATCCCAGACTTCTGAGAAAATAAAAACCCAAACTGACCAATATATCGTGTCTTCATTGGTACAAATTAAACTAGAACGTTTTTCCAAATAAGCATTTGTAGCACATCGTTCTAAGCCTTCTTAATTCTCGTGTCTCGCCGTGAAAAAAACAAAAGACACACGCAATTGATAATTAGTTTACTAATGCATACAATGCCACCCCACCCTAATCCACATATTTATATAACGCACAGTGAAAGTCCTCAAGGTCACTTAATGTGTTCTCCAGTTCCATATATAATAATAACTGCATTGACGCAAGAATGTCATTCCAAAAAAAATTTTCTTTATTTGACTTTCGAGCAATAAAAGTGAGGAAGTAGAGTGATCGTGCAAAAATTAAAATTTGGCCTGTGTTTTTTTTTGCCTCGAAAAAAGGATTTTCCGCGTTTCGTTCTTCGTGGGTATTTTTTTCGTTGGATCAAAGTTTCTCGAAAAATGCTTTATTGATTTGTTTGATTTTTTGCATGAAGATTGAGGAGATCGTTACCTAAAATTTTTTCCTTTGACATTTTTTTGGGAAATGTCGTTTTCCCGAGATAATCCGGAAAAACCAAAAATTTCTAGTTGTAACGGATAATGCAAGATGGTACTCGATTTCAACTGAATTATAGTCGGTGATTTCGAATTTTCAGTTATTTTTGCAATTAGGGGCAGCCCCTCCCTCCTCTAAAATTTCCCGAATTTTGACTTTATTGAAAAATTTGATATGGGGCTCGATTTCAACAGATTTTTGGTTGTAGATTTCGATTTTTCGCTTGTTTTTCACCTCCGCAAAATTTTAACTCCCCAAATTTGAACTGGTTTAAACCGATTTCCCATGCTCAAAAATCCCAAAAGCGAGAAATTTAAGAGCGCGCACGCACCACTGTTCATTTTATTTCAAATATTTTATTTTCTTTATTCAATCCTTCAACTATTTCTCTATTTACGTTACATTGCGCCAGTAAGAGTCATTGCATTGCAAAATCCCTCGCAATTAATTATAACCTAACGACGTTTCATTGACACGACATGCAGAAGAGCATTCTAATATACATCTTTCAAGCCTAGCCTAATCTTATTTCGCAAAACTCAAACTAGGAAAACCTTTTTTTCCATCCTCCACGTACAACCAAATCAACACACGACCTCTCACGCTTATTAAAAAATTTCAAAAAAAATTAAGAGGATTCCTAAACGTATTTCAATCCAACGTTTTGTATTTTAAACGGTTTTTGCACAGCACGAACAAATCCAACTTCCCTGTCCCACATTAATCGGTTGTTTTTTATTTTTATTTTGCGCGATATTCGATCATGACAATAGCTTTCTATATCCATTTTTGCTTTAATTTAAATGACATCACGTATATCCATTAGGCCTGACTGCGTGTAAAGAATAAGAAATCAAAAAAAATTAAATTGGTCAGTTTAAAAAGCGAAATTTCACTAATTTGGAAAAAACATTTTTAAACAAAAACACATCCTGTGATTGTTTTATAAAAATGTAAACATTGAGGAAATGATACGTTCAAATATTCTAATTACCGGTTATTTTTACTTCATGATATTTTTATTATGCTATTGCTATTCATATTTAAAAATATTTTTTTTCGGAATGACATTCTTGCACTAGTCCATTTATTGAGATTTTCAGCTTCCGTTTTATTAATAGCGAGAAAGCTTCTAATTTTTTTATATTAGTTTGAGGGCTTTAAAATTGCTTTTGGCAGGCGACTGCATCGTCGCATATTGCAGTCCGAATGAGATCTTGATTTGTAAAAAAAGCAGTGGAAGGTGCTCTACTAAATTGAGATGAATTATTTTGGCATTATTATCTGCAAAAATGTGCTTTGTCCTCTTGCAGCTGGTGATGGAGGGGAAGATTAAGGTTAAGATTAGGGAAGCGTTTGTTTCGTTTGAGAATTTTTAAATTTCAAATTAAGTAGGGCTTATGGCCCTAATTAAAAATTAACAAATTTTTTACCTTTAGAGTAAATTACGATTATCCGAGCATTTTAGAAAATTCTCTATCCTCCTGGAAATAAAAAAAAAAATTATTAATAAATTTTCATGAAGCTGGAATGAGTTTTTAGTCTTACATTGGTTCTGGAGCCATTAAAATGGTCGTAGGAAGAGCTTAGCTTCATCAGGGATTTTCAGGCAGGTTAACCAATTTCAATAATTCGAATTTAAGCCAATTTTTATTCACAAACTTTTGTTTTTAACAGAGCTGAGCCTAAACCCATCTAAATAATAAATAATTGAGTTTGGCTCAACGAGGTTTGTTTTTACGTCATTTAAATTCTATCCCATAAAAAGTTTGATGCCATTGAAAATGATTTTCATGCCCACATTGCCTTGATTTATTGTGACTGATTATCAGAAATTTTTCTAGAATTTTTACACCAATTTTTTGACAACAATTTTTTTTGAAATTTTTTGATTACATTTTTTAAAAAATTTTTTAACTAAAATTTTTTTTTTCTAAATTTTTTTACTACAATTTTTTTCTAAATTTTTTTACTACAATTTTTTTCTAAATTTTTTTTACTACAATTTTTTTCTAAATTTTTTTTACAAATTTTGATTAAATTTTTGGTTTTGAATTTATTTAGAATTTATTCTTTTAAAAAATACTTTTAAAAAATTTTGTTCGTCACAAAAAGGCAGTAATTAGCTATAAAATTTTTTTGGTCCCAAAAAAATTCTCACAAGACCTTATTTTTTTCTTTGAATGCTATCCAAGTCCCTAAAATTGAGAAAGAAGTAAAGTTCAAGCCCTAAAACCATCATTCTTTCTATGTGAAGCAAGCCCTTAACTTTATGCTTCATCATTTTAGTCTGACCACCTTAATACACATAATCCTAACTTGATTTTTATTGCTACTGCTCTTAACTTGATGTCACATGCTCTTACAAACTAAACACAATCCCACTAAAGAAATCTTCTTCCATTTTTTATGAAAAAACAACCGCTACTGTTTACTCTAAACGATTACATCAATCCTAAAACGGTTGCCACAGTCGTTTTTTAAAATGTAAATGATATAAATGCCTTATAATTATCACAGTTGAATTACATCAATCAGGTCTCGGTTTAAAATTCAGTCTAAGAAAAAAAAACTTCATTTTCTTATTAAACATTGATGCAATCTCTCTTTACTTCAAAATGTAAAAAAAACAATATTCTTTTTTTCCTCAATTTTTTTCCAAAACGAACCGAATCTTAGGGAGTGGTTTATATTACAACAACAACAAAAAACCAGATTAAAAATTATTAATCATCTCGCTAATGTTGATGCGTGTTACGATTCAAATTTTTTTACATTCTCTTTGGTACTTAATTGTCTACGAGTTTCATCTTTATTCGAACCGTATGCGATTTGAAATAGATATTATCATTAATACATCGAAGGACAACACCATTCATCGAATTTTTTATACCATGAGAAAAATTTTCGATACAAAAGTTTCGTCCTAGATTTTTTGGGGCTAATGAGGACGATAGAAAGGAAAACGAATTTTTATGAGGAACCGAAATAATAAAATTGACAAAAATATTTCGTATTGACCCCGCGGTGTGTGTTTCGTGTCATTTTTTGATGAATTATGATTTTTTGTTAAAAAGAAACTCTTTTATCAAGATGTGAACTTTTTTTTTATTATAACAATGTAACATATGAGTTATGATGCAATGTAAGAATATCACATATATACTTTAATAGTTAAGCATTTGCGACTTTTATTAAACCTTACGTAATGCAATTAAGAAAAAAATGGCGAGTTATTAGGTTAGAGCATCATGAAAATATTTCCTATTGTAACTTGGGCGGTATTTTGTAATGACGTCAGAAGTTATTTTGGTCTGAGAGTGCGGAAAATTTCAATCAGTCAAGATTTTCCTGGTTGGTGTTTTTGAAATTTTTTAGGTTGTTTTAAAAAAGTGGAAAGCGCCTGGAAAATGTTTTTGGGTGGGCATGTAAACCTTGCTGACGTCATCAGTTTATGGGGAAAATCCAAGATAATGGTGGTTTGAGCTGAGGTTATGTTTGCCACTAGAAGAATTGAACTTGAGCTAAATGAGGGGAAAAAAGGTTCTTGACTAATCTTAAACTAGGGGAATAGCAGTCCGGGGAGGACTACTCACTTTCTCGCTTAGTCGGGGTATAGCTTCATTCGATTAAGGCATCATTGGGGACTTGGGAGGTCGGGGGGTGGCTTGAAATCAGGAAATGGACCGAAAATTTAAAATCCCTAACTATTAATTAGTCGAAATCGAGTCCCGTGTCTTCCCTATTTGTAAAACTTCAAAATTTTCGGATTTTCCGGGGAGGGCGATTTTTCACGAAAAAATGTTCAAGGGAAAAGTTGTTTCTTATAGCGTCAGGTATCTCCACACAAAAAATGAAAAAAATCGTTAGAGCCGTTTTTGAGAAAATCTTTGCAAAGTTCTAAACTTGACAGGGTTGCTTTCAAATCACAAAATGAACCGCAAATTTGAAATCCCCGACCATTTTTAAGTCGAAATCGAGTCCCATGTCGGCGCTGTCAGTAAAACCTAAAAATTTTCGGTTTTTCCGGATTTTCCGGGGAGGGCGATTTTTCACGGAAAAATGCTAAAGGTAAAAGTTGTTCCTTATACGGTCAGGTATCTCCACACAAAAAATGAAAAAAATCGTTTTAGCCGTTTTCGAGAAAAGTCCCGAAAACTCTAAATTTGGCCTTATCTGGCCCTGCCAAACCCGTAAATTTGGCCGGATGACCTTGATGATGGAATAACAGTTTTCCCTCTTCCTGAGGAAGGCTGTTGCCAATTTTCGTTGCGCTGGCTCTTTCGGTTTCGGAAACACAGGCGAAAAACGAAAGTGCACGAACGGACGGACGTCAGCCCGAAAACCATTTTTCCGGTTATTTCTCGCCATTTCACGGCAAAATACGCAGTTTGGCGAAATTTCATTTTTGACACGACCGCAATACTTCCTCACTCTATAGGGAGCTCGAAAGTAAAAACGCACCGAGACGACATAACCTCAAAAGATTAACAAAATGACTCCCTAATCCCAGACCACTCACAACCATTTCCATAGCCACAATACAGTCACATTGAGGTGATGATTCAAATCGATTATCATTGACATACCTCAGGCAATCAATTTTTAATATTACTTCCAATCGTTTATAACTTTCCATTTCGTTCAAAGGTTCAGACTTACTAAACATCAATAACTCAAAATCAATCAGACCTAAAAGTAGGTGAAACGCATCGGGTTTTCTATCCCCATCATTTATATGTTAAAACATTCTAGTTAGATGTTTGTGTACTTGTTAATCTAATTATAATAGGCACTAAATAAAGATACACGTCTTTTGTTACGCGAGACATACTCATTCATGCTCTACGCATCCATATAATTATATCAAACTCCTAATTTTTTATTTATAAACTTGTAATTTGGAATGAAATATTAGGTGTTTCTAATCGTTTAGATAAAAAAAAAAATATTAGAATACCAAGAAATCTGTCACGGTTTTAGCCTCTCAATTTAATTCATTCATTCAAATCTTGAATGTGAAGTCGTGATGTTATAAGGAGTTTGTGAAAACAGGAAATAAGGGAAAGAACGTGATAAGTTTTAGTAAATGTGACATATTAAGAAATTAATGTGCCAGTATGTGAGCAACGGAATAGTCAAAGCCATGGCCATGGCTTCCCAAAAATCGTTAGAAAGAACTAGTGAATAAATCAATTCTCGCGGTTTCCACAACCTCAATTGGTTACAAACTTTGTAATTTGATTGAACAGAGACCTAGTTAATTAGAAATGATTACTTTTGTTGCGATTCTGGCATTTAGATTCTTGTCCGACAAAACTTGCATTCCTGTTGCAGTCTGGTCCAGACTTTAAACTGCTTTCTTTTTGTTTTCTATTCAAAGTTCATCAAACGTTGTCAATTACTACAATACATCCTGATGCCAAGATGTTATTATCAAAATCACATTTACACTCAAATATCATCGTGATTTCGCTAATTTACCTTTGTGAAACATTTCTGACATTTTTAATTTAAAATGTTATGATACGAAATAAGATCGCACTGTAGAAAGTTAATGAAATGAGAAAATTTTCATCCTAATGTCTTTGTAATGTTATATAGAAATTACCTGACATATAACTTGGGATATCAAAACGATATCACCACCGCATTCTGGCCTTCCTCATGATCGCCCCTGGGCAAATGTCCCTGGACTTAACCATAAAGCCGTGCCGAGACGTGCGCAAAATTCTTTTCTCGTCGCTTGTAATAAAATCACAAGAAGAATATTATTTATTTTTTGTCCTTCTAAATCCGACAAATGAACAGCGCATGCAAATATCTACTGTCCGTTTCAATTCTTTCCAGATAAAGACCACCCGGGGCTTACATAATTTAGGATCAATAATAACTTTTGATCTTGTAGAATTCTTTAAAAACGAACTTTTACCTTTACAATAGAAGACATTAAGTAGTAAAAATATATCTGCTAGCCGATGCTAACTGTGTCACATGTCTTTTTAAGTTGGAAAATAATCCGGTACTAGACAAAATAAATAGTGGTGCGCTCACATTAGTGAATTTCTTGCTTCTCAAAATATTTCACGGTTAATTCGGCGGAATTCGGCGGAGATTAAAAGTGACCTAAAAATTGGATTGAACCAAAAATTTATTGGAATCCTTTTTTGGTGAAGTCGAATTTCGGGAAAATAAAAGGAATTAAGGTCATGTTAAATTGAAAAACTGACCCGAAATTTGAAGTTTCCAGCCGTTTTTTAGTCGAAATCGAGTAGTATGTTCGCATAATTCGTAAAAACTGAAAATTTTTGAATTGGCTGAATTATCTTGAAAATATGATTTTTCTCGAAAAAGTCTCAAAGGTAAAAGTTGTAGGGAAAGGCTTCTAGTTTCCATTTACAAAAAACAAAAGAAATCTCAGGCGCCGTTTTCGAGAAAATTTAAAAAAACTAATTTTCCGACATGCTTTTGGCTGCTAAAAATTCAAATTTCGCACTGCGGCATCACGTCCTTAAAAACTACCAAAAATTTGAAATCTCTGGCCCTTTTTTTGTCGAAATCAAATACCATATCATTATCTGTGAAAAACGAAAAATTTTCAGTTTTTCTGGGTTATCTCGGAAAAACGAAATTTCACAGGAAAGTTATAGAGGAAAAACTTTTAGGAAAAGACCTAAACCATCCATCTATGAAAATAAAATCAAAATCGTAGAAGTAATTTTCAAGGAAATTTCAAAAAAGTGATTTTCTGACTCCTTTTTTGGCTGCAAAAACCGCCAATTTAGGCTTACGGCTCCCTCTCTCGTGAAATGTTATAGGAAACGTCCCGCGAAATGTGTTTTTTAAATTTGGTGTTCTTTCTCTTCGTCGATTTCGAAATAACTTCAAAAAACCAATCCGGACAGACGGCCGGTTTTCCGAAAACCATTTTTTCGTGTCTTCTTGACATTTTGTGGCAAAAAAAAGGATCCTAAAATTTCAATTTCATCTCTTGAAATTAAAAATTACTATAGCAGACTTACATCTTAATCTTATATCCGAAAAGAATCCACATTCACATTCACGTGTGCTGTACCAACTTAAGACCCGCACTTCTGTTAATATCCCAACCTTAAATGATTCAATTAGTCAGTCTTGACCGAATTGATGTTTTTCTAATTACTAAACCCATACCATGTGAACTCCCACTGCGCATGATGTATGGAGAATTTGCGGTGAATTATTATTACATCTCAAACTTGAATATTAGCCACACTTCATAAAAAGATTTATTAATTTAAAAAATCGGGTAATTAATTTTCATAATTTTTAATGTCGGTGATAGATTTCTAATGCATTTTAATCGATCGATTCGATTAGAAGCATCTGGAATTTTTTTTCCCCCTTCGTACGAAAAATTACATAACACCATTTAGGTTTTCGGACTAATTGAGATTAGAGATCAACCGATTCTTCAATCTTCAAACTAATAAATGTCCAATTTCGACAGGTTTTCATTTTTAGTAAATTACATCAATCGGGTGATATTCATTATACGATTTTAAAATAAGGCTTGATCGATTTTTTTTTCTTTTTCGTTTTAGCACGTCTCGCCTTGTTTTTTTTTTTTTTTTTTAGTTAAGACCTCACGTAATTTTTTCTTCCTTAAGAAATAGAAAAAAATAATCACTTTAATGGATGTTTTCGCGCTTCTCTCACGAATATGTAAGATCGCATTGGAATTTTATCGGGATTTTTGATCTTCCGTTTACTTTAGGCAATAGCGAAAAAATGAGAGTCGTCTTGGCAGGACCGTAGCGGGGGGTTAAGCAAAGAAGTGCGTAAGGACGCAAGAAGTTGAAAGGTGAGAATACGCTGAGGTGAATAGAGCAGGAGGAGAAATCTTGTGATGTTTGGCCCAACTTGAGTAGCATGCTGAGAGACTCAACTCACATGGTTTATATTACATTCACCCTAAGTGGGGGCTTGATGGGAATAAAGGCACGTGGTCTGATTAAAAAAGCGTGTCCTAATTCAAGCACGAGGCTGAGAACCTAAATCCAAATAATGGACAGTGCCCCAGTTCGAACGGTGACTGAGCTTCGTTTAGCCCAACTTGGGGCCAGGGGGTGCCAAGATGACCCTGAAAATGCAAGTGGTCTATGTAAGAGAACGATTGCCCCAATTCAAGACCCTGATTTTCCAAAATATTTTTGCCACCAATCCAAAAAAAATTTTGCTGCACTGAAGCTTTTGTTTTAAGGGCGTTACTACTATTTCCTGCAACGGTCCTGCATCTCGCTTTTGCGAAACATCAAATTTTTCGATAGGCTAAATTCATGTATTCGATGATATGTGATTTGATAAGATCAAAATCAAACCGCAGTTACCTCACAGGGGCTGAAAACTCGCTTTCGACATTATGTCATATTTTTTTCACTTAAATAATTTTATTTTCCGCAATTTATTATGGTCATTTTTCGATCTGCGGGGATTCTTATCAATTTCGAAAACTAGTTTTTTTCCTCCTCGACGATGACAAATTTAAATGATTTCGTTATCGATTTATCGATACGGCCTTAAATTAATTTTCTGTAAAAGGAATCTGGGAAAATGATATTTCAACAAAGACTAAAAGAAATTTCTCTTGTCTTTTAAAATCGTTATCGGTTTTAAAGAAAAAAAGTAATTAGTGTAAATCTTTTTCCTTTTTTTTTTTTTTTACGAATGCAACACGAAAACGTCAGTTTGAAGTTGTTGACTCGTGATTTTTACGCAAATAATGGCTTCTTCATGACATTAAATACTCGTGCCAGCACTTAGTCGAGACGATTGGCAGCGACAAATAAATTGTATGTTTATATGCTGAAAATGATTTGAGGATAAGTTATGATTACAGTGCCAAGTTAAGGTTATCATGGGAGAGTTTGAAAAAATGTTTGATTTAAGGGTTTTGAGATATGAACTAGTTTCGAGAAAGATTGTTCAGGTTTTTTTTGTTGCGGATGTCGATTTTGCAGGGCAAGGTTGATTTAATGAGATAGGCGTGATGTAGAATGATGTGGAAGCCTTCCACATCATTCTACATCACGCATCTATTAAAATCATAAAAACTTCACTATTTTCATCACTTTCAATAAATTCAGCACAGTTTAGTATCAGAAAAGACTTTTCGTAAAATTCGGGAAAGACATAAAAACCCGAAATAAAAAAAATGTCCATAATCAACTCCCTACCATCTTCAGGCCACTTGGCCCTGATGGCCAATGCCCTTTCATGAACATTTACCTTGTGGTAATACGAATTAAGGCTTCTCAAAAAGATTCTACATCACTGCATCACACACATTCTACATCTTTTCCATCCTTCCAGTGGAAGGATGGAAAAGAGGGCAAGGTTTTGATGTAATGTCTAAGGAAATAAGTTGCAATAAGGTTTTTCAGACGGGAGAAAGGTTTCAATGGGCTCATCCTAGCTGTAACATTTAAAATTGTTTTAAATCTTTAGCTCATTGCAAACGAAATTGACTTTGTCCTTTGCGAGCTTGAGTGAACCTGTCGTCGAGCTCGCCCCTTGGCACAGTATCGGTTACGGTTAAGAAATTGACTTCATTCATAGGTAACTTGTTAGCTAGTCGCAAAGCAGAATAAGCTAAAAAGCAAGCAGATGTATACTGTATAAATATATGTATTAAATCTTTGGCAAAATCCGGGTTGGAACTGTAGTGGAAAGTGAGGAACTGTTACCAGGGGTCGCCATGTTGTATATTTGTGATTGTCATTGTCGTTCTCCCTCCTTCCTTTTGAAGGAATTTTGTCGATCTAATTTTCTTTGGCGAGCTGTTTGCTTTATCGACCGTCGTGCTGGGCCCATAGCCTGTTAGTTTTGAGATTTTATCTTATATATTTAGACAAAGGTTTTCTGTACAAACTCAGACTTAAACGGAACGTCTATCAACAAAATTTCATAGCTCAACCACATTTCAAAAACAGCCATCTTTGATGCCGAAGCTTGTTAAATGATATTGGAGAATTTCACGGGAGTGGCGACGAGTTGAAAGAAAAACTTTGGCTAAAAGAAATGAGAGTTACATTATTGAACCATTAGCCAGGTAAATATTACCTAGAAGAAGAAAAATTCAGGGTCTCGCCTATCATTGGTGCGCGAGTAAAATGTCGGATGTCGAATTTAAGCAAACGTTCTTACCCGTGGAGAATAAAGATGGCTGTATTTGACACACAGCCTACTTCAACAAAAAATAATTTCCCAGAGTGGTGGAATTTTAACTAAATGAGGCCCCTATTTGCGCCATCCAAATTCTACCTCCCTCGAACATTATTCAATCATTGTTTTCCGCTGATTTCAATTCAATGTCATGCTATTAATGAGATAACCTTTCATAGCAGGCCTTATCTTCCCACTCAGCATCAAAATACGTCACCCTGTGGTGTTACTGATTCCGTTCCAGAACCAACGCCTCTACCTAGACAAAACACAAGCTCAGAAAAAAAAAATCCAACGGAAGTGTCGATTAGGAATAGGCCAACATGACAAAAAACAAGACGTAACCTCGCCACCGGTCCATACAACTATCCCATAAATTAATTGTTACTAAAGCCTTTTCGTTTTTTTTTCTCTCTCTTATTCATTTCGATGTCGTATACAGGTTACGTCAAAGACCCGCCAAGGAAACATATTTCTTTTATAATATTTTTTTGTCAAACATTTTTTTTCAACTCTTTAGGTCAGATGTTCAGAATATTGTATTGTCCATAACTTGATCAATAAGATTCGTATCTCCGGTTTTATTACCTTGTAAACCTTGCTTGAATTTGTGATAATGTGAAAGAAACCAGATTGTATGGTAATAGGCGAAAAAGTGCGTTTCCGCATGATGCGAAATTAATGGGATTTTTGTTTCAACGACGAATTAAAAAATCTCTCGGAAGAATTATGTGATCGCATCTGCATAAACTTCCACTGGCACATCACCGTGTGATCCAAAGATTTGTGTCGTAGATAATAAACTATGTAATTGTTATCCTCATCAATTGATGCTATCGTCAGGATTATATAATAAGATACTTCTTCTGTTTTATTTCTTCATTTTTTTTTTTTTTTTCGGAAAAATTATAATGGGGAATTATTTATTCATAGGTGTTCTTAAAATATATGCATGCGAGCTAATTATAATTTGGGCAGGGGGAAGTTATAATTCCGATGAATGTGGTGGGAATCCTTATGATAGAGTATTAATAAAAAAAACGATTTATGATATGTTTTAAATATAACGGATATTGGTTTAAGTATTATAATTTTATAGATTGCTGATGTTTGAGATAACAAGGTTTTTAACGAGGGTTAAGAAGGAAAAGCCTCAAGTTGTGAAATGATTGACGATGTTATGGTAAAGTTGTGGTGTTGTTGATTGGTAGGACACACTATGCCACATACGAATGAAAGCCTATTGAGAAAAAGAAGCGGAGGGCTGCTGCAAAGCTAGAAATGGCTTGTTTGAAAAGGTTGTCACGGCTGCGAAATCTCAGATGAACAAATCTGAATGTCGAAGAGCTCCATAGAATTGCCTCTGATAGAGTTATTGATGCTGGCCTACGTTCGGACACAGCACCATAGAAAAAGAACGTGTGTCTGGTAAAACCCATCTTCATTTGTGCAACCTCTTTACCTTTAGACAGAATTTCTTCGTTGATAAGCAATAATCTTATCCCAACCTATCCACTTGTATCTCGTTTGTACAAAAGCAAATATGCCTCACCTCTGTCGCAACGTAGAATCCTCCCCAAATACACGAATCCCTAGTCTGTAAATATTCAAGATGGTGTCTTCAAAGTAGCATCTAATCCGCTGGCATTCTTGGAAAGAATGTGTTGCTTAAGCTTCATGAAAGAGTTCGATGAGCATCGAAGCGAAAAAGAAAATGAAAACAAAAAGCTTGGAATGTATCATGGAGGAAGATCACTTTTTGATGGTCAAGATTTTTTAACAATACCCGCCAAGTCAACTGATTATTCATTACCAACAAAATAGGTAATTGTAGCTGTCTACTTATGAATGTCTTGTTATTTATCTGACAGGAAGAAGTTTTAACTGTGAAATCATCATGTAAAGTTTTTTAGTCTTTAGTGTTATTGTTCATAACATTCCATCAGTTAGACCAGATTATTTAAAATTGTTAAGTAAAGACTTCTGATTGAATGATGTTCAGTTTTAATGACATTCTCGCCACCCACTGTGATATATTTGAGTTCAGTAAATGTGTGCACCCTTGTGAAGGGGACATAAGCTGTTTTTTTTTTTTTGCGTTGAGGCGGTGGTTTAAAATCCTCGCCCAAGCTTCCATTCTAGCGAGGTCTTCCTGCAACAGGCAAGATGCCTCAGGAGAAGATACGTCCAAGAAAATCTTGGCGTCGACCGCATACAAAAGAACGCGCGAGAACTTTATCACATCAACAAAACCGTTAATTTCCAATAAAAAGAGCAAAGGACCGATGACGGATCCTTGCGGTACGCCTGAGCGTTATATGTAGGGTTGTGAGAGCGTGTGCTGGTTCTTATCAATACTTAAACTACCATGTAAATATGAGGCGATTAGTGCCAGAGCAGAGCGCGAAAACCCGAATCGATGTAATGTAAAAAGAATACCATCATGACAGAGCTTATCAAAGGCTTTTAAAGCGTTTATCATCTCATCCAGGCCTTCAAGTCTTACTCTACGATCTCCAAGTACAGTACGAGGGGGCTACTTTGTGGATTGCGGGGCTTCTTTGGTGGTTTAATTAGTCACATTTCTGGACGTTTCATGACATTATAAGACGTTGTCATTTTTTTTTTTTGGCCCAGCACAAAGAAGCCCCGCAATCCACAAAGTAGCCCCCTCGTACGGTACTATTTCCACCTCCTTTATTTCTTGAGCTGCTAATTCATTTTTAACTGATTCTGAATAATCGAAAACAATTTGTTTCTGTAGCTCTACATAATCGTGAGGCAAGTCCGTTTGGAAGTAGAAAGGAACAGGAACACTCTCCCAATTACCTCAGGTGCATTGCCCTATTGAAAATCTGGAATGATGCTACTGAGTGAAATTTTTTCTCAACTTCTTCCCATAAAGTAAATTCCCTACTCCCTACTTCACATGAATTCTTAAACATCAAATACAGGATGTATAATTACACCCAAGGGGCTATCACATCCTGATCCATAAAAAATCCGCACAAAAAAACTAAAGTCAAGGAACTGACCTAACTCATCAAGAAATAAATGAACCAAATAAAAAAAATCCACCTGAAGCTTTATTATCTCTCAACATAAAAATTCAAGGAAGAACAATTCCATTAGCAAGTACAATTTAAAAAAAAATAAAAGAATTTAGATTAAGGACAACTTGCACTATAGGAATTGTTTAGCATCAAGTTTGCGTGACGTTCATAGCAGAAAAAAAGGAACATTTCTGACAACCCGTACTCGAATAAATAAAAAAAAAATAAACGGAATTAAATAGGCTTGAAATTATTATTGAACATTTCGTACGTTACTCGATCGGTACGATTAAACTGATCACTAAATACGTGCAATTAGTTTCACACAAAAAGTGAGCGTGTAATGAATCGAACGGACTACCGATGATTTATGCGGTCATTATTGTTGTTAACCTTGTTGTTTTTAGATATATGGGGCCAAATTTAAAGTCCCCCAGGGTCCATCCGGATAAAATTCTTTTGTGATGAAACTTAGTGAGAGGCTCCATTTCACCATTGTGGGTAATAATAATACGATGCGAAATGATGCATGACCTAACATGAAAAATAACAAATATTTCTTGGCCCATTTGTTAAAGGAGAGTTTTTTTGTAAACAATATGTGTTAGCTTATCAACCTACTTCTTTTACACACCCATATCCTCTTATGATGCACACTTATAAGTGATTTTATGAATGGTTTAATTTGTTTAAGCTTATGTATGAATTTTTTTAAGTATGATGATTGAATTAAAAGAATTTTAATCTTGAGGAATGAGGTTGGTTGGGAACTAGATAAGCGAGAAGTAAGAGTGTGAATGGTGAGGATTGCTGAAGATAGTTGATGGGCTTTCGGAGATGAGCCCGAGTCCTGCTGAGAGAGGCCGACCAAACGGTCTGGGCTAAAAAATGGTCTGAAAAAAGTCAGGCACCAACGGTTGTGCTTGCCAGATTTTGAGCTACGAGTTGGGTCAGCAGAGCTTTTTTAGCCATATTGTGTCTTCTGGGTAGATGTCTCGGAAGACTAAGCTAAAAATCTGTAACACTATGATTCGCCCGACAGCGAAAGATGGGAGTCTTACTGTGCCGGACCAGAGCCGGATCTTCAAAAATCGGGTCTTCCGTCGTGGTCGTGGTATGGTGGTCGATGAACAAACAGAAGTGGTAAATCAGTGGATCGTTAAATCCCGTCTACTGCAGCTGGAGGGACATGTGTTGCGGACCATTGGCATGTCGGTAAATAGAAGGTTGAATTCTGTGAGAGTGAGACCGGCCAACAAAACAAAAGGTGGAAAACATAAGAGAGAATGCCTAACGCCTCTAAGTGGGATTGGTGGAGGGAGACCCTCAGTCGTGTCCAATAGGAGGTGGCAGTAGTTGCAGCAATAATAGGCAATGTGCTCGTGACGTATCTCGTGACGTCACGAATCTAAAACCTATATTTAGCTTATATATTCGAGTCCTCGAGTTGATTTTGCATAACTTGCGCCTTAATTCTGCATAAGCTAAGAATAGGTGATTGTCCTCAAATTGATATTGCCTATCCAGTCGGAGGAAGGAGCACGACATAGCCTATACTTCAAGTTTTACGGAGCTGCCAGAGTAACAGTAAGTTGGCTATTTAGAGCGTCCTCTAGCTCTGGAAGCCAGAAATGATCTTTATAGTCGAAAGAACCATCTTAAGTAATGAGTGCAATTTGACCCAGCTGTGTTACTCTGGTATAGTAGTGTCTACTTCAGAACTTGAGATTCTGGAGGCTCAGTGTGGCCCAGCTCACTTCTGCAACCGCTTGGTCCTCGGGAATAGTTGCTAAGTCGCCAGCCATCACACTTCACATAGTTAGCCAAAGACTAAATTTTGGTGTGGCCATGAGCTTCCATCCAACCACTGACTATCTTTTCCTGTTACAAATCAAAACCTACATCACTATAAATCAAGCCACAGTCCCGCATTCTGATTTTACGACCAAACGCTCCATCAAAATTTAAACGCCTATTAATGATTGAAACATTATCGTCGGATTTAGTATAAAGAAATAAAAAAATTTATTAATGCCGTCTAGGATTGTTATATCATACTTATTAACTTGTTTTGGGTTTATGTATTTTCAATGTGTCTGATTTATTTGTCCTACTTAATTTTATGAAAAAAACTAATAAAGATGATACCCGTATACTGATTAAATATTCATGGACTTACCAGTTTTGATAAATATTTTACTAATGCGACCGGCCGGTAGCGAAGCGACTGAAAAAAAAAACAAGCTAAATACGTCAATCTGAAACCAACGTGATCAGATTTAAATGACTCGCTTCCGCACACTCATCGCAGTTTTTAATTCTATTAGGATTTTCCTCTTAAATTGTCTAAATATTAATGCTAAGAATAAATCATGATATTTAAGAATTTGATTGGCCGTATAGAAAGCGAGATGTCTTAGACTCGGGTTAAAGTTTATGGCTTCGTTAAATTTTTTTAAACTTCGTCGTACTTCTCATTTTTTTGTCGGAATGACATCTTTATTTGTATTAATTTAAGAATGGTGGGAAAGAGTTCAACGCCGTTATCCTTTTTTTTAGAGATGAAAATGAATCATAGGAAGTACTGTAATTTGCAGGTAAAACTGACCTTGATTGACATATCAGACATCGGGACAATTTAAATTTCGTGATGTTATTTAAAAATAAAAATGACGCAGGATTAAAATTATATTTGAGTTATATGGGTTAATGGGACTCGCGATTTTTTTTTCTTGGTTGATATGTGTTGACAAGATGGATTGGTTTTTATGGCATTTTGTTTTATGGTTAGTATCGAGATCAAGCTGCGTCAAAGATGACTACTAGAGCCTGTAGATTTTAGATAAGACGACCGTGTCGTCAGCGTGTCGAATGTCTTGTAACGATTTCGCTTCTGATTTGGGTAGTTAATGCTCGAGTGAATAAGTACATAAAATAAAATTGGCAACGTGATTTTGTTGAGTTGGCTTGATGAGTGCGGAGTTGGATGATGATTTATTGAGAGTTAGATTTGATCTAGAGTTATGTTATGGCTTAAGATAAAGTCCGTAATTGGTTGCGGATGGTAGAGTTACTTTCTTAATCTTTATTTTTTGTAGGGCGATTTGCAGAATGTTTTGGCAAACGACAGTTGCCCTAGAGGCGATGGTTGTATGACCTAGAGACCAAATCTTGATATCCAGAAGCTGTATTTTTCCAAGGGCGGGATATGTCAGACATTTGCTACCAACGTGGACTGTAAAAAGGGTTCTGGGTATGCACTCAATAAGTCTTTGGCTCTTTAAAAGGCCGCTGTTGTAGACAACGTCTCGATGGATAGTGATCGTGCAGCGGCCGAGGATAAGGTCCGCCGGTTTGGGGATCATGGTTTTATAATCGGCAGCCATCTTGAAAGGTGAACTAAAATTATTTTATAGAATTTGCAGATCTTTGAAATGGCCACTACGTACTAGCCTCTATTCTTTGATATGAATGTCCTCTAGCGACTACCCTTAAAACTTTTAAGGACCATTATTTCTTGCACTAAGCCAATCCAACCTCCTCTCGCCCCCCGAACTACGCAGCCGAAATTTCGGATTTACTTCCTTATCATACAACTCTAGCTATCTAAGCGGAAGTAAAATTCTTTGGTCTTAAAAAATTCTTGCACCTTGATTAAAGATCTACTGATCTCTTATCTTTACTCACTACCAGTTAAAATGATTAAAATGACTTTTTTTTTAAAAAAAACTATGAAGATACGATAAGATCATTCTTCAAGTTTCATACTCATTAACAAGGCCGTTAACTTCGACTTAAAATCTCAACGAGTTGTGAAACGATTAACTTCTCCGTGACTTATAGCTTCAAAAATCCAGAAAATCTTCCTTGGAAAAATGATGCAAACATAAATGGGACATTCCATGTGTCACCATTTCTAATGTAAACCCTCGTGTTATCGTTAAATAAAACAAAACCCTAAAGTGATTTAGCAATAACCAATAATTTGATAAAACCAACGTCACACTCCCACCAGTGGCGAATTAAAACAATCTTCTACAAAAATTTTAAAAAGCGTGAACTTAATTCGAGTATTTTTAAAAACCTAGCCCAACCTTTTCCCCTTTAGCATATTTAAAATAAAAAAAATAAATATCTTTCGTTCAATCATCCCGATCGGCCCACTTTATTGATACCCGAAAGGCGAAATATTCCTTTTATACCCCATGGGCCATCCGCCACTGACTCACATATACAAAATATAAGATTACCAAGTTCATTGTTACCCTGATAACATCATTACCGTGACGGTATTGTCACGGCATGCTTACGGATTTAAAAATTGATCCGATTCAGTAATTTCATAGCCTAAAAGCTGACGTTTATATTTTTCCACTATTTCCTTCATTGTCTTCCTCTGAAACACTTTATAGGATTCCATCAATTAAATGTCAGAAAAAAGAATTACTCATTCATGAAAAACTTCCGAGTAGAGAGAAGTTGAGTGTGCATTCATTGAGATATTTGAGCATTTGCAATTTGGGCCATAAATGTTGCACACTTTTTGAAAAATTGGCCTATTAGAGCTTTGAGAAATTTTTTCAGAGAAAACGCTGGAAGAGGTCAACTTAATTTTGACTAGTGTAACTCAAGAAAGCCGGATTCAGCCCTCCTGCAGCCTTATTTTAAGCCCTAATCTCAAATTAATCCTACCAGAACTTTGAAAAATTTTTCCAGGGAAAACGCTGAAACAGGTGAACTTAATTTTGATTAGTGCAATCCAACAAAGCCGGATTCAGCCCTCCTGCAGCCTTATTTTAAGCCCTAGTCTCAAATTAATCCTACCAAAGCTTTGAGAAATTTTTTTTAGAGAAAACGCTGAAACAGGTCAACTTAATTTTGACTAGTGCAATCCAAGAAAGCCGGATTCAGCCCTCCTGCAGCCTTAATTTAAGCCCTAACCTCAAATTAATCCTGCCAGAGCTTTGAGAAATTTTTCCAGGGAAAACGCGCTGAAGAAGATCAACTTAATTTTGAGACTAGTGCAATCCAAAAAAGCCGGATTCAGCCCTCGTTCAGCCTTATGTTTAGCCCTAATCTAAAAGAAATTCAGACACCAAAATTTTTTTGCCGAAGCTCATCAGCTCTTTCTCCAAATTTTCTAACCATCAGCTCTCTCTTATTCAGCAATAAAGTTTATGCGCATGCGCATACCACACATATTTTATTCAATAAAAAAAACTTACAAACATTATTAAATGAATTGCATGAATGAGTGGTTAAACAGCAAACACCTACTTAACAATGCCCCGTGCATCACTTAAATAGTGCATGATTTTCAATCACTTTCCTCTTCTACGCCAAGATAGATAACCGGCCCAAATAGGATTTTAATCGTTTTATAATATGTCACCCATTGAATTCTTTCGATAGAGCTTCATAACACAAAGTAAAAGTTCAATGGTCAACGACTGATACCGTATGAAAATTATTGAGTATCCTCATAAATCGATACAAAATCGCCGTGGACGTGGGCAGGGACTTAATCTGTTTTTTGAGTCATTCTCATTTACTCTTTCCGGTATTATTGTTGATTCTTGTTATTTAGCATTGCAAATATAGGATGAGTTAGTAAAAGTAAAACATGGGAAAACCATGCCCCGTCATCTTTCGTATTAATTATTATTGTCTACATGTCATCAAATGCATGAGCGCGTATAATTAAGGGGGGGGGGGGGAATTTTTTTGAAGTATAAATGTCTTGCGCAAAAAAAAAAAACCATTAAGGTTCGCCTAATTTTTTTTAAAAGGACCAAACATATTTATCACGTATTTTTTTTTAAATTCAACTTGCATAAATGTCGGAGTTTCACTTCCGACTGTTAAAAAGTAATTAGGCGGATAAAATGCGACCACACATCAATTGTTTAATTGAATTTTTTGAAAGGTCCATTTCGCTTTTTCGAGTATGTAATGAGAATTATCTGTAAGATGAAGCAGTCAACTAGAGTGGTTAATTTTAACTGTGGCTGATGTGGCTGTGGCGGTGTGGCTGAAATCGCCAAAAAAACAGCTCAAGCCCCCAGCTCGATCACGAGTTTGGCATTAAAAGAAAAAAATCATTGGGCAGTGTGACAACCCGAATGCCCATACAAGACTCGTACTAAAGCAGTCCTGAACTACCAAGATTTCAGGCAAAGATCGGCCAACCGGGCTAACGGGAAAAACCCCTCGAACAAAAGCTCCCTTTTGCTCTTGCAGTTTTGAGAAGTAGGGCTGAAATATTTGATTCAGCAGATATAATTTTTTGGCCAACATTTTTGTGAATTTTTTTTAAATAAAGAAATGAAAACAAATGCCGAATTTTCACAGAAGAATATTTTAACTTTCCGAAACTTTTGTTTTTTAATTAAAAAATATTTCACCCGCATTCTAAGAAGACAGAGTTCTTATGGATCAGTCAATAGTTTACCCCATCTTCTTAGAGCTACAGCCAAATTTTTTTAAAATAAATAAAAAATAGCTTTATTGTAATTTTGTAGTTAGCTTAGAGCGCCACTTCTAGTATTTTACCTGCCCCCTCCACAAGAGCAGGTTCGTGCCTTCAACTTTTTTCTGTATGATTCATCTAATAAAGCCAGCTACTCTTCATTCTTTCCCATTGATCTAATAGTTCAATTAATCTGACAAACGATTATACTGAAAAATAATGCTTTCGATTATTGTGAACTATTATTAAAACCAACAACCCTGGTGCATGCAATTTTCCAACAAAGTAGATCATTGCATTCAACTTAAATCTTAAAGAAAATTTCTAAGAATACCGGATTCAGAAAACTACCGTAATATTTAAAAGAACAAACCTAAATAAAGTAAATTAGAAAAAAAATTTTCGCAATCGTTTAACCTTGGAAGAATATCATTATAATATGCAACTACAAAACAATTTTTTCATTAAAATAAAACAGGCCCGTCCCTCATTTACTATGCAATTTTTATCTTGTACTTTTAACTGCTTCCATTTTCCCTGAATATTTTATTTACTGTACATCGAAAAATTTCACTTTTTATTATTTATTGTTTACATATCGAGCTAACATCAATCCATGAAATTTACTTTAATTTTTTTAGCACTCATATCTCAATCAATTATTTTTTTTAAAGTTACATCATTATTAAAAAGAATCATCTTTAAGATGAACAAAGGCGTAGTTAGTGTTTTTTTTTAAAGAGGCCGAAATAGTTTTTATTTAGATTAGAAAAAGGAAAAATGTTTGCCCGACAAGAAAAAATTTAGAAAAATTTGTTTTACAAGAAAAAATTTAGAAAAATTTGTTTTACAAGAAAAAATGTAGAAAAATTTGTTTTACAAGAAAAAATGTAGAAAAATTTGTTTTACAAGAAAAAAATTTTGGAAAATTTGTTTGACAAGAAAAATTTTAGAAAAATTATGGCATCAAAATTTAAATGGCCCAAACATTTTGGCTTGAAAAAATCTTAACTTCACATCCATTTAATTTAATTTAATTTTGGGCAATTTGTCGAAGGTAAACAATCTTCCCAGCTGTAATTGTCCCACATGAGTTTGTCCTAGAATCCGGGAAACAAATATTTCCAACAAATACACAATATTATATCAGAAAAACCACCAAAATCGCACTAACGTGACTCATGTAATCAACATTAAAAAAAACTCTCTCTTTTTTCTTCTCTTAATAAAATGAAAACAAAATTAATGGGAAAGGTTTTGTAACGGTCAGGATAACATACCACCATTTTATCTTCATCATCTACTTAGGTAGTTGTCGTTTTGGTCTGGTGCATCGCGATGCATCAAAACCTGATTCGATAACGCTTTTTATAGCCTTACTTAAATCATTCTTTTGTATCTTCCGCTGAATTTTTTCACAGCAAAAAGAGAAGAGAAGAGAAAAAAAACACTCGAAAGTTCATTGCCAGCGATTAAATCGATCGATTGAATTATTAAACAATCCCAAAGAGATCCTCCTTTCCTGATAATATACAACGTTCAATTTGCACAACAGTTATATCAAAACGCCTCATCAATGAAGGTGCGCTTTTTATTTCTTTTTACATTAAATATGATATGCAAAAATCCGTAAGCTTTTCAAGGATGTAATTAATTGCACGGTAATATTTAATTAGATTCCATATAAATAAATTTCTTTTTTACAAAAAAAAAGAAAAGATGAGCAACTTACTGGTTATCTTGTTGATAGTCGTGTCTGTTATCAAGGTCATTTTACCGTAAATGATTTCCGACAATTAAAATATGTCGACATAATTTTTTTTTTGAACGCTCTCGAACAGTAAAATAATTATTCTTTAAAAGAGTATCGCAAATAATTGTTATTGCAATTGGAAAAAAATAAACGTAAAAGATTCGTTCTATTTTTTTGAATTTTTTAATGTTTAATAGGGAGTTTTATTATTTGATGTTCATCGGCGTAGAAGATATAGAGGACCTGGGGGGAGGGGGGCTAAAAGAGGTTGTCTGGTAATGAGAAGGAAGAACTAAACAATGCTTTACGTACCTACGGTCGATAAAGCAAAAAAAGTGTGGCCATTTTTCAGCCGGCAATATTGTCTTCAGCCTTTGGTCAGTACTGCTAGAGCTGCTGCCTCCTATCAGGAATATTTAGCGACCTTCCAGTCTTTATTGTTTTGCAGTGACATAGAGGTCGCCACTTCTCTCGCCATTTGCAATTAGCCAATACACAATCCCAAGATTCCTGATCCTCCCAACATTTCTACTAGCTCAAACTCTCACACGTTACCTCACACCATCCGAGCAGGTTGAAACCTGTCATCAGTCCACATTGATATTAACAAATGATTGACGTGAACCCAACCGATCTATATTTGAATATCGCAATTAATTTTTAGTTCATCGAGGAAAATTAATCAACACATTGGGCGGGATTCAAATGTCAACGCGGAAGGTGGGCATCGAATCTAGTTTTGTCGTCCTGATCATATTTCCTAATCCACGTACGTAGGTCAGAATATTCTCTTTTTTCTTTTTTTAGCGGAATGTAATTGTTAATAAGAAGACCTTGAATAAGTGAGAAAATATGTTTATGTACAGAATTTTTATTTATGTCAAAGAAAGTTTAATGAACTCTTTTAGTATTCGGGACAGAATATAGTTGTTTGTTCGCTGAGGTATATATGTCAACTGAATATTAATATTGGGATGATGATTTCTCATCATGATGAAAAAGTATTCGGTGAAAAGCTTTATCGTTGAAAGAAAAATCTATATTTAAAGGTCGAATCATTGAAGCGATGTCTTCGATGATCAATGCTGATAAATCGTGCAGAATAAATGGAAATTCAAATAACTTCTTCGCCATTTTGAAATCTGGGAATAATTGTGCCAGAACGAATAAGATATAAAAAAAATCAAAACAATAAAAAGTGAGATTGTCGTTTTTTTTTGAAGGAAAATGTTTGATTGAAAGAAAATTTTTTTGCGGACCAGTGAGTTTGGTTTGGAACTGGATGAACGTTGACAGTTTTAAAGATGTCACGTAGTAGTCGGAGATTTATTGCTGGGAATGGCGAAGGCGCCGAAGTGTAATTATGAAAATTGTTGAGAGGTAACGAAATTCCAAGATATACAAATTGAACAATGGTGAAAAATTTGGAAAAGGATGAAAACATGAGCCTTTTGTGAAATGGTTGTTTACGAAAATAAACAAAAGATATTTTGACAGTTTTGTCAAGGTTTTTTGTGGAAAGAGTTTGGAAGAACTTTATGCATTAGTTACTGCGGGTTGTATAAGATTTTTATCCCTGGGGCTGGATTCTATTTTAGGGGCGCCAGTAGCTAGCTCTGTTTTAAAGGTAAGAAGTCTTTAACAAAAATTCGGTACTCCCCATTGTCCGTGAGTCTTGTTTGTGGTTGTCAACAATGTTTATCGTTGTCAACATTTAACTTAATTATTTCCTCTTTGTTCAATCAAATTTTCTTGCCCTAAAACATTCATAAGTAATTCACAAATCTTACTTTCTTTTAAAAAAGATTCTCATAATTCTCTCACCCTGTCCATTCAATTCCATTCCGGCAACTTTTCAAATTCCGCATTGCGTGTCTTTAAAAAAACTCAAAATACTTGTGTGACACATTCGTCAAGAAATAATTAGGAGAAATGCTTTTCGACTGAACATAATTTATAACAAACGAAAATCCCCCAAATTACCGAATAACAATATGCAGGCTTACATTGTTCAAACTTGACATCATCAAAAAAAAAAAAAAACAATGCCTGAAAAAATTATCAAATTGAAAGTTTTCACTCGACAACTTTTTCATGCAAATATTTTTGGCAGCCATAATATTTCCAGATATTTTTTTTTCCAAAACAATTTGGGCATAAATATCACGTGCGAATGAAACAAGTTTTTCTTTCGGATGATTCATTGAAATTTCGCCTAGTTTCATTAAACTTTAAAAATTTATTTGACTGGTTTTGCAGTCGAACAGGTTTAGCTAAAAATGCGACATCGCCGCATGCAAGTTTGAAGTGTCAAATTCCTACTAAATTAATACGTTCCCTCATTTAATCATTTTTCAATAGCACCCTGATTTTAAAATTTTATTAGTCAATATAAAATTTATGTTACCCATTGTGCAATCTTTAAAAAATTTCGTGGATTCTTTAATTTATTAGTCCGGTTCGAAATATTTTAAAGAGGATGTCGGTTAATAATATATATTAATTTAATCGGCCTTGAATTTTAAGAATTTCACAAGTCTCATCTACATCTAAAAATTTTTTTAAAGAAAAAAAACACTTACAAAAATATTTAAGAGAATAATCCACAATAATTGCACATGGTTGAGTAATCCACATAAAGAACACCACGTTACCACCGAGAGACACTGATTGAAACTAAAAGACATGGAAGTTTTCTTCCTTGCTCGTACCATGCTAGCCAGTTCCATTCTCATAGTTTAAACATAGGCGTTGTGTACAGGTGGCTCATGATAGGCAGTATACATTACAACCTGAAGAAATACTGGAATCTTGCAACTGATTTCATCGTAAGAAGACATGGTTTATCTCTTGTTCAACGGGTAGCTCAATCCACAAACTATTTTGTCATTTTTTATTATTTTTTTTTAAAGAATGGAATGCCCAGGCCTAGTTGTTTATTGTATTGCGTGATTTCCAGATGGACTTGACGAGGTCTTTTGAGATTTCGAACCGTTGGATATCAACAAACATCAGGAAGAAGCAATCAAGGAGTTTAGTTATAGGTCACGATTTTATTTTAATGTTGGTTTTTTTTTTAAAGCAGCCGGTTTTTTCGTGAGGAAAAAATTTGCTGGAAGGAGAGAGATGCTTTGGCAAAACTTGAGGATTGGGTATGTTATAAAATTGTGGCTAGGACTGAAAATTTTTACCCTGAGGATTAATAAGGCAATGTATTGTAGTATTGAGGATTTGTGCTGATGCGGTTAGTGGCGCTGTTGACCCCAAAACTCTGCAAACTGCAGCGACCCTAGCGCAATGTAATACTACTAACTCCATCGTCAAAGGAAAAAACACTCGTTTTTCTTTTTCCATAAGGTAACTAGTCAAAATCGGGCAGTTATCTTTTTTAAACTCGTTTTTCTTTTTAAATTCTGGTGGTGGGATCGGCCCTTATGATTGAAAGTTTTTTTCGGGTCTGTCAATTAAATTTTTCACGACTATGTTTGTGGACACTGCAGCTTTTTTGCTGGAAGGTATTGTTGGGAAATGGAGGAGAAAAGATGGGCTGTGATTAATCGGTCGTTTTGTTTTGAACAAGAAAGTAAAATTTCTTTTAAAAAAAGAATGAAAAATCCTTTTACTTTTTGTTATCACGGTTTAATTGAGATCCGGATTCGAATCTTTACAGAAAATTATTTTCCAATTGAGTAAGTTGGATTAATTGGATAAACTATGCGGGAAACCTCCGTCGGCGGTTGATAATTATGATATCATTTGCCGTGGAAAAAAAATTTCTTTCGCGAAGATTTGTGTGATATTGGAAAGAATATTGGCTATTAGAACGAATTTAGTAGATCGTTATTGTTGCGGTTAGTTGTGTTAGACTTTGGAGAAGAATAATGGTGTAAAAAGGAACTCTGCAGAGATTGCATCATGTGCTTTCACCCTCTCAAGCTATGCAAAGTCTTTGGTGGCCACAAGGTATATTCATTTTTATACAGACCAACAGCTTTACATATTTTTGTGGGACCAGCCGTTTTTTTTTATTTATAATTCACAGGAATGGTTAGCAGCAGAGAATGGAAAAAATCTTTCTTCGATTCGATTTGGCTCGAACTCAAACAATTATATTTTAAAATAGATGAACAACCATAATAAATACAAATTGGAGTTACTTCACATATCATAAGTGTCGATATTGCAAAAGAATCGCTTCCAATTATATTTTTTATTGATGATCGTAGACATGATGATTCCGGTTTATTTTTATTGGGCCATGATACATTGTATAGTCCTTTCCACCCCGATGGTTTTACAGTTTTAAGTCCCTGTTTCTGGGAAATTCTCAGAGCATATTCGCCCCGTTGTCCACACTGAGGAAAGGACTCAAGGAATGCTAACAAAACAATAAATAAATCTAACATTAAAGTGTGAAGCACATTACCAGCTTGATACTAACCACTCTGGACCGTGAAAGTTAACCCGATTCATTTCTTCCCACTTAATTTTTTTTTCCTTCAATAATCAAGGTCAATACTTTCCTGGTTGCAGAAAGCTATGTCAATCATTTTCCGCTTGTCTATAGACTTAGGCTTCCTCAATTAATAATAACCCGCGGAGATGAGAGCCAAAGCAACTGCATCTGACGCCTACGAACCGGTACCCAAAGTCAGCACATCGTAACATTCATCATCTCATACCGGTAAAGATTGTTTGCCCTTTAAAAAAGAGAGAACCGTATTGTCGAGGGCTCTTGCTGGGATGGGTTATACAAGTTATGAGGAATCACAGGTCAGAGTTAAACGTTAAGAATTTGATAATGTTTTGACTTAAAAGCAAGAGTTCACGATCGTTCAAAATCCAAAAATGGAGTTGGCTTTTTTTTGAGTTCGGAACGTATAATTAGCGACTTCGTCAAGTTATTTTAGAGGATTACATTGTCAGGCATCAAATTAAAAGATTTTCTGAGAATTTTTGCGCAATGATAATGTGGTAATGAATTAGAGATGTAAAAACTTGGCAGGTTTTAGATATCTTCATCTTTGCGGTCTGCGTCCGGCCAATAATGATGTGCGATGAAGAGACAAAATTCTGTTGGAAAATTCGAGGAAAGAATATTGCCCGCAATCCTAATGCGTGTATTGCGGAAACATTGTCAGTCTAAGGTTTCGCACATGGCGACATTAGGCAAATTTTTGATGTGGAGGAATGATCATGTAGACTTGAGGGGAACGACAAGTTGCCTAGAAAAAATTACCAAAAAATTTGTTCGAATACAAAAAATCATCATAAGATTTGTTCGAATACAAAAAATCATCATAAGATTTGTTCGAATACAAAAAATCATCATAAGATTTGTTCGAATACAAAAAATCATCATAAGATTTGTTCGAATACAAAAAATCATCATAAGATTTGTTCGAATACAAAAAATCATCATAAGATTTGTTCGAATACAAAAAATAATCATAAGATTTGTTCGAATACAAAAACCATCATAAGATTTGTTCGAATACAAAAACCATCATAAGATTTGTTCGACTACAAAAACCATCATAAGATTTGTTCGACTACAAAAACCATCATAAGATTTGTTCGACTACAAAAACCATCATAAGATTTGTTCGACTACAATACATTTTCAAATGATTTGTTCGACTATAAAATATTATTAAAAGATTTGTTCGACTACAAAATATCATCATAAGATTTGCTCGACAACAAAATATTATCAAAAGATTTGTTTGACTACAAAATATCATCATAAAATTTGTTTGACTACAAAAAATCATTCAATTATTTGCTCGACTACAAATAATCATTCAAAGATTTGTTCGACAATAAGAAATCTAAAAAAAAATCTGTTCAATAAAAAGAAAAATTCTAAAAAAGTTTGTTGACAAAAAAAACCTCTTCAGTTGAGGACGCCATTTTATTTTAACACGTCAAAGAAACAGATTACTTAGCCCCAATTTTCTTTTCATCGGATCTACACCGCCTGTCAGAAGAAAAATCACGAGACTATCTGGAACCAGTGCAACACAAAAAATTAATGTTGTCACGATTCACTTTATCTTGGATAAACAAGCATAATGACTATACACTCAAACTACGAGGTATTATTAATATTTTTGACAGTCTTATTACTTCTATTGGTTTCACTTTCTTTCCTCTTTAACTCACCAGTAGGCTCATTCATTTGATTCGTCTTGTCTGATGAATATATATAAAAAAAACATGATGAGTTTGACTATTGAAGGATGAACTTGACTGGAGGCAGTCTTCCGTGAAGATGGCTTGCATTAACCTCAAGCAAAAAATTTAGTATGGAATGTGTTTTCATTAATGCAAATTTTTATGATTGCAAAGATAAATGGGTTAATTTTTTACGGTACGTTATAGGTTGGTTTCTCCACTTATAATTTTGGAAGGGAGTGTCTTGGGATATAATTTTTTGAAAATTAAATTTGCTGCTATTAGTGCGAGCAATAACTGCTACCGAATCGATAATGCGTTTCCTCTTAGGTAGTTATTTTAAATATCTCGGTGCGTATGTAAATTTTTCTTCATAAAAACTTTTAGATCTTTATTAGAAGCTAATAAAAAATAATGACTATTGTTTTTGTTTTATTATGAGATAGCGTTATTACAATCAAGTAATTATGTTTTATGAACGTTTTTCTTTTGATTTGTGTATCGCTTTTATTTTGATTATTATGGGAAGATAAAAAGGAGTACGGGGAATTTTGTCGGTCTGGGATAAAGATGTCTAAGGGAGATGGTCATTTTGTGTAAAATATGGTTGAATAATTGTAGAGAGGTGTAAAGTGTGGTTGTGGCCGGCTAAAAATATTTGAGGTTTAAAGAAAAGTAGGTTTTTATGAGAGCATTATGTAGGAGAGGTCGGTTATCTTGGAAAAATTAATTTTTATCTGAATCTTACTGACATGTTTGATTCCGGCAGAACCCAAGAAATTTGAATGAAATGAAATGTGAATTTATGGAACGATTCCCTCTTGCGGGGGAGGCCCCGGCATAATTCATTCTTCATGGGGGCCACCAAGAAATTTTCTAAATCTTTAACGGGGGCCCCACTTATGGAATCTGCGGGGGAGCATCGAAAATATTGTTACGCCACTGCCCCTAAGGCGCTATTTTCATCAGTGAATTCTACCGATATGTTTGAGTTAGGTTGCAGCATGGAACAACCTGTAATGTACCTGCACAATTTCGTAAGCTATGTATCCCTTTTTTAGTACTAAGGCAATATTCTTTTAGTCGTCCATGGAAGTTACGGTATCAAAACATGGTACTTTCACGTCATTGCCAATTGTGCAGTGTTCGTAGAAGTAATTTTAATATATATCGAAAATTTCCAGGGCGACCCCTCCTGCAGTAGCGTAACAACCGGGCCCGCTAGTTCCCTCTTGCGGGGGGGCCCCCAAGAAATTTTCTAAATCTTTAACGGGGGCCTCACTTATTGAATCTGCGGGGGGGGCCCCGAAAATATTGTTACGCCACTGGATTTACAGCTTATGTCGCAAGGGAATTTCCTCCAAACTCGTCACAATTACATCTTGATCTACACAGTCCCGACTCTCATTTACAGCTCATTTTTTATAGGCATTCCATGTATTTGTTAATTTCGATATCGACCATAAAACTGGCATGTTAAAATTCAATTTAAACCAAATTTTTTCACAAACGCTTTAGCCAAAAAATTTTTGATCATAATTAAACCGCTTCATACTTAAATCGGTTCATGCATTCGTGCTAATGTGAAATAAAGGAATTCTGACACATAACCCAACACATTTACCCGAACTTTAATGAAATACCCGACGATATTATTAAACATCCCACCCCTTGAAATTTTTTCGATGTTTCAAGTTTTTTTTTTTTGTACAAGCTTGTTCCATTTTCTATTTACGAAATCGTGACTTAAGGCGAAAAAAAAAAATATGCTAAAAGTTAAATGCAGTTTGGAGGCGTATGAAATTGCAACTAGGAATATTATAATCGTTATTAAGTTATTGCTCAGAAATGAAATTCGGGAACATAAGCAAGACTATTATACCCACATTACGTGCCTAACGTTTAATTAAAGTGGAAAAGGTCAATTCGTCTTGTTAGTTATGAGCACATAACATTTTGTTAAATGTTTCGGTTTATCACAAAAAAAAATTTAATAGATTTTTCTCAAACGGATTTATATTGTTATTGGGCGTTAACGATTTTTCTTTTTTTAAAAAGTCCCATGGATTGAGAGAAATTTGAAATGTCGTGCTGGGTAACGTTTTGATATAATTTGAAGTTCAAAAAACCCATTGTGAAAAAAAATTTTACACATTAGTATTTGTCTAATTTTCCTTTCGTGTCTTTCATAATTTGATTGCTTCGTAGTTTTTAAACGGGGTAATGAACTTGAGGGAGAGAAATTAAGGGATCAATCTGATTTTGTGAATTTTAAAATTGAGGAAGTTGAATTATGGTTATTAATAATTGTTAAGTTGTCAGGTTGTCGCTTCCTTTATTAGAAAAACAAATAGTATGTAGGGCAGGATTATTACGGGTTATTTCGCTGATAAGCATCAAGGAAATGTTGATAGGGGTGAAAACTTTACTTTAGAACGAACAATTGCAGCGGTGAACGTGAAGAATAAGGCGGAAAAGTCTCTGCAGTATCTTCTTTGTGTATGGCTAAATCCCCACATGAACTTTAATTCTACTGACTCTTAAAACAGCGATCACTCAGAGCCTAAAGACAATTACAACGGAGGTAACAAAGACGTTCCAAAAAATCAAGCAATTTACTTAAAAACATTGACTGGGTCAAGTATAGCCAGCTGAAAACTCAATCGTTAAGCGCATCCCTAGCATTAACGTTGCCTTCGTTTCGAATCTTCCAATTCGAACTTGTTAAATTATTGGTATTGGACCCAAGGTAGCGTCATGAAGTACCCCTCCTTCTACATACCTCTCCTTACTACATTACTCGAATTTTGGCAAAGCTTTACGGTCGAATTAAAAATGTAGTATTTCTTTTGTTAACTTCTTTGACCTTCTTGTCAAATTTCAATTTCAAACCCATCAATCTTTTATTAGGAGCCGTTACCATCTTCAGAATATTACAAAATAATCATCGTTTAATTAAGTTAAGTGTAAAAATCCATTAACTGAAAACTTTGTACTAACACCGATGAATCAAATGGGAACCTACAATTACAAACGGTATTAGAAGTAATTACAAGGCGTAGACCAATTCGCTTGTATTCGTATGCAATCATATTACTAAACTCTTTGCAAAGCCTATATTAAGTCAAGATTATTTGCTCGCAATGTTTACAAATGTTTCGGATTTTTTTCTCTGCAAAACGCATGGGCATGATGTCCTTTGGCGGTTAAGATGTATCATTTTGTATGATTTGTTGGTTTAATTTTTTTGATTCGAAAAGCTGGAGGCGATTTATTTTTACACTCAAGTTTTTTTGTTGTCTGAAAATGGGATTTGTCAATTTTTTTCAAAAAAACAGGCGCTCTTCTTGTTGTTTGAAGGATTTTCCTAAATTTTAATGCTGAGTCTTCACTAGTTGATGAACTAAGTTTGAGAGTTAACCAACCTTCCGAAAGCTCATGGCGAGAGCTTTCTCCTGAGATCCATGATTTTATATTTTTCTCGTGCACAACGATTTTTTTAAGTGTTTATTTGATTTTCAATATAAACATTAGCAGACAGCAACAAGAGAATGGAACGCGGACAAGTTGTTTCTAATTCATTCGTCTAGTTGCATTCCTTTGTTGCTTTCTGCTAACGTTAAAAGAATAAATTTCGTTCAAAAATAAAATTTTGCAAAAAAAAAAAAATTAGTCAAATTTTGCAAAAAAAAAAATTAGTCAAATTTTGCAAAAAAAAAAATTAGTCAAATTTTGCAAAAAAAATTTAGTCAAATTTTGCAAAAAAAATTTAGTCAAATTTTGCAAAAAAAATTTAGTCAAATTTTGCAAAAAAAATTTAGTCAAATTTTGCAAAAAAAATTTAGTCAAATTTTGCAAAAAAAATTTAGTCCAATTTTGCGAAAAATATTTAGTTGAGTTTTCCAAAAAAAATGTAGTCCAATTTTGCGAAAAATATTTAGTTGAGTTTTCCAAAAAAAATTGTCAAATTTTGCAAAAAAAACTGTAGTCAAATTTTGCAAAAAAAACTGTAGTCAAATTTTGCAAAAAAAATGTAGTCAAATTTTGCAAAAAAAAATTTGTCAAATTTGCAAAAAAAAATGTAGTCAAATTTTGCAAAAAAAACCAGTCAAGTTTTGCAAAAAAAATAGTCAAATTTTGCAAAAAAATTTAGTCAAATTTGCAAAAACAATTTAATCATATTTTGCAAAAAAATTAGTCAAATTTGCAAAAAAAATTATAGTCAAAAATCTTGCAAAAAAGTGTTTGTCAAGTAACTTTGTATAAAACTTTGACCATTGGAAAAAATTTTTTAGTCATGAAATTGGCAAAAAAGTTTTGTTTTCAGAGCAAGTTTACCTAAGAAAATTATCACTAAGCAGAAGTCTAATGTTTAGCCCTTTCGCTTAATAATACTGATCAATTTTCGAAAATTAATTAAATTATCGCTCATTAATCAGCCTATTCTAAAAAGAAAATAACGTCCGTGACATTAAGCCCAGTTTCCGAAGGAAAAAATTTATAAAATTAACGTTTTAATTGTTTTCTCACGATTTCGGTTTAATTATTTTTTTTACACATGAAATGACAATAGAAAGGAATTGATGACAATAATTTTAACGTGTGACAATTTTTTTAAAAAAAAAATCTCATGATCTAGGTGAAAGAATCCTTTACGAAAGTAATTAAAGGATATAAAGATGTTAAAACATTTTTGAACGCGCTTTCTTTGATGAGCGTATTACGGATTTTATCTCTGAGAAAAAATGATGTAACGGCTTTTAATATATCAATCGTTGAAAAAAAGGAAAGTATTTTAACTTATTGATCTGTCCAGTTAGATGGTCAATTATGTAATGTTTAATCATCTTTTAGTTTGGTTTAATTTTGTAAGTTTAGATTGGGAGCATTAAAGGGTGGATTAGCAAATTGAGGGACTATAGAAGATGTGCAATCTTTTTTATTGCATTGCTGAGAGCCCTGGAGTTGGCATAAGTTGAGCTGGCTAGACTTAGCCGAGTCTTAAGTGAGGAAAATGATAACTGCCAGAAACTGGAGCTAAGTCAACTGACCTGCAAAGCTCCAAGCAAAGTTTTCTCGGACATTATGACTTCTGTTTTGTTTGTGTTGAGCTGTGCGATTGATTCCGATTTACAAGAGCTCCTAAGTTGCCACAGGCGAGGAGTACTTTTGGAAATTTAGAAAGATTTAGTTTACTCATGTTAGCTTCAAAATAGTAATTGGGGCAGTTGGAAAAGGACATGTCCGTCAAATTCTCGAATTAAAACTTAACTACTTACCACTCAAGCATCTCCTCAACTGACATAGATCTCCTGACAAATAACTATTGTAATTGGACCATTATTGGCTATTGTTTATCGCGGAAATAAAATCCTTAAAAAACTTAGAACATGACACAATTCATTAGGGGAAAAAAGCTGACAGTGAACATGAATTCATAAAGAATAGAAAGTTGGATTTATTTAGCCAGACAACAAAATGTCATTTAGCTAAATTTTTTTAAAAGCAAAAAAAAAATACTATCGACGGAAAAAAGGACGTTGCGTAACATTTCACACAATGTACACCCTGGTATGTATAAAATCTTCCATTTTAATCGTTGTTTTGGCCGAAATGGGATTTTAAACATTTTAATTGCTTTCACTTCAACGTTTTCTATTTTTTTTTTACAAATCTGGCATTTTGGACGTCTAAATTTGGCTTAAATTTAAAACTGAAATTATGTAATTCGATGGCGTTAAATTAACACTATTGAACTATTTTTCATTGATAAATCATGATCTGTCAACCTGCAAAAAATTATAAAATGAAATGAGCTCGAAAAAGTGCGAAAGCCTTTTGTAAAACAATCGCGTGTAGTACACTTGCAATTTTGAATTTATTAACCTAATTAAAAATAATAAATTAAACAATATTAAAAAATAAAATAACTAACTGAATATTTTTCTGGTGCAATAATTTTATCATTTCTTTTTACAATTTACATACTTAGGACATACTATTTATGGTTATTGCGGCGCATAGATAAGGTGTGAATGAAAATAAGCAGACGAATATTTACTGCTAAAAGCACGGGCCAAGGGTCTCGCATCGTAAGAGCCGCACTGCCACTGGCCCCAGGTGAGCCGAAGGTCACATTGCTGAGAGGGTCGATGATGTTTCGCGCAAGACTTTGCAACAGCTAACTGGCAAAAGGCAGGTCATGTCGCCAGAGAGGATCACGATAAGTGGATAGAACGGTTAGTAAGACGGAGACCTCGAGCTTCAAAAAGAAGCGTCTGTAGGCCACAAAAGAGGTGGTATGATGGCGAGTTATGAAAAGGGCCAAAATTGAAAAGGGCTGAAAGAAATTTTCGACCTTTTTCCCGTCAGTCCTTTTCAGTGTCGGACCCTTTTACAAAAAAGATCGGGAGTCTCGCGTATGCAAACTCACGAAGGAAGTGGAACTTCCGCGGCGCGGACTCGAAAATTTTGCTCGTTTTTAAAATGACCATTTTAAAAAAAAATAATGTGGCGAAATGTGGGTTTCCACATTTTGCTATTAAATTTTGCGTGTTAACAGCCATAAAAACTCATACTCGTAAATATAACCTTTTCATTTTCGGCCCTTTTCAATTTTTTAATTTTTTTCGGCCCTTTTCATTTTCGGCCCTTTCCAATTTTTTAATTTTCTTCGGCCCTTTTCATTTTCGGCCCTTTCCAATTTTTAAATTTTTTTTTCGGTCCTTTTCATTTTTGGCCCTTTCCAATTTTTTAATTTTCTTCGGCCCTTTTCATATGACTCAAAGGGCCGAAAATGAAAAGGGGCGAAAATGAAACGTTTTCATATGACCCTTATGACGAAATTAAAATGACGCGTCTTAAGGGGTGGGAAAGAGCCCAAGACAAGGAAGTTTGGAAAAGGTTGAAGGAGACCTTCGTTTAGGAGTGGACGGACACAGGTTTAAAGAAGAAGAATATTTATTAACGATATTGAGTGCCCAGAAATTCGAGCAGAGATTGCGAAGATTGATTGCCTGGAAGCTGAATGATTGTCAATCCCTCTTCTGAAAATATGTAGGGTGCCAACTTTAGGAACAGATCGACTGATTGATCCGAGGCATAGGATGAAGTGTCACATATATATGTGATTTTCCAGGCTTATTGGTCCCCCTCTATTTTGTAATCTGATGGCTGACCTTTTTTCTAAGCCAAACGACTCGGGACAAAAATTAAAATTTCCACAAAAAACTTCCTTCTTTTCCTATTAATATTTTACCAAATCCCATGGGAATGATGAAACCGGGTCAAACACGCATATAGGAAACTGTGATATTCAGTTAGATATACATATATTCACGGTGAATGGTCATAAATTTTCGAACAAGTTAAAGTTGATCGATAGCGTGTGAGGCGGGTAAATAAGAGCACGATAGTTGTCATCTCGTGTAAGTTTATATACCTAGATGTTTAAGTCACGACATCAGGTACTTTACAGGCATGTTTTTATACAGTGATTATGACAGTGGTAAAAGGCGCATACCGCGATTTCTCGCCAGCATCTTTATTTGGATTCACACCTGTGTAATTACTTATTAACGATCTTCTTCTTCTTCTTCCCAACCGATCTTGAATGTTTCTTGCAAATTAGCGTTATTGATTTATTGAATGGGTCGTGGGTAGGAGAGTGGAGGAGGATGTAAGTGACTTCTCATTGAAATTTTTTTATAAGGGATATAATTAGCTCGGGCCTTGATTGAAAAGTAATGTAAACGTGTACGATTTTGAGAAGAAGCGAATGTTTTAAAAGCAAGAGGTAAAGGTTATTTTAACGGTGAGGATGGCAGGGGAAAAGGTTAAGAAGGATTGTTTTTTCCCATGTTTTTTTTGGGCATCTCTTAAGTGGGGATTTTTAAAAAAAAACAGAGAATTGGATTCTATTGGATTTTTGAAACCGTAAAATGGAACCCTGAAGCAATCATGGTGACTCCTATTAGCGAGTTTATGGCAGCTTCCAAAATTGCAAATGGCGATGAAGTGTCTAGTGTCCACTCCCCAGTCTCCTTACTTTTATTGCCAATCTAAATTAAGAGCATCACTCTCATTCAACCAATCTATATTTTTTGCCTCTTAATTCCAGCCCAACACATGAATATTAACACAAATTGAAACATATTAGCCCCAAAAGTACCAGGAACATACCTTCATAGCACTTCAAATGATATAACCATTTTATTCACCATTATGAATCTTATATAAAAAAAAAAAATCTCAATTAATTTTATTAAATCTCTTCGGACAATGAAACGCAATTTAAAATTAACTCTTCGTAGTAAACGATCTCCCATTCATGTAACAATAAGCGAGAATGACTAGGAAGTAATTGGAATAATAAAAAAAAAATGTCTGATATTCAACCGTCTTCGTTTTCCAATAAATAAAATGCGAACTTAATCGAAACAAAAAAAGTTCCGTCCACTTTCACTTTTCGTATATTCGAGTTGACGTGCCAAAAAGTTCAAGAAAATATTTGTTGTTTTAGGTTGTTAATATCGACCTTAAATGGATCAATGAAAGGACATGACATCAACCATTGTTTTCATCTTGTCGGGTCCGTTTTATTTTTATTTTCAACTCTTTATTTTATTATTTTATAATTTGTCATACCTGGGCTCGCATCTCCGTTCATTTTTCGTCCTTGAAATATTGTCAATAAAAGCGATTGTTCGGAATGAAGTAACCGGAAACTGAAGTTGCATCAATTTTTGTTTTCGAGGGAATGCGAATTTTTCCTAATGGCTTTTTCCGTCGGGTGAAATTGAGCACCGTTACTAACAAGCATTATTTTTTTTTTCTTTTAATTTCTTCTTTCTCACCTTGTTGTATACACCATATCTCCGTTACATTTGATAATTTTTCAATAGATTGATTAAAAAGTCCTTTTAAATGTTTAATGAAATTGGCACGGTTGCCATTTATGATTATTCGAGGTGTGTTTGAGTGACTTTTGATCTGTTTACGGGCAAATAGCTCACTGTCATAGGGTTATGATTGCTTATGCGGCCGGATCTGGTATTGGTCTAACGCCTTTTTCTTGGAATTTCATTTCTTTTTTTTGTTTAATTATTTTATGCTACATTGAGTAAGTTTTTGCTGTCACCACGCGCCGTGTAATGTAACTTCAGGTAAAAAAGGCTTTGATAACGCAAAAGAGCTTGCCATAATAAACTAGGTGGCACCAGACAAAAAAAAGAAGTCAATATTTTTGAGGTTAGAGCTCCCATTCTAGTCCACTTTCATTTCCAGCTGTTTTAATATTCGATTTAGAAATAGCTACTTCTAAACGATCATCTTTCGAATTTGGCAACCTAAAACACTCAAATTACCTAATACTGGTCCCAAAACTCAAAGCGAAAAGATTTTATATTTATTTATACGGTTATAAATCGATAAACTTTATGGCTATATTTTTGTCTACGCCGATTAATGTAATTTACTGTAAATATTTAATCGCTCTTAATGATTTAATTCACGTTTTCCATTGCTGCAACTTGCAATCGGCTATTTTCATTCACGATGTATATGATGTTTTCATTTGCGATCCGTATTTTTTATTAATATTTAATCGGATAAGGTACATTAAACGTTAATCAATAATCTACTATTTGTTACTTGTTGCGATTTAATCAGTAGGAATGATCACGAGAAACACATCAATACCACAATAATTCATCTCTTTCAATCTCATTTTTATTATTGACCGAATTCAATCACAAAGAAAATTAATCGTCATAAAAATAAAAAAAAATACGGACCTCGAGTTTAAATATTTAATCAATCGTTTAACACTTTATCAAACCATTAAAAAGAAATTTAGGAAGATATTTTTCGATTACGATTGGCGCTGTCAAATTTTTTTTTAATATCAAAATCTATCTTCATTTCCAAATTCGGCATAGTTTATAATCGAGAGGAAAACCTTCACAATCGCGCTTACATGAAAATCCTTGGTCGTTGAATGTATCCGTTTTTTTGAATGACATTAACATTTAATATGTTTTAGTGATTTTTTCTTTGCCTTTTGATTAAATGGAAGTATAAACATGATGAAGGTAAATCGATATCAAAAACGAAAATAACGTTCGATTATTCGTGGTTGGTGGTATAGGTAATATAATTTACACGGACTTCACAGATAATTTTCATTTACACGCTTTTATTCTGAGGATTTTTTAAAGAAATGCTTTTTTTTTCTTTCCCCGACTTAACCACCTAGAGGCTGAATGAATTTAGTAATAGTTTCACTTTTTTTATGTTTTTGCGAGCGAAATATTATCGAGATCATTGTGTGAAATTTAGATTCGATTCTAAATGATATTTTTCTTTTACCCGAGTTGTTTTTTTTTAGAATTAATGGGAGTAGGGCTTGTTTTAATCAGGTTAGGTTAAGGCAGTTAATTTAGATTCCAGGAAAATACGTTTTCAACTTAAGCACTGTAATTTTTTATCACTGCACTGGACACAGAGGAGGTGTGAACGTTGCCCATCATAAAAGTTTCTTGCGCTTGACAGTATTAGACCCCCCCTCTCTTCGATAAAAAGGCATGTACAAATCCATTGGAGAACTCCCTTTTCTTAAAAGCGATTCGCTACGTGGTAAAAGAAAGATCTAGAGAAACAGACCTAGGAGAAAAGTAAAACGCTGCATCACCAGCATCAGACATTACAACTACTAACTTTCTGGTGGCAATCCAGCTGGTGCTCTTACCTCTTAAAAATCTCCTCTTGAGTAATCCAAATAGGATTTGTCGACTTTCCTCCAAAGGCCAAAAAGCCATTCTCTGCTCTGCTATGACAAAAGATGAGTGTAAATTGATTCCATTGACCTGCTTTACAACCCTCTGACTTTGAATTTGCGACCACACCGGGAAAAAAATTTAGTTTCGCAAAAGACAGTGGCTGGAAAAAGAAGGTAAATAAAATAGCCGGAATATACCAGCTCGAACAAAGGGTGTTTCTTATGAGTCGTGGATCAGCAAACTGGAAGCTTGTAAACTTAAATTTCATATAGTAAAATGTACTCTGTCTATTTTTTAGGCCTGCCATGTTTACTTTTTTTCATTTTCAATGGGCGGGATTTTGCACGAGCCGGCATTGCGACCATTTATGATTTATTGTACGCTGTTAATGTTAACACATAATTGCCGAAGGGTATTCCACTGTTTAAAGATATTTCAGAGTGAGCTGCTCAAGTGTAGTGATGTACTCTGTCGCAAAACTTGTTCATAAGAACATGGTCAGAGTTCCTTTATGAGTTCAGGTTTTGACAATGCTGAAGCTCTGGATTGTTGTTTTACAATTTACACCAAAGTTCATCAAGTCATCAGGCCCGTCCCAAGCCCTTCTAGCGCCCCTGTGCAAAACTAAATCCGGGCGCCCTTTATGTTGTGAAAATTTTTTTTAAATTTAAAAAATTTAATTTTTTTAAAAACTCAACATCAATTTTGCGCCCCTAGGATTTCGGCGCCCCTGTGCATTGCCCGGGTGGCCCTTATGGACGGGACGGGCCTGCAAGTCATTTCTGTGGTATTCCTTACATTTTAAGATTACAATAAAATTCTCTTTTCCAAGTAAAACTAAAACAGCCTTGAGATTTTCAATTGGTTCGCTCAATTTAACATTTTGCACTTTTTAGTCCTAATATATCTTCACATTGAGCGCAGTTGTTGCTCGTTTCTTCCTGGCAGTCGTGGCATGACCATTGATTTTGTTGTTCAGCTGTTTTGAAAAGCTCGTCGATTCTCTCGTTTTTTAAAAAAACAACTATTTCTCAATTTTCAATTCTGATCAGCCTCATTATTTCAAGTAGGTATTTTGTGGCATTTTACACTCTTCATCCATCAATCCTCATTATAAATTCGTTCCATTAACAAATTCCAAAAATTTTTTTCCTATAATGATATGAGAATGACCCTCACAATGCCGCGCACAAAGAAACGAAAGTATTGCGATTCGCGAATGTTATTAGCATTCTTCTTTCGGAGTTCTTTTTTTCTCTCTCTCTCTTTCAACATTTCGAAATAATATGTAAAACAAGAAATGAATTCACATGAGTGTCAACACAGATCTGCTAATATGGCAAAACTCCCCATATAGTTCTCACAAAATGGTTTGTTATTGTTTTTACATTTGTTCGCTTCACTTGTTACGTTATTATAACAATCCATCATTTGTGCTTTTTCCTTTATTATTTTATTTTATTCCTAGAATAAATAATTAAATTAAATTAATTAATCAAGCATTGTTTTAACATGTCAGTTTGAATTTCGTCAGATGTTTAAAAAAATGGGGATTCAATGCAAATGTTTTTTTTATTCATATTAAGCCAAACCATTTAAGCAATAATTATGAAATTAATTTATGACTTTTTGTTTTGTTATTTTAGCAAATTTAAGAGGAAATTATGTAAAAAGAAAAAAAATTTGGAATGCGTCGATAATTGTTTTGTTTAATCATGTTTACTTTAACTGCAGGAGATAAATGACGCGTTATACTTAATTCGAAGGACTTTTTAAAATTTTTTTTATCTTTTAATTTCATGTCTTTTAATTAAATACAATAATTACATTTGTAGGCTTTTGAATTAGATTAAAAGCGTTACGCATCATTAGGTGCTAAGATAAATAATGCGTTAATAATTTGGTGTTTGCGTGAAAAAAAAAACAGTAGGTATGAGATTGAGTTTGGTCGATTATTGTTTATTAATCAGGCTTGTTCAGTAAGACCGGTTTAGACTTGAGATTTTTCATATATGAGTAAGCTATAAGCCCGGAAAATAAGGATAAACTGTTGGCTAGAGCATTTACATGGTTGTGTTCTTAATAGAGCTTATAGGTCCTACAAGAGCTTGTTAGTTCAGTATCAGTTTAATTTGATCAACTGCTGTAGCAGTCGAAATTTACTAGTTGCTCCTCCTACCGGATAAGTTTTTAATGTTTCCACTTTGTGCCACTTCCATATTAAATGGGAGAAGAGCATCTTTCCATACGTCGTTTTTAATAATACGTTCAAGCCTGACACACACTCTGGTTCTAATATCTTTGACAAAAGATGAGCAACACCAGCCTTTCTCATTGGTGATGGACGTCCATTGTTCCCCGTTCGGATCTAGAGTAGTGCTTCACGGTTGGCTCTAAATAACTTCGACACTCAAATGAAATTTAAATTCGTTCTCTCATCCTCATCCTCGTTCTAAATCAGTGTTTCGAATATAACACTATCTCACTAGAAATTAACATGAAAATTTAAGGCATTAGACAATCTCTCTGTATAGAAGTTGTTGGAACCATTGATGATCAGTATACAACGGTCTACATCGAGTACGGTCGCCTTCGCCGCTCTCCAGACCTGTTCTTTTCCATTTACTCTATCTTCCCTACTTCTACCGACACTCCCCTCATTCCTAGCACCTCTAGTCTATTTCCTCTAACTCCATTCCTTCTCTGTATCCTCTTCTTTTCCTTCTCCTCTATGCATTTCTTCGATCAACACTCATTCGATTTCACGCCTTCGCGTCCGCAACCATAGCAAGATGGTTTGCTAGGATCAAAGGGTACTTGACCCTCCGGTTATAGATGATTTGGCCCCCGACAATGATAGCATAGTCCAGGGGCTGGGATCCACCCAATATCGTTCCCATATTTCTTAATAGTGCGACGTCGTAACTCCTAAGCCTGATTTAAGGGCCTCTCCTCTCTACGTTCGTTGACAGGTCTATTCTCACCACGGTGACTTCTCTACAGCCCATATCATCCTCGTCAGTCTCTGTCGTTATGGCCAGCACATGGCTTAACTGCGACGGCTCTATTCTCCTCCCTCTCATGCTCAAATCTGCGGCTTCACATACCTCCGTCGCTGTTGCTGCCACTTGGAGTATAGACTCAGTCGTTATATTGCACATCAATGTTTCCAACATCTTCCATAATAGTTCCTCTAAATCCACATTATTTTCTAACCTCTCCTCTTACGCCACTCAACGCTGGTGGTATCCATATTTGTTTATGGTAGCTCCAACAATCCCCTGCTCTTCAAACCCATATATTTGAGGTTAACATAACATCACAGTATCACAACATTGACCATCCGGCTGTTCTGAATACCCCGATTGAGAGCGAAGCCTTGATTCCTTTGACATACGTTATAATAATAATAAAAAAATAATCAACTTACAGGCCTGAAAGAATAACATTGTGGACCCCGTGTCTATAATAATAAATCCACTCTGGGAATCTTTTAGAAGACTCATCACAACAAACCTCGAGTGTATGACACGAGGATAATAGGGTCTTTCTCTAAGGTTGTTTAAATTCCGTAATTGCACTTGGGCCTAAGAATCATTTATGAACTCTGACCCACATTGCAAAATCTTCTTTTTTTTTGTAGTTTTAAAACCCGAAAAAAATATTTTTTTTAGTGAAAAACCACGAAAAAAAAATGACAGGACTAATTAATTCTTATTTTTGTGAAACCGTGCGAATATTACACTTTAACGAGTTGATGAAGGCGATGCCCCAAAGAGAATCTGGTTTTTGTTTAAATTATTAACCTCCGCGCGAGTTCCTATTGTTTTGTTTTTATAATTAAATGGACGCGGTGGCGCGCGTGTGAAATGAAAGACATCTCAAGGAATTAAAAATATTTTCTTCCGCCATTTCTCCGCGGTGGCGGAAAGTCAAGGGGCATCTTTGTTAGGCTTTTTTTTTAAAAAATGAACGACGCCTTTTCGTGAAAATGAAAAAGAAGTAAGAGATTGGATTGAAACGCAACATGTTGCATTGCGTGAGTTAGCATCAGAGGTAGGCATATCCAACATTCATCACTGGCGTATATTCTTGAACTTCGACCTACAACCGGGGATTATGCATACAGTGTATAAGGTGTGCCAAGTTTATTAGGACCATTCAAAGGTTTTTTTAATGAATTCAAAGAGGATGATGAGAATTTTTGTTGCCTTTTTTGAATATTTAGGGAAGTAGAGGGAGTTTTGAAAAGTTGCAAGATGACAGATTTTGCCTTTTAATTGATTATGCATTGGTGGAGGAGAAATCGAAACGTGCAATTATTTCCAAGCCTTAGTTTTCTATGAATGATAATCTAAAAGTGATTTGGGCGCCACCATTATGGATTCAATTAAATATTTTAAAAAAATATAAGATCCATAAGTTTTCTGATCGAAACTATTTCTCTTCTGGCGTGGCTTAGAGGAAAGACCCAGTCAGAATTTAGTAAGATTGACTATCATATTAAAACCCGCAGCTAATCTAAAGTTCAGAATTGAAGACAAACTAAGGCCGTTGTGACTGGTGGCAGAAGATATAATTCTTACTCCGCCCTTAAGTGGTTCTTGCCAGAAAACCTCAAAGAATTACCCGTTTTACTTGGCTAAGAATGCTACAGGCCGTACAATCTCTTCTGAAAAAAGTAAACTTACTAAAGTGCCTAAGTCCGTCTGCTACCAACCAACCAGTTTTTAAAAAAACATAAGCTGTCACTTACTTACAAATAAAGCGCCCTAGACCCTTAAAAAATCAAATTATCTTTTATGATTTCCGTGCTTTTTAATGTAGAGCCAATAAAATTAAAAACCAAAGGTTAGATAGAATAAACATTTTTGAGGTTCACCACAAACCAAACGTACTTTTAATTAAAGAAACAGCTAGAGAAATCTTGCGTACGTTAAAATGAGAAGAAAAAACCTAACCTAACCTTAACCTATTCTAAAAATTTTTTCTGGTTTTTTTTCAGATGAGGAAAACGGCTCACAAACACAAACGAAAAACGTTCACACCGCAGTAATAACTGGTAAGTGAAAAAATATTCTAGAAATACGTGTAACACGTTTAAACCTGTGATATCTTGGAACCTTGAATTGCTTCATCCTGAAAATTTTACCGGATTCGAATCATTTAATCAAAATATCGATGCGAATTCCCAAAACCTTGTCCAATTATAAAAAGAATAATACAAAATAAATAAATAGAGTGAAGACGCACTTGGCCATGAGGTTTTTACAATAGCCTTATTGTAATAATATTAAAGAACAAATCATTCACACCACACGGATGAAATTCTTAATCATCCACCATTTGCCCTATACACTGAAAAAGAAATTAGGTGGAGGTCTTGCATTAAAAACGTTTAACATTTGTCGTAATCGAAATATACGGCTTCGTATATGTACTTTTTGACAAATGAATTAATCAATTGCATAAAAATTTTCCCACCATGTTGTAATCCTTTTCTTTTTAAATTGAAATATGTGAAAAATTCTCATGTCCTGTGATTTTTTTTCAAAAGGAAAAATTTGAATAATAGGTCCATAAATTGCAATGTTCAATTACTTCCTTTACGCCTTTTATGTTTACCTTTTTTCAGAACTTAGTATTTACGTGCTAGTTTTAACGGGTTTTCTCATGAGATAGATATCATTGACGGTTGTTTCCTTCAATTTGTCGGTTAGATTTCTTGTTAAACTTCAACGTGCAACCACTCACTCAGTCATTTTTTCTACTTTTAAGTTGGCAACATGGCTTCCATTGTTTTCGTACCGCCAATTTTTACTCGGCAATGATTCGTTTCTCTTGTTGTTTTTAATTATATTATTAGTGAAAATGAAATGTGTTGTACCTGAAATATCGTGGCATAATCGAGATCCAGTGTATACGGTCGATATTCAACCGAAGATCAATCAAAATGAACGGTTTTATCGTTTGGCTTCCGGAGGTGCAGATTCTCATGTCGTGGTAAGGTTATGTTTAAAATATTTTCATTTCTTTTTTTTTTTTAATAAATTGAATGTGATTAGTGGTTAATTGGTGATTGTTAGATTTGGTATGTAACCCCGAAGAATGAGGATAACGCGTCCATCATTGAATGCGCAGCTGATTTAGATCGTCATATTAAGGCTGTTAATGTTGTCAGATTTTCACCAAGTGGAGAATTGTTAGCATCTGGAGATGATGGTAATTTATCATTGATTATCATGTGATTGTTAAGTATTTACTACAAAAATTAAACTGTTCTGCTTTTTTTTCTAGATGCAGTCATTATTGTATGGCGAATGAGAAAAGAGCAAGATCTTCTTGATTTTCAAGGCAATGAAGAGAAAGAAAAAGAAGGCTGGGTTTCCTTAAAAGTATTACGAGGACACCTAGAAGATATTTATGATCTAAGTTGGTCACCTGATAGTAATTTCATGATTAGTGGATCTGTTGACAACACCGCTGTGCTATGGGATGTGAATAAAGGTTCGTACAAATTATTTTGTAGTAATTTCAAATTTTATAAATCAATCCTTATATTTCAGGTAGAAGTTTAGGAATTATCGGAGAGCACAAAGGATTTGTTCAAGGAGTAGCGTGGGATCCTAAAAACAAATACTGGGCTACAATGTGCACTGATCGTACATTAAGAATAATCAACAGCCAGAATAGGAAAACAATTGCTCGTGTAGCTAAAGGAAAATTTTTAAATAACACAAACAATCAAGATGAGAAAGAGGATAAACTTATGAAGCTTTTTCATGATGATACATTAAAAACATTCTTCAGGCGATTATGTTTCACACCTGATGGGGAACTTTTAATAACACCTTGTGGGATAATGGAGGATCCTGCTGCTGAAGGAAAGTTCATAGATGCTACTTATATTTTTACAAGGAATTCTTTAAATCGGTGAGTGATCTGGTTTATAATAAATTTAATTGTAGTTTTTTTTTTGATGATTATTATTTTTTGCAGGCCAGTTTTACATTTACCGTCTCCAGGGCAGTATACAGTAGCAGTGAGATGTTGCCCAACGTTATTTGAATTGCGACCGAATGCGTCTAGGCTGTTTCCGTTACCGTATAGGGTTGTATTTGCAATAGCGACGAAGAGCACGGTTGTTTTTTATGATACTCAGCAGTCGCAGCCGTTCGCTTTTGTTTCGAATATTCATTACACAGGGTTAACGGATATTTCTTGGTGAGTCAAAATTACTTTTTTTTTGTTTTTTTAGAAATATTTGTGAAATTTTAATTTTATAATTTTCAGGTCTCAAGACGGAAGAATATTATTAGTTTCATCATCTGAAGGTTATTGTTCTGTTATTACATTTGATGAGAACGAACTAGGCGTTCCTTATAAGCATTTGACGGAGAAGGAAAATCAGGAAAATCAACCTGCTAATTCAAGCTCAGGCGCTACTTAATTTTAATTATATCTGTGATATTTTTATGATTTTTAAATTTGAAGCTTCTAGTACTTTACCGGTATCGCGCTTTGATTAAGCAGGTGTGAGGTCTTTTTTGACTCTTAAGTTGTAATGAAACTTGCGTCTGACGAAAAAAAAATTCGCCTAAATGATTTTTAATTATTTTTTGAAAGGACAGAAAGTATTTTGAACAGAATGATACATCAGAAAAAGTTTTATTTTATTTTCGCCAAAGCTTAAGTTAATCTAAGAACAGGGACCAAAAATGGTCGTTAGAGAAATTTTTTTTGCAATGAATAGCTCAAAGACTCCAATAATTTTTTTTATATGAATTTATAAAACTTAAAAATTAGCTACTTTTAGAATCTGGAGGAATACTGATGACCAAAAAATCTTTTTAAATTATTTATTTTTTGAGTAATTTTTTAATGGGCGAATTTTTTTTTTTTTAAATTCAAGAGGAGACAATATATAAATGTAGATTTTTTTAAAAACACTCACGACTTTCTAATTTAAAGTTTTAGAAGTTCGAAACAGTTTCTATAACTTTTTTCAGTCAATAGAATAATTTTACAAAAAAAGTTAGATGCAGCTTAAGATTTTTATTAAAGGCCAAGTTTTTTTGTGACTCAAATCAAAACCGGGCCAGGTTTAAGAGTTTTGGCTGAATTTATCAGTATGTATACAGTGAAAACTCGTTATAGCGACCCCCGCTTAAAACGATTTTTGCGGTAATACGATTTTTTTTTTTTGGTCCCTGCACACTCCCATAAGAGCACAATGTAAAAGTCTCCGCTTAAAACGATTTTCGATTTAACGATTCTTCCGTTTTAACGATCCTTTTTTTCGGTCCCTTGAAAAAAAATCACTCGTTAATACGCTCCTGACTGACCAATACAATGAAACAACAATCCAAAAATACTTTGTTGCAAGTTAAATCTCGAATTTATTTATTAATGGTTAAAAATAAATCGTCAAGTTTTAGTCGGAATCCAGTTTCGCGTGTTCGCTGTATTATTTTATCTCATTTTTTTCCCCATATTTTTCAGTCCGTTTTAAATTTTTAACTTTTAAATGTTCTTTTAATTAATGATTTAATTTATTTTTTTATTTCCATTTCAAAATTTTGAAAATTTTGCAATTGCATTATCGGTTAAGACGATTAAAAATCGTATTATCGGTTAAGACGACTAAAATCGTTATACCGGGTATTACGATTCTCGCGATAATACGATGATTTTTTCGGTCCCCTGAAGAATCGTTATAACGAGTTTTCACTGTAGTTAAAATAAAATCTCGCATTTTATAAAAAGAAAATTAATCAATTACTGCATCTAGCTTAATTTGTTAATCTTAATTAAAATCACTACCATTGTAATCAATTACTTTTATCGAACGCGCCTACTCAACGCGAATATTATTATTCCCCTCAAATTATTCAAATCGATTCACGCAAAAAAGTAAGAAGACGAGAGTGGGAGGGACGGACCACATCACAACAACCAAAAAGCTCATACGTTTAAAACGTGCGTCATTTTAATTATTTATCGGCAGACCCCCCCCCTTAATACTTACAAATCAAAAAACTACAAGTTCAACATATTTCCCTATTCTCATTATCCGTTTTCATTTCTCCACGCTTGACAAACTATCTTAGTTTAAAATCGGTGTTGCCATAACAACATGTCACAACATAACCCTCAAACAAAGCCATCAAATACGGAAGTTCGCTTTCAATTATATTATTTTTCTACGACCTTAAATATTAGGGTGGAAAAAACAAAATTTTCGCAAGGGTGAAATTTTTGGAATTTTTTTTTTTTAAATTATGGGGGAAATTTTTTTTTTTTTTTTTTTTTGATAAATATTTACGAATAACGGTTTGTTATAATCATTGCAATTTAATTTCCTGATTCATAGTTTGTTTGTTGATTAAAAAATCAACAGCCCCCTTCTTTTTTTTCCCCTAACAGAAAGCTCGCCTCCGGTTTGTTAATTCCCTCCCCTCCAGGAAAGAAAATACCATTTCCCCCAGTATTGCCTGACCGCTGGAAGGACTCTGACCTTCTTTCACTTGTTGGCCACCGGGAGTGGCGTTTCGTTTCGCGTGTTTTCAGTTCGGGAAAATTCATCGAGTGTTTTTATTTAAAAAAATAAAAAAAATGGAGACGTGTGGAATGTCATGTATTAAATATTTATTATTTGTTTTTAATTTTTTCTTCGCGGTAAGTTTTTTGCATTATTAATATTATTTTTTTCGTAAAAAATCAATTTATTTGATGAGTAACTCAGGTAAAAATTATTATCCCTAACGCACACGATAATTCCTAATTACGTTTCTGCCCTTTTCAATGATGGCCATATCTACGAGGGGGCTACGTTACAGCTTAGAAACATGCAAAGGTGTTAACCTTATTAATTACGTGGTGAATATAATCTAAGCTGCTCCTTTTGTGTTGTAAATCATGCGATGAAACACGAAAAATTGCCAGTGAGTCATTTTAGTTCAAAATTTCGCAATATTGCCAACTTGATTCGCCAGTTTCAATTTTTCTAATGACACGATCAATTTTTTTTTATTCCAATATGGCAGATTTTCGGTAAATAATAAATGTTTTTAGTATTGAGGTCTGTCATATTTGCATAGGGAAATAGGTTAATTTACTAATTGCCCTTTTGGACATGTATGATTGTTTAGAATGAGTCACGAGATTTTTTTTCATAGGAAAATAAAAAAGTTTTGCAGGTGTGTGTATGAGGGAAAAAAATCAATAACTCTTGAAATGTCAAAAGTAATTTGAACGCACATGACACTTGTGTCGTCGTACGAGTTTTAATGAGTTATTTCCAGTTCTGGATAATAAAATTCCAGTCGGTGATAAAAATGTTTTGGCGTCGTACGCACCCTATTTATATGATAACAGATATTGGCTAGGGGAGAAAAGTCGTAAAGAAAGTGAAATGATCTTCTTTCGAGTCTTTTTTACAAAATTTTTCTCGAAAATAGATTTTAAGATGCTGGTTGTTTGATCCGTTGGGCTTATTCATTCATTAAAATTGATAGAAGCTTTAAAAATCATGTCAAGACTTGTTACAAAATGCTCACCTGATCCTAGCTGAGGGTTTTTAAGGCCTATTAAAGGTCCAGATTAATCTGTTTAAAGATTTTTGGACCCATCATAGCCAAATTAAGATGGGAACGAAGTCGATAAAGGTTTTTGGAGCCTAGGCCAAAACTGGAAAGCCTGAGTAAGGCGCCATTGTTACTGTAAGCCCAAACTGAAAGGGCTAGATCTTTTCTAGACCCGAATTATGATACTTAGAGATGCTAAGCCCGAAGAAAAGTCGTTATAGCTGTTAGTGGCTAGAACCGACATTGTTGAAGGTCTTCAAGGCCGGGCTGAAGCCTCCTAGAGAAGGTAAAGGGTTAAACTAAAGCCGTTTTGAGGAACTTTCACTTCCTCTAAATTATTTTGGACGTAAAACTTTTGCACTTTCATGGGTTTTACCACATAAGCATCATATTTGGCTTGGCCCCCCCGAAGCTTCAGATATTTTCCACGTATATTTATCTAGGAAAAATTTTGAGTGACGCTATCATAAAAATCTCTTACAAATCCAAACAAAGAATCTTAGTCTTAAATCGGCGTCACTTCGTCGCAGGAGTTAACCCGAATAAAGCTCAGGTCAACAATAAATTTTTGCGACGTTCCAAAAAATCCTTCCGCCGCGGGTTCATAACTCGATTTAACCCGTTTCCCTCATAAATAATTTACAAATTTACATTTTCACCCAGTAACGTGGCTTTCTCAGTAGATCAAAGATCAATGCCCGATTGTTGCGTGATGCTCATGAATAAAAAGCTCTCTTAAGGAAAAAGGCATTTAATTACGAGGGTGTTTAGCAAAGGATTTTCTACCCTTGTTTTTCTTATTTTTTTTCCAGTTATCAGGAATAGCAATAATAGTCGCAGGGGCTCTTGTCCTCGCCGACATAGACGATTATGGACGGTTCCTCGAAAATGAGACCTTAGCACCTCCGATCGTATTAATAGTCGCTGGGATAGTCGTTTTTCTAATCGCATTTTTGGGATGTTGCGGAGCTATTAAAGAGAGTTATAACATGCTTATAGCCGTGAGTAGATTTTTTTAAAGGAATTTAATTAAAAAATTTTATTTAAAAATTTTTTTTATTACAGTTTGCTGTTTTGCTTATGGTAATCTTCATCGTCGAACTCGCAGTAGGAATTGCAGGAGCTGTAAATAAGGATTCCTTCACTGAAGAATTGAAGAAAGTAATGGATAAATCCAGGCAGCATTTCTATGAAGATAAAATAGAGAAGAAAGCGTGGTCGAATCTGCAATCTAGGGTAATTTATAAATTCTAAAATTTTTAGATATCTCAGAAAAAACTGAGCAAAATTTCACATTCAGAGTGTGATATTGACTAGCTGTTCTAGCTCATAAGTTTTTCTCCTCCTAATTCATTTTTTTTGCTTCTGTTAATTTGAAATTTTAATGTTTTAGCTGGAATGCTGCGGCACTTACGGACCAAACGATTGGAAAAGCTCAACGATCCCCGAATCGTGCTGTACTTATCAAACAACTCACGAAGAGGACAAGCTCTGTCTAAACTCTCAAGATCCCACTAGAGTTTATCAAAAAGGATGTTACGAAAAATTAAGCATGAGGATTAAAGAAGGATCGATCATTGTAATGGGAGTCGGAATTGGGATTGCTTTAATTGAAGTAAGTTTTTTTACTTGAAACTTTCTAATTAAAAATCCCAGACGAATTGGAATTGAATTTTTTCAATTTGAAATTTTTATAAAATTCAAATCACGCAATAAACACGCGTCTAATTTACAAATACATTTGTTCTGTTTAATTTATCAACTTGTAGAAAGTGAAAGCGAACGCGTTGAACTTTGAATAAACAAAAAAAAAAAGGAAATATTTTTAAAATAGATTTTGTTAGAACGGATTTTTTTTTCTTTATTTGCTCGAGACGTCATCTGGGTCCAGATTATCGTTGTTTACAGGCAATATGATCCCGCAATTCCGGCGCCAATGCAATAATACGTTCGCTTTAAAACTTGCTCAACAGGCCGCAAGACAGCGCTAAAAGTGCAGTCGTTTTTTTGAATTCGAAGTCGCGCCCAATTCAATCGATTAATTTTTCTTTTTGGTTTCAGCTAACTGGAGTGGTCCTTGCTTGTTTACTGGCCTCGGCTATAAAAAAAGAAAACGATGGAGGAGGAGATGGGAAGGAATAATGTGAAAATTAGAGAGAAATATTTCCATTTCATTTTAGTTCAAACGATTCATTTTTTTCTCCGTCCATGAAAACACTAAAAATATTTATACAAATTGTTTTATTACTTTTAAATTAATTAAAAAATCAACATCGTCATTTTAAGGACTTAAAACAGAGTATTTACAGCAGTTATTTTTAACAGGATCTTGAATTTTCATGTAAAAAAATTTTAATGTAATTTTGTATATTAATCGTCGATATGCTTGTCATTTTGCTGACGTGAATCGTTATAATTGCCATAAAATATCGAACGGAAATAATATTTATATAGTAAAAGTGACCTTACTAAAAAAGCCTTTTAATTTTATTATTGCCTTTTTCTAAAAAGGCTGAAAAATCGCCTTTCAACTTTACATGTGTTTTCTTTTCGCCTGTAAAATGAAACCATTTTTTAAATGTTTATTTATGTGTAGTATTAAATATATTTTATTTTAAAAAAATTGTACATTACTAATAAAAAGCTTTTTTTTATTTAAAATTTTTTGTTTTTATTTGAAATGTTGGTGTCAAGTCGACAGTTTCTGAAAAATTTTATTACAACAATGATTTCGTTATGTAGAATACTCTAACAATTATGTATATTATTACTATTTATATATTTTTTTTTTAAATTCCAGGTGGATCTTGAAATTTTTAAGAGGAACAAGCAAAAATTTTATCAATGGTAAATTCCTTCCATCTATTTGATGATATTCTTCAACTAAGGGAAAAACTAAGACTTCTTAAAAATTTAAACACTGGTGAGTTTTTTATAAATTTTTTATATCGTAATGGCTTTCTACGGAAGCCCTGAAGGGTCACCTAATTTGTCGGTTGTTTACTGCTAGTCGTACAACTGACAGTCACTAATTTGTCGGTTGTTTACTGCTAGTTGTACAACTGACACTGCTAGTTGATCAACTAGCAGTGTCAGTTGATCAACTGGCAGTAAGTGAAGTGACTGTCAGTTTATATCAACTAGCAGTGTCAGTTGATCAACTGGCAGTAAGTGAAGTGACTGTCAGTTTATATTAACTAGCAGTGTCAGTTGATCAACTGGCAGTAAGTGACTGTCAGTTTATCAACTAGCAGTGTGAGTTGATCAACTGACAGTCACTTTACTGCTAGTTGATGAACTGGCACTGCTAGTTGATGAACTGATACTGCTAGTAGAACAACAAGCAGTGTCAGTTGATCAACTAGCACTGTGTCAGTCATGTCTATGTCTAGCACTGTCAGTCATGTCGAGCACTGTCATCAACTGACACTGCTAGTTGATGAACTCACTGCCAGTTGATGAACAGACACTGCTAGTTGATCAACTGACGGTCACTTACTGTCAGTTGATCAACTGACACTGCTTGTTAATCAACTAGCAGTGTCAGTTGTACGACTAGCAGTAAACAACCGGCAAACTGTGTGACCCTTCAGGGCTTCCGTAGCTTTCACTTAAAAACTCACAACAATTTCAAGAGAATAATAAAAAAACAAAACATTTGGAGAGTCTTCTGACTGTAAATCAAGAATTAATTAAATGTATTTTGATTACTTAAAATTTTTTTCTTTAATAGATTAGTTATGATTTTAGAATTCAAATTAATTACTTATTTTTTCTTTTTCAGGTGAGAAACCATTCCATCCTCAGTTCCGTCTTCGCATACGCCGCAAGTTAGGATTCACTGATGAATGCATCCAAGACTCACGCACATCCGCAAGGTCAACATCATAAATAATCTGCGACATCAGAATTAATCATCAAGATCCGATTATTTTTTGATTAATAATTAGTTTAGTTTTAGATTCTTGCTCATACTATTTTTTTTATAAAAATTTAAGACATTTTAATTGAGTTTTCACACATTTTTGTTGAACTTTACCGGTTTGATGAATATTTTAATTACTGTACTTACCGTAATTTAGAGCAAATATTTTTGGAAAAGAGTTTAACTTTTTTAAATGGCTTTTTTTTTAGATTTCGTGGCAATTTGCCCATTAAAAAAATGATCAGTGACATTTTGTTCGAAATAAAATCAAATTATTTATAAGAACTTAATTTGAGCATATGTTATGGCTATTGTAGAATATAATAATTTCACAATATATAATATATTGATTCAAAATAATTGTTTTTTGATATATTTCTACCTAATTCATTTCTAACCTTTGAAAATTAGGCGATAACATTTAATAATTCGGCGATCTGCACCTCCAGGATTTAAATTAGAGAGCTTTACCCATGGGTTGCACTGTTGACAAATGTCAGTTGGACAACTAGCATCAAGCAGTTGCAATACTGTCAGTGGTGCAAGAGACAGTGTCCGTAATGCAACAGGCAGTGTCAGTAGCGCAACTGGCTTTCGGGACTTTTCCTGATGAATTTCCACGATTTTCTCGTGAATACTACGAAAATTTTTCTAAAATTACGAGCAAACCTTGCCATGTTTCTTAACCCGATGATTTTACTCATTTCCAAAAGGATTTTCCAGACTTTTCCGACTGATACCTATAGTAATTGACGCCCTCTATCCAGTGGTGCAGTCAGATTCCCAAAATTCCCACGGGAACTGCCTGAAAAAAAAGTCTTTAAAAAGCACGATTTCCTCGTGAATACTACGAAAATTTTTCTAAAATTACGAGCAAACCTTGCCATGTTTCTTAACCCGATGATTTTACTCATTTCCAAAAGGATTTTCCAGACTTTTCCGACTGATACCTACAGTAATTGACGCCCTCTATCCAGTGGTGCAGTCAGATTCCCGAAATTCCCACGGGAACTGCCTGAAAAAAAAGTCTTTAAAAAGCACGATTTCCTCATGAATACTACCACAATTTTTCTAAAATTACGAGCAAACCTTGCCATGTTTCTTAACCCGATGATTTTACTCATTTCCAAAAGGATTTTCCAGACTTTTCCGACCGATACCTATAGTAATTGACGCCCTCTATCCAGTGGTGCAGTCAGATTCCCGAAATTCCCACGGGAACTGCCTGAAAAAAAACGTTTTCCTCGTGAATAAGGTAGCGGATAATTATATTTCCGCCAAGAAAAAGGTGGCGGATAATTATTTTTCCGCCAACAAAAAAGGTGGCGGAAAATTAAAATATTTTTCCGCCAAGAAAAAGGTGTTTTTATTGGCGGAAAAATAATTATCCGCTACCTTTTTCTTGGCGGAAAAATAATTATCCGCCACCTTATTCACGAGGAAATCGTGCTTTTTTTAGACTTTTTTCTCAGGCAGTTCCCGTGGGAATTTCGGGAATCTGACTGCACCACTGGATAGAGGGCGTCAATTACTATAGGTATCCGTCGGAAAAGTCTGGAAAATCCTTTTGGAAATGAGTAAAATCATCGGGTTAAGAAACATGGCAAGGTTTGCTCGTAATTTTATAAAAATTTTCGTAGTATTCACGAGGAAATCGTGCTTTTTAAAGACTTTTTTTTCAGGCAGTTCCCGTGGGAATTTCGGGAATCTGACTGCACCACTGGATAGAGGGCGTCAATTACTATAGGTATCAGTCGGAAAAGTCTGGAAAATCCTTTTGGAAATGAGTAAAATCATCGGGTTAAGAAACATGGCAAGGTTTGCTCGTAATTTTATAAAAATTTTCGTAGTATTCACGAGGAAATCGTGCTTTTTAAAGACTTTTTTTTTCAGGCAGTTCCCGTGGGAATTTTGGGAATCTGACTGCACCACTGGATAGAGGGCGTCAATTACTATAGGTATCAGTCGGAAAAGTCTGGAAAATCCTTTTGGAAATGAGTAAAATCATCGGGTTAAGAAACATGGCAAGGTTTGCTCGTAATTTTAGAAAAATTGTCGTAGTATTCATGAGGAAATCGTGCTTTTTTATAGACTTTTTTCTCAGGCAGTTCCCGTGGGAATTTCGGGAATCTGACTGCACCACTGGATAGAGGGCGTCAATTACTATAGGTATCCGTCGGAAAAGTCTGGAAAATCCTTTTGGAAATGAGTAAAATCATCGGGTTTAGAAACATGGTAAGGTTTGCTCGTAATTTTGGAAACATTTTCGTAGAATTCACGAGTAAATCGTGTTCGGTTTTTTAGATTCGTTTTTTAGGCAGTTCCTCCCGATTGAGGATTAGTGATCCTCAATTTCATTCTTATCCTTCCTGTTCTACGGATTAATCATTTTCAAAGTCTCGAAATTAATGTCCTCTTACCTTTCTTCTTTTAAAGTTGAACTCGTATGAGGATCGAAGATCCTCCATGTTGCACGGGTAAACTATCTTTAAAGTCGGTTAATGTAACCTCTTTTTACCTTTTTTCCTCCGTTAGTTATCGAATGCAAGGAGGTGTTAACTCCTCCTTGAGAATTGCTTCGCCTGCGGGAATTTTGAGGATTTTCAGGATGGAAATGATGGATCTCGTCGTTTTCTATCCAATTAAAAAGCAAGAATGAATAAACAATAAAAACTCTCTTTATTTAATTATTTTTATTTCATTAAAAACTACAACTTAATCTCACTAACGTCCAAGATTTTTAAATCTAGAAAATCAGCAAAACCTTAAAAAGAAACCAATAATAAAAAATTACAACAATGTCAAGTCTAAAAATAAAAAAGAAACGAACAAAAATCTTATAATAGAAAGAATGAAGTATTACGATATAAAGCATAACTAGGTAAGGTTGCTGAACTCCGGGACATAGCGTGATATAAGTGCTGACCTGGCCTTGTGAATAAAATATTCAGACTTTTTAAACAACCAGGAAGTTTGATCTTAAACTCACGTAAACGTTTTTTAATTGTTCTACACATAAGTAATGCGTGAAGTATAAACATCATTTTCGTAATGAGCAAACTACTCTCTTTTGTTAATTAATAAAATTTACATCGTAACATTAACATTATTATTCATTTGAAACTAAAAAATTGATGAGATCTAAAATTTACTTATAAACTACATTTAAAATATTACTTTTTTTTTCATGCGCTAAGGCCTCTAAGTCAAACTGCAAAGAAAATAACAAAAGGCACTTTTTTTGCAATTAACGATTGTTTAACAAAATAAAATTAAGAGGCGGGTATTTTTGACATTTAAAAACGTGGCACTGATGATGGTTTTGAGCGCTATTCACCTTCAAAAGTGCATTTTATTAAAAAAATGTAAATTTCTTCTAAAAAAAAAAAAAAAGAGGAACAATTTTGCGAAAAATATACTCCCGTGAGATTCTATCATTTTTTTTAAAAAAATAATTTAATTATGATTTTGTTGGCCGATTGCCAATTTAAAATAAATATTGATTCGCGTTCACCCGCTGATAATTTTAAATATACAAAATTAAGCTTTTATGTATCAATCAGGCAAAATGCGATTTAAATTCAATAAATATCAAAATATATATGGCCGACTGTAATTATGGCTAAAATATTTTTTAAACGTTAAGGTTTAGAAAACCATTTTTTCTTAGATTTTATACTTTTAGTGTCTTCTTCTTTGACGGTTTCATCGATGTCTTTATCGGCGTCCCTACGAACTCTAGGAGGGCTGTCTTTTATTTTATCCTTTTTGAGTTTTTTCTTCTTGATGAATTTTAGAAGAGATGGCGAGTGTTTTGAAGAGAGTTTCTCGGGCTCATCAGATCCTTTACCTGAAAATAAAAAAAATAAAAACGTTTTAATGATAATTTTTTAAAAATTTACACGAGAAAGCAGACGCAAAAATGGCGCTGTCGTCGATTAGAGATCAAAAATGAAATTTGACGTCTGCCTTCTCTTCGCATATTTTAGTTAGTATCTAAATTTTAAAAAATATTTAGCAAAAGTGTCTTTGTTAAAATGGTGCCCACAAATTTCTAATAATTTGTTAATTGCTTTCGTGAAAAAATTCTAATCTAATATATTAGTGAATTTTGATTTAAAGCGGACAAAAATTAGCAACACCACAATATTATCAAACATACAAATAGCAGGAAAAAAATTTTGTCTGCTGACACGACAACAAAAACGTTGGGCACAGTCGTTTGGAAACTTCTTCTTGGTAATCACGGTTAAGTTGCCTTCACTAAATGCGCAGATTTTTTAACTATCGATACAAATAATTACAGCGTTAGATAAGTTAATCAATATTAAGAGTCCTTGAAATAACAAAATGTCTAACCTGTCAGATTAGATTTACAATTAAAAAACACAATCGCTTACCCGCAAACACTTCAAGATGATGATGAATACTCTTATCCTCCTCCACCTCCCTCCTCCTATCCATATCTAAGCATTCTATTATTTCATTCCTCCTTTCTACAACTTCAACCAACCTCTTAATAAGATCTTCCTCTTGAGCTTTATCCGAATCCGTTTTATTCCTCTCTGGCCTGCCCATTAAACATCGAATCTGATACTCCAAATCCGCGTGCTCTTCTTCTAACCGTTGCTGCCTCCTCCTACAAAAACAAAAAAATAATTAATGAAAGAAAAAAAATTTAGGGAGAAAACTTGTTCCTACTTTTCAATAAAAATTCTTTTTTTTAAAGTGAATCTGTTTTTTAAGTTTGACTAAAATCTTTTGTGACTCTAAATCAAGAATTTTTTTTGACAAATAAACCAAATATTCTAGAAGTAGTCTTTGACAAGAATATTTTTTTTTTAGAATTTTTTAGCAAAAAATTGTTGTCTAGAATTTTTTTAACCAAAACTTTTTTCTAGAATTCGTTTTGACAAAAAATTAATTTTTCTAGAATTTTTCTTTGACAAAAATTGTTTTCTAAAAATCTTCTCTGACAAAATATTGTTTTCTAGGATTTTTCTTTTGTTCTGCTTCCAGTGGGTTTTTATCTAAAATTTTTCTTTGACAAAAAATTGTTTTGTAGAATTTCCTCAGCCAAAAAAAAGGCTTTTTAGAATTTTTCTTTAACTAAAAGCTGTATTTTAGAATTTCTTTTGACAAAAAATTGTTTTCAAGAATTTTTCTTTGACAAAAAAATGTTTTCTAGAACTTTTCTTTCGACAAAAAATTTTTCCTAGAATTGGTTATGACAAAAAATTAGTTTTTCCAGAAATTTTTTCAGACAAAAATTTTGTTCTAAAATTTTTCCAGACAAAAATTTTGTTTTAATATTTTTTCAGACAAAAATTTTGTTTTACAATTTTTTCAGACAAAAATTTTGTTCTAAAATTTTTTTAACAAAAATTTTTTTTATAATGTCTTGGGCCTTCTTAGTCAAAAAATTCCATATTTATTCTTTCAAAAAAATTTTAAACATGATTTTTTGTCAAAGAAAGGCAGTGAATTGGTCATCAAATTTTTAAATCTCAAAAAATTTCTATTTTCTGTCTCCTTGATTAACCATCGAAATTTAGAAATATTTTCGTTCTAGAACATGTAAAATTTCTAAATTTCGATGGTTAAGACGCCAGTACTAAAAAATTCTTTTTTCTTCCTTTTGAAATCTTTAGAAGAAACATCGTTCGACCCCTGAACAAAAACACTTACAAACTAATTACTAAAACCTCTTCAACTTACAAGTACATCAATTCCGCTTGTTTTCTGAACAACTCATTCTTCTGATTAACAATTTCAAACAATTGCAGTATAAGTCCTTCTACATCTTTCCCTTTCTCCTCGTTAACTTCCGCGTTAACATTTTCACTTTCATGCTGCCTAATCGCTTGTTCAATGGTAACGCCTTGACGTTCCAGCTCCCTTTGCTGAATTTCCAAATCCTCCAGCTCTCTATACAGATCAGGAAGCGGCAACGGACTTATCCGTCTTCTCTGCGGGATCGGCAATCCAGGCGCTTGTCCTTTCTTCCTCTTCCATTTCCCATAAGTACTTTTATCAGGCATTGATAAATTCTGCCTGATTTTATTTTCATAATCCTTCTCCTTTTTTTCGTTAAGTAATGTGTTTGTTGGGGAATCTACAACAGGAGGAGGAGGCGCCGGTCGTGATTTCCGGTGTTGTTGTTTTGTTTTCGAAATTGGGGAGCGACTACCGTAGCCGGATGGTGAAGACGCACTTGAGCAAGGACTAGGAGGACTCCTCATGACTGGAGGTTGAGGTGCTGGGCCTTTTTTACGTCTAGACGTGCTGATTGAAGAGCTCATACTAGATAAAGATGTAGAGGAACCAAATTGGTGTCGGGTAAAGGGACTTGGACTAGGTTCAGGAGTTCGCAGGGTTTGTCTTGGGGCCGGAGTTGGTTTATTAGATTCTTCTTCGCTACTAGGTTCTCCATCGCTCCAAAAGGGATTTAAATTCACGACTGGAGCTTCTATTATCTTCTGCCCGTTTTTATTTAAAACGGGACGCTTTTGCCTTGCAGCGGGTTTTGGTGGCGGTTTGCGGGGAGGTGGAGCCGGCGTCTCTTCCTCCTCATCCCCGAAAGGGTTGAGATCTTCCGGGTAATCTTTAGTAAGGGAGTCTTCTTTTTTATCATCTTCAGCTACTTTAACATCATCAGCAACATTAACTTCTTCAGCTACTTTAACATCATCAGCAACACTAACTTCTTCAACTATTTTAATTTCTTCTTGAACATCATCAGCCACACTTTCTTCTTTAACATCACTCACTTCTTCTACTTTTTCCCGCACTCTCACTTTTTCAATAGCGTCCAAAATAATTTGATCTATAACAGCAGAAACTTCCGCTCTAACATCATCATCCTTCCATTCTTTCTCGTCACTGGCAGTGTTAGGCTGGTTCCCGCTATCACAATTATTTACATCATCACTGACTTGATTCACTTCTCCTCTACTTTCCTCTAAAGCTACTTCGAAATTTAAACTGTATTCGTCTTTAGGATCGTCCGGTTGATTGGTATCACTGGCGGCGGTATCTCCCGGTTTGTCCGTTGTATCCATCGCTGGCTTCTCTTCGTCCGGGCAAGTCTCGCAGACGAAATCTCCGTTTTCCGTTTCGTAGCACCCGACGAGGCTTAATTGGTGACCGCAACGAACGCAGGTGAAACATGTACGGTGACGGAGTTTACCACCGGCAACCAATCTCTCGGCGAGGAATACCGGCCGCCTGCACGACCAGCATGATTCAAGACGGCCGGGACCCACCTAAAACAGTAAATCATATTGAGTTAGGAAGTTGTTGATGATAAAAAAAAAACAGTTTCCGTTATAAACAAGAATTAGATTAGGGATATAGGGTGTGCCAAAGTTTAAGTCTCGATTTTATTTTGCATACAATTGGAATTTATTATTTTATTAACATTGACATGATTTAATATTTTTGATTCGACGTTTTTTGTGCTGACGAAATTCCGCAAGCCTCGAATTTAATCATGCTCTCAAGTTTAGGGACTTAAGCACCTCAAACCAATAGAATTAGGGACTTTCTGCACCGAATCTTCATTTTTAAATTAATTAAGTGTAATTAATTTGAGAAAATATTCAATATTAATTTTTGAAAAATCCAAAAGTTCGAAAAAAGTTTTTAAAAATAATAATTATGCAAAAATTTTAAAAAAATGTCAGGAGGTTATGTTTTGTTATGACAAGTTTTTTCAAAATTCTTGTCAATGAAATTTTTTTAAAATTTCTAGTCAAGCAGTTTTTAAAATTTCTTGTCGATCAAATTTTTTTTATGACTTTTTCACTACTTGTCGAGCAAATTTTTTCAAGAGTTATTCAGTTCTAGTCGAGCAAATTTTTTCAAGATTTATTCAGTTCTTGTCGAGCAAATTTTTTCAAGATTTATTCAGTTCTTGTCGAGCAAATTTTTTCAAGATTTATTCAGTTCTTGTCGAGCAAATTTTTTCAAGATTTATTCAGTTCTTGTCGAGCAAATTTTTTCAAGATTTATTCAGTTCTTGTCGAGCAAATTTTTTCAAGATTTATTCAGTTCTTGTCGAGCAAATTTTTTCAAGATTTATTCACTACTTGTCGAGCAAATTTTTTTGACTTTTTCACTACTTGTCGAGCAAATTTTTTGACTTTTTCACTACTTGTCGAGCAAATTTTTTTGACTTTTTCACTACTTGTCGAGCAAATGTTTTTTACAATTTCTTGTTGAGCAAAATTTTTTAAGATATGCTTTGTTGACCTAATTTGTTGAAAATTTTTGTCTTGTAAAAAAAATCTTTCACTCACAACCTCCAAATGATAAATATTATCATACCTATATCCTCATGATAAAATAATTTTTAAAAAAATAATAATAAAAATGCTTTTCCAAAACCTCCAAACTAGTTTGAAACGTTTTGTGCTTTGGAGATTTTGCTACAGACCCAAAATATTTATTTCTACTATTTCAAAATCTTCTAAAAACCCTCATCACCAATTACATGTAATAATTTCGCAATTAAACCGAAGCTCAACTAATTATAAACACGTTTAATATAATTTTATCAAAAAGAATCTAAAATTACATTTAAAAAACGTCCACCAGGCCTAATTTAAATACCATGTATAATATTTTAAATACCGTAGTAATTTATGCACAAATTATTGCCATGATATTTTTATTATACAACACGATGACAATTTTTATTATGATTATGGCTTTTTAAAAGCAGGCGAAAAAAAATCATCTTTTTTTAATAATCAGAATAAGTTTTATCGATTTATTCAAAACTCATTATCTTAAATGGCCCATTATTTGATCGAATAAATTATTATTTTTTTAAAAAAAGATTTCCCCAACAAGAGAAGTTCTTTTTTTTACCTAAACAAGTCGTAAAAATAAGGATTAAGGAACCCGAATTAGTCTTGCTATATTCCCATCCCCGAAAAAAACATAGTGATAAAATGCAAATGATTTTTTAATTTTATTAATGGCCATTTGTCAATGATATTAATAATCCGAGTATAACTTATCGCGATGGTTTAATACTTATACAAGATTCTTAGAATTTAAAACCGTTTAAGCTGATGTAATCTAATTTATTAATGGTGGAGAGGCCGAGTTTTTTTTTTTGCGACAACGCATACAAGTGGGAAAGTTTTGTAGTCACAGTGATCGAATCGGTTTCCAAGATTTAAAGGTCTTTCGAGAAAAAAATAGAGACTTTACAGGGACATACTAAAGTTGAGCGACATTTTGGCTGAATTTAAATTTTTATGGTTTTTTGTGTAACAATTTTTTAGAATACATGTTGAAAAAATTTTTCAAATTAGATCTTGTTGAGAAAAATTTTTGAAACTTTGATCTTGTCGAGCAAATTTTTGAAACTTTGATCTTGTCAAGCAAATTTTTGAAACTTTGATCTTGTCGAGCAAATTTTTGAAACTTTGATCTTGTCGAGCAAATTTTTGAAACTTTGATCTTGTCGAGCAAATTTTTGAAACTTTGATCTTGTCGAGCAAATTTTTGAAACTTTGATCTTGTCGAGCAAATTTTTGAAACTTTGATCTTGTCGAGCAAATTTTTGAAACTTTGATCTTGTCGAGCAAATTTTTGAAACTTTGATCTTGTCGAGCAAATTTTTGAAACTTTGATCTTGTCGAGCAAATTTTTGAAACTTTGATCTTGTCGAGCAAATTTTTGAAACTTTGATCTTGTCGAGCAAATTTTTGAAACTTTGATCTTGTCGAGCAAATTTTTGAAACTTTGATCTTGTCGAGCAAATTTTTGAAACTTTGATCTTGTCGAGCAAATTTTTGAAACTTTGATCTTGTCGAGCAAATTTTTGAAACTTTGATCTTGTCGAGCAAATTTTTGAAACTTTGATCTTGTCGAGCAAATTTTTGAAACTTTGATCTTGTCGAGCAAATTTTTGAAACTTTGATCTTGTCGAGCAAATTTTTGAAACTTTGATCTTGTCGAATCAATTTTTTTCAGGGAAAATATTACTTTCTCACTCGTATAAACCTCTTTAAATTTAAAACAAAACCTTGCAAGGATGTGCTAAATAAAATTTTACATCAAAACCGCAAACTTTTAAAGACCAAAGTTTAAAAACCTTTTATTTTATACCCAAACAAATAAAAATAATTCATTTATTAATCTCTTTATAATCAAAATAGTAGCTTTTTTCCAGTATACGAATCTGTAGATAAAACCAAATTAAATTAAATGAAAAAAAATAAACGAACATGCGGTGTGGTCGTTTCGCATTATAAATTACAACTTATCTCCCAACTGCCAAAAACCACTTCCATTACAAGTTAAGAAAGTGGTAGAAATGATGTTGCACGTCCTTGAGGCCTTCGCAAAATCATCAAGTTCAAGGTATATATATAATAAAGTAAAAGGCTTAATTTATAATAGGATAATTGCATTAGTGGTATAATATACGAGTGTGAAAGGTGCACGACTTTTTATTGCCAAGCGATTTTTCTCTTTTACAACGTCACTTGTAAAAATTTCTTCCTTATCCCCGTTAGATATTTATTTTCTTTTAATGCAAATGAGGTAAAATTAGGGGAATTTTCATGGGAACTCATTAAAATCAAATAAAATTTTCACCAAATTTTGCTTTTTCATCAGTTTTTTGTTTTTAGGGATTTTTTTAGAATTGTTTTCGTCTAGGAAATTTTCTGAGAATTTTAGAGTCAAACTATTTTTTTTTTGAATTTTTGTGGCCAAACAAATCTTGTGAAAAATTTTCTTTTTTAACAGATTTTATGATAATTTTTGCTAGTCGAACAAATCTTATGATAATTTTTGCTAGTCGAACAAATCTTATGATAATTTTTGCTAGTCGAACAAGTTTATAACAGCTTTTGCTAGTCGAACAAGTTTATAACAGCTTTTGCTAGTCGAACAAGTTTATAACAGCTTTTGCTAGTCGAACAAGTTTATAACAGCTTTTGCTAGTCGAACAAGTTTATAACAGCTTTTGCTAGTCGAACAAGTTTATAACAGCTTTTGCTAGTCGAACAAGTTTATAACAGCTTTTGCTAGTCGAACAAGTTTATAACAGCTTTTGCTAGTCGAAAAAATCTTTTTATAATTGTCAAACAAACGTCATCAAAAAATGTTGTTGAACAGATTTTATGATCATTTTTTCTGGTTGAACCAATTTTTAGAAGAAAGATATTCTGAAACCTGACAAATTCTTGCAGAGAATATCTTTTGCATAAAATTTTGAAGGGTTTTGAAATAGAAACTTTTAAAGATTCCATTTAAATTTAAAAAAAAAAATACTTTTATGGGAAACGGAGACAAAATTCAATCTCTGTGTTGTAAATATCCAATAGAACCTCTGGGATAACCTAACCTAACTTGATTAAAAGCTTGCCAATCGTCAGCACATACAATTTTTTGTTTAAAAAAATCCCTAAAATCCCCAAATGAATTAGTTAATCAATGCTTAATGAATAAATTTAACTGAAGATGACCCAATTACATACAATGTATTTTCTGAACATGAAACAAAAAAAACCCTTTTTTTAAAAAAGTTTTTCAAAAAGCAAAAAAAGCCAAACAAAAAGCTGACACTTAAAAAAAATAAAAAAAATTTCTCCTTACCTGTTAGCAGAAGATTTCAGGCTTGTACTGCCCCATCAGATCCAGGCCATCATCCTGAAGAAAACACAACACGCATGAGTACACAATCACACAAACAAAAAAAACATATTTTGAAAAAAAAAATGAAAATCAACCAAATAAAATGATTAATCGATCGATTTCACTGTACAAAACTGATCCAATAATTATTAGTTTTCATTGACTAAGTGAAATAGAACGATTAAAACTGACAAAAAGTATGATGCAACTTAATTAATTCGTTTTGTAATGCAATGTGCATTGTTTTCCTTGAGCTTTGTTGCCATTTAAACAAAAATTCTTAACTCTTAAGCAGTTATTCGAAGAGGCCTAATAATGGGTGTGTACGATTACATTAATTGATAAAATTCTTAAATCGACTGTTAATTAATTTCAACTAATTTTTTTTTTCTTTCCCTTTTTAAAAATTAATTTTTCTTGTAAAAATGTTATAATTAGAAGCTTCCCCGGTTCGATTAAAAAGTGATATTATTGATTATTAATAACGATGTTAATGTAAATAGAAAATCCGGCATGATTACGGGTATTTATTTATTTTTAATTAATATAAACAGCTTGACGAGATTTGATCTGGATATTTAATCTTGAAAAAAAAAACTAGATACTTGCATGCTGAAGAAGAAAAATGAGAAAAAAAAAACTACTTAAAATTATTGATCCTTGCATCGAGTGCACAGAAATAACAAATCACGACTGAATCTTTTTCGATGTTCGATCAGGAAAGGAAATAAAAAAAGACAATGAGTGTCCCCAACCTTGGTCTGATCATGACTTTTCAGGAGATTTTTTTTTTAGTGTTTATCAGTCATGGTTTTTTTTAAATAAAAAAACCTGACGGTTTGTGTCATTATTGGTCACGACGTGCTCAACCCATTTCTTTGAGTGAAATGAAAAAAATAAGAGCGGTTGCCAGGAGTAAATAAATTTAAAAAGGTGTTAAAAATGATTTTAAGGGTGACATTGATCAATTTTGGCTTAAGAGCAAAGCTGAATGAAAGAGCTTAATTAGTTTTACTATAATTTCTTAAGAAATCGGAATTGCGAATTCGGCTTTTCTGGATTTTGCACCCAATACGCGTTGTATTTTTGTTTCGAGTTGTGAGTGATATATGCATGAGGATTAGTCACGAAAAAAATCTGACTTAAAATATCGAATAAATAAGTTACAAAGTAGTTAGCTTAAGGTTTTTGTCAAGAAGTAATTCTAATTGAATTCTGGATTGAGAAAACACTTGAGAATTTTTTTGGATAACGAAATTTTTTAAAAGAACGAATTACTTTTTCCAAAAATTACGAATTTTTATCCAAAAAAATTAAAAATTTTTATCCAATAAAAATTAAAAATTTTTATCCAATAAAAATTAAAAATTTTTATCCAATAAAAATTAAAAATTTTTATCCAATAAAAATTAAAAATTTTTATCCAATAAAAATTAAAAATTTTTATCCAATAAAAATTAAAAATTTTTATCCAATAAAAATTAAAAATTTTTATCCAATAAAAATTAAAAATTTTTATCCAATAAAAATTAAAAATTTTTATCCAATAAAAATTAAAAATTTTTATCCAATAAAAATTAAAAATTTTTATCCAATAAAAATTAAAAATTTTTATCCAATAAAAATTAAAAATTTTTATCCAATAAAAATTAAAAATTTTTATCCAATAAAAATTAAAAATTTTTATCCAATAAAAATTAAAAATTTTTATCCTATAAAAATTAACAATTTTTATCCAATAAAAATTAACAATTTTTATCCAATAAAAATTAACAATTTTTATCCAAAAAAATTAACAATTCTTTCGGGGGAAAATTAAGAATTTTGTTCTGAAAAGTTTTGGAAATTTTTGATTGATCAGAAATTTTGTCTTCGGAAAATCTGAAATTTTTATGGAAAATTGGGAATTTTTTGGAAAAATGGGTAATTCTTTTTAAACAAATGAAGATTTTTTCAGAAAATTCGCTTGGAATATTTGAAAGCTTCATCTTAAAAAAACTGGAAATTTTCTATAAAGAAAAATTAGTGTAGACATTTTTTTGTGGCGGAAATTTGAATTCAAAAAGAAGTCTCAATTAAAAACTTTTATGTGATTCAGTTAAATTTCCCCTTGGAGACTGCATCGAGTAGGCTTTTGCATCTATTGTTGTTTCGAATCGTGCGTGTTTTATGCACAAGTGTTAGTCACGAAATAAATCTGAGTAAAACTATAAAGTAAGTAACTTGCATAATAGTTTAAGGGTTTTAGTCAAGTAATAATTCTAATTTTTCGGACAAAGAAAACCCTTTAGAACATTTTTTTTCAAGAAAAAAATTTTTTGGTTTCAAAACTCTAATTTTCTTGCTCTTTCAACTTCTCTACAGGCAATAATTGCAAAAAAACTCATCACAAACAACCTTCCACATTACTAAAAAAATCCTAGTTAATTTTTGAAGAGAGACACATTCACTTTAGCATTTAAAGTCGAATACGTTCGCCACTTTTCGAATAGAAAAATTAAAAACACTTCTTTGTGAGACCAAAAACCTCTGTCCCAACAAAAAAGATTTAAACCCAACCGCCCGCCGCTCACAATAAAATGGACCATTTTCAATGAATCGTTTCATGCGAATGGTCAAAGGAACATCAACAATGAATCTCCAAAACACAAAATCTGCTTCGTCAGAGTTTGTATTTTTTCCCAGACAGGATTCAGACACCAAATTTAATACATTGGCCTCAATCTAAAAATACCTTATTATTATTAAAACACTTCGGCGAAAATGAATTATAATATTTTTTTTTTATATATTCTATTTAAGAATCGCCGGAGAGAATTGAACGCCAAAGGTCAAAAAAATCGCATTGCGTCATCATCACACGTACATTCGATTTGAAAAAATACATGTTAGTAGGTCGGGATCAAGTTTAAGCCCCATCGTGTGTTGCAATGTTAAGAGCAACGAAAAAAGATTGCATTTTATAATGATCATGGTCAGTCGAAAACTTGTTTTAATTTTTTTTTCTTACTTTTCTCGAAAAGTTAAGTGAACTCGATATATTTAAAGTATGACATCGATCTCTAATAAAATTTAACAAGCTTCACAATTACAATGACCCCAGCGGCTTGCCCTCTGCACGTCGCCATTTCATTACTTTACTAATTAACTCCTTTTGAAAAAAAAAACTCAGTAATTGATCTAATTGGTTTAGTAAACTTGACCGTAAAAAAAAAAATCCGCTTTGGAAAAAATTCGTTCCAGAATATATTGAGAGGTCAGATTATGAGAAAGCTTATCGAATAAAATAATAATCTAACCGGTCTGGAAATCTATTAGATAAATGAATCATGATATGACAAGGAACGGAAATAAATAAGGAGAAAATAGTTGAGTTTTTTTTTTTTTCATCATACGAAGATAGTTGCGGTATTAACGAGAAAGAGCATAAGCAGTCACTCATTGAACAGCAGGAAGAAATGCAAGTAGGCTCGTTTAATATTATTTTCATTTGATATAACATTTTGTATTATTCATTACAAGATGTCAGACGGTCATCGTATCAACTTTTTTAATGACTAAAACCTAAAAAGGAACGACCGTTTTAGTTTCACTTTGTTTTCTTATACTGTTATATAAACAGCTGGTGATTCCAAAATTGGCCCTGTCGATTTCAAACATTGCTTTCTAAGATATGCGTTACTGTCAAAACCCGACAATAAATGTAATTCGACCGGTGTAATCGAATATTGATGTGAGAGATGTGAAATATTGGTCTACTTTTTAAAATTTTGCCCATTTTGAAATTTAAAAAATTATTCTGCAGCTAAGAAATAAATTTGCACCGGTTGGTCGTTCAAAAAATTTAGTTTCAAGTACTAAAGAATAGATCTGCATTATTTCCACAATTGCTTCTGCTGTCTAGAACTTTTGCGAACGGTATGGTTCCACGAACATGAGCGAATTTATTGTAACATCTGAAAAGAATTTAGTAAACTTGATAAACAGTATGGAAACTTTAAGTAAAAGACTTTTCAGTATGAAAATATTGTAAAATAGTTCTTTGAACTATGATTTGAACACTGAAATGGTCAGATACACATGTTGGTGGAACCATGTGGTGTGCAAAAGTCCTAGAAGACAGAAGCAATCTCAGAACCTTCGCAGATTCTTTCTTTAGCATTTGATATAGATAAATTTCGCCAGACCAATCGCCCAAATTCAGTTTTTAATGCTTAAAAATAATCATGACTTCGAAAATGTTTGGAATCATCATGTCACATCGATTCAACGAGGCTCTACATTCGTTTTATTTTGTTAAAAAGGCAGATCCAAGTTTGCACTCTGATTTTAAAAACTCTGGCTTTGATGGTAACATTACATACCTTCTACTAAATATATTAAAACTTTCTGCACTGAGAAAGAGATAATCGCGTGAAGAGTGATGCACGAGACCTAATGAACATAGCAAGGGATGAACTACAACTGATTCGAACTGCACATGTTCTAGGCTCACAAAGAGCGTGGGTCCAGATCAGGCAAAGTTCAACTAAAGAATGATTTATGATTTATTTGTATAGATAATGTCAGACTTGATGTTTTTCGTTACGGACGTGAATTTTCGAGAGTGATAATGGTCACATCTGGTCTTTTATTGCATAATTGCAAAATTTCGTTGTGATTCCTAATTCTCAAAAGTTTAGTTATGCGGGCAGGACTTGAAACTGGCACCATTTTCTTTTGGCTAGAATAAACGAACGCTTCGGCAACTTTTCCTTTCCTCCTAAATTACTCCTAATTATTTTTTTAACGGTCCTAACCTAACAACCTTCAACCTGAACTTCAAATTAAATATCAAACCAGCCATACAACACCGACATTACGGAAATAAAAAAAACAGTAATAAAAATCGCCTAACATACTAACTAATTCCAAGAAAACCGTTCATTTCTTTTGAGATTAATAATATTTAACAAGATACATCTAAGTGAAAAATCACGAGGCAACAAAGTAAAGCTTTCCAAATTAACACACACATATTAACTATTTCACATGTAGGCGCGAAATTATTAAAATAAACATGCATCAATAACTAACTTCCTTAAAAGAAAAGAAAATTGAAAAGAATCGTTCGGGGCACGATGTCAGAGATACCTTAACCTTTGGCAAAAAAAAAATCAAAGGATACCTACAGGTTTTATTTATTCAAGTGGCCACCACACGGCTCGTATTTACAAAAATCAAACATAAATTAAATTACTTTTTCAATGGCGGTAAACAGTTTCATAAGTCACAAATAAACTTCTTTTCGGAATTGAAATTTAAACCCTTGAAATCGTTTAAGTTGAAAAGGAAAAAAAAAAGAATGAAAAATAAAAATCCTGATTGGGGAGCTATGTTACCTTAATTAGGTGATTATTATTCATATGAGTCTTTGCTTTTAAAGAAAAAAAAGAAATAATATATTTCTTATTTCTTAAAAGGTACTTTTTATCCCCGTGATCGTTATCTGGATTTTATTTTAAGTTTATATACCGATAGCACCACTCTGAGAAAATTATAAAAACTGATTATGAAATGTACAGAAGTCGTAAAAGATGACCACAGTGGCGGACTGTGTCTAAACTGAACTAAGTTTTAAAGCCTAAACCACTTTGCCATTGTAAAAACTTATCTAGTAACCGTTGCTAAGATAAAAACGACCCTAGCAACCGTTGCTACGGTGACATTCGACCCTAGAAACCGTTGCTATGGTAACATCAGCCCTAGAAACCGTTGCTATGGTGATATTCAACCCTAGAAACCGTTGCTATGGTGATATTCAACCCTAGAAACCGTTGCTTTGATGATTTTTGTCCTTAGAAACCGTTGCTATAGTGATTTTTGTCCCTATAAACCGTTGCTTTGATGATTTTTGTCCCTAGAAACCGTTGCTATGGTAATTTTTCCCTAGAAACCGTTGCTATGTGGATTTTTGCCCCTAGCAACCGTTGCTATGGTGAAATTCGACCCTAGAAACCGTTGCTATGGTGATATTCGACCCTAGAAACCGTTGCTATGGTGATTTTTGTCCCTAGAAACCTTTGTTACGGTGTTATCCGACTAGTTTGAGCCTATCAGGGACCTCTAATCCGCCACTGGAAATGTACATTGTACAATTTACTTATTAAGCCGGCAAGTCCGATTGTATTTATATCTATAAACGGGCAAGCACAAGTGTATTTATGTTAAACTCGACAAATCGAAAACCTACGCATCCTTTTTTCAACTGCGCATATAAAATTAAACAAATTTTTCAAGATACATAATTTGTCTACCCACAATTGATTAATCATCGCCATGTTAACAAAAAAAAAAAAAAAGCTGCTCCTAGTTTAAAATCCTGCACCGGCTGGACTATTTCTAACAATAACACAGGGAAAAAGAATAATTGCACAGTAGGATATGCTCAAGGACTATTTTATATTATTATGAAAATGTGACCCAAATGCGGAATTCATCTCTTTCGATTTATATATATATTTGCAAAGTGATCGTTGTGCAATGTTAACATAATTTTCACAAAAGAGTACTTAATCGTGCAGTAATCACTTAAAAGATTACGTTAGGTAACGTATGAAATGAAAAGGAAAAAAAAAACATGTTGAGATGCGGTCAAAGGGCTTTGGAATATTGGGAGAAAACGCATTTTAAAAAACGGAAATAATTAAGTGATAGCAAGATCGCGTGATAAGGACAATAAATGCAAAAAAAATTTTGGTCATTGCAGTAATATGATTTCGTGCAAGGGTTTTCTTGTTAAGGGATTTTACTTACGCTTTGAAAATAATAATAAAAGTAAATGTTAATAGAAACGATTCACTTATTCAACTATGAATTGTGTTATCAGCGGCTTGTACCTGGTGATGATGTGCTAATGGGGGAGTTCAACGTCTGCGCAGTCGGTTTATCGTTCAACAATAAATACAATTAAATTTTTATCAGATTAATGGCTCATTGAGTATTCCTCAAAGTTAAGCAATAAATAGGGAAGAGTAAATGATGTGCAACATTGAGACTTATGTTCAGCTTGTGGGAGTTATATGTATGCGTCAGCAAAAGCCGAAAAAAATTAGTCAGATTACGTCAATCTAAATTGGAGGTCGGCATATGCTAGAGCCGCAAGAACTAAAGAATGGGACTCGTCTAGCGATTAGTCTGATACACCATCAAAACTATGTACTTTAGAATTGGAACTTAACAGGATCAACGATTGCACAAAGCCATAGAAAAACAACACACCGAATTTCTACTTACAGGTTGAAATCACACAGAAGAACTATACATCCATCCCAAAGTTAAAAAAAAGAGAGAGAAAGAATTGATACTGAAAGCAATTAGTAAGAGGTTAGATCTTCAATATTATTAACCTAGGGAGTGAAAATTTTGATGAATCTTCTGCTTAAGCAATTCTCCGACTGGAAGCTGCCATTGCGACTGGCACATTTTTCAATCGAGTACCTTTATACACGATCCATCGAAATTTTCATTCCCTTAACCTCTAATCTTCACTATTCAGTAACATCCTCCAGAAAATAAAATTAAAAAGCGATATATTTACCAAAATACATGATCCATCTAGTCACAGTTGAAACTCACCAAGAGATTGCAAAACAAAAACCAAAAAATAGGCCTACTACCCAATGCAAGAAACAAAAAACACAACAAACATGCATCCGCTACAGATTATTAGACACGACAAAGTATTGTTAGTTAAAACACATACATTAAAAAAATATCTACAAGGGATTTTTACCTTTGATGAAGGGCTGTTGGATGACGTTGAGAGCATTTCAGGAACCGATGATGAATGATTTTTCGGACTAGTACCTCCTTTAAAAATAGAAAATGAAAAATGATTAACCAATAATCGCAAGATAAATATATTGCACATAATGCGGTCTAATGCAATAAAACCCCTAAAGGTAATTTCATACATAATAAATATCAGTCACTTGTAACGTTCAAGATCAACTTTCCCCCTATACGAAACGCGGCGCTAATAATTCAACATGTATTATTTTACAATTAATCGAATCAAAAAAGACGTATGGTAACCAGAAGTTGCAAAGATAAAAAGCTATTAATACTTCTTTAAATTGAGTGAAAGTAATTTGATTTCTGGGCATTATTCAATTAAGCGGAAGGGATCAATGTCATTTTAAAAAAAAAAAAAAAGATTTCGCTTGATCTGTGAGCGGAAAATAATAAGGTTCTCGATAACTATAGTTGAGATGATGAATCATGAGGGTTAACGCTGGATGAGCTTATTCTTCACCTTTGCACATGACGGGGTGAGGTCATGTGGGGGAGGCACCCACGACACAGAGCAACGCTCATCGCGCATGCACACTAAGGGGTGACTCAGTGCGCGTGCGTGTCACTATGAGTAATTCTCAGGAAGCACACGCGTCACATACAGAGATCAACAAGTATAGGCAATGTGCTCGTGACGTATCTCGTGACGTCACGAATCTAAAACCTATATTTAGCTTATATATTCGAGACCTCAAGTTGATATTGCATAACCTGCTCCTTAATTCGCTTCTGCATAAGCTAAAAATAGGTGATTGTCCTCAAATTGATATTGCCTATCCAGTCGGAGGAAGGAGCACGACATAGTTTATAGCTTTACGCCGCACTATTTACCTCCTTCTATCTCTATGTGCGGCATGAGGATTATGTTCGATACCATAGAGCGCTCCAATCAGAAGATCCGAAGGACCACTGGGCAGCTTTTGGTCAATGCTGGTGCCCCGGTCGAGGATCGTTTAAAACCTCCTTAAAGGCTGCGGCTTCATCAGAAAAGCGACAAATCTAGGGATGCAAGTCGGTTGATGAGCCACCTGCCGGGATAGATGTGGCAAGAGCCCTTTAAGTTTTATAAAGCTATTGATTGATTGGCCACAGAGCGCTACAAAGCGCGTAGGTAAACGGGCCGCAAACACCTGATTATTACTCAATCCACAATAGGTTAACAGGAAAGGTCGCCATCGTCGGCTTAACACAAAAGAAATAGTACGCTGCACATTTTAGTGTGGGCGATGTTTTTATGTCCGTCTTAATGAGCATTTAGAAAACACCGATTCTTCATATAATCTGCCAATTAAGCTTTTATTGATCTCAATAAACATCTATTTCTTCATCTTGTATTTTTAAAATAAATAACTTAATCATAAACCAGAAAATTTTGTCGAGTGAAAAATTTTCAGGTATCGCAATTTCAAAACCTTTTACGTCAAGGATTATAATTAATTAAAAAACCTAATCGAACTTAGTTCTTACGGATTATATTTCCAGGAAATAAAAATGGATATAGCCTTGCTTTGAAATGACTCACCCCCATTTTTTTTTTTGTTAAAATAGGAGAGAAATTTCCGACGTTTTTCAAATTTATTATAAAACTTGAATTGAAAAGATGGCCAAATAAGGCGAATGGTTTTAGGCTTGTTTAAAGTTTTTTATTTTTATTTTCTTGATATGAAAATAAAATGTAGATGCTAATACGTTGTGACTTGAATCAGATATCGCAAGTCTGGTTCGTATTCAGAGAGTTTCCTGTTTTAGATTTTTAGTTGACAAAACATAGGAAAGGTGTAAATAAATAATTAAGGGGTTAATAAAATGAGTAAAGCACACGATCAAGTCTTCGGGTTTAAGCGAGTTATTTGTCAGTCTGGTGGTTACTCTCTTAGCTTTAGCGTCCACTATCTCTGCTTTAGCGTCCACTATCTCTGCTTTAGCGTCCACTATCTCTGCTTTAGCGTCCACTATCTCTGCTTTAGCGTCCACTATCTTTGCTTCCGCGTCTACTATCTTTGCTTTGGCGTCCATGTCTTTGCTTTAGCGTCCACTATTTTTGCTTTAGCGTCCACTATCTTTGCTTTAGCGTCCACTATCTTTGCTTTAGCGTCCATGTCAATGCCTTAGCGTCCACCATCATTGCTTAAAAACTGAAAATTTTCTCAAATTGCGTTTTTCCAATCTACTCACCTTGTTGATTGCTAACAAAAGTTTGGTAAAATTGTGACAAATATGTTAAAATAGAGAGACGATCAGGAACTTCATATTCAACCATATCCTCCGCGTCTAAGAGAGCTGGAATGCCAAGCTGTCTTTCTGCTATTCGGAATGCCAGTTCGTTGTTTTTGTATATATCCCTCTTATCGAGCCTGTCGAAATCTCTGAAAACAAAAAATCAAAAATTACTAATCAAACCGACTAACTATTTACGCGCCTGTTTAGAAAATGAGAAAAAAAATCTTAATCAAGATAAAAATTTAACAGCCGATGAATCGGCAACTGGTTTACCTGAATGCGACCAACCTGGATTTTTTTTTATTTTTAAAAATACATTTTGTGTCTGTGCAACTTGTTAATTTTTATCGCAATCATTTTCAACAACAGAGGGGCGCTATTACCTTCTCTCACAAAAAATTTATTAAATAACCACCATATTTGTTTAAATCAAAAAATTTTATAATACCTAAGATGAGTCAATTTTAATTTTAAGTAAAATGATTTAGCAAAATACCATTGGCTGGTCATTATGCTGAACATTCGGGAAAATGACATGTTGAAGCAGAACATAGAGGATACTATGACCGTGACTGGAGACTTTCCTGACTGGTAAATTCTAATAATTATCTCTTTCTATCTTCGCTCGACGTCTTATTGTACAATTTAAGTCATTATGACTCTTCGGAATGACTTCTGTGTACGTATGCGTGGGTCAAGATAAGATGCCAGACCACATATCGCGGATTGTGACCGTAATTAATTTTATATCGGGATGAAGTTGTTGCTATAAAATCGAAAGATAGATGAGATCACCTTGAACTTCAAACTTGCAAACACGACAAGTTTTATTGAAATCGATATGCAAATCAGTCGTCATGCAATCTTTTTACGGAAAAAAAAGAGATTGTAATCTTTGGAGAAATATAAACTAGTGGTGGAAAAGAAAAATGTTTTCTAAATGACACTTCAAATATTGAGATTTTGAGGATTTGGAGAGAGAGGAACCTACGCAACTTTCAATTCGAGTAAGTTCAAGTGTTGATAAACAGTCACACCATCACTTAATTAGAGTAGGTTTTCAATCGCGTCTTTATAAAGCGTAGGTGAGGCCATGTCACTTGACGTGTTTTTTACTCACGGTTTTTATCCACACCTTAAAAAACATCTTTGTGCGAAAAAAAAATTATCGCGGTGATCGCTTGAATCAAGTGACCGAGCAAATAAATTAATGGGTGTTGTTAAAGGTAAGCTTGAAAAATTGGCAAAGAAGCCGGATTTGCCAAATTCGAAGAATGGGATTTCCAAGTGATGTCTTTATTTTTCGACGAAGTAATAAATTCCGTAATCAAGAATTATACTGGATGCATTAGCCGATCAAAAGTGATCGAAAAGCAGATGAGGACATTGAAGAGAAACTATCCGAAACAATTAAGTTGAAAGTGCACGAAGTTCTTGATTAGGCGAAACTATCTTGGGATGCCACGCTGCAGTCTGCACCCCTGAACTACCGGCACCGAGTTATTGTCTTTCCCTTTAACCTTGACCTTCCTGGAATATGCAGCTGGATGGGCGCTTATTCAGAATTATATTAATAGCCTGTGTTTGTGGTGCTTCTTCTTCTTTAAATGCCCGCTCCTCATCGGAGACTGGCGATCATCATGGCCAACCATTGATGATTTTACTAGGAATATCAAATAATGTAGTGACTTTCCATAATCTTCCACATCGATACCATTGATCCAACTCTGCCTCCCGGTATCTGAGCCTGGGCCTTGCCGATTACTACCATCTTCAGCCCTAGGTCAGTATTAGTGAAGCTGCTGAAGGGAGCTCACCACAGGGCAAGGACGCCATTCCTTGAGCAAGACAAAACATGCCTCACCGGTTACCCGGTTTGTGGTGCACGTCCACCTTAATGGCACTTAAGTTCGAGAGCTGGCCGCTGGCCGGTGAAAATCCAAAATTATGGTTTTGTTCCCCACAAGGGATGCCACCATCTTAGCTTTTGCCTAGTTCCCTGGCGCTGGTGGATAATTTTAAATTAATAATTTAGCCAGTGGCATCCCTTGTGGGGAACGAACCAGCGACCTTTGGATTCTTTCAGATCTCCTCAATGGTCTCAGCACGTACTACAAACAAGATCTGCGTTAGATCCCAGGAACCTCCTCAGTATCTTATCCTTTGCCCCTTGCCCTACTCTTGGCAACTTATTCTCGGACCTTTGGCTTGGAGCTATACCTGCTCCCGCCCCCTAAATCTATTTTGCCTACTGGAACTGTCCAACTAAACCTCAAACAGTTGCAGCAACTTGCAAACACTAAACCAAACATCCAAATTTATTTTCTTAACATAGCACGGAAGTAATCAATCTCAACACCCGAAAAATCATTATGAGGGAACTCGTTTTAACTTTAGGAAAATTGATTAAGAGTTTGATTTATCGATTTTCAAGTTTGACGGACACGACCAAAAGGGAAAAAATCTTTACTTATAACGGAGTGTTAATTAACACGGAAGTTGGATGCAATTATTAAAGTAGATCACACAATACAAGTTGAAAAAAAAAAAAATAACCAGAAGGAATATTGACCCAAAGGATCACCGAGTCTTTATAGACGTTTAGCAAGTTATACCATGTATGGTCAGGGACCAGAGGACTACTTTACCCAAGGTCATCGTGTTGCCTTGTCTTCAATGCCAGGAGAACGGCTTTGGTTCAGCCAAGCTAACAAAACAAACCCGATCATTGACATCTTATTAATACGTGAGGAGAGTTTAGGTTCTTCTTCTTTCCTAAATGTTCGATTTTATGGTCAATAAGGTTTCATAAAGATATTGGAACGATCTGGTTTTTTGGTATTATGGAATATGTAAAAGAAAATTAGGTTTTAAGTTTTAATCCAGACGATATGATTTTTTTTAATGTCGATTTAACGTTCACGAGAAGAATTTTTAAAGTGAAGCGGGAATTTGAACTTGAAAATTTTTGGCTTGTATCCATGGATATCTGCATAAGATTTCTGCATAAGATTGGCATTTATTTTGTCAATTAATATGCATCATTAGTGAGAATGTAGATGAAGTGCATTCAACTGGTCGTGAACTTTTCGGATTAGGAGCATTTTCAGCAATATTAATTTTTTTCTTTAGCCATTTTTTTCCACAATAAAGTTGTAGGTAAGAGCGGTATTTGCCAAGTTCTGTCATGCCTTAAAGTTCTTGGATATTTCAGAGTCAGCCATATTTACAGCAGCGTCCACTATCCTTGCTTGACCGTCCATTGTCTTTGCTTAAGCGTCAATTTTCTTTGCTTCAGGGTCCAATTTCTTGCTTGAGCTTCCACTATCTTCGCTTTAGCGTCCACTGTCTTTGCTTAAGTGTCCATTATCTTTTTTCTTCAGCAACCACATTTTTGCTTAAGCCTCCACTATCTTGGTTTTAGAGTCCACTATCTTTGCTTCAGCGTTCATTTTCATGCTTTTCTTGCTTGGGCGACCACTAACTTTGCTTTAACGTCTACTATCTTAGTATTAGCGTCCACTATTTTAGCTTGAGCGTCCATTATCTTTGCTTCAGCGTCCACTTTCTTGCTTGAGCCTTCACTATCTTGGCTTTAGCGTCCACTCTCTTAGTTTTAGTGTAAAGTATCTTTGCTTCAGCGTCCATAATCTTTACTTGAGCGTCCACCATCTTTGCGTCAGCGTCCATTTTCTTGCTTGGGCGTCCACTCTCTTAGTTTTAGCGTCCACTCTCTTGCTTTTAGAGTCTACTATCTTAGTATTAGCGTCCACTATCTTAGCTTGAGCCTCCACTATCTTCGCTTTAGCGTCCACTCTCTTGCTTTTAGCGTCCACTATCTTTGCTTCACCGTCCGCTTTCTTGCTTAAGCCTCCACTAACTTGGCTTTAGCTTCCACTCTCTTAGTTTTAGTGTAAAGTATCTTTGCTTCAGCGTTCATAATCTTTACTTGAGCGTCCACCATCTTTGCGTCAGCGTCCATTTTCTTGCTTGGACGTCCACTCTCTTAGTTTTAGCGTCCACTATCTTTGCTTTAGCATTAGTTCTCTTTCTAAGACAGATGTTTTGCTCGAATTTCTCTTCGGCGCATCCTCGGAAGCTTTTCACCCAAAAATGTCAACAATTTTTTTAGCCACAAAATTCGCATCAAACTCACAGCACTAATCCTAATTTTTGTCAGATGCGCACTCACACATCTCAAATTAGTCGGCATTATCCTTTCAACACGAAGAAGTCATATCTAGTAAAAGCACAGATGATAAGTTGATAACATACCAAGGTAGACCATAAACCATAAATGGATTATCAAGTGTAATTATCAGTTTTCATCAATTTAACACGTCATCACAAGCACAATAATAAATAAAATAAATGAAATGTTACACAAAAAAGAATTTTTTTAATCGCGGTAAAAAATTTTTATAATTAAATCTGTTTAATTGCCAAGGTGAAGTATTAGAAAGAAGCTAAAAAAAAAAAAAAAACTCCTCAATGCTACATATGGCTTTGATGTAAAATATGTGAAGCGTAATTGGCAAAATCGATTAATCGAATGAGATACTGAAAATAGCCTGGGAGTTCAAAAACGGTAAGTACTGCAGAGGAGGTATAAGTGGGAGAGATTTGGTGCCAATTCAGTCGTAGATTATGAATCTCGGTATTAAAATTGTCGGGAATCTCCTTAAAGCGGTTTGCAATTTTGGGCATTCCACTCGTTTGAACCTGTCTCAGGGAAAATTGAATAAGGTGTGTTTGCCATACGCTCGTGATTTATTTACAAAGGCCAAGGATACATTCAAATAGGGATGTTCTATCTTGATAGTAATTATATTAGCAACTGGGTATGAAATATTCCAGGAAAGAGCGAGCAACATGCGTATCGCCCTCGTGCCGCGCATTAAGCATAACCCCCGACCTCTTCCCTGTCGACACACATACGCTCTGAGCGTGCTATGCGACTCTAGCTACTGCGTTCATTATTTCCAATAGATTAAAATTAAATTTACTATGTACGACACCATGATTGCAAAACCTAATCCCTTTTTAGATATTTCAAAATCAAAATAACTACCGTTCCAACGATACCGATGAATAGAATCTGCTTACATCACAAAAGGTGAACGTAACTGATCCAACCCAGACACACCCTATAATTAGACATTTCGATGAGTGTCACTTCACAAATATAAACCATAATATTAACGGTACACAAAGATTTCTTTTAAATACTTTCTCAGAGATTATCCCTTCGAGATATTTTGACAGGCTTCGATGAAGATTCATTGGGCAAACACAAAACGTTCGGCATACCATGAAAACTATAAGCTTCATAAAAAAAAGTCTTATCAGACACGCTACGGAGATTTGCAAAAGTAATAAGACACGGTTCGACAACCGACATACGACTATTTGAACAAAACAAATCCGGGCAAAGACATTTCAACTTGAGATCGTCTTATATATATTTTCTCATCGCTAATTGCATATGAAGTTAACACCGTAAACTTGGCGCTATAAAATGATCAAACTCGACTTGTGGAGAAAAAAAAATTTTCTTTACGCTCTTTTATGGTATCAATATATGTTTTAAACATGTCGAATTTATCAAGTTGAATTTGGCGATGGTCCAATCAATTTCTTAAATGTTTGCATAATTAACAGCAAGGTGATAAGCAAACGTCTTATGCCAAGACGTATTAAAAATGTTGGGAAGTAATTATGCGGGTGGAAATGCAGGGCCAGAAAAATTGAAATGCGAGATTAGTTTAGAAATTCTGACAGCAAGAGTTTAGCACATAATTCTTGGTTCATCGTGAGACCCAAGAGTAGCCGGGTTTATACATTAACCAGTGACTCAAAAACCCATCAGCAGAAGGCTATCAACAATATATCAGATCGTACACGTCACGTGGTGCATAGGCCGGACGAAAGAGATGTGCAAAATTTATTGTTGGACTATTTTGCAGCTAAGAATTGAATTTGCTCCAGTTGGTCACCCATAAAATTTAGCATCCAGCATTAAATAATAAGTCTGTCTTGTTTCTGCAATCGCTTCTGCAACGCAGGACTTTTGCGAACGGTGTGGTTCCTCGAATTTGGGTTAATGTATCGTTATACCTGAGATTTGCCAACCTAAAAAAGTCGGAGAGACAAGAAATTGAAAAAAATGTCTCCGCAGTACATGAAAATGCGGAACGGATTTAAAAATAGTCTTTGGAGATTGATTGGAACGCCAATATTCACTTTTGGAACACCACTATTGTATCCAGAAGCTCTAAATGGCTAAAGTGTTGCTCAAAAAATGGCAAATACTTTCTTCTTTATCAAATATTAATCTAAACAAGGAGTTACTAACTTAATCGGAAGCCTTTCAGTACAAACTGAACCTCAAGATAGCTGGATACACATATTTGAGGAACCATGTGCTGCGCAAAAGTTCTAGATCGCAGAAGCGATTGCGGAACCACGAAAAATCATTTCTTTATCAATCAAAATGAATTTACTTTGGTAGACATTGCATCCAAGTTCAGTTTTTACTGCTACAATATGGGTAGATAGAATGTGAAGTGTATTTTGGGATCGTATCATTTGTAGACTAGTCTGCAAGGACCCGATTAGGGCCTTGAAGACCAATTTGTGATGCTTCTATGCAAACTTAAAAACCCAAATTTTCCTGCTTCATCAATTCCTACTTTCTACTCCATTACTGGGTGATCTCTTTTGCATAACAGGCATCATTTGATTTTATAGTAAATTTTTTTTGTCGTCTTAAAACTAATTAAATAAAGAAAATGAATGAAGAAAAAACATGTTAATTATGTTATAATTCATAACTCCTGCGAGTATATAAAAAGAAAGAACAAAAAATTAGCATATGATTATAAAGAATAAGAGCAATCAAGAAGTAAACTTGACATGGCAGCCGCTTTTCTACCGCTGTTTCGACATGTATAGCAGGAAGTAAAATGAAATATATCATATTCGTATACATAAAGCAAACGGACAACTCTCCCGACGTTTTGGTACAGTATCAAAAAATTGATTTATACATCCTAACCGTATATGGATCTCGATTTAAAGCCGGCAAAACAAAAAAAATCCTGCTAATTTTGCCGGAATAACAGTTGCATTAGTCACCTATTAATCGACCACACGATGTCAGTGACCCACTCATCAAAAATTATTAAATAATCTTGATGGGTTTTTTTTTAAAATAAATGTATTTTCTTCTAAAGAAAAAAAAACATGTTGCGCGCTATCGGATGATTCATCACGAACACCGGAAACCCTCGAACAAAAAGGAAGAATAACTGGAAAGGATCATTATAACTGAACCAAATGAATGGCCGGAAAAATTAAAACAAGGTTCAAAGTATGAGTTTGCAAAAAGAGAGGAAGCCTTGAAAAATGTTTTCAATTGGTAAACATCATGGGAACATGATTGTTATGAATCTTATTTGATAAACAAATGAGAGTAGTAAGGAGAGTTCGGTACACCTTACGGGAACTGACCACGGAAGGAAAACATGTAAGTTGTTTTTAATTATGGGAATAACAAAAACCCTACGCAATAAAAAAACGTTGATGTTGAAAAAATGCAAAACGGGTTGTATGTACAGATAACCTGCGGTTAGCCCCTATTGAATCCTTTAGGTCTATGGTTATTACCTAAATTAACCTGAAGAAGAACAATTGAAAGTATCGCCATAAAAACCGAATCGTAAAATGTACAAATGATGATGAAATTGCGATTTCTTGGTATGCGTTTTGCCTTTGAGGGATTTCAACATTTTGGAAAAGAGTCAACTTGAGGGTTTTGACTATCCAGCGAAATGAAGGCGTTTTATCTTTAAGTAGTAACGGGACACCCGAAATCTCACTGCCCAGACTTTAGTCACTAGTGTGATCAAGGATAGGAGGCTGCGAAGACTTGATACACGTGGCGCCGGTAGTGAGGGGCATTTACAAGGCCCTGTACGGTCGGGCGGCTGGTCGGACAGGCCCAGGATGAGGTGGGTAGATAACATTAAGCAGGAAGCATTTTTCTTGGGGGTCAGAGATTGGCCAGATTACGACCTTGGATCGCGGTTAGTGGAGAACTTTGGAGGTGGCTGTAGGGCTTCAGGCCCTGTAGTGACAGCGAAGTAAGAGTTGAAGCTGCTTAATCTAAAAGCATCACCCATTTTTTACCAGAAGCGTACATCCAAGCAGCAGCAGCAGCAGCAGCTGCCCACCATTTGCAGACACCAACCTATCCGCATTCTTTGTGAGGCGTTATCCTCTCAACAAAATGGTTGCCTAACTAGAGGATTTGAGACCTCTATTCAGAACCTGGCTGGAAAAGAGGCTGGCGGTTTTTGAGATGTGGATATATCGCCGCATGTTACGAATTATGTGGACCGCACGAGTAAGCCATGTCGAAGTTTTGAATCGTATGAGCAAGGAGATGGAGGTGCTCTTCGAGATCAAGCGGCGAAAGCTTGAATATTTCGGCCATACTATTCGCAACGGAAAATATCGCCTTCTGCAGCTGGTGATGGAGGGGAAGATTGAAGGCAGGCGTAGACCGGGTCGGAGGAAAACATCCTGGCTCAAGAATCTAAGAGACTGGTACGGCCAAAATTCATCCCTTTTTCGGTCGGCAGCCTCCAAAGTTAGGATCGCCATGATGATCGCCAATCTCCGACGAGAAGCTGGCATTTAAAGAAGAAGAAGATTCAGAACCTGATTGTGCTACATCCCTTATTCACTGAAGTCAGAGTGCTTTGAACACACTGGTGATCAAAAACTACTTAATGAGAATTCTGATTTCCTCATTGATTTCCACCGCTAAATTCTTGGTCATCTGACCTCTCTCTGGTTCAGAGTTGGACAGGATCACCGAGCTTGTAGGCTAACCCCGGTGCGTCCTCAATTAAATCGCTCTCCTGCTTTCTCAAGTTTTTCAATAAAAAAATTCACCCGCATTCTAAGAAGACATAGTGCTTATGGACTAATCAGTGGTTCGCCCTGTCTTCTTAGAGTGTAAGTAAATTTTATTTTTCGATAAAAATAAAAAGGACCTTTGTTATCCTGTTTCGGGTTTTTAGCTTCCGGCCTTGTGAAGAGCAAGTTTGGACCTGCTTGGTCCCAAAATTCCTTTCAATGTCTTATGCTCAAAGACCAACAATTGAAGAGTCTCTTAAGTTTACCTTTCGTGTAAGCAATGTCAACCATCTTGAATTTGACGTGTCGGTTCTTCCCGTGGACTCATCAATTCTTCTCCGCTCGGATGATCAACAGCCATAAGTATTCTTGGGCCCCAAAAAACGTTCACTCTCCCACTTAAACTAGATGCTGTACACTAAATGGAACCTTGATTCAGGCGCCTCTGTTTTGGGAGCTGCAACTTCTCCCTAAAATATTCTCACAGACCTCCTATCATACCTAAACTCATCCTTATTCACAATTACAACTTGTTTTGTCAATCAAAAATATTCCTCACTTTTGTTTTTTCTTCACTAAAAAACCGGCAATCTCATTGTATAATTTGACAGTGAAAAATAAATCATGGTCAGTGGTAGTTTTAAAAAACATTACTTGTAACCAAATGAAACCAGCTGCACACTATCATGAAAATAGTTACACATTTAATATTCGTCGTATCCGCGGTCAGGGCTATTTATTTCCCCCCTTATGGGAATATCGTCCCAACAAAACGCATTCGGGCTTTTGTTCGGAAATAAGATTCGAAGATTTACTGTTATGAACTAAACTGACCGGTTGCCATGGGACGGGGCGAACTATTATAAAAAGAAAAGAGATAATGTCATCTTGTCATTACTGCCTTATTGACATTTACAAAGTGCTGTGATTTTGATCAAAGACTTGTTTGAAACAGTAGACAGTTCCTCAATCAGCCGATGGAATATTTACATAACGAAATTTGACTCAAAAAAAAAAAAAGTAGGAAACACGTTTTAGGTCTAAAATTGTAGCCACTTCTAGGTTACGTGTGGCAAAGTGTTATTCCATATCCTCTCAGTCAGATGATTTAATTACTATACTGAATATTTATAACCATGGTGAAAATGTAATTACTACTTTTTAGGAAATAAAAAAAAACCACAGATTAAAAGATCGTAAATTTGTTTTCGATTGTCAGTCTTCCGCCCTCTCGGCGATATATGCAGATTTCGGGCTTAATTGACAGGTACGCTGATGAATTTTTTTCTAGGAATATTGGCAAGAAAAAAATGTAACCAGAGCGATGTTGATGTTCCACATTGCGTGATGGAATTATGGACGTTTTTAGTTCGAACAACATTTTTGTGGAAAAACCAGAAGAAGGAAGTAATTAGAAAGGTGGTAATCCCTAACGGGATTTTTTTTTTTCGGGAGCTTTCCTTATTGTTATATAAGGATAAAAATATATGCATAATTTCGTTATGACATTAAATCTTCATTAGGTAGTTCGGAATGGTCGAAGGATCTGTACCAAGTTTGGAGTTGAAGTCAATGTTAAAATAATCATAATAATCATCCGCGGTAATGTTTTATTACAGGTTGCGGAAAGTAGGAAACGCGGGTTTTTGATATGACCTTGGTAATATGCCTTTCTGACGTTAAACTTTTATACCTTTTTCCATAAATGGTGTCAATCTTGAGACTTGAATCATGCGGCCGTGACTCTGAATCTTTCGCAATAACTCCCATCCGAGCTATTAATGATGATTTCGCTCTTAACAAGCATTTGGACGGGGACGTGTATAAACATGTACAATATTTTTACGATTAATTTGGCTTGATTAAAGAATTTTTTGGCCGATTGCGTTTTTCACGCTTGATTAGGATGGTTGGTCATTGTTAATGTTTTTTTTTTCTGGTGATTAAATTGGTAAAGTCTAGGAGGCTGCGGTGGACAGGACACGTGATGCGGGCACCGGTGGAGAGAGGCATTTACAAGGGCCAGGATGAGATGGGTTCGATAACATTCGTCAGGAAGATCTTTTCCTGGGGGCCTTGGATCGGGGTCAGTAGAAGAATTTGGTGGAGACAGCGATAGGGCTTCAGGCCCTCCAGTGTCAGCAGAGTAAGAGTAAGAGCAAACTTAAATTGGTAAGCTTGAGCTCTGTAGAAAAGCTGAGAGAAGTTCGAATGGATTGAGATTAGACAACACTGTCCACCCTTGAAAATCTTGCTAAATAAAAGTCAGCTTTTCAATGTCAAGGTAGCCAATTGTAACAGTAGGAGGGATATGGGCGGTTGGCCGGTTACTGGGACTGGTATGTGAAGAGTGAAGGAAGAAAACAAAAGTTGGCCGCTGAAACACAGCGAAAATAAACGTCCAGAGTATAGTGAGATACCACGATCACAGCCAGAAGGTAAATCAACTTAGAGAAAAAATAAACTCATGACAATGAGGTATAGTCACAGGGTCTCAGCAAAAAGAAAACATGGCCCCAAGACACCAAGATCAACCCGCAGGTCGAGGTGCAGTTGCCTCCGGGGCCTTATAATTAATTTTCATGATTAGAACGTCACATTGATAGACCTTAACCCTTTCCTCTTTCATAGGGTGGAGCCTCATGTTCATTATCTTAACACGATTCTGGCAAAAGTTTTTCTGGTGGTTATACTTTGTTGCTTTCGTCGTCTAATAACATTTGGTGTAAACCGGTAAAATATATTCCAAATTTACTTACATTAAATCTGGTCGGAAGTGATGGATAAGTGCGCAGAATGCCAAACCATCCCTCCAACTAGTAGTCATATTCTCCACTTTAACACCTGGGTAACCATCTGTCACTCGTCGACACCATAACTCCAGTGCTTTCATGCCTCTTTTTTCTGCCATCACAAGTCTGAAACAAGCAAAAAAAAAAAAATCACTATCAATATTAACTCCATCGCTAATTAAATCCGCACATTAAAACATCGTGCCGAATCTATCACAAAAACATCACACAACAATGGTGATTCAAAATAATACCAACCTAAAGATAAGGTAAATTAAATTAGAATTCTTTTTAAAAACTGAATAGATACCTCACGATTAACTCGTTACAGAGAGCTACAACGTGAAATAGAGTATGGTCACTATGACCTTGAAGAGAAAAAAAAACAATAAAAATGCGCGAGGAGAGGATGATGTCAATACCTATAATTACCATAACCGTGGACAAGTTGAAAACCACTTAGATAGAAGTCATGAGTTTTTTAAGAGTAAAAAAAAAAAAAAGATTACTTAATACTTTAAACCTGAGATTTTTAAAAACGAGTTTCCCATTCAAAACAAGGAGGGATCATCATTCTAAGTTTCAAAGCCCTTTTCACTCTATAAATAGTATACAAGTCGATTAAGTTGCTCATAGGCATGACAAATTAGGGGAAAGGGAATCGACAGGAAATGACGTAATAATATAAAACTCGACCTGGGAACAAAAGCCAGGTGCCGCGATGTGTTACATACGACCTCTGTGACTTCGGATTTTGCTGGTATTGTAACATACCTATCAAACAATAATAAAATTATTACGTTTCCGTGAAATTTTGCTTGAAAAAAAACAATGAAGGGTTCATGAGAATGAGACTGTCTTTCGATAATGTCTCATGAAATAATGATTCATTTTGCCGATAGCAGAGACTTTGCCTAAAATGCGTTCAGAATTCTGAATTGTTGCATGTGCCCAGATATAGTTCCATTAAGTCTTAAGAAGTTCATATACTTGATGGTTCATATGACTTCTTCTTCTTCTTCTTTAAATGCCCGCTCCTCGTCGAAGATTGGCGATCATCATGGCCAACCATTGATGATTTTACTAGGAATATCAAATGATGTGGTGACTTTCCATAATTTTCCACATCGCAGTACGGGAGCCATACCATTGGTCCAACTCTGCCTCCCGGTATCTGAGCCTAGGCCTTGCCAATTACTACCATCTTCAGCCCTAGGTCAGTATTAGCGCAGCTGCTGCCCTCCACTAACTCATAGCCCTGAGAATGGAGCTCGCCACAGGGTAAGGACGCCATTTCTTGAGCAAGACAAAACATGCCTCACCTGTTACCCTAATATGACTAAACAGCACTATCACCAGCACTGTCAAGGATTCCAAGCAGACGCATTCATTGTCCACCCGGCCTTCCCAGAGGTGAAGGTACTGTAGGAAGACCATACAGAACCTGCCTCATCATCCGTGTCCTGGTCCAAACTGGCTCTTTTAAAGGGCGCGGGCTTCATACCAGAAGCGGCGCTCTAAGGCGACTACAAAATTCCGGTAGAGCTGTTTTTATTTACTTTAAAAAAAATTGGTTCAAACTGTAAGAAGACGGGGTGTACTATTGACTAGTCCATAAGTGCCCTGTCTTCTTACAATCCGGGCAAAAACTTTTTATTAAAAAATCTAAATTTTGGAAAGTTGCCGCATTCATCTGCAAAAAATACGCCCATCCCGCTGATCGCCGATCCCGCCGGGATCTTTCCCTGTGATAAAACAAACATTCACACGACCACTGATCACTGAACAAAAACCGATCCCTTGTCTTCAGTTAACTCTTTGGGGGGTTGTTCCAACTGACGCTGAATAAATCCATTACATTAAAAAATCACCTCCGATAAATCCAATAAAATTAAAGGATCTTCTGCCTGCGGAGTGTGTGTGTTATTGATTAAAAAAAACCGTATAAAATATCGGAAGGATGAATGCAATCATTCATTCAATATTTTTTCGTCTTGTATTATGTTACGCCCCTCAACCTATATTCATACATCAATAGCTATTGTTTTATTGTAATCTTCACGACTCACACTGAAAAACTTTATCTTATTGATCAAATTTCACGTCAAGCTACCAAACCCTTCTTCATATAAAAACGCATTCAGTGGATTCGGAAAAAAAGCCCATGAAAGTACAAACCACAAGGAGGCTCCTCTAAGAACCACAGACCTGGCGCCACCGCTACACATTCAGAATTCTTCAACTACCGATATTCCCACCGGGTTTAGAATTCTGATGAGCAAACTCCTCACATTTTCTCTCCACCTTCATGACCGGAATGACGGATTAAATCAAACAAATTTATTTACCTGACAAAACAATTGGTATAATAAAACGAATAAATAACTTTGTACATGGATACTACGGGTACGTGCTTTACGTATTGGATAACTTATGAGATTCATGTCCTGGTAAGCGTGTTAACTGTGCCCAGTACATATAACATGGGTTGTTGTGGGGTCACTAAAAGTCTTCTAGTTGCGATTTTTACGATGTAAAAAAAGTAATATAAAAAGTAAATCTTTACTAATTCCCACAAACTATCCCAACAGGAGGTCTTCAAATCCCGGAAATCTTGAATTGCAAGTCCTTTGCGCAAAAATCGCAAGACCCCACATCGTGTTACAAACTCCAATCATTCGTCCTTTGTTTTTTTTGAAAAAAGACACCGGCAATATTGTTTTGTAGTTTACCTAGAAACGACAAAGATATGAATTATGATTCACACGAGCTTCCAGCCATAATAACTGGTTGCTAACAGGTATTGAGTTACACGAAACGAGGCATATTCATTTACGGCGACCGTGACACAAAGGTATATACGTTTCCAATATAAATCTGTATCTCGCAAAAAAAAATGGGGATCCATAGAGCATTTAATAATTACATGGGGAGGTCAATGATTTCTGTCGAACTAAATTCTAATTTGAAGCGAATGAAGCGGAAAGGCTCCTACCGACTTACCATGGTGTTGCTGCCCCAGTCACGGATTTTTTTCATTTTTAGCCTATAGGTAGGTACTGACCAAAGACTAACTTTGGCCAATTATGAAGGTCCAATTATTATCGGTTTTTGAGAAAAATCGAAGTTTCGAAATTTCGGTTTTTATTTAATTTCTTAGGAACGGATCGTCCGATTTCAAAAAACTTTTTACGAGATGAAAGGTCTTTCCAAGGGCTATCTTTGGGTGCTATGTGAATTTTTTTTTGTACAGGTCAAAGGTCACAAAATCAACTTTTTTATCAAAAAAAATTTTTTTAACCGCTTTATTGTCGCCGGACCCAAATCTCGCTATCATAGCTCAAAAGAGCGCTTCAAAATGGTCTAGAAGGGTATTTTTCCGGATTTTTCCTTGAGGGTGAAATCGGCCAAAATAAGGGCGGAAATATAAAAATGGCTTTTTCAGGGTCTGAATGAGCCGGGATCAAAAAGTGAGTGCCATAGCCTTAAAGTACGCCTCAAAATGCCCTTAAACCATATTTTTCCCGCCTTTTTACCAATGGCCGAAATGGCCAAAAATAAGGTCAAAAACTAAAAATGGCTTTTTCGGGGTCTATAAGAGCCGGTATCCTAAAGGTGGTATCACACCGTTAAAATATGCCTCTAAATGGTCTAAAATCGTATTTTTCCACATTTCGAATCAACAGCGAAAATGGCCAAAAATAAGGCCAAAACTTAAAAATGGCCTGTTCAGGGTCTAAATGAACTGGGATCAAAATTTCAGTATCATAGCCTTAAAGTACTCAAAAAAACGATCTAGAATCAATATTCTCCGCCTTTCACATCGATGGCGAAAAAAGCCCAAAATAAGGCCAAAACCTAAAAATAGATTATTCAGGGTTCAAGTAAAAAGTCGTGTAAGAGGGGTTTTCGGGGGCGTAGATTACGATTCTGATGTCAGAATTTGAAAATTCAATATGGCGGATCCAATATGGCGGACAAACACCCAATTTTTTGTTTTTTTTTGATGCAGCCGACACGTCTTGTAAGGTTTTTTTAAGCTTCTTTTTCATTTATTTAGCAGTACACTCTCAGTTACACTTTCACATAGATGGCGAAAAAGGCCTAAAATAAGGCCAAAACCTAAAAATGGCATATTCAGGGTCCAAATGAGCTGGGATCAAAATTTCGGTATCATAGCCTTAAAGTACTCAAAAAAGATCTAGAATCAATATTTTCCGCCTTTTACATCTATGGCAAAAATGGCCAAAAATAAGGCCAAAACTTAAAAATGGAATTTTTAAGGTGTAAATTAGCCCGGATGAAAAATTGTGTTTCGTATTTATTTAGCAAGACTCCAAATGAACTAGAACCCTTAAAAAATGGTCTTAATAAAAAATGCTTCCAAGCATAAAACGTAATAATTAAAATTTTAATAAAAATATTTTATTTAAGGAACGAATAAAAAATTATGGTACCGCGTACACAAAGTTTATTTTGGGTCTTATTTTGGGCCTTTTTCGCCATCTATGTGAAAGTGTAACTGAGAGTGTACTGCTAAATAAATGAAAAAGAAGCTTAAAAAAACCTTACAAGACGTGTCGGCTGCATCAAAAAAAAACAAAAAATTGGGTGTTTGTCCGCCATATTGGATCCGCCATATTGAATTTTCAAATTCTGACATCAGAATCGTAATCTACGCCCCCGAAAACCCCTCTTACACGACTTTTTACTTGAACCCTGAATAATCTATTTTTAGGTTTTGGCCTTATTTTGGGCTTTTTTCGCCATCGATGTGAAAGGCGGAGAATATTGATTCTAGATCGTTTTTTTGAGTACTTTAAGGCTATGATACTGAAATTTTGATCCCAGTTCATTTAGACCCTGAACAGGCCATTTTTAAGTTTTGGCCTTATTTTTGGCCATTTTCGCTGTTGATTCGAAATGTGGAAAAATACGATTTTAGACCATTTAGAGGCATATTTTAACGGTGTGATACCACCTTTAGGATACCGGCTCTTATAGACCCCGAAAAAGCCATTTTTAGTTTTTGACCTTATTTTTGGCCATTTCGGCCATTGGTAAAAAGGCGGGAAAAATATGGTTTAAGGGCATTTTGAGGCGTACTTTAAGGCTATGGCACTCACTTTTTGATCCCGGCTCATTCAGACCCTGAAAAAGCCATTTTTATATTTCCGCCCTTATTTTGGCCGATTTCACCCTCAAGGAAAAATCCGGAAAAATACCCTTCTAAACCATTTTGAAGCGCTCTTTTGAGCTATGATAGCGAGATTTGGGTCCGGCGACAATAAAGCGGTTAAAAAAATTTTTTTTGATAAAAAAGTTGATTTTGTGACCTTTGACCTGTACAAAAAAAAATTCACATAGCACCCAAAGATAGCCCTTGGAAAGACCTTTCATCTCGTAAAAAGTTTTTTGAAATCGGACGATCCGTTCCTAAGAAATTAAATAAAAACCAAAATTTCGAAACTTCGATTTTTCTCAAAAACCGATAATAATTGGACCTTCATAATTGGCCAAAGTTAGTCTTTGGTCAGTACCTACCTATAGGCTAAAAATGAAAAAAATCCGTGACTGGGGCAGCAACACCATGGTAAGTCGGTAGGAGCCTTTCAAATTACATTAATCAAGTACATTTTTACTACCTTTAAATTTATCACTAGGTTCCGCATAAAAATCCTTTATAACCCGCATATTGGCCAAGAGCTGACGGATAGGAATATTCAATTAATTCGATGTCGGGTAAAAATAAAAACCTGTTGAGAGATTATCGTTAACATAAATGGCCACCTTTGATGATATTTTGCGTAATTTTTAAATGACATTTAACCGTAGGATGTTGTAATTTTTGCTTTACTGGTTCGTCCTCTATGATAATAGCCCTTGATAACTTTGTTTCGGCGAATTACCGTTTTATAATTTATTGGTTTTAATGCACTTGCACAATTATGGTACCGTGTATGGTAGTTTTCGCTATCTTTAAATAGATCTTTGTGTAATCCGTTATCTGCGCACCTCCAGACTGTTCCAATTTTTTTTATATACTTATTTTTTAGAGAATGGTCATGAAATTATAATTTGACTTAAGACTTTCAAACTTTTCCTGCTGATCGATTTGAACGTTTTCATTGACTCGGGGTCCCGATATCTTCTGGCCCATGCGCAGCCATTCCTTCTGCTGACAGTTCGAATGTCCCAGTTTTTACTGATTTTTGGTTGAATTTTTCAGCCTCAGATTTTGCATTGCTATTCCCCATACGATTATTTATTTTGGAAATTCAATTTTTATTATCCCGATCCACTTCAAGTGATAGAAATGGGACATAATAGGCGGAATTGCATCGTGAACGTTTTGAGCGACTAGTTGCACGTTAGGACGTTCTGAACGTATCCTGTCGATTGTTTGACACATTGCCTACTTGTGGTTGATGAAAAATTTACAAAATTAATAGTTTCCCACGATGTGTTTAATTAAAAATCAGAAGTAGGATACCATACTATGTGTGACGTTGTTGCGATTGCATTAAAGCAATTGTGTCATGTATAGTTGTATGCTGGAACGTTCTGAACGTGTCCGGTCGGTTGTTTGACATGTTGCCTACTTGTTGTTGATGACAAATTTACAAAATTAATAGGTATTGATGAAGCACCTCTTCAAAAACAAGTACTAGGATACCCTATTTTATGTAACGTTGTTGCGATCACATTGGAGCAATTGTGTCAAGTGTAGTTGTATGCTAGAACGTTCTGAACGAATAATGCCGGTTGTTTGACGCGTTCTGTGCTTTTAGTTGATGGCAAATTTACAAAATTAATATGCGTTGCTGAAGCGTCTTTTCAAAAACAAGAAGTAGTATACCACATTACATGTAATACCGCTGAAATCACATTGAAGCAATTGTATCATGTACAGTTGTATGCTAGAACGTTCTGAACAAGTCCTGGAGGATGCTGGACACGTTTTCCATTTGTAAGTGGCGACAAACTCACAAAATTAATAGTCTGAAGTCCCTTTTCAAAAACAAAAAGTATACACTGTATGTTACGTCTTTGTCATTGTAATAAAGTGTGAAAGTGTGTGTCGACGATAACTTGCCCAAATAATCTGCCTGCAACAAGTGCCTTAACTAGGCAGCACAGTAGGGAGTGGACACTTCGACAAGTCGTCTACTGCATAGGGGTACGCCATTTTGAAAACTGGAAGCTGTCATGATCTCAAATTTGGTATCCGCGATTTTCGAACTGCAAAACCTGCCACTTGCATTGTTAGCTATTCACTATGTAGCAGACGACTCACCAAAGTGTCCACTCCTTACTAGACTCCCTAGCCTTACCTCCTCAGCTCTTTCCTCTTCTACTTTATTGACCAAAGCTCATGATTAATTCTATCAAAATTTTAAACGACTCATACCCCAAAACCATTATTACACGAAACATAATTAAAACTTCTGGAGCAAAACAAAGAACAAGTAAAATATCCGAAGGTCAGTTCAACACGCTACCTTATGGCTATTACCACCGATCGCTCACAGGAATGTAATTTAAAACAATTAAGAAAAAAAATATTAATCCAAAGCAAAATACTCATTTTTTAGCAAGTTCGTACTTGTTGACAACGATTCCAGAATTTCCTACGTTTAAAAGAAAACAAGTTCATATGGGTAAATTTACGGTCATAATAATTACAAGATGTTTTCAAGCATTTTACATTGATAATTTTCATTATGGAAACAACATACTGTATTTATGTTCACTTTGTTTCTTGGAACTATTTAATCTGAGACGATAACATCGGATGCCGATGACACGGAATGAAGCGCCGTAGACACGTTTGGTTTGGTCATGGCGGGATGATACCATGAAAATAATTTCAGTCACGTCGATACCTATAAGCCTGGAGAGATTCTCACAAATCTGTCGTGTGAATAATCATAAAACTGGTTTTCCCGATGGAAATCACATTCGGACTTGGAGTGTGAATTGTCCACATTTACAATCAAACGATCAATTTTTTTCTTCTTCTAAATTTTAGGTTATAGCCGACTCCCTTAGGGGTTCAACGAAGGTTGTAGACCCGTCAGATTAAAAGTGGTAAGACATATATATATATATATATGAAAATTCCCCGGGTTCTTCTCTCACGTAATGACTTATTCGATGTTTAGCATGCAACGTCCTCACATTAAAATGATGATCTCAATGTCATAACATCTTCTTTGGTGGTCCATCTGAGTTGGGAGTTTTTTATCTGTGGGTGGAATCGTGTCGAATCATCGAACACCCCTCCAGACGTGACTTTTTTAAAAAATGAAGGGAAAAAAAGCTTTGCTTATCTTTCCTGTCCATTTTGTCCACATCCCTAAGGTAACTAATAAACCGCGTACGTGCTGCAGATAAAGATAATCCTCTTTCTACGGATTGATTATCAGCGATCGCCGTGATTAATATTCAATAATTCAATATTTCTTCGCCGAAAGGATTTTTAATTTTACCTTTTATTAAAATACCGAAGACGGTATAATCATTATCATCGAGTTCTTTTTGTCTTGCAGTTTGTATCATCTTTTTTTTTAAATCTGGTCAAGGTTTAAACGTAGGAGCGTAAGTTGGATTGATGAGGACATCCTCGTGCCCATATGCAGGAGTGGTTCATCTGACAAGGTAATATTCGCTGCAAATAAAAGCGAAAGTAATTCCCAGGTACTTTTGACATCTGCCGAAAGCAATTTTAACGAAAGGGAAAAAAAAATTGACCGTCGAAATATTGTCGTGGATTACAATACCTGTTTTTAGCTTGTATACACATATGCTGGACGTCGTTATCAAGATCGTGAGAAGAAAAAAAAAAAAAGAATGTTTCCTTAGATTTTTCAAAGAGATTACGTTTGACATTCACAACCGGTTTTTTAAAAATAATTTTTCCTTTCTCGAAAATAGGGAAACTTTCCTTTTTTCCAGCGGTTCACGAATGGGGCGAACAACAGAACAAGAGGACTGGTCGTGTGATTGCTAAAGGCTCAAAACTAAGAGGTCGCAGGAAAATCAAATTTTGTGCCTTTAAAAAAAATCAAAACATTTCGTCAAACAAATTTTTGAGGTGTAGGGACCAAGATGATCAGCAACCCTCTGTGCCTCTGTATTTTTCTCAATCAGCTTGCTGGTTTTTAACATTTCCAGGCTTTACTCAAGTCATAAAATCCGAGAGGCAAGCTCTTGCTACCGTTTGATAAGCAAACTAGAGAATTCAAAATTTTTAAAAATTTTTGAGGTGTAGGGATCAGCGACCCTCTGCGCCTCTACATTTTTCTCAATCAGCTTGCTGGTTTTAACATTTCCGGACTCTACTCAAGTCTTAAAATCCGAGGGCCAAGCCCTTGGCGCAGCCTGATATGCGAACTAGAAGTACAACAATTAACATGAAAAACCTGAGGCTCAAACTAATCGAAAGAAGCTATTTTTATTCTTCTTTCCGCACTTGACATTTGGAAGCTGACCAAGATACTGGAAAGGAAGTTGAAGACCATTCCAGTAGCTAAATTGTGGCTAGTTAACATTTTGTTGATTTATTAAATTTTATTGTTTCCAACAACGGAACTCAAAACTCGTAAACAAACCCAAACAAGCTCGAGCAGGTCTCGACAAGTTTTGACACGTCGCAGAAAATGGGAAGTTGATTTCCTACGTTGATTTCAGGCCTTCCATAGACTAATCTAGGCTGAAGGCTTGGTCATCTCAGCTTTCGGATGGAAAAATTGCCTCTGGACCCAAGTGGTCGCGAGGTTAGAGGGATCCTTGGCAAAAGCTAAGACTGTTCAGAAAAACGTATAGTGGACATTTATATGAGAAAGGGCTTGGAAAGACTTTCTCTATTTATATGCGATATAACAGTAAAAAAAAAAACCTAAAAGAGGGAAAATTCTCGAAATAAATTCGAAAAATGTTGAGAAATGTTGTTCTAACGAACTAGTTTTTATGTCGAGATAATGTAATAAACAAAATATTAGAATGTTTTGAGGTCATATGAGATAATCTCTAGGTCAGTCATGAAAGAAAGGTCGTTGGATAGAACAATACTGTTTGTTTAGGTTTAGTCGCATCTTTTTAATAATATCTAACTACTTTCCCCTATAATAATAAATTGCATATTGCATCAGCTTAATTTGCATCGGCGTTACCATAACTATCAAGATTTTAATACCGTATTGTACTTAAGGGCACCCCAAGCCTCGCCAAGAAAATCTTGTCGTTGACCTCGAATTAACTTTCTCCGTGATTGGAAAATTTGAAAACTTTCGCGGTTTTTAAAAAAAAAGAATCATGTTAGTTGAGCATCAAAATACGAGAGCAATTATTGCAATAATCAATCACTTTGAAACCGAATTTAATTTGAATCAAGTTTTTATATTTTTTTATTACTTCATGTTTGCGCGTTTCCCTGCCAGGGGTTAAACAATTTTAGCTCCTATTTAGTTATGGTTTAGAAAAGTTAAAGGAATCATTATTTATGCACGATGCATGATTCGTATGCAGGCGATGTTCAGTTCCAGACGGTAGTAGGCTTGTCTCTATTTTTTTTTTAAAAAAAATCGAACAGGAAACCATCGATGACGCCTTTAATAAAATTATTCTAAGAGCATTCACGAAAACTGAACAATGGACTTGAAAAAAAAAAAGAATAATCATGATTAGAATATTAAATCGGGGTAGTCGAAAAAGCGTTGACAATTATGTATTCCATATAGTGATTTATTAAATATTCTCGATAAAGAACAATGAGATTATAATCAGAATTAATCTGATAGATCATTTCTACGCTTGTTTTTTTTTTTTTGTAATAATTTTTTTAATAGTGGGATGAATGAAGGGATTGGGTAAAAGCTTTTGGCGAGACTGAAAGAGTGTCATTCAGTGGAGGAGTGATGGGTTATAGTTAAGAGCTGGGCATGTCTTGGTTGGCCAAGTCAACTAGAGGTTCAAGTTTATATGTCACTAGAGAGAGCTAGGCCCGGACTGGCAGTTTTACAGAGGACACGAGTAAAAATTAATAGAAGCGGAGCTTTAAGGTGACTACAAAATTCCAGTAGAGCTGTTTTTTATAATAAAAAAAATTGGCTGACACTGTAAGAAGACCGGGTTAACTATTGATTAGTCCATAAGTGCCCTGTCTTCTTAGAGTTCAGGTAAAAAATTTTTTTATTTAAAAACTAAAATTTCGGAAAATTGTCGCATTCTCTTGTGAAAAACACACCCGATTCCGTTTTGCCGGTAGCCCAGTGGGTCAACTTGAACAATTTTGTACCGAACAAAAGTCTTAGCCACAGAGAAAAAAATTCAAAAGTATAATTCAGAAAGTTTCTTCGACAATATTTTTAACCTATTTTTTATTTTAACTCAAGCCTCACATTCCCACAGACATTAATTCCCAACCTAATAATCCTTATGATCATTCCCAAATCTCACGATGGTGGCGACATAAAGGCGCAAATATAACATTCTTACTTTAAACCCTCGAGCCTTGAACAAATTTCCAAAACAGAGCAATGACTAGGGTCTAGTCTAATATTTTCATATATGAAGCACCCATCATCTCATCGCCCATAGTGCAATATTAAATTAGAAATTTTTAGGTTTTTTTTTTCCCCGGTAATAATTATACGTATGTAATAACTTATATACTTTAAGGGTCGGAGGGACTAACCTATACGAACAAACTATATTTATGGTAAGCCCGAATTATTAATTCAACATTTTAAAAAGAAATATTAAATCGTTCCCCCTGATCATTTGCAACATTTTATACACAAATTAACGCGGACATCAATAAGTATTATCGCATGCCGATTATTACAACCGCTAATTAATTCATGATTTATATTTTTAAAAAATTAATTAACACGAAAATGTATATTTTATCGGAGGGGATACGTGTAGTGTAAGATGTATTAATTGCTAATGTCAAATAATTAATAACAATTCAATAATAATACTGGGGGGATTTAATAATCGATTAATTTTTATTTATTAATTTGCGCCTAATTTGGGAAAGTACCCGGGAGGAGGAAAAAAATTTGGAGTGGCCAAAAAGTTCTCGCTTTGTAACTTGTAATTACAGCAAGTTTGAACTTGTTCGAGATCTCAAAGATTCTCGGGAGCAATCTCTTGCAATTTCTTTTCCAGATTTTCCATTGAGATTTATGATGAAAAATTCTGGGAAAAAAATTTTTTACTCGGAAAAAATTCTAAAAAATTTTTCTATCAAAAAAAAAAATTTTCCACAATTTTTTTTGGAAAAATTTTTTTTAAAAATATAAATTTGTCCAGAAAAAATTCTGAAAAAAATTTTTTTTTCCAGAAAAAATTTTGAAAAAATTTAGAAAAAATTTTGAAAAAATTTTTTTTTCCAGAAAAAATTTTGAAAAAATTTAGAAAAAATTTTGAAAAAATTTTGAAAAAATTTTGAAAAAATTTTGAAAAAATTTTTTTTAAAAGAAAAAATTTTGAAAAAATTTTTTTTAAAAGAAAAAATTCTGAAAAATTTTTTTTTTTTAAAAAAAAAATCTGGAAAATTTTTTTTTTAAAACAAAAAATTCTGGAAAATTTTTTTTACTCAGAAAATTATGGGATGATCACTGCCTGATTTCAAATTTTGTTACAAGTTCACAGCAGCTACTCCCACTATGAATGACTATGCGGCTCTGCCTCTTCCTCAATATCAAATAACAGGCTATCACGAACCAATGCGATCGGAAAAATTTTTAAATAGCAAACATCCGTTTACAATAACACCTCAAAGTGAAAACTAAACGAAAGGAAATAAAAAAAAAGATAATAATAAAAAAAAGATTAAAATCCTCGGTAATTGATCAAGAAAATAAAAATTATTACAAAATGCAACGTTTGAAAAAAAAACCAAAACAAATAAAAACATACGAGTAAAAAAGGAGTCATCGAACTTTCTTTGGCAGCAAAATCAAGATCAAACTTTCACCAATATGAACAGATTAACATCCACATAAGATAAATATTACAAATAATTTATGTTGGAAGTTGCCGGCCATATCAAGTAAATTACCATGATTTAGTTTCATTGACGAAGACGCATTTCAATCCACGCATGCGCATAAAAAAATTATGCCACTGTTTCATACGACTGGTTTTGTGTTGTTTATACCTTTAGGCGTGTTGCACCGAAAAAAAAAAAAAAAATTAAAAAGGAAAAAAAAATCCGCTACACTTATGATTAATAACGCTGATACCAGTAAATGGTTCGAAAATCAAAAAAAATTAAACCACATCCGTCAAGATTTATCACAAACATCAGTAAGTTTTTTTTTCCCGTCCGAGATGAATCAATGAATTAGTTCGTACCTTGAGCTAATCCACTTCATTTTCACACGGTTCCCCTCAGCTTCTTTGTTAAATGAGTTAATGAGCTCAGAGCAATTTATATATTATTAGAACCGATCGAAAGACCGTGAATTTTTCCTGGATAAGTAATCCAGAAGGAAAAAGGAATTAATTGAAGATCCGGTTGCTAAAAATGGTGAATCGTTACAGTTTATACGTGCAAACTACTTTGTTGTTATCTTCTCTTAAACAAGAGGTCGAAGGAGGAAATGCCCGTAAGGGGGCTTGTTTTTTATAATAACACATGTTCTGAAAGTAGCCACCCTTATTAAAGATTATATTCCGTGGATTTTTTTTTTGAAACAATGTAATGTAATAAATTATAATAAAATTGATGTAAGATGAAATATACTGTATCATCTTTTAAATAAGATTGTAATGATTTCTTATATCAGTGTAAATAATGTATATTACATGATGAATTAATGAATTATGTTAGATAATAAAAAATGTATGGAAATGTATATGGTTGAGTTATAATGTTCAAAGCCGGCCCAATTATTACAAAATATGTTTACGCTTTCGTTTTCAAAGGATTTAAGTCTGTAGGGGAAGCTATGCTAGGTAAGATTATTTGGCTCCAAGGGAGCCGTTTAAGGTGGTGCTCGCTTAGGGTATTTGCGCCATTTCTAAAAGATGACAGCTCACATTGCGAAATATTTTGGGCCCTCTCAAAATCGTAGTGTTTGCCCCTCCCCTTAAGAATTCACTGAAAATTCCTGATTGGCTGAAGTGAAGGGACCTCGAACAAAGTGGGCCTCTGAAGCCTAATCAAACTCATGGTAACTCCTCCACTGTGCCTGGCGACTGGCGAGTCACCACTTCTAAATCTGCCAGATCTTCGCAAGGAAAGCGAAACTAAGTAACTTCAGGATAGTGGGTCAGAGCCCCACGTTGGGCGCAAATGTCGTGACCTGCCAGCGAACCAAAAAAGTTTAAGTCAGCAGTCACCAAAGGATTACATTTGCTGCCCCAACTGGAAACAGTCTGCAAATTTACATCCCTTCCAGAAGCCCAGTCCGCCCCTGCCCCTATGTGAAATTAAAATCTCAACCTTCCTCATACGTGTCGGAACCTGTTTCACCCCAATCCAAGAATCCTACTTTACATTTTCTGCAAGTGACAACTTGTCGAGACCTGCACAAGTTTGTCCAAATTTGTTTCTGATATTGACAGTCTACTTCTTCTTCTTTAAATGCCCGTGGCGATCCTTTGTTCTCAACCACTGATGATTTTAGGGAGCCGTACTAATGATACAACAATCAAAATGATGGATCTAACAAAAGTCTCAAAATTGAGAATATTTCCAACAAAATCTGAATTTCCACTCGATGCACACAATACCATTTCATTATTTCTTTAAAAAATTTCTCTTCCACCCTAAATAATAACATGAAAAAACAAATTGACTGGGCGCAATCGACCATTTCAAAATTATGAACAGTCACAAAGAAAAAGAAATCCGAGTTGATGGCTCAGGCGCCACAATCACACAATAGAAAACATAATATATTGTACAAAAATTTCCACGGAGTTGAATCTAAACTCTCCAACCTCGCAAATAAATCTATAAATTATACACCAAAGATAAAAATCATTTTTTTTTTTTCATCCGGAAATCCAAACATTACATAAAACCTACATTCATTATAACCTATCCAACATAGTTTCTAATGACCTTTTAACAAAATGACTTACAAAAAAAAACACCTCAGCAAATTTATTAAATAAAACAACTTACCGATTCGCGAAAGAAGAAGAAAAGAAAAATAAGAAAAGAAAATTTCACTACAAACGGGATTAACACGCTAACCGAATCAAACAAATATTATGTAATACACAAAGAGCCTAAAATGAAAGAAGAAAAAAAAAAGGTGGACGGCGCTAGAATCGGGGAATGAAACTATTTATAAACAACCAGCTTCAGCTGTAAAGATAACCGAACTGAACCTCCGAATAAAAAAAAAATTTAAAATGATGGAACCTGTTCCATTTTGAAAAATTCAAAACACAGGTTACCCTATTTAAAACATATCTCAACGGTATATCGTGGTATGTTTATACCGGAGCCCAGACGAAGCGTAAAGATGCGTGACCGTATAAGATAAGCATAAAAATTAAACCCGGTCCAATTTAACAATGGGATCAACCCCGCTTGCTTTGAAAGTGAATGATGTAGGTATAGGTTCCGAACGCCTTGAGGGTACGGCTTTTTTGAACAAGTTCAAGGAGAAGACCACCCTACGATTTCTTCTTCTCCAACAAAGATTAAATAATTATTAACTTCATTTCGAGAGAAAAAAATCTCACCTTTGTTCTTTTTTTTTATTCCCTTTTCACGTAATATGGAATCATACTGATTTCTTAGTGATTCACCGGGTTATAATTATTCATTACATTATGAGCTCTTTAAACTTTTTTTTTTTTTTTTTACGTAATATGCTATTTTTGCACTTATAAATTCACGAAAGAGCATGCGTGATGCATTTTGCTTACCCATTGATTGTTTCTGATGAATAGTGACGTTTGTTTGCAAACTGGACGTTGATTACATAGACACTTTATTCATTAGTGCGCCGCAATTCAATTAGAAGAACGTTTGCTTGTCATATCGAAGAGGAAAATAGGGATTGCTCAGTTGGAGGATCTTAAAGAGACCTTGGGAATGGCGTGTAATAATAATGATGAACGAAGGAAGCTCCGAAATGAGGAATTAGCAAGGAATGGTGGGTGAGATCCTACGAGAATGTGTTTGCAACAATAACATCCGTGAATAGTGACGAATAGAGGACATTGTGAAAGAAGTTAGGCAGAGAAGACCTTTGGGAAGGTCGCGACTTCAATGGTCTGCTGGTCATACCTTCCACGGATAAAGCAGATTGTACTAAGATTGCGTACCCTTTAAAAGCCGAAAGAAGAAGATAAGCATGTGAAAAGTTTCTGGGACGTTCAATTTTTTAAAGATAAGCTGCTAGCGTGACCCACGTTCAGTGAATTGATGAAAACAAATCAAACCAATGTGGCACAGCAAGGGAAACTCTGACCCAACATTACCAAATTAAGAGCCTAGAAAGAGGCAGTAACCAAATCAGTTGCTGCTTTGTGGCTCTTAGTGACCAGTAGCAAGATAAATATGCTGAACTATACCGTCCTCAAAAGTTCCAGACTGCTGAAGCATCGCCTCTCTTATGGAGTCGGCGATCATCATAGCGATTTGTATTTTGCAGACGGCTGCCCGGAACAAGGATCTGGTGCTTTTTCGAAATTATTCCCGAAGATTTCGTAGGTAGGAAGTTCCCGGTCCCCGTTGTCCTACAATCTTGCCTTGTATATTTTTCCAACTAACGATGGAATTTACAGAGCCTGAAGCCCTATTGCCGCATCCGAAATCGTTCGCCCGGCGGACATGCCTGGCATGAAATCCTCCAATCAGGAACTCCGAGCCGACCCGCATCCATTGATCCAACTCTGCCTCCCGGTATCTAAGCCTAGGCCTTGCCGATTACAACCATCTTCAGTCCTACATCAGTATTAGCGAAGCTGCTGCCCTCCACTAACTCATAACCCTGAAAAGGGAGCTCACAATAGGGTAAGGACGCCATTCCTTGAGCAAGACAAAAAATGCCTTACCAATTACCCCTCCATCGACTACCCTACCATAAAGGTTAGTGGCCATGGTTGTAATGTGGCCATTTATCAGTATCAATGAGGTTTATAATGGACCAATCAACGAAAAAATCACATGCGCTTGAAGTAGGGATGGTACCTATTCTTCTTTAAATGCCCGTTGCTTGACGGATATTGGCGATCATCATGGTGATTCTGACTTTGAACGAAAAAGGTTCTGAATCCTGGTCGGATCAGTCTCTAAAATTTTTGAGCGAGGATTAATTTCCTCGATCTTCCCCTCCATCATCATTAGCAGGAGGACGGTTGTCAGGAAATCTTCGAGGTGCCTCTTCGTTGGTACCTCTATCATACATATGAATCGCTTGCTAATTATGGTCTACAGAATCTTGAGATACAATTGTGAGGGCGAACGACTGACACTATGGAAAAGAATACTTGATGAAAAATCATCAAAATTACCGTAACCATTATACGTCGGCCACTATGCTCCACAAAGACTCACTTCGAGGCTGAAATTTCTGCAACCCAACTCCCCAGAAGCCACTCACTCCTAACTCTAATCTTATCGTCCAAACTCTCACTCATAATAAAACATCTCTGGGAATCCTTAAAAGCAAATCGAGGCAAGAGAGAAAACCATTATTGATGATCATCCAATTAAACTGCCCACTTCCGACCTACCTAACTTATGACTCTCCCAACAAAAAAATTATAAAGAGCAACAAAACAACAAAGGAGAAATAAAACACTAGACCGGCAAAATAAACAAGTTACAAAGGAAAAAGATGAAATAATCATCCCTCTTCCATCAAAAAAAAAAAAAAAAAACCTTAACTACCACTACCATTATCAAGCATGTCATATCTTCATAACACTTCAAGGGCATCACGGCTGTCAAATCTTTTATTTCCTAGAAAATATCCATCGCACCCATTTGTTTCAACAAACACAAAATACCGACGAAGAACCATATTAAAAAAATATTATGCTTTAGTAATCTAAACAATTACCATTCGATAATAAGCATAAATGATCAGGCGGGGAACCTAAACCAAAACAGCCTAATTTTCTTTTAACAATCGAAATTGATTCAATGAGAGGAAATGCATGAGCAGCAGCAATATTCCCACGATTCCTTTAAGAAGTAAGAAAAAAAAAAATTTAGTTGATCTTTCAAGGTTAACTATGGACACTAATTGAGAAGTTAAAATAACCTTATCTCATTTGGTAGACTGTCATAGTCTGTTTATTATTTTAGGATGCGTAATCGATCATTTTTCGTAGACTTGATGTCAGTCAGGTCTGTTTAACTTTTCAATGTGTTCATTTCGATTGATACTGAAATCCAATATTTCGGGGGGGGGGAAATAATCTCTTTGCGGGTTTCTTTTATTTAAGATATTGAGGTAGATAAGGTTTCGGGTAGAAAGCTTGGGCTTTCGACTTATAGAGTCTCCTACTAAGCCTGCGTAGGGGGTCCCCCAAAAGATTAAACTGATTTCCATGTGATTTATTTGAATTACTCATGATTACCATAAATACTAGTTAAAAGCATGAGCTCAACACATGGTTTGTTCACATAACCGGTTCCAAGTTTATCGACTTCTCAAATTTGACAACCTTTTTTATTCATGATGTACAGCTATTGGTTTTTCTTTTGACGGAACCGATGCCCTGTAGGTGGATTCGAAAAAAAGTTTTTTGGACGTAGACTGCTGGTCACTCTATAATTACGACAGATAAAAATATATTAAGAGAGCATTCCTTCTTTTTTTTTTTGAAAGAGGTGTAAAGGGTGTATTGATGGGAGGCGGTGTGTAATGATGGTGCGTTCACAATGACCTAATTGTCGGGGATTCAAAAAGTTTTCGAGTGTCTTGATTCAGAAAGTCATATCCTCCTTCAGCCTCCTGAACCTCTTCCAATCTTTGGGGCCATCATTTTTATTTTTTGGTGTCTGAATTCACCGTTTTCGAGTCTTTTCTCTGCATTTCGCTGAGTAGGGATCCTGAAAGGGAGAGAGGGCTGCTGGAGGTAGCCGGTCGCCCCCCCAATAAGAAGCTTATGGGCTACGTCCACTTCGAGATCATGGTATCCCTCTGCGTAGCAGACGAGTTATCGAAGTGTCCACTCCCTATTAAGCTTCTTAAGTGGCTCCATTTATCCTGAGCGGTCTACCCTGAGGTATTGGACTTGTAGGGCGTCCATCAAAAACCTGCATTATCGTTCAAGACGGGCTACATGTCCTGTCCACTGAAGCCGACGGGCTTGATCATACTAGTGACCAGCGGCTGCTCCTGCGGATCTCTTCATGCGAGCGCATCCTTAAAAACCCCGTCACTGGATCTCTCTTTGGCCCTTTCCTGACAACAGATTACATGATTCACAGCCATAAGTTAGGCGCACGACTGCATTATAAACGGTGAGGTTTGCTCGGACCGAGAGGACTCTACTGCGGAGAATATCTTCTTCTTAGACTGCCTTCCCGCGACGGGAATTGGCTGGAGAGGTTATTGCGCTATGAAAGACACCCTAGCTGAATCGACTCGCTGAATCCTCGGACATGATGGCTGTACTAGGGAGATTAATACAGTAGCATTCCAACACCTTCCGAATCGCAGCACAGGAGCCATACCGTCAATCCTCTACTCTGCCTCCTGCTTTCTGGACTTAAGCCTAGCTAACTTTTACCGTCTTCAGCCTTAAGTCAGTACTGACAGGACTGCTGCCCCCTACCAGAACCCTTATCAGATTACTACCTCCCGGGTCAGACGGAATCTGGAGCTTGTCAAGGGCAGGTGAGTTAAACTTAAAGCAGGACTATCAATGTTCCCGCCGCCTACCCCAACGGAGAATATGGTCCAAAGCAAATAACAACGGTCTCCACTCTGAATCCGGACAGCGACCTCCTTGTTGATATCGTTACCCCTCGTGACGAGAGATCCAAGATACCGTTTAGTAACATTCTTAAACTTCATCCCTTCCACCTCCAGAGAATCCACATCCTGCCTAATCCTCGCCATCTGTAGGTATTCTGTTGAGGCTTCTATATTGTGTTAATCTCTTAGTCCTGCTGGCCACATTGCCACTTCAGGTCTGCAGGGCGATTACTCGCGTCTGCCAGCTGATCAATTGATTTTTCTTTCGACGCTGAAGCCCAAATGGATCTTTATCTCTCGAAGTTTCTAGACCAAAAGCAAGAACTGACAAAGATCGAAGACCTTCCTCTTCAGAGTCATGGATATTTTCGGAGATCTCAACACGTATCTCGCAAAAAGGCTCCTTAAGAAAAATGCACCCTTCCAGTAATTTCCTTGTTCAGCACCAAAACATTCCATCATTAGTACTCCCAGTACTCTTTGTCAAACCTCTATCAATTTGTCTACAAATGCATATACTTGAACAAGTTTCGACCCTTCCAAACACCCTTTTAAAATATTCCATTTGCCATTGGGAGATACAACAATAAACAAAATCCACTTCTCGTTCCTAAACCCTTCAAAATTATCTCTCAAACTATCCTCATTTCTCTTCAACTTAAAAAATACAACAGTCGACATATTCACTTTCATCGTGACCACACTCTCATTATAACTCTGACTGTAAAACATTTTTACGATATTACGCTAAGATTTTTACGAGTCGGAAAGAGAAATTAATCAATGGCCAAAGAATAAAAAAAAAAAAGAGAGTAAATAAAATTAAACAAAATCCTTTATATACCTTCCACTTTAAAAAAAAAAAAACACAGACCGTCTTAATCATAGTAAAAGATCACATAAAAAAACTCTCATCTAATGAATCAACATGGAGACATCTTTGTCCTTAGGTTAATCTTGAAATGAATGACAACATCTAAAAGGTTAACTATGTTTTCAAATTTTTTTATGACAGAAATCTGAAAAGCACCAACCCCCGTTGCGCATCTGAATTAACCTCCCGAAAAGATAAGAAAGTATTTATTGCCGACCATTCTTTTTTAAAATGGGATTTTAAGCCATCGTCGAATTCGTAGGTGGTTTAGGCCATTAATTTTTTTTACGTAATTCAATCCAACCTTGTCATAAGGATTTTACGGATAACCGACGCGCATATAAACACAAAAAAAAGGGAAAGTTCAATTTCATTGTAATTAAAGGAAAGAAAGCAATATCAATTGAAAATGATCAAAAAAAAAAAGAAGATTGCATCGGTTTACAAATTGGGAACAATCAGGGAGTCACGTCCAGATTGGCTGATTACTTTGCCAACTGACCCAAGCCATCATACTTTCAAGTTACACTTTCCATCCAGATGAAATTCAATAGCCGAAAATTTTAAATGGAATAATTGCAACTTGCTGGATGGATGATTTAAAGAGAAGTTTCGGAATTCTCGTGAAAAATTGAAAATGATGCCTGAAAGTAGCTCTAATCGAATTGCTATAATAACGGGAAATTATTTATCAATAACCCGAAAACGGTGTAATCTACCTTGACCAAAAAGGAATTAAAAATTTGCCACAATTTATTTACATATACCCGGATTAAAACGCGATTTCTTTCGCTTTTTTTTCTCCCTAAATTTTCAGTTCACGAAGAAAAAGTTAACAAAGGCCATGACACGGTTTATCGTCAGCTTTTGTTCAAAGATTCGGTTACGGATTTACGATATCGACATCTGATGCAACTCAAAACAAAATACGATCATAACTTAATCTTTTAAAAAACTACTTGACTGGATTTATTATTCTGATTTACAAAACGCCTAACTTCGGATTATAATTTGCAAGGAGAAACTGAACCAGTCTGCGGTTAGTATAAAAAAAAGGGGAGAAAAAAAACAGATAAAACATTTCACCTTGACAAAGAGCGGATCGGTTTTTTTTTAAAAAATAAGTTTGTATCGTTTCAGCGATTATGTAATGCCGCGTGAATGATACGATTATTCGTTTATTAGTTTGAGTATCTAGCCGATTACTAGGACACCGTGGCGAAATCAATCTGCAAACCTGATCGCCTTTTTTAAATGTTTTATTGCAATATTTAAAGAAGCCAGGTGGCTTGGTTGACTCAGATTAATTTATTTTGTTCGGTTAAGTGACATCTTACGACAATTTTAGGGATTAAAAGAAATTTAATCGAGATTGAAGTTTTGTAACGAAATTAGATTTTATGGGAAGCCGATCTATGAAATTAATGTTAATTGAAATTCGATTAAAACGCTTAAAAATTTAATTACTGGCATTGTACTTTTAAATATTAACCATTAATTTTCTCTAAAATTTTCTAAAATTTTTCTTTATCCAGTCAAAAATAAGGATGTTTGTGACTAAAAAAATTTCCCTTTAAAAAGAAAAAAGAATTTTTCCTATTAAAAATTTTTCCCCCAAATTTTTTTATTAAATTTTAAAAAATTTTTCCCCCAAATTTTTTTTTATAAATTTTAAAAAATTTTTCCCCAAAATTTTTTTTTTAAATTTAAAAAAATTTTTCTCAAAATTTTTTCCAAAAAATTTTTTATTATAATATTTTTTAATTAATGAATTTTTCCTAATGCTGAGTCTCCACTTGTGAGTTAATCAACAACTTTGATTATCTTTTCTTGAGCATTAACCTTCAAATCAAAAGAAGTATGGTTTTTTTTTAGTCAATGGCTTTGCTTGTCCAAACATTTTTCGTGTTTTTAGATGTTCGTTGATTGAAAAAATAAAAGGAATTCGATGGTGAAAAAGTTAATCCACAAGGAAAGTTAATCAAAGTTGTGGATTAACTCACAAGTGGAGACTCGGCATAAAAAAATTTTTCCCCAAAATTTTTTATAAAAAAAATTATTTTTTTTAAATTTTAAAAAAATACTTATTTTCCCAAAATTTTTTTGTCACAACAACTTGTCAAGAATTTTCGGTTATTAAAAGAGTTGTCAAGAATTTTCATTTTTCAAAAAATTTTGCCTCAAATATTTCTTTATTAAAAGAATTTTGTCCAGAACTTTCTTTTATTCAAAAAATTTTCTCTTAAATTTTCTTTTAGCAAAAAACCTTTATTCAAAATTTTCTTTCATCAAAATAAATCTTCAAAAAAATTTTTTTATTAAAAAAATCTTGCAATCAATTTTCTTTTAATAAATAGTTTTTATTTATATTATTTATAAATTTTCTATTATCAATAAAATTTTTCTTTAATAAAAGAATTTTGTCCAGTATTTTCCTAAAAGTTTTTCTCGTGGCACTAAGTCACCAATAAAATTTCCCGAATTGAAACTATGCTCACAGCTTACGGAAGCTAAATCAGCTGCACACTTCAATACAACTGAATAAAAGCCATTCTAACCGTAACGGGTTCTTATTGAAAACCGTTCACCGACATGATTAAGACATTGAAGCTACTTCCCAGGAAATCGCTCAACAAAAACTCTCTCGTTACCAAAAACGTGGAAGTATTATCCAACTCTAATTCATTTTACACAGATCCCAACCGGCAATATTTAAAAGCAAAAAAAAAGGACGTGACCGCTACAGCCTGTCATTATCTCAAAATATTGTTAAGTCTTCGCGCCATTGTTACTTTCCCCTGGGCCTCGAATCATTTGCTTTCGTTTCCCATTGTTTTTTTTCTGCAATGCATAAAATTACACCATAATTTATTTGCTACCGGTGACACGGATCAATCCGGGAGTCGACAAATTGCTCGACCCGGTTTCGGGTCGAGACCACCGATTAAGAACATTCGTTCCGACTCTAGGGTTAGTGGAGAGAAATCTCTTTACACTACCGAGGAATTATGACTTTACCGTATGATTTTACGGATGCAAGTGTGAAAATTCTTAACGCCGGGAAGGACAAACAGGCTTCGTTCGTTTAACCCGTGGGCTAATTAATCTAACCCCTCAAGACTCTTGGCGCATTTTTGATTAATTAATTAACTCATTCATTATGTCTTAATTGTCTTTGGTTGAAAAATATTTCTTGTGATTTGAAAGCCCTTAAGATATGCGTGAGTGTTTTTATTACGAACTCATGATTTTTCTTTTTTTGGGGGAAGAAAATTAGTATTAATGAAGTATAGAGCGCATGATTGAATACTTAGTGAGCACTATTAACTTTGAATATAGGGTTTTCATTTTTTAAACGGTGTATTATCCGAAAGATATAACTTCTTAAATATCTTTGTGGAAATTATACGCCTTTGCATGATAATGAAAAAGGTTTTTCAATTCTCATGGAGCATTAAAAACTGAATTTGGGCGAACCGTCTGGCAAAAAAAGTTGATATCGAATGCTAAAGAAACGATCCGCGAAGATTCTGCAATTGCTTCTGCGATCTAGAACTTTTGCGCACCGCATGGTTCCACAAACAAGTGTATCTGATCAATTTCATGTTCAAATCAATCTTTACAATGTTGCATTCGATTTTTTCAGATTCGTGGAGTCTTTTACTTGGATTTCCTACATTGTCTAGCACGTTTGCATTCTTCTTTGTCTTTCTTGATTAAGCCAATCGGGGTATAACGATGAAATCGCACACATTTAAGGAACCACACCGTTCGCAAAAGTTCTAGACAGCAGAAGCGATTGCGGAAACAAGCTAGATTTATTATTTAGTCCTTGAGACTAAATTTTATGAGTGGCCAAGTGGTGCAAATTTCTTCTTTAACTACAAAATCATCTACAACTGATCTGCTGCCAATCTCAAACAGCCGGAAATTTTAGCCCAAAGTATTTTTTTTTAGAAAAAACTTATTCAATCCTCAATGGCCCTTACAGTTCCATCACTAAGTGAAAGGAAGCTAACTTAAAAAATTCGCATGTGAGAAAACGTAACCTTGGAATGAATCATCCTTTTTTTTTCACGTTAGCCTTTCCCTTAGGCGTGTTACAATGAAATTCTCAATCGTGGCTAATAATTTCAATGAATCCCATTGAGTTAAATTCGTGTTAGTAGTATTTAAATATGCATATGTTTAACGGATCGTGTGTAATTATTACACAAATTTCTCCCGACGACAGATCTTTTGAAATTAAAGGTCCATGTGCCATTCTATTTTTGCCTATTACGTAACCCTCTCTTTAAAAAAAAAAAAATTCATTTAGCTTTTATAATATACTCTCTGCGATAATTATAAATTGTTTACAAACAATTTCCTGCTTATGTGTGCATTGTATTAATTTTTCTCTTATTTAGTACACTCATTCCTCTCTTATTAGATACGTTTTGTTAAAAGAATTTATTAAGAGGCTTGTAAAAGTGCGAAAGTGACTTTTAACACGGGGTCGGATGCGGTTACGAAATGTTTTAATACTTTGTTGTTTGATTTGACACAGAAATCGATTTTTTTCAATTAAGCCCGTGAAATTGAACTTAATCAATTCTTTAAGATTAATATATCCGCTTGTTTTTTTTTTTATATTTTTCACTTTTGACCTGATCTGAGTCTCTTGTGTTTAAAACAATTACAGGCTGGTTTATTATACAAAAGCCGACGAGGGCGAGGTAGCTAACCCGTACTTGACTCCAATATCTTTTACTAAAATCATAATCCGTCATCGCCTGATATTACAGCATAAAAATAGGGCTTAGAAAGCAAAGACCTTCGGATACGAATCGAAGTTGTATTGGAACTTTGATAAGTTGATGTGATGTCTTGTGTTTCGGGGTTACGTAATTGTATGATGGAGGTAATTGTTTTCCCACTAGCGTAGGCCTTGTGCCTTAAGGTTGATATCCTAACGAAGTAAGGGGGCTCGATCTTTTTGATCACGGATTGTGATGCGCACAAGAGCACGATGTCAAAAAAGAAATAGGTAAAACTGTTGACTTCTGCTTCCTGAGCATAGGGAAAAGAGAAACAAGACAAGAGTAGGACTCTTGACAAAAATTCTTTCTTGTAAAATTAGACTTTTGAACCCTCGATATTCTTCTTTCGACCTATATCAGTCCACTTTTGAACTAAGGTCTCCCTAAACCTTTGCCACACTTCCTTGTTTTGGGTTCTTTGAAACCACCTAAGTCCTGCCACCTTCTTAATGTCGTGATACCACCCCTTTTGTGGCCTACCGACGTTTCTTTTTGATGCTGGAGGTATACATCTTACTATCCGTGCTGTCCACCTATCTGAATCCTCCCTGGCGACAAGATCTGCCCATCGCAACTTAGCTGTTCCAAGGCGTTGCGCAACATCATCGAACCTCAGTCCGCATTCTCGATGGTACAGAAGATTAAAAACAAAATTTCAGTTTATTCTGTAACACAAAGTCTCGCAAGCATTACCAAATGGATGTGCTAGTAAAAAGCAAGAACCCTTTTTTATAATTGCAAGTTGTCAAGCTACCAGTCTCGCTCTTTTTTCAATTCCTTAAAAGCCCATTACATTAGCATTCGCGTCTATTTCATTTCCTTTAACCTCCACTTTTCTGCTTTAGCGTCCATTTTTTTCATTGCTCCGTTTCATTTGCTTTAGCCTCCACTTTTTTGGCTTTAGCGTCCATTTTTATGCTTTAGCCTCCACTTTTTTGGCTTTAGCGTCCATTTTTATGCTTTAGCCTCCACTTTTTTGACTTTAGCGTCCATTTTCTTCATTGCTCCACTTTTTTGCTTTAGCGTCCACTTTTTTGGCTTTCGCCTCCACTTTTTTGCTTTAGCTTCCAATTTTTTGCTTTAGCGTCCATTTTTTTTCATTGCTACATTTCATTTGCTTTAGCGTCCACTTTTTTGGCTTTCGCCTCCACTTTTTTGCTTTAGCTTCCAATTTTTTGCTTTAGCGTCCATTTTTTTTCATTGCTCCATTTCAATTGCTTTAGCCTCCACTTTTTTGGCTTTAACCTCCATTTTTTTTGCTTTAGCCTCAACTTTTTTGGCTTTAGCGTCCATTTTTTTACTTTAGCATTCATTTTTTGATTGCTCCCCTTTTTTCCTTTATCGTCCACTTTTTTTCTTTAGCGTCCACTTTTTTGCTTTAACCTCCACTTTTTTGCTTTAGCGTCCATTTTTTTTCATTGCTCCATTTCATTTGCTTTAGCCTCCACTTTTTTGGCTTTGGCCTCCATTTTTTTGCTCTAGCCTCCACTTTTTTGCTGTAGTCTCCACTTTTTTGCTCTAGCCTCCACTTTTTTGGCTTTAGCGTCCATTTTTTTGCTTTAGCGTCCATTTTTTTGCTTTAGCGTCCATTTTTTTGCTTTAGCGTCCATTTTTTTCATTGCTCCACTTTTTTGCTTTAGCGTCCATTTTTTTCATTGCTCCACTTTTTTGCTTTAGCGTCCATTTTTTTGCTTTAGCCTCCACTTTTTTGCTTTAGCGTCCATTTTTTTAGCCTTAGCGTCCATTTTCTTAGCTTTAGCGTTCATTTCGATTGCTTTAGCGTCTATTCCCATTGCTAACCAGACACCAGCCTGGGCTGAGCCCTAACCCCCTAACCACTTAACCCCTCTACTCAGCCACTGCTTTCACTTACATTCATCCCATGGTTTCAAGCCAAGAACTAACCTCACAATAATCTTAATCCGTGTTCAATCGATTACTATGTGTTTTCCAGTTAAACTTTGCGGTTTGATAAGCGTAAATGCATCGGATAACTTACCTAAAAGAAAAAAAAAAGATAAAGATCAAAAGGTCGTGAAATGCACAGGCAACATATGCAAATTTTTATATTTAAAAAAAAATATCTTTCCCAATCGTCAATAATATTTCGTCAATCTAGGTGTCAAAAAACTATTCGAACTCCCGTTAGAAAAATAAAAAAAAAACCTCAAGGGCCATCCTTAAACAATTTCATAATCTCAACGCATGCAATCCTACTTGTAGCAATGATTATAGCCAACTTGGAATGATAATTAGTGACAGAGAGTTGTAAAGGAAATGCATTTGCATGAAGATGACTGGTGGTGATGAAGTCGCATGAGGGATATATCGTGGAAATTCTTAAGTATTATATTCCATGTCAAGTGAATTTCATTAAGCCGTCATATTTAGAATAAATTTTCATAAGAGCGTTTAGAAAATTTTTTTTTTATTATTTTTAGATTTTATTAAATGGAAGCCATCGACGTCTCATTGTACGTTTCACGGTTGGAGTCTCCGTTTTGTGATTATAAACAATTCGCACGTCTGATCTAAAAATTGCACGGTCATGTATAGGATGTTATTTAAAAATCGAACTTTCATTGAATGGGAAAAGTGGGTCGATGTAGAATTATCAACCATTTATAATATACTGTGTGAAGTTTGTTTAATGGTTAGACCGTTTAGGATGTGCACGGTTGACTAGTCATCTAAATAGCGATGCATGTCCCATTTATTTTTTTTTCTATACTAAACTCTTCCGCTTAAGAGATTGTTTTACATTTAAATGCTACCACCTTTATTATGAAAAAAAAAATTTCTAACTTTCTAGATTTCCGGTAGCGTGCAGCTATCACAAAGTTTTAAGATCATGCAGACGTTTAAAATGTTTGCTAAGGTTTTTAAATCTATCTCAGACAAAGTTGGTAGAATTAGATTCTAATGTCAAAGGCAAAACTGGTAGAATCAAATGTGAATATTAAAGACAAAATGACTGTGATGAAATTTGAGTGTCAAAGACAAAATTAAATGAATCAGAATTGAATGTCGAAGACAAAATTGAATGAATCAGAATTGAATGTCGAAGACAAAATTAAATGAATCAGAATTGAATGTCGAAGACAAAATTGAATGAATCAGAATTGAATGTCGAAGACAAAATTGAATGAATCAGAATTGAATGTCGAAGACAAAATTGAATAAATCAGATTTGAATGTCGAACACAAAATTGAATGAATCATATTTGAATGTCGAAGACAAAATTGAATGAATCATATTTAAATGTCGAAGACAAAATTGAATGAATCAGAATTCAATGTCGAACAAAAAATTGAATGAATCAGATTTGAATGTCGAGCACAAAATGTGAAATCAGATTTGAATGTCGAACACAAAATTGAATGAATCATATTTGAATGTCGAAGACAAAATTGAATGAATCATATTTGAATGTCGAAGACAAAATTGAATGAATCATATTTAAATGTCGAAGACAAATTTGAATGAATCAGAATTCAATGTCGAACACAAAATTGAATGAATCAGATTTGAATGTCGAACACAAAATTGAATGAATCATATTTAAATGTCGAAGACAAAATTGAATGAATCAAATTTAAATTTCAAAAGTCAAAAGAGTGGATTCAGGTTTAAAAATTAAGGCAGAATTAGTGTGAGGTGCAGCGCACAGTGCTTTACTCTATGAAATTAATCTTTGGCTGCAGCAAGTACTTTTAATATTTCAGAAAGCTTTGTTAACACGTCTCAATGCAAAAGAACCATCCTAATATTGAGGATGCTTACAAACCAATCTCCTGCATTAATTCTTTTATTACAAGACCAGAATTTAATGTCCGGGTGGGCTACACCTATAGACAAGTTTTAATTTTACATTAATATATGCCAATATTTCTCTTTTCTTAAATTTTAAAAGCAAATAAAAAATTCTTTTTAAAAGTCAAGTTCAAATCAACAACCCAAAAAATGCATACCTAACAGTTAGAATCAATCCGTCCTCAATATCATCGCTCCGGGCTTCTCATAAAAGAACCCTGGGGTCAGCTTGCACATATTAAAATCCGTATTTAAATAAGAAAAAAAAAAAAGTAAACGAATCCATGCTCTTTGCACTTTTTCTGTAAGTGAGATGAATAGTAAGCGTTTAACACTTCATAATTATTAATTACCTGTTAAACATTCAGGCCGATGTAATTTCTTTTACACATAATGAATGCTATTAACGATAATTATGATGATAGCGCTTCGTCGCCTTAGAAAAACAAAACAATTAAAACCCGAAATTTAAAAAAATGAAAAAGAAAAACAAAACTACTGTTCGGCGTATAGAGAAAGGATCAAAATTAATTACTTTTCATTTGAGTCTATTAGGAGAGAGAAAAAAAAATAATTTTTTTGTCCCACACTACTTAATATCATCTCGGAAGAATGTGAAGACTCTTGACCATTTAACTTCTTTTGACAGGATACAGTTAGGAAAGTCACGAACATGTGAATGAAAAGAAAATTTATAAGAAATGAGTTTTTAAATATCGGTATGATGTTTATTTATCGATTTATTTATTTACTTTAAAGAGGAGAATTAATGTCTTTAAATCCTGACCCTACTTTAAATAAATTTTTTTAATGTGTATTGACATTGAAAAGTGGCGTCGGAGCTAGATTTTTTATGACGATTCAATGAGAGGCCCAATTAGCCAAGCCTAGGATTTTTAGGAGGATTTTTTGAGAGTTGGCAGAGTCCAAGTTAATTTTGAAAAATGCGAAGAGCCCTTCAAAAAGATTTAATAAGTGGAAAGCATCTATTAAAATATTTAAGCTTGTCAAAGACAAAGTCACTGGTGTCAGATTTGAATGTCGAAGATAAAATTGGAAGAATCAGATCTGAATGTCGAAGATAAAATTGGAAGAATCAGATTTGAATGTCGAACACAAAATTGAAAGAATCAGATTTGAATGTCGAAGACAAAATTGTTAGGATCAGATTTGAATGTCGAAGACAAAATTATTAGGATCAGATTTGAATGTCGAAGACAAAATTGGAAGAATCAGATTTGAATGTCGAATACAATATTACTGAAAAAATAATTTCCAAAATGCTTTTTTCATTGCCAAACAATCAGAGTTGAAAGTTCTATAATGAAAGCAAAATATTCTGCATCCGTTAACGAATAAAAGCCCCGACGCCGCTGACATTTAAATAGCCGAAGGTAATTTGAGTAGGTGAGGACCCTCCACTTTTTTCTCTCTTTTCGGTAAAGACAATTAGCAAAGTAATTAAAGTTAAATTGCTCACTTATTATTCATCCACACCTTGAAAAATTAAAATGGATGAAGAAAACAAAAATCACTCAATACTTAACTCTAATTTGTGTTTATCTAATAAATATGAAAATTTTTAATTGATAAGCTATTAACCGCCGACAGATTCTGAATTTTGTTCTGTAAGTTATTAAATATTTAAATATTTTGAAATCGGTTTTAATGAGTTTTTACGGGCTCAGCCTAATCGTCTTCTTTTAATTACGATGATTGTTAAAATAAATATTAAAGAGTTTCGAGCGTGTATTGTTCAGTTTTATTATTCGGATATTTTAGAGTTGCATTTAAAAATTTTTATGTTGCATTTTCATTGAGGCTTGTACATGTTTCACTTACAAACCCCTGAAGGTGTCATTTGCTAAGATTGATAGAATGACTTCGCTAATTTGAAATTTAATGTAAATTTAGTGTTATTCAATGAGTTATATACGAAGCAGACGATTAATGATAAACTACTTTTTCTTTTTTGGCAAAGTTTTTTTCTCTTTCTTGTTCCCCGACTTGATCGATGGATTAAGTAGTTGATTGATCTAAAACCCACATAAATGTCTACTTTATTTTTTAATTAGCCCGGCTTGTTTTTTTTTTTTTTGTGGTAGAAAGCGTGGATATGTAAATTGATGCAAAGATGAGCATGTTGGCACATTGAAATGTTAAAATTTTACTTAGTCGCCAGGAGCAGCACAGCAAAGTTTGATGAAATAAGATTTGAATGTCGAAGACAAAATTGGTGGAATAAGATTTGATTGTCAAAGACAAAATTGGTGGAATGAGATTTGAGTGTCGAAGACAAAATTGAATGAATCAGATTTGAATGTCAAATACAAAATTGAATGAATCAGATTTGAATGTCGAAGACAAAATTGAATGAATCAGATTTGAATGTCGAAGACAAAATTGAATGAATCAGATTTGAATGTCGAAGACAAAATTGAATGAATCAGATTTGAATGTCGAAGACAAAATTGAATGAATCAGATTTGAATGTCGAAGACAAAATTGAATGAATCAGATTTGAATGTCGAAGACAAAATTGAATGAATCAGATTTGAATGTCGAAGACAAAATTGAATGAATCAGATTTGAATGTCGAAGACAAAATTGAATGAATCAGATTTGAATGTCGAAGACAAAATTGAATGAATCAGATTTGAATGTCGAAGACAAAATTGAATGAATCAGATTTGAATGTCGAAGACAAAATTGAATGAATCAGATTTGAATGTCGAAGACAAAATTGAATGAATCAGATTTGAATGTCGAAGACAAAATTGAATGAATCAGATTTGAATGTCGAAGACAAAATTGAATGAATCAGATTTGAATGTCGAAGACAAAATTGAATGAATCAGATTTGAATGCCAAAGACAAAATTGGTAAAATCAGATTTGAATGTCGAACACATAATTTGTGGAATCAAATTTGAGTGTCTAACACAAAGTAAACGGAATTCGATTTATTGAAAAAAGCTGATGAAATTTCACTCAATAGCACCCGCACAATTTTTCCAGAACTAAAATCTTATTTTAGCGCTTTAAAAATTTTTAAACATAAAAAATCCATTTAGTTTACATTCCCACCGTTCTATCATCCGCTGAAATTACTACCACATCGCATGAATCAATTCTACCTTGGATTTTATGCTCAAACCTTTAAAAATTTTTAACTGGCATTCATAAGGAAATAAAACTATAAGTTTTAACACCGCTAGTCGTAAAAACGACTCGCGTAAAAAATCCTGAAAGAAAAAAAAAACCCGTGACGAGAGGATAAAATTTTTTTCACAAAATCCTACGCGGTTCTTTTTTCTTATTTTCTCATCGTCGGAAAAAAAAAATCCTTTTTTACAGTTGTAAGCCGAAATTAATTTCGAATAAAAAAAATTGATAATCCGATTGTACATCTGCATACGGGATTTACATCACTATAAATGACCTTTAAACAGTCATCGATGATAAATTATTATAGGTCAAGATATTCGATAAAACATTTATATTGATAAAAAAAAACACACCTTTCATTAATTATCAATCGACTGTGATATGACAACGTCCTAATTTTTTTATTTAGCGGGGAACGAGTTGTGGGGAGGTATGACTCTTAAAAAAATTTGCCCGATATAATTTTGTTTTGCTTCTCCTTTCTTTTTTTTTTTTATATCAACGATAAGACGGATTGATAAAATAAATTTCATGTGGCGGAATTTCACTCGATTTGTAAAATGATTCATGAGATGGAAACAACCGGCTGGTCAGAGAAAGGCAATTTAAACTGATTAAATTAAAAATTACAAAGCTTGATAATCATGACGAGTTAACATGTGAAATTAAAATCTTCTAATGGTTCCCATAACGGTATTAACATTAACAGGAGCAAGGAAAACGTAAAGCTGCAAAATAAGCCTGTGGGCAGTGTCTAGAAACAACTGATTAAATACTCAAATTAAATTAATATCGTATATCTTTATCATTTACCGCGAATTTTGTTTTTATTATAATGAATTCGGCGAGAATGTGTAAATATTTTCGCACGGATTTTTGGTAATTTGAGACGTGTGGTGTGTATGGATAACATCATGTGGGCAAAACGAAGAATTCGCAGTGATATCATGATACTTTTATCCCAAGTCAGGAGCAGAATGAAACGTCAGCTCTAATTACAGAGCTTGGGTTTTGGTGCTGGTTGACTATAGGGCAGAGCTTTTTGACCCAAAGGCTGCAGCTTCATTTATCTAGTTCCTGCCTGTCCTATTAAATTAATAGATTTGGTAAAATTTTAACTTAGCTAATTTTCTCAGAATACAGTATGGCTCAATTTGTTTTTGACTTTCAAATCTGATTCTGCTATTTTTGTTTTGAACCTTTCAATATTTAACTTAAGCAAAACTGAGATTTGATTGTCAAAGACAAATGACTGTTATGAGATTTGAATGTCGAATACAAAACAACTGTGATGGGATTTGAATGTCGAACACAAAACAACTGTGATGGGATTTGAATGTCGAAGACAAATCAACTGTGATGAGATTTGAATGTCGAACACACAACAACTGTGATGGGATTTGAATATCGAACACAAAACAACTGTGATGAGATTTGAATGTCGAATACAAAACAACTGTGATGAGATTTGAATGTCAAATACAAAACAACTGTGATGGGATTTGAATGTCGAACATAAAACAACTGTGATGGGATTTGAATGTCGAAGACAAATCAACTGTGATGAGATTTGAATGTCGAACACACAACAACTGTGATGGGATTTGAATGTCGAACACAAACCAACTGTGATGGAATTTGAATGTCGAACACAAAACAATTGTGATGAGATTTGAATGTCGAAGACAAAAAACTGTGGTGGGTCAGAATGACATCTCAGATTAGCTCAGAAGCAAAATTTAAATCGCAACAATTCAAAGTATGGGCAGAAATCATTTCATAATTAAAGATTTAGCCGACTCTCACATCTGCATTTCTGCCAATAAATACTCCGCCAACCACATGCATAACCTCACGATTTTCTAAACTATCAAGTTCTTATTTTATATACTTAAGAGGGCTTGCCTTAACCCAGGCGCCAATTGAAATGTCAACCTGATTTAAAGCTTTCAATTCACAGGCGCTAAACGTGCAAAATTTACCATCGAAGCACATTAACCCGTGCCTAATCGACCCCCCATATTCTCTATTATTTCATACACTTAAAGGGGCTTGGCTATGCACTTAGAACCGATCAACATTATGCAATATTTATGGGCATAAGCCAAACCCCTACGGAATTTATTGCCATTATTCCCCGCGAAAAAAAAAAAGAAACCCTGAAATCAATTTTATAAAATATCGGAATAGATTTAAATAATAAAAAAAGGAAATGCAGACATCTTGAACTTATTAAATAACGTCTGTAACTGCTGCAGAAGCAGTGCATGACCATCCCAGGTCAAAAGTACTAATAATATGCGGATAATTTGATTCGGATAACTAAATAATAAAAGTAAATGGGCGTTAAAACTGCCCGTAAGGGATCATGGGAATTTTCTCTCCTTTTTTTTTTTTTAAAAAAAAGATGTTTTTCTTTTAGCAATGAATGAAGAGAGGGAAGCAAAAAGCGGCTAGAATAAAAAAAAAAAAACTAAACGATATTATATACAGTACCCGCGCACAAACGAACAATCCATCAAATTTTGATTTAGACAGAAAGTTCAAATCAAAATGGAATAAAAAAAACATGTTCAACGGATTTTAACATGACAATTCTTTTGTAATGTCTCAATAACTAGATGTTAGCCGCGTATTTATAGATATTTTTGCCTTTGAAGAATGACAGACCTTAATCGTTAATGAATGATTAAGTCACTTTTCAATTGTCACAAGCCACGAAGTCATTGTTCGTCGATAGAGGTCAGGCTACGGTGCTACGATGTTTCTCTTATTGACATCCGATATAGAATATGAGAAAAAAGGTGTGTCGATATGAGAAAGATCGATTTCCGTTCCTATTAAACGAAAAAATAACGGTGTGGAATCCTTTTGGTTCAAACTAAACATAGCAGACTAAAATTTGAAACTTTTGACACGTGTATCATCAAAATTGAATAAGGCAGGACTGACCTGGCAGAAAAAAGAATTTTCAGATTTTAAAAAACGGTTGCTATGGTAACAAAAGGCCCTAGCAACCGTTGCTATGGTAACAAAACACTTAAGCTGCCGTTTCTATCGCAACAAAAGGCCCTGGCAATCATTATTATGGCAACAGCAGACCTTAGCAACCGTTGCTATGGTCACCAAAGGCCCTAGCAACCGTTGCTATGGCAATAAAACACCTTAGCTACCGTTTTTGCAGTAACTAAAGACCCTGGCTACCGTTGCTATGGCAGCTACAAACTTTAACAACCGTTTCTACAGTTAAAAAAGTCCCTAGCAACCGTTGCTATGGTAAGAAACACTTTAGTTACCGTTTCTATCGCAACAAAAGATCCTGGCAATTATTATCATGGCAACAACAGATCTTAGCTACCGTTTCTACATAATATTGACCCTGGCAACCGTTGCTATGGCAATAAATGTCGATAGAAATACAAAGATAATCATTTCTACTCTCTGAATTTTTTCAAGTTTCTCATTTTGACGCTTTAATTTTAAAAATAAACATTCCCCAAACGTAATTAGTCGTTTTATTTACAATACGATCAGTTAAAGGAGTGAATAAAGTAATGATTAATAATGAATCCTCCTACTGACGATCCAGCTTTTTTCGTAAATGGCCCTCTAATGAGTTGGAGGATGTTTTTAATGCCACCGTTCTCTTTTTTTTAATATAATATTAAATGTAACATCTTTTTATCCGATGGCCTGACAATATATTTATAAAAAATTGAATTTATTCATGTCTTTACAAGGCGAACCTTGAATAGTAATCAAACACGCATGGTAGATGCGGTGGTCTTTTAACTATTTGACACTTCTGGCTATTAAATCGTTACGTTAGCGTGATCTTAAATCTGCACTAACTTCCACGTATTTTTTTTTTTTTTTTTTTATATATATATAAAAACGTCAATCCGTCTGCAAGACTGATTTAGAGCATATCGGTGATGGATATTTGGAAGCTACGACTGCTGGAATTGCTGATGGAATTGACACACAGCCTTAAGGGATTTTATTTAAAGTCGAATTAAGATATGAAAAAGAAATATTAGTGCCCTGAATAGTTTATCAAGTTCACGTTTTTTTTAATCTACGCAAAATTAATGAGTTTAGGTGGTTTAGAGTTTGAAAGAAGAAAGGATTCTATCTAAATGAGCGAAATGGTTCTAACGGGTTTAGCTTGGGCTTCTGTAAATGTTCTAACGACTCTTAGGGTTAGGTTTTGTTTTTGTGATGGAAAAAATCTTAATTTTTTTTGCAGACACTAAACAATTGGCAAATTTTCCAATACCTCTCACAGTTTCCAAAAGCTTTCTACATAATCTGCTGAAATTGCTGATAACTACATAACTCATAAAAATATCTGATTTGATTTCAAAAAGTGCTGTAAAAGCTTGCAACAAATATTTTCAGTTAACAATTAATCAAATTTTATTTGTACTCTAGTTACTTTTAAACTTCGACAAAATCAAAACACTTTGCATGATTATATTTGCTGTTGCCCAGTACTGAAAATTCTAGCAACAAAACACTTTACTTTTTCAAAACGTTAAGACTTAAAATCCCACACACCTTTTAAAAAGCCTAACACAAATATACTTTGACTTCTAAAGCCCCTGCTTAGAGGCTTTTAATCCTTTACATCAAATCGTCAACTAAAATGTTTACTCTTACATGCTTCTAAAATATGTATCGCAATCAATTCAATATTCATTACAAGCACTTGAAGAAAAAAAATGACTGATTAGCCACCAAGCCAAAAAATTACTTTCAAATCAAACCTCTCTGCAGTGTTTTTCAATCAAGATCTTCTCAAATTTTCTCGTTTTCAAATGATATTTTTTGAAAACTAACCTAACCTGGTCTGACCAATTTTCCACCCTGAAAATTATTTTTCCCACCAACAACTCAATGCAGCTAACAGTCCTTGGCTGACAAAAATTAAGAGTCAATGCAGCATAAAATTATTCTCACCTAAGGAACCTTTGCAATACAAAAACAGAATATTCACAATTACTCATTAAATTAGCAGAAAATACGTTTTTCAGGAAACACATAACCTTGAACAGTTTCGAAAAGTCATGCTAGTACTAAAAGGATTCCTTTAATCTTATCTTCTAAGGTCTTATTCCTGACCTATCTATCTTAAAAAAGTAAATAGTAAACATTTATTTTAAATTACTTCAAGAAGCTTTAATTTGCCATTCTCAATAATATTTAAAGAAACAAAATGTGGCCCTGAAATCATCCGTGCTAAAGGTTCATCCCAATTAAAATTTCATTTTCAATAATACTCCAAGCACTCAAGTAGCTATTCTGAAAATTTTCAAATCTCAATAATTCAACAGCATATACATTTTTTTTTCAGATTCATGAATTGTTCGACCTCATAGCTTTGTCATAATTTTCAGTCACTTTCATATCAGCAAAAGCTGATGAAACTCAAATTCATCTAAATCAATCTCCTACATGAAGAAATCCAATAAATCCAATTCACAAAAAATGAACATAAAAATATTCAAGTACTGCAGATTTTCCACAAATAAAAAAAATTCTTCAGCCAAAAAAAAGGAACTGGGGATAATTATAATTCAAGGCACACAGCTTTACCTTTAAAAATGTTTTTTAAAAAAAATTACCTTTTTCTGAATCCTTCGAATCACAAAACTGAATCAAATTGAAACACTTCCCAGATGAACCTCCGTTTCACCTTCACAACATTTTCCACATAACCTCAAAATTCAACAAACCACGCCGCAATTTTATCAAAAAATAAAAAAAATACGAAAAACACGAATGTATCAGAAAATCGATTTAACTAACATAAGACCCGTTCTGAACACAGTATGAGATAAAACTAAATGCAACCGCAACGGCTCTCCATCTGGATTGAAAACAAGTTGAGATTAGTGTCTAATTCCGCCAATAGGACGACACTAACAAACAAATTTTTTTTTCATTAAAAAAAACTACAATAACAAATGACCAACTTTTTATATATGATACTAGTTTTTATTAACCTTTTCCTTTTACTATTTATGTTAATCACGTCAATTCCTATTTTAATAGTAATGTAAATTGGACAGGATTAGAATTTAATACCCGGCATGGACCGTTTTTCTTCTAAAAAAAAATTTCAAAGGGGTTTGAAACGAGAAAAAAAATAAACAGGACATTCTCTCACGATTCCTTATCTATTTTTTTTTAGTTATGGTCAATTAACTACCCAAATACACTAACACCGCAATGGTCAAATGCCCTAATTGATGAGGAGTGAGTTTAATTTTTTGTTACCTCAAATGATTTTAACTTGTGAACCGCCTATTCTCTCATTCATGATTTTTAACAGGATGAATCGTGTCAAGCGTTTTTTTAAAAAATCAAATATGGAAAGGTCTTTATGAACAATTAATCGAACCCACGACAGATCAAAAATTTCTCTCTCCCGAAGTACCGTAACATCGTGATTCTTATGAGGAAGGATGTGGGATAGACAATGGCCATAAAGCCTACTCATCATTCCCTTCCCGCCTATTAATAATTGTCTCAGTCATGGCAAAATTTTAATAGTTTTCAAGAGAAAGGAAAAAAACGTTTGCCACCTTCATCATTTTTTTTTTGTTATCCTTCCAAATCCTCCCAATCCAAAAACTACACTGATGGGATTCCAATACACCCTCGACAACAGATCACTGACCTAACCTCACTTCATAATTTTCATATCCATGAAATCTTATCGATTTTTATCCACCTTGCCAAGAAAACAATTCATACATGTTATAATTCATTATGCAACTATGATTTAAATGAACAAATGATTTAATAAATATCTTGCTCTACTTACCAGCCATTAGAAGAAATTTTTTTGAGTATCACTTCCATTTTCCTTGAATATTTATAATTCATTTTGAATGAGTCATGATGAATGAAAGTTCTATACGATTTTCACTTATCTAAAAAATGAATAAAAAAACTGACTTCAGATTTGCAAAGGCCTAAAATCTACATAAGGAATGTGTCATGCTTTTTGATAAACTGTTAACTACTCTGCATTATGATAAAAAAAAATTTACATCAGCACCGAAACATTCATGACTTAATCAATGATTTAATTATTGCTTATGAATATTTGCAAATCAACACGCTCGTTTTAAGAACGAAAGCTTGCACAAATACGGATATTAAAAACACAAACGAAACGATTTGTATTCGCACTGGGAAACGTGTGACGCGCTCTCAAGCGGCTTACATGTGAACTATCGGAATAAGGATAAACACTATTGTAAACAATGGTTGAAATGAAAAAATGCCGCTCTAAAAAAGAGTTTTTAGTCAATTTTGCAGCTTTTAAATTACCTGATGGGGGTATTACTTTCTCACCAATGCCCCTGTAAAATGATTTTTAAAAAAAGCAGACCAGTCACTGAGAAAATGCAGAAAAAAACTGCACTATGTTTGAGTGTGTAATTTGTATACCTGAACATAAGAAATACCTGTAGGAATGATATTTTGTGCTAAAAATTTAAATATTTTTATGGTTTTAGCTTCTGCTTCAAAATGTCTTATCAAATAACTTCCAAAATTGAATTTGTGCAATATTTCAAAATATTTGAAAAGTACAAAAGTACAGAATCGGCTCTGAATCTAATTGAAAATTGAGATTATGCCGAGACTTCAGTGGAAATTCTAAGAAACCTTCGATAGATAGAGGCTCATGGTTCATTCTTTCCATAATAGCAACTTTATACACTTAAAATCTTGTTGTTGGTATCATTCTTTCTGTGTTATCTCATTACTCATTTGCAAGCAAAGGACACAGCATAATAATTTCAAGAGATGGCTGTACAGCCGGAGTGCAGCAGACCAAATCTCATTGCTTCAAAATGCTGTGAATAGCAGATAATAAAACTCCTTAGCACAAAAATTGTTCCAAATTGAATTTACAATGACACATGCTACCTTATTTCAAAGGATTAAGACTTTTTTAATGTAAGAGAATCATTTCTCTGGAGTAAGCGATTTGATTTCCTCTAGATCACAGGAACACATCATAGACTGTTATAGGATTTGCATAGATGAGGCCTCTCTTTCTAATAAAAATCCTTTGCCCTTAAAGGCAACTTCTTAAATAGCTAAGAAGCAAAATCCAGAATTAAAACCCCCCTTAAAAATGAACCAAACACAGCATATAAGATTCACAAACACAGCATATAAGATTGCAATCCTCAGAAGGAAGCTCGAAGATTTCACATCAGTGTTAGATTTACCAGTTTTAATTACTAAAAAACAGATGTCACATCAAATAGATGACCCAATAGAATGTGTATAATGTTTTAAAGGTTTTTTCTGTGAACCAAATAAAAAAATTAATGAGTATTAAACGGAAAAAAAATTAAAAACGCTATTATGAATATATATGACAATGTTGTTTATCCTTATAATGGCAGCCATGATGGCGCGATCGAACTGCCATCTATAGTTCGTTCCCAGTGCGAATTGTGATTGTATGAATCTTATTATTACTCACTCTCATATGAGTTCATTGCTCCGGGATTGCACTATTATTACTACGAATAACCTAATAGCACAATGCTTTAATTATTACGGTTAAATTGACAAACGGAATCTCTTGTTAAATTAGAACAAACACAAAAATGTTAACCGCAAATAAATATAGAACGAACGAAATTTTATACCCCACGCAAGCAAACGATTTCGATGAAAATTAAAGCAGACGACTTTGGAAAAAAGCCGGTTTGACCGCCGCAGTGTTGCCAATAAGTTGATATTTTCAAAACATGGGATTTATCGAATTTTTACTGTTTTATGACATGCGTGGATGTATTTCTAATTGCATACCGTAGATAAATGCAGGAATTTATTATTTCAGAAGTAGAATTAATGTTTTAAGCATGAAATAATTGTTTCTACTGGTTTTGAAACTTCGATGTTTTGGGTTGTTCGTCTTGTTGCCCTTGGAAATTTCAATATTTTTATGGCGCCATGTTGGAAATCCGTTTTTTTTTCCTACATATTGTTGGGAATGCTTTTTGGAATTTAAATACATAAAGAATTCTGTTAGTTCCCATCCATTTTTTTCCTAACATCCCATATTATATTGCACTTGATTCGACTTCGAGTTTTACATGCAATTTTAGTTGTATGAGGATTCATTTACGATATGCCATTCTACGAAAGCAGTGTGAAACTTACCCAAGTTTGGTATATTATCCTTCACGGAGGTCTTGTTCAAAAATATCTTCTCCTTTATTTACAGTTATAAGGAAGATTTTGGAAAAGGCCTCAGTGAATCATGTGGCGGTCACTTATTTATAAATCTGTATAGCTATCTGCAAAATGTTTTCCTCATAAAAATCGCCACGATGCTCAATATGGCGTTTTTAGAGATTTGCTTTGTTGTTTTTCTTATTCTTCCATTCTGTTTACAGGCAAAATAACAATGATAATTAAAAAGCGATTATTAACTCCTTTCAAGAAATTATTCTCGCTTCTCTTTTATCTAGGCCAATTCAAGGATCTAAGGTTGGGAATCAGTTCCAAGAAAATTTTTCCCAGGACTGACGATTTACAAATTTTAATTCTATTAAAACTCTTCTCTCTTTTCATTGCAATATTTCAACATTGTTCTGTTTAACAAATAAGTAAGACTATTTTTGAATTATAATTTAATAATTATTGTAAAACGAATTTAAAATAAAACATATTTGACAATTATTAAATTCATCATCTAGCTTTTTTACTAATTACAAAACTATTTACACTAAGCTTACGCACTTCGATTTTTTTATATATTTTCTTTTAAAATTTTGTATTTCATTCGTTTATTAATATATTTTATTAGCTCTTTTTCTTGAAATTTTCGAAGTTTTAAAAAAACAAAAATTGAAATTCTTTTTTTAGAAACATGAAAAAAACATGAAATTTTCAAAAAGACGCTGCCAACATAAAGAAAAAATTTGAAAACTTTTTATTGTGTTTAAGCGACAATAAGCTTCACACAAGGAAATAAACTAACAATTATATCGGGTTTCGGTAACTACAAAGATTCGTTTAAATTTTTTTTTTCAATCATTCTCTTCGATCCCTTTTCCTTTTTACTTGATTTTTATTTTGTAAATTGTCACCCAGTTCGAAGATTAAACAAAAAAATAAAACCTTTCAAATTAAAAATATATTCACAGGGATAAAAAATAAATAGACTTTTCATTTTTCAATTAATAATTTTAAATTTTTTATTTTTAGAATTAAATAAAATATATTTTAAAATTAATAATATTTCTTTTAAATATCTTCGAACGAAAACCATTTTTTTAAAATATAAAGCGGTGACATTGCAGTGCTTTAAATGTGCTAGATCTAAAAAACTGCCGCTAATACACGAATTTCTATTTTTTTTTATCAAGTCTACGGAATATCACACTTTCTTATTTTTTTTTTTTAAATTTTTGTTCTTTTTAAATCCCAAAGAATTCGACTGAACCTTACATCTAATTATTAAACTACTAATATTATTTCTTATTATTTATTATTTTCATTTTATTTATTTATTATCACTGAAACTACAATAAAACAATTTTTTTCGTTTGATTCATTTTTTTCGAAATATTTTTTTTTAAAACTTTTTAATATTCAGTCAATTTAAAGACGAAATTTTTATTTATACATAAATAGTAAAATCTCTGGGTAAAATTACAGAATTTATATCGGACACGTATTCTTAACAATTTGTTTTTTTTCCACACTAAAGTTATCCAAGACAGAGAATATTTTAAAATTTCGGGAATAATCGCCACATTTTTTTTTACAAACTCAAATAAATATATTTTTATCAATAAACCTCATTAGAAATCAACAATTTATGATATTTTCATACTCCAAGCCATGGCGTTGTCAATAAAATTTTTTAATTAACAAATACAGAATTTCTGAAGTGAACTTGATACTATTTTTTTCAATATTAGTGAAGTATACTATTTTTTCTTTGGAACTCATTCTATTGTTTAATAATTTCGCGGGGAATTTCCTTCACCCAAAATAAAAGTCTTTTATCTTTACTAAATCATTCATTTCCGTTTTTCTTAAATCTCATTCAGCGCACGATTTCAAGTTAAAAATAATATTATCATTATTCTTTTTAAAATGACTAGATACACAAATATAGTAAACATCCATTAATAATATGACACATAACAATAAATATATTTTTCTTTTATCTAGGTGCAATAATGAAAGCTTTTCTTGACACGATTATATTATTCAACTATTTTAATCGAAAAAATCAGAATGAATCGTGCACTTTTTTTAATAAATAAGGTGACTAGTGCAATGATTAAATATGTTTTTCAACATATTTTTTTTAAAAACATTTAATTATGAGGATTATATGTTAAAACAAAAAAAAATCGTGAATAATCTTTAAAAGGGCGATGATCTAAAACCAAAAATTTTTTAGGCCTAAAACTTTCTTTCAAATCTCATTCTTTTATTTCTTATTCAAAGTTTTAAACCTTTTTTCATCCAACTATCGATTAATACGTTTATAAAGTATATAATAATAGCTGAAGACAATTATTATTAATATGGCAAAAAATATTTTTTTAAAAATTATGAACTGAATCTTTAATATTATTTTTTTTTTTTTAAAATTACTTTCACTTTTTTCTTTTGATTAATATTTTGACTTTATTAAAGATTCAAATTCCATAATATTTAAACTTTGAAAATATAATACGATAATATTTCAATATTAATATTGATTTTTTTAAAAATTAATTAATACATAAGATTTTCTTTTTTAAAATATTTTAAAAAATTTAACTTGAAATCTGCTAATAAGTAAAATATGATTATCTTCGAATTTGTGGAAAAATCGCCAACCGATTAAATATAACGTTTCCGTTATATTAATAGAGGAATCAAAAAGTCTTTTTTACTTAAAAGAATACCCAGATCGAGGGCTCAGGTTCGACTGAAAAGGATAATTCTTTAAAGTGAAAGTTCGTTTATGATCCTCCGGATGAAAAACGATTTAAACAATTTCGAATTAAGATATTTTCCTCTCATTCTTCTTTAAAACCCAAATCGTTCCTTAGCCTGAGTACATCTCTCATTATTCAAGTAATTAATAAATCCGCAAGTTTTGAAAATTATAAATTAAGAATACTGGTAACAACGCCTTCATTTTCTTTTAAAGAACATCTCATATCCAACAAATTTTTAATTAACTTTCCTTTTAATAAATAAAATATTTTGTTATTATTATAACAAATTTTAAAAATAAAAAGGGGAGGAACCTCTGAAAGATTATGAGCATAGGTATTTTTATACCTATTCATTTTTTAAATCTTTTGAGGTTATGTTTCATTCGAATGTATCGAATAGATGTGGGGACATTAGCAGAGACTTGAAGCCTTGCATTTATCCTGTTTGGGGATAATTATGACACGTGTAGATTATTATTCCCGAAATTTCATATTCTTCAAAATGAAAAGTCTTGCTTTTCAGATTAAAAGTGAACTTTTTTCTTTTTTATATATTTTTTATGTTTTAAAAATTTTTTTTTCTAAATTTTTTAAATTTTTTTTCTTTTTAGAAAGCCCAGTTTTTTAAATAATCGATTTACAAATATCCTAGAGTTGCATAAGTCTTCACAAATGGTGCGTCCATTTTACAGTTTTCCCTAGAAAGAAAATAATAATTCGTTTAGTACTGTAAAGAATTAAACGAAGAAAGTTTAGGAAGATGATTTTGAAATGTGCTAAAATAAACTAAATTAAAAATTCTAGTTTCCAATCATTTTTCTTAACATTGTAAATTAAAAAAAATTTTTAAGAATTATTTTTCTATTAAAAAAATGATTGGGGTAAATGGAGGCAATTTATGGTGCTTAAATAAAAATTAATATTGTAATCGTGCCAAACCTTGAAATCGATAGATAGAAAGAGAGATAGATAAAAAAAGATAGAAAAAACAAGAGAAATGGCGTCGCCAGATATTTTTAATTTACAAGAAATTTATTTGTGCAAGAGCAAGATTGAGAATGGTCGATCCATTTTAAAACAAAAACCTGGTGGCGCCACTTACGAATAAAAGAAGAAATTACAAAAAGTAATTAAGAGAACTCATAAGTTGAGGGAATACTTTACATATGAATATTAATCGGAGCGTCCATTGAAGAAGCACAACCACAATAGATTTTTAAATAAAAAAGCAATTTGATCAGTTATAATGGGGAAGTTTAACGAGAAGATTGCCTTCTAGAATAGCGTCATTCAATTTTTGGGTAAATTCAGGGATAAAAATTAATTTTTCCCTAAAATTTAAAAAATTTTTTACCACAAAAAAAGAAGTGTGAAATTTTTTTAAGTCAAAAAAAAATTTCAATATTTTCTACAAGAAATTTTTGGCAAGTAAAAATTTTTCTTAATAAAAATATTTAATAAAAATCCATTTTTTTTTCAGTTTTTTTTTTTGCTAAACACAAATTTAGATAATTTTCTCTAGTCGAGCAAATCTTTTGATTTTCAATCCTTGTCGAGCAAATCTTTTGATTTTCAAATCTTGTCGAGCAAATCTTTTGATTTTCAATTCTTGTCGAGCAAATCTTTTGATTTTCAATTCTTGTCGAGCAATAAATCTTTTGATTTTCAATTATTGTCGAGCAAATCTTTTGATTTTCAATTCTTGTCGAGCAAATCTTTTGATAATTTTTTCTCATGAACCAAAACTTTGCTGGGTAATTGACGAGCTACAACGGTGCCTGTCAACCTTATAAAAAATTAAACTTCCCCATCAAACCATAAAAATAATAAAAAAATTTCAACAAAATTATTTTAAAAAAACAACAAAATAATAAATCATCTTTCTTTTTTTTCCTAACTTAAAATACTTACTCATCCTCCCAAGGGCATACAACTGGATCCTTAGGTTTCCCATCGCAAGTTTTTTCAGATGCTGCTTCGGCTGCAACATTCGTTACTGTAGAAGGCTCACCTTGTTCGACTTTCTCCGTGACGTCTGTTTGAGGTGTTGCCGCTTCATCCGTGGCCGCCTCAGCAGAAGACTCCGGAGCAGGCGTAGATTCAGCTTCTACACTTACATCTTCAACCACTGAGCTTACACTAATTAAAGGTGTCGTAGATATAGAAGACCGTTTACGAACACCGGATTGAGATTTTTTATTAGTTCTTACAGTTTTCGAATCAGTTTTATTGTCCTTATTTTTATCCGAGGGAGTGTCGGCCGTTGGTGGCTGCTGCGGGACGGCAGTCACCTGTTGCGGAAGGGGCGTAGCCGCAGTGATAGGGGGCATCACTGAGACATCTTCTGTGGAAGACACTGAGGGCCTAGTGCTCTCTGGAGTTTTACTTTTTGGTTCCAAACCTGTACAACTATCATCTGTCGATATAACGTTATCGCTTGCACTTTTTAATGCAGCGATCGAAGACCTTCTTGATTCGTTTTTCTCAACGGAAGTCGTAGATAATTTCCTTTTTTTAGTTTCCTCAGTCCCGGGCAATGAACTCTGCTGAACGATTCCGCAACTTTTCCGTAATCTTTCGGAAACTTCAACGATAGCCAGACTGAGTTCCGACGATGAACTTCCAGAATCTAATTGGGATGAGTTTTTCCTCGATGGCCGGATTTCAAGAGTGTTCGACGATGGATTCGCGTCACTTTCCCAAACATCTTCAGACGCCATCGATCCAGCTGTTATTGCTATGCCGATTTTTCGCCGTTTGTCGCCGGATGAGCTCCCTGGTACTGGCGATTCCCAAGGGCAGCAATCGTCTTTTTCGGATTTTTTATTACCTTCCGCTTCATCTGAAGAACCTCCCGGCGGATCCCTGAAAAATTTTGAAAATAATTTTATTCGCCAGACAAAGAAAGGAACGACTGAAGTAGATACAAAAAAAAGAATCTGACAATAGCAAAGAAAAATCAAGCTGAAATATTTTCTTCGGTTACTAATCTCTGGTTTGTTGTCATGTAGCTTGACAAAGGTTAGTGGTTGCCAAGCAACAATTATGGTAACTAGGCAACGGTTAGTGGTTGCTAAGCAACTATTATTGCCACTAGGCAACAGTTAATGGTTGCTAAGCAACGATAATGGTCTCTAAGCAATGATGATTGTTGCTAAGCAACGGTTAATGGTTTCCAAGCAACAACAATCCTCACTAGGCAACAGTTAATGGTTGCTAAGCAATGATAATGATTTCTAGGCAACGGTTAGTGGTTGCTAAGCAACGGAAATGGTTTCTAAGCAACAATTATTGTATCTAGGCAATTGTTGATGGTTGCTTAACAATAATAATGGTTGCTGAGCAACAATTATTGTCACTGGGCAACGGTTAATGGTTGCTAAGCAATGTTAATGATTTCTAGGCAACGGTTAATGGTTGCTAAGCAACTATAATAGCTGCTAAGCAATGAAAATGATCTCTAGGCAACAATAGTTGTCTTTAGGTAACGCTACTGATAGCTAAGCAAATTTAACAAAGAATTGTTTCCTGTTTTGAGTTTCTAACTATTGTAAATTTTAGAGTTGATGTTTTTTATTTTGTTTTCCTCCTTTTAACAACAAAACTATAAAAAAATAAACAAACTTAATGTGCAGATAAAACTTCTATATGCTTATGGCTAATCTACTTAACCAAAAATTATAAATGGAAAACAAAAGAAGGATTAAACACACAGTGATTTTACTCTTATATAAAAGAGAAGGCTTAGGATTGCAAATATTATAAATGCTAACAAAATAACGTGCACATTATGCTAAAACTGCCATTTTTTCAAAGATAAATTTAAAAAAAAAAAATTATTACCAATTCTAGGAGGAAAATCAGACAGAAAATTCAAATGTGTCGATACTATAGCTGCCTGAAAACTTTTGACAGCGTCAGCGACACAAATCTTTGAATTTTGCATCCGTTTTCTCTTTAATGCTTCTAAAACATCAATATAAAAATGTAAACCCTAAATGGTAACTACAGGGGGCCATCAATATTAGACATGTAGATTCAAAAAAAAATTACACCGAATCAGAATTATCAGATATATCAGAACGCGGATGTGCAAATATTTTCCTAATTACAAAATACTCAAAAGTGCAAATTTATAATCAAACTTCGTTTTTTTTCCTTTAAAATTTTAGTAAATCAAAATCCTCTCTTATTTTTTTCCTTCGAAACAACATTAATAGAAAGAATAACATTGAATCTAGAATAAACATTTAATAATTAATTGGAAGATCCATCAAAATAAGACACCGAATAAACAACACGTACAAACTCAAGTAAATTAAAGAAATTATGGTGTCGTAATTTTGACTTACAGGCTTGACCAAAGGGAAGAAGACGCTTTAGATTGACATGGTAGATCTCCCCTGAAATTACCATACACCCTAAATATTGTTAAAAAAAATTTGTGGGGGATTTTTTTAAAAATCAAAAGCATACAAGCTGAGTCGCATGCTGTTTAAAGCGGTTAAATATATAATTCGCGAAAAAGCTATAAATTAAAATAATTGTGCCAATCTAATAACACAACAATCAATAGGCTATAATATGTGTAGAGCCTACAAAAAAATAAATACAAATAGTAACAATACCTTTTTACTGGTGCCTATTTACTTAAAATGTACAAATGGGAATTTTTTTTAAATTTACCCAAATAAAACAAATTAGCATTTTTTCTTGAGACTTTGCGGCAATATTGCAAAAAATGAAGGGCTGTGAAGCTAATCAAATAATATTAAAACGAGGTTAATTCTTGAGCTTAAAAACAATGTCTAAAAAAAATTCCTGAGCTTGAAAATAATGTCTAAAAAAATTCTTGAGCTTGAAAACAATGTCTAAAAAAATTCCTGAGCTTGAAAACAAAATCTAAAAAAAATTCTGAGTTTAAAACTAAAGTCTGGAAAAATTCCTGAGTTTGAAAACAATGTCTAAAAAAATTCCTGAGCTTGAAAATAATGTCTAAAAAAATTCTTGAGCTTGAAAACAATGTCTAAAAAAAATCCTGAGCTTGAAAATAATGTCTAAAAAAATTCTTGAGCTTGAAGGCAATGTCTAAAAAATTCTTGAGCTTGAAAACAATGTCTAAAAAAATTCCTGAGCTTGAAAACGAAATCTAAAAAAAATTCTGAGCTTAAAAATAAAGTCTGGAAAAATTCCTAAGCTTGGAAACAAAGTCTAAAATGATTTTCCAGCTAGTAACCAAAGCTGTGATAAAATTCACACCGTGCATCACTATAGCTTCGCACTCCGAGGAACATTTCACAATACTGCAGCACTATTTCATCGATATCAAATGCATTTTTTGTTCTAAAAGGGCTTACTAACCCTTATATTTTTTATTTTTTAGAAACAAACCTGTATGGAATGTCACTGAGATTAGACTGACTATGGGAATGAGTGACTCTGCCCGATGACGAACCGGAAACGCCACAAATGGCAAGTTCATGTGCGGAACCGGATAAACTACGATCGCTGCCGCGACGTCTCATTAAAGCAGATGGGGGCACTTGTTGTTGTTGTTGCAGCAAAGCAGCATTTGGTGTCGTTACTGTTGATTTTTTCTTAGCTGGACCACCGAACCCGAAGAATCTATATTTTAAAAAAAAAAATTACTTCATTACGAAAATAAATATAAAACTAGGATATAAGACACAACGTACAAATATAAATATAACACAGAGCGTAAGCTTGAAAAAAAATTGTAAAATAATTTCTGAGTTTAAAAAAATTTTTTTTAAAAAAAATCCTGAGCTTAAGGGTTTTACCTTTTCTTTTGAGTAGCCGGGACTCCTGCTGCCAAAAGATTTTTATAAAGCTCGGACCTAATGAATCGTGGATAGCAGTCTTTTTTCAATAGTAAAGTGTACACGTGTTCAGCAGCGCAATCAAAAGTGAACCTAGATGGATTTTTCATTTCTTCAAGTACTTTTTCCATTGTTTTACAATCTACGTTGATTTCACATGGAGCTCCAGGCGCTAGAAACTCTCTGGAAAGTGAAAATGAAGATTAAGTTAGAAATGAAGATTACTAGAAATGAAGATTAAGTTCTTTATAATTATAATACTTACTCATAAATTTCTTTCACTTTCCTAGGAATTTGAGATTGAGCACTTCGTCTGAGATCATTAACAGCCGTCCAAAACCTAATATTTTCATGACTAAATTGCTTCCTCAAATAGTTCGTAAATTCCTGTATGCCAGTCGGATCTGATACTAAATCTTCCATAGATAATGCCCATCTTTTCACCCGTTTTTCCGTAGGCACTTCAACTCTGTAAACATAAAAAAAATATATAACATCAGCAGACGCGAATAAATCTTTCTTCACATGCATCACAAAACTTTTGAAAAAAAATTTTTTTCTCCGGCTAAACCCTCTGAAAAACCTTTTTTTATTACAAAGCAACAAAAGGTTAAAAAAAAGGGATAAGGAAAGAGAAATAATAGAGGTCATCAGCTGACTTTTATTATTTCACGCTTTTGTATTAAAAGGTAAATGCATAATCGAGTTTTCCCCCTTCCCTTTTTTCCTAGTGAATAATTTGCCAAGTCAGAGCTTTACAGTGTAGTTTTTTCTCTCTCAAAAACGTATCATGCAATTTCATCAAATGCGTACTCCCAAGACGAATAAAATTAGATTACAAGGTTTTCTGCATATTTCATAAAAAAAAATATCTTAACAACATTTTTTTTCTTCCTTTTTCATTTTTTTTTTTTTTTTTTTTTTTTTTTTTTTTGAAAAATTCAAAAACAACTCTTCTCAAACTCCGTATGTTATCTTCCCATCATCGCGCCCGTTTCTAATAAAGTTTTTTTTCCTTTTTCGTCATTTATTCTCCCCGGAATGTTTTGTTATCGTCAACATATATTGATAAATCGTGCCCTTTTCCGAGAAAAAAGAAAACCCCCCGTGGAAAAAAAAACAAGATAGGTGTGTAAAAATAACGCGCGGAGAAATTTATTTAAAAGCTCCTTATAATGGAGTGTTCAACGTTTCACAGTAAATTGATCTCATTTATCTTCACTCGAAGTATTGCTATCGTCAATTTCATTCTCCCCCTCCCCATTTCAAATTCCCTAAAAAAATTATTTAAGTCTGGAGTCAGAAATTCACGGCCTAGCACAAAGTTCGAAAATTTTCGATACTTTCTGCCAGCAAAATCACGCCACCACATTTTTTTTTAAAAATTTTGAATCTTGTTTCGAAAATTAAAAATATTCATGAAGAGTTTTTTTCCCCGCGGATTGACAAAAAAAAAAGATGCAAACGATTTTATCGATCATTACACAACGTCAACGTCATTAAATTCAAATAGACCAGAAAACTCGGGAGAAAAAAAAGAATGGAAAGGGAAAAAAAAATGAAAAGAAATTCGATTAATCATACTTACAAAGGACTATTGAGTTGCCAGAATGCAGGGTCGTCACTAATCCAGGGGTTAGATGGCTGTGGTGTCGTGAAGAAAGAATCATACTCCATAAAAGTTTCAGAGTGTTGTATTAAATTTTCTAAAGCCACTGAAACTTTTATTCGAGTTCGGGATAGACATTTTTGAAGAAACTCCACCTATAAAAAGAAAAAGGAAAAAATGAAATGAAATAGATACTCGGACAAATTTTATTAGCCGGCCACGATTCGTAGCGCATTTTTGAATTATTTTTTTAAAACGGGATGGTAGAGCAGCGTGGCTATAGTTTTTCCAGTCCGAGGCTATGAAAGCTTTGGCGATTTCATTGGCTTTGCTAGGTTCATAACAAGGCTACTAGTGGAATTATCAGTGGCGTAGCAATGTTAGGAGAGCCCCCCCCTTTTCGCAGAATGTTTAATCGAGGCCTCTTCCTTAATTTTTTACAGTTTTTATCCAGTGTAAAATTACTATCCTGCTGAAAGAGCGGGGGCGCCTTTGATCCCCCCCCGTCTGGGAATTATCAACACATCAACGAGTGCAGTTTTTACTGTGTACAATCGTGTGGCCAACCGATGGAGTCTAAACTATCGCTCCGCAATGAAATTTTAGCACACTTCGTTTCAGCAACGTTTCGCAACGTTCCAGAAACATTCCAAGAACGTCCTAAAAAAACGAAGTGTGCTATTAGGGAACGATAGGTCTAGGTTAACGGTATAAGCGGTCAGAAATCAGTATCAGCATTTAGAAATTGCCGCGGTGGACCTTCACCCTTCTGAAGTTTCCGTGCTTTTTTGTCCGGATTTGCGAAATTCGGTAAGATGGCGTGCGGTAGTTTTCGGCCTAAAACAATCATTTTAAACGTAAAATGCTTGCTTTGTTATGGTTTTACTTTGGAATTTGTATTTATTTTTTAATAACAACTTATTAGTATTCTTAGAAACCCTTTGAAAATGATGGAATTCAATTGTATTAAGAAAAAAACAAGATCTAGATAAAAAATTGTCATTTGGGGCCAAAAAATAACAGACGCCATTTTACCGAATTTCGCAAATCCGGACAAAAAATTTATGGTCGTAATCGGATTTTGCAACCCCAAAAACGTTAGAATTAAGTGTTCTAGTAATTTTTCGAGTGTCCTATAAACTTTAAATTAATTTTTTTTTAAAAAAACCGCCAAAATTACCTATCTTTTTCCATGTTAATCTTTATGGCCTTTGAGGCACGCCTAAACAACTTCCAAAAAATCTGAAAAAATTCAAGTTTTATGCACTCACTTACTCTAAAAAGATACGGGGGTGGGTTCACTGAAAATCAGAGCCACCCTAATCTCGAATTATGTTCACTTGACCAGATATTAATAATCAGAGGTGAATTCCTGTCGGGAAAAATCCCGACTGATTTGTGGATTCAACCGCTTTTGAGTCGGGAACGATACCCACTGCGCCACGAGACTGGCTCTGCCTCAAAATATTTTTTAATCTCTTTAACTTCTTTATCCGATAACACCTTCACAGACTCTTTCCCCAAAATCTCCACTTCATTTTTTTTTAAAAATTCTTACTTACTTCTCTCCTTACATCATCCACAGTCTTCCTCTTCTGCCTTTGCCCACCTCTATTCCTATTGGGCACCGGAACCGACTCCAAACTGCTCAAATACCCAGGCGGAGGACGATAAACCCTCCAATACGCTCTCTCCTGACTATCGCTAACAATCTTATCACCTTTCTTCCTCTCTTTCGCCAACCGCACCTGTTCTTCCGCTTGCATCGTTATAAAATCCCATTTATTTTGGAGATTCTTCTTCAAACTCGCCAGAGCTTCCTGTAAATTTCCAAAAAAAAAAAAAAACAACCATGAATAAATTTCACTCACAAAAAAAAACAAAAAAACAAGAAAACACTTTCGTTTATGAAAATAAGGAAACAGATGGCAAAGGCCTGTATTCCTCGAGATTAAATTACTCTTCAAGATAAATAATCCTTACCATTTCATACTCTTCTAATCCGTGACGTTGTTTATTCCGTAGAGTTCTTTTCGCCAAATAAATAGCATACTCCACATTATCCGGGCTTTTGTTTTGCCAAGGCCAGTAATATGGAGTCTGAAAACGACAAAAATGCAATAAATCACAGAGTGGGAAATGTAATTCACTCAGGAAATTTTTGATGTGCAATAGTAAAAACGGGATGTGGAGTCACGTTCACCCTCGAAACAGTCCCCCTCCATAAAAAAATCTCTCTTCTCATTCGCAAGCCATTTTCAACTCACCTGAAATCTATAAAGTGAACTGTCATCTTTCACAATGAGATTTTTTGAATCGCTGACAGGGAAGAAGTATCCATAGTTGCATAGTTGATTCGCAATATGGACAGCTTCTAAAGATTCTTCGATGTTCAGTCGTTCCATTAACCATTCTATGAGATCGTAACCTGAAACAAGAGAAAAACAAAAATCAGTAAAATGATTTATATTTGGGAATACATGATAGACAAAGGAACGTCAAATTGATAGTAGTGACGTTTATCTACTACTATAGCGTGTTGAAAGAGGGATATGTGCTATATTCAATTTCGAACGCACACGGACTACTTGATCAATGGATAAAAGACCTTTTATTGATCGGTTCAATAGCGTTGCGTCAAATCATTTTCTATTCTGTTTTATTCGTTTTAGTCTATTTGAGATACGAATACCAAATGAAAAGAATTGGGAAGAGAAAAGAGAAAAGAGGAAGAGAGATAGAGAATTTCCTTTCAGTTATATATCCTTTTCTTTTCCTTGTGGAATATATTTATCATATTGGATAGGTTGGAAGAAGTCATGTCAAAATCATCAAGGAAAATTTATAGCAGCGTCCATAGTCACGGGGCCTTATTTTCTAAAAATGGGAGTCGGGTAATGTTGGGATTCCCACGTGTTGCGCCTTGCTTGAATTGTCTGATGATTGAATGAAGATTTTTATTCAATCTGGGATTCAGGAAGTGTGGAGGGTTGCTGGGATGGATTAAGAGTGATGGAGAAGAGTTAGTCAGGTAATAGCTGTTTAGGCTGCTACTGAATGAGAGGGGGAACCAAGAGGTCAAGGCTAAGATTCAGCAAGCCAGAAATGAGGACTTAGGAATCTCTGTACTCTCTTGCGGTAAGTCTTTTAAGTTTACAGACTAATTATTGTAACAGCAAAAAAATGTGCTGTGTATGGGCAAAAAGCACTCAAAGAAGATTGGACCCAAGCGCAGCAAGATTGTAAAGGCTGTTTTAGGCTTACGGGCAGTCCTGTGGACGTTATGCGGATTGTTAAACGACTCAAACATCAAATGGCTTTCCGTACCATCTCGAATGCAACTGTTTATCATGACCTGCAGGCAGAATTCGGCAAGCTTGAGACGGTTTTCCGCCAAAGTCGGGTTTCTCCGAAGCTTTCTGGTTTCTAAATCTATTCTCAAGACCATATTAAAGGCACCTAATTCATAGATTTGGTTATTGAGGCGCTAACTTATATTCAAATTCGAGATGTGCAACTAGGTTTTTCTTCTGCACGTCTTTCAATTTATCTATCTACCTATGGCTTTAAAGCTCTTCATAGATTCCCTTCCAGACTGCTCTATCCAGGAATCTATCTATCCTGGCAAGTGACCCGCATCCTTCGATACGTTGACCTCCCAACGAAACTGCGATCTACCCTTGAGATCTTGAACTTGTAAAGCGTCCATCAAGGATCTGCCATGTCTTTCAATCACCTTTTCCATAACTAGACGCAACAGATAATATAATCCACATGCGCAGCCCTAGGGCAAAATAACATGGCTGGCGTCGTAGTCTCTTTCCAATCAGAGCACCTCGGTACTTCTTACTATCTGTCTTTAAAATGCAGAGAAAGTCTTCCGACTAAAAGGTGATTTGCAATTGCTCAGAATTACTGAAAATGGATTCAAGCGTGAAATCTCAGTCAAATGAAACCAAGTTAGGTTAGGTGCGGCGGAACATTTTTTCCCTTCGCTTTGACACCTACTGAATATTATTTCTATTCATGCGCCTTCAAACAATCATTTTTTAACTGTACCTAGCACTATCTTGAATTGAAGTTGTGGTGGAGAGAAAAACTGACGCACGTGGCAACCACGTGGCGATCTAACCAAACCTGGTTTGATTTTTTTAATAAAACTGCCGGTTTTCAAATTTTTCGCCGAAAAAATTAAATCTAACCGCCTTTCTTGATTTTTATTATGGCGATTTGTTAGGGCGCCGACTTCCTTTATGGCGCCCTAATTAAAATCCTGAATCTGAGGCAAATGTCGCGTTTGTGACTGGCCTAACCTCGCTAAAAGGCCTCGCCCGAGCCCTCTACCACTTCCAAGTAGCACATTACGAGCCCTTTTTATTACATTTCCAAATTCCCGACCCTTAGACTTTTAAACTGACATACCTTTCCACTCCTTTCATGTTTCTTATTGTTTTATTTTTTATTTTTCCCAAATGAACTCCATTCTCCCATCGAACTCTTACAACATTCATACAAAAACATCCGCGACGAAGTTTCTTCACATTCACAAAGAAATATTTCCCGAAAGGGATAATATCCTTCCAGAATGAAGAAATCTTAGAAAGTCAAATTTAAAGTTACATTCAAAACCCATATAAGACGAATGCATTACCATTTTGATATCAAACACAATGCCTTTTTCTCCCTTCCCTTTTTTTTGATTGAGGAGGAGGAAATAGAAAAGAGAAATTTTTAAGAGGAAAAAGGAAACAAGGTATTGAGTTAACGTTTTTTACGTGGGAGGAAGAAAGAGCAACGAACGGTCGACGGAGGAAAAAAAACAGGAAAATGGAAAGAGATCAATCCCGCGTTTTAAAATCTTGAGGAGAGAAAAAAAAATGTTTTTCACACACAAAACGCTTTGCTCAAATATCCTATAGCTATCAGAACCCGGAGGAGAAGAAGAAGAAAAAAAAAGAGGATCTATTATCCTAGTTCCGAGATTCTCTAAGCTCTAATTCAATGACGCCACTGCGAAACGCTGTAAGAAGATCACGGGTGGAAAAGAATTGATTGTTAGCTATAAAACGTCCGATTTTTCTTTTTTTTTAGAAAAATGAAATCCCGGTTTTGACGTAAACCTATCTCACAGGTCCGGCTCGGGGGAATTAAGGGCTCACTCTTTATTCTTTGTATGAGAGGTGAAAAGGAAAGAGAAAAATTAAGTTATGGGTCTGAGTAGAAAATCTAGGAAGGGAGAGATGAAAAAAAGATGAAAGGTGTTTAAGATTTGAATATTTAAGGAGTTTATGATTTTTAAGATGAAGAGGATAGATCTTTTCTTTGGCCATTATTGAGCCTTAGGGAAGCTAGTAGGGAGTGGGCACTTTGATAAGTCGTCTGTTACATAGAGGTACGCCATTTTGAAAAATGGAAGCTGCCATGATCTAGAATTTGGCTACCGCCATTCGAATTGAAAAATCTGCCGATCGGAACTTTCGCTTTTCAATGCGAGAATGGCGGCCGCCAAATTCAAGATCATGGCAGGTTCCAGTTTTCAATGGCGTAGTCTTATGTAGCAGACGACTCATCGAAGTGTCCACTCCCTATTGAGCTCTGAAGACTCAAGCTAAGTCTGAAGAGATGCAAGAGCCCTCCTTTAGTTGCGAATATCTTATTCGGCGATCTTCTTCTCCTCTCAACCTATATCCGTCAACTCCTCAACGAAGATCTCTCTCAAACTTTGACACACTTCCTTGCCGTGGGCTCTTTGCAATCATTTCAGTCCCACCACCCTCTTAATGTCGTCGTCCTTATGGCCTAACGACGCTTCTTTTCGACGCTCGAGGTCTCCATCGTGCTGTCCACTCTCCGGATCCTCCCTGGCGACATGACATACCCATTGCCACTTAGTTGTTGCAAGACATTGCGTATTCTTATTTCCTCAATGCGCTTCTTCTTCTTTAAATTCCCGCTCCTCGTCGGAGATTGGCGATCATCATGGCCAACCATTGATGATTTTACTAGGAATATTAAATAATGTGGTGACTTTCCATAATCTTTCACATCGCAGTACGGGAGCCATACCATTAATCCAACTCTGCCTCCCGGTATCTGAGCCTAGGCCTTGCCGATTACTACCATGTTCAGCCCTAGGTCAGTATTAGCGAAGCTGCTGCCCTTCACTAACTCATAACCCTGAGAAGGGAGCTCACCACAGGGCAAGGACGCCATTCCTTGAGCAAGACAAAACACGCCTCACTGGTTACTCTATGCGCTAATACCAAGCATTGATCTTTCCATCGCTCTTTCCGTTATAACGAGCTGCTCGGCGCTCTTGTGCATGCTCTATTGCTGCTAACATTTCTGCAGCTTTTTGACCGACTTTAGGTGTATCTTGTATTGCTGAAGAATAGACTACACCTCGATGACTGCCCGGATACAGCGGCCATCTTCTTCTTCTTCTTCTTCGCGGAGATTAGCGATCATCATAGCGATGCGCACTTTCGAGGCTGCTGAATGAAATTGGGACAATGAATTAACGCCGAGCCAGTCCCTGAGATTCTTCAACGTAGATGTCTTCCTACGACCAAGTCTGCGCCATTCAATCTTTCCTTCAGCGGCCATCATCAAAGCTATTAATGTTCATGCGAGAAAGTTAGTAAGAATTCACAGCAGCTTCCACTGAGCACATATCATAATTACTAACCGTCATTCTCGCCCAAAAAAAAACTAAAAACGTAAAGCGGTTTTAAAATTCGGTTTAGTAAAAACCCATATATTCCACCGATGCTTCAAAATTTTATAAAACCACCGCTAATGAATGGTTATCCATAACTGGATCCCCCCTCGTCTCTAGCTGAAGTAATGGAAATGCGGTTGAATGATGTACCTTTTACCGTTTCAGCTTCCGGATAATTCCGTATATTATACATATTCGTATCCAATCCCTAAAATCCTATTATATTCACATGTGTGACGAGATATCTATGCTTAACTAAGCATAAACATATCAAAATCCATCTTATTCCTTAAAAAATATGAAAAAAAAAAAAAATGGTAAAAGGAAGAAAGCATATCGTTTTCCATTACTCCTTCTCGACTCCGAAGCTCAATTTTCTCCGGCAAAAGAAAGGAAAACAAGTTTTTAAGAGCGAATCCTAGCAAATGCAGAGATGCATGGCAATTTTCGTATACTCTCCTTTTTAAAAAAAACGGGTAAAGTGGATTATAAAGCGGACGAATGGATGAAAAGAGCTTTTTGGCTGTTTTTTTTTCCAAGTGAGATTGTGTTAACTAAATTTGTACTTTATTTAGCCGCACAAGGAAAAGTATATCGATCTGGCTCATTCCGTTCCAATCTATTTAATAGAAACTACTGCAAACAGGTTTGGACGTTTCGAAATGTTCTTTGTTTAAGAAACAAAAAAAACATGTAAGTAGCTTGGGTTTTGATTTTTCGATTTGAATAGTATTTTCCCTTAGAGAGGCTTTTATTATGGCGAAGCCTTAAAATAGCAAAAGTTTTTGCCAAGATTTATAGGAACAAGAAAATTCCAAGAAGCAGAAACTTTTTATACTAAGCCTCTAGATTATCTCAAGAGACTCCTAATTAAGGTTCGGCTTAAGACTAATTAAGCTGGAGTTCAGACCTAGAGGAATATCACTGCAATAAAATTAAAACAAAAAATTATCATCAACAATTTTCCTGAACCTTGTTTTTTTTAAGCAGATTGACGAGTTAATAAAAAAATGTTCTAAATACTTGCATACCGTAGAATTTAATCCGGAAATTGTACACGATTTATCATCCTTTTTTTTATTTTATTTTTGCTTTTCCCCAATAATCCTTTTTTATTCAATTATATCAATTATTTCCGTGTATAAGCCTTTAGTTTTATTAAAAACGAGCAAATTGGACTTTCTAAGCTTTACCTCTCGCAATTTTTTTCAAAGCTCGTTGATTTTTATCCTTCATACGCTTTTAAAAAAAAAAAATTGGCAGCATAAGGAAACAAGTAATGTCAGAGTCATCCAAGACAGTTATTAAGATGACTCAGTAACGAGTTTAGAACCTAAGCGCTACCTTTTGAGCTTCTTTAAAATAAGCTTCACCGGAAATGAAGCCGAACCGCTAAATGTTGTAACAAGACTCTACGTCTGTGCTAAATCAAATTATTAAACTAATTTCTCTAATGTACATTGCACTGGCTAAATAATTAAGCTAGTAACAATTATTTAAATGTATAAAAATAATAATCGGTATCAAAAGAGTGCGTAAAATATCTTTCTTTATGCACTTATTCCCTTTTCAACAAAGACGCGCATGCCCCGCCTTGTTGTCATGGAAGCCAATGACGTCATCCCCCCCTCCAGCGCGCCCTATATAAGCACGAGCGGAGCGCTGTCAGCGCCAGTCTCGCATCGTCTTCCAACCGATTAACATCGACAATAGTCCGAGTGTTAGTAGTAGTAACTTGAAGTAACTGAAAATTATTTAAGTAAATATTTTTTTCTTTTAAACTTTACATTAATATCATTATATTAATTCAGATTTTCTATCATTCTCTTTTTCTTTTTTAGTTTCAAGTGAGGTTAGCTATAAGTTAGGTTAGTTATAAGGCATGCTAGTTATAATTGAGGCCTTAGTTTTAAGTCAGGTTTAGCTTTAAGTCATCATCATCAATCATAACTATATATGCCTCTCCATCGAACATTTCGTTGAAGGGGGAAGGGTTCCCATAATATCAGGCGCGAAAAACCCTAATGATGGACAGCGTTCACACCTCCTGGGTGTCCAATGGAAGCTGAACGCACAATAAATTTCAGCTCTGCTTAAAAACTTCCGCGAAGTTGTCTTAAAGATCTCTATTACTTCACATCGCACTCGATTATTTCGAAACCTCGATTCATCCTTTTTTTTTTTTAAAAAAAAATAAAACTTTCTTTTCACCTTATCTCTTTCTTAGACAGGGATAAATAATTTCCCACGTAACCGTATAGACTAATATAAATTACCCCATACAGTCTTTGGAGATAAAATTTTCAACGGGCTTTCAGCTATGAAAATTCATTCACTTTCTTAACAAGACCGGAGAAAACTTCAAATTGATATAAATGCAAGAAAAACTTTTCTCTAAGGCTGCGGTTACATTGGTCCGAAATTTCGGACCGAAACGCTCCGAAATATTTCGGTCCGAAATCCTGGTTACATTGGTCCGAAATCATTTCGAAGGCTTTCGAAGCTTTTCGAAGGCTTTCGAAGTTGTTTTTACGGCCTTTCGGTAAATTCTATGACGTCACAAGAGTAATTCTTTATTGTAGGAAGAGTTTCGGAGCCGAGCAATGTAAACATTGAGACTTTCGAAGGTGTTTCGGAGGTTTTCGAAGGTTTTCGGAGGAATTTTGAAGATGTTTGCGCCATTTTAGACATTGTTTGGGGGGCGGGGTAAATATACTTGGCCTGCTTGAGAAAGGGAAAGGGAGAGGGGAGAAATTGCTGTTAAAAAAACTTGTTAATTAATTTTTTTTACTTCTTCTCAGACCCTGATAACCCAATGACCTCCGCCCTGCTTATTTCCGAAGATCCCGAAGAAAAAGAAGAGTTTCAGCCTAAAAGTTTCAATCTGAAGTCAAAAAAGTTTCAAAATTGAAACTTTTTGTGTAAATAGTTTCAGGAAAGTATCTTTTGAAACTCGTTTGCATTCAATTTGAAAACGAGAAGGTTTCATCCCCCAGTGAAACCTAAAAATTTTAATTTTTCTTAAATATTTTGAACTGTGTACGCGGGACCTACTATTATGACGTTTACATGACATCATATGAATAATTTTCTGGTAAAAGCTGCAAGCCGTAATAGAAACCTTGTCTCTGTGATTAAGTGCGCGAATTTTGACGGATGGCGACCAATTCAATCGGGATTTAAATTTTTTTTATGTGATTTAAACGGAGGCTAAGCGATTTAAAATTAACGTGTGGTTTTCTAAGCATTTTTTTGGTTAATATTTAGGGGAAATACGTCATTTTTTCGGGCAACTATCCGGTCCAAGAGCAATTATTGACACCCCTGCCCGAACTTCTGCCTCTGGAAGAAGGCTGTTCAAATCCAGAAAAATTATTCTGTTTTCTTCGTCCTTTTTTAAAAAAAAACGCTAACGTTTAAAAAAAATTTCAAAAATTTTTTAAAGCCCTCTGTTTAAAGTTTTCTTGAAAAATCTCATGCTCCATAAATTCGAGAATTTTCGAAAACCAACAAAAAAAAAAGAAGATAAAAAATATCCGCAAGATGGCTTCCGTTGTGTTTTTCAAAAATAATTAATGTGTTGTGCCTTAATTTTTCGTGTTTTTTGTGTGAATTTTGGTGGTTTTTTGTAATTGGTGTGCTTCATGTGAGTAGTGGAAGCAGTGTGGTTTGCGTTCGTGTAATATTTTATCGAGCAAAACGGACATGTGAGTGCGACTAATCCGGAAAATAGTGCAAGTTTGCCTGAAAGATCACATATGAAATAGCGATATCAGGAAGAAAGCCAATGTGGACAACATTCTTTTTCCGACACGGTAACATCGAGGATGAGAAGATACACGTTGGGAATTTTGAAAATGAACGGGTTTCCCGGGTTATCCAAAATTGCAAGCTGGCCCGCCGGAAGTGTCCACATATTTTTGAAGTGTGATTTGTGTTTGTGTAATTTTACATAGCAAATAATTGTGCATGTGAGTGCCAGTAGGAGTGATTTGGAGGATTATTGTGATTTCGTGATTTGTGTTCGTGTTAGCGATTTCGTGATTCGTGTCCGTGTTAGCGATTTGTGTTCGTGTTAGCGATTTGTGTTCGTGTTAACGTGTGATCTGTGCATCAAAGGTGTTCACGAGAATTTTATAATTTCTAATTTGCCAATGCTACTAATTATTGTTGCTATTATTACTTTCAGTTTTTATATTTTCAGGAGTTTGGTTTCTGCAGCCACTAAAATATCAGTAGATGTAGATGTTGGTTTATAATTATTTTTCTTTTCAGACATAAAATAATAAATTTTGGTTTTTGTCAACGGTGTTTGCTGTTAATAATACCATTAGTCGTTTTTTACAGGAATAATTTTATATTAATTTGGCACGACATTAATATTATTGGGAATTACTTTACAATTATCTTGTAGTTCGAATCGCCATTAGACTTAGATCTTGTAGTACTTAATATTAAGTAACAGTACGTAGATTTGGGTTCGTATTTTTTTTCTTTCAGGTTTAAATGCCAATTTTTAGTTTGTGTCCTACAGTGTTAGCTAGCAGTAATATTTATTTTTTTACAGGATTAATTTTACTTTTATTCGGCGCGACATCAAATTACTTTATGATTAGTTTTTAGCACTTCATATTAGGTAATTAATACGTAGATGTAGATTCATAATTTTTTCCTTTCAGGTATAAAAAACGATTTTTTTTTTAGTTTTTGTCCGGTGTTAGCTGCAGTAATAATAATAATTTTTTTACAGGATTATATTTGCATCCATTCGGCGCGACATCAAATTAAGTTATCGGTATTAAGTTTAGGCATTAAGTTAAGTTTAGGTTAAGTCAAGTTAAGTTAGTAAGTTAAGTTTAGGTTAAGTCAAGTTAAGTTATTAAGTTAAGTTTAGGTTAATTCAATTAAGTTAGTAGGTTAAATTTAGGTTAAGTCAAGTTAAGTTATTAAGTTAAGTTTAGGTTAATTCAATTAAGTTAGTAAGTTAAGTTTAGGTTAAGTCAAGTTAAGTTATTAAGTTAAGTTTAGGTTAAGTCAAGTTAAGTTATTAAGTTAAGTTTAGGTTAATTCAGTTAAGTTAGTAAGCTAAGTTTAGGTTAAGTCAAGTTAGTAAGTTAAGTTTAGGTTAAGTTAAGTTAAGTTATTAAGTTAAATTTAGGTATTAAGTTATGTTAATTCTAGATTAGGCTAAGTTTTAATAAAGTCGGGTATTAAATTCTGGTTAGGTATTAAGTTACGTAAAGTATTAGGTTTAAGTCAGGTATTACGTTTAGTTTAGTTGGTATAATATGAGTGATCAGTCTTAAATTAAAGTATGAAAGAATGAATGATAATATTGAAAAATGTTCGTATATATTGCCTTAGCTGTACTAAAGGAAGCCTATTTCGTCAAGAATCGCGCTAATGACAGCTTTTAAACCAACTCACATATCTGCACGTTTCCCTGCTAACCTAACTAAACTTTGAGCGAGCAACATGACGATCCTGACTCTAAGGCTGCCGAACAGAAAAAGGATACTGAATCTTGGCCGTATTGACATGGAAAAAGCTGAAATACTTGTGAGCATTATATTTTTTATTAAGCTTAACTACTTATGGAGCATGCCCTAGTCTTTGTAAGGATCTAAGCTAAAATCGTTCATGAATTTTATAATGTAAAGCCATTCAATAGTTAGCTCAAGCCATTGATGAGTTATCGAAAAGAAAGCAAAAATGGAACGTCAGGTTTTTTCTTGTTACCATATTAAATATAAAAAACAGTGGAATGTTGTATTTCTTTTTACAATCAATACACGCTCCTAAAAATTAATCGTGAAAACATTCGCTCACTTGCCGTATTACGAGAAGCAATCTCTGAAATAAATATCTATATCTATATTTTTGTTTAATATCTTTTCAGGCGCAGTCCTCTCGGCATTTACTAGTTGGCCCAAGTTTACCGTGTGGCTTCCCGTACTTCTACATATTCGAAGAAAGATAAATCCCGAGTTCCCGATTACAATACCAATTTTCTTATGATTTTTTTTATATTTATAAAATAATTTTTGCGATCATTATTAATAAAAAATTTTCCGTTTTTAATGTAACGAAAATTAGTCTTTTGCTTTCATTGAATGGTAAACCAATCGCCTTATTGGTAGCAGCTAATAAACTTTCCGACTTATCCATTTAAAACGCAATTTAAAAATACTTCTTTAAACTGAATTAAAATCAATTCAGAGTTAATTTCCGCATACCCTTGACTTCCAATGGCCAATTTGTAACACAAAAATTGGACTTAGACATGGCGACATTTTTTTCGCCATAGATCAAGTTTTCGTTCACAAGTTGTTTTCAATGCCTATTTGCATTAAAATCCGGGGATTTCATATTGTCGGTCCATTTTGTGATTTGAAGGCAACTCTGCCAAGCTTAGAACTTTGACAGGGCCAAAAAGGGCCACACAATGAATTTTCAAAGATTTTCTCGAAAACGGCTCTAACGGTTTTTCTTATTTTTTGTGTGAAGTTACCTGACCCTATAAGGAACAACTTTTCCCTTTAGCAATTTTCCGTAAAAATTCTGCCTTTCCAAAAAATCCTGAAAAACCGAAAATAAACTCACCTGAATTGTGAAAAAAGCGTCTCTGGTGCCGAATGCACCGCGAAACCCGAATTGCGTATCGGTCATTAGCTCCTCGCACCTACGAAAGACCCTTCCATTAAAAAGAGCTTTAAAACATGAGACATCAAGCTGATTGTTCGATAATCCTCGCAACGCCTGGCGTTCGAATTTTTCGGAAGGGGAATGAACGTAGATCTCAACCAGTCCTCGGAGATTACGCCGGTCCTATTCACTTCATTGAAAACGGATGTAAGAACATTAAGGTCTTCGTCGCTTAAAATCTTTAGCAACTCCGCATCTGAACTACTAGATGATAGTAACTAGATTCCTGACCCTTTTCCCCCAACAATTTTATTATTTAATTTAGTTTAATTTATTTAAGCACAACCTGCCAACCAGACTCAAGGTGCATGAAATAAAATGGCGCAAACATCTTCAAAATTCCTCCGAAAACCTTCGAAAACCTCCGAAACACCTTCGAAAGTCTCAATGTTTACATTGCTCGGCTCCGAAACTCTTCCTACAATAAAGAATTACTCTTGTGACGTCATAGAATTTACCGAAAGGCCGTAAAAACAACTTCGAAAGCCTTCGAAAAGCTTCGAAAGCCTTCGAAATGATTTCGGACCAATGTAACCAGGATTTCGGACCGAAATATTTCGGAGCGTTTCGGTCCGAAATTTCGGACCAATGTAACCGCAGCCTAATGGAAGGGAGGAGAAAAAAAAACTAAGAGAAAGTACTTTGGAGATATAAATTTAAACCGAACGATCCCTTTACTCTGTAAAAATTCGGATTTTTTCTCCCCCCCCTCCCTCCCCCAGCCTCTTTGGAAAAAAAGTTTTAATCTATCGTAATCTCACCTCAATGTAAAAAAAATACAAAAAGAAAAATTCTTTTTATTTTAAATGTGTAGAAAAATTACGCCTGACGTCCCTGCATTTGCCCATCTCTTCAATTAATGAAATTTTACGCATTTAATATTCTATTTTTATCTCTTCATCCTGGATTAAAAACGACGAAAAAAAACGGGGGGAAATGGGTTAGGAATTTAAAAGAGGGAAAGTATACGGTTTGTCTGGGATTATAATAAATTCCTCTTGAAAGTAGAACGTATTTAGGATAAAGGGAGAATATTGTTAGAATTTGAAGATAGAGGTCAGCACGAGCTGTGCTTAGAATTTCAGGCCAGAAATGAAGTTGCTGAGAAAATTTTGGGTTCAGTGAGTCCTTTCCTTGGTCGCACAAGCCTCTCTGATATAATGGATCTAAACAGGCACGGACTGATTCTTCCAGAGGGCGGTAAAAATTTTTTGTTTAATAATTGTAATTTTTTGGGCAAATTAAATGGGCCTCAAAAACTTTTGCAAAGGGAGGGCTTCCTATGAAATTTTAACGCCATTAATTGGGGTCCTGTATGGATCTAACGACCTTTCCCCTCCTCCTTACTTCTCAGTTTTCTGATAGTCAGCTAAGTCTGACGAAGATTATAAGAAATCAAATCGGATTCTCTAACCCAGTAGCGAACGGCCTGATTTTGGCTGAAGCCTAGCTCCATGCCAAAATAAATTTAGGAGAATCATAACGTTCAAGCGCCTTAAAGAGAAAACTTTAGGCTTCTTAAAAGCTTTTAGTCTCATCTTCTTGTAGAGCTGCTGGCACTTAAAGACTTGTCAACACTTAATCCTGACCGATCACGAGTTTGCTATAAAAAAAGAAAACGCTATTACCTCGACCTCACAAATCTCCCATTTAATTGACCAACGGCTTTCCAGAAACCCGAAAATCTCATGAATAATTCGAATTAGTATATACTATCCCATTATTCACGAAAACGATAAATCTTTGCCCCTTTAACTGTCACCCTTTCCCCCCCCACCAAAAACTATGCATCTTTCTTCTTCCTCCCCAGTCTCTTGTTTAATGAATAAAGTTCAGGGAGCTAAAGTTGCATTTGTCCTTAAAAGTCAAAATATACATACATTATGAAAACTTCTTATTCTTGGATATACGTTAAAGTCAAAAGGCATTCAAATTTTCTTTTGCAAACATAGAAAATGGGAAACGGGAGGAGGCGAGGAAATAAGGGAAAGGAACTCAAGCTGAAGAAAAGGAATTTATATCCAGAATACGTAATGGATCTCTGCTTTGAAGATCCTTCCAACAATTAGTAATAAAACCGTTTTCGAGAAAACTAACGCTTTTACAACAGGGGAGAAAGGGTTTTCTTAGATGAAAATGAGAATTTTGGGCTCGTTAATTTTTATCAGCCGTAAAAAAAATTTTTAAAGGAGGATGTAGCTCTGTCCTTTTTTTTTAAAAGGTTAAAACGTATCAAAAAATTTTATAGAGTCCCGTTAAGCTCGTCTAAGTTGTTATTATTATTAATCTTTCGCAGGGCTGGAGTAGAAGTCTCTCGATGTAGATCAAGATCAGACCAGATTAAGCCTGGACTCTCACAAATAAATCCAAGAAAATTAGGAATGTAGGTTCGGACTCAGTGGCGTAGCAATTTAAGGTAAGGCATCCGCAGCCTTCGAGGGCCCTTCCTCAATTTTGTTGGTGCAAAATTACTTTCTGGGGGCTGCAGAAGTGGTTGCTATGCCAATTCTCGGACTGACCCTTTTACAGGGCGCAAGCAAAAAAAGCGGAACTACAGAGCTCCTTCTCCAATTTCTATTTTCACTGATTAAAAAAATTCAATCGCATTTTAAGAAGACTAGGCAAACCACTGATAAGTCTATAAACGCTCCGTCTTCTTAGAATGCGGACGAATTTTTTTATTATTTAAAAAACTCTAAAACCCAGGAGGGCGCATTATATCAAAAATTTGCGCGATGTGACCGCCTGAAGCTGGGGCCATAATTAGGTCTCGCTCTTAAATCAGGCTTCTTTCTTCAGCAGCCAAACCGTTTTAATGCTTTGGCCAATTCGCCACTGATCTTCCGGTTAGTTTAACATTTTCAAGCGATATTAAAAAAAATAAAAGGTTAAATTTCGAATTCGCTATATTTTTTAACGGGCTTACCCTTAGAAAAACGAAAATAGCCGGTCGTCTTTTTCATTTTGTTTCGATTTATAAAGGAATGTTATTCTAGTTGTAAAACTTGAAATGTTTAGTTAGGTCATTAGAAAGTCGGCTAATGTTTTTGTTATGACTCTTGCCGGGATGAAATGAAAACAGAAAATGAGTTGGACGACCTTTCCCTTCGTCGAATAAAACTATTTATTATTGTAATTTAGCTTGGATCTTGTTATTTCTATGTTATAAAATCCCAAATCCTAACAGAGCACCAGGTGAGCCGTATTTCGACGGAAAATTTCGACGGGTTTTAAGGGCGAATCCATTTCAAAGAGGGTGACAGTATTTCGCGAGGTGAGGTTAAAAATAAATCAACAAAAAAAATGGCAATTATGCGGAGATCGTAGAAAAGGGTTTTTCCCTAGATTCTTGAACCGAACAAGCTCCCGATGTTATTTTTTTATTTTTTCCTGCAGAGCAAAAACTAAAGTGCAGTGAAGTGAAATGTAATTTGCAGGAAAAGGGTGTTGTAAGCAGAAGTTTGGGAGGATAAAAAAAAAAGAATTTACAGGAAGGAGTTGATCATTCGAGCTTCCTTTCTTGCGTCGTGAGAAAATATAAAAAAAACAAAAAGCTGTGTCCGGGAGCAAAAAATATAAAATAAGAAAGTGTAAGGTCTGGAGAAAAATGAGGGGGTGGTAGGCTTGTGCACAGAAATTTTTAACCAATGATTGTGAACGTATTTTGTCTTTGATAAAGCTTCGATGGTGGAAGTGTTTATCATTTTACCTCTTGCATTTTTTAAGAAGTAAAAAATATCTTTTCTTACTTTCTGCCTTGTGCAGAATCTGTCGAGGTAGTCTTTAATTTAGGCCTTAATTTATAAAGCTCAAACCTGCAGGTTCGGCACAGCACTGCACTTCATCTTTGTTAGTAAAAAGAGCCAGGCCTAAATCTCAGGCCAAAACAGGGCAGATCTTCACTTAAGTAGAAGCCAATTTCGTTCATATTCTCCATCTCCGCGTGCTACATTTGCTTTCAAGCCTTCATGCTTTATAGAAAAATTTGCGTTGAACTATATTTTTCCAATTTTCATTTCAAGCTTTCTCCTTTCGCCTTTTTTTTTGTTTTCCACATTCTTTGATTTATATTTCCTCGTTTGTCTTTCAGTCTCTTTCCTCTTCCTCCCCTTAAATTTTTGTTTTCCATCATGGTTTCCTTCATCTTCTCCGTTCTCAGTGTGATTTTTTACCGGGTTCCTTTCCTTTTATCAATTAATCACCTGGCATCACATTTTTTTCCCGAGGAACAACTTCCATTCTTTAGATCGTTTTCAAAGTTCTACAGTTTTTCATTTCGTGAATACATCAAGAGAATGCTATTGTAAAGAGCTTTTAACGGTTAGTCTAATTTTTCGATATGCAGATCCCCATAAGAAAGAACTCTCGAGGCGGGTGAAGCCCGAAAAATCGAGGCCTCCTGCACAAGATTTACGGATGGTTTCATTTTCTCGGAGCTCGCCGGCTTTATTAAGCCAGAGCTTTTGGCGTAGAGGCCCCGTGAAGTATTTTTCGAGATACATAGATGTCCGGGGAAATATATAGGCCTGAAGCCCTACCGCCGCCTCCACTAAATTCTTCCACTGACCGCGATCTAGGGCCGTAACCTGCCATAGAGGTCTGCGCGGGCCGAATTTTTCACGGCCCGCAGCAATTAATTTTGGGTTCTGCCCAGCCAGCAGGTCCCGCCAATCCCTGACCCCAGGGAAAGGGCATTCAGACGAATGTTATTGATCCACCTCATCCTGGGCCTGCCCTGTAGGCGCCCGCACCAATAAATACATCCTACAAAAACTTACTCGAATTCTACGCTTTTCCATAAATTAAACATCGGTTTAAAGAGGGCGCTGGGGTAGAAACATGCACGGAGTTTATTTTAGGCTAAATTTAACTCCGTCAATATTAAACCTTGCCTGAGAGCTCAACGCTTCTGTCTAGACTATTTCTTCAAGTTATTCTTCCTCTTTTAACAAACCTATAGCTACGTCATCCCTAACTTTGTAATAACGATAGTGTACTGATTAGCATAAACTAACATGCAATTAATTACCCCATGTAAATGACAAACACAATGTTTGGCATGAATAAGATGATAATGGAGCATAATTACAATCTTAACCGGACGTTATGATGGAAATCGATCAACAAAAATTCTCGTAGCTCCCAAGCCAATCTAATCGCACTTAGAAAGCTAGTTAGTCAATGATTTTCCTGCAGTCCTCCCCTGCTTTTAGGCCAATTTCTCAGAGCAACTCGACAAATCTCAAAAAAAAGAAAATTAAAAGCCCCACCGATCTTCAGCCTCAAAGCTCAAACCAAACTTTCCCAAATATTAAAGATAACAAAAATAACAAGAGTGTGGAGGAACCCTTGGCACGCTTAATTTTTCCCAATATAACGTTCCATAAAAGCGAAAGGCATCCTTTTGATGAAATATTTGAAAATAATATGAAAAGCCTCCCCCCCCCCCCCAAAAAAAAAGGTTTTTTGTTTTAAAAGGATGTCCGAAATATTTATTCTTTGCTACGTCGTGTTTTTTTTTTTTTTTTTTAGGAGAACATATAAAACGATACGTCTTTCTCTCGGACAGTCAGCCGGGCAAAACCTTTTTAATTTTATCCACGGGAGGATAAAAGTTTCAGAAAGCACATAACACTTTCGTAAAAGTGGTTGTTTCCAGCGGCTTGCAACGCATTCTTCCTTTTGCCCGTTCCCTATTGAATCATTTGCCACAAATCATTTCCGGTTCCTTGATTTCTCCGACGGGTTTTCACTATTTTAAAGAGTATTTATCAATGTCCATTTGCTTTTTAAAGCCTTGAGAGAATTATGTTTTCAAAGCAGAGAAATTATGAGGACGAAAAACATAACGTATTGTTTTTTCTTCAAAGCGATCGGGTTATTGGGAAATCATGTTACGGTCAAAAGAAACAGTCGTCATAGTCAATAAATAATTCTTCAGGCAACTAGCAATGCCTAAAAAATTTTGGGTGATTATTACCGTCAATTTCCTCGCTCGAGTTACAGTCAAAAGCCGAAATCCGTTATCAGCCGAAATCGTTTTCGACAGGACTAGAGTAGCTTAAAAAATTTTAGGACTTTCAAATTTCAAGCATCGAACTTGACGTTTTAGTAATGCCTGATTTCGGTTTTTGACCGTAACACGTATGAAAAAATTTTTCCTTTCAAGTCAAAATGTCATTGAATGACAATAGCCTCGCAAATTACTGAGCTTACTCAGCATTTACACATCTCTCGAGTTTTGTTTACTCGCTCGCCTCTCGACCAAACACGAAAAAAAAAATTTCAAAACACTTAAACGTTTTCCTATAGAGCATAATTCTCCCCCCCTCTTCCCCTTTATTCCGGAATAAAAACACGCTCCCGAGGTAAATTGTTCCCGTCTAAATGGAAGTCGCACGGTCTTCAGTTTCAAATTCCAGCCCTGGAAATTTCATTAAGTTTGCCGACATGGTTAAGTTAGTTAAGTCAAATAAGATTAACTAAAGTCTCTTCAAGAGCATTGGATGCACGCACATAAATCGATTTCCACATTAATTCTAGTTCGGTTTAAAATGATCTCCTTTTTTCCCAGCACTCAAGATCGGCGATCTTTTGGAACGGAATCATAAAAACGTAGAAAACAAAAATTATTCCGGACTCCTGTCGAATTATTCACGCGCTTCGAACTCGCAATTATATCACGATTCGCTTCTTCGGAGAATTATAGGGAATAACGAATTTATTTAGGTTTCCCTTTGTGATGTATATTATTTTCGGAAGGGAAATCAAAGAGCTCGAAAGCATTACCGATTGAAACTATAGACGAAATTGATGATGTTTGGAACTAGGAAAGTCAATCGCTCACAAAAAACAAATGAAACAAGATACGGAGATTCCATTAGATTGAGCTTAGAATATGGGATATCGATATTTGAAAAGCTGGACACGGAATGGTTTATGTCAACTAGCTTACATATCAAACAAAACAAAGCGTTATCGGAAAATTTTGTAAGAAAAACGATTAGTAAAGCGATCTGGTGTTCGATGCCCACTTCAAACAAGTTGAAGTGCACTTTCGAAAATCCCGAAGCTTGTGTAATTAGGTCTTTTCTCGGTTAGGTCGCGGTTGCATCGACAAAGCTTGTTACCAAATACTAACGTGGGTTGAATTGCGATGCGGAGGACGGGGTTCAACGTCCCTGCAGGTCCGGACTGGCTCTTCAAGAGGGGGTGCGGATAAAAATACCTGAAGCGACTGAGATGACTACAGAATTCCGATAGAATTGTTTTTGTTCAAATAAAAAAATTAGCTCGAACTGTAAGAAGACGGAGTGAACTATTGACTAGTCTATAAGAGACCTGTCTTCTTAGAATGAGGGTAAAAAATTTATTTGAAAACGACCGCTCTGTTTTCATTTTTTTTATTCAAGAAAAACAAACACAAAAATTTTGGTAAAAATTGCATTGGCTGAATCTAATTATTAAAAACTGCAAGAGCAAAAAGCTCATACTTGAGGGGCGCACCGGGATTTTTCTCAGTAGCCGGGTGGGTCAATTTTGCCTGCGTCCCGATGAAACGATTCAATAGAAAAGAATAAAAAATTTCCAACACCTTTTGCTCAGAGGGACCACTTTAGCCGAAAATAGTGAGAGATAGGCTCCAGTTCGGGCCGGGCTCGGACCCATCAGTTGTTAAAAGAGGTCGGGCCGGGCCGAGCCCGGGCCTTAAGATTTCGGGCTTGGGCGGGCTCGGGCCCAACTATCAAAAATGTAATGGGTTTCGGGCCGGGCTCGGGCCCAAAAAATTTAAAAATAAATTTTGAAAATTATGTGTGCCTCTTGCCCCAAAAAAAGCAATTTTAAGGAAATCCCAAATTTTCATTATTTATCGGGCTCGGGCCGAAGTATGAAACTTCGGTCCCCAAAAACTCGGCCCGAACTGGAGCCTAGTGAAAAACAAGTTTTGAAGCAAAATATTGGGTCAAAAATAGGGGCCCACAAATGCTAGGCACCCTACCAACTAATGCGCCCTCCTGCTTTTTAAAATTTTTCAATAATTAAAAAAATTCTCGCACCATAAGAAGACGAGGCGCTAATGGACTACTAAATAGTTCCCTCCGTCTTCTTAGATTATAGAAATTTTTTAAAAAAACTAACAGCTTTGTCTTTTTCTATGCTGAAGCCCTCCGGAACAGCTAGCTCGTGCTTCAACTAAAACAAAATAGCAAGAGTGATCAAAAGCAAAATTCTTGTTTTTAAAACATAAGAAAGTTGAGCCCCTTGACATCTCAGGTCCAGAATTAATAATATAAAAGATTCTATCTGACAAAATAAAATTTTAGTTTCTCAATAACAAAAAAATTCGCATTTTAAAAAGACAGGGCGCTTATGGACTAATCAGTAGTTTGCGATATCTTCTTAGAAAGTAAAATAATTTTTCTTTTAATAAAAATAAAAAACTTTTTTTAATGTTTTTCGATCTAGCATTTTGAAAAAACCAGCCCAGGACAGTTTGGGTTTTGATATCTGTCTTGAAAAATTTTTTGACACCGAGGAAAGATTCCCTGGGTTATTTATTCATAGAACGCCCCTTAAAATTTACAGAAGCCTCTCACGTTTTAAATTTCTCGAATCCATAAATTCGTTAACTCAACAAACTGAAATTTAATTAAGCCGACTCCGAATCTTAACATATATTAAAATTAGAAAACGGGATTATATTAATCAACCGAAATAATAAATCTCTTTTTTAAAAACTGAGTTCTTGAAGTATTTCTAAAACGTCATGTTCTTAAAATATTGGAGGGAAAACGGAAACTTTCTCTCAAAAGTCTCGTATAAATAGACTTGTGCGAGACAAGTTCGCTTTAAAACGCCTGACGCTGAACTTAAAACAGAAAATTGTACTAACCATTTTAATTATTACTCCCAACTTTCCTCCCCTAGTTGAAAAGTGGGTAAACCTATACATCGCGGTTTCTTTAACTGGACCGCAAAAGACGTCGTGGCAACTATCTAAGAAACAATATAAAACGCTTTTAGAAAACTTTTATTTTCGAAAAGCGGGGTCGCCCCTAAAAGTTTGCTTGCACGAGAGGTAGGAAAAGTGAGTAATGAAAAATTCATCCTTAACGATTCTTAAGAGTCGACTTTTATCACGATAATGGGAATGCAGTTCGTTGTTCTTCTGCATGATAGGTTTTGTTAAGTCATGTAAAGGAAAAATTTTTGTAATCGGTTTTGTTAAAGAAAATGCTTTTAAAGATTTCGGGATTTACTTAGCTTGCCTGAAAACTAAAAGTCTTTTGAAGTTTAAAAAAATCCTAAAAATCTGGGTGTAAGCCTTAAGCCACTTACCATAAACCAAACAAGACTTGGATGGCACGCGAAAAAATATTCTTAGTCAGCAAATAAAAGAAGTAAAGTAATACTTTTTTAACTTGAAGATGATTTCGATTATAAAAATGATAGCAAGTTTAATAATTACTTCCTGTCAACACTGCCTTCCTCGACCCCTATTTGGAAAATGATGGGACGAGTTTTCATTTTAAAAAACTCTTTGTGCTGGAAATGGTTTCCTTTTCCTCATCGTCGTAATATCAAGTCATGAAGTTTTTCATTTCTTTTTTCTAAGAACCGCTCGACAATTAAAACGGATTTTTTTCCTGCAGCTTTGTAATTTATTAAAAACTACCATTTATTTTTCTGATGAATGCCACTCATTTTTCAACTTTTTTTTTTATATAAACATTCTCTGACTAACAGACTTCAAGGGGCGAAAAGCTGGAAAGCTAACTCAAATGCTATTTGATTCCGTGTTAACGCCTGTTTCCTTATCAAAGAAAAGGCTTACTTAAGGATTTTAACGTCGTGTGCATGTAATGCCCGCAAATGGTTTTCACCCCCCCATTTTGAAATTTTATTTTAATCCAGGAGAAAGCAAAGGAAAAAGAGCTGAGAATGGAAGCATGGTAGATTATTCAAAAACCACCATACACTTTCTCTGAAATGCCTGCAAAACTTTTACTTTGTTCGTTACGGAGTTTTCCAAGAGAATCTAATTTGGATTAACATCGTCTTAGTTCAACTGTATAAGAGGTTTGTAATAGAACTTTTTTTTTAAAGCTTCTAATGGATCGGGAGTAAAAAATGCCAGAGGAAGTTTTCTCAAGTTAAAAACTCGAATCGTTTAAGAAAAGAATTTATCGACAGGCTCGTGTGATATTTTGTATGGATATTGATTAGTTTACCTAGATAACTGTCAGCTAAAAATAGAAAAATACCAGGAACAGAAAAATGGTCAAGAAAACAGGAATGACCAAGGCCAATCCCAATTTTTTCATTAGAGTGTGCTTTGGTCATTGTTGATCGGGCTAAGATTAGTTGCTGCTCGATAAATGATTGTTTTGTGATGTTTTTTATTCTTTGAAATTTTTCTGAAATATTTTTCAAATTTTGAAATGTTTTTGTAATGTTTTTCAAATGTTGAGAATTTCTTAAAATGTTTTTTAAATGTTTTTCAAAAATGTTCTTTTAATGTTTTTAAAATGTTTTTTAAATGTTTTTGTAATGTTGAAAATTTTTTTTAAAACAGAAAGCCTGTGGCCACCTGCATCAGTCTTTTTTCCAGAAGGATTTGATTGAGCAATAACATTTTGTGATGCCTTCGGTGCTTCTAGTGCAAACACTTTGAAGGGGATCAATGTCCATAACCTGCTCATAAACATTCCAACTTTTTCCTCCTCTTATCAAATAAAAAATATAATAACAACGATATTCATTAAAAACGTGAATCTCTACATCTTCATTAATTCCCCAATCAATTCCCGACATACCATTCTAAATTTGATAAAAAACTACATTCGACCTTCTAATTATTTACAGATATCGCTAAAATTTCAATTTCCATTACAACAACAAAATTTCCTCCCAGAGAAATGTTAAAATTCTTCCCCGTTTCTAAACAATAGAAAAAGGCCGGAGCTCACAGCGTTTCGACGTAACAAAGAGAACCAGCAAATTGTTTCGTAGTTTCCCCGGGGGCGATTTTCGTTTCTCCCCGTTTTCTGTATTTGAAACAGCGACCTGTTTCGGGGTCAAACCGTCTGGTTTTCCTATTCTTTAAAAAAAACCTACAAACTAAACTTTGCCCCTTTTCAAAAAAAAAAAAAAAACCACCACCACCCTGACCCCGACCGCACTTATCATCTTCAATTATACTCGCAGAATAATTATGACAGGGCAGTCATGTGTGTGTCGCACATACATCGCCGGGATAGAGAATGAAAACGTCAGCCACTATCTTTGTATAACTCTGAAATCGGATCATCCACCTAGAAAGGACATTAATTACATTGGGGGGGGGGGGGGGGGGGGGGGAGCCACGTACGTATTCTTCCGTTGACCTAATTTCTAACAATTGTTTTATTTTTTTATTTTATTTATTTAAACATTGCTCATAAATATAATCCGATGCATATCGAGCGCGTCATAGAGAGGGGTAATTCCCAACATCCCAACATTACCAAAAACTGGATTCCCAGGGTTACAACAGGTCTTGTATTTTACTCATTAGGCCCATCCGCAAGGTAGTCCACCAAACTGTAAAAACATCTTTGGATCAGGAATTTGCGGAGAGAGAGGTCAAAAGATTTCTTCTCCTGCAACTCCTTGATGTTGGCCGGCAGGTGATTGAAAAATTTTATTCAAGCTGTTGCAACATGCGAGTTCGAAATTTTAAGCCTATGAGGCTGAATGTAGAAGTCCCTCGATCTACGCGTAACTCTCCCCGCGAGTTTTAAGACATGCCTAATTGTATCAAAGATGTAAAGTTTGTATTTTCATTTTGTTTTTTTTTTTAGACTTACCCATAAAGGCCGACGGAATAGACGTCAGAAATAATTTTTGGCTCCGCACAGGTACCCCCGTCTCCGGATCCTGCATTTCCCGCACCAGCCCCTCCATCTGCAAAAAAAACCAATTAATCAACTATATCAATCAATCCTCAAAAGATTCCTTTCATTTCTCTTCTTTTTTTTTTTTTGAAAAGAAATAAAGAAAAAAAAATATATCTACTCTCTCTGTGTAAATAATAAAGTAGGTGACACAAAGCGGGAGGGAGATGTGTCTAAATAAATTGAAATACATTTTTGTTTTCAAAAGAGGGGAAAGCGAGAAGGTTTCCGATTCCGTTTGTTTTTCATCGAAACGTATATTTGTCCAACGAATATGTAGGAGAGAATGATAAAGGAAAAAAAAAAAAAGAGAAATGTTAAACAAACTGCTTTTCGCCCCGATCGGAATTGTACTTTCAACTCTTTTGCATATTCCTCAAGGGGGAAAAATAATGTGATCGATATGCGATCAAGAGACTTCGGGAGAAAAATCTTTTTTTGAAATTTACACGTCGTGGTGATATTTTTTTTGATAAAGAAAAACTTTTTTTTTTCAACGCTTTCTCGAAGGGAATGAGGATTTTAATGAATTGTAATTTCTTCGAATTGCATGTTAAGTAATCATTTTAAAATGAGATCGAAAGAAGTTTTTTGAGAAGCAATTTTAAAAGAAAGTGAAGTCTTTCAATCTAAAATTGTTGGTGATTTAGGATCGCTTATATATTTTTGAAAGGTATTTTAATATGATTTTTGTTCGGTATTTTAAGTAAATGAACAGTATTTTAATTAAATGGCCGGTAGAAAATTTAAATGACCAGTATTTTGGTGGCCAGTAACAGCTTGGCCAGTATTTTATTTAAATAAACAGTATTTTAATTAAATGGGCGGTAAAAAAATTAAACTGTCAGTATTTTTATACTAATGGCAAGTAATTTATTGTTCATTAATAAAAATTCAATAATTTGGTCAGTAAGGTTAAAAATAAAAAAAAAGCATTAAAAAACAGAAAACTTTTCTTGACTATTTAAAGTCGGAATGGATTGACAGGCATCAAAATTGGTATGAAGGAGTAGCCAGTAACACACCGTCGACGAACAATTGTTTAGAAGCGTTTAATGCTGTCATTAAAAAGGAAGTGACCTTTCGGGAGAAATTACCTTTGTCTAGATTCATGCCAACAGCGGTAGAAGCGGTGGAAAAATGGTCAACTCAGACTCACAATGGGATTCGTCCTTTCTCTCAAACGAAATCAATTACACTCAAACAGTGGACATCAGGATATCAGTGGGTAAAAAAAAATCTTACTCTTACATCAGACTCTTTGGGAGATATAGAACGTTATTACTGCCCAACTGGAGAAAACGATACCGTCACTAAAGAAGAAATCAAAGCTGTTCAAAATTTGAACTGGAATACTTTTGAACGCTTTAAACGCCGGGCATTCAATGTTTGGATCATAGACATGCCAACCAATAGTAAAAACTGGATAGAAAGCACCTGTTCATGCCCGGAGTTTTACAAATCATACCTCTGCAAACATATAATAGGTCTGGCCATCCGCCAAAAATTTGTCAAGCCACCACCAGCGGCTAAAGATGTTGCCATCGGCGAGAAGAGGAAGAGGGGACGGCCCAAATATGTGTCCCGGGCTTTGCTCGTCGATTAGGGAAGTAAGATTCGCAATTTTTAATTTTAAATACTTGTCGAGTAATATTTTTACCTGCCGAATTGCTATCAATTACCGACCAAATGATATTATTTTACTATTCAATCTCAGGTATTTTACATTCCAATTATTTAATCTACCGGCCAAAAAATTATTAAAATACCGGCCAAAAAATTAAAAAAATACCGGACAAAAAATTTATAAAATACCTTTCACTTAAATGCAAGCCATTTAGGATCTTCTGAGAAAAAAGTCAGACATTTTCAGGCTATTATTAAAACCAAAATTTTTTTGCCAAATTTCAAGTTTTTTAAAATTTTTTATGTCAAAGGAATTTCCTCGCAATTTTTCATGTCAATAAATTTTTTGAAGATTTTTGTTGTTGAACAAATTTATTGATAATTTTTTCTAGTCGAACAAATGTATTGGTAATTTTTTTTTAGTCGAACAAATGTATTGATAATTTTTTCTAGTCGAACAAATGTATTGATAATTTTTTCTAGTCGAACAAATGTATTGGTAATTTTTTTTTAGTCGAACAAATGTATTGATAATTTTTTCTAGTCGAACAAATGTATTGGTAATTTTTTTTTAGTCGAACAAATGTATTGATAATTTTTTCTAGTCGAACAAATGTATTGATAATTTTTTCTAGTCGAACAAATGTATTGGTAATTTTTTTTTAGTCGAACAAATGTATTGATAATTTTATTCTAGTCGAACAAATGTATTGATAATTTCTTCTTGTCGAACAAATGTATTGATAATTTCTTCTTGTCGAACAAGCCTATTGATAATTTCTTCTTGTCGAACAAACCTATTGATAACTTCTTCTTGTCCTAATCTTTTTTAGTGTCTAAATATGGAATAAGATCTTTCATTATTTTTCCTGTGCAATCACAAAGAAAATTTAAAACTCGACTTCAAAAAAACTTTTGAAAAATTAAAAAAATTATTTATTAATTCCTAAAAATTTTTAATATCAATACATTCAACTTGATATCTTAAAAAAAATTGCTGTTCAATATTTCACAAAGAAAAAAGAAAAAACCGAACAACATTATAAAACTTAGATGCTTTAATACCGACAACAATCTTCATATTATATGAGCTCATCCCTATCTAGGGTATACCACGCTTTGTTGCTCTCTCTCTTAAGAATAAAAAAAAGAAGCAAAAGAAAAAAAAAAGATTAAATTTTTATAAATAAATAATTTTCTAGTTTACACTTTGGTTTTTTCATTGGGAAAGGTTATTTTTAAACCCTTCACTTTTTTAAAAAAAGAAAACTTTTATCAAAATTACTTTTCGAAATCCTCCCGACGATCTTTTAAAGAAGACAATATTTGACAACATTAAATATTTGAAGAAGAAACATTACCCCATTTTTTTTAAAAGAAAAGAAATATTCTTTGTTATTTTAAGTAAAAAATTTTAATATTCTAAAAAATAAACCAACGGTGTTTAGCTAATTATGATTTGCATGACTTTGCGTGCCGTGATATTTCCACAATGTACTTTTATACACGTAATGTCCATTCTTAATTTATCCCTTTGGATAATTAGTTACCGCTGGTAGTTAATTCCGGTTTAATAATGTTGTAAAAGGAATATTCTTTTAACGGATTTCATATTAAACAAAGTGCCCCCGCCATGTTTTTCTCTACTTATATTTCTACGAAAATATATATACGTAATCACTGTAATGGTTTTTAAAAAAAAGGGGGGGCTTTTCCGGTTGATTTTAATGAAGAAGGTAATAAGAAGCAATTTATCTCATTTCCAGGTCATATTTTTTCATTCATAAAATAAATGATGGCAACGGCATCTTCTTTTATTTTTAATGCATTTCCTTACAATAAAGGAGTTTTAAGGGAGCTTTTTACGCTCCTTTAACATTCCCTTTCCTTTTATTTTTTTTAATCGCTCTGCTGTCACAGCACAAAAAAGAAAATCTTATATGTTAAATATTCATTTGCTTTGATCTTATAAGACAGGTTTTTACGTTATTCCCAGAAAAGTAGGGAAAAGATTAATGAATTCCCTGGAAATTTCTCCTTGAAAATTTCATCGTTTATAAGGAACCTTTTAACTCCTTGTTTTCATCGAAAATTTATTCAAATTGAATTTATCGGGGAGGAAAAGAATTTAAAAATACCATATTTGCTGTGTTTTTGAAAGTGGGTGATAAAAAATTAGTTACGTCGTTTTAATTAAATGTAATATTTTTTTTTTTGACGGGGGTGTATAGAGAGTTTGGAATTCGAACCTTATTATTCCAAGAATAATATTAATAAAAAAAAGTTTCTTTTTTCCCCCTTTTGATATTTTTATTTTTTACGAGAAGAAAAATTAAAGAAAGGAAAAGTGCTTCGAGGGGAAAGAAAACAGTTATTCATCATAGAGTTCGTTAACGTGAATTTATCAAGAGATGATTTTTTTTTTCATCTCGGTTAGTTATTTCGAGACATAAATCAAATTTAAACCCCGACCGAATTTTTTATTAGATTTATCCGAGCCAAGAAAAAAACCGCGAGACATCCGGAGTAAATATAAGACCGTATTGTATTTAACTGAAAAAATGCAATGGGAGTGGGTAACTCTTAAAATAAAAATGATAAAATGCGAATTAGGCAACCTGCAATAGACACTATGACCGGAATTGGCCGCAGGTGGTCATAAAAAGCATTCAAACGAATTGCTTTATCAAATTTTTTAATAACAGTGATAGGTTTTTGAGGAATTAATAAAAAACTAAATATAAGTTCGGCAACCCGCAATACGCGACTTATCAGAATAAGCCGCAAGTGATTAAAATGTGAATCAAAACGAAATTGTTATTTATTTTCGTGTGGGCGATCTCCCACAGTCATTCGTTTGCTATTCACGAACAGTGGCGTAACCAACGAAGCCGCAAGTCTTTATAGAGGGGCCCCATCTTTTCTAGAAAGAAGCTTATAAAAAAAGCCTCCAAAATCTCTTGGGAGCTGCTAGCCACTGTTAATAAAGTTGTGTATTTGAAAAGACATCCTTCGATTTATGGGGGGCACGAAACCTGGAGTTTTGCGATCAGAGAAAACTTCTTCGGCCCAGGCTTAGAGATTTTGTAACAGAGCAGCGGATAAGTCCGATTTTTTACCTCAGTGACTCAAACAACACTAGAAAATTTTAGCTAACGCATTTTGTCGGAATTGGTAACAACGATCAAAGGACCTTGTTGTCTTCTTTCTTCCGGCAAGAGATAAAAAAGGAAAAAAGGATGGCCTGCTTTAAATATCAAGCATCTTTCGTATATTTTTAATAGGGTTTAGAAAATTTAAAGTTTGTCATAAAATTCGCAAGTAATACTCGCCCCCAAGAGAAATTATTATAACTTCTGAACTCTTGCTCAGTTTATAAACTAATTTCATTGTTATTTTAATTTTTTACACAGAACTTTGCCTTTTCCAGAAAATACAAACTCGAGTAAATATAAACATTAATTTCAAGAGGATCTCGTTTAAGAGTCGTTAGTTTTTAATGCGCGGAAAACGAATTTCCATTTGGAAAAAAAAAAAATTTCGAGAAAGAAATAAAACATTTAGATGAGCTTTTCTCGTTTTTAATAGGAAAAAAACTTAAGCTTCGATTAAATCCGTCAGTCAATTTTAGTAATAACCGACCCGATACTAAAAAAAAACAACCTTTCCCAAGTTTTTTTTTTTAAATCGACTTCTAATACCTCCAGACGGACTGAGAAAGGCATAAGTTTCGCCAGTTGATCTAGATTGATGAGAAAGATCGTGAAAACGACTAAAGGATAAAGTAGCTATCGGCCAGCTGTCAATTACCAACCTTGCTCATCCTTGGCAAAAGGAAAATCAAGTAAAATGAGGACGACAAATACAAACTGTAGAGAAACTGCCCTCATGAATGATAAACTTAGATTAACCTCCAAGACAAGGGTCCGTGTTTCTTTCATCAAAAGATTGATTGTCAGCCCAGTCAAAAGAGTTCCGTTCCTTTCCTTCAACCTCTCTCTCTCTCTCATTTTCTCTCCTTCCTTTTCCCCCCTCTGCTTTCGGCCCGCGGAGCATTATGGAAATCTGTTTTTGAAACTTGGTTTGATCATATTAAAATCCGCGCTTAGGACTCCGGAAACCCGAAGAAAATTCACCTTGTCGAACGTGTGGGCGGGGTATTCTCTTACGAAAATTACGTAATCAAAACCTTTTCCTTTGGTTTGGAAAAACTGACAAGAGACTCGGTCAATATTTGCAAGCCCTTAAGAGCATCCTGTTACTGGGTTGAATGGGTTGTCAAAGTTTCTGCTTAACTTGCTAGAAAGCTGATGACTTCTGTCATCGATAATTGCTAAGAAGGAAAACCATCCTTTTTAAATACTGCACGAGAAAGAAAAAACTTTCTTCGTCTTTCCAGCGTCCCCCCCGCGGAGTCGTAAAAAAAACAGAATTAATATTAAAAAGTTGTCAATTACAGTCCACGAATCGATTTGTATTTTTTTTTTTTTGTTGTTGTTTTAAGCATAAAAATATAATTAATTTTTCAATTGCTCAGTTTGTCCAAATAAATTGAATTGGGGTATATAATCAGAGTATATATAGAAAGCAGGGGACCGTTTTAAGCAGCAATTTCTCTCGCGTTCAAATAACCATAGGATATTAATCCGGTAGTACAATTATCAAGGAGACCCAATAAACAAGATCAAACTGATTTCCATATTACAGAAAATGAAGAAGGAGAGGAAATTCAGGGGAGTATCCAGCGAGTATAGAGAATACAATTTTCAGCTGTAACGTTAAATTAAAATCGGAGATCTGGGATGGCAGAGAATCTTTGGTGAAAAAAGGAATTTTTAAAACGTGATGAAATCGTCACAAACTTTCTCGCTCATCTAAAGTTTGCTCTTAAAAAATTTGATTTACTTGTGAAAATAACGGTGTCCACGGTTATAAACAGAGGCGTAGTAAGACGGTTGCACACCCCCCCCTCGAAAATCGCCCCTACTTACTCTTCTAGAGGGCGCAGATAAATGTAACTACAGAATTCCTGTTGCTATTTATAATTAAAAAATTTTGCTCACACTCTAAGAAGACGGGGAGAACTACTGATTAGTCCATAAGTGCCCTGTCTTCTTAAAATGCGGGTGAAAATTTTTTTTATTTAAAAACTAAAATTTGGGAAAGTTGCCGAATTCTTTTGTGAAAAATACACCCAGTTCCGCTTTATTTTCGTTCTTCTTCATTCAAAAAAATTTTTTCTGCTGATACCTAAGTCCTGGATTTTCCCCCCTGAGATTATCTCCCTCTAAATAATATCCAGAACCTACATCTCCCTTTTCGAAGAGTGTGAAACTCGTTTTCACGACGAACCAAGCCGCATTTTTTACATCCTACCACGTCACAATATTCCTTACAAATAAAACCTCATTACAAAACTGGAATGTACTGTAATTAAATTAACACATGCTCTAAACCCGAGCTTTTTGTTCCTTTTCTCCTCACGGGTCGCACGAGGTCATAATCCATCATACGGAGCCTTATGCGTTATTTTAAAACCCAACGTCACGCTCTGCAATCGGATTTACACGACACGAGAAATAAATGACCGTTGTGGGCAGCAAGTCAATGGCAAAAGGTACACACGCTCCTAGCGTGGGCGAATTAATCGCAACAGCAAAAAATAACAAAAAAACCTTCCTAACTTTGCAATAGTTTTGAAGATAATGATAAGAGAAAACAAAAGAAATTGACAACGATATAGATAAATAAAGATTTTGATAGTCTATTAGCAGTTCTTACGTTTTGCATAATGAGGAAGGAGGAGCGAAAACAATGAAGACAAGGCAACGGTAGTGAGAATGTAAATAGAATAAAAGTAGAAACTGGGGAAATTGCTGATTTGAATTTAGACTTTCAACAAACGAAAACTATCAAGAGGAAGAAATTTTACTGTTTTCTGATGAGGTGCACACAATGCTACAGTTTCAATGTTTTAAGGTAGTAATTTTTAATGGAAGTAAGATTTCCATCACTTGAAAAAGAGAAGTCTTTCGAAACCTACTTGAGATTTATTTTAAATTTCATCCTGCATTAACAATTTATTTGGTTTCATGTTCTGGGCTAGGGAATTAGCTAGTTTCAAAATTTCAGTTTGATTGGAAATGATTTACACTGGATTATTTTCCGCTGGCAAACACGATCAAACGTTAAAACGGAATATTTAATTATTGAGGAAAAGTCAAGGGATTAGACCAGATGTTTTTCAGTTCTACTCAAGGGCTCTACTGATGAGCTTATAGCTTAAGTATAATAAGAACATCTTAAATTTGTAAGGCAGGATGAAGTCCTAATATGAATCCTCTATCAATTCCAACTTAAACCTAAAAAAATTTCATCACGATGCGTTTCCAAACCCAGAAAAATTTTTGGTTTTCAGAGCATTGAAACTTGGTGCGTCTTTCAAACTAATGCGCTCTCTAGTTTTTCCAAGATAAAAAAAATTCACTCGCATTCTAAAAAGAGCGAGCGCTTAAAGACAAATCTATAGTATGCTCGGTCTTCTTAGAGTAAAAGCGAATTATTTTTTCTCAATGAAAAACTAATAGAACTTCAGTACCGTTTTGCTTAGGCCTTTTAGAAGAGCTAGTCCGAATTTATTTTGTATCATATAAGCCATACGCAAAATGACTATTCTCATTCCTTAAACTTAACAATTATATTTATCAAAAACCTGGAAGCCTGCTGCCATACAAAAACTCCCAAACAGTAAAAAGTCACGTAATTACCAAGACAACCCGTTTAATTTTTCATACCTCTCTACCTTTCTCCAAAAAGCATAAAAACCCTAATTTATTCTCATCTTGTCCCGGGGAAAGCATCCGTAACGACTTCATTTATTTACTGCAATATGCAACCGCGTCAGCTTTTTGTTTCTCGGTTTCTCGCCCTCACGAATGTGAAAATTAAACTATTTTTATATACCCTCAACGGTCATGGCTCGCATACCGATTATAATAAGCTCTGTTTTAGCAAAAAAAAATCCCACTCCCCTCGCCAATTTTTTCGCAGAATCTAATAATAGCATTAAAATTCGTACTGCTATCAGCACAAAACATTAAAAAAATCCATATCCATCTTGTAAAATTTTCAACAGGCAATTCCCGAAATAAAAAATATTGAAAGCTTTGAAACTTCACCGCGTAGTTAAAAATGTTTTATATTCTAATCCCGAGAAACTTTTATTACATAATTAAAAAAAGAGGGGGGAAAAAATTTGAGTAAACGAACGGTTGTAAGCTTAACGGTTTATATCCCTGAATTGTATATGATCACAGAATCGCAATAAACATCCATATCAAGAGCTTCTAATGTTTACAGCCGTTCCTTGTTTTCCTCTCCGTCTCTTTTATAATACATCACGCACAAGCTTTTGATCTTTAGCTTTCTCTGATTTCATCCGTTCGTCAACGCAAGGACATGGGATTGGCCTAATTAAATGGGGTTTTGTCTGTTGAATGGGAAAGCGAAAATGGAAAGTTTCGACTAGACGGTTTTTAAAGGTCTTCGGAGCCGGAAATAACCACTTAACCGGGAGAAAAGAACATTATCATATGTCAACAAAGTTCTTTTTAGGAAAACATGCTATAATCGGGATTTGCCTTTTTTCGCGTTTCCATCAAGGACAGGCAGTGGCGTAGTAATATTAAGAGTGTACTGTGTTTTCTCGAGACCTTTGTTTTCCTGCAAGCGATGTTATCAATAGTATTTTTTCCTAGTTTTAAGTTGGAAGAATAGGCAGAATTTCCTGAAGATTCCAAGAGTGGCGGCTAATGTCGTCGTGGAGGAACTTCTGGGGTCCATCAGCATGTATTAAAGCGTTGAGGTCTCCACTTAGCTAACTAAAATGTTCACCTTCCTATATTTTCTGCAGAGGCATAGAGCCCCCATTGCCATTTAGCTCGAGCTGGACATTGCGCTGCATCGTCTACTCTAGTAAGGTGTCCAATCTCTTCATTTTGGAAGAGTCTTTGCAGCATTCTCTTTCCACTGCTCTTTGAATTTCAGTTTATGCCCCTGGATGACCTTAAATACAGAGATCAAAGACTAGTGGGTCATTCCAGTAGCTGCAAGGGGCCGCTAGGCATCAGCTATTGCCTACGATGAACTCAAAAGCAACATCTGCTGGGCCCAATGACCACAAACGATTCTACGAACAGCTGTCCACCTGCCTCTAGCAGTCACCTGCAACCACTAATGGTCGATTCTAGGGAGTCAAAAATTCCTGTACTAATGTTGGGCCAGGCCCACCAAGCTTTAGCAGCTCCTGGTAGTCCCTCGTGTCTTGGCATCCTAACTAATATTCAAGCACTTCAAATGTCTGCAATGGTGCCCATAATGTGTGCACAGCTCTCATATTTTAGATAGTAACCTTCTTCTATTGGATATAATTTCAGCCTTAAGAGAAACGAGCCCGACTTCTTCCCCTCCCTAAATAGACAACCAATATCTCTAGCTCGAGTCAACCGATTTTTCCTGGCTAGCGGGTACTGCACACGATTAAGAGAGTCACGGTTGCGTAGGAAATGATTGATACGCCACTGGTGCCAGACAAAAAAAGCCTTCGCACAATAAAAACACGAGTAAATTTTTACAACTTCACCAGATTAGAAAAGATTTAGCTGATATGAAAGGATGTCAGTTCGTAAAAATTTTCTTTTATATATCAAGGGGAAAAAAAGAAATTTGATTTCGAAAGTTTTTAATCATTTACCCTCATCTCGACTCAAAACGATGGGCCCTAGCGTCATTTTACTTTGCAGACAGGGATTCCTCCGCTAACGGGGGAAATTTTCTAACCTTTAAAGGGAAAACTTTCTCATCTCTTGGAAAAATCTGATTAATAGTGAAATTCCTTTAAAAACTTCAATTGAAAAGTTTTGCGAACAAGAAACGGCCGAGTTTCGAAGAGAGAGAGAGAGAGTTAGAGGATCAAAATCCGATTTTGCAGAGTTATGATCAATAAGATTATAAAGCCCCCTCGTGTACCTCGAGGGCTCCGAGTTGATGCGCGTTATAATTTGGTTCGTTGATCATTGATTGCAAAATGATAATCGTATGTGTGTAAGCGATGTTGGCTCTTGACGAAATTTAAAACGGAAGGAAATTTTGGTTTTCAGTGACGTAGCAGGGGGAATGTTTGTCTGTGAACGGTTCCTGCGTTATTATTGCCTAAAGGTAAAAGGGAATAGAAAATCAGACGAGCGAGAAAATCTGACAAAGGACGGTAATTTCAATGTATAACGTAGAAGGTATATATTAATAAAATGAAAACAACAGTGAGTTGATGCGTGAAACGTATGATGAATGTATATTGTAAATAAATGAGAATGGGATTGTATTTACGTATGGAATTTATTAGGGTCTGGTTCTGTGCAGGAATGGCAATATTAGAAGTAAAGTTCTGCAGGTCTTGCATAACGGCTTAATTGGCCTAAAAAGACCTGTTTCCGTATTGCTGCTTATATAATTTTATTGACGTGGGGAAAAACCTGGAGAATGTAGGCGAGAGATTTGACCTTCTGTTTGTAACAAGAGTAGGGCACAAAATTAATTTCAAATGATAATTTAATTTCAAAGACAATTATACGAACCTGCTTTTATAAAATTTGCGGCAAGATTGATTTTTTTCAATTTCACAAAAAATTAGTAAATACTTACTGTTTTCAAAACCTTGCTTGGCGGTAGTTAACTTAATCAGAAGCAAAGCATATGATATGTATATGACCAAAGATCAAAAATTAAAGCCCAATAAAGCGTTAAAAAGCTAAAAGTTTGAAACATGCCGCCCTACTGTGCTTTTTAAATACAATTCGAAATCAATATCTGCCATGAAAATTCAAAAAATAAAATAAATATTTACTTTTTTTTTTAAATTTAAAAAATAAATGATGACGGTGATTTTATGATGAAAAGTTAGTATAAATCAGTTACTATTTAATTTTTCTCGCGTTTGAGACCGAAATATTAGTATATTTTTAACCAACCTTTCGGTCTCAAACCGCCCGCCTGATTTTGATGGTTTTAATTCTGGCAAAAGGCTCTCTAATCCTGGCCCACTTTAATTAAAAGTCACAAGACTTCCTTCTAAATTCCAGCTTTGGGGGAAACAAAATATCGATCGAGACTTTTAACCTTACAAACTTAAGTGGCATCATTTTAAAAACGCTTAAGGATTGATGTAGCACATTAAGAAGAGAGCACTTAAGTGAAAAATTTTCACATTGTCGCATTTTTTCATTCAAAAGCGTTTAAGTATTTTTTTTTCTCTCGATAAAAATGTGAGCAAAAGGAATTATAATAAAACGTGAGTCCGTTTGAAGATGAAAATTAGATTTAAAATGAGGTGCGGGATTCGAATTCGAATTTCAATTCATCACTCAACAAAATAATAATAAAAAAAATGTTTTAAAAAAATTGATTCAGTTTTCAGATGGGGGAAAAAAGAAGTTCTTGTGGGACTTGGGACTCGGGATTCGAAAATTTTCGAAGCAAACAGCTTTACGTGAAATTGAGGTATGAATTGTTGTTCGGGAACGCTTCTTTTTTTTTTCTTCTTCTTCGACAAATTTTGTTCTTTTTATTGCATTGTGTGTAAAGAATGGGGATAAAGAAGCCAAACTTTTTGGATTTTTTAAAAAAAGGTAAAGCACCTTTAGAAAATTTATTCGTCTTTTTATGCTACTCGGAAAAAAGGTCGATCATCTCGGCAATTTCATCACTTTCAATGTTAAAAAATGATATGGGAGATTGAAACGTGTGGTCGACTTATTAGCCAAGGATATAAAAACGTGACATTAGAAGCCAAATGAATAGAATGCCTGAAATCAAGGATTTGACTTACGGTGCATTAGTCACATGACGTCACTGTGTCAACAAAACAATAACGAAAATGGCGGATTATTGCTAGCTTATCGGGCCTCAAGTCTACGGCACAATAATGAAAATAATGCGACTATCAACGGAAATGCCCAAAGCTAAAGAGCCTGAATGGAGAGTCGCCAACTCTGTAAAATGAAATCAAATTGGTGATGACGTCAGACATCTTCTGCTACTCCGTACTTAACTTACGTTTGGTTAGAGCCAATGAAAAAGCAGCATTTTAGTTGGCGACTTTCTTTCAGACTCTCTAACCAAAGCCCAAGTGGTTAATCCTGGTGGTAAAATGTTGTCCGAAATTGGCTTTGGACATAGCCAACTTTCCCCAAGACAAAACAAGCACAGCTAACCTTTAATTTTCATTGATGAATAACTTCTAAATAAATCTCCAACCAAATTCTGTCTTACCTGAAAGGAAAAAAAACAATCAAATTAAAATTTTTAATTAGTTCTGTTGTTTTAATTCTCCTAAAGCATCCTTGCGGGTTAGCTACTTGGCATCAATTCTTTTTGGCTCAACGAGAAACAATTAGTATTAAATTTTCTTTATTACGATTTATTATTTTCATTACAAAAAGGGAATTACTTCGATTAATTATATAAATTTTTATCGAGTATAAAATTAATTAAGTTTAAAAATTATAACCCCTAAAAATTATCCGACGAATTTTCATCTAATTTTCAAAATTGAGGCAACACTTAATCTTTTTACAATGATGCCAGGAATAATAATAATTTAAAGAAAATTCTCCCTCGTTTTTAGAAAACTTTTTTTCAGATTCTTTTTTTCGCCACATTATTCCTTCGTCACAGTCCGATAAATGAACCATTATCAGAAAGCGGTCTACGGGGACCGATTGAAAAACATGACTTAATCTTCGATGCTTAAACTCGACTATTATGCATTGGTTCCGGGCTTTTGGTTTTTGCGGTCAGTAAAAAAAGGAAAATGGGGGATTTTCAAAGATTGTTCATTTTTTGAATATGAAAAATGAAAATAGCCAAAGAAAAATCGGTTTAATTTTTTATGAAAATTTTGCGAGCAGTGACGAGGCGTTACAACTCCCCCCCGCTGAATGGGGGCAGGGGGCTCTCACATCCAAAAAGATTTTTTTAAAAAAAATGGCGTCTTTTTAAAATTTTTAAAATTTTTGAAATTTCCGGAAAGTTCTTACTTATTTATAGGTTATTTTTTAAAAAAAGCTTTTCCGAACAATACGCGGAGGAAATTTTTATCAGATCTTGTGCATGTACTGCTCCGGGAAATGTGTGTGTGCAACGGTTTGATAAACACTAATGGAAATCAATATACTCTTAAAAATTAAAAGTAAACATTACAAGAGGATAAAGGGAAGTTTACGAAAAAGAACGTGAAATTTTTTTTTGTTTTGTTTCTTTTTTCTTTTTTTTGAAGCAGAAGAGTGCCCTGTTAATTAGTCGAGGGATTTAACTGAAGTATTCTTTTTCTGCTGGAAAATTTCCTAATTATTTTCGAAGACGTTTGTTGCGAAGAAAAAAAGATGCATGAACGGGTTTGTTTATTTTTGTCACAAAAATCATTTTGTTTAAATATTTAGTGAAAACTATTTCTTCACTTTTTCTTTTAAAAAAATCCATTAAAAAAATCCATTAAAAAAATCATTCCCCACTCACTCTTTTAAAATTGCTGAAAGTAAAAATAAAAAATTGAAAAGGGAAATGAGCAGAAATCGTTCTTCCAGACAAATCCAAAAGCCATATTTTTCTATTTAAGGAAACAAAAATCCAAGCTTCACTGCACCGGATTTAAATCCGCCATTTTTGCCCAGTAAAATAAAACCCTAACTGCGAAAGAAAGATATCTTTAAATTCTAAAAAAAAAACCGAGGGAAAAACGGGGGAAATGAAAACAAAGAAAGTAATCGTTTCACTGTGCCCAGCGAGCCAGGAAAAAGTAAATTCTTCAACTTCTTTTTTATATGTTTTATTTCGTATCATTTTCTACCCATTTATTTGTTTAAACATACGCCATTTAAGAGACTCAGGGCGTTGTAAAATAAATAAATGAAAAGAAAGAGAAAGTAAAAAAAAGGGAGAATAATAATAAAAAAAAAATCTCTGCGTTTAAACGGTTTTCCAACGGGATTAAAACATTTTGCTTTAATTGTTTCGGATTTAGAAAAATGCATGAAATGTGATCACAAATCCGTGATCCATTGACTCGTTTAGTATCGATTTTACAATCAAAAAGATTCTTTTATAATATAATATCATCTAACTTAAAATAATAATAATAACCAGCGATCATTATTTTAATTCTATTTTTCCTATCGACGAAGCGATGTCTCAATTTCTTTATTGCGCATGTCTAAGTTCAGGAAAAATTAATAACCCAGTTTTGAAATGAATAAATCCCGAATTACAATGAATTCCGGAAAATTAAAAAAAAACCGGAAATCGATATGGTGAAGTTTTAAAAGAAATGATCGTAAAAACGGGGCGTTAAATTTAGAAAATAAGCACGTTAAGATTTTTTTTTTGAGGATTTAGATTGCACACTTGGAAATGGAATGAGTTTTTTGCGTCGTTTAAAATGTAAAAACAAAAAACGTTGTTATATTTTACGTTGTTAAGGGATTTCCTGCACAAAGTACGAGATGATTACTTGGTTTAATAAAGAAAATTCTTGGGGAATCTTGTTAATCTTAATTTGGCTAACCAAGCCCAAAGAAGAAAAATCTAATTTATCCTTCAGGTAGTTTAAATTCAAAAAGTGCATGCTCGAGTTGTTTTATATAATTGAGTTCGGTCTTGCAATTTTTTTTTCCTTTCGGTTGAGAAATGTAGACGCGAGACGACATTGTAATTTAGCTTATTTTAATGAGGATATATTTTTGAAAATTGCAACAGTTTGCTTTTAGAGTATTCATACAGATGACCTTTGAAAAGGGAAATAATTTTTGTTGACGAGAAAACTGCAATGGGGTCAATGGCCGGCGCTGCTAAGAAACTTATTAAGACTAAAAATTTTTTTTAACCAAATTTTAGTTTTTCTGATTTTTTGAGATGTGAGCAAATTTGTGCAAATTTTTTAAAAACGAGTTATCTGATAGTTTTTTCTTGTTGAACAAATCTTTTGATAATTTTTCTTGTTGAACAAATCTTTTGATAATTTTTTCTTGTCGAACAAATCTTTTGATAATTTTATTTAGTCGAACAAATCTTTTGATAATTTTCTTTAGTCGAACAAATCTTTTGATAATTTTTTCTTGTCGAACAAATCTTTTGATAATTTTCTTTAGTCAAACAAATCTTTTGATAATTTTTTCTTGTCGAACAAATCTTTTGATAATTTTATTTAGTCGAACAAATCTTTTGATAATTTTCTTTAGTCGAACAAATCTTTCTGTAATTTTTTCTTGTCGAATCAACTTTTTCAAACTTCAAATCAATATTCTCAAAAAATTCTGAAATCACTCTAGATATGGATTTACATCAGTTACTTACACCTCCAAAAAACGATCTGGCCAAACCGATCAACCCCCTTTTTTCGCGAATCGATTGAAAAACATTCTCTTCATAAACGAAACTTTCTCGAAAAAGCCCTAACTAAAGATTAATGAAAAAAAAACGTGGAAAAAAAGAAAAAGTCGAAGACAACCTAGCCACCTATTACTAATGATCTACAGAGAAAGAAAAAGAACACTTATCGATTTATTGGAGCAAAATAAAATTCATTTTACAAGCTCGGGAGAATGGGATACGGGGAGTATCTCCTTCATCTTCAACTTTCAGTTCCGAATCAGCGTTTCTCTTCCTTTTTTTTTCTCGTTACAAGACGTACACAAAAATATTTCCACATCTTGTCTTTCCTCTGCAGCTTCCGTTGTTGACTCCTACGTCAGATATTATCGTGGGTTTAGAATAATGAGGTTTTACGAGTCTCTTGAGGTCTTTTCCCCTTCCTCGTGCTTCTTTGAAATCCAAGTGCGATTTAGTAAAGGAAAGAAAATTCTTTATAGCGTCTGAAGTTCAATCGACAGAAATAAATTGAGAGATTCCGTTCCAAAAAAAAAGGTTCAAAAATGTGTAGCGTAGCTACAGCCGCCCACCAATGTTAAAATGAATTAAAACTGCAGAGGCGTAGCAACCACTCCCAAAAGGGGGCATTCTATGTCAACCAATTTTTTCAAAATTTCTTGTCGACTACATGTTTTCAAAATTTCTTGTCGACTACATGTTTTCAAAATTTCTTGTCGACTACATGTTTTCAAAATTTCTTGTCGACTACATGTTTTCAAAATTTCTTGTCGACTCAACTTTTTCAAAAATTTCTTGTCGGACAAATTTTTTCAAAATTCGAATGTATTAAAGAGGCCTTATAAAATTTTTGCAGGAGCTTTACATGACACGCCCCTGACTAAAAGCAAAGTTGTAAAATAGTAACGTAACTTCTCATTCGAAAACGATTCTTTAGTCAACAGAACAATTTCTCAAGACAAACATTTAAATAGAAGAACGAGAATTAACTTGGATACACGTTTGTTATATGCATAAAGCAAACACATGATTGGAATAATTAACACGGTTGATTTCCGCAAATTTACAAATACATCATAGCAAACCAGCTCAAGCATTCTCTCCCCTTTGTAACAACAATACAATTAAGATTGCGCAAGTAATTGCTTAATCGATTAATATATCTGAATCACTCTTAGGTTTGCGTGTTTTAACCTCTTTGGGCAAACCCATTCATTTTCAACGACTGTAAAAAAGATCGAGCTAAGAATTTTAATATTTCATGCGATCCATGAGATTTTCCAAAATCGTGTTTTCTAAAAAAATCCTTTTCTTGTATTGTGCATACCTTTTGGGGGGAAAAAAATGTTAGACAAATATTAGAATTGCCAGAAGGGTTTTTTTACTATAAGAGAAAAAAATGAAACCACGACAAAAACGAATTTACCGGAAATATACGCAAAGAAATTAAAGACCAAAGGGGAAATAAAAAAAAAGTAAAGAAATTCCAAGAAGCAAGTCAAGGTGATTTTTTTCTCAGAGATTTTGTCAAACTGTACACAATGAATAGAGAGGAAAAGTTTTTTCAATAAAAGTAAAATTTTAGATTGTAACAGAAAGGAAGATTTTTTTTTTTTGATTTTCTTGCTGCTTCAAGACGGGGCAAAGTTTCATGCGGGTGTATACGAAAATTGACAGTTTTGATTTTTCACAAAAAGATTTCAGCTGAAGACGTTATTCATCAGAGAGCAACGAGCAACGACGGAGTTTCTGAATTTATTTATTGTATTTATTTATTCATTTTTACCCTTGGGCACAACAGCTTAATGCCAGTTATAGTGCTACAAGCAACAACACACATAAACAAACAAAAAATTGAAAATAGTGTAACAAAAACAAGAGACGAAAAAATATAAGACAAAAAATTAAGTAAAACAAGGTAAAATAAAACAAATCACTCTGACAAATTGTCCAGGAGAGCCCGGAAAGAAGTATATGAAGATGCCAATTCAAGAGATGGAAAGAAGTTAAACAACACAGAGATTCGGAGACTGAAACTTTAATTTTGTTGAAATTTAAGCCAGCGTTGGTAATTCTTTTTTTTTTCTTCAGCACTTTGGACTTACAAGCAAGAATGAACAGCAACATCAGGACTTTTTTAGATACTTATAAAAAGCAAAACAAATTTTTGGTCAAAGTTCAATTTTTTTGAATTTTCTTGATTTAAACCAATAGTTTTAGAATTTTATCAAGTCGAACAAATCTTGTGATAATGTTTTCTTATCGAACAAATATTTTCAGGTTTTTTTCTATAGTCGAACAGATATTTTGATGGAATTTTCTAGTCGAACAAATCTTATGAGAAATTTTCTAGTCGAACAAATCTTTTGAGAAATTTTTTAGTCGAACAAATCTTTTGAGAAATTTTCTAGTCGAACAAATCTTATGAGAAATTTTCTAGTCGAACAAATCTTTTGAGAAATTTTCTAGTCGAACAAATCTTTTGAGAAATTTTCTAGTCGAACAAATCTTTTGAGAAATTTTCTAGTCGAACAAATCTTTTGAGAAATTTTCTAGTCGAACAAACCTTTTGAGAAATTTTTTACTGGAATTTTTTTACTGGAAGCAGTGACCAGCTTCTTTCTCTGCCAAATACACTAAATTGACGCCAGCTGTAGATTGAAACCAACTTTAAAATTTCCAGCTCCAACATTAATCACGTTCACACGCTTTGAAAGCATTATCTGCTACGTATCGATTCCTACTGATAATCTACTTCCCAGAAATGCTTACAAAAAAAGGAAAAAAAAACCGCAGACGCAGATATCCCAATCCCCAAGATGGATATTTTTGTCATGACTTTACAAATTTTTTTATGTAGCAAACTCCTCTATTTTACAAAATCTTTACAATATTCAAAGAAAAAAAAATCTCCTTTTCTTTTTACAAAAAAAAAAAAAAAATTGAAAGGGAAAAAACTGTAACAGGAAAAACAAAAAAAGCATTACAGCCCTTCAACTTCTTCCTTCTTACACTACAACATGTAATAATCTTAAAGCCTTTCAAAAAGGTCAAAATCAACAAGTCGAAAAGACGTTACTTCGTTTTCTGGATATAGATACGAGCTTTGGAAGAAAGGAAAAAAAAAGAAAATTGGGAGCGCATTAGTGGTCGACTTACAGACTTGGCAACTACCTAAAAGTTACTATAGCAACAGAATTACGGATTCAATGCTTCGTGTGCTAATTCGCTTGAAATAAAAGAGGAAAGAGAAAAGAAAAGAAAAAGAATAAGAAAAAAAAAAAAAGGAATTTATCCCTTTTTAATCCAATCTCTTTCTTATAAATTTTCGCAAGGGAAAAAAGCGAATGCGGAAATGATCGTTAAAAAAATTTTTAGTCGCTACTATAACTTCTAACGGGGGAAAAAAAAAACATTTTTTACAGCGAAATATATTTCCTCCGGAAACGCAGAAAAAGTTTTCTTCGAGAAACTTTTGAATAAAAGATTAAAATTTATTGAATTAAAGTTAATGACGGAATTCATCATTTATTAAAAATAAAACTGCGCTGACCAAATTTTCAAAGAAAAAGAAAGATCGCATAAGATTTTTTTCGAGAAAAGAAAAGAGAAAGAACTTTTCGATTTAGTTCAACATATGAACTTTCTCCGTTTTAATGACGTTTCATTCGGGTCAATTGTAATTGCGTGAGAAGATTAATTTCTTCCCTATGTAAAATCCGTGTGTAATTATCAACACGACCCTAAGACTCACAAAAGGCAATGGCGTAGTCTTAACAGAGTCATTAAGGTTTAAGTTAAGATTCTTAACTTTACATTTTCTTGCTGGAAAAGGAAGAGCACAATGAAAATGAATGATATAATCATTCCCCTTGAACATCCGGCAATCTAAGCAAGTTGAAACTTGTCTTAAAAAGTTGTGGCGAAAAACGTTACAAGTCCAATTTCGGACAATGTAATATTTTCAAAGGACTTTAATGATTGAACTCATTTTTTTTTTTTTCGAATTTTCGAGACTTTAGGGTTTTTAGAGAGGAAGATCAAAGACTTTTCAGGGACTTAAAAAACCAAAGATTTTCTTGGGATAAATTCCACCCCTTCATTTTTTTTGTTGACCAGAATTTTTTTATGTTAAAAGATAAAGATTTTTTCATGTTAAGTGAATGTTTTGACTTTATTCTCGATGAACAAATCTATTGAAAAATTTTCTGGTCGAACAAATGTTTTGATGAAATTTCTTGTCAAACAAATCCATTGATAATTTTTTCTAGTCGAACAAATCTATTGATAATTTTTCCTAGTTGAACAAATCCATTGATAATTTTTCTAGTCGAACAATCTTTTAATAAATTTTTCTTGTCGAACAAATCCATTGATAATTTTTTCTAGTCGAACAAATCCATTGATAATTTTTCCTAGTCAAACAATCTTTTAATAAATTTTTCTTGTCGAACAAATCCATTGATAATTTTTTCTAGTCGAACAAATCCATTGATAATTTTTTCTAGTCGAACAAATCCATTGATAATTTTTTCTAGTCGAACAAATCCATTGATAATTTTTTCTAGTCGAACAAATCCATTGATAATTTTTTCTAGTCGAACAAATCCATTGATAATTTTTTCTAGTCGAACAAATCCATTGATAATTTTTTCTAGTCGAACAAATCCATTGATAATTTTTTCTAGTCGAACAAATCCATTGATAATTTTTTCTAGTCGAACAAATCCATTGATAATTTTTCCTAGTCAAACAATCTTTTAATAAATTTTTCTTGTTGAATAAGTCTTTTAATAAATTTTTCTCATCGAACAAGTTTTATAATAAATCTTTCTTGTCAACAAATCTTTTAATAAATTTGTCGAACAAATCATGTGATTATTATTTCTTGTTAAACAAATCTCTTTTTTATTCGATTTTTTGATTTCATTCATACTATCGAAAGTCTTACACTCTCGAACGAGAACTTCGAATCACTTAATCACGTGGCACATCCATATTAAATTTTAATTAGAGCACGAGCTTCCTCTACTCGTTCTCTAAGCAATGAGGAAAACGTAGTTGCTTAAAATTCACATCTTGAATAGTTTGCTTATTTGTATAGTAACGCAGAAGAGAGAAGTTCATTTCCACGAAGAGCTTATTTTTCAATTTCTCTTTTCGCTCCATTATTAACTTTAGGCTAACCCAAGTAACGAGGGGAATCATTTTCCAAGTGCCCGTATAAATTTTAATTAGTTTCCGCCCTGCAGGAAATGTGGGATATTCCCTAAAACGGTTTAGCTTAATTTTAAATGTAAAAAAAAAAAAAAAATAGAATCTTGTCGAAAAATTCGGGAAGAGAAATTACATAACAAGCATGTTCGCAATTGATCTCGAGGGGAAATCGTGCATTAATTACATCCTCCCCCGCGGGGGGGATTTGTCGGGTTTTCTTCTATATCGACATCGCACTATAAATCTTTCACAACGGACTTTAATAGGAAAAAATGACGTTTTATCTGGAATCGTAAACTGGGCGAATAATAAAACCTAGATAAAAAAAAAGAAAGAAAAGAAAAATTTGCTGACATAAATTGCGGCCTTGTTATTTCACGCGCTCCATTCATGATATCATAAACACAATTTTTATCTTTTTCTTAATATTTAGAGGCGAGATTTCCATGCACTAAAAAATATGTTATTATAAAACATGCACCACAAACATGCATTTAAGCTTTACGAGTTGTAAAAAAAGGATTTACGTATTCAAATAGGAAGGTAATATGTTTTTTTTCAAAGGGAAGCTAAACGGTTTAATAATGAAATGAGGAATGAGAGGAATTTTTTTAAAATGCGGAAAGCATGTAGGCTGCATGATTTCCTTGACACGCTGTAGCAGACGATTAAATAAAATCTAATTATTTCTTGATGCTCCTGAGCGAAACTGTCACCATAGTGATCATAAACTTCACCGTGTTGGATAATTTCCTGTTATGAACGGTATGTGTTATTTCAATAGTTCGTAACAAACTATACAAAGGTGAATTTAATGAGGAACTTTTCAACGAGTTTGGCGTTTCATTGTTTTCAGGTATCTTAAGGTATAATTTGGTATTTATTAATTTGTGAGAGTCTAGGTTTTCATATTTTATAAAGAAATTTGAGCGAACGTTAAGTTTTCAGTGAAAAATTCCGGACATAGCTTTAAGGATAATAAAAATTAAAGCTGCCGGCTTAATGCTGCCATTACTTATTCGTCAATGTCTTTTTCACATCTGTAATAGCTTTCCTTTAACTAAAAATTAAATTATCTATCTACAGCCTTATAGTGTCTGGAGCCTTATCTCCGCTTTGAAAATAAAAGATTTTTTTTAAAAAGTTGGCTTTACAAGATAAATTTCAAAAAGATTTGTCCACAAGAAAAATGTTTTGCAAGATTGTTCTGGAAGAAAAGTTTATCGATTGATTTGTTTCACAAGAACGAATTATCACAAGATTTGTTCGACAAGGAAAACTTATCACAATGTTTGCTCCATAAGGAAAAATTATCGCGAGATTTGTTTCACAAGAAAGAATTTCATATCACGAGATTAGTTTGACAAGAAGAAATTGTCACAAGATTTGTTCCATAAGAAAAATATTCAGGAAGTTTGTTCGAGAAGAAAAATTTATCAAAATATTTGGGCCTCAAGAATATCATATCACGAGATTAGTTTCACAAGAAAAATACTCAGGAAGATTGTTCAAGAAGAAAAATTTATCAAAAGATTTGTTTCACAAGAAAGAATTATCACAAGATTCGTTCTACAAGAAAATATTATCAAAACTTTTGCTCCACAAGGAAAAATTATCGCGAGATTTGTTTCACAAGAAAGAATATCATATCACGAGATTAGTTTGACAAGAAAAAATTCTCACAAGATTTGTTCCACAAGAAAAATATCCAAGAAAATTGTTCGAGAAGAAAAATTTATCAAAAGATTTGTTTCACAAGAAAAAAATATCACAAGATTTGTTCTACAAGAAAAAATTATCACAAGATTCGTTCTACAAGAAAAAATTGTCACAAAGTTAGTTCGAAAAGAAAAAATTATCAAAATTTTTGCTCCACAAGAAAAAATTATCGCAAGATTTGCTTCACAAGAAAGAATGTTGTATCGCAAGATTAGTTCAAGAAAAAATTGTCACTAGATTTGTTCCACAAGAAAAATATTCAGAAAGATTGTTCAAGAATCAAAAGATTTGTTTAACAAGAAAGAATTCTTACAAGATTCGTTTTACAAGAAAGAATTACCACAACATTTGTTCGACAAGAAAAAAAAATAGAAACTTATCCTTTCTTATTATCTTAGAAATATTTTTTTACCCTAAAAATAAAAACTAATATTAAAAACGTCGATTGAACAGCAACATTCGCTTGATTGGATTTCTCTGTTAAATATGCTCTGATGGAAATCATTCCTATCGAAAAATTATCCCCTCGTTTCTGGTAATGCATTTTTATGTACGTGAAAATTAAAAACGGCATAGAGAAATTTATGATTTTAAAATGCTTTTTCTGGAATAATTTTAACTTTCAAAAGCGATAACACAATCTCTTACTCAGGATTAGTTTAAAATGGACATTCTGCAAATGGTGGAATACAGTAGAAATAAATTTTTTATGAGACGATAGAGCTTTAAACCCTGTCGAACCACAGATGTATAAAATCGTAGCATTGGAATCATGTGAAAAATGTTTCACAAAGTCTCTCCAAGGCTCGATAAGTAAAAAATTCTCTATGAAGGGTAATGAGTTTTCCAAACAGCAAGCATTATATCTCTTTTGGAAGCATATAAAAATTAACGAGACCATAAGCTAAACCCCATATTAACATTCCTCTTTATTTTTGTTTTTACGTCCGTCACATTAAAAAAATTCAAAGTGCCACCCCAGAAAAAGAGAAACTAATTTTATAATATTTTTTAATCAGCTCAAGGTAAAAAAAAAAAAGCCGGCTAACTTCGTTACCTTAAAGCGCAGGGGTTAACTCGTACCCGGTGTAATCGCAAATTACTTTAAAAATTCTCTTTCTCCAGTATTTTTCTTTCCTTGAATTTTTGTTAAATTAGTATTTTCCAATTAAATCTTACAAAGTGAGAGAGGATTAGGGGATGGAAATCTTTTTTCTCTCCTCCCTAATTTTCTTGCTGTTGCTTGTAAAATATTAATTAAGGCTGAGACGGTGTTTCGAGAGGGACTGATTAGCACCAAGAGAATAAATTAGCAAGAACTCGTTTTCGAACGTTCCCCAAAATCGATCACCGACATTTCTCATTTAAACAAATCAACGCGAGAAATGAATTCCATGTTTCTTCAACGTTCGTATGAAAAGTGATTTAAGTTATATTTCGTGTTACTCATCGGCCCGAACAAATCCGAGCTTCGCTATAAACCCCCGAGTTCGTCGAACTCGGGGAAAATTATGGAAATAAATCTCAAATAGAAAATACTAAATAAATCCTTATCGACTTTCCTCAATCCTAAATCATTTCAATTAGAGCTGAGAAACCTTTTCCCTCCGTTTTCATTGTCGGTCGATTTTAAAAATTAATCTTTTCCTTTTAACGTAATTCAGGAAATTACATTACAGTTATAAAATGCTTTCAACCTGGTAATTTAAAAAAAAAAAAAAAAAAGAAACTTTAAAAAAAACAAATTAAGAAAGTTCAAATTAAATGATGAAATGAACAAAAATTTATTAATGAGAGCTTGGGAAATTCTCCCGGAGTTAATTAAAATAAATGATTGGATAGTCTTATTTGTAAAAATAAAAAGACTTTCGAAACTTAAAAAAAAGTGAGAAAAGTGTTAAAAAGTTTTTAAAACAACCTTTTCCCGACGTTAATTAATTTATACTCATCGATGGGCCTTGAAGAGCATGAATATTTAGTCGCAAAGGGAAAAGCATTAGTTTTAGGGAAGGAAAAGCTTATATGTACGGAAAACCACAATCGCACAAACAGAAATAAAGTTTAATTGGATAACGTTGTAAAATGGCCTTTACATCAGTTCATCGTTTTACTGGTCCTGTATATTTGTTTTAAGTAATGTAACTGACGTATGCGGAGATCATTTTAAGCAAATAAGGAAGTTGATTAAAAAGTTTTTGGAGGATTTGTTTTGGAACTTACATTATCGCGCGTTCCTGATGGGAGTGAATGTGAGAATGAAGCGAGAAGCAGACGTCGGGGGAGGGAAACAGTTTAAATTTGTCAATATTTGACATTTCTCGGCAACTGTCAATCTTTTTAGCGGGAGTATGTCGGGATTACTTTCTTGATGGAATCACGTTTTTAGTCGTTGCCCCGTTAAAACTTTTTCCTTGAAGCCATGGTACCTTTTTTTGCTCTTTCTTTGATGGCTTGATTTTGAGTTAGCTTTGCCTACAATTTTATTTCAGATTCCATCTGCTACCCAAGAGTTTGGCGCACCTGCCCTTGACGAGCTCCAGATTCCTTGTGACCTAGCAATCTGGTAAAGGTTCTGGTAGGGAGCAGCAGTCCTATTAGTACTGGCTTAAGGCTAAAGCGGGTAAAAGTTGGCTAGGCTTAAGTCCAAAAAGCAGGAAGTTGAGTCGAGGACTGACGGTGTGGCTCCTGGTGTGGCGGAAGGTGTTGGAAAGCCACTGTATTAAGCTCCCTAGTATAGCCATCACGGCCGAGGGTTTGCTGTGCAAGACCCAAGACAGTCAATTCGGCTAGAATCTCTTTCAAGCCGCAATAAGCTCTCTTATACCATGATGGTCGCCAATTCCCGTCGTGGGAAGGCACTGTAAGAAGAAGATGCCTTTGGGATAAACTTATGACCGAATTTCTGACGGAAAATCCTCCACATTGTTGCTTATTTACAAACGGAGTAAACAATCTTCATTTTTTTCAACCGTTTTTTTTTTACAGGCGGTGAATTCAATGGAAGTTTAAAACTTGAATCTCCCGTTCGAGAACATAATCCGATGTTAATAATTAGAAAAATCATATGATGTAGCCATTTCCCAATGAAAAAATTCCTCCTAGTACTTCAAAATCACATTCCCTGTCTTGAGACCTACACCAACCCGTTCAGAACCAAACCACAAAAGCATTCCAAACCCCAGCCACGAAGGAGCCATTATTTAAGATCCCATAAAATGCATTACATGTTAATTTGCCAATATGGCGTTGTTATTCCTCACTTCACTCCATTCATATTTCCTCTAAGAAAGCAAAAAAAGGGAATCCAAACGGTTTCAAATCACGCAACATTCTTCCTTCAAAATAAAAAACTACCTAACATTTTATAAAAATAAAAAATCCTTGCAAAACTTCTAATCGGCGTATTATTAATTCAAAAAAGTTTTCATACGAGTAAATAAATTCCCCCTAATTTTATTTACCCATAAAAACGTAAAATTATTATTTGGATAGAAGAGGGGGGAAGAAGAAAAAAAAACTAACGACTCATTTTTTATTATACATACTCAGCCACGGACTTTTCTTACTAAAGCAACAATTCTTATTTTGTTTGATTCACGTTTTGAAATATTTTGTAGTCCATAAAAACCGAGGGAGGGGGGAGAAGAATCGTTCGAGCAATAAAAACGAGCTTCTTCTTCCGGAGATGTATACAGAAGAAAAAAAGAACTCCGGGATGAAGAAAAGAAAAAAAAAAATTGTTTTTTTTTTGTTTTTTTTTTAATCCACCGCCTATTAATATAAAAACGAATTCCGAGAAAAACTGAGGGGGGCGAAAAGGGGATAAAAATAATTTGTCAATGTTTCTTCTTCTTTCTTCGGGGGTCATTTCACAAAATAAAATAAAGAAACATTGTTCCGAATTTAATTAGAAAGTAATTTTTCACTTGAAAGGTTTCTCTTCTCCAAAATAGAAGAAATTTCAAACTCGACTGAACAAAGATTCAACTTTCAACGGAGGAAATTGGGTGTTATATAAAATTAAAATATTGCTACCTTTTTTTTTTTTTTTCAATCCGATACTCAAATAAAAGAAATGTAATTAAGGTGAAAATGCGATAAAGGGGGAGGACGAAGAAAATTTCCATGAATACGGTTACAATTTTTTTTTCTTTTCAATTTGATATGTAAAATCGGTTTACGTTTCGTAGAAAAAGCGATGAAATGATTTGATTTCGCTCTCTTTTGATATTTAATTATTCATCTAATTTAAATATATACTGTCCGGGAGTGATTTATAGTCGAAGTGGGATAATATTAATTACCCTTTTTTGTACGGTAAATGTTTGCGTTGAATTTTGTTTGAAATGAAATTAAAAAAAACTTACCTTGTCAAAAGCAAGTGGCCGATGCACACGGTCCCGCTCTGCCTGGTCCATTATGTCGTGGAGGGGGGTAGCGGGGGCCAGGAAGGGGGAGGGTCCTAGCCGACCTCCATGGGGCTCTGCCCGCGCCCCATCGCGCCAGTCACCCGCACATCACCCCTGAAACAAAAGAAAAGAAATTTTAATTTTATGATTAAAAAAAATATTTTTGAGAATAAAATTAAAAAAGAATGAAGAAAAAGTGAAAATGAAGAACAAGTGAGAACTGAGAATGAAGAATAGGATGGAGAAAAAGTGAAAATGAAGCAAAAATGAGAATGAAGAATAAGAGAATGAAAAAAGTGAGAATGAAGAAAAAATGAAAACGATGAAAAATTGAGAATGAAGAAAAAATGGAAATGAAGAAAAAGTGAGAATGAAGAAAAAATCGAAATGAAGAAAAAGTGAGAATGAAGAAAAAATGGAAATGAAGAAAAAGTGAGAACGAAGAACAAGTAAGAATGAAGAAAAAATGAAAATGATGAAAAATTGAGAATGAAGAAAAAACGAAAATGATGAAAAATTGAGAATGAAGAAAAAGTGAGAATGAAGAAAAAATGGAAATGAAGAAAAAGTGAGAACGAAGAACAAGTAAGAATGAAGAAAAAATGAAAATGATGAAAAATTGAGAATGAAGAAAAAACGAAAATGATGAAAAATTGAGAATGAAGAAAAAATGAAGATGATGAAAAATTGAGAATGAAGAAAAAATGAAAATGATGAAAAATTCAGAATGAAGAAAAAATGAAAATGATGAAAAATTCAGAATGAAGAAAAAATGGAAATGATGAAAAATTCAGAATGAAGAAAAAATCTGGAAAAAAAAAAACAAAAATGAAGGGAAAATTAAAATGGTAACGAAAATTCGAAAATCTCAATCAAAAGCTCGTAAGGGCGAATTCCGTCACGGTTTACTCATCTACCACATCTTCGCAATGATTCAATACTTTTGTTATTTATTTCCTTTGTTTCTTTTTACACTAAAAAAAATTTTCCCTGATCAAATATTTCTAAGGGTAAAATTCCATCCGCTGCTGGCATTCCATCCAGCGGGTCATTCAATAATTCAAACTTAAAAATTTCTTTAATAACCGTCTTATAAAATATTATTTTTTATTAATCACATTTAAACTCTTGAAATATTCTCTTGTATACAAAACATTAATCATTCCGCGAAATAAAGATTTATTATTAGGAAAAAAAAACTTTCAATTTAAACTTTTCATCGTGATATTTGTTAAAAAGGTTTTTTCCTTATGATTAATGTAATATTATTGCTTCCCTTTTTATTTTTTTTTTGTGTCTTTGAAAAAAGGAATGCAAATTCATTTAAAATAAAAAAGGTTTTCTAAGGGACATTACCCGAGAGCCGATCGAGAAGTTGCGTGATTACACAAGAAGAATCAAAAAAGATTTTTGTCGTGGAATGTAGTTTTTCCAAGTGCAAGGAAGGTCTTTAGAAAATTGTGAGTTTTGAGAAGAAGAAGAGTCAAAGTTTTTTATGGCTCAGTCAGGTTTCTGCAGCTCTTAATTGCCCAACATTTTGAAATAAGAAGCCAGAGAATCTATAAGAACGAACTTTGACTGAGTTTTGAATCCGATCTCCAAAATTTTTCTTTTATAGTCAAGAAATTTTTTTAAAAAAATATTCTTGTGTCCATTGTAAAAATTTGGCCATGCTGCATTTAGGAATTTAGGTGCTGAACTTCTCCATCAACTAGAACTTTCTCCTAAGCAAAACCCTTTCTAAGAACATTCCTCACCTCACCGCCCTTGAGCACTTCCTGACCTAAGTTTCATAAAATATCTAAAAGGGCTAAAAGAGACTAAAACAATATTAAACCTCCCACTGCACAAGCCATTCATATTCTTTGACAGCAAGAATTACGGATTGTAACGGAGAACCCGGGCAAGATAAAATTATCTAAACTTTTGTTAAACTTTTCAAAGTTTTGATCCTCTTAAATATTGAATAATAAAAACTCAATTGAGAGAGATAGAGAAAAACAAAACAAAACAGAAGCAAAATCATAAAATTCAAATTCTTATTATTCCAAAACCGTGAGCACGGTGATTTATTGGATAAAACCCAACGGTAAAATTCCAATCCGTTCAAAAATTGCTTACAAAATAATACTTTTCGCATAAAGAAGCAATACATAGGAGTCAATGGGGGAAAATGAATCTGTATGGAATATTAATTAATATCGATTTTCTTCATCCTCGCGCGTTCGAATTCAAAAACTTTCCCCCTCCGCAAAACGCAATTTTATAATTTTAATATAATAATTATTTAAGAGTATTATCCTCGAGTGTCATCTAATATTCCTCGTAAACCGAGAAGGCGGGGGAGGGGGAGAGAATGTAAAATGACAAAAGGTCAGCTCATTCGGAAATGATTCGAAAACAATAGAAGCGGGTCATTATACATCAGCTGAGGGCTGAGCGCTTCCATTTGCAATTAAAAGCGTATTGGACATGCCTGACTGACCCTTTCATTTCATACGCCTCATTCATAAAAGCTTCATGGACTCCCCGATGTTGCTCTAGCGGGGGAGGACAAAAAAAAAAAGAAATCTTTCATCCAGTAAATTGCATTTATAATAAAAATAATAATGCGAATGTGCCATTGAAAGCAAAAATTTTTTCACTCGCAAGTTTTTTTTTTTTTGTAAAAAAAAATTGAAGTGGAAAAAAGCAAACCATAAATATTTAACAGGGAAAAGGTGACACAGAAATTCATGTTATTTCGCCTCAAGGAATTTCAAGATTATCTCGTTTTTTTTTTGAAAAAAGCTAAATGAGTATAATCTCGTTTTTCTTAGTGTACATAATCATGAAAAGGGCTCGGGGTAGAAGTTCTATAAGTTCTAAATGAAATAACAATAACGGTTGCGTTATGCGGTAAAAACCACAAAAATATAAGATTATCTTTGCGGGTAATTTTAATTTTGATGAAATTTTTTTTTAGGAATAAGTAAACAAAGGGGATTTTTTTTCCTATATCGGTTTCGTCTTCTTGGTCGATGTGTTTTTGCGCAATACTCAAAAACAGCTTCTGGTGAATTTAATTTTTGAAAATATTAATTTTTGCCCTAAAGGTTATTATGCAAAATTCGAGGAAGCTGGTTCGAGTTTAAAAAAAAAAAAGGACGGCGAGGCGATTTTGATAAAGGTGAAATCAGTGGCGCGGATTAAAACCCGCAGGTCATGTTATTTTGCTAAGGGGCGGCGGGATTGATGGAATGAAAAGAGGTCAAGGCCTCTTGTTAACTACAGGAGAATCAGAGTGTTGAAACATGATTGAATAAAACGCAAAAGAGAGGGGGTAGATTTTCGATTTAGGATGGGTATAAAATCATCAAGCAGGTCAAAGATTCTAAATTGGTCAGAGGAACTGTAATTTATCAACACACACACACACGGCTCTACATGGCGCGAAGCCCAACTGCCGCAACACAAACACCGCACCAAGCGGTTTTATCCTGGCAGGTGGCCCGATTACAAGTCCCAGGCCTCAAGACAGACCACGGCTTCGATGGATGCGGGTCGGCTCGGAGTTTCTAATTAGAGAATTTCATGCCAGGACAGGTCCTCCTGGCGAACGATTTCGGATGCGGCAATAGACTTCAGGCCCTGTAAATGCCATAGATAGATAGGTGGCCTGCCAGTCAGAGATCCCCAGGTGTTCCGCATCTATCTTCTCATAATCCTCCCAGCGAAGCAGCGGTTTTCCAAGAAATCTTGGGCTTGCATCCAGGATCTGCCGAATCCTGTGTCTGGGGCGCTCGAGCTATACCCCCTGCCCGCTGAAGTCGATGAGCCTTATTATTGTTAATATATTCAAATGCTATAGTACGCATTCTATGTAGTACATCAGCAGTGTCACACTTTGCGAGGCCGTTGAACCCAGCAAGAAAGCCTAGAATCCTGAGACAAAGTATAAAACCAGTCTAGCAAGGAATATCTTCAGATGGACATGACACAGATGGAAGACGTTTTTGTCCGTCTTCTTCCATTTTATTTCCCCTGGTAATTTGTTAAAGAAAGTCGCGCCGGCATGCCCGACCCTCTGCTCTGACTTTCTTAGCCGTGTATATCGAATTGAGTAGTGCTGGGACTGCCTCGTAACGAGCCTTGATCAAGCTAGTAATCAACTGCTGCTCAGAGAGCCTTCGGATCTTCTCATTAGAGCTCATTCTTAACTGCCCCGTTAGCGGATCACTCTTCGGCCCCAGAATCCAACGCAAATCCTTATTTTCAAAGGTTAACAGCCTTTTCTGCGCAAGACTGGATTATATTGTTTGGCTCTCCTAAACAAGACTCGACTGCGGAGAATATGGCCTAAAGCATAAAAACACCTGTCTCCTCTGAACTCCTGCAGCGACTTTCGTATCCATATCATTGCAGGGGTCGATGGATCCCAGATACCAAAAATCGGTGGGGAAAGATGGTGGAAATGGTGATGGAGAGGGAAGATTGAGGGCAGGCGCAGACCGAGTCGGAGGAAAACATCCTGGCTCAAGAATCTAAGAGACTGGTACGGCCAAAATTCGGTATCCCTTTTTCGTTCGGCAGCCTCCAAAGTTAGGATCGCCAATCTCCGACGAGGAGCGGGCTTTTAAAAAAGAACAGAAATTATTATTCAAGAAAAGACACGAATCCCTGAACGGCCTAAAACGTTCCTACTATAATTCCTACAATATTTAACCTCACTTCCCATATACATCTTACTCATTAATCTTTAAAACATAAAACCTATCGGACGATGCCATTAAGAAAGTTACTAAAATCATTTTACGTTAGCACACCTGCCTCCGTAATGCTTAAAAAGGGTATACAAACATTATCCAATCACGTTCGAGCTAAGAGCATTATTTAGAAATAAAAAAATTTTAAAACAAATTAGCCATATGCTTGAAATACAACGCAACATCCGAAAATAAATTTTTCCTATTTTTTCATTAAATAAAAACGATAGTAAAATAACATCGTTCAAAAAATGATTTAATCCCGATACTGTAAGCAAAAATTTGTAATGTTAGTCGCAAAACCGTACCCGCTTTTATTATAATTCCCCAAAGAGGATTTCTACCCCTCTCTCTCTCTCTCGCTTCCGACTCTTCTCAACCTTTATACTCTTTTGCGAGGAAATTAAACCGAGAAATTTTAAATGCGGATTTTTGCACAAGAGAAAAGTTAAATTTCGAAAAGCATTCATCTGGAGTCTGCCACAGGAATATCAAGGATTCATATCGATTTTAGAATGAAATATCACCAGGTAGGATTAGGAACCGTGACGCTTGTACGAGGGAGAATTAAAATTTAAAATTTAAAATGGCCAATGAATATAAAACCGTCCGTTTTCCATTTTCTCGGGGGTTAGCTATTCTCCCCTTAGGAATAATATTATCTGTTGTTTTGGGTTTGAAAATGATAAGTTTAGATATTAAGCAATCAAGGGAAAAAAATGAAGGGAAAAATTTTAAAAAGATTGCCCCTTTTTCTTGGGTTGTTGAGAATGACAGGTTATCAGAGGATTGAAAGATAAATAATAGAGGTTCGGAGATATTTTTATTTGTTTTTGTCATATTTTCGATTTCAATCAGATTTTTCTATTTTAGAAAAGAACCTAAAGGTCATTTATTAAAAAGAAAATTTATTTAAAAATAGATGTGGGTAGAATAGATAAAGAGGAGTGTAAATTATTCGTGACCTTGAAATGGTAAAGAGCCACCCTATCCATACTATTGTCAAGATCAAGAGTTGCGCAGGGATTCTTTAGCTAATTTAATTAAAAGTGATGCAGGTACTTGCTAATAATGAGGTTTATTCGTAAAATTGGAACATCACTTATCAATTTTAAACTTTGGCATCCCTAGTGCGGACCCTTCTGAAGTTAGCGGGAGTTGCTAAAAAATTCTGGCCACTATGGACCGGACTACCATCAAAAATTTTTACTGAGCATTAGGTGGTTTGCAGCTATCAGTAACGACTGCAAATCAACGTTCAACAATGACCATTCTTCTCAATTTTCATCGTTTCTTCATTTTCATGGATTCTTCATTTTCATGGATTCTTCATTTTCATGGATTCTTCATTTTCATGGATTCTTCATTTTCATGGATTCTTCATTTTCATGGATTCTTCATTTTCATGGATTCTTCATTTTCATGGATTCTTCATTTTCATGGATTCTTCATTTTCATCGATTCTTCATTTTCATGGATTCTTCATTTCTTTTTTCTTCATTTTCATGGATTCTTCATTTCTTTTTTCTTCATTTTCATGGATTCTTCATTTCTTATTTCTTCATTTTCATCGATTTTTCATTTCTTTTTTCTTCATTTTCATCGATTTTTCATTTCTTTTTTCTTCATTTTCATCGATTCTTTATTTCTTTTTCCTTCATTTTCATAGATTCTTCATTTTCATCGATTCTTTATTTCTTTTTTCTTCATTTTCATCGATTCTTCATTTTCATGGATTCTTTATTTCTTTTTTCTTCATTTTCATCGATTCTTCATTTCTTTTTTCTTCAATTTCATTGATTCCTCGTTCCTCTATCTCCGTATTTTCTTGATGGCGTCTTAATGCTGACGTCAAACCGAAAATATTTTACTCTATCAGGCAATTTCAAAGGTCAGTATTTCTTCATCAATCAATAACAAACTTTGAAGTCGGATTTCAGGGTATTAAAAAGAAAAGAAGATGATGAATGATAATGAAATTTCAACCGCTTCGATATTGGCAACTCACCAATGGCGAGAAAGCAACACAACAAATTCGTTTTCTCTTACAAATCTGTTTCCTGTTGTTTCCTAAACAACAGGAAATAAATTGTGCATGGGCTTCTTCTTAAAAAAATCTCTTTTTTCAAAAATAAACGTTGAAAAACTTCCGGCTTCCGGTTCTCTTCATAAGATCACACTTAAATATGTAAAGTAAGAATTTTTTTTTTCTTTTTGAAATCGATTCACGTTGACAGATAAAAATCGCTAAAGAGAAGAAAAATACAAGGTTTGCTTGGTTTATCTAGAGCTTTTATCTATAGAAAACGGTCAGGGGGGATAAAAAGGTCACCGGGTAAAATATTCATGGACCATTTTCCTTGGGCGAGGGTTAAAGAAAAAGAAATTTAAAGGAGATTCATGACCGTGTGTTTCAAGCTGTGATTGTGTTGGAACAGGGTTGCCAAATTTAATATTTCCTCTGCTGGGAAAAGTATGAAGAGTTATGGGGTTGGAAATTTGTCGCATATTTCCTGGAATCGAGGAAGTTTCAACAGAACGAAAGGGTGTGAGATTTTTGAAACGAAGCCCTAAGGCGTTCTTACGAGGATTACAAAAGAATTTAAAGAAATTTTCCCAACGAAATTGTAATCTGAACTTGGATGTTAAAAGTTTTCATTATAAAATCCTTTTATGAGTTTTGTCCCCAGTACAAAGGTCTCAAGTCAGTTAATTGAAGCTTGAAGAATAAGAACTATTCAAAAATGTAAGACTCAAATGTCAGGATGTTTTAAGAGAAATTCTTATGAGGTCTAGTGGCCAGAATAGTTGACTAAAATATCTAGCGAATGGAAAACTCGCCCACCATGTATTGATCTTTACAATCCATCAGGATTTCATACAATTTGTGCGTTTATTTGTAATCGCTCCATTTAAAATTTCTGTTTATTTATAAATTAATTTTCAATTTCAATAATTTTCTTGATATAATTCACAAAACCAAACGAAATAGGATTTCTATTTAATTTTGCTATAAAATAATCTCTCCAATGTTCAAATTTTAAAAAAATCTAAAACTCAGCTATTAAAAAAAATGTTGAACGGGAAAATCGGGTTTAATTTAGAGCGCTTATATGACTCGACCCCTTTTCATTTGTAACTCAACACCGATTTCAAGTTAAGTCTACATCCCCAATCTGACAAGCGAATAGCCCATTAAAAAAAAATCCGAAAGCTAAAAAACCAGGATGCCCGGTGACCAAACTCTTAATTGAATTTTTCGATCCATCAACAGAGGAATAGAATGGTTGAAATGTGTCTTAAAAAATCGATTTCCGGCTTAATGATTGATGACGCCGCTGTCAGAGAACTAGGATTTTAGCCATCTCACGCGGACTAGTCAACATCAACTTGGGAGAAATTATAGTTTCGTCCTATTTGTCTCTTAGTCCCGAGTTATAAGCGGGACTGTCACATTTCAAACTTTGAAAAATTGTTTTTCATTGGGAAGACAAGAAAGGTTGATTGGTGTTCATTTCCTCTCTTCTTTTTTTTTTCTCCTTTTCTTTTTATTTTTCCCTTTTCGAATGATGTTTGGCTAGAGATAGAAAAATATAGAAAGGGAAAAAAATTTTGCGATAGGTTAAGTTTGATTCGGTTGAATAAAAGAATGGGGTTTGTTTTGGAAGGGAAAATGGCGGATGGCACGTGATTTGAATTTTTGATTCAGGCAGAAGTTTAGTAGCTACAACACGATTTTCGTGCAGATAATTTGCCAGAATGACGAGCGGATGTTTAATATTCCGACTAGCTTCAGTGGCAAGAATAACTGGGGGATACTTTTGTGATCTAATGGTTAGAATAAGCGACTGATTACCATGTGATCTAGTGGCTAGAATAACTGGCTGATTAACATGTGATCTAGTGACCACAATAACTGATTACTATGTGATCTAGTGACCAGAATATCGAGCTGATTCCCATGTGATCTAGTGGCCAGAATAACTGATTACTATGTGATCTAGTGACCAGAATATCGAGCTGATTCCCATGTGATCTAGTGGCCAGAATAACTGATTACCATGTGATCTAGTGACCAGAATATCGAGCTGATTCCCATGTGATCTAGTGACCAGAATAACCGAATGATTACCATGTGATCTAGTGGCGAGAATAACCGACTGATTACCACGTGATTTAGTAGCCAGAATAACTGTCTGGATCTCATGTGATATAATGACCAGAATATTTATCTAGCTGATTCCCATGTGATCTATTGGCGAGAATGACCAACTGTTTCTTGTGATCTAGTGACCAGAATAACTGGCTGATTCCTATGTCATCTGATGACAGGAATATTTGCTGATTCCAATGTGATCTAATGAGTAGAATATAATATCTAGCTGATTCCCATGTGATCTAGTGGCGAAAAATGACCGACTGTTACCATGTGATCTAGTGACCAAAATATCCAGCTGACTCCAACGTGATCTTCTTCTTTGGGTGCCCTGCTCGCACAAGAGCTTAGGCGATTGATCCGACGAGCTCCTTGAATCTTTCACGATCAGCGGCCATGCAGAATAACTCCTCTACGGCTAACCCGGTCCAATACCGGATATCCCGCAACCAGTAGAAATTCTTACGACGATCAAGTCTTCTTTTACCCTCGACCTTGCCCTGCATGATGGTCTGCAGCAGCATGTAGCAGCAGTTTGCATGTGATCTAGTGGCGAAAATATTCGACTGATTAGCATGTGATCTAGTAGCCAAAATAACTAGATAATGACCACGTGAAAGTGGCCAGAGTAACAGATTCCATGTGATCTAGTGACCAGGATGACTGAATAATTCCCATGAATTAATTTCGAAAGATACAAATGTAGTTCTTTAGCATAGCATTGTCATTGCAACAAAAACGAATTTTCCGGCCGCTAGTCCGTAAAAATTTAAATTATTAAAGGGCAGGGAGCTATTATTCATCTCGGTCTAGCCATCTGCTGTCTCCGATTGATGAAACAATACTCGATTGAATATTATTTAATGAATGCCTTCGATTCCAGATATTAAACGATGTAAGATAATTAAAAAATTCCGGAAAAAGCATTTCTGAGGAAAACGAGAAGGATGAAGAGAGAGAGAGAAAAGGAGATTGAGATCTAAGGGAACTTAATTTAAAAATAGTTGTGAATTGAAGATGAGTCGATCGCGAGGACAAATTTCATTCATTTATTCCCGTCGTCGCCTCTTCATCGTGTCCAAGTGCCTCTCTTTTATGAGAAAATTGAATGCATCGATCGATAAATTGAAATCGATAAATCATCCGTTGTTTTTCTTTTTTTTTTTTATTTCTCGAGGAAAACCGATGTACGATGAAGGCTGAATATAATTTCCGATCTTACGCCTTGGTGATTTTCTTACTTCTTAGGGAAAAGTTTCGCCGCCCTGGTGTTTTCAAACATTCTCAGACTGCTTTTGTTTTAAAGCCGGTTAGCACCTCCGGGCTTCATTGAACTGTTGTTGGATTAATCGCTTGGGAAAGTTCTCCTCCACTTGCGTTCCACCGTTAAATTCGCATAATTTCACAGGATAATGAGGCGAATGTGCAATTTTATTCTTGAGGAAATTATTCAAGGGAAATTAGTCCTTTGTATATGTAAGGAGATTTTAGTTTAGATGTTGGCGAGTGTGGGAGTGCAAACCCATCAAAATAAGCGGTTCGAGTAAAGTTGGGACCAACTTTGGGTGCTAGTAAAATCAAGCTATGAAATTTTTTTCAGTAATTTATATGTAAGTAAAAATAAGATTTTTTTAGTGCCCAAAAATTTTTCCAAGACTTTGTTTCTTTTTCGGAAAATTTTTACCTGGCTAAAAATCTTCATTGGGAATCTCTAGTAAAAATATCTTGAAAATTCAAGCTCTCCTACATGATTTATGCATTTTCCCTTAAACCGAAACGTCTAAAAGAAAAAAAAACCCAACCAACTTTTGATAAAACTTCAAAAACCGCAAAATCGACAAATTGCATTTTACTTTAAATGAAAATATGAAAATCAGATTAAAGTAGGTGAAGTTTATAAATAGGTCGAGGGAGAAAACACCGCCACACCTTCCTTCCGTCTAAAAACCCCCGCGCCGTAAAACCGATCGTAAAATAATAATAATGATTCTAACAATAATAATGCACAACAGGAAATTATCCCAAATTTTCAGAAATCGCACTTAACGAAGTTAAATTCCTTTGCGGGGAATAATGAAAACGACTTGAATCCTGATGAAGAGTTTCATTTTCATTTGGATCTTTTCCAGTTTTTTTTTTTTTTTTGCGATTTCTAAAAACGTTCGAATAAAAAAAGATGTTTTCCTAGCCCCTTTTTTAATTTTAATTCCTAATTTTTTGTGCTTCTTCTCCCCGAAACAAACGTTAAGTGCCAAATGAGACGAGAGCACTGCTTGTTATGCTTGGAAATAAATGAAAAGAATTTTATTAAGAGCGAAATTTCCTCCTGTTTTTCCTCATTCCGGGTTGTAAGTAATTAAGGTGGGAAAAATCCCTGTTTTGCTTTCCCCGGGACGTTTTCCACTTTTCAGTCAGAAGATAGAATAAATATAAATATAAATATAGATCCTGTTTTTGAATTAATATTCCTCCCCGTTCGCACCGGATTCAGGAGTCTAACGCGTTTTATAAAATAACAGTTTACAAAAGAAGCATTGAAGTTTCGGGAAATGTATAGCTGTAATAATAAAACGATTTCTCTGGCAATATTTGCTTTGAAAGGTATAAACGCGCGTTATTCGAGAGTTGAATAAATGATGCGTGTAAATGAAAATCCTTCCGCTGTATTTGTTCGTCTCCTTTTAATATTAACTGGACAGGAACCGGAACTCGTTGTAAAAATAAACGATCGGGAGAATTGGATTGGTTTACATTTAATGCTTCGCTTTTCGATTCGTTTTCAGGTTTTCCCCGTATGCAAGTAAAAACAGAAAAAAATTAGATGTTCTGGAAACTAGATTACATGTCCGATTTACGTCTACATGCATTTGATGACGATTTTACGTCTAAAACATCATCCAATGTCCGTTTCTCATCTACAAAATATTCAGCATCTAAAAATTGTTGACGTCTAATTTACGTCTACAACCATTCGACGTCCGATTTACGTCTAAAAACGTCCCATGTCCCTAATTAATCTAAAAGCGTTAAAGGCACGCTTTAGAGCTCAAAACGTTAGATGTCCACTTTACGTCTAAAAGCATTGGATGTCCACTTTACGTCTAAAAACGTCCAATGTTCCCTCATCATCTAAAAACGTCAAAGGCTCACTTTACAGCTTAAATTATTCGATGTCCGCTTTACGTCTAAAAACATCCACGATCTGTTTAACCCTCAACAAGTCTCTCTGTTGATTCATTCACTACATTCCCCTTACTCAAAAAAAGTTTTGAAACGATTTTAATGATTACTCGGCAGTTATTGCGATGTAAGATTGTGATTGCATTGTCGTGATGTTTAATAACGTGTTCGCATCAATTAGCTTTTATATTGAACGTGTACTTTTAGTTACTGCAGCACCGTGAAAAATCTATAAAACGAGCTATTTACGAACTAAATGAAAGACCATGATTCACGTTATACTTTTCTCTCTTTGAAAAAAAAAAACGTTATATAAAAAAGTCGCTTTTTCCCGCAGCTGTTTCCGATTGAAATGTTAACGAGGATCACTTGTCAGTTAAAAAAAAAAATATACAGAAGATAATTTTTTTTTAATAATAAAAAAAAACTCTGGGCGATGATGACCTTCCCTCTTTTCTGTTGACAATTATCGTCGTTTCGCTTTCTAATTTCGTCATATTGATTTATCTCATAACTCGACTGAGTTGAGATTGCCAACCCGACCAAATATTAAATAGAAGGCGATTTTGATGAGATGTGTCTGGGAAAAATTAAAAAGAGGCGTTTGATATTTGGGGGGAAAAAAGGGGAAGTCGAGGGGGGGTAATACTAATAAAAAGCGCAAGCGAAAAGAAAGTAAATATAAAAAAAAATTTAGAAGATCTTTTTTCAGTTACAGATATATTAAAATCCCGAAAGCGGCGTTTTTTTTCACTCTTTTTCCACTATTATTGATTTTTAGAAAGATTTAAAAAGACTAACGGAAAATTTTTTTAATGAAGTGTCGCGCTTTTTTTTTAATATAACGAAAAAAAGAAAGATTCAAAGAGAGAAAGTTGATAAACGCAAAAGAGAAATCATGACGTCAGAGCTGGGCCCAAAAACAATTCGAGGCATAAGAATCAAGAACCAGAGCCTGATTTCATTTTCTAATTTGAAATTTCAAGCATCAAATTTTTTTCGAGTTGATGGGGTCGCTGCTGCCAAAAAATCCTAAATGATCTGAGCCAGGATCACTTTTACATTATTCACTCCAGAAAGCTCGACAGGAATTTCGATATAATGACGATCTAAAGGATTTACCTTCTAGATGATTGCCTGCCATTTAAATTATTTAATATTAACAACCAAGCTGGGAATAATATTAAACCTTTAACGGTCCAAAGCAGTACTTGATTAATCATTTAATAATTAATTAATATTATCAACTACATGAGTTGTAATTAACGAAAAATCGCTAATATAAATAATTAATAAAATAACCTCGTAAAATGTTAAATCGTTAATGAACTTTGATAAAATTTTATTTTTCGAAAAGTGATGCGTGTGTAAACTTGCACGTGCATCTCTTATCGTGTGAAATGGGTTTTTTTTATACGAACATTTTTCAATGGGAAAAGCACGGATTGTCAATTTTAAAAAAAGAATGTTTAATATTCTCCTTGCTTCTTTCCAGAAAAAAGGGACTTTTCGATTAAGTGGTTCTTTCTCCATCGGTTTTTTTTTTGCTTTTTCGATTTTTTTTAAAATTAGATTTCGAGCATTGTATTTTAGCCAAAACCAGGTTTTTACTAGTACAGAAGATTTTCATGGAAAATCTTTTCCATGGAGATTTTCATGGAAAATCTTTGATAAATTTAGTCGACAACAAAAATGATCAAAACATCTTCAAGATTTAGTCGACAACAAAAATGATCAAAACATCTTCAAGATTTAGTCGACAACAAAAATGATCAAAACATCTTCAAGATTTAGTCGACAACAAAAATGATCAAAACATCTTCAAGATTTAGTCGACAACAAAAATGATCAAAACATCTTCAAGATTTAGTCGACAACAAAAATGATCAAAACATCTTCAAGATTTAGTCGACAACAAAAAATGATCAAAACATCTTCAAGATTTAGTCGACAACAAAAAATGATCAAAACATCTTCAAGATTTAGTCGACAACAAAAAATGATCAAAACATCTTCAAGATTTAGTCGACAACAAAAAATGATCAAACCTCTTCAAGATTTAGTCGTCAACAAAAAATGATCAAACCTCTTCAAGATTTAGTCTACAACAAAAAATGATCAAAACATCTTCAAGATTTAGTCTACAACAAAAAATGATCAAAACATCTTCAAGATTTAGTCTACAACAAAAAATGATCAAAACATCTTCAAGATTTAGTCTACAACAAAAAATGATCAAAACATCTTCAAGATTTAGCCGACAACAAAAAATGATCAAAACATCTTCAAGATTTAGCCTACAACAAAAAATGATCAAAACATCTTCAAGATTTAGCCGACAACAAAAAATGATCAAGAGATTCTAAAAATTTAGTCGACAACAAAAAATGATCAAGAGATTCTAAAAATTTAGTCGACAACAAAAAATGATCAAGAGATTCTAAAAATTTAGTCGACAACAAAAAATGATCAAGAGATTCTAAAAATTTAGTCGACAACAAAAAATGATCAAGAGATTCTAAAAATTTAGTCGACAACAAAAAATGATCAAGAGATTCTAAAAATTTAGTCGACAACAAAAAATGATCAAGAGATTCTAAAAATTTAGCCGACAACAAAAAATTATCAAAAGATTTGTTCAACAAGAAAAAATTATCAAAAAATTTGAAGACTTTGTGGGCCAAGAAGAAATTATCAATAGATTTGTGTTACAAGAAAAAATTATTAAAAGATTTGTAATATTTGTTCGACAAGACAAAATCCTGAAACTCCTAAACAAACTTCATTTTTTTAAAAAATATAAAACTACCCTTCTATTTCAATTTCCGGATAATCGAATATTCCAACAACGTCAAAAACTTGAACATAATGCAAAAGTGAAACTCTTTCTTTGCCCTGGCAGAAAGCACTCTTCTTAAATCAAAAAGCTTTAATATATGACTAGCCGTGAGAGATAATTTCACTCCCATCGCTGTTTTTAGTTAAAAGTAATTTAATTTCGTGAGTTTTAGGGAGTTTCGACATTATATGCCGAACCATTCAAACGTTATAACCGGGTGTTATGGAAAATTCATTTCCAAGTAATTATTTCACGTAATCAATTAGATCATCTTCAAGCGTAGTATATTTTTTTCCCATTTAAAAACGTAGGAAGACAGGGTTGGGTGGTTGCAGGGAAAATATAAAGAGGTTTACCAGGGGCTTCTTTTAATGGAAAATTTTCCAGCGACCGCAATATAAACTCAGTTTTACGATTGTTTGATTTGTTTTGAATGAATTAAAGTTTTACATCATTCAACGCTGTCATGTTTCTTTTCCGCACATGCGCAGAAATTACATTTTGAAGGCGCCATTATTTTTTATGTAAGAGTCGATTTGTTTCGGAAATATTTATTAAAAAAGAGAAAAATGCGGGAATTTTTATTAAAGATTGATATGGCAGATATATATTTTTTTTTATCTGGTTATAAAAACTTCGCCGATTTCATTTCGAATGAATTGGCGTATGATTTAAAACGCTTGCGTGTAATAATAAACAGTTAAGGGGATTTTGACGATAAGCAGAATTTGGCTTTTTCAAGTTTATATGATTTTAATATATTTGCATCTAGTTTCGAATATTTTTTTTTAATTTTCTGGGACGAATGAAGGTGATTTTTGGGAGTTATCAGTAAATATATTTGAGGTAGGTTTGAATCAATATTAAGTTAAAATGACTGAATCGTGCTCATTTTGCAAAACTCATCTCTAGCGGATCAAAGTTTGCATTGAGCAACTTGAAACTTGGGTTTAAGGGAATTTAAAAATACGATTTTGGCCTTGCAATTTAATCTCAGGCGCAAGAACATGGCTCTGGGTTGGCACCAGAAAAAATTATCCAAAGATTTGTTTAACAAGAAAAAAATTTCAAAAGATTTGTTTAACAAGAAAAAAATTTCAAAAGATTTGTTTAACAAGATAAAAATTTCAAAAGATTTGTTTGACAAGAAAAAAATTTTAAAAGATTTGTTTAACAAGAAAAAAATTTCAAAAGATTTGTTTAACCAGAAAAAATACCAAACGGTTTGTTTAACAAGAAAAAATTCATCAGATTTTTTTTACGAAAAAATATCAAAATAAAGAAGCTTGAAAAAATTAGTTGGGCCAAACGATTTTTCGATTTTTTTAAGTTTTAAAAAACTTCGCTTTTTACTTCAGAAGAATTCGAATTCCCAAAAATCTGGAGACTGAGTTTCATCACTGCTTACCCAATTCATAATCCACAGATCATATCAAGACATAAGAATGCAGCTTAATAAAAATTACCCAAATACCAAAAGTTAAAAAAAAAAAAAATCTCCCAGGAAAACGATATACGTGGCCACACTGCAAAATTCATGGTATTTCCAATTCCACAGGAAAAGTAGACGAGGTTTAAATAATAAAAGATCTAAATATCAACTGGGAAGCACGTTTACAAGTCGATCGAACTTCTTTGTCCAACTTTCCAGCATTTTTCCTAACATGATTTATCGCTCTCTATCAATTCAACGTGTCACAAATCTTTTTTTCCTCCTCCTTTTTTTTCTTTCTTCTTTTCTTTTTATCCTAGTAGTTTTCCGAGAAAAGAAACTATACGCTATCCCTAAAAACAGATTGAGTATAATGACTCGGAGCGAGAACATGACCTCTTGCAATTTTTTCTCGTTACCTTTTTGTATTCGCATGATTTTTTTTTAGCTTTTATCATATTCCCACCTTTTTTTGTTCTTTCAAGAAGGGAAATGACCCTAAAGCGTGTATGCATAGTATCTTCCTATAAAACCAATTTGCATCTGTTGCATATTTTATCGAGTTTTCCCTTCGACTTTTCCTTTTAAAAGGGATTCAGGGGGGGCAAAATCAAAAATTTTTTTAAATTAAATTTCCTACCGAGTTTCAGGCGAAAAAGGTTACCATTTGTTACTGCCGGGGTTGAAAACACGGATCATTTGATTCGGTGTGAAAAACCGCAAAAGAGTCCCGACTTTTCCCTTCTCTCTTTTCATTACTTATTCTCTCATTCATTCCTATTCTTTTTCTTTTTTTTTCTCTCCTTTCTTTCGTTCCCATTCATTCACATTAAAACTAAATGTTTCGGCCTTAGAGAGAACGAGCTAAGTTTACAAATTTTTTTTTCTTACTTTCCAGAGGGTTCTTTTTGTTCTCAAAAAAAAAAAATAGATAAATTTTTCTATTCTTCAATAGAAATGCTTTCCAGTTTTAATACTTGAGCTTTTTATTTTTCGCAATTGGAGATTAATGTGCTTCCAGCATGAAATAAAATTTCGATTCAGTAAAAAAATAACTGAAGCATTGATCGAACTCGATTCTTCGGGGCTGAACTATTTTCTGAAGGAAAAATGAAGGCTTTCAAAAGATTATTAAAACCAAAAAATTATTTGGCCTGACTAAATTATTTCTAAATTTTTTTAAGCAATAAAATTTCTAGTCAGACAAATCTGTTGATAATTTTTTCTAGTCGAACAAATCTGTTGATAATTTTTTCTAGTCGAACAAATCTGTTGATAATTTTTTCTAGTCGAACAAATCTGTTGATAATTTTTTCTAGTCGAACAAATCTGTTGATAATTTTTTCTAGTCGAACAGATCTGTTGATAATTTTTTCTAGTCGAACAAATCTGTTGATAATTTTTTCTAGTCGAACAAATCTGTTGATAATTTTTTCTAGTCGAACAAATCTGTTGATAATTTTTTCTAGTCGAACAAATCTGTTGATAATTTTTTCTAGTCGAACAAATCTATTGATAATTTTTTCTAGTCGAACAAATCTTTTGATAACAAAGTTTCCATAAGATGTTTTTATCTGAATCAAATTTTTCCAGGGAAAATATTCCCAAAGATTCTTAAAGAAAATCTCTCGAAAAACAAAAATATGTGAATTTTGAATTTTATTTCTCGTTCAGGGATTTTTCCAGAATAACTTCTCAATCAAGAATTTTCTAACATTCTCTCAGCTGAGGAAATAAAAATGACTCAAAACTACGACTTAGTTCTCAATTGCCCAGAGCCATGTTTTTGCCCCTAAATTCAAATTTCAATGCCAATTTTGAATTTTATGACCAAAAATCAAGACCTCAACTTTAAAAGCAAAGCTAAGTCGATTTTAAGGCGGCAAAACATCACCACGCCCCCCTAAAAAACATCTCAAACACTCTCCACAATTTATTATTTTCCTTAAAAAAAAAAAATTAGGGCATTCAAGGATTACTAAACTAAACTTCCAACTATGCAAACTCCAACAACAATACAGATGAAGATATACGACAACAATAAACCTTTATAATCCCCTTATTTCATATTCCTCATTTTTTAGCTTCAAAACTTACTTCACGCCTTCATCTCCCAAATATTTCTCAAAAAAAAAAACTAATCCTGTATCCAATCCAATCTCTTTTTTAAAAAAAAATCCAATAACTTCTAAAACACATAAACCATTATTTGATTTTAATATATAAAATTATTACCACACACGAAAACTTTTTATAAAAAAAAAAAACGCACGAGCTCGAAACTACTGTAATTATTTTTTTAAAAAAAAATCCAAAACGAGAGCTTTTAACTTATAATATCTGGTTAACGTTCGTTCACCCTCATATACATTGACTCACTAACGAACTGGCGTAATTTGTTAATAATCCATTGCCGCCATCCCGTAGTCTCAGCCTCTTCATACACACGCGGATTTAATCACTGCTACAGTTGGGAGAAAGTAAAAAAATAAATAAATAAAACCGCAGAGTGTTGAACCCCTTTTTTTTCCAAAGACTTCGAATCAATTTCCAACAACAAAAGACGAATCCTCATGTAACCGTTAAGGTCAGGGGCTCTTAAATTATTCAAAATGATCGAGTTCCAGCTAATTATATTATAAACGTATCGATCATGAATGCAGCTTATTCAACACGAAATCGTCTACTTCGTTTTTAGCATACTATAAAATAAAATTCAGTGTTAAAAAAAAACACTCTAACCGCAGCTCTTGCGTTAGATTTTTAATTACGGTATTAAAATTTGGCTGAGGATTGCATAAAGGAGATATTTCGTCATTTTTAAAATTGGGTTTTGCGTATGCGAGGTTTAAACAAGATAACAGATTTTTAACGATCAAAAGGTAAAATTATGAGAGTTCAGAAAATTAAAAGTAAAGTGTGATTTTTTTGAAAATAATTCTTTTGAAAATTTTTTCCTTGTCCAACAAATTTTTTGATAAATTCTCCTTGTTGAACAAATATTTTGATAATTTTTTCTTGTCGAACAAATCTATTGATATTTTTTTCTAGTGGAACAAATCTACTGATAACTTTATCTTGTCGAACAAATCTTTTGATAAAATTTTCTTGTCAAACAAATATTTTGAAAATACTTTGTTGTCGAACATATCTTTTGATAATTTTTGCTTGTCGAACAAATCTATTAATATTTTTTTCTAGTAGAACAAATCTATTGATAATTTTTTTAGTCGAACAAATTTAGGGATAATTTTTTCTTGTCGAACAAATCTATTGATAATTTTTTCTATTCGAACAAATTTATGGATAATTTTTTCTAGTCAAACAAATCTAATGATAATTTTTTCTAGTCGAACAAATTTAGGGATAATTTTTTCTTGTCGAACAAATCTATTGATAAGTTTTTCCTGCTGAATAAATCTTTTGATTATTTTTTCTTGAGAACAAATCTATTGATAATTTTTTCTGGCCGAACAAATTTATTGTTGGATTTTTTAATCGAATCGTTTTCGCTTATTGTTAATGTATAATCTTTTTGTTAAAAAACTATAATTTCGGAAAAATGTATTCAAATAATCCTATTCCTCCATCTTCTAAAGAAGTCTTTTAAGAAATCGATAATTTTACTACAGTAACGGAAATTTTAACGAAATTATTAGATAATTTATGGTGAATTATAATCCATTTACAAACCAATTTCCCTTTGAATCAATTCAAAGCCAGAATTTTTCAAAGATTTGTATATTGTGGAAACTTATTTTTGACAAAAAAAACTCTTCTCTATAAAAAATTCTTTCCCTTTCTTTTTGATTTCAACTTCATTCAGATTTTTGTTTTCAACTTTGAAGATTGTTGAAAACGAAATCTTCAGAAGAAATGTTAGTTAAAGACAAAATTTTTTGACAAAAAGTTTTCGCAGGGGCGTCAAATATTCAAAAGAGCAAGAAAAAAATATCAAAAAATTTGTTTTGAAAAAATTTTGGCCAATATGGAGAGTAGGGGAAATTTTGGCACAGAAAATTTTCGCAGTAAATGGAAAATGATCGGAATTTTACAAACTCTTCCAGACGAGAAATCTGAAGCCAAAAAGACCAACAAAAAAAAACCAACGAAATTCCAAAATAAAATAATAAAATACAGTACAATTGAATCAACGAATTTTCCATTCCCAGTTTCATGATTCTCCATCATCAAATAAAAATTATTTTAAAGCTCATACTACTACACGTCATTAAAAATCCGTACGCAAAAACAAAAACTACCAAAAAAAAATCAAAAATTGCTTTGAATTCTATCTACTCTCAAATATTTTCCTCCCCTTTCAAACTTTATTTACTTACGCCCTTATACGTAACCTAACACAAAATTAAAAATTGAAATGCAGTCAACGAACTCCCTCCCCCAGCCTTCTAAATTAACTTCGTTTATTGCGTTAATCATGACTAATGAGAGAAAATACGTTTTTCAAAAATTTGCATATGTAATAAGGATTATTCCGGGAATTTTCAAACCGAATACGAAAAGAGAAAAATTCTAAATAAATCCCACACCTTGGACGTAAAATAAAATTCCTTCACCGGATAAAATCCCCGAAAGAGTTAAGATTAAAAAAAATTGTCATCGAAAAAAGAAAATCCGCGGACTCATTATTTTATTCTCTCAGCATTTTTAGGCTTTTAAATGCAAAGCTGAACATGAATGAGAAAGCTCAATAAAATAAAATCTCTTTTCTACTCTAAAAACCTCACGACAATTCTAATTCCATCTCCTTTTGTGAAAATCCATTGATCTGCCTAATAAAATAATGACTGGATAATTTTCATCCCACCGAAAAAAAAGGAAGCTCCTTTTTTTCAGAAGAAAAAAAAAGGGGGAATAACGATTTTCCCTGAAGAGGAAGAAAATGATTCCCTTTAACAGCTTTTAACTCCAGCCTCTTCATGTTTTATACTCAAGGGTTCTCAGTTGCGATTTTATAAAAAAAAAACCCCCCCAATCGGGGAAATGAAATATTTTAGTTGACAAAAAATTTCAACGCCCAAATCCAAAATTTCCCCCCTTTATTTTTATTAGCAGGAAACAATTTTTCCAATGTACGAAAATTCGGGAAGTAAATGTTCCCTGTAAACGAAAGGGGAGGAGCTAGTAAAGCTTTCCCGTAAAAATTCTTTCATCGTGGGGGAAGAAAAAAAATTTCCCTCTGGGCTATTTTCTCTAAAATTCTCACAAACAAAAGAAACATTCCCTAAAAAAGAAATAATGGAGTGTGATACTAAAGTGGCTGATAACAGTTATCAATGTCGTGTCAGGTGGAGAGAGTTCCAGGGGGAAATATCCGCACACACACAAAATATTTTTATTAAAAAAAAAAAAAAACTTACGTGGATGTTCGTCATACTAATCTCCAAATTTCCATAATCGAATTTTTTCAAAGAGACTTCCCAATATTTTAAATAAAATTTAATTTATTTGCAAAAACCACTGATCAAACTAAAAAAAAATTTTTTTGCAATTGAAAAATTTATAAAACCCACATTTCAAATATCAAGAAAGAATTTATTAATAAAAATATAGAAGACAAAAATCCCGGAAACGGATTTTACTCGCACGCACTCATATTTATTTTTACTAAAAAAAATTTATTTAGTTTACCAAAAACCGTTTGGTAATAATTACATTTTAGGGAATTCAAATCTTTTTTTTAAATCTTTTTTTTTTTTTTAGTTTTAAAAAATAAAAGTGTAATGTTTTTTTTCCCCCTAAAATAAATACTGAATCCACCCCGAATTATCCGTTCTCGCTCAAGCTTGTGAGCGAGTGAGTGCTGCGCGGGGAAGTTGACAAGAATTATCTCAAGCGCAACTTTCCCGGTTATTTTCACACCAAGTCGATCACTGAAATCCGTTTCCTTATCAGATAGGGTTATTAATACTTTTCCATAAATATTCTCAGCGATCAAGTCAAACGGTTTTATATTCAAATTGAAGACATTCCATTTAAAAAAAAAAAAATGATTTGAGCTAGAAAATTTTTTTTTCATCCATTTCACTTTCCTAACTCAACTGTCCAAGCATTCAGGTTCAATCAGCTCACCCCACCCCCTTGGAAAAACAGCTGTACAAGGAAATGAGGATCATTACTCAGAATATTTATACGCTTCAATTTGAGATTTCCCCTAAACCATAAAAATTTACTCGAGGAACCAAATTTTCCAAAAATCAGACTAAATTGATCTAATAACACCAATAATAAAAATACTCAAGCATGAGAATTATTTTAAAAAGCAACAAAAAACTTCATTATGAAATTTTGTCAAAACCAAAATCTACTCGAGACCTCATTTAAAATTTTTCTCTACTCGATTCTATTTTTTTTTCCCTTGACTTTGACCGGGCTCTGTATTTTTATGTATAAATATCCCTTCCACACTCGCCCAATACTACTCAACCCGTCAGCAGTAGCTAAATCAACGTGAAAACGTCCTTGGCTACGAACAAGGGCTCGTAATACACCCGCGCCTCCTAGCGATGTGAAAACGCCACGGCGCCTAGGGGGCCAGAGGACCGGGACCAGGGAAGGGTTATTATATCGATCCCCGCCGGAAATACTCGGATTCAAACGGATATTACGTCAGGGTAACTAATTCAAAAAACAACCAAGTACACATTTTTCCTTATAAAATTTTTAAAGATTCTAAAAATATTCCTCGTCAAACCCTTCTCAAGTCTTAAATCCCTTCGTGTAAAATCCTCTAATCATGTTTCTTGTTCACATCCTTAATTTTTTATTCACATTCCCTCAAAACCTTCCATGAGATTTAAAAATAAAAAATTATTCAAACTCACCGATTTGTAACTGTTGCTATTTCCACACACTCACACCAATTAAAATGAACCTGGAATGAAAAATTAATATAATTAAAATCAGCATATCATTTCTGGGAATTAGATGGAATGTTCCAACATATTTAAAGGGTGAAGGCATATGCTATGGATGGAAATCCCGGACAATGCTATGGAGTAATCAAAACATAACCTCAAAATCCTAACCAAAATAACACATCGATTTCGATCGTTTATTCACGATTAATATTTACATCTCTTTACACTAAACGTTACCCTAATGATAATTAATGAAATAAACGGTAAAATTCGGCAAATCAAACGTGAAATACTAACCGTTCACTTATACATTTTTTTTTCATGAAAAAAAAAACCGCACTCACAACGCCATGTTCGTTTTTGACTAACGAACGATATTCAAGCAGCGTTGCATTTATTTACCGTTTGAAACGTGTTGAAACAGGATGAGTTTTTTAACATTTTTTTAAATGTAAAAAAAATGTAAACAAAAATTGTCTACGAACATCGGAGAATAACAATAACAAGCGTGAGACTACGTATGTTAAGTATAATCGAAATAACCGCATTTAAATAATAACCGCCATAACCTCAAAATATATTTTGCGATAATTAACAGCACTTTTTTTGCATTTGACATAATTCAGCATTGAGGAACGGATTAACGAACTGAATTACACGGTTTTCACCTTTCACTCAACACATTTTCTTATTAAAATAAAAAAAAAACATTCGCGAAGCGATTCGACTAGTGGAAAAAAAATGACTAACGGAATTCGTGTAGCGTTGCCAACTTCATAATTTTAATTGAATTGAATTTGGTTGATTTTTTTTTCTATTCGATGAAGAGAACTAATGTAATCATACACGGGGTTTTTAATAATTTCAATAATTATTAATAACAAGCGAATCACACGAGAAGCTGTATATTTCCTCCATGAAAAAAAAAACCAAAACCGCCATTACCTAGACATTTTGACCAGATTGATGCATCCATTTTAGTTCGATTTTCACCACTTTTCACTGCATTTTTTTTGTTTCACATTATTCCAGCGTTAGCTAATAGGTTAATTAACCGAACAAAACACCCTAAGCTGTAGAGACACACCGTTTACTCGCAATTTTTCTTATTAGAGTAACTCGTCAATTCGCGACGATGTGCTATGCTTGTATTTACAAAATTTACTAACGTGTTGCCAACTTAACAATTTCGATCGGAATGAATTTGGTTGATTTTTTTTCCCGTGTGAGAAAAACTAATGCATTCGTTCACAAATTTTAGAATATCGTAAATAATTATTAAAAATGAACTGATCACATACGAAATGATGTAAATTCTGGATTCGATATTCCAAATAACGAAATTACAACCGCCATAACCTCAAAATCCTAACCAATACGTGGTATCGATTTCAATCAATTTTTCACGAGTAATAATTGCATTTTTTTTACCTTCACATTACTCCAGCGTTGGTTAATGAATTGATGAATTTATTTATTTAACTCGATCATTAATTACTCACTTTTCACTGATATTTATATGTTAAAGAACGTGCACTCTCGATGTCATTTTTTTCTTCGAATGGCAAAATTCATACATTGTTGCCAACTTAACAAATCAAATTTTAATTTTGAAAAGAAAAATGCTCCTAAATATGCTAATACAAATTTATAACGTTAATTAAATGAAATAAATTGTGTTTTCTGACTCACCTTGAATATCCAAACCCTTCGCCGACAGTTGTGTCTTTTATTATGAAGCCATTTGAATTCGAGATGAAATTTTTAAAGGGGAAGTTGTTTGGGGGTAAAAAAAGCCCGCAAAGCCGTTTGAGGTCTAGACACGTTTCAAGGGAGCTTAGGGAAAGTGGAAACCTTTTCGAGTCCGTAATAAGGCTTATAGAAGTTCAAGGAGCCCTTAAAGGTCAAAATAAACTCCATTTGAGCTCATAAAGCCGTTTAGGGCTACGTTGAGGATTCATGAAGCCAATTTAGGCTAAAATTGGACGCGACTAAATCGTTTTCAATTAAAATGGAAAGGAAAACAAAACAAATTATTTAATTTTTCAGGAGAAACGTTATAATATTTTATTCTAATTTATTATTAATAATTACAACAAACTTTAGAAAAAAAAATATAATGATAACACAAAAAATCACAGAGGGAAACAAACTATATACTGCTATATAACGGCAGTATGTTCGATGAACTTGAATCGTTCCCGAAACATCCATTATTTTATTTTCCGGAAAAAATTTTATGTTATAGCACCGATTAAATAATTTAAATAAAAAAATTATACAACCAGAGAAAGAAAGATGTATATTCGGAGAAAATTCACACGAATATTTCCTCCTCTGTTTTCTTCTTTCATCTTTTTCTTTTACACATAAAATTAAAAATTAATAAAATAAATAATGAGTTTTTTTAAAAAATAATATAAATTATGGAATGTTTTATCAAAAAATTTAAACTTGAAATACTTAAGAAAAGAGTATGAGATTGATGTTTTTTTTTAATACTGTAAATATGCTACTAATAAAAGAAAATTTGTTATCTTGTATTTTTTTAAACTTGCTGAACGTTAAAGCATTAAAAATAGTATTCAGTATTTTTTTCTTCCAGACTAATTTTAGCATGTTGGAACGCTAGGAAAAATTTTTGGAGAGGAATGTCTGGAAAGTCTCTTAATGTTTGAAAAACTGTTCTAAGATTAATAAATTTTTTTTTTGAAAAGTTTTGATTGTGCTTGAGTCTCTGACCCGTTAAAACCAAACGGCAAAATATTTTTCGGGCACAAGATTATAAAAGCAACCTTTAAAAAAATAAAAACTCGGTTCTTTTTTCATATGGCCTGAATAATTTTGGGCAGGCTAGTGCCTATTAAATTATTTTTTTACTGTTTTTTATTTATAAAGACCGAAACAATTAACGAAATAATCTTGCATTACTCTTCTTATTAAAAAATCTTTTTAAGTAGCACAAAGTAAAACAACCAAAATTTTCCCCCACATGAAAATAAAAAAATCCTTTCTCTTAATGTAATAATTACATAATTTTGTTAGTAAATATTATTTTTTTTTTTTTAATTTGCTTTTCAAAATTAAAAAAAAAGTTTCAACTTTGATAAAAAGCCAAAACTTATCACTAAATAAAATAGAAGGATTCTAGATATTAAGAAAAATTCCATTAGGCAGCACTATTAAAAAATTTAACTCCCACAAAAAAGAAACTGAGTCAAAAACTCCAAGACAGACTTTTTACAATTAAATCTAAATCCTTTTATCTTATCTACTTAATACTTTTTCATTCGAAATTTTCTTTCCATTCTCAATCAGGAATGTAAAAAAAAAAATACAATGTTACATTACGACGAGGTTGAAAATATTCCCGTTAGAAAGCTTTAAATTCTTTACATTATTACATTAACAACCATTTTTCAAATGGATGGCACTGGTTTAAAAAAATTTACAAACCGGTATCAAACAACACGCTTTTCGCCAAAAAAAGGGACCGAATTTAAAAAAATTTAGAGGCCTGCACAAGCTAATTTTTTTTTAGCCAGTGCAAACCTCTAAAAACCAACCAAAGAGTTATTTAAACTTTTCTTCCTTTTTTTAATTTGGTCCCTCGCGTTTTTTTTTTACAATAAAAAAATCAAATAAATATGTACAGCGAAGCTGTGGATAATTTGCGTGATAACAATTCTTTTGTAAAAAAAAGAAATTATCGTTTTTTTAAATAATGCACATTTACATAATATAGAGATTAAGATTTTTTTTCTTAAATTTGAAATAGTAACAGTGTTTTCCTTTTCATTTTTTTTAAAATACACATAAAATCGGAGAAACAAAACGACACATTTAAAAATTATTATTTTTTAGAACAACGCTTTTTTTTCAATAATTACGATATTTTTAAAAAATGCGATAATTAGACTAGAATGTTTAAAGACGGAAAAAGACGCAATTAAATACTTTTTTTTATGTGAAACAACGATACTTAGAAAGATAACTATTTTTTTGTTTAAAAATAAAAGACCGATTGATGGTGTGTTAGGCCTTCCCTTCTACGGATGTCCAATAGTCAAGTTCAATGATTTTTACTAGGTAAAAGGTTTCTCTAAAGGACCTGAAAAAATAAAAAAAAATTGTAATAAAGATCACGTGTTCAGAAGAATTGAGAAATCAGTTGGATGCAATCCAGGAACGTCCCACTAAGAAACCTCCATGTATTGAATTCCAAGGTTGAGAGCTTGTATTTTATTTCGCAAGATGCACTTTGCATTTAAATAAAAAAAAAAATTCTTACCATCTAAACGAACAACTACAATTTCCGATGCCTTCGATGGCTGCGATGCCTTCTTCAGGAAGATGATAAATAAAAATTAACAGCTCTGTTCACGTCATAATCAGCGGCTAAAACCAGTTGAACAAGCTGTGATCGAGGCATTGAATGGCCGACGATATCCCTCAACTGTTCCAACGCTGCTTCTAATCTTGCAGAATCTTGCGTTAGCGGCAGTTCGTCGCTTTCAGATCTCGATAAATCTCGGTTACTAAAAAGAAAGGAATTAAATGAATAAAAAAATTGAGTAGAAAATTTCCCTCGCTAATTGCGGATTCGAAATTTGTGAATGAAGTGAACTTTTCAGCGTTTAAAGTTTTTTTCTCTTAATTTTTTCTGACCACTCAATCGAGCTACAGCTCTTTTGCGACAACACTGCCAACTTTTTATACATTTCATTATTTTACCTGTTAATATGTACATTGGCAGCCATTTCTTCGATATCAGCCATACCATACGGCGACGATGTTAAATTTTTATCCGCAGTCCAATGCATCGGTTGCGGTTTCACCCATATGACTAAATCATAAATCTCAGTCTGCAAATTATCAGGGAGTTCTGCAAACAATTCGCTATCCATAACATCCGGATGTTGGGCTATAAACTGAACGCAGGCACTCTTTAATATCTTGGCATTAAACTGATCAGCCATGCTGAAGAAATACAAAACGGAATCGTCATCCAAATGCGATTTCAAACCGTGCTCGCAGGCTTGTTTCAACGAATCCAATTCGTATCGATCGCTTAGCAACAACATCTCAGCTAATTGATCAACCGTAAGCGATGAACACTCTAAACGCCCGCTGTATAAATATTCCAAAAACAAAGAAAATAAATAAGGGCTCGTGTTGTGAACTTGAATTTTCCTGTTGATATCTTCTTGCATTCCTGACAATAAAGCTCGACGGAACCAATCGCATCTCGCTGCTATGATAACTCTATGAGCTTCAACTTTGCTCACTTCCGGTTCGGAATTCGTATCCGTTTGATTTTCGTTAGAGGCTTCTCCCGTGTGATCGATAACGTTATCGGTTTCGCCTGACGTAATTACTTCAAAAACCATGTCGGTTTCTTGGCCTGATCGGAGGAGTTGAGTCGCTGCTTTGGATAAACGGTTTCGGTGGGCTGGAGGAGATACGCAGAGAGATTCCATGAGGTTAAACTGAAAAGCAAAAAAAAAAGATTCAATAGTTGAAAAATGAGTTTTAAAAAAAAAAAAAAAAAAAAAAAAAAAATTGAGCTGCTTACGGTGTAGCCATGATCTTTTGGTGTCTTTTGAAAATACTTTTCCGTTCTGTGATTTTCAGATGGATTGGCAGCGCTGCTTAGCAAGGGATCCAAAAGTCCTAATGTAACTAATGATTGGGAAAAGGAGTCCCTCTGAACTAAGTCGCAGAGTTGAATCATTAAATCTTGCAATGATTCTTTGTGGATAAGTAGCTTTTTAATTACTTCACTCTGGAAGAAAAAAATTGTCAAATTTTTAGGCCATACGGTCAATTTTATTTATTTTTTAACAATTGCCTTAACTTACCACTTTAGATGTTCCAACTTTAAAACAGAATTGCGATTCATTCCATTCTAATTTTTCATCTAAGGCACCAGTGACCTCTTCCAAGCGTAACAAAAAGATAGGCAGTTCTTCCATTAGTTGTTCTAAATTCCTCGCGACCGAACGAATTTTATTGCCGCTTGTCATAACTTTAAAATTTTCCCTAAAAAACCAAAAAAAATTTCAAAACTCATTTTTCCAGCTTCAAATTTTAAAATATCTTACTTTTTCTGCTGCAAATGAGCAAGAATACACGTTATCCTTTGCAAAAGACATCTCAGCCTACTTAATTCCTTCTTATGTAAAACATTATCCATGTGTTGTTCTAAAGTCTCTACTTTAATATGAGAATTCGCTTCTTCTTCGATTTCCGTATGAGTTAACATTATTTCCAACGAAGCTTTCACTTTGACTAGCAACGACGAAATCGTATCTAAAATCGTTTCTATTTCCGGTACCAAGTAACAAGCAACTTCCTGCCTTTGTGACGGCAACAAACAGCTGAATGTTGATTTAACCCCTTGCAAAAATCTTTCCAATTGATTCATAAAAATCGGGATTCTAGATTTTGCGTATCTTATGATTTCATGTCCTTCCTCTCGAGATAATTCATCTTTTCGTTTCGTATAGAGATCACATAGTTGTAAAAGCTTCGATCCAGCAACTGCAGCTTCTCGAATAGAACTTTTCACAGCAAAACATAATTTAGCCGGGTCTGAGGTTAAATTATCAGGATGATCATTTGAAGTTGAATGTTTGTTTGAAAAATAATCAATTATCTGTGCTGCACATGCATGCATGTCCGAAACAAGACTGATAATTTCTGAAAAATTGAAAAAAAATAATTAGAACCATGAATAGGATTTTAAATAATTAAAAATATTTATACTTACGATATTTCAATGCAAGGTTTTTAATGTATAACTGACACATCGAAACTAAAGGCTCAAGCCCCTTTAAATCAGAAGCCGCTGCGATAACTTGCTTAACAACACTTTCTTCCAAACCCATTGGCAGGCATTGTGCATAAAAATAATGAAGAATCGTTCCAATAACATCTTCTGGAAGCCCCGTAAGAGGTGGAGGCTTTGCTGTCCAATCTAATTCAGGTGAACTAAGTTTCAAAATACATGTATGAACATGAAATTGTTTATTATTACTTGCAGTAATAGTCAAATCTGAAAAATAACTATATTCTAACGCTGGAAGAAGTGAGAAAGGTAATTCAATAGGATCTTCTGGATGAACATCATCCAATCTCTTGCATCTCAGTGAGCACCATCCTTCACTGATTATAATAATTCCTATATCTGGTTTATAATTATCAACCCGGAATTCGATAACATGACCTTTATAAGCTCCAAATCGGAGTAACGAATTTGTAGAGTAAGGTCCTCTGGAAACCACTTCATAGGTTTCGCAGCTGAATAATGGGATTGTTGCTGCATCTTGCGGGATTTTCCAAATCACATCCCCTGTTTTACTAAGTTGAAATATTGTCCCTTGTATTCCTTTTTTATCAGAGCTTGATGTATCAGGGACACATTCTAAAATCTGCAACAAAAATAAAAAAAAATCAGAGATGATAAATATTTAAACCGCCTATCAATCATTGGTACATTGTCTTTCAACAATCAATTGATACCATAAATAAACCGATAGACTCTGAATGTTAATAAGAAAAAAATAGATTGACCCCTTTGAGCTTTTTCTGCAGTCATGCTTGATCAAGTTACGCCTCTGTTTAATTAAACTCGTAAAATGAATTTTTATCGATATCCGGCCATGATATCGTTTTCGTTTAATCTTATTTCAATAATTGATCGATCGATAAAAATAACAATGCGAGGTAGATGAGATGAATATGACATTTAAAAAAAATATTTTACCTTCCAAAATCCTACAAAACAATTCCCTTCTGACATTTTGTTTTGTTTTTTTAATGGCTTCCTAACATTGCCACCTTCATCGGCAGCACTGTTCCGTCAGCTAAATTCATATTTAGCTTATTCTAGCTCAAAACGTTTATTTAAATGGATTCTTAGCTTATATGTTATGCAATTGGGTGATCTTTAAAGTATTGGAATTGCCTAAGTTGACATAGGCTGTTGATTATAGCAAAATCGATATACGAATGTTATGCGTTCTTGCAACCAAGTTTGGTTAGGTTGTTAGTAAACTATCACTTTAAAATGTCTTTAGCCGATGAGCTTTTGGCTGATTTAGAAGGGGATGATGATACTGAGTTTTATCCCGATGCAAATGGACAGATCGAGGATCATGAGGATCCACAAGATCAAATGGATATTCAAATGGAAGAGGGTAAGTTCATAATTTGGAAAGTATGCTGAATAAATTCTGACATGAAATTTTTTTTATACAGAAATTAAGATTTCATCAATCAGGCAGCTGGCCAAATTAAGAGATTCAGAGCAACTGCAAAATATTATGCGTGAGATTGAGAAATATAGCACGAAGGATAGAAAATCATCAGATATTATTGGTCCAGTCGAATCTGATCCGGAGTATCAGTTGATTGTTGAAGCAAATAATTTAGCGGTGGAAGTTGATAATGAAATAAGTAAGACTATATTTATGAAGATATTGGTTTCATAACATTGCAAATACTAACACTTCCTTTTTTAATTTTTTAGCTACTGTTCATCGCTTTGTGACTGGGAAATACTCAAAACGATTCCCAGAGTTAGAATCATTAGTAGTTGGACCATTAGAATATCTCCGGACTGTCAAAGAATTAGGGAACGATTTAGAAAAAGCTAAAAACAATGAAGTATTACAGCAATTTTTAACACAAGCCACAATTATGGTTGTGTCTGTAACTGCGTCTACTACTCAAGGCCAACACTTAACAGAAGCAGAATTACAAGAAATTATAGAAGCTTGCGATATGGCAATTGATCTCAATACATTCAAACAAAAAATATATGAATATGTTGAAAGCAGAATGGCATTTATTGCTCCAAATGTCTCAATGATAGTTGGAGCCTCGACAGCTGCTAAAATAATGGGAGTAGCTGGTGGGCTTACAAAGCTCTCTAAAATGCCAGCTTGTAATGTTCTTCTGCTTGGATCCCAAAAAAAAATATTATCTGGATTTTCACAAACTGCATCCCTTCCTCATACTGGATTTATATATCACTCTGATATAGTACAAGATACCCCGCCTGATTTTAGAAGAAAAGCAGCGAGATTAGTCGGAGCTAAATGCATTCTTGCAGCGAGAGTTGATGCGTGTCATGAGAGCACAGATGGGAGTATCGGACAAATGTTTAGGGAAGATATAGAAAAAAAATTAGATAAATTAACGGAACCTCCTCCTGTTAAATTCGCTAAACCGTTACCGAAACCGGTTGATCAGCCTAAGAAGAAACGAGGAGGGAAACATGTTAGAAAAATGAAAGAAAGATATGCGATGACAGAATTGAGGAAACAAGCAAATAGGATGAACTTTGCTGATATTGAAGATGATGCTTATCAAGAAGATTTAGGATATACCAGAGGTACTATTGGAAAAACTGGAACAGGGAGAATCCGGCTTCCACAGATTGATGAGAAAACTAAGGTCAGGATTTCGAAGACGTTGCAAAAGAACTTACAAAAGCAGCAACAATGGGGTGGGAGTACAACAGTCAAGAAACAAGTTTCTGGTACAGCTTCAAGTGTGGCTTTTACTCCTCTGCAAGGTTTAGAAATTGTAAATCCGCAAGCTGCTGAAAAAACTGTGAATGAAGCCAATGCTAAGTATTTCTCGAATACTGGAACTTTTATTAAAGTGTTGAAAAATAAGTGAATTGTGTAAATGGAAATTGATTATTGTAAATAGTTAATTAATAAAAACACTATTTCATTAGTAAGAGATTAATAAAATTCCATTAAATTTTTTTCGAAAGCTTCTCCCTTTTACAGAAAACCCTTAACGAATACTTTAAATATAATCATGATTATCACTACCAGTACCATCGTCATTGAGACAAAAGCCACGGTCCGAAACACGCTTTTTTTACTGCACAGTAAAAACCGCCGATGGTTAGCTTATGTTACGTTTTACTGCACAGTAAAAAAAGCGTGTTTCGGACCGGGGTCAAAAACATCATGCATGTTAATAATTTGAAATGTGCTGAGTTTGCGCTTGAACCACAGCAAACGAAGTGTTTGTTTATGATTCTCTAAATATTTTTTTATAATTATTTTACAATTTTTTTGAGTGATTAAGCAAGTGAATGTTTTTATTCACTAAAGAACATTCATCTTTTAACCAACAATCGCTTTTAAATACGAATATCAAAATAATAATCCCAAAATTCAATGAATGGGTAACATAACCTCAACTTAACCAAAGAACATGGGATTAATTCAAAAACAATTAAATGCTTCAAGAGAAAATTTTTGGACAGCAGTTGAAATCTATCATCAGCATCCTAATTCTATCAATAAACAAGTGCTTTATGGTGAAGATGTATGCAAACTGAAAATAAAAAGTAAATTTTCAGAGGAAGTGTTGATAAAATTTCAAGATGAATGTCAAAAAAGCTCCACAATTAATTCAGTAACAGTTTTAAATATTTTAAAATCATTGAATGAAGATTTCCTTTTAACAGAAAATGACATTTTTCATGAATTGTTTGGATTTTTTTTGACAGTAAGGAAAATAATCCCAAAGTCGAGTAGCTACATGAAAATTTTGTTTTATGAATTTTGCTTATTAGGTAAGAGATTTTTTTTGTATTTTATTATTGATAGTACTTTCACTGACTTGCACCTTTAAATTACAGATATTAATACAACGGAGGCTGTGTTTTTCACTCATTTCGTGGAGAATAAAAAGCAAATCTGTGATACGTTAAGCAAAACAGAAAATTTAAATGGAATGATTGTTGTTAAGTACAAGCAATTAATAATTAGTTATAGTGACTCTAATCTGCTCTTAAAATATGATGCCAGTATTGGAGAAAGAGGGATTAACTGGATAAAAAATATTTTCCTTGATAAACTTATAAGGCTAATGTCAAGCAAACATGACACAAATGAAAAAGGTGGGCTTGTTTTTAAAAATTTAGTACCTTCAGTGCAATACTATGAATTATATGAGAAAATGAAGAGTAAATATGGAAAATATTTAGTAGACGTAAGTATTGTGTAATGTGGTTGACGCATAACTTCTACAACAAAGTATTTGTTCTATTTTGATTTTACAGAATTGGACAGAAAAAACAGATCCTAAGAAATATGTCTATGAAGATATTGGAATAGCTACATATTTAATGCTACTATGGAACAATGGCAACATCCCGAATGAAAACATCAAAAAAATCAAATTTGTGGATTTAGGCTGTGGAAACGGTTTACTAGTTTACATTTTAAATTCAGAAGGTCATGATGGATTTGGCTTGGATATCAGAAAAAGAAATATTTGGGATTTATATCCATCATCAGTGAATCTCAAAATTGAAACTATCATTCCATCCTCTTCATGTGTTTATCCAGAAGCGGATTGGCTAATTGGAAATCATTCAGATGAATTAACAGCATGGATTCCAATATTAACTAAAATGAGTAATTCACACTGCCAATATTTCGTACTTCCTTGCTGCCCATTTAACTTAAACGGGCAAAAATTAGCAAGAAGCAACAGCGCTTTAAGCTCATACGAAGACTTTATTAACTACACAAAATATGTTAGTGAAATTTGCGGTTTTGATACTCATACAGATAAATTACGAATCCCATCGACAAAAAGAATTTGTTTAGTCGGATATAGAAAGGAGTTTAATAACGACTACAATGATATATTTGATTTCATTAAAAAAGAATGTCAGAATGTAAATATTGAAGAAGGTAAATGGAACATTAATTTTAAACCTCGAGACTCTGTTGAACCTGTCCGTAATTGCACGAAAATCCCAAAGCAAATAATAGATGAAATATTAATTGCAGTTAGTAAAAGACTTTTGAAAGATGAAAATATTTGCCAAGTTGAAAGTGATGGTGGTAATATTAAAAAGTGGAATCTCGGAGGTAGACTAAGTGTGAATGAAATAGCTGAATCAATTCCTCAAGAACGTTTGAATATTTTAAAGAGTGAATGTAAAGGATTGCAGACATTGTTGAAAAATCATCATTATGTTTTTCAAGTGAATAAAGGTTATGTGAAATTTCGTCATCCGGATGAAATGATTGAAATAAGTAAACGGATAAACAATAGTTGTAAAGAAATGAAATGGAAGGAGAAGAAATGTTGGTTTTATTGCAATCATCCGGATGGATGTCCATTACTGGATGAGATTTGTTCTTACAAACATGAAATATAAAAAAATTTGAATTTTATCTGAGCTTCTAATTTCTAATTGAAGATTTCTAATTTTTAAAGTTATGACCAAGTGAGATTAATAAATAAGTAAACGGTGGAGAGCTTCTATTTTCAGAAAGTAGGCACTAGATGAAACAAGGTTAGGTTAGGTTTTTTTGAAAGACTGTCTCCGTGCAGTAAGAACGGGGATTTACGGAACGATGAACTTTTTAACTAAAAAAATTTGCCCAGGACGAACTGAAAATAGAGAGCGCTACTTGGTTCAAGAAATGATCGTTGTAGAGAGCTAGCGTAGTGTTAGTTCATAAAACCTTCACTGCAGAGCGCTAGTGTCTTCAAGTTAGTTAACGAAATGTTCCTTATAGTGCGGTGGAGTCGTTTTATTTCATGAAGAGCACATTGTAAACTGTCAGCATGGTGTTAGCTAATGAAAATGCTCACTAAGAAGAGCTATAAGTCTTTGTTTACAAAAAGCTCAAAGGAGAGCGCTAGTGCCGTTTTGCTGCTTCAGGAAATACTCATTAGAAAGCTCTGGAATCGTTTTAATTTGTGAAATCGTTGCTTCAGAGCATTAATGTTGCTTAAAAACGTCTTTAAGAAATTTAGTTATTAAAATTAAAAAGAAATTTTAAAACCATGGACGTCCTCTTGAGCGTAGGGATAGGAATATTTTTTGTCTTAGCAGAAATTAAAATTTTATTAAAATGGGAGACTTGAATTCGATCTTGTGGCATCCACTGTTTAAATTAATGCGGCAGAAAATTTATACTGTATTGAAAGGAAACGAATGGCTTATGTTGTCTGGGCAAGAGTTTTTTCAATTTTTTTCAAAATGATGTAGTTTTCTAAATATATTTCGGGTCCAAGAACTTTTTAAGAATTTCTCGGGAATTTCTTTCTAGCTTGGGAATTTTTTTTTTTTAGATATTAATTCGAGACATGGGCTTCTAGATTTCTTTTTTTTGTTCCCAGAAAGTTTTTGTAAATATTATTTTTTTGTGCTCAATTGATTTCCTCGCAATTTTTTTAAAAACATTTTTCTTTATAATTTTTTCTGCTTTTCCAAATTTTTTTTCATTAGTGGGAATTTCCCCAGAAATGTTTCGAGTTCAAGAACTGACATTTTTCTCTTGCTTGTAAAAATTTTTTAAAACTATACACTTAAGAATTTTTGCAAATTTTTTTTGGTTTTTAAAAATGATTCGTTTAAAGCTTAATTTCGTACTTTTCCTTGTTCATCAATTTCTCTTAGAACTTAGGTGCTCAAGATTTTGTGAAAAATCGTTTTTCGATCAGAATTTTTCTCTGAGATTTTCGCCAAGAATTTCTTCAAAACTATTTTTGGAGATCACAATTTCTCTCACTTTCTTTCCCGCAAGGAATCTTTTTAGAATTTTTCACAAGCAACAGATTCCACAAATTCCACAAGCAACTTACTTCAAACTTAACACTATAGCTTATAATAGATTCATGGGTCTGAAGAGGCTAAACTCAAGCTCAAAGCTCAAATCTACAACAGGCAGATCTGGGCACTTTGGGACAGCCAAACGGATGAGTTAGCTCAATTTTTAGTTTCAGCTCTGGTATCTTATAACCCAGAAGAAAAAGGAATCCTATTTTTTGCAAGATTCTTAAGAGTTAGAATTAACTCACCGCGGCAATGACGCTGTGGCTGGTTAAATCCTGCTTAACTGATTTGTCCAAGCTCCTAAATTTTATTACAATGCAGCCTTCCCAATTTGAATGTTTTTCTTCTCCATTCTAGCGCCCTGAACTTCAACGATTCCTGAAATAAAAAAACCTTATCAATTAAATAATTAACGGTGTCATACTCACGCTTTCCCACCCGAGCTTATGCCCGACCTATCGACCTTAGAAAGAAGAAAAAAAAATTTCCTCCCGAGATCACAGGTACGGAGGTATAAACAGGCCTCTTATTCAAGGTAATGCAACAAGCTTTAAACCGATATCAACTTCTCAAGACGGAGAAAATCGTTCGATTACGTTATCCAACCCATCATCTTATAATTAAAACAAAACTAAATGCCTTTCTTATTGATTACAATTTCAACAAAACTTTTAAGATGATGCTAATAATATCTGTTCGAACGTTGCCATTGTAGTTTTATTTAAAAAGAAATTGCAAGTGTGTGCATGTGTGTGAGCGTATTATGAGTGTGAATATTTTTTCTCGTTTAGTTGTTTCTCGTGTTTTGTCTTTCGCATAGTCAAGTTTTCTTTTTAAAAAAAATTTCGGGAAATTTCGATTTTGGCGGGAATTTTATTTTTTCCACCCGATGGCTTCTCGCCCAATAGTTAAACACGCAGATAAGAATTAAAAGTAAATAAGCAATAACATGCCGGTTAAATAATAACAAATCAAAACATGTTTTTACTTAGAAGTTCGTGTGTTGAACGGCAGTGTGCAGAAATCGCTACACGTTTCGCAAAAATCCTTTTTTAATTAAGTTTTAGTGGGAAATTTTTAAAAATTTTAAGTGATTTTCGGGTTTTTTAAGGATTAAATCATGGCTACGAATGCGGATTTCGAAAGGGATTTTGCAGCCCTTTGCCTGGATTGCTATGAATGTTGGACAAGCGATGGTAAGCTAATTAATTTTATTGGCTAAGCGATTTTTTAAATCGAAATTGTCGAGTAAGATTTTATGCAAAATTTAATTGACGATGAAATTTTTTTTGTTGAGGATTCGATGGTTAATTGTAGGGTATGAAGCTTAAAATTATGCATAATTTATGAAATGATACAGAATCTTTCATCGTACTTATCCCCATTAAAGGAGGCTGTAAAAATTTTTTTTGAAGCACGATAGATTATAATGATATAATCAATCCCCATTAGCCATTTTTTTGAAAGGAGCAAATCTTTTTTTACTAACTGAAGATGAGTTTGTTTCCTGCTGGAAGGTCTAGTTAAGATTTTTAGGAAAAAAATTGTGCGGGCATGTTGAGGTCATTAAGATAAAAATTGTACGGGTCGCGTTCTAAATATTTTCGATTTTTTTGTGAATCTCGCTAATTTGAGTTTGAACAAAAATTTTTTGAGAGCAGTATTGAAATAATCGAGCTTTGGCACTGGAAAATATCCCGAAAAGTATAGTTTTCTAGGAATCATCCCTTGTCCCAAGTCCCACTCGTTAGTTTTCGGCTGAATTTTTCATGGCAATTATTTGTTTTCAATTTTTGAAGCTGCAGGCGAGTGAAAATTTTGAGGAACAAAGGTAGATTATTAAAATCTTTGTTGAATGTAAAGAATTTTTTAATGAATAAAAATTTTCTTAGATTTTTATTTTGGGACCAGAAGTTTTTTTTGTGATTTGAAAAATTTCTAAAAATTTTGCTCATAAACAAAAATATTTTTTCAAAATTATTTCTTAGTCAAAAAGAAATTTGGAACGAGAGCACAACATTCAGTGTCAAACTTTTGCTCCAATTATGCTTAAAATTAATTTTTTTGCCATTCCGTTTTTCTTGTTCTCTTGTTTAAATTTTCAAGATGAGAAACATGAAATAATTAAATTGTAATGACTTTCTTCATTTTTTGTTTAAAAATCCAAATGAAACTTTGAAGTCCCTGAAAGTCCCTTCAAAAAAAAAAAAAAAAAGAGCAGGCGTACTGAGAAAAATCCCGATGCAGCCTTTTGCTCTTGCAGTTTTGAAAATAAGAATGGATAATTTGATTCAGCAGATGTAATTTTTTTTGCCAAACATTTTTGTGAAATCCTTTTTGAATAAAAACAAAGCTAAACTGGCGTATTTTTTACAGAAGAATGCGACAACTTCTTAAAATTTCAATTTTTAAATAAAAAAATTTTTTAACCGAATTCTAGGAAGATGGGGCTCTTATGGACAAGTCGATAGTTAACCCCGTCTTCTTAGAATGTGAGCCAAATTAAACAACAGCTCTTCTAAAAACTTGTAGTGTAGAATATTTATTAAAATTCGGTTTTAACAGCAAAAAGTTGAGTAAAAAATTGCGGACATACTTTCTGGCTTATTAATAAATCAAATTAATAATTCTCTGATCTCTTCCGTCTGTTCAATTAAAAAAACAGATCATTTAGTATCACTTTACCCAAATTATTCCGATCAATTAATCATTAATTTAATTAATCGATCATTCAGTTAAAATGAACACGGAAGAGCTTTCTTATCCACGTGACGATTTCGAAAACGAACAAAACTTCACCTGTTCAAATATCTCCGCAACATTTTTTTGCCATCCACATGTTTATTCAATTACGACAAACGTTCTTTCAATTCAAGGATTTAAAAAAAAAAACATTCGAATCATATTAAAATCTATCGCACTAAGCAATATTGGCGCTCGATCATGACCACAAGAAAAAAAAAAGAAAAATATTTTCGCCACTCCTTCGTTATTTCCGTTTTCTCTGCCAAAAGGACAATGGCCAATGAACTAATTTTCTAAGTTTTTAAAATTTGTGTCTCGTCAGCACGAGAATGACCGAGATTAATATATATTTTTTTGGGATCCCCCTTTTTTCACCCACACCGGAAATCTCAACCTCGCATATATGCATTTTTTTTGTTATTTTATTTAAAAAAATATCGAAGAAATTCACTTTCACGCCTTCATTCAAGACTGAGATAAAAAAAAAAATTATGTAGAGTAAAAGTTTTCATTATGATTTGCTCTTCCTTGTGAAAGTAATTAAAAACGATTAGGACACTAAACAATAACAAACTTGAATTACAAATGATTTGCCTCACTCCTTTTGGCTAAAAAACATTTTAAGGATTCTTTTTTTTTTAAAAAACATCGACAAACGAATTGAATTTCCTGCGTGAATGGACGAATCATGTTCTCGTGGGGCATTAATTAAAATTGATTAACATCAGTTAGAAAGTTTTTTTTTTTTTCAATGGGCAAAGCTTGGGCGAAAAAATATATTCATGTATATTTCCCGGACAAGTGCGATATGGGAGAGAGTTTATGAGAGCAATTGGCCGGTTTATGACAGTAGAACATCATTAGGGAGTCTAGTTTAGTGAATGCGCCTCCTGCAATACCGTAAATGCATGTCTACCCGTGTAATTTGATTTATGTTTACTTTCTACTTCAGTAACCTTTTAAATCATTTTAATAAACGAGTCACCGAAAGGAAGTTACGTTTTAAATATTTTAAAAGATTAAAAATTCGTGGTTGTGTATAAACAAACTGATTGATATAATTTAATGATTTCTAATTGAATGTATTTACATGCTTGGACACTATTCGTCAGGGGGGGGGGGGGGGGGCGAAGAGGACAAATTAGTAGTAGGGTACAAATTAGCAGCTTAAATCAAGATTTGGGAAAGGTACTTTGCTCATTGAAGTCTACATTCGAGATCTGTTAAAATTGGTGTTAGACACTTTTGCGAAAAGCGCGTAAGCCTATCTAGTTTAACCGACAAATTAGAAAACAAATTAAAAGCTTTAGAGTCTTTGGGGGTAACTTATGATCGTTATGCCGCGATGCTTTATCCGTTAGTAGTCTTCTTTACCCACTGAAATGTTGTAGTTGTGGGAGAGATTTAAAATTACGAAACGACGCAAGACGCGGAAAGTAGGGAAAGTTTTAATTATTTGCAGCTTTTGCTAGGGTTTTTAAAGGGGGAGGTAGCTAGCGAACAACGTTTAATGTTAGCGCGAGAAAGTTTTCGTATGGAGCCGAAATCTAGCAATGTAAAGGATAAAAGCGTTGATTCTCGTGACTCTTCAAGTTTGTCTAAGCCTAGCACCGTATCCACGTTGGTTAGCACTCGAGAAGTGGGGGGAGCTGAGAAAAAGGTAGCTTCTTGTGTTTTTTGCCAAAAGGAGCATGCATCACAAGATCGTTTCAAGGCTCATTCTATGTCTTTGTCGGAGCGTAAAAATCATTTAATTCAGAACAGATGTTGTTTTTCGTGCCTTAGACCCGGGCATATTTCTCAAAAATGCAAAGTGTTCGTTAGGTGTATTATTTGCAACGGCAAACATTTCCCGTTGCTTTGTCCTAAGATACCCTCTGATCATGAACATCCGTCAAGTTCAAAAAGCTTATCAGATAGTCAGTTGTTGCCGCGTAAATTGCCGGATCAGGTGAAGAGGGTTTGCACGAATTTGGCTCGTCAAATCGTTTTCGGAAAAGTTACGTATCTTCCTTGCTTAGTGCTGACAGTGTCAGGGCCTAATTGCCCCCCGTCCGCAAGCAAACTTACGGAAGTTTGCTGCAAATTTGAGGTAAGTAAGCTAGTTGACGCGCAAACTTGCACTTACTTGCTGCAAACTTGCAGCAAACTGTTGTTGCGGTCTGGGACGCTTCACGTAAGAATTTTGCTGGATTGGGCCTCGCAAAGCTCGTATATTGTCGAATCGATTGCCAACGAATTGGAATTACCGGTTGTTCGTCAGCAAGATGTTATTATTGGTATATTTGGAGGCCAGAGCTCAGAGTTACCAATGTGTATGCAATCGCCTTTCGTTCAAAAGACGGCGATTTGTTTACATGTAATTTAATGGGAGAAAAAAGCATTACTAGGAGTTTGCCCAAGTTTTCTGATGAACGTATTCTTAATTATTTGAAAATGGAAGGCTCTATGGAATGGAAGGATCTATCTTTCTGATTCGGATCCGCGTTTTGAGAACTTTAATGTTGATATCTTAATAGGGGCAGACCTCTTTAAGTTATATTATTGGGAAGAAAGTTTTTAATGCGTCTGAAAGTTTTTGATGTGTCTGAAAGAATGACCTTCTTGCGTTATTAAATGGCAATCAGTTTAATTCTGTAAGTAACTATTCCGGGAGGATTCTTGATTGGGTATTTGGCAATATCGGAAATTGGGTTTCTAAGATTGCTCACAGTTGTGCTCCCTTAGTTACCGAGGATAAGCATCACCCGGCTCCCATATGCTCCTCTCAGTCAATATTAGTAGTGGGGCTAAGATTCCGAAGAAGTTTCCTTCTTCGCCTGGAGATAATTTTAATAATTTTAATTTCAAAAGATGTGATTTTAATAAACTTTATTGCCAATTTCGTGAGTTAGACTGGGATCCCCTTTTCAGTGTGGACGATGCTGATACTGCCCTTGATCTTTTCTACAATTTAGTTTACCGAATCATTGGGAGCTGTACTCCTAAATTTTCTAGCAGGAGAAGTAAACGTACTAATTTCCCTCCCTGGTTCACTCCAGAGATCAAATTTCTCCTTCGTCGGTTGAAAAATTCTCGTCGCAATAAACGCCGTACTGGTGCAATTTCGTACCCGGCATCTGTTGGCGTAATCCGCAATCAGCTAAAAGCGGCGCTGCAGTCTGCCCGAATGGACTATTTCAAAATTGTCGAGTCGTCTTTGGGTCTTTTTCCCAAATATTTTTGGAATTTTGTGCCAGGGGCGTCGTTTGGGGGGGGGCTGGCAGGGGCAGTTGCCCCCCCCAAGATTCTGAGATCCCCATAACGAAGTACATTTAAAAAAAAGTTTTTGCTCTGGTCAAAAATTTTTTTCTTGTCCCACCCAAGAATTTTTATGTTTGCCCCCCCCCCCCCCAAGCTGGAGCTGAAACGACGCCCCTGTTTTGTGCGTGCAAACACTCGGGAGTCCTTCTCATTTAATAACATGAATTTGCATCGGGCTCCTATGGATGACTCCAGTGTGGCTCAGCAGTTTGCAAATTATTTCCAGACTGTTTTTAAGCCTAATGGCGGTATTTCTTTTACTGAGTCTGATCTCCCCTCTGATCCCTTTTTCCCGCTTTGGTTGGGACGTAATCAGTGGCGTAACAACCGGGCCCGCTAGTTCCCTCTTGCGGGGGGGGGGGTCCCCGGCATAATTCATTCTTTATGGGGGTCCCCCAAGAAATTTTCTAAATCTTTAACGGGGGCCCCACTTATTGAATCTGCGGGAGGGCACCGAAAATATTGTTACGCCACTGGACGTAATCTTCGTATTGATTCAGTGTCGGGTGATGAGGTGGAACTGACTATCAGAAAATTAAAGGGCGGAAAATCGCCTGGTCCTGATAAGATCCCTGGTTACTTGATCAAGGGCTGCTCAGAGTTTCAATTCAACCGCTTGTGTTTATTTTTAATTTGGCATTGAGATCGTGCAGATATCCTGTACACTGGAAACTCTCAAAGGTCTGCCCTGTCTTCAAGTGTGATGATAAGTATGAAATTTCTAATTGTAGGGCTGTTGCCATTTGTTCTAATTTCGCTAAAATTTTTGAATCTACTCTACAAGCTCGTGTGTATGCTCATGTAAGACCGTACATTTCTGAGGCTCAATTTGGCTTTTTGCCGAACAGATCTACGGTTTGCAATTTAATGAATATAACGGAGGATATCTCGATGTCACTTGATAGGGGAGTACAAATTGATGTTGTTCATACTGGTTTCTGTAAAGCTTTCGATAGGTTGATCCATTACTGCTTCTCTGCAAACTCAATTGGTGTGGGTTCCATGAGCATACACTTAGCTTTTTCAAATCGTACTTACTTGATAGAATGCAGCATGTTAATGTTTATGTAAATTCTGTTTCTTATGAGTCGTCTCCCTACTCTGTTTCTCTGGGTGTTCCTCAGGGCTCTACACTTGGTCCTCTATTATTTATTATTTTTATTAATGATATTTGTAACATAATCAATAATTCAAAATTGTTATTTGCGGATGATCTTAAGCTTTATGTCAGTGTTAAGTCTTTGGATGATTGTATTTGGGCTACAGTCTGATATAGAGAGGATTTACGATTGGAGTTTACGGAACAAACTCTACTTTAATATAAAAAAGTGTAAAGTTATGTCGTACACCAGATCAAGGAGTTCAATTGAATTTCCATATAAGATGGATGATGTGCTCTTAGAACGTGTTTCAGAAATTACCGATCTGGGTTGTTTTCCATTCTACGTTAGACTTTGGTCCTCACATAAATGATCTGTCGTAAAGCCTGGCGACTTTTGGGTTTTATAAAAAGGCAGGGCAGGTTTTTCGAGGATCCATCTGTTTTTAAGGTTCTTTTTAATGCTTTTGTTAGATCTCAACTCGAATATGCGTCTCCTGTCTGGGCCCCTTACACTAATACTCTGGTTGAGGCTATAGAGTGCGTTCAGAAGAAATTTCTGCGGTTTCTGTTGCACAGAGTCTCCAAGGTTAATACATTCCATGCTCCGTATAACCTTGTTAAGTTAATTTTTGCTTGTGATGATCTGAGTGTTAGGCGGGACTCCCCTTCACGTTTCTAATAAGCTACTTGCGCATCGAATAGACTATCCGTTTTTCCTATCCAAATTGAATTTCTACGTCTCGGATTTGCGGTTACGGGTAAGAAATATATTTTTAAAACCAGATCCTGGTCGGACGACTAGGCGTCTTTTTTCCCCGCTCAATCGTGCAATTGCTTTGTACAATGCACATCTTATCGAGAGTCTCGCTGAACACTATGATTAGTCTATTCTATTTCATTTTATTTTAGCTTTCACTTTAGCATTTAACTTAATTACTGTGTAATCTAGTCGTACGTTGAAAGGCTAATGCCGTCGGGATGTTTAAATAAATAAATAAATAAGTCTGACTGAAACACCAAGCTCGGGTATGCAATTTTTGGTGTGTTAGATGAATCGTCGATGTGTGATCCCACTGAGACTAACTCGTTCGTGATAACAATAAATTCAACCAATTTTTGGGATTTGGAAATTTTAGGTATCGGTGAGCCGGTTGAATATAGAAAATCCCAAGAGTTGGACTTAGCAGCTCTGCTCTTAAACATTTTGAGGATACGGTTGTGCGGCTGGAAGATGGCCGGTATGAGGTTGAATTACCTTGGATTAGTGATAAGTCTGCCGTTTCTAACAATCGCGCATTGGCTGAGAAACGTTTGGACGTGGCAACGAAACGGTTGAATAGTTCGAATTTATATGAAACTTATGAGAAAGTATTTCAGGAGTGGTTAAGCCTGAATATTATTGAAGAAATTCCTGACAACAGTTTAGTGGAGGGCTGCTCATATTTGCCTCATCGTGAGGTGGTGCGGGAGTCGAGTCTCACCACTAAGGTGCGTCCAGTATTTGATGCTTCGGCAAAAGGGAAGAAATGTTTGTCGCTGGACGACTGCTTGGCCAAAGGGCCTAACTTGTTGGAAATGATCCCGCCGTTGTTAGTAGGATTTCGGTGGAAAAGTGTAGGCTTATCAGCGGATATTGAAAAGGCCTTTTTACTTTCGAGCTACCGCAAAGCGAGAGCGACGAAAGTATTGCCGTACCCTGAAAATCGGAAATTCTTATTCTTGCGAATATCAAGATGAAAACTATATAGAACTTCATAAAATCAAATTCTGAGATGATGTCTGTCCGCCGCGTACGCCGCGTCCGCCGCGTCCGCCGCGCTCGATATCTTCGCCAATACGCAACGGATCGAAAAATCCTTTTACACACGTACTCTTCGTCGAAAAATAAAAGGGGGTCTTTTTTTCTTTTTTCGTAATTCCAAAAATTATTGAAATGGCGAATATTTGAACTTTGAAATTTCGGCCTTCTCTTTGCGGTATAGGTGAAGATAAATAGTAACGGATTGCGATAATTTGGCGTGAGATGAACGGGCATTGTGCAAGGGTTAACTGTTTAAATTTTGAGATCAATTAGTGGATGTATTCACAAACTACAATCTGAGATCTATTTGTAAATACTAAACCAAGATGGCTGACCTTAGTGACGTCACTATTTACATGATGTTGACTGCGGTGACGTCATTATTTCGACTTTAAAGAATTCGATGAGGGTGTTCTTTGACGTAATTTTTAAGGAGAAAGGAATTGGAATTTCAATAAACGACAACTAGAACGGCGTATTTTTCAGGGGGAAGGAGTTAAAATTTTGAAAAACAAGGAGGGAAAGTGTAAAAGCTTTGAGTTTGAAGAATTTTGAATGTGGCCTCGTTGAAGCGAAGTTTAAATTTTAAAAAACGAAGGGCAAAACTGCCAAAGCTTAGAGATCGAGGAATTTGAAGGTGAACTCGTTCGAACGAATTTTTTAGAGAAAAGGAATCAAAATTTCGAAAAACGAAGGGCAAAACTGCCAAAGCTTAGAGTTTGAAGAAATTGAAAGTAGACTCGTTCTAGTGAATTTTTTAGAGAGAAGGAGTCAAAATTTCGAAAAACGATGGGCAAAACTGCCAAAGCTTAGAGTTTGAGGAATTTGAAGGTGGATTTGTTCGAACGAATTATTTAGGGAGAAGGAATCAAAATTTTAAATTTTTAAATAAAATAAATTATAACATTAAATTACAAACTGAACTAAATTAATTCGCGAGAAAGTTGCGAGAATGTTTTGTGACGGTAGTAGTAAGGAGTACGGGGCTGCGATATACGTCAGAGGGGAGAAAGAAAACGGGACGGTATCGTTGCGCCTACTCGCGGCTAAATCTGGGGTCGCCCCGATGGAACCGGTTAGTATACCCAGTCTTGAGTTGCTAGGTGCCCTCATAGGTGTCAGGTTATTAAAGTCTATCCGTCCTTCTTTGCCCGTTTCTGATGAGCGTCTTTGTTGTTGGTCAGACTCTCCGGTTATGCTGCAGTGGCTAGAAAAGGGTAATATCGCAGACACTTTCGTCAGAAATAGAATTAAGGAAATCAAAGGCACCTACTCGAACTGGAAGTGGAGGTTCGTGCCGGGGGATGAGAATCCGGCGGACATCGCTTCCAGAGGTTGCTCGCTGGAGCAACTAACTCAATCATGTTGGTTTACCGGTCCCGACTGGTTGAGGAAGCCAGCGTCAGGATGGCCAGTCAATATTATTCGGGCTGAAAAGGAAAACGTGATTTTAGAAAGAGAAACTTTAGTTGCTCCTTGCAGATCCATCGAACCTAACCCTTGGTTATATTTGTTGTTGCTAAGAATTTCGAATCATGATAAAATTGTGAATGTTGCGGCATGGACATGTCGATTTTTAAATAATGCTAGATTACCAAAAGCGGTGTTTCTAGGGTGATTTCAAAATTTGTGTAAAGTTGTTTTAAATATTAAACTAGGGGAATAGCAGTTCGAAGAGGACTACTCACATTCTCGCTCAGTCGGGGAATAGCTTCATTCGATTAAGGAGTCATTGGGGACTTGGGAGGTCGGGGGGTTTGAAAGTAATTTGGCTTGTCGCTTCTAATTAGTTTGAGATTAGCAACGGCTTCTAATCAGCCAAGCGATTCTACTGATGGATTCAGCTCTTTAGATTAGTCAGGCTTAAAACTAACAATTAAAGCATTTTACTTCAGCTTGGTTTTATGTCCTCTCCTCTCCTGTCTTTGAGGGAACAGTGTTCCCAGCAGCCTGGTCGATTTCTTGCCAGTTGCAGGTTTCTTTTTGGGTCTTATAGGTTCCCAACGTTCTCTTGCCCGCGCGGTGGCTATTTTTTCTCCTTTGGGCTCCTTACACTTTAGGTTTTCTGAACGGTGTAGCCTATTGATGCCTGATGCCGCCTGTCGAACATCTATTTCCATCTGCTCCACCGAAGAAGAGTTTTATGGTGTTTTTGTTGGGTCACTCGGTCCTGAGTCGGGGTTTATCGGCCCCTGTATCTTCCCGAACTGTACAAGCAAAAGCTGAGGAGCTTTTAAGGTAGGGGTTTGATCCACCGTATCTCCCCCTTGGCTTTCTGACTGAGGTTTTTGGGATGGGTTGCTTCACCTGGAAGTACCCCAGTGGGCATAATTCCCACGAGTAGGGGGGAAGTAGGTCGATGCCCGCAGAGCCCCCCAATACGAGCACAAGGCATTCAATACAAGGGGGTGTCCTGGTGCCCCCAGGGGGAACATCGCTTGAGACGGTGAGTTTAAACACGTTCCGCCATTCAGACTTCAGCACGATATCCCATACACCTTGTCTTCCGTGCACCGTTGCCCCTTTAGCCCACGGGGTTATGGAGCCCCATGGTTACCAGGCCTCACCACGGGGAGGTCGGGGTCGGGTTTTGAGACCCCGTCAGGTGTGTTACTACTGACTTAGATCTTCAAAAATGTATAACAAGCATCGCCGACGCCGCTAGAAGGAGGAAGTTAAGAGATCTATTCAGCCAAAGAAATTCATTCAGCTTTCCCAGCTCTCCTTCTAGCGGTGTCACTGCCAAATCCAACGAAATCTTCCATCGACCCCCAAAAGAGACGAAAACTTCCCTCTTATCTCTTTTCTTTCTGCGCCATTTATTGATACCAAATCACGACATTGTTTTTTAGTGTGGGCACGCGACTTTCCAAAACAATCGATTTTGCTGTCATGTTATACAAATCCCATCCGTATAAATAATTCCATCCGACGACTTGTCACGATTTTTCGACAGTTGGATTTTCTCTCTTAACACCATTTATACGAATTGTTCCCATGATTCCTTTAACCAAATGATATTTTCGTGAAAGTGACATCGTCACATTTTAGTCATGCTTGCCTTTCCCCTATTCCAGGCGGAAATAAAAACCTTAAAAAAAAAAAGAAAACATGAGGAACTAAAAAACTCGGACCAGTTTTCTGCAATTTCTTTATTTCAGTCAGGTATTTTGTGACTTTCCCCTTTCCAATCGAACTTATCAGTAAATATATCAAAAGAATTATTTATTTATTTATTTATTTATTTATAGTTTTAAGCCATTACAAGTTTTGCAACTCCGACTTACGTTAATAATAATTTTTGAAAGAAAGAAAAGACATAATTTTTTTTAAAAAAAGTAATTTAGTTAATTTTTAATTAATTTTGAAACAAGGAAATAAGAAGAAATAGAGAGAGAGAGAAAAAAAAAAAAAACCTTAAATTGACAAAAGCCAATTTAAAAAAACAATTGATAAACATTAATACTTTTAACAATAAACTATATATGTTTTGCTTCGACCCTGCTAACAGTAAGGTTGGGAAGGCAAACCTTGATTTCATGAAAGTCATAGGGAGCCAATTTTAAAAGCTCCACTTTAATAAGCGTTTTAAAGGTACTAAATCCCAAGGCCATTACAGCTTTTGGTAGAAGATTGTAATATACAATACCAGCGTTAAGCGGCAACTGAGACTTAACCTTCAATTTACAAAGACCCACTTTCAAAAGATGACCATGTCGAGTACCATAGCGATGAGCATCACCAACGCAAAGGAGATCACGCCTACCACCTTATAAAGCCTACCACCTGCGCTCGGACTCATCTTGAATCCGTTGACAGGTTTTAATTTTTTTCACAAACAACTTTTTTCTTGGCGAAAATGTTCCTTTTAACCCGTGCGATAAAACCAGATAGCTTCGATCAGTAAACGGCCTTCGAATGCTGCACCCAAGTTCATTTTAGTAAAAATAGGTGGTTATTCAAACTGTAACAGTACATGACAAGTAGCCGCTTTTAAAATGCCATGTTTTACCCACGGTGAATTTTTATTATATACCGCAATTTATTTTTTACCCGGAAAAAACATAATGAAGACGTATGCGGATTTTGTATTATACGTGTGTGCATGATTTATATAAAAATCGAGAAGGGAATGAATGAAAAAAAAAAAACGTGGACGTTTTAATCCGCGAGACAAGATAATTGTTGTCTGGGTATATATATGTCTGATTCAATTGATCCAAATCTGAATCCACTTTCTAGTCGATATTTAAATTACATTTGTAAGATAACAATCGGTGCACGCGCTTATGTCAATACCGAACCGAGATTGATGTTTTCTCATAATTATCTTCTTTTTTTTTTAAAGGAAATAAAAATCGGATTTTCTTCACTTTCTACGAAAGGTTAAGAGTATTTAGTTTTTCCGTAAAATGTATTATTTCATCAGGTAAAGGTTAATGTTACAAGGGAATTCTCGTTAGCGGTTATTTAATGCCGGGGAAGTTTATGAAAATGCAGCCTTAAGTTGGTAGCAAGTTGATGCAGCTGCCTGGAACAGAAACGTAAAACCCAAGTCTTCTTTTTTTTTTCGGTGCCCTGCTCGCACACGAGCTTCTCTTTCCTCGTCATCAAATTTGTTCTAAGGGCAATAAATAGTGCAGTGGTGTCCCTCTTGCCATCTGCACCGCTGTACTGACGCCGTTCTGATGGTTGCCATCCCGTCGCCAGATACCCAGTTTGCAGCCGTTCCGATCTTACTGATCTCCGCCTAAAACCGGTACTGAAGTGCCAGCTGCCGCACTTCACGAGGCTGGTTGCAGTGGGAGCGCCACTTCCCTACGCCTCCGAAACCCAGTAGCACACTGCAAAATTTACATCTTCTAGACAACTTCTTCTTCTTTGGGTGCCATACTCGTTTCCGAGAGTAGGCGACCTCTCATCTGTATATAGCTGGTTTGTAAGTTTCAAGTTGACACAGCTACATGGGACCTACAATTTAATGCCAGTTCCGAACGGCTAAAGTACAGAGGCTGTTTTAAGCAAGTTACCACCTGTTGGTTTATCATTGCCTTGCAGGGGGGATGAGATTGAGCGACAACAGACATTAATCGCTTTTTCGGAATCCCCAAATCCTCGAATTAAAGTTCACATGACGCAGATGACGGTCAGAGGTGAAATACGGCCGGAAAGAATCCGAACCGTAGAGAGGAATCGAACCAATAAACTCCCGAATGTGAGTCGGTCACGCTGAGTGCATTCGTTAGAACACATAAGCTAAGCAGAGGCTCCACATCGGGCCTGCCGCGACCGGACCGCAAAACGAATGCACCCGCTATTCACTGAGCCACGAGGCTGGCCTAGCTGGCTAGACAACTTAAGCACCGGTTAAGTCTGTCTACAGACTCCTCTAGCAGACGTCTTTGCCTTCTATATGTCTTGCAACGACTCCTCTAGTAGATGTCTTTGTCTTCTAGACATCTACAAGACATCTAGAATCAAATTAATTGGCAAAGATTTTTTTTCTTTTTTTTTCTGGTTTTTTTTGTTGGCATTGGCATCAAAAGATGCCATTAGCCAGATACTGTATTTTTGATTTCCATATGCTGATTAAACTTAAATTAAATTATGATGTTGGCCTGTTGGATATAGGCAAATAAAGTTTTGTAGACTTCCATATTATTCGTCTTTAAATATCAAGAGTATTTCCAAGTTGTTCCAGTGCTATTGTTAATTGATGAAGAGATCTCTGATTTATGTTTTTGTATTTGAACAATTTGTGATTTAGATCTTCTTCCTCTCCACATACACATTGTGGAGAAGGAACTATTTTGAATCGGTGTAAATGTTTATTGAAAATACCATGCCCTAATCTCAATATAGTAAGCGTTGTAACAAAGCTTCTGGATTCTTTATTATCTCTAAACCAAGCCTTTCCAGGAGTGTTCTTAATTTTTGCAAGAGTGGTGCTTTCACAAGGAGAACCCTACAATTGGACATCACCGATTTTGATAAAATTTTGTATATCGACAGTTTATCCTCCCAAAAGCCTAAATCCTGTGACCATTCCATTGAATGCGCCTTCGTTTTTGAGCAATCGGCGAAGAAAAATGTCAAAAATCCTATATCTTTATGTTAAAAACACATAAGACAGTCATTTGTTTTTATTTTCAAAACTTAGATAAACAATGTTTTTAATGGGAACTTTGGCAATTTATTTCTCAAAAACGCAGGCGCATTCAATGGAATGGTTGCAGATTTAGGTTTTTGGGAGGATAAACTGTCGATGTACAAAATTTTATCAAAATCGGTGATGTCCAATCGAAGGGTTCTCCTTGTCAGCTCGAAATTTGATGTCCCACTCCTCTTTCCAATCTTTCATGATGAATTGCTTAATTAAGTAGAAAAATTCAGTATATGGGGTGTTCATATCAGCAGCTGAGCCATTTATAGAGGCTTCCTTCGCACTCAGGCGACTCTAGTCCCCCATCGCAAGGTTCCACGTCCCACACACATACAAAACCGTCGGGTAAATTACAATCTTATAGATTTGTAGGTTCTCCTTCTAGCACACCAGCCGGCTAGTGAGAATACGAAATAGGGCGTAAAAATTTTTGTTTTCGCATTAAAACCGAATCGTGACTTTGTAAACATATTGTTGTCGCCAGTAAACTGGGTTCCTAAATATTTCAAATCAGCCACTTTTTCCGACTTTAGTTTCGCGACCAGCAGCCCTCCGAAGTCGTTTCTTGACAACTTAAGATTCTCTGTTGCCAAGAGTCAACGTGCAGCTCGAACAAGAATTCATCAAAGTTCGAACACAACTTCGGCCAAACATCATCTGCTATCAATAGCGTTTATTACTTATTTTTGGCTCTTTAGGGGAAGTACCAATGAAATAAACCTTGCCACTTACAACACTCCAATTGTATATTATCCGCGTTTAAAGTTCAATTTACGCGAATGATGATCAGATTGAATTGTATATCTATAAATGACTCGCGAATTTCAATTGTGCAAGTTATCATTAAGAAAAGGTGAAGTACTGCACACAAACGCATTGTACTGTACACGCCTATGGGAACCATATTTTCTTAAATTGATTTTATATTTCATCGATAACAATATCCCATTCCGAGAATCTTTACAAAGAATTTTTTTTCTTTCATATTTTATAGCGTAATAACCGCAACATAGAAACCATCTTATGATTTATTACCTATTAAACTATTTCGATAAACTTGTCATCATTACCTGCAACGAGTTTATATATAAAAATTCCCATTTTACACTTCTTCATTTTTAATTAGCCTGATGAGAACTCCCAAGATATCGATCGTCGGAGAAAAATTATAAGCATTAGTATCGCATTACATCATCAAAACACGATTAATCACCAATTCGGTAGAAGAGGAAATTTGACTTTTTCTCGAATCACGATTCTTCATTGGTCATAACCGATAAGTCGTTTTTTGCAAAAAATTGAGATTGTTTTTCATCGATAAATAATCTGCTGGGATTGTAATATCGGAACCAATGCAGTTTTGTAATTAATTTGTTAAAATCGTGAATTTTGCACAGCCGTGACTACACCATTGCGAAATTTATTTTTTGCCCCCCCTTCTTTATCTAATAACAAATCTTGATTAATGGGTCATATTTTTCAGTGGATTAATTTCATTGATTTCTTTTTCACCTTTTGTTTTGTTTTTTTCGGAATTCCACTTTAAATGAGATTATCGTGCTTATGGGTAAGCCTAATTTTATTGACTTCCGATTTCATAATGAGAGTATTATGATCTTTGTCTGAGGGTGGGTCACTTTAATTTTTTTCGAGAAGTTTTTTCTTTCTTTTTAAAATATCGTTTTCATATTGACGTGTTCGTTCTCATGACATTGACATTTACGGTGAAGATTTTCACTAAGACGGTTAATGTTTTCACTAGAGGATTTTTTTTTCTTTTTATTGTTATTGTTCTTGTTAGACAAAGGAATTGTCTTTCATATGCAATTTTTTTTAAATTTCCTAGTTATAGAGTTGATGGTAGAAATTGAAGCAGGGTGAATGATAATTATTCGATGAAAAACTGGAAACGTTGTACGGTTATTGAAGGAAACCTGTGATTTTGGTTATGTTCCCGGTCATGGTCACGTTTTAGTCGCTCCTATGATGAGGAATGGAAGATTTTTTTAAATAAAAACATTCCGTTTAATGAAATTGTGAGTAACCGTGTGCGGTTCGCGGATGCATGTTTGCGAAATGTATTGGAGTGACCTATATTAGTTACAAAAATTGAGAATGGGTAGAATGGAACAATCCCTGTCGATCTGCATCTTGTAGTACTTTTTTACTTTCGAGCGGCACTAGAAGTGAAGGAAGTATTGTAATCGTCGAAAAATTGACTTTCCGTAATTTTAAGTTTTTCCAAGTTTTTTCAATTGGGAAATCCGTTTCAGGTGTCATAGAGCAAACGTCCGTCCGTCCGTACACAAAGTCCCGATTTTCTCGAAAACGGCTCCTACGATTTTTCTTAAATTTTGCACAGTTACACTAGAGGCCGTGACAATGAACACCCCGGCGGCGGTTTGGCTGGCAAAATTCGAATTCGAATTCGAATTTTTTTCTTATATTTTAGCTTTGAATATAGATTTATACAGAAAGCCAGTATCCCTCAAAAAACACTTCCTTGTAAAAAAACAGGCAAGTTAATCTCCTACTCTCGACGAAAACCAAAATTGTTTCTTCGTTTTCCAGCAGTATCGTGTTTTGCCACAACATTTTCTTTTCTCCGTTCTTGAGGCTGGCTCCTTTCAAAAACGTTTGCTTGTTCTCCTTTTTTAGGAATATTTGTCTTTTTTACATTACTTGCATCCACTGGTTTAGTCATTATGGCAGCAGGTATTTTCGGCTTGACAATGGCAGGCACAACACTTGGAATTTTAGGTGTTTCAGCAAGATACTGTACTGTTTTTCCTCAATTTTTGCTTTTAATCCGTTTTTGAAGCTTGCTTCTGGACTGTTCATTAATTAATAAAGAACCTAGAACTCGTATTTATTTGTATTCTTTGATTCTGCTTACAAGAACCAAAGCTACAATTTTCAAGAAAACTGCAAAACCGCTGACTATAGTCAATCCAGCTCCTGAAAACAAAACCCTTATCAAACCTTTTAATATTCCATCTTCTTCTGCATTCTATTTCTTGTTTGCCTTCCCAGAAGTTATCATTTGGCCGTGATAGTTACATTCCTCTACATTCTCCAAATTTTTTCCATTTTATTTGGTGGACACATACTTACTTATCCGGCGTCACAAGGCTTGAAGCCTTGAAGCTAAGGTACTGATGAACCCTAATTTTTTTTTCAGATTTTTTACTCAATGGGAAAGCATGCCGACTTGAGCTTAAAGTTTTGAGCTTTTCCAAAATTTTGCATAAAAGTTCCTCCAAATTTTGTACAGTTGTTGATAGAGGAAATCTCAAAAGTACTTTTTTGTAGGACATTAATGGGGCTACAATCTGGTCATTTCGATTTTCGTTTATCTTTAGCCGTTTCGAAGATATCGCGGTTAAACTTTGGAAAAATTTCGAAATGTGCATTGGCAACCCGCAACCACACTTCTATAGACTTGTAACACACAGAAATCCATACTGCTGAAATACGGATAAAAATGCGATACAATGATTCGATTTTTACTTGTTATGTTCTCTACGTCATTGCTGGCCAAATTTTGTTGCCCAAATCTTGCTACCAGGCCAAAAAGACCGAAATTGCCAAAAATCCCGAGTAACTGAATAAGACTTATAAGACTTATTTCAATCATTTTTTCTGGCCAATTTTTTGAAAAAGGCAGTAATCAAAACCCTTTGAATAGTGGCTAAAGGTTTAAGTCCACAGCCAGTGGCCGAAAACTAGACATTGGAAGTCACTTTTCATATGGGTCATTCTAAAAAAAAAGTACCTTTTTAAAAGGAATTTTTATTCTAAGAAGAACGACTTTGTTTATTTACTTTTTAAAAAAGTTGGTATTAGTTTTGTACTGGATGTCTTGTTTTTGGCGCTTTTTTTTAAAAATGTTTCTAGCGGACTTAAAAAAGGAAAAAATCAGCATGTTATATGGACAAAAATTTTACAGTTCGTTAATAAGTGGTAAAAAATACTTCCAGAACATATTATTTAGGTTTAGTTAATTTTTTTTTTTCATAGGGACTTGTTCAGTTTCTTTTTCTACGACAGATTTTTGCTTCCGTGGTCTTCCTCCCTTTTTCGGTATTAAAATGGTAATCTCGCCAGCTTTTTCGTTTGATATTTTTCTTTTTGGCGGTCGTCCTCTCCTTTTCGGGGTTCCATCTTCGCAAAAATTCTCCTTTGGTAGTAAAATTTTTTTCCCCGTACCGGTTTTTTTTTCTTCATATGAAACAACTTCTGATTCCGTATCTCTTGTTAAAAGAAATTCCCCTAAGAGATATTTTTTGCATTCACTCTCGCCATCGTTTACGCAATTCATATATGTCAGTCTCTTCATTTTTAAGCTTGTACAATCGCATCTCCAAATATAATGATGAATTCTCATGGTGCCTTTAAATGGTGTCAGATCCTTAAGTATGATTTTTTCTATTTCGTCCATTTCCTCACCCTGGACGACAAAAAATTTAACATTTTCGATATTTTCAGAGAGAGCTTTATTGAGATCTGAAATGTTTTTAATATCCAAGCCGTGGCTAACAAGTTTATCTGCGGTTCTCATTACTACTCCACCGACACCATCAGGAGCCCCCTTACCTGAAATTCATGAACAATGAAAAACAACACCCAGGATCTTTTACTCGATTGCTTTCCTTCGTTTAGTAACTTGTTAAAAAAATCTTTTCTTAGTATGGTCATGAATCAAGAAAAAATTTTAAAAAATTTGATGATTGAAAAAAATTGGAAATAAACCAGGAATAAATTAATGGGGACGAAAAAATTTTTTTACCGTGGCCAGATTCATGAAAGTGCCAGTGAATAGCTTTTTCAGCACGAAAGAGATTTGATAAATAGTTTGCTACCAGCCAGAACAACTGTTTATTTCGATATTGAGAACAGGGACCATCAGAAAAAAAGTGTACTGTTCTGGGCTTCTCCACAATCTGCAGCAAATCTATGGCAATGGGAATAAGATGGGCGCATATAGCGGCTGGGTTATGTTTCAAGTTATCGCTCATGGTGCAGTAAGAAATGGGTTTTATTTCTCCCTCTTGAAAGGCGTATGCTTCAACTGTATGGAGGCTGACTTGATTCCTTGAAGCTCCAAAATGCACCCCTTGTATCTACGGTAAAAAACCCTATACTAAATAAATTAAATTTTAATACAAAGAATTGGAAAAAATTATGAAAATACCTCGGTATTGTATTTACAACCGTAGTTCTCCGAAAAGTCCATATGAACAATCAAATCTCGGCTATTTTAGATTTTTTTTTATTTCTGTCATATTTTCATGTTGATGTTTTATGTTACCTACATGTAACATGTATTTATTTAAATTTTTTTCCAACTCCATGGTTAATTCCTTCTTATTAACTTCCACAATATCTTTTACTGTTTTTTGACACATTTTTTCCTTTTTTTTTTACGATCAGACTAACTTTTTTCGTCACCCATTTCTCGTAGAAGGTGACCCCACCTTCATTAAATTCTAAAAAAGTAATTTTTTTCTTGGAACAATCTGGGCACTTTCTTTCGAGACATTCATCCTTCCCATTTTCACAAGTTAAGGATTGAACTACTTCATGAGGAGAAGATTCTTTCATTATATTTAAAAATTTTAATCTTTTAACGAGAAAAGTAAAATTTTCACAGGTAGCGCACAAGCAGGTATCCCGTTTGCCGACTTCTGGCTCCACAACCCAAAATGGCTTCGATTTGCAGAAATATGAATACGACATTTTCAACCCTGGATTTTTTCTCTTGAACTCTTTAAAGAGTTGTTTTAAGGAACCGTTTAGAAGCCTTTTTTGTTTTTTAATTTTGCCTGCAGTACATATGAAAGCCGTTAAAAATGTATAATTTTATCTGATAGACTTTTTAAATGGAAATGTTTAACAGTTTGAAAATTTTATTCGTCCTACTGCATTTACCTGCTTCGATTTTCTTCTTGTACCTTTCTTTTTCTTTCGCTCTCGCACTTTCTAATTTTTGGGGATCACCTTTTATTTTTTCCCGATATCTCTTGGCTTTTTCCGCTTTTTTCCTCTTGTTTTCGTTCATTTTGCGAGACGATAAACAAATCACAAATAATGGCCGACTATTATTCAAAAATTCAAAATCTGATTTCTACAATCAGGATACCCAACTTTTGTAAAGTAACAACAAAAATTGAGGGTGACGGGAAAGACAAAAAAAACTCTAATTACATCAAAATTTCGTGATAGATTAAAACTATAGTACTTTCAGATTGATATATGCAGTAGTTATAAAATCGCATTTTAGTATTTCAATTTGAAATTTTTTTAGAATTCGATATTATCGAAAAAAAACGATATTGAACGATGATGTGAGGGTGACGGGAAAGACAAATATCACCTAATTTTGCGATTAAAAAGCCAAGATTTTTCATTTATGTAAAATTTTATCCAGGGATATTGTTTTTTAAGCCCTTGTCTTTGATTTAAAAAAAAAAAATAAATTTTTTAATTAATATTTCATGAGATATTGCGCTAAAAGTGAAAAGCTCATTTTTTTAAAGAATGACCCTTCTGCTTGAAAGGAAATTGCAGAAAATGAAATGTATTGTTTCCTTGGTCTCACAATTCTGATGGGAATTATTCAAAAGCCACATACCAGTGATTATTGGAGTACAAACGATATCATGCAGACGCCTATTTTTTTATTTATTTATTTATTTATTTATTTATTTAAATTTTAATTGGGTAATGGCTCGCGATCGCTATAAAGTTATCTTGAGGTGCCTTCATTTTGCAGATGAAAAGAAAAGGAAAAAAGATGACCGCCTCGGTAAAATTAGAGTTGTTTTAGACGAACTGAAAAATGCGAACTCTACTAATTTTGAGCCCTTTGAGCATTTGTCTATTGACGAGAGTCTCGTCGGATTTAAAGGAAGATTTGTCTATAAACAATATGTCCCTCTTAAAAGGGCGCGATTTGGGATTAAAATATTTTTAATTTGTCACTGCAAAACGGGTTATGTTCTTGATTGCATACCTTATGTCGGGAAACAAACAGATTTAGATTTTAAAGAGGACCATGATGTTCTTGGACAACCTGGGATGGTCGTAGCAGCCCTAATGAAGCCTTTCTTTAATAGAGGGCACAAGTTATTTGTTGATAATTTTTATACATCACCCGGATTGGCTGAATTTCTTTTAGAAAAAAATACAAACATATGTGGAACTGTACGAGAAAATCGTAAGGGCTTACCGAAGCAAAATCTTAAAAATTTGATAGAACCTTCCTTTTAAGCCTATTTGAATTCATGCATAATCTCGTCTCGATCTGTTGCGTCGTTCTCCCAAAATTTCGGATACAAAAAAGCTACAGACACCCAACCAACCAACCAACAAACCAGACGCACAGACATTTTTAAATATTGCTATTTTCGAACTATTCAGACCCAAAGGAGTGAAAAAAAATCAAAAAATTGAAAGTGAATTTTTTTCAATCAAAAAATTGAAAGTGAATTGCTTTATCTGACTTCGTCGATAAAGCAAAAAATTAGAAAAGGGCGAGGTTGAGTGGTTTTATACAAAAAATCTGCTATTTTGTAGATGGCATGATAAAAAGATCGTGAATTTTTTAAGTACTATGCACCCAAAAGAGCTTGAACGTATAAGAAGGCGAAAAGGGGAAGTTTTTGCTCCCATCATGGTTAGAGATTACAACCGGTTCATGGGTGCTGTCGATCTGGTTGATATGATGTTGAGCTTCAGTAGCCCTCAGCGTAAAACACGTAAATGGTACAGAAAGCTGTTCCTCCATTTATTTGGGGTTCAAATTAGAAATGCTTTTATTGCCCATCGAATTATTAAAAAGGATAATAAATTAACATTCAGGAAATTTAAATTAGAGTTGATAAGGCAAATAATTGAAGATTTCGCCGATCTGAACCCACCTAAACCTGGTAGACCAGCCTCTTCTACCAGCGTTACTTCAGAAAGACTTTGGGATAGACATTTTATTGAGGAAACAACGGCATATAGGGATTGCAAGTTATGCAGCAAACGAGGAAACGCCGAAAGGAAAGTAACAAAATTTAGATGCTTAGACTGTAAATTATATTTATGTATTCCCTGTTTCAAGACTTATCATACGGAAAAGTAAGTCTAAATCGGCGTTCTCTTTGTTTTTCTGACCGGTCTTCTTTTGTTTTAAGTTAATTTATCGTAATATTCTCATTTCACTTCTAGGAACAGTAGTCGTAGTTCTGAGTATTGCCTGCATCAAATCAATGAATAAATTCTCTGAATTTTTATTTGGGCCTTAACAGCTCAATGAGTTGTAATAAAATTCAAAATAATAAATGTTGGCATGTTGTTATAATTAAAACTTTTTATATTTTTAATGATTACTTACAGTAATTGTTACATTATACAATTTACAAAAAAAACCACAATTTTTTCTCGGCATAAAGTATATGCATTGCAAACGGCCTAATTGAATTTCAGAAGGATTTTACATTCATATTATTGTTACCTTTTGTCGTGGAGGTCACAAAGTTAGGATATTCGGTTTTTCTAATCTTCAGATTCAGATTTTACATATTTACCCCATAAGTTAAATATAATTTACTTCTATGCAAAAAATAAGCATTATAAATTTTTAAAATTCATTGGCCTCAATTTTTCTCATATAGGCCTAAATACTAGTATATAGTTAGTGATTAAGGATGATTTGATAAAAACATTTCGAATCTTTCAGATAAAAGCTAGTTCATTCCGTGAATTAATTCTGAAATAAACGCATGAGCCCGCATAAAACTAGCCTCCCATAAGCTAAACATAGGCGATGGTTTTTTTACTTTTTTTTAAGAAAACAGCCCCAGTTTCTTCCTTTAAGGCTTAAAATTAAAAATATACCAAAATATACCGAATTCAAATGTCAACAATGCGAAAAAAAGCATTTAGAAGGAAATGTGCTGCGTTTTGTCTATCCTAATGACCAGAGGGGGTTTTAACGCTGCGATTGCATTCTCCACTTCTTGTGGGTAAATATTATATAGAAATATAAAAAATTAAAATTCCGTCGCGAAGATGCACAGAGCATACTCCATATTCCGTAGTAGAAAGGTTAATGATTAAAAAGATTGCTAAATTACAGGAAAGATTTGACGGCTTCAACAATTCCTTTAGAATTAATCCCGAAAAGTTCTAATAATGCATCAGGCGGCCCTGATCTGGGAACTCTTCCTACTGCTAATTTCTTAACTAAAATACCCCGTTCGTTAGCTAATGCAGACAATACTGCTTCTCCTAAGCCTCCTTCTGGATAATGATCTTCTACTGTCACAACATTCCCATTACAAATCTTCGCGCTGCTGATAATAGCTTCAGCGTCGATCGGTTTAACAGTGAACGGATCCAAAATCCGAACGTGAATATCTTCTTTCTCAAGCTCTTCAGCTGCTTTTAAAGCTTCATGAAGTGTGACTCCAGCTGCTATCACCAGAACCTTATCCTCATTCGATTCTTTTAAAATTTTCGCCTTGCCGACTTCAAAAATTTCATCATTTTCATACAAAACATCATTTGCGGGTCTAGAAGTCCTTATGAAGCAAATCCCTTTCGTATTTGCAGCCAGTTCGACTGATCTCTCCGCACTTACTGCATCACTCGGGTAAAATATCGTCAAACCCGGAATACTCCTAAACATCGCGATATCTTCTAATCCCATTTGGCTAGGTCCATCTTCCCCGATGCTGACTCCGCAATGCGACCCACAAAAATTGACATTGCTCTGAGAAATGGCGCCCATGCGAATCTGATCGAAACACCGCGTTAGAAAAGTCGCGAACGTCGACGCGAACGCAACCGTTCTATCTCTGCAGCAAGCACCGATAGCTACACCCGCTAAATTTTGCTCCGCGATAAAACATTCAATGTATCTATCAGGAAATGCTTTTTTTAACTTTTCGGAATATGTTGAATTTTTAGTATCTCCATCTAAAGCGATTACTCTGTCATTGTCTGCTGCTATTTTAGCCAGAGCAGTGCCATAAGCTAAACGAGTCGCTACTTTATCAGTCTTTTTATAATTCGGAGGCGCTGATAATTTAATATTTTTGATATTCACTTCTGGCGCATCGTCAACAATTGCTTTTGGCTTTGGTATCGGTAATGTATCATTTTTTATCAAGCCAGACAAATGCTTTATTATATTTTCACCTTTTTCTAATAAAGGCTTCCCATGCCAATTATCAAGATCTTCTATTTCCGGAAATCCTTTCCCTTTGAACGTTTGCGCTAAAATAGCAGTCGGTCGTCCTTCTTTCGTTGAAGCTTCATGAAAAGCTTTGCATAAAGATTCAATGCAATGGCCGTCAATTACAGAAATATTAAAACCAAAAGCTTCCAAACGTTTTTTATAAATATCTAAATTATGCTGAAGTGAAGTCGGTTCGGATTGTCCAAGACGATTAATATCAAAAATAACGCATAAATTATCTAAATTATAATGGCTTGCGAAATGTAAAGCTTCCCAAACGGATCCTTCTGCACTTTCTCCGTCGCCAACAATACAATACACTCTGTATGAAGCCCTGTCGAAGTTTTTGCCAACGTACGCCATTCCACAGGCGACTGATAAGCCCTGGCCTAATGATCCGGTCCCAACGTCGATGAAATTTAATCTTGGAGTTGGATGTCCTTCCAAATCGCTGTCGATTTTTCGAAGATTTAGTAAATCTTCAGTAGGAAATAAACCGGCTTCTGCCCAAGCTGCGTATAAAATAGGAGCGGCGTGACCTTTGGAGAGCACTAGTCGATCGCTTGATTTATCCTTGGGGTTGTCGATGCTGTATCTCATCGTGTTGAAGAATAGGACCGATATTATTTCTGCTAGTGAGGCGCATGATGTTGGATGCCCTGATTTGGAGGCGTTCGTCGCTGATACGCTGTGGATTCTTAGTCGGTTAGCGATATCTTGAAGGATTTCAATGTCCGGTTTTTTCAAAAGGTCTTTCATTTTTTTTTTTTAACCTGAAGAAAAAAATTATATTAGAAATTTTTCAAATGCTAAAAAAATGTTTTTGAAAAAATTGAAAAAAATTCTAAAATTCCAGAGTAAAAAACAATTGCAACTAACAAGGGAAGTATTCAACCTCCGAAATTCTGATTTTAAAAATACTTCGCAGGTTTAAGGAAAACATTAGTCTAATACTCGGAAAACTATTTTTAGCGGCCCATTTTGCTTTTAAATCTATCAAAAAAATAGTTGAATATCGTGAATTTTAACCTTATCTGGTCAAAAAATGTTAATAAAATCAAAATTTTTGAAAGAAATTGATCCTTTTCATGATCGTGAGCCCCATTTAACTTAAATATACTCCATAAAATTGATTCTATACAAAAAAAATCAAAAACAGTAAATTTTTGGACCAGATAAGGTTAAAATTCGCGCTTTTCAACTAATTTTTCTAAACACTTAAAAGCAAAATGGGCCGCTGAAAATATTTTTTCGAATATCAGACTAAGGTTTTCTCTAAACCTGCGAAGTATTTTTAAAATCAGAATTTCGGAGGTTGAATACATCCCTTGTAAGTAATTTTAAGAAATTACTGGATCCAAAAAAAATTTGTAATCCCAAAAAAAATCCAATAAAAGAATTTTGAGAAAAAAAAATTAAAAATAATTTTGAAATTATTTAAAAATCTAAAGAAAATTGAAATCACCGAAAATTTAAAATTTCCGAAGAGGAAAAAATCTAGAAAAATGACCAAATTCGAAAAAGGCGTTAAGAAATCCACTTTAATGCAAGAGAGATTTTCAATAAAAATTTAAAAAAAAGATTTCTCTGCATAATTAATATTTCAAAAAATTTCTAAGCCAGAAACTTGAATGGCTCCAAAAAAAAATTGTTTGGAAATGAAATTATTAATTTCAAAAAAAATAGTTAATTCAAAACTTTTACTTACCTTTCAAATATCTTGAAAAAAAATCACAGTTGAAGTCAATTAAAACTTTTTAACGAGGAAACTCTTAGCTCAAACTAAAAGTTTTATTCAAACACCAAAACGATCTAGCTGAGAGGCCTTCTGCGCATGCGCAGTTGAAAGGTATATGCTATACATTTTCGACGCTTTTCAAGGGCTAACAACCCCAGGTAACGGACTGCGGTGCCTCGGTATTTTTATTCTTTTGTAAACTGCATGATCCTAATTTCGGTTTATTCACCTCAAATCATAAATCTACCCCAAACTACGCTTTTGAAATATTGTCAGGAAATATTAACCGCATTTTTTTTCTTATATTTTAGCTTTGAATATAGATTTATACAGAAAGCCAGTATCCCTCAAAAAACACTTCCTTGTAAAAAAACAGGCAAGTTAATCTCCTACTCTCGACGAAAACCAAAATTGTTTCTTCGTTTTCCAGCAGTATCGTGTTTTGCCACAACATTTTCTTTTCTCCGTTCTTGAGGCTGGCTCCTTTCAAAAACGTTTGCTTGTTCTCCTTTTTTAGGAATATTTGTCTTTTTTACATTACTTGCATCCACTGGTTTAGTCATTATGGCAGCAGGTATTTTCGGCTTGACAATGGCAGGCACAACACTTGGAATTTTAGGTGTTTCAGCAAGATACTGTACTGTTTTTCCTCAATTTTTGCTTTTAATCCGTTTTTGAAGCTTGCTTCTGGACTGTTCATTAATTAATAAAGAACCTAGAACTCGTATTTATTTGTATTCTTTGATTCTGCTTACAAGAACCAAAGCTACAATTTTCAAGAAAACTGCAAAACCGCTGACTATAGTCAATCCAGCTCCTGAAAACAAAACCCTTATCAAACCTTTTAATATTCCATCTTCTTCTGCATTCTATTTCTTGTTTGCCTTCCCAGAAGTTATCATTTGGCCGTGATAGTTACATTCCTCTACATTCTCCAAATTTTTTCCATTTTATTTGGTGGACACATACTTACTTATCCGGCGTCACAAGGCTTGAAGCCTTGAAGCTAAGGTACTGATGAACCCTAATTTTTTTTTCAGATTTTTTACTCAATGGGAAAGCATGCCGACTTGAGCTTAAAGTTTTGAGCTTTTCCAAAATTTTGCATAAAAGTTCCTCCAAATTTTGTACAGTTGTTGATAGAGGAAATCTCAAAAGTACTTTTTTGTAGGACATTAATGGGGCTACAATCTGGTCATTTCGATTTTCGTTTATCTTTAGCCGTTTCGAAGATATCGCGGTTAAACTTTGGAAAAATTTCGAAATGTGCATTGGCAACCCGCAACCACACTTCTATAGACTTGTAACACACAGAAATCCATACTGCTGAAATACGGATAAAAATGCGATACAATGATTCGATTTTTACTTGTTATGTTCTCTACGTCATTGCTGGCCAAATTTTGTTGCCCAAATCTTGCTACCAGGCCAAAAAGACCGAAATTGCCAAAAATCCCGAGTAACTGAATAAGACTTATAAGACTTATTTCAATCATTTTTTCTGGCCAATTTTTTGAAAAAGGCAGTAATCAAAACCCTTTGAATAGTGGCTAAAGGTTTAAGTCCACAGCCAGTGGCCGAAAACTAGACATTGGAAGTCACTTTTCATATGGGTCATTCTAAAAAAAAAGTACCTTTTTAAAAGGAATTTTTATTCTAAGAAGAACGACTTTGTTTATTTACTTTTTAAAAAAGTTGGTATTAGTTTTGTACTGGATGTCTTGTTTTTGGCGCTTTTTTTTAAAAATGTTTCTAGCGGACTTAAAAAAGGAAAAAATCAGCATGTTATATGGACAAAAATTTTACAGTTCGTTAATAAGTGGTAAAAAATACTTCCAGAACATATTATTTAGGTTTAGTTAATTTTTTTTTTTCATAGGGACTTGTTCAGTTTCTTTTTCTACGACAGATTTTTGCTTCCGTGGTCTTCCTCCCTTTTTCGGTATTAAAATGGTAATCTCGCCAGCTTTTTCGTTTGATATTTTTCTTTTTGGCGGTCGTCCTCTCCTTTTCGGGGTTCCATCTTCGCAAAAATTCTCCTTTGGTAGTAAAATTTTTTTCCCCGTACCGGTTTTTTTTTCTTCATATGAAACAACTTCTGATTCCGTATCTCTTGTTAAAAGAAATTCCCCTAAGAGATATTTTTTGCATTCACTCTCGCCATCGTTTACGCAATTCATATATGTCAGTCTCTTCATTTTTAAGCTTGTACAATCGCATCTCCAAATATAATGATGAATTCTCATGGTGCCTTTAAATGGTGTCAGATCCTTAAGTATGATTTTTTCTATTTCGTCCATTTCCTCACCCTGGACGACAAAAAATTTAACATTTTCGATATTTTCAGAGAGAGCTTTATTGAGATCTGAAATGTTTTTAATATCCAAGCCGTGGCTAACAAGTTTATCTGCGGTTCTCATTACTACTCCACCGACACCATCAGGAGCCCCCTTACCTGAAATTCATGAACAATGAAAAACAACACCCAGGATCTTTTACTCGATTGCTTTCCTTCGTTTAGTAACTTGTTAAAAAAATCTTTTCTTAGTATGGTCATGAATCAAGAAAAAATTTTAAAAAATTTGATGATTGAAAAAAATTGGAAATAAACCAGGAATAAATTAATGGGGACGAAAAAATTTTTTTACCGTGGCCAGATTCATGAAAGTGCCAGTGAATAGCTTTTTCAGCACGAAAGAGATTTGATAAATAGTTTGCTACCAGCCAGAACAACTGTTTATTTCGATATTGAGAACAGGGACCATCAGAAAAAAAGTGTACTGTTCTGGGCTTCTCCACAATCTGCAGCAAATCTATGGCAATGGGAATAAGATGGGCGCATATAGCGGCTGGGTTATGTTTCAAGTTATCGCTCATGGTGCAGTAAGAAATGGGTTTTATTTCTCCCTCTTGAAAGGCGTATGCTTCAACTGTATGGAGGCTGACTTGATTCCTTGAAGCTCCAAAATGCACCCCTTGTATCTACGGTAAAAAACCCTATACTAAATAAATTAAATTTTAATACAAAGAATTGGAAAAAATTATGAAAATACCTCGGTATTGTATTTACAACCGTAGTTCTCCGAAAAGTCCATATGAACAATCAAATCTCGGCTATTTTAGATTTTTTTTTATTTCTGTCATATTTTCATGTTGATGTTTTATGTTACCTACATGTAACATGTATTTATTTAAATTTTTTTCCAACTCCATGGTTAATTCCTTCTTATTAACTTCCACAATATCTTTTACTGTTTTTTGACACATTTTTTCCTTTTTTTTTTACGATCAGACTAACTTTTTTCGTCACCCATTTCTCGTAGAAGGTGACCCCACCTTCATTAAATTCTAAAAAAGTAATTTTTTTCTTGGAACAATCTGGGCACTTTCTTTCGAGACATTCATCCTTCCCATTTTCACAAGTTAAGGATTGAACTACTTCATGAGGAGAAGATTCTTTCATTATATTTAAAAATTTTAATCTTTTAACGAGAAAAGTAAAATTTTCACAGGTAGCGCACAAGCAGGTATCCCGTTTGCCGACTTCTGGCTCCACAACCCAAAATGGCTTCGATTTGCAGAAATATGAATACGACATTTTCAACCCTGGATTTTTTCTCTTGAACTCTTTAAAGAGTTGTTTTAAGGAACCGTTTAGAAGCCTTTTTTGTTTTTTAATTTTGCCTGCAGTACATATGAAAGCCGTTAAAAATGTATAATTTTATCTGATAGACTTTTTAAATGGAAATGTTTAACAGTTTGAAAATTTTATTCGTCCTACTGCATTTACCTGCTTCGATTTTCTTCTTGTACCTTTCTTTTTCTTTCGCTCTCGCACTTTCTAATTTTTGGGGATCACCTTTTATTTTTTCCCGATATCTCTTGGCTTTTTCCGCTTTTTTCCTCTTGTTTTCGTTCATTTTGCGAGACGATAAACAAATCACAAATAATGGCCGACTATTATTCAAAAATTCAAAATCTGATTTCTACAATCAGGATACCCAACTTTTGTAAAGTAACAACAAAAATTGAGGGTGACGGGAAAGACAAAAAAAACTCTAATTACATCAAAATTTCGTGATAGATTAAAACTATAGTACTTTCAGATTGATATATGCAGTAGTTATAAAATCGCATTTTAGTATTTCAATTTGAAATTTTTTTAGAATTCGATATTATCGAAAAAAAACGATATTGAACGATGATGTGAGGGTGACGGGAAAGACAAATATCACCTAATTTTGCGATTAAAAAGCCAAGATTTTTCATTTATGTAAAATTTTATCCAGGGATATTGTTTTTTAAGCCCTTGTCTTTGATTTAAAAAAAAAAAATAAATTTTTTAATTAATATTTCATGAGATATTGCGCTAAAAGTGAAAAGCTCATTTTTTTAAAGAATGACCCTTCTGCTTGAAAGGAAATTGCAGAAAATGAAATGTATTGTTTCCTTGGTCTCACAATTCTGATGGGAATTATTCAAAAGCCACATACCAGTGATTATTGGAGTACAAACGATATCATGCAGACGCCTATTTTTTTATTTATTTATTTATTTATTTATTTATTTAAATTTTAATTGGGTAATGGCTCGCGATCGCTATAAAGTTATCTTGAGGTGCCTTCATTTTGCAGATGAAAAGAAAAGGAAAAAAGATGACCGCCTCGGTAAAATTAGAGTTGTTTTAGACGAACTGAAAAATGCGAACTCTACTAATTTTGAGCCCTTTGAGCATTTGTCTATTGACGAGAGTCTCGTCGGATTTAAAGGAAGATTTGTCTATAAACAATATGTCCCTCTTAAAAGGGCGCGATTTGGGATTAAAATATTTTTAATTTGTCACTGCAAAACGGGTTATGTTCTTGATTGCATACCTTATGTCGGGAAACAAACAGATTTAGATTTTAAAGAGGACCATGATGTTCTTGGACAACCTGGGATGGTCGTAGCAGCCCTAATGAAGCCTTTCTTTAATAGAGGGCACAAGTTATTTGTTGATAATTTTTATACATCACCCGGATTGGCTGAATTTCTTTTAGAAAAAAATACAAACATATGTGGAACTGTACGAGAAAATCGTAAGGGCTTACCGAAGCAAAATCTTAAAAATTTGATAGAACCTTCCTTTTAAGCCTATTTGAATTCATGCATAATCTCGTCTCGATCTGTTGCGTCGTTCTCCCAAAATTTCGGATACAAAAAAGCTACAGACACCCAACCAACCAACCAACAAACCAGACGCACAGACATTTTTAAATATTGCTATTTTCGAACTATTCAGACCCAAAGGAGTGAAAAAAAATCAAAAAATTGAAAGTGAATTTTTTTCAATCAAAAAATTGAAAGTGAATTTTTTTCAATCAAAAAATTGAAAGTGAATTGCTTTATCTGACTTCGTCGATAAAGCAAAAAATTAGAAAAGGGCGAGGTTGAGTGGTTTTATACAAAAAATCTGCTATTTTGTAGATGGCATGATAAAAAGATCGTGAATTTTTTAAGTACTATGCACCCAAAAGAGCTTGAACGTATAAGAAGGCGAAAAGGGGAAGTTTTTGCTCCCATCATGGTTAGAGATTACAACCGGTTCATGGGTGCTGTCGATCTGGTTGATATGATGTTGAGCTTCAGTAGCCCTCAGCGTAAAACACGTAAATGGTACAGAAAGCTGTTCCTCCATTTATTTGGGGTTCAAATTAGAAATGCTTTTATTGCCCATCGAATTATTAAAAAGGATAATAAATTAACATTCAGGAAATTTAAATTAGAGTTGATAAGGCAAATAATTGAAGATTTCGCCGATCTGAACCCACCTAAACCTGGTAGACCAGCCTCTTCTACCAGCGTTACTTCAGAAAGACTTTGGGATAGACATTTTATTGAGGAAACAACGGCATATAGGGATTGCAAGTTATGCAGCAAACGAGGAAACGCCGAAAGGAAAGTAACAAAATTTAGATGCTTAGACTGTAAATTATATTTATGTATTCCCTGTTTCAAGACTTATCATACGGAAAAGTAAGTCTAAATCGGCGTTCTCTTTGTTTTTCTGACCGGTCTTCTTTTGTTTTAAGTTAATTTATCGTAATATTCTCATTTCACTTCTAGGAACAGTAGTCGTAGTTCTGAGTATTGCCTGCATCAAATCAATGAATAAATTCTCTGAATTTTTATTTGGGCCTTAACAGCTCAATGAGTTGTAATAAAATTCAAAATAATAAATGTTGGCATGTTGTTATAATTAAAACTTTTTATATTTTTAATGATTACTTACAGTAATTGTTACATTATACAATTTACAAAAAAAACCACAATTTTTTCTCGGCATAAAGTATATGCATTGCAAACGGCCTAATTGAATTTCAGAAGGATTTTACATTCATATTATTGTTACCTTTTGTCGTGGAGGTCACAAAGTTAGGATATTCGGTTTTTCTAATCTTCAGATTCAGATTTTACATATTTACCCCATAAGTTAAATATAATTTACTTCTATGCAAAAAATAAGCATTATAAATTTTTAAAATTCATTGGCCTCAATTTTTCTCATATAGGCCTAAATACTAGTATATAGTTAGTGATTAAGGATGATTTGATAAAAACATTTCGAATCTTTCAGATAAAAGCTAGTTCATTCCGTGAATTAATTCTGAAATAAACGCATGAGCCCGCATAAAACTAGCCTCCCATAAGCTAAACATAGGCGATGGTTTTTTTACTTTTTTTTAAGAAAACAGCCCCAGTTTCTTCCTTTAAGGCTTAAAATTAAAAATATACCAAAATATACCGAATTCAAATGTCAACAATGCGAAAAAAAGCATTTAGAAGGAAATGTGCTGCGTTTTGTCTATCCTAATGACCAGAGGGGGTTTTAACGCTGCGATTGCATTCTCCACTTCTTGTGGGTAAATATTATATAGAAATATAAAAAATTAAAATTCCGTCGCGAAGATGCACAGAGCATACTCCATATTCCGTAGTAGAAAGGTTAATGATTAAAAAGATTGCTAAATTACAGGAAAGATTTGACGGCTTCAACAATTCCTTTAGAATTAATCCCGAAAAGTTCTAATAATGCATCAGGCGGCCCTGATCTGGGAACTCTTCCTACTGCTAATTTCTTAACTAAAATACCCCGTTCGTTAGCTAATGCAGACAATACTGCTTCTCCTAAGCCTCCTTCTGGATAATGATCTTCTACTGTCACAACATTCCCATTACAAATCTTCGCGCTGCTGATAATAGCTTCAGCGTCGATCGGTTTAACAGTGAACGGATCCAAAATCCGAACGTGAATATCTTCTTTCTCAAGCTCTTCAGCTGCTTTTAAAGCTTCATGAAGTGTGACTCCAGCTGCTATCACCAGAACCTTATCCTCATTCGATTCTTTTAAAATTTTCGCCTTGCCGACTTCAAAAATTTCATCATTTTCATACAAAACATCATTTGCGGGTCTAGAAGTCCTTATGAAGCAAATCCCTTTCGTATTTGCAGCCAGTTCGACTGATCTCTCCGCACTTACTGCATCACTCGGGTAAAATATCGTCAAACCCGGAATACTCCTAAACATCGCGATATCTTCTAATCCCATTTGGCTAGGTCCATCTTCCCCGATGCTGACTCCGCAATGCGACCCACAAAAATTGACATTGCTCTGAGAAATGGCGCCCATGCGAATCTGATCGAAACACCGCGTTAGAAAAGTCGCGAACGTCGACGCGAACGCAACCGTTCTATCTCTGCAGCAAGCACCGATAGCTACACCCGCTAAATTTTGCTCCGCGATAAAACATTCAATGTATCTATCAGGAAATGCTTTTTTTAACTTTTCGGAATATGTTGAATTTTTAGTATCTCCATCTAAAGCGATTACTCTGTCATTGTCTGCTGCTATTTTAGCCAGAGCAGTGCCATAAGCTAAACGAGTCGCTACTTTATCAGTCTTTTTATAATTCGGAGGCGCTGATAATTTAATATTTTTGATATTCACTTCTGGCGCATCGTCAACAATTGCTTTTGGCTTTGGTATCGGTAATGTATCATTTTTTATCAAGCCAGACAAATGCTTTATTATATTTTCACCTTTTTCTAATAAAGGCTTCCCATGCCAATTATCAAGATCTTCTATTTCCGGAAATCCTTTCCCTTTGAACGTTTGCGCTAAAATAGCAGTCGGTCGTCCTTCTTTCGTTGAAGCTTCATGAAAAGCTTTGCATAAAGATTCAATGCAATGGCCGTCAATTACAGAAATATTAAAACCAAAAGCTTCCAAACGTTTTTTATAAATATCTAAATTATGCTGAAGTGAAGTCGGTTCGGATTGTCCAAGACGATTAATATCAAAAATAACGCATAAATTATCTAAATTATAATGGCTTGCGAAATGTAAAGCTTCCCAAACGGATCCTTCTGCACTTTCTCCGTCGCCAACAATACAATACACTCTGTATGAAGCCCTGTCGAAGTTTTTGCCAACGTACGCCATTCCACAGGCGACTGATAAGCCCTGGCCTAATGATCCGGTCCCAACGTCGATGAAATTTAATCTTGGAGTTGGATGTCCTTCCAAATCGCTGTCGATTTTTCGAAGATTTAGTAAATCTTCAGTAGGAAATAAACCGGCTTCTGCCCAAGCTGCGTATAAAATAGGAGCGGCGTGACCTTTGGAGAGCACTAGTCGATCGCTTGATTTATCCTTGGGGTTGTCGATGCTGTATCTCATCGTGTTGAAGAATAGGACCGATATTATTTCTGCTAGTGAGGCGCATGATGTTGGATGCCCTGATTTGGAGGCGTTCGTCGCTGATACGCTGTGGATTCTTAGTCGGTTAGCGATATCTTGAAGGATTTCAATGTCCGGTTTTTTCAAAAGGTCTTTCATTTTTTTTTTTTAACCTGAAGAAAAAAATTATATTAGAAATTTTTCAAATGCTAAAAAAATGTTTTTGAAAAAATTGAAAAAAATTCTAAAATTCCAGAGTAAAAAACAATTGCAACTAACAAGGGAAGTATTCAACCTCCGAAATTCTGATTTTAAAAATACTTCGCAGGTTTAAGGAAAACATTAGTCTAATACTCGGAAAACTATTTTTAGCGGCCCATTTTGCTTTTAAATCTATCAAAAAAATAGTTGAATATCGTGAATTTTAACCTTATCTGGTCAAAAAATGTTAATAAAATCAAAATTTTTGAAAGAAATTGATCCTTTTCATGATCGTGAGCCCCATTTAACTTAAATATACTCCATAAAATTGATTCTATACAAAAAAAATCAAAAACAGTAAATTTTTGGACCAGATAAGGTTAAAATTCGCGCTTTTCAACTAATTTTTCTAAACACTTAAAAGCAAAATGGGCCGCTGAAAATATTTTTTCGAATATCAGACTAAGGTTTTCTCTAAACCTGCGAAGTATTTTTAAAATCAGAATTTCGGAGGTTGAATACATCCCTTGTAAGTAATTTTAAGAAATTACTGGATCCAAAAAAAATTTGTAATCCCAAAAAAAATCCAATAAAAGAATTTTGAGAAAAAAAAATTAAAAATAATTTTGAAATTATTTAAAAATCTAAAGAAAATTGAAATCACCGAAAATTTAAAATTTCCGAAGAGGAAAAAATCTAGAAAAATGACCAAATTCGAAAAAGGCGTTAAGAAATCCACTTTAATGCAAGAGAGATTTTCAATAAAAATTTAAAAAAAAGATTTCTCTGCATAATTAATATTTCAAAAAATTTCTAAGCCAGAAACTTGAATGGCTCCAAAAAAAAATTGTTTGGAAATGAAATTATTAATTTCAAAAAAAATAGTTAATTCAAAACTTTTACTTACCTTTCAAATATCTTGAAAAAAAATCACAGTTGAAGTCAATTAAAACTTTTTAACGAGGAAACTCTTAGCTCAAACTAAAAGTTTTATTCAAACACCAAAACGATCTAGCTGAGAGGCCTTCTGCGCATGCGCAGTTGAAAGGTATATGCTATACATTTTCGACGCTTTTCAAGGGCTAACAACCCCAGGTAACGGACTGCGGTGCCTCGGTATTTTTATTCTTTTGTAAACTGCATGATCCTAATTTCGGTTTATTCACCTCAAATCATAAATCTACCCCAAACTACGCTTTTGAAATATTGTCAGGAAATATTAACCGCATTTTTTTTCTTATATTTTAGCTTTGAATATAGATTTATACAGAAAGCCAGTATCCCTCAAAAAACACTTCCTTGTAAAAAAACAGGCAAGTTAATCTCCTACTCTCGACGAAAACCAAAATTGTTTCTTCGTTTTCCAGCAGTATCGTGTTTTGCCACAACATTTTCTTTTCTCCGTTCTTGAGGCTGGCTCCTTTCAAAAACGTTTGCTTGTTCTCCTTTTTTAGGAATATTTGTCTTTTTTACATTACTTGCATCCACTGGTTTAGTCATTATGGCAGCAGGTATTTTCGGCTTGACAATGGCAGGCACAACACTTGGAATTTTAGGTGTTTCAGCAAGATACTGTACTGTTTTTCCTCAATTTTTGCTTTTAATCCGTTTTTGAAGCTTGCTTCTGGACTGTTCATTAATTAATAAAGAACCTAGAACTCGTATTTATTTGTATTCTTTGATTCTGCTTACAAGAACCAAAGCTACAATTTTCAAGAAAACTGCAAAACCGCTGACTATAGTCAATCCAGCTCCTGAAAACAAAACCCTTATCAAACCTTTTAATATTCCATCTTCTTCTGCATTCTATTTCTTGTTTGCCTTCCCAGAAGTTATCATTTGGCCGTGATAGTTACATTCCTCTACATTCTCCAAATTTTTTCCATTTTATTTGGTGGACACATACTTACTTATCCGGCGTCACAAGGCTTGAAGCCTTGAAGCTAAGGTACTGATGAACCCTAATTTTTTTTTCAGATTTTTTACTCAATGGGAAAGCATGCCGACTTGAGCTTAAAGTTTTGAGCTTTTCCAAAATTTTGCATAAAAGTTCCTCCAAATTTTGTACAGTTGTTGATAGAGGAAATCTCAAAAGTACTTTTTTGTAGGACATTAATGGGGCTACAATCTGGTCATTTCGATTTTCGTTTATCTTTAGCCGTTTCGAAGATATCGCGGTTAAACTTTGGAAAAATTTCGAAATGTGCATTGGCAACCCGCAACCACACTTCTATAGACTTGTAACACACAGAAATCCATACTGCTGAAATACGGATAAAAATGCGATACAATGATTCGATTTTTACTTGTTATGTTCTCTACGTCATTGCTGGCCAAATTTTGTTGCCCAAATCTTGCTACCAGGCCAAAAAGACCGAAATTGCCAAAAATCCCGAGTAACTGAATAAGACTTATAAGACTTATTTCAATCATTTTTTCTGGCCAATTTTTTGAAAAAGGCAGTAATCAAAACCCTTTGAATAGTGGCTAAAGGTTTAAGTCCACAGCCAGTGGCCGAAAACTAGACATTGGAAGTCACTTTTCATATGGGTCATTCTAAAAAAAAAGTACCTTTTTAAAAGGAATTTTTATTCTAAGAAGAACGACTTTGTTTATTTACTTTTTAAAAAAGTTGGTATTAGTTTTGTACTGGATGTCTTGTTTTTGGCGCTTTTTTTTAAAAATGTTTCTAGCGGACTTAAAAAAGGAAAAAATCAGCATGTTATATGGACAAAAATTTTACAGTTCGTTAATAAGTGGTAAAAAATACTTCCAGAACATATTATTTAGGTTTAGTTAATTTTTTTTTTTTCATAGGGACTTGTTCAGTTTCTTTTTCTACGACAGATTTTTGCTTCCGTGGTCTTCCTCCCTTTTTCGGTATTAAAATGGTAATCTCGCCAGCTTTTTCGTTTGATATTTTTCTTTTTGGCGGTCGTCCTCTCCTTTTCGGGGTTCCATCTTCGCAAAAATTCTCCTTTGGTAGTAAAATTTTTTTCCCCGTACCGGTTTTTTTTTCTTCATATGAAACAACTTCTGATTCCGTATCTCTTGTTAAAAGAAATTCCCCTAAGAGATATTTTTTGCATTCACTCTCGCCATCGTTTACGCAATTCATATATGTCAGTCTCTTCATTTTTAAGCTTGTACAATCGCATCTCCAAATATAATGATGAATTCTCATGGTGCCTTTAAATGGTGTCAGATCCTTAAGTATGATTTTTTCTATTTCGTCCATTTCCTCACCCTGGACGACAAAAAATTTAACATTTTCGATATTTTCAGAGAGAGCTTTATTGAGATCTGAAATGTTTTTAATATCCAAGCCGTGGCTAACAAGTTTATCTGCGGTTCTCATTACTACTCCACCGACACCATCAGGAGCCCCCTTACCTGAAATTCATGAACAATGAAAAACAACACCCAGGATCTTTTACTCGATTGCTTTCCTTCGTTTAGTAACTTGTTAAAAAAATCTTTTCTTAGTATGGTCATGAATCAAGAAAAAATTTTAAAAAATTTGATGATTGAAAAAAATTGGAAATAAACCAGGAATAAATTAATGGGGACGAAAAAATTTTTTTACCGTGGCCAGATTCATGAAAGTGCCAGTGAATAGCTTTTTCAGCACGAAAGAGATTTGATAAATAGTTTGCTACCAGCCAGAACAACTGTTTATTTCGATATTGAGAACAGGGACCATCAGAAAAAAAGTGTACTGTTCTGGGCTTCTCCACAATCTGCAGCAAATCTATGGCAATGGGAATAAGATGGGCGCATATAGCGGCTGGGTTATGTTTCAAGTTATCGCTCATGGTGCAGTAAGAAATGGGTTTTATTTCTCCCTCTTGAAAGGCGTATGCTTCAACTGTATGGAGGCTGACTTGATTCCTTGAAGCTCCAAAATGCACCCCTTGTATCTACGGTAAAAAACCCTATACTAAATAAATTAAATTTTAATACAAAGAATTGGAAAAAATTATGAAAATACCTCGGTATTGTATTTACAACCGTAGTTCTCCGAAAAGTCCATATGAACAATCAAATCTCGGCTATTTTAGATTTTTTTTTATTTCTGTCATATTTTCATGTTGATGTTTTATGTTACCTACATGTAACATGTATTTATTTAAATTTTTTTCCAACTCCATGGTTAATTCCTTCTTATTAACTTCCACAATATCTTTTACTGTTTTTTGACACATTTTTTCCTTTTTTTTTTACGATCAGACTAACTTTTTTCGTCACCCATTTCTCGTAGAAGGTGACCCCACCTTCATTAAATTCTAAAAAAGTAATTTTTTTCTTGGAACAATCTGGGCACTTTCTTTCGAGACATTCATCCTTCCCATTTTCACAAGTTAAGGATTGAACTACTTCATGAGGAGAAGATTCTTTCATTATATTTAAAAATTTTAATCTTTTAACGAGAAAAGTAAAATTTTCACAGGTAGCGCACAAGCAGGTATCCCGTTTGCCGACTTCTGGCTCCACAACCCAAAATGGCTTCGATTTGCAGAAATATGAATACGACATTTTCAACCCTGGATTTTTTCTCTTGAACTCTTTAAAGAGTTGTTTTAAGGAACCGTTTAGAAGCCTTTTTTGTTTTTTAATTTTGCCTGCAGTACATATGAAAGCCGTTAAAAATGTATAATTTTATCTGATAGACTTTTTAAATGGAAATGTTTAACAGTTTGAAAATTTTATTCGTCCTACTGCATTTACCTGCTTCGATTTTCTTCTTGTACCTTTCTTTTTCTTTCGCTCTCGCACTTTCTAATTTTTGGGGATCACCTTTTATTTTTTCCCGATATCTCTTGGCTTTTTCCGCTTTTTTCCTCTTGTTTTCGTTCATTTTGCGAGACGATAAACAAATCACAAATAATGGCCGACTATTATTCAAAAATTCAAAATCTGATTTCTACAATCAGGATACCCAACTTTTGTAAAGTAACAACAAAAATTGAGGGTGACGGGAAAGACAAAAAAAACTCTAATTACATCAAAATTTCGTGATAGATTAAAACTATAGTACTTTCAGATTGATATATGCAGTAGTTATAAAATCGCATTTTAGTATTTCAATTTGAAATTTTTTTAGAATTCGATATTATCGAAAAAAAACGATATTGAACGATGATGTGAGGGTGACGGGAAAGACAAATATCACCTAATTTTGCGATTAAAAAGCCAAGATTTTTCATTTATGTAAAATTTTATCCAGGGATATTGTTTTTTAAGCCCTTGTCTTTGATTTAAAAAAAAAAAATAAATTTTTTAATTAATATTTCATGAGATATTGCGCTAAAAGTGAAAAGCTCATTTTTTTAAAGAATGACCCTTCTGCTTGAAAGGAAATTGCAGAAAATGAAATGTATTGTTTCCTTGGTCTCACAATTCTGATGGGAATTATTCAAAAGCCACATACCAGTGATTATTGGAGTACAAACGATATCATGCAGACGCCTATTTTTTTATTTATTTATTTATTTATTTATTTATTTAAATTTTAATTGGGTAATGGCTCGCGATCGCTATAAAGTTATCTTGAGGTGCCTTCATTTTGCAGATGAAAAGAAAAGGAAAAAAGATGACCGCCTCGGTAAAATTAGAGTTGTTTTAGACGAACTGAAAAATGCGAACTCTACTAATTTTGAGCCCTTTGAGCATTTGTCTATTGACGAGAGTCTCGTCGGATTTAAAGGAAGATTTGTCTATAAACAATATGTCCCTCTTAAAAGGGCGCGATTTGGGATTAAAATATTTTTAATTTGTCACTGCAAAACGGGTTATGTTCTTGATTGCATACCTTATGTCGGGAAACAAACAGATTTAGATTTTAAAGAGGACCATGATGTTCTTGGACAACCTGGGATGGTCGTAGCAGCCCTAATGAAGCCTTTCTTTAATAGAGGGCACAAGTTATTTGTTGATAATTTTTATACATCACCCGGATTGGCTGAATTTCTTTTAGAAAAAAATACAAACATATGTGGAACTGTACGAGAAAATCGTAAGGGCTTACCGAAGCAAAATCTTAAAAATTTGATAGAACCTTCCTTTTAAGCCTATTTGAATTCATGCATAATCTCGTCTCGATCTGTTGCGTCGTTCTCCCAAAATTTCGGATACAAAAAAGCTACAGACACCCAACCAACCAACCAACAAACCAGACGCACAGACATTTTTAAATATTGCTATTTTCGAACTATTCAGACCCAAAGGAGTGAAAAAAAATCAAAAAATTGAAAGTGAATTTTTTTCAATCAAAAAATTGAAAGTGAATTGCTTTATCTGACTTCGTCGATAAAGCAAAAAATTAGAAAAGGGCGAGGTTGAGTGGTTTTATACAAAAAATCTGCTATTTTGTAGATGGCATGATAAAAAGATCGTGAATTTTTTAAGTACTATGCACCCAAAAGAGCTTGAACGTATAAGAAGGCGAAAAGGGGAAGTTTTTGCTCCCATCATGGTTAGAGATTACAACCGGTTCATGGGTGCTGTCGATCTGGTTGATATGATGTTGAGCTTCAGTAGCCCTCAGCGTAAAACACGTAAATGGTACAGAAAGCTGTTCCTCCATTTATTTGGGGTTCAAATTAGAAATGCTTTTATTGCCCATCGAATTATTAAAAAGGATAATAAATTAACATTCAGGAAATTTAAATTAGAGTTGATAAGGCAAATAATTGAAGATTTCGCCGATCTGAACCCACCTAAACCTGGTAGACCAGCCTCTTCTACCAGCGTTACTTCAGAAAGACTTTGGGATAGACATTTTATTGAGGAAACAACGGCATATAGGGATTGCAAGTTATGCAGCAAACGAGGAAACGCCGAAAGGAAAGTAACAAAATTTAGATGCTTAGACTGTAAATTATATTTATGTATTCCCTGTTTCAAGACTTATCATACGGAAAAGTAAGTCTAAATCGGCGTTCTCTTTGTTTTTCTGACCGGTCTTCTTTTGTTTTAAGTTAATTTATCGTAATATTCTCATTTCACTTCTAGGAACAGTAGTCGTAGTTCTGAGTATTGCCTGCATCAAATCAATGAATAAATTCTCTGAATTTTTATTTGGGCCTTAACAGCTCAATGAGTTGTAATAAAATTCAAAATAATAAATGTTGGCATGTTGTTATAATTAAAACTTTTTATATTTTTAATGATTACTTACAGTAATTGTTACATTATACAATTTACAAAAAAAACCACAATTTTTTCTCGGCATAAAGTATATGCATTGCAAACGGCCTAATTGAATTTCAGAAGGATTTTACATTCATATTATTGTTACCTTTTGTCGTGGAGGTCACAAAGTTAGGATATTCGGTTTTTCTAATCTTCAGATTCAGATTTTACATATTTACCCCATAAGTTAAATATAATTTACTTCTATGCAAAAAATAAGCATTATAAATTTTTAAAATTCATTGGCCTCAATTTTTCTCATATAGGCCTAAATACTAGTATATAGTTAGTGATTAAGGATGATTTGATAAAAACATTTCGAATCTTTCAGATAAAAGCTAGTTCATTCCGTGAATTAATTCTGAAATAAACGCATGAGCCCGCATAAAACTAGCCTCCCATAAGCTAAACATAGGCGATGGTTTTTTTACTTTTTTTTAAGAAAACAGCCCCAGTTTCTTCCTTTAAGGCTTAAAATTAAAAATATACCAAAATATACCGAATTCAAATGTCAACAATGCGAAAAAAAGCATTTAGAAGGAAATGTGCTGCGTTTTGTCTATCCTAATGACCAGAGGGGGTTTTAACGCTGCGATTGCATTCTCCACTTCTTGTGGGTAAATATTATATAGAAATATAAAAAATTAAAATTCCGTCGCGAAGATGCACAGAGCATACTCCATATTCCGTAGTAGAAAGGTTAATGATTAAAAAGATTGCTAAATTACAGGAAAGATTTGACGGCTTCAACAATTCCTTTAGAATTAATCCCGAAAAGTTCTAATAATGCATCAGGCGGCCCTGATCTGGGAACTCTTCCTACTGCTAATTTCTTAACTAAAATACCCCGTTCGTTAGCTAATGCAGACAATACTGCTTCTCCTAAGCCTCCTTCTGGATAATGATCTTCTACTGTCACAACATTCCCATTACAAATCTTCGCGCTGCTGATAATAGCTTCAGCGTCGATCGGTTTAACAGTGAACGGATCCAAAATCCGAACGTGAATATCTTCTTTCTCAAGCTCTTCAGCTGCTTTTAAAGCTTCATGAAGTGTGACTCCAGCTGCTATCACCAGAACCTTATCCTCATTCGATTCTTTTAAAATTTTCGCCTTGCCGACTTCAAAAATTTCATCATTTTCATACAAAACATCATTTGCGGGTCTAGAAGTCCTTATGAAGCAAATCCCTTTCGTATTTGCAGCCAGTTCGACTGATCTCTCCGCACTTACTGCATCACTCGGGTAAAATATCGTCAAACCCGGAATACTCCTAAACATCGCGATATCTTCTAATCCCATTTGGCTAGGTCCATCTTCCCCGATGCTGACTCCGCAATGCGACCCACAAAAATTGACATTGCTCTGAGAAATGGCGCCCATGCGAATCTGATCGAAACACCGCGTTAGAAAAGTCGCGAACGTCGACGCGAACGCAACCGTTCTATCTCTGCAGCAAGCACCGATAGCTACACCCGCTAAATTTTGCTCCGCGATAAAACATTCAATGTATCTATCAGGAAATGCTTTTTTTAACTTTTCGGAATATGTTGAATTTTTAGTATCTCCATCTAAAGCGATTACTCTGTCATTGTCTGCTGCTATTTTAGCCAGAGCAGTGCCATAAGCTAAACGAGTCGCTACTTTATCAGTCTTTTTATAATTCGGAGGCGCTGATAATTTAATATTTTTGATATTCACTTCTGGCGCATCGTCAACAATTGCTTTTGGCTTTGGTATCGGTAATGTATCATTTTTTATCAAGCCAGACAAATGCTTTATTATATTTTCACCTTTTTCTAATAAAGGCTTCCCATGCCAATTATCAAGATCTTCTATTTCCGGAAATCCTTTCCCTTTGAACGTTTGCGCTAAAATAGCAGTCGGTCGTCCTTCTTTCGTTGAAGCTTCATGAAAAGCTTTGCATAAAGATTCAATGCAATGGCCGTCAATTACAGAAATATTAAAACCAAAAGCTTCCAAACGTTTTTTATAAATATCTAAATTATGCTGAAGTGAAGTCGGTTCGGATTGTCCAAGACGATTAATATCAAAAATAACGCATAAATTATCTAAATTATAATGGCTTGCGAAATGTAAAGCTTCCCAAACGGATCCTTCTGCACTTTCTCCGTCGCCAACAATACAATACACTCTGTATGAAGCCCTGTCGAAGTTTTTGCCAACGTACGCCATTCCACAGGCGACTGATAAGCCCTGGCCTAATGATCCGGTCCCAACGTCGATGAAATTTAATCTTGGAGTTGGATGTCCTTCCAAATCGCTGTCGATTTTTCGAAGATTTAGTAAATCTTCAGTAGGAAATAAACCGGCTTCTGCCCAAGCTGCGTATAAAATAGGAGCGGCGTGACCTTTGGAGAGCACTAGTCGATCGCTTGATTTATCCTTGGGGTTGTCGATGCTGTATCTCATCGTGTTGAAGAATAGGACCGATATTATTTCTGCTAGTGAGGCGCATGATGTTGGATGCCCTGATTTGGAGGCGTTCGTCGCTGATACGCTGTGGATTCTTAGTCGGTTAGCGATATCTTGAAGGATTTCAATGTCCGGTTTTTTCAAAAGGTCTTTCATTTTTTTTTTTTAACCTGAAGAAAAAAATTATATTAGAAATTTTTCAAATGCTAAAAAAATGTTTTTGAAAAAATTGAAAAAAATTCTAAAATTCCAGAGTAAAAAACAATTGCAACTAACAAGGGAAGTATTCAACCTCCGAAATTCTGATTTTAAAAATACTTCGCAGGTTTAAGGAAAACATTAGTCTAATACTCGGAAAACTATTTTTAGCGGCCCATTTTGCTTTTAAATCTATCAAAAAAATAGTTGAATATCGTGAATTTTAACCTTATCTGGTCAAAAAATGTTAATAAAATCAAAATTTTTGAAAGAAATTGATCCTTTTCATGATCGTGAGCCCCATTTAACTTAAATATACTCCATAAAATTGATTCTATACAAAAAAAATCAAAAACAGTAAATTTTTGGACCAGATAAGGTTAAAATTCGCGCTTTTCAACTAATTTTTCTAAACACTTAAAAGCAAAATGGGCCGCTGAAAATATTTTTTCGAATATCAGACTAAGGTTTTCTCTAAACCTGCGAAGTATTTTTAAAATCAGAATTTCGGAGGTTGAATACATCCCTTGTAAGTAATTTTAAGAAATTACTGGATCCAAAAAAAATTTGTAATCCCAAAAAAAATCCAATAAAAGAATTTTGAGAAAAAAAAATTAAAAATAATTTTGAAATTATTTAAAAATCTAAAGAAAATTGAAATCACCGAAAATTTAAAATTTCCGAAGAGGAAAAAATCTAGAAAAATGACCAAATTCGAAAAAGGCGTTAAGAAATCCACTTTAATGCAAGAGAGATTTTCAATAAAAATTTAAAAAAAAGATTTCTCTGCATAATTAATATTTCAAAAAATTTCTAAGCCAGAAACTTGAATGGCTCCAAAAAAAAATTGTTTGGAAATGAAATTATTAATTTCAAAAAAAATAGTTAATTCAAAACTTTTACTTACCTTTCAAATATCTTGAAAAAAAATCACAGTTGAAGTCAATTAAAACTTTTTAACGAGGAAACTCTTAGCTCAAACTAAAAGTTTTATTCAAACACCAAAACGATCTAGCTGAGAGGCCTTCTGCGCATGCGCAGTTGAAAGGTATATGCTATACATTTTCGACGCTTTTCAAGGGCTAACAACCCCAGGTAACGGACTGCGGTGCCTCGGTATTTTTATTCTTTTGTAAACTGCATGATCCTAATTTCGGTTTATTCACCTCAAATCATAAATCTACCCCAAACTACGCTTTTGAAATATTGTCAGGAAATATTAACCGCATTTTTTTTCTTATATTTTAGCTTTGAATATAGATTTATACAGAAAGCCAGTATCCCTCAAAAAACACTTCCTTGTAAAAAAACAGGCAAGTTAATCTCCTACTCTCGACGAAAACCAAAATTGTTTCTTCGTTTTCCAGCAGTATCGTGTTTTGCCACAACATTTTCTTTTCTCCGTTCTTGAGGCTGGCTCCTTTCAAAAACGTTTGCTTGTTCTCCTTTTTTAGGAATATTTGTCTTTTTTACATTACTTGCATCCACTGGTTTAGTCATTATGGCAGCAGGTATTTTCGGCTTGACAATGGCAGGCACAACACTTGGAATTTTAGGTGTTTCAGCAAGATACTGTACTGTTTTTCCTCAATTTTTGCTTTTAATCCGTTTTTGAAGCTTGCTTCTGGACTGTTCATTAATTAATAAAGAACCTAGAACTCGTATTTATTTGTATTCTTTGATTCTGCTTACAAGAACCAAAGCTACAATTTTCAAGAAAACTGCAAAACCGCTGACTATAGTCAATCCAGCTCCTGAAAACAAAACCCTTATCAAACCTTTTAATATTCCATCTTCTTCTGCATTCTATTTCTTGTTTGCCTTCCCAGAAGTTATCATTTGGCCGTGATAGTTACATTCCTCTACATTCTCCAAATTTTTTCCATTTTATTTGGTGGACACATACTTACTTATCCGGCGTCACAAGGCTTGAAGCCTTGAAGCTAAGGTACTGATGAACCCTAATTTTTTTTTCAGATTTTTTACTCAATGGGAAAGCATGCCGACTTGAGCTTAAAGTTTTGAGCTTTTCCAAAATTTTGCATAAAAGTTCCTCCAAATTTTGTACAGTTGTTGATAGAGGAAATCTCAAAAGTACTTTTTTGTAGGACATTAATGGGGCTACAATCTGGTCATTTCGATTTTCGTTTATCTTTAGCCGTTTCGAAGATATCGCGGTTAAACTTTGGAAAAATTTCGAAATGTGCATTGGCAACCCGCAACCACACTTCTATAGACTTGTAACACACAGAAATCCATACTGCTGAAATACGGATAAAAATGCGATACAATGATTCGATTTTTACTTGTTATGTTCTCTACGTCATTGCTGGCCAAATTTTGTTGCCCAAATCTTGCTACCAGGCCAAAAAGACCGAAATTGCCAAAAATCCCGAGTAACTGAATAAGACTTATAAGACTTATTTCAATCATTTTTTCTGGCCAATTTTTTGAAAAAGGCAGTAATCAAAACCCTTTGAATAGTGGCTAAAGGTTTAAGTCCACAGCCAGTGGCCGAAAACTAGACATTGGAAGTCACTTTTCATATGGGTCATTCTAAAAAAAAAGTACCTTTTTAAAAGGAATTTTTATTCTAAGAAGAACGACTTTGTTTATTTACTTTTTAAAAAAGTTGGTATTAGTTTTGTACTGGATGTCTTGTTTTTGGCGCTTTTTTTTAAAAATGTTTCTAGCGGACTTAAAAAAGGAAAAAATCAGCATGTTATATGGACAAAAATTTTACAGTTCGTTAATAAGTGGTAAAAAATACTTCCAGAACATATTATTTAGGTTTAGTTAATTTTTTTTTTTCATAGGGACTTGTTCAGTTTCTTTTTCTACGACAGATTTTTGCTTCCGTGGTCTTCCTCCCTTTTTCGGTATTAAAATGGTAATCTCGCCAGCTTTTTCGTTTGATATTTTTCTTTTTGGCGGTCGTCCTCTCCTTTTCGGGGTTCCATCTTCGCAAAAATTCTCCTTTGGTAGTAAAATTTTTTTCCCCGTACCGGTTTTTTTTTCTTCATATGAAACAACTTCTGATTCCGTATCTCTTGTTAAAAGAAATTCCCCTAAGAGATATTTTTTGCATTCACTCTCGCCATCGTTTACGCAATTCATATATGTCAGTCTCTTCATTTTTAAGCTTGTACAATCGCATCTCCAAATATAATGATGAATTCTCATGGTGCCTTTAAATGGTGTCAGATCCTTAAGTATGATTTTTTCTATTTCGTCCATTTCCTCACCCTGGACGACAAAAAATTTAACATTTTCGATATTTTCAGAGAGAGCTTTATTGAGATCTGAAATGTTTTTAATATCCAAGCCGTGGCTAACAAGTTTATCTGCGGTTCTCATTACTACTCCACCGACACCATCAGGAGCCCCCTTACCTGAAATTCATGAACAATGAAAAACAACACCCAGGATCTTTTACTCGATTGCTTTCCTTCGTTTAGTAACTTGTTAAAAAAATCTTTTCTTAGTATGGTCATGAATCAAGAAAAAATTTTAAAAAATTTGATGATTGAAAAAAATTGGAAATAAACCAGGAATAAATTAATGGGGACGAAAAAATTTTTTTACCGTGGCCAGATTCATGAAAGTGCCAGTGAATAGCTTTTTCAGCACGAAAGAGATTTGATAAATAGTTTGCTACCAGCCAGAACAACTGTTTATTTCGATATTGAGAACAGGGACCATCAGAAAAAAAGTGTACTGTTCTGGGCTTCTCCACAATCTGCAGCAAATCTATGGCAATGGGAATAAGATGGGCGCATATAGCGGCTGGGTTATGTTTCAAGTTATCGCTCATGGTGCAGTAAGAAATGGGTTTTATTTCTCCCTCTTGAAAGGCGTATGCTTCAACTGTATGGAGGCTGACTTGATTCCTTGAAGCTCCAAAATGCACCCCTTGTATCTACGGTAAAAAACCCTATACTAAATAAATTAAATTTTAATACAAAGAATTGGAAAAAATTATGAAAATACCTCGGTATTGTATTTACAACCGTAGTTCTCCGAAAAGTCCATATGAACAATCAAATCTCGGCTATTTTAGATTTTTTTTTATTTCTGTCATATTTTCATGTTGATGTTTTATGTTACCTACATGTAACATGTATTTATTTAAATTTTTTTCCAACTCCATGGTTAATTCCTTCTTATTAACTTCCACAATATCTTTTACTGTTTTTTGACACATTTTTTCCTTTTTTTTTTACGATCAGACTAACTTTTTTCGTCACCCATTTCTCGTAGAAGGTGACCCCACCTTCATTAAATTCTAAAAAAGTAATTTTTTTCTTGGAACAATCTGGGCACTTTCTTTCGAGACATTCATCCTTCCCATTTTCACAAGTTAAGGATTGAACTACTTCATGAGGAGAAGATTCTTTCATTATATTTAAAAATTTTAATCTTTTAACGAGAAAAGTAAAATTTTCACAGGTAGCGCACAAGCAGGTATCCCGTTTGCCGACTTCTGGCTCCACAACCCAAAATGGCTTCGATTTGCAGAAATATGAATACGACATTTTCAACCCTGGATTTTTTCTCTTGAACTCTTTAAAGAGTTGTTTTAAGGAACCGTTTAGAAGCCTTTTTTGTTTTTTAATTTTGCCTGCAGTACATATGAAAGCCGTTAAAAATGTATAATTTTATCTGATAGACTTTTTAAATGGAAATGTTTAACAGTTTGAAAATTTTATTCGTCCTACTGCATTTACCTGCTTCGATTTTCTTCTTGTACCTTTCTTTTTCTTTCGCTCTCGCACTTTCTAATTTTTGGGGATCACCTTTTATTTTTTCCCGATATCTCTTGGCTTTTTCCGCTTTTTTCCTCTTGTTTTCGTTCATTTTGCGAGACGATAAACAAATCACAAATAATGGCCGACTATTATTCAAAAATTCAAAATCTGATTTCTACAATCAGGATACCCAACTTTTGTAAAGTAACAACAAAAATTGAGGGTGACGGGAAAGACAAAAAAAACTCTAATTACATCAAAATTTCGTGATAGATTAAAACTATAGTACTTTCAGATTGATATATGCAGTAGTTATAAAATCGCATTTTAGTATTTCAATTTGAAATTTTTTTAGAATTCGATATTATCGAAAAAAAACGATATTGAACGATGATGTGAGGGTGACGGGAAAGACAAATATCACCTAATTTTGCGATTAAAAAGCCAAGATTTTTCATTTATGTAAAATTTTATCCAGGGATATTGTTTTTTAAGCCCTTGTCTTTGATTTAAAAAAAAAAAATAAATTTTTTAATTAATATTTCATGAGATATTGCGCTAAAAGTGAAAAGCTCATTTTTTTAAAGAATGACCCTTCTGCTTGAAAGGAAATTGCAGAAAATGAAATGTATTGTTTCCTTGGTCTCACAATTCTGATGGGAATTATTCAAAAGCCACATACCAGTGATTATTGGAGTACAAACGATATCATGCAGACGCCTATTTTTTTATTTATTTATTTATTTATTTATTTATTTAAATTTTAATTGGGTAATGGCTCGCGATCGCTATAAAGTTATCTTGAGGTGCCTTCATTTTGCAGATGAAAAGAAAAGGAAAAAAGATGACCGCCTCGGTAAAATTAGAGTTGTTTTAGACGAACTGAAAAATGCGAACTCTACTAATTTTGAGCCCTTTGAGCATTTGTCTATTGACGAGAGTCTCGTCGGATTTAAAGGAAGATTTGTCTATAAACAATATGTCCCTCTTAAAAGGGCGCGATTTGGGATTAAAATATTTTTAATTTGTCACTGCAAAACGGGTTATGTTCTTGATTGCATACCTTATGTCGGGAAACAAACAGATTTAGATTTTAAAGAGGACCATGATGTTCTTGGACAACCTGGGATGGTCGTAGCAGCCCTAATGAAGCCTTTCTTTAATAGAGGGCACAAGTTATTTGTTGATAATTTTTATACATCACCCGGATTGGCTGAATTTCTTTTAGAAAAAAATACAAACATATGTGGAACTGTACGAGAAAATCGTAAGGGCTTACCGAAGCAAAATCTTAAAAATTTGATAGAACCTTCCTTTTAAGCCTATTTGAATTCATGCATAATCTCGTCTCGATCTGTTGCGTCGTTCTCCCAAAATTTCGGATACAAAAAAGCTACAGACACCCAACCAACCAACCAACAAACCAGACGCACAGACATTTTTAAATATTGCTATTTTCGAACTATTCAGACCCAAAGGAGTGAAAAAAAATCAAAAAATTGAAAGTGAATTTTTTTCAATCAAAAAATTGAAAGTGAATTGCTTTATCTGACTTCGTCGATAAAGCAAAAAATTAGAAAAGGGCGAGGTTGAGTGGTTTTATACAAAAAATCTGCTATTTTGTAGATGGCATGATAAAAAGATCGTGAATTTTTTAAGTACTATGCACCCAAAAGAGCTTGAACGTATAAGAAGGCGAAAAGGGGAAGTTTTTGCTCCCATCATGGTTAGAGATTACAACCGGTTCATGGGTGCTGTCGATCTGGTTGATATGATGTTGAGCTTCAGTAGCCCTCAGCGTAAAACACGTAAATGGTACAGAAAGCTGTTCCTCCATTTATTTGGGGTTCAAATTAGAAATGCTTTTATTGCCCATCGAATTATTAAAAAGGATAATAAATTAACATTCAGGAAATTTAAATTAGAGTTGATAAGGCAAATAATTGAAGATTTCGCCGATCTGAACCCACCTAAACCTGGTAGACCAGCCTCTTCTACCAGCGTTACTTCAGAAAGACTTTGGGATAGACATTTTATTGAGGAAACAACGGCATATAGGGATTGCAAGTTATGCAGCAAACGAGGAAACGCCGAAAGGAAAGTAACAAAATTTAGATGCTTAGACTGTAAATTATATTTATGTATTCCCTGTTTCAAGACTTATCATACGGAAAAGTAAGTCTAAATCGGCGTTCTCTTTGTTTTTCTGACCGGTCTTCTTTTGTTTTAAGTTAATTTATCGTAATATTCTCATTTCACTTCTAGGAACAGTAGTCGTAGTTCTGAGTATTGCCTGCATCAAATCAATGAATAAATTCTCTGAATTTTTATTTGGGCCTTAACAGCTCAATGAGTTGTAATAAAATTCAAAATAATAAATGTTGGCATGTTGTTATAATTAAAACTTTTTATATTTTTAATGATTACTTACAGTAATTGTTACATTATACAATTTACAAAAAAAACCACAATTTTTTCTCGGCATAAAGTATATGCATTGCAAACGGCCTAATTGAATTTCAGAAGGATTTTACATTCATATTATTGTTACCTTTTGTCGTGGAGGTCACAAAGTTAGGATATTCGGTTTTTCTAATCTTCAGATTCAGATTTTACATATTTACCCCATAAGTTAAATATAATTTACTTCTATGCAAAAAATAAGCATTATAAATTTTTAAAATTCATTGGCCTCAATTTTTCTCATATAGGCCTAAATACTAGTATATAGTTAGTGATTAAGGATGATTTGATAAAAACATTTCGAATCTTTCAGATAAAAGCTAGTTCATTCCGTGAATTAATTCTGAAATAAACGCATGAGCCCGCATAAAACTAGCCTCCCATAAGCTAAACATAGGCGATGGTTTTTTTACTTTTTTTTAAGAAAACAGCCCCAGTTTCTTCCTTTAAGGCTTAAAATTAAAAATATACCAAAATATACCGAATTCAAATGTCAACAATGCGAAAAAAAGCATTTAGAAGGAAATGTGCTGCGTTTTGTCTATCCTAATGACCAGAGGGGGTTTTAACGCTGCGATTGCATTCTCCACTTCTTGTGGGTAAATATTATATAGAAATATAAAAAATTAAAATTCCGTCGCGAAGATGCACAGAGCATACTCCATATTCCGTAGTAGAAAGGTTAATGATTAAAAAGATTGCTAAATTACAGGAAAGATTTGACGGCTTCAACAATTCCTTTAGAATTAATCCCGAAAAGTTCTAATAATGCATCAGGCGGCCCTGATCTGGGAACTCTTCCTACTGCTAATTTCTTAACTAAAATACCCCGTTCGTTAGCTAATGCAGACAATACTGCTTCTCCTAAGCCTCCTTCTGGATAATGATCTTCTACTGTCACAACATTCCCATTACAAATCTTCGCGCTGCTGATAATAGCTTCAGCGTCGATCGGTTTAACAGTGAACGGATCCAAAATCCGAACGTGAATATCTTCTTTCTCAAGCTCTTCAGCTGCTTTTAAAGCTTCATGAAGTGTGACTCCAGCTGCTATCACCAGAACCTTATCCTCATTCGATTCTTTTAAAATTTTCGCCTTGCCGACTTCAAAAATTTCATCATTTTCATACAAAACATCATTTGCGGGTCTAGAAGTCCTTATGAAGCAAATCCCTTTCGTATTTGCAGCCAGTTCGACTGATCTCTCCGCACTTACTGCATCACTCGGGTAAAATATCGTCAAACCCGGAATACTCCTAAACATCGCGATATCTTCTAATCCCATTTGGCTAGGTCCATCTTCCCCGATGCTGACTCCGCAATGCGACCCACAAAAATTGACATTGCTCTGAGAAATGGCGCCCATGCGAATCTGATCGAAACACCGCGTTAGAAAAGTCGCGAACGTCGACGCGAACGCAACCGTTCTATCTCTGCAGCAAGCACCGATAGCTACACCCGCTAAATTTTGCTCCGCGATAAAACATTCAATGTATCTATCAGGAAATGCTTTTTTTAACTTTTCGGAATATGTTGAATTTTTAGTATCTCCATCTAAAGCGATTACTCTGTCATTGTCTGCTGCTATTTTAGCCAGAGCAGTGCCATAAGCTAAACGAGTCGCTACTTTATCAGTCTTTTTATAATTCGGAGGCGCTGATAATTTAATATTTTTGATATTCACTTCTGGCGCATCGTCAACAATTGCTTTTGGCTTTGGTATCGGTAATGTATCATTTTTTATCAAGCCAGACAAATGCTTTATTATATTTTCACCTTTTTCTAATAAAGGCTTCCCATGCCAATTATCAAGATCTTCTATTTCCGGAAATCCTTTCCCTTTGAACGTTTGCGCTAAAATAGCAGTCGGTCGTCCTTCTTTCGTTGAAGCTTCATGAAAAGCTTTGCATAAAGATTCAATGCAATGGCCGTCAATTACAGAAATATTAAAACCAAAAGCTTCCAAACGTTTTTTATAAATATCTAAATTATGCTGAAGTGAAGTCGGTTCGGATTGTCCAAGACGATTAATATCAAAAATAACGCATAAATTATCTAAATTATAATGGCTTGCGAAATGTAAAGCTTCCCAAACGGATCCTTCTGCACTTTCTCCGTCGCCAACAATACAATACACTCTGTATGAAGCCCTGTCGAAGTTTTTGCCAACGTACGCCATTCCACAGGCGACTGATAAGCCCTGGCCTAATGATCCGGTCCCAACGTCGATGAAATTTAATCTTGGAGTTGGATGTCCTTCCAAATCGCTGTCGATTTTTCGAAGATTTAGTAAATCTTCAGTAGGAAATAAACCGGCTTCTGCCCAAGCTGCGTATAAAATAGGAGCGGCGTGACCTTTGGAGAGCACTAGTCGATCGCTTGATTTATCCTTGGGGTTGTCGATGCTGTATCTCATCGTGTTGAAGAATAGGACCGATATTATTTCTGCTAGTGAGGCGCATGATGTTGGATGCCCTGATTTGGAGGCGTTCGTCGCTGATACGCTGTGGATTCTTAGTCGGTTAGCGATATCTTGAAGGATTTCAATGTCCGGTTTTTTCAAAAGGTCTTTCATTTTTTTTTTTTAACCTGAAGAAAAAAATTATATTAGAAATTTTTCAAATGCTAAAAAAATGTTTTTGAAAAAATTGAAAAAAATTCTAAAATTCCAGAGTAAAAAACAATTGCAACTAACAAGGGAAGTATTCAACCTCCGAAATTCTGATTTTAAAAATACTTCGCAGGTTTAAGGAAAACATTAGTCTAATACTCGGAAAACTATTTTTAGCGGCCCATTTTGCTTTTAAATCTATCAAAAAAATAGTTGAATATCGTGAATTTTAACCTTATCTGGTCAAAAAATGTTAATAAAATCAAAATTTTTGAAAGAAATTGATCCTTTTCATGATCGTGAGCCCCATTTAACTTAAATATACTCCATAAAATTGATTCTATACAAAAAAAATCAAAAACAGTAAATTTTTGGACCAGATAAGGTTAAAATTCGCGCTTTTCAACTAATTTTTCTAAACACTTAAAAGCAAAATGGGCCGCTGAAAATATTTTTTCGAATATCAGACTAAGGTTTTCTCTAAACCTGCGAAGTATTTTTAAAATCAGAATTTCGGAGGTTGAATACATCCCTTGTAAGTAATTTTAAGAAATTACTGGATCCAAAAAAAATTTGTAATCCCAAAAAAAATCCAATAAAAGAATTTTGAGAAAAAAAAATTAAAAATAATTTTGAAATTATTTAAAAATCTAAAGAAAATTGAAATCACCGAAAATTTAAAATTTCCGAAGAGGAAAAAATCTAGAAAAATGACCAAATTCGAAAAAGGCGTTAAGAAATCCACTTTAATGCAAGAGAGATTTTCAATAAAAATTTAAAAAAAAGATTTCTCTGCATAATTAATATTTCAAAAAATTTCTAAGCCAGAAACTTGAATGGCTCCAAAAAAAAATTGTTTGGAAATGAAATTATTAATTTCAAAAAAAATAGTTAATTCAAAACTTTTACTTACCTTTCAAATATCTTGAAAAAAAATCACAGTTGAAGTCAATTAAAACTTTTTAACGAGGAAACTCTTAGCTCAAACTAAAAGTTTTATTCAAACACCAAAACGATCTAGCTGAGAGGCCTTCTGCGCATGCGCAGTTGAAAGGTATATGCTATACATTTTCGACGCTTTTCAAGGGCTAACAACCCCAGGTAACGGACTGCGGTGCCTCGGTATTTTTATTCTTTTGTAAACTGCATGATCCTAATTTCGGTTTATTCACCTCAAATCATAAATCTACCCCAAACTACGCTTTTGAAATATTGTCAGGAAATATTAACCGCATTTTTTTTCTTATATTTTAGCTTTGAATATAGATTTATACAGAAAGCCAGTATCCCTCAAAAAACACTTCCTTGTAAAAAAACAGGCAAGTTAATCTCCTACTCTCGACGAAAACCAAAATTGTTTCTTCGTTTTCCAGCAGTATCGTGTTTTGCCACAACATTTTCTTTTCTCCGTTCTTGAGGCTGGCTCCTTTCAAAAACGTTTGCTTGTTCTCCTTTTTTAGGAATATTTGTCTTTTTTACATTACTTGCATCCACTGGTTTAGTCATTATGGCAGCAGGTATTTTCGGCTTGACAATGGCAGGCACAACACTTGGAATTTTAGGTGTTTCAGCAAGATACTGTACTGTTTTTCCTCAATTTTTGCTTTTAATCCGTTTTTGAAGCTTGCTTCTGGACTGGCCTCAACGCTTCTTGCTTCTGCAAGAGCTTCTGCAGAAGCTTGCTTCTGGACTGGCTTCTGGATAAAAGGCTGGTCGGTAAGCCTCCAGATCTCCTCATTAGTCTTAACACGTACTTGTCCGGTAACAGGATTGCCCTCCTCAGCACCTTATTCTCGAAGGACTCCTGAGCTCGCAGCCGCACAAAACAGCGGGGCGTAGGACGGAGAAGTTGGTGGACACATAATTAACCAAAAAAACTGGCCAAGTAGTATTATAAACTGCCACTATCATTCCCCACATAATTATATCTCCTCAAATGTAATCCATTTCCTTTTCGTGAACATGCAAATTTGCACTCACTCCGAAAATCCTTTAATCAAAACAAAAAAACATTAAGGAGTTGTTCATTCAATTATAAAAAAACATTATTTTTCTTTCCTTAACTTTTGAAGAGCAATTTCCTTTATTGTAACAATTCTTACTCAGCAATTACGAGCACTGTTGCTGCGATTGCATAAGTAAAAACACAAGAACATGTTTGATTTTAAAAAGAAAGAGATATTAAAATTATTTAGGGGCACGGAGTGCCCCCAGCCAAGTTAAGAGAAAAAACGACTTTAAGCGAAAACCGACTGCAAATACCCCGACTGTCCTATCATCCAACCTGCAAACAAAGGGCACTCCACTCGCCCCTATTTACTCCTGTCACTACATGGCCGGTTTCAGACCTCTCTAGCTCCTAAAATAATAGAGCCACTTTATTTTTTTTTTCACTGTCATATTACCGCTTCCCTTCTGAGAAAGTGTTTTAAGTTACAGCTTTTTATCTTTAACGGTTTTCGAGATTTAAGGGCCTAAACTTACCGATTTTGAGCGTCAGATATATATATATATATATATATATATAGAGAAGAAGAATAGCGATGATCATAATGTTTGGCCTCTTCAGAGTGACTTAGGAGGTTGAAATTAAGCCTGGTTATAGTTTCTAATAAGTAATGAAAGGAAAAATTGCAAAATGCTAAAAAACTTTTATGGGGGGCAGAAAAAAGCTGATTTTTCCTGTTCCCCTGCAGAATCCTGACTATACTACCGGGTAAAAAGGTGTTAATGCATTGTGTAGTGGAACAAGTGCAAAAAGGCAACAAATGCTTCCTTTTGTTGTTTTCGTAGGTTTATTTTATTGTCTTCTTTGTTCGTTTTTCAAAAGATTCAAAACTTTTTTTTTTTTTTTTTTTTTTTTAAATATTAATTTTAAGGAAACGGAACAAAGTCGCCGAAAATTTGTCTATTACTTTTTTAAAAAATTGGCCGATTTTTTGTAAAGTGATTAAAAAATAATAATAACTAATTTTTGATGACCCCCATATCAAATTTTACCATCCGGATAAAATTCAGAATTTTTTTGGAGGCACAAAAAAAGAGGAATTCGCACCTAATCCTGATCGTGAAAAATGTCTCTGTTCCTAAGTTTGGTTGCTGTTGCACCTAAAACTGATCCTTGAAATCATATGAATGAAAAATTGTTTTTGGGCCGAAATTAATGGCGAAAATTCTGTCTTCGGGTTTTTGAGGTCGAGGATTTTGGATCTGATGAGATCGGGAATTCAAAATTTTCAATTTCTCATTTTTTTACTCTTTACACTTTAGCAGGAGTGCCAAACTAATATTTGCATTATAACTTAGTGCCTCTATAGTGATTATTGCGAATTTCATACTTTGCTATGTTGCCTTATTTTGCAAGCTTTTTTAACGATTGGTCAGGCTTTGGTGCTCGGTCAGCCACTGGTGCTTTTACCTACACAGGGTTTTTTGGCAAGTCCACTAGCCTCTAGTTTTCAGGACGCTAGCATTATTCATGCCTGATTGGTAACTTCAGCGGTTATATCCTTTTGGAAGAAATTAGCATATGCTTTACTGAGTTTTATTGCCTATTACGCACGATGATAGTGAACGGACTGTAGTTTAATTTTTTTAAAACTTTATTCCATTCTTTTACCCTTTTTTTATGAAACGGAGTTTTGACTGATTTTATTAAAAGCCATAGTGGTTAATGCAAACATTTGTTTCTCAAGAATGTAAAAAATTTTTCTATTCTAGTTTCTTAAGGCCAACATTTAGGTATTGATATTGATACGGGTGAAATAAAGTAGAAAACGAAGAAAAAGGTGGAAGAAGACTTGTGAAGAAAGAATGCGAAAAGGCGAAAAGTAAAAAATAATTGGTTTATGCGGTCTATGACCATTGACCAGATGTTTTTGGGGTCTATGAATCCTTGTAAAGAAAGGATAAAAGCAAATTAGTTCCTTCCTTTCTGACAAACAACGCAACAAAAATTTCTTAATTTAAATGGTATAAGTGAATGCACTAACGCCTTTACAAAAACAAATGATATCCCTCAAAAAACACTTCCTTGTAAAAAAAACAGCCAAGTTAATCTCCTACTCTCGACAAAAACCAAAATTGTTTCTGCCAATCATCTTGCAAAAAACCTGCAAGTTTCTGCCCTTTAAAGTTCTGATATCAAAAAGGGCAGCCAAGTATCCTAAAAATAACCGAATGTTTCTGCCTTCAAAAGCCATGATATCAAAAAGGGCAGCCAAGTATCTGAAAATAGTTAAATGTTTCTGCCCTTAAAAGCCATGATATCAAGAAGGGCAGCCAAGCTTTTTTAATGACAGCTTTTGTTTAAAATGCCATTTCTTTACAAAATAACTTGGCCGCTTTTCCCCTAATCTTATTTCCCTTGCAAAAATACTTTTAATAACAAGCATCACTTTAACAAGGTTGAAAACTTACGAAAAATGGAAGATGGGATCCCAAGGTAATTGAAAATCCAGTACCCACACCAATCAAATAAGCCTGACTTTCATTTTTTCAAATATTCAGGCTTCCAGTTGCCATTACTTTCAGGTTCCGGCTAGATCGGTATGGTCTTCGCTTAAAAATTAATTTCCGTCGTCCATTTGAGCGAGTTTCAACATTACAATATATCGTAAGCTCTATTTTAACTTCTCAAATATAGATTAAAGTTAAATTTTAGCGAGCGCAAAATTGCAAGCCACATGTAAAAACCTTAGAAACCGCACAACAGGCCTTCTCATTTAGTTAGTAGTTTATCTCGTTAAGAAAAAGCGGCCAAGTTATTTTGTAAAGAAATGGCATTTTAAACAAAAGCTGTCATTAAAAAAGCTTGGCTGCCCTTCTTGATATCATGGCTTTTAAGGGCAGAAACATTTAACTATTTTCAGATACTTGGCTGCCCTTTTTGATATCATGGCTTTTGAAGGCAGAAACATTCGGTTATTTTTAGGATACTTGGCTGCCCTTTTTGATATCAGAACTTTAAAGGGCAGAAACTTGCAGGTTTTTTGCAAGATGATTGGCAGAAACAATTTTGGTTTTTGTCGAGAGTAGGAGATTAACTTGGCTGTTTTTTTTACAAGGAAGTGTTTTTTGAGGGTAAAATTACTCTTCTCGCGCACCCCACCCAAACGTGAAATTTTTTTTCCGGCCAAAAAAAATCACAATGAATCCGGTTATTTTGGCTAAATAATGATATCATCTTGATCACGATCTTGACCATTTCTGGGTTTTCGAGCATTTTTACAGGAAGCCTTTTTGGTCAACTCCTAACCAAACTCGAGACTTTTAATTTGTTTCGATTATTATGCCAAAAGAATCATCAGTTTAATAATTATCTAATATCCGCGATAGGAAACGCGCGCAAAAAAAAAAAGTTCTCGCCGGGGTTAAACAAACAAAAGAAATGGAGAACATGCGAGTTTGCTTTTACAATATGGATTTTTTTTAAATCGCGAAATCAAATCGGGCCTAATTTCAATTGATAGACTCAAGAAAAAAAAAGAGCCGGCTTTAAAGAAAAGAAAACGATCTCTCATGATATGCGTTATTGTATTTTATTTCACGTTTTTGTTACATATTAATCCGGAAACAATAATAGGAAAATTAAAAAATTTATGTCACAAGTTGTTCTGTTGAAAGATGAGATGGTTGCCCCCCAGCTGAACTAATACTTATTTCTTTTGATTGTGCCGGAAAGAAAAGAGAAATAAAAAGTATTACTCAGCAATTTACAAGAGATTTACATGAGAGTTTAAATTATATCATCTATTCAATATGCGCTGTGTTTCATGGATGAAATGCTTTTATAGATTTGAAAAATGTAAGAATGGATAAGAAAATGTGAGATGAAAGAAATGCAAAAAAAGGTGGTTATGAGTAGTGAGTAGTCAGGATTTTTAATAAAAATTGGGAGTAAAAGTTTCAAGTTTCAACGTGAGAATAATGGACCAGTTTTGTGGAATAGGGAGCGATAATGAGCCTAGCTCGAATCCAAAATTAGAAGACTTGCGTTGGGCTGACCATCCTTGCACAGAAACACAAATCAGGTGTGTACGTCTTTAAGACGTCATCTTGCACACTGGGTGTAAGCTTGCCGAGATTGATGTTGGGTGATTAATTGAAGATGTTGGCACCCGCAAATTTAGGATATTAGGTGACGTTGAAGTTGAAGCAACCAGACTAACGATGGTCGTCGCCATAAAGTTGAAAACGATAGCTGACTCGTAGCTGATGACGATACAGTTATCACGGGGTTCTGCGTAGAAGCGTTAACTAATGGTGACGTACTTGGAGCTGTCGATGTAATCATAGTGACTGGTGGTTCGAAGCTCCCTCTACCAGTCGTGGAATTCATCAGGGACTGGGCTTCAAAAATTTCCTTTTGCTATTTATTTATTATTTATTTATTTTTACGATAAGCAGAAGAGGGTTAGTGAGCCCGACAAGGAAGCTATAACCATATGTCTTCTGCTTAGCTTGTTTTGAGGGAACAGTGTTCCCAGCAACTTAGTCCGATTTCTAGCCAGTTGCAGGTTTCTTTTTGAGTCTTATAGGTTCCCCATGCTCCATTGTCCGCGCAGGGGCTATTTTTCCCCCTTTGGGCTCCTGACACTTTAGGTTTTCCTGAAAGGTGTAGCCTATTGGTGCCTGATGCCGCATGTCGGAACATCTATTCAATCTGCTCCGCCGCCACCGCCGAAGAAGAGTTTGATGGTGATTTTGTTGGGTCACTCGGTCCTGAGTCAGGGTTTTTCGGCCCCTGTCTCTTTCCAAGCAGTACCCTCAGTTACTGGGGGCAGTACCCCCTTTTGGGTTAGGGGTTTGATCCACCGGTTCTCCCCCTTGGCTTTCTGACTGAGGTTGTTGGGATGGAGTTGCTTCACCTGGATTATGCCCCAGTGGGCATAATTCCCACGAGTAGGGGGGGGGGAAGTAGGTCGATGCCCGCAGAGCCCCCCAATACGAGCACAAGGCATTCAATACAAGGGGGTGTCGCCTGGTGCTCCCAGGGGGAAAATAGTTTGAGACGATGAGTTTAGACACGCTCCGCCATTCAGACCTCAGCACGATATCCCATACACCTTGTCTTCCGTGCACCGTTGCCCCTTTAGCCCACGGGGTTAAGGAGCCCTATGGTTTCCAGGCCTCACCACGGGGAGTTAAGGGTCGGGTTTTGAGGCCCTCCTTTTGCTAATTAAAATCGAAATCCGTTGTTGCTGACACGGAATTCAGCTGGAAAAGCAGTCGCTGATCTAACTTTAGCTAGTCTGCAAATTAGAACCTGCCGAAGAGGCAAATGGCGCTACTGCCCGGGTCTAATGCTCGCATAATCAGATTGCTTAGACTGCGCTTTATTGACACCATCAGCAGATTTGAATTGTTACAGGGAAAAGGACAAAAACAAAGGGAAGGAAGATAAAGGTTCAGGAAATAAGAATCTCAAGGGCCGGCAGGAGAAGATAGCCACTTGGCTATCGCAGGCAGGTGCGCCAATAGCATTGAAGAACTCACACCTTAAACCTCACAAAAAATTCCCCACATAATTGGAAAGAGCACATCTTAAACCGCTTATATTCTAAAGACCTTTCATCACGGACGACAAGTTTTTTCTAACTGAACTTAAAACAAAAGTAGATATTTAAAACAGATAAAAAAACGTCACTTGATTAATAATAAACATTGAAAACCCGCCTATGCAAATAATTTTTAACGTTACACACATTTGTATTCTTATACCAACGCATAAGTCTTCAGTTATACTTAAACATGTGATAGTGGTAAAGTGATAAAAAACAAAAAGTAAGGAAGTAAAAAAAAAAAAATTACCGGGAACTCCAACAAGTGCAATTTTAAAAAAAACCATTTCGTGTTAATAAACTCAACCCTTTCATTATTTAAAAAAAAATTCAATTGAGTGAGTCAGTTCGCTGAACTTTTTTCCCCCTCGTGATTAATTTTTTGTCTAATATTCTCCCTTATTTCGCTAACTAACCCATGGGCAACGTGACGATCGAATTTCGTGTGACGCATGCGACATGCGGTGTCGCGCGCGTCGCCGCATTACCAAACTTTGAAAACCCTTAATTTAAAAAGGAAAAAAATTATTTGCTTTCGCCTTCGGCGAAAAATTCTATTAATATTCAATTTAAATAAGTAAATAATATCTAAATATTTCAAATTAGGCTGAATGATATACGAAAAAAATGCAGATAAAGAAACGGTCAAAAGTTAACAGTTTTAGTATTTACATGTTGGCAGTACTTAACACAATCGCTCAATATCAGTAAAGCTTATTTTCATATGCTGTAGCGATCGTACAACGTTCATATTTTTCGCTTTTCAATGTGATTCGCAAACATCTTACGTTCGTTTAAATAATTTGTACAATTTTTACGGTTTAGTGAGTAGCCAAGTGAACGGTAATTACTGATAATCCGAGATTTAAACGTGTGATATTGTTTTCTCAGCTTTGAAAAAAAAAAGCTGCCACGCTTTTTGTTTTAATAACATTGAGAATGTTTTTCTTTGAAATACTCGTCGCTTTATAATTGTCAACAAATAATATTTATTGTGTTTTAATAATTGAGTTTAATTTATCTGGGAATGGTTACGGCGCGTTTGATAAAGTACCCGCAATATGGATAATTCCAGAAGGTTCGTCAGCTAATTAGGCCTAATCTCACCTGTTACGTTGTTTTATTTTTATATTTTAGACGGAGTTCATTCGTTATGAAGTAAACTTATCGGTTTGTGATAAAAGTCAAGGGGCAAATTTTTTTTAAAAATAGGAAACTGTTTTGATAATTGGTACTTATCAATGCTTTTGTTTAAGGAGTAATTATAGATTTCTGAGAAAATGATTAGCGACGATTTGAAGAGCGATTCTGGCGTGAAATTGGTTTGTTTATATGGTTTTTAAGTGAATATTTTTAGCACTTTCTTCTTTTATTTAATAATTCTCGTAGTATTATCTGACTTGTCAGTTGATGGTTCAGTTTGCTGGGTAGCTGGAAATTACTCGAGTGTTCGATTCATTTACTTCTTTCAACCTCCTGCCATCCACTCCTGAAGTTAAGTCTCTCTCAGACATTGTCGACTGCCATACTTTATTCTCTTGGGTTTTCTGCATCCAACTGGATCCCGCAATTTATTTAATAACATCATTCCAGCTTTTCTGGGGCCTACCAGTTTCTTCTTGGTGCGCAAGGTCTGCGGTGCATGTCAGTTGACGGTTCAGTTTGCTGGGTGACTGGAAATTACTCGAGTGTTCGATTCATCTACTTGTTTCAACCTACTGCCTTCCACTCCTGAAGTTAAGTCTCTGGGCTGCATCTTCTTAGATTAGAGCCTCCTTCCATTGGTCGGGCAGTTCTTCCGCCTCCGATATTTCCGATATAAGCTAGTGCAATACTTCGCATGCTGCAAGATCGCCTTGTTTCCACACTCTCCTAGGATTTCTTCAGCTCCATTTGCCCTCCAAGATTCCAGTTTCTTTCACCTTTTCGAGAGAAATGGGAGGTTGCTCGGTATTACCGTCTAGCTGCTGTACAGGAGGCAATGGATTTGCCGGTAGATGGATGTTCAACAGATCTTCAAAGTACTCGTTCCATCTTTCAAGAATCTAATGCGGATCGGTCAATAGATCTCCAGTTGTAGACCTGATAATTCCTGAGATGGGTTGGAACCCTTTCCTTAAATTTTTCAGGCGTCGAAAAAACTGGCGACTATTCCTCGAATTACTCTCGGTTTGAAGTTCTTCCACCAGACGCGCTTCGAACTACTTCTTTTTCGCCTTTTATCATTTGGCAGCTTTTACTTAAACGGCGATTAGGCCGCGGTATCAGTGTCGCAAAATTTTTCCTGAACGAATCCGATTATTTAGCCAGACTGAAGTAAAATCCTGATTATTGAAAGGCGATTCTAACTCATATTTTTAGTCTCTGCAAGAATTTAATCAGTATTTCAGAATATTTTAAAGATCTTCAGTTTCCCAGACGTTGAGTAATTATAATAACTCCCTCGCTTTCTTTATGATAGTTCAGTCTAGACTTCTCCATACAGGTTATAACCTGTCTGAGCTGTTCTTTTCTATTACTGCGACATATCAGGAATATTTAATGACCTTCCGGTCTTCTCTGTGATTGGCACGCCTTGCGGATATCACTAGCTTCGAGCGTAAATGAATTGGAGACTTCCAGTCCGTAATTCTCACAGCTTCCTCCGCTGCACTCTCCCCATCTCCAACCTTTACCGTATGTTATCGACCCACAGCATCCTAACCCACATTCTCCAATTTTTCTAGGTGAAGGCCAAGACCATACGACGCCTTTACAAAAATTGGCACGCGTCTCGAATTTTTCGTAAGAGACCAAAATCCTTCTCACATAAAATCGATCAACCATTCCATTGAATTATCAAAAATGGAAATCTAAAACCTCCTTCATTCTTGCATCATTCCTAGTAATAAAATTTTACGCTTCTTATAAAAGTGCAACCTCTCAGTGCATCTCGATGGCAAATCTCACGCCGCAACACTTGATATACTCCATTTCAAAAACTAACCATTTCACTTTCAGGTTCCTTGAATCACTTTTTATCAAAGACATTATCAATTAAACCAATTTCACATTAGAAACCAAAGATAAAATCGACAAGTTTAAATTTTTTTTTCTCTTTCTTCTTCTATCATTGACTTCCGAGGAATATTTTCGCCTTTCAGGCACGAAATGGGTGTTGCTCGTTTTGATTTTTTTTCTCCCTTTCATCAAAACTTATTGTTCCTATCTTGAATGCAGAAAATATCTAATTTCAGGTTATCCGAATTTAATCGAACTTGCCCTTTATTTTACGCCTCTCCCCTCACGTTATTATTAATATAGGCCCAGCGAGGAATCGAAAATTAACACGGAGGCACCCCTCGAAGCCCTTTGATCATTTCTGACCGTTCGCATGCGTTTTAGTGAAAGTGTTTCGAATCATTTTAATAAAACACCCGCCTATTATAATTAATGTTGACAATTAAAGCGACCTTCCTTACATTTATTTATTTCAACAGTGATGTATAAAAGAGTTAAGATGATTTTGCAACGGAAAAATTTTTGAAAATGATGGAATACGAATTTATCGATGAGGATAACGATGAGAGGAGCATGCTGCAAGGTAAGATTATAAAAAAATAAAGGATGCGAAGTAGTTTAAGCTTTATATATGCATGCTTAAGAATTAATTTTTTGTTTCAACGTTGATTTATGTGAGATAATTTTATTTTTATTATGATAATAATGATCGAGTTCTTTGCAAAAAGAGGGGAGAATATTGTTTTATGGACTTTAGTGCCTAAGGTTGGCGTATGAATTTATGAATTTTTGAATTTTAATGCCGGAGACTTGTTTTGTAATTATTTCCTTTTTTAAAATATTTTAATGATTATTTTCCGCTTGTGTTTAAAAGGATTCGCAGAAAATTTAAATAGAGTGAAAAATTCGAATAGCACTGGCGCCTGGGAATAAATAGAGGAAAAAAATTGAAGAGAAGAATTTTTTTTAAAAATGCAAACTTTTTACTGTTTAAGTGGGTGCTCCCCCCCCCCCCCCCCCCCCCCCCCTCCCTCCGAAAAAAATTTCTGGATTCGTCGTCGAATAGGAAATGATTTAGGTAAAAATACCAAAAGCAGCGCGCCAAGGCGACTGCCGAATCCCACTAGAGTCGTTTTTATTTATTTAAAAAAAATTGGCTCATACTCTAAGAAGAAAGGGGTGAACTATTGACTAGTCCATAAGGGCTCTGTCTTCTCAGAAAGCGGGTGAAAATTTTTTCTAGTTGAAATCTGAAATTTCGAAAATTTGTTTTAATTTTCTATGAAAAATACGCCAGTTCCGCTGTTTCCATTTTTTTTTTAAATTTAAAATTCAAATATTTCAGAGGAGTTTTTAAAAACTGCAAGAGCAAAAAAAAGCGCTTTTGTTCGAAGGGACACCGGGATTTTTCCCGGTAGCCAGGTGGGCAGATCCATGCCTCTTTTATTGTAAAAGAAATTTTAGGACATTTTGAGTTACAAAGATGAAAATAGATAAAAGGAGACTGCAGAATCACATTAGAGCTGTTTTTATTTATAAAAACAAATTGACTCGCACTGTAAGAAGACGGGGTGAACTATTGACTAGTCCACAAGTGCCCTAACTTCTTAATAGTTGATAAAATGTATGATTCTGATAGGTTTTTTTGCATAGATTACGAATTTATTTTTGAAAATTCTCTACCACGTTAAGTTTTGCCATAAAAGTCCGAGAAACGTCAAAACGACCTATTTTTAAGGTCTTTAAAGTCTCCCCTACCATTTTTTTAAAAATTCAAAATAGTTCCCATAAAATGTAAAACTTATTCTATGATTCCGACACTGGTTACAAAATTTCTCTATTTTTTTTTTTTTCGTTTTTGAGAAAATCCACTGACGGCGCCAGAAAAAAATTCTGGATGGGGCCAAGACTGGGCCACAAAATCTCATGTGGGGCCAAACTCTAAGAGTGTTACATTACAGCGATGTTACTGTTTTTCCCAAATAGGGGAAGCCAAAGTGAAGCCCTGAGAAAATTCGATTTTGCCAACTTTAAAGTTCCACTAGCCACGAGGGGTGATCAAAACTCTTTAATCCATCCAAAAAAAGACTAACTCCAAAATTTAGCAATTACTCATTACTCCCATTTAATTCGCCGCAAAAAAAAATATAATTAATATGTTGCATTAACGCAACCTATAAAATTAAACGTCGGCTAAAATATAAGTACAAGTTAATTAAACGGGTTGTTATTATATTATGACAGTCTAATTGAAATTAAAAAAAACATTTAGCTCTCAAAAATCAAATAGGCAAATCATTTAAATCTTCTGCACAGGATGTTAAAATTATTTTAACTTTCTAGCTAAATGATGCATTTTAAAAAAAAAAAATAATTAAGTTTTTTTAACTCTAACACTTATGGCAATTAAGGTTTTTAAGACATCCTAAAATTAAATATCATTTAAGACGAACTATAGTTTAAAGCTTTTTATAAGCATTTTCACTTTAAAGGAAAAAATTTTGCATATTTTGATTAAATAATGTAAATCAAAAAAAAAGGGAAAGAATATCGAATGCTCTCATCGTTTTCCCTTCGATAAGAATCGCAAAAAAGTATTTTATAAATGCATTTAAATGTTAATCATTAAAGGAAGAAAAAAAAATAATCTTGTTTCGTTAAAATCATGAATATTAATCGATGCTGTCAGAGATATTATTACAAAACAATAGGGGGAAAAATTGTATCGAGATAAAAAGAAAGGGGCGACTGAAATCGGAAATGCATATACAAGGCCATTGTAAAGATATTTTTCTTTTCCTCCCACGTTACTTTGCAGTCATTTTTTCGCACGAGTCTTAAAGAGTTTTAATTTCCGACAATCGGTTCCTATCAACGAAAAAAACAAAACCAGATTTTTATTTGACTCGAAAGCGAACCGAGCAAAAATTATATATTACGTGACAAGGTGATAAACAAAACATACATGTTTTCATAATTTATAAATATTACAATGTTTATGTCTATTGAAAATTATTATGAGAATTTGTGAATATTCGTCGGAAGAAAGTTTTTGCTCTGGGCTTGATTTTCATGGCACGTAAACTTTTATTGCAATTTTTATTTATTTACGAAATTTAAGAAAAGAGAAAAAAAAAATATATTGCGAATTTCGTCCGGCACGTTCGTTCTGGATTTAGTGAGGCTCACGAATGTTACACGAGAGATATGGTTACTATTATTATTATTAAATTTTGGTAATCAAAACATATACTTATTCGTCTGGATTTCAAAGGTCGGTTATACATTATGTAAATATGAACAAGAGTAAATCATGGGTTTTTCGTCTTAATTGTTTTTAAGATTTGGATAGATTTCATCCTTGGTTATGTAAATGGGCCTATTTTTTGGAATTTATCTTATTTCATTTTACTTATTGCGACTGATCCGGAGTACATGAGCTTACAAATAACACATTTTAACCCCTTCCGTACCTTGAGCCCGTCAAAAAAATGCGTTCCCTACCTTGGGCCTACGGGCCCCTAATAAACAATTTAATTCCCCCTTGCTATTTAATCGAATTTTTATGAAAATTACGATACTGGGGTATTTTTGATCGTAGATTTTAAAGATGAAGTCAGAATCCCTAAAAAATTAAAATCTAAAATGGTGGAAGGCCATTTTCCCAACTCACATTAATTTTTTGTTTATCGAGCTAATTTCTGTGCTCTCTCTATTTATGAAATTAACGATTATTTAAAAAGCACATCACTAAGCTTTTCTGAAAACTGGCCTCTCAAAATATAGTTATGCTACCAGCGATACATAAGAGTTTACATGTTGCACAATTAAATTTTTTAAAAATGGGCTGCCCTATTGGGCCTATTCTTTAAGATTTTGGAATTCTACGTTGATATTTCAAATTAGGGATCCCTGAAACCCCTTGCAGCAAAATGAAATCCGATTCCAATGATTTCATGTAGTTACTGGCAATGTATCTGCAGTGCTGTATGATATGTTGCATATCCCTGATTTAGGAGTCTCGGTATTTTTAGCGGACTTATTAGAACTACCAGTTCTAACTAACTATGGCATTTACAGGGCTAAAGCCCTTTTGCCGCATCCGAAATCATTCGCCAGGCGAACCTGTCCTGGCATGAAATTCTCCAATCAAAAACTCCGAGCCGACCAACGTTATCGTTCCATCGAAGCCGTGGTCTGCCTTGAGGCCTGGGATTTGTAAACCTTCCGTCAAGGACCTGTTGTATATACCGCGTCGGTGGCGCCCGCGCGACATGCCCCGCCCACCGAAGCCGATGCGACTTGTAATCAAGGGCTGGCCGGTAAGCCTTCGGGTTTCTTCATTTGGTCGCATTCGTACACGCCCCGTAAGCTGTTTTCGCTTAGGTCCGAGAATCCGACGTAGGACCTTGTTCTCAAAAGTCAGCCGCCTCCTTTGCGCACGGACGATCAGGTTCCAAGTTTCACAACCATTTCACTATAAGGATATTTTAACTTCGAAATAAAAAATGGGAAATTTCAGCAACTTCTTCTTTAGGTGCCCTGCTCGCCCACAAGCTTAGGCGATCGATCCGACGAGATCTTTAAATCTTTCACGATCGGCACTCCTCTGCGGTCCAATTTCGGATATTCTGCAACCAGGAGAGATTCTTACGCCCAAGTCTTGTTTTACCCTCGACCTTGCCCTGCATGATGGTCTGCAGCAGCGACTTTAAGAGCGAAAAAACTGGTAGGCAATGGGTCGCAAACGAGTCATCGCTATCTTTCCTCAATACTTTTTAAGCAACGTAGTCCAAATGTGTAGGCACATCTCTTGATCTAAAGATTTTCATCTTCGCATCTAACCCAGCTCTTCCTACTATCAGGGTACGGGCCCAGATCAAAATATTAATACTAACATTTTTAACATTAGAAAGCATATTGCATTAACCGCAATTTTCGCTTGACCACAAAGGGCGGTAAATCTCATATTACACCGTCACCAGAAATCTTTTGGCCCCATATTCAGTCAAAGCTACAATCTTGTATTCGCCAGGGAAGTCATTTTGCACTAGATAAAAAACTGTAAAAAATTGAGGAAGGGACCCCATGTAAACATTTCTACGCTACTGGTGCCCGCAACTTGCAGACGCAACCATCGGCCCAAAACTCTGCCGCACCTCATCCTGACCTCATCGCCTTTTCATTTACTGAACAAATTTCATCTTACCTGAAAATAAAAACAAAATCAAGAATTAATTTTCTCTATTCAAATCAAAGAGTCATGCCTAGTAGCTAACTTTTCATACGTCAAAAACAATTCCCCGCAACAACCTTACTAAACCCATCAATACCTGAATCAATAAATAATCTTTCTCTTAATAATTATAGCACTCACCGATAGAATTTCATTTACCCAATAATTAAATCAATAAGGTACTTAACTACTCGATACACTTTTCATACCGGCTCTTTCATTAAACCCACAAACAAGATTTTTGTTTGTTTGTTTTTTTTTTTTTTTTCGATCAATCTTCGATCACGTTTCCTATCCACCAAAATTACAAACCACCCCGTACATGAATAATTAATTACGCTCCGGTGAAATCCCCAAAAAGCGTAACAAAGTAATAATTCCGTAAAATCGTAGTTGATGGCTCGGAATCATAATGGAGTATTATAAAAATTTAGTAATGATTCATTGAATGCAGATGCGCGCGTTGCGTAGTATATGCGCGAGCCTGATTTATGGCACTAATGAGGCGATTAGTATAAATTCAAGGAACTGATCGATTAGGGCATCAATCGTTAAACAAATTCGCACAATGGCCGAATGGGTTATTTATTTATTTTTTTTTATCAATTTAAATTACGGTTATGACTGGTAATAATAGGATGGAGAATTTTCAAGACAACTTTATTTTCACTTGCCGAATTCAACGTGAATTAACGTTCTAAAGCAAATTATTGACAATAAGTTTTTTGCGAAAGAAAGTGTTTCGATAAACATGATGATTTAATGCCTTCAAGGGGCATATAACTCGCGAGATTAAGTTATTATGGTTAGAAATTTTTTTTTTTTGGCGAATTTTTTTTATAAATCGGATTAAGCTAACTGTGTTTTTTGTTTAATGAAATTCCCGTGTGACTATTAAGAAGCCGGCCCACGCGATAACAGGATCCTTGCATTCCAATATTTCGAAATTGTTTTTTTTTTTTTTAAATATTTATAATGTCCTTGATTTAATGAATGGGCATTTTAAGGTAGTTTGATAGGTAAAATAATACATAAAAGAAAAATATGGCGATAGGAAGTCTTGTGAAAGTTCAGGTTGAGAGTATGAAAAAGGTGGAGTAGATGCTTGTTAAATTAGTTCACGTTGAGCAAAAAAAAAAAAAGTACTTAAAAATATTATTCGGGTCAGGTTTGGTAGAAATGCATGAGACTTTATGAATTAAGGCACAAACGTCAAAAACTTTGGAGTTTATGCAAATGTCAGTGATGTATGATTCGAATCTATTGTTGGTTGAAAATTTCGTGCATTGTCTGGGGCCTTTTTTAAAAAATTAGCCGAGCAGCAAAATAAATTTCTTTCTTCTGAGTGACTAGTGCTTGTAATTCAGTTGAATAAATGGCAAGATTTATAACCAGGTTAGGTTATGTTAGATGTAGAGGAAAGCATAGAGGGTTTCGACAATTTGATGAATGATGTGGATGAGACTCTCCCAGCTCCTCCCAGACGGAGGATTCGTCAGGTCTTGGATGGAGGCCCGACTAACCCTAGACCTCTTGGATGACAGCGGCTTCGCTGGAAGGATAATGTGTGAATGGGTGGGAATCCCTGACTGGCGGGCCACCTGCCAGAGCTGCTTGGCGGGGTGCTTGTGATGTGTGTGTGGGTGAGGCCTGCACCGGCCACTAGTTGAAAAGCTGATCTTTCGGACTGGACAGGGTTTGGGTCCAAAGTTTGCTATCGGGCCGGGTTGCTGCTGGAGTGCAGGACTCTAGCTTCTGTATCTCTTTGTATACCTCTCAAGTCGATCACCACCTTCTATGTTCGTTAATTGTCAAGATGGCTACCGTCTGCTTCCTTGCAGATAAAGAAACAACAGAGAGTCGCCAACTTCCACCATGTTTATTTTCTGATTGGTTCGGTTCCTTTTTTCTTATATTTCATTGGCTTGGTTCCCCACGTGACCCTCCTAGTTGACGACTCGCCGATTATAGTCTCTTTACTTGCAGACGTCAAGATGGCCGCCTTCTTCTTTTAGAATTTATTTATAACTTTTGGTTACTTGACAAAATCTTAAACTTTATTTTTTATTTCTCTTTTCAGGTAAGTTACGAATTGCATCACACTGTAAGTTTATGATCGTAAGCAAAGTAGATGATGCTTGGCTCACCGAACAAGGGGAAGTATTTAGCGAATCTAGTAACGAGGAAGATGTGGCGCTGGTTGTTTTCGTGAACCACTGCCGCCAAAAACCCAGGTCAAACTCTGAATTCAGATATCAGTGTCGAACATACCGCTTTCTAGAGTCAGCGTATGGTCAGAATTTTGGCGGCGGTGGTTCACCAAAGCAACCAGCGCCGCATAGCGGCCAATCTTCCTCATTAAGGACGGAGTTCACGCTAATCATAAGAAGACACTTCTATTTCGAGTAAAGTTGAACTCAGGTGAATTCCTTTTGCTTTTTTTGTTACAAAGATTTTCCGCATATAGCAAATTTTTTCATACGCAAACTCAAAATAGACAGATTTGTTAATGTTACAACTCATCTAGTTCAAAACTCCAAATTATTCCTTAATTCGTCATATTTTTCAAAATAATTTTTTAAATAATTAGTAAACAAATCCTAGATTTTGTTATTTGCAATTTTGTTTCTTCTCTCGCGTGCCTAAAATTATTTCCAGATTGCCTCATATATTATTTTTTTTCGGTATACCTCTTTATCCGCGCAAATAAACTGATAATTAAATCAAAGTACCGGAAATCATACGTTACAAGTCACGACGAAAATATTTTTTTCTTCCATCATAACGTAAACGATTACCATCAACTAGAGTGAAAATAAAAATGCGTTTATAATTTATATATATAAAAAAAATATATTCAGATAGGTCGTCGCATTGCTTAAAAATTTAATCGTGCACTTTCTATCAAGCTATATTAACACCGTAGAAATAATTGATTTTTTTTTTTAAAAAAACTGAATTTTTTAAAGAGAAACCCAATCAAAATCAGGATTCCTCTACTCTGCTATTAAAATTTAAAAAAAAAAACCAATTTCGTTCCTTCTTAATTTTGTGTTTGAATTTAAAGGACCATTTTTAAAAATTTTTGCGATGATAAGATCCCGTTCGTGCATTGCATTATTCGCCGAATCGAAGGTACCGTTCTGCATTATATAATTACCATGCATACTGTTATTATGTTATTAGTAGGGCGAAATGAAAAACCCGACAGATATAGCTAAAATGTACGGGACGTGCATTCATCTCGCGAATAAAACCGACATATCGCGGCCATCGTGAGTTTCTTACTTTTTTCTACAATATATTCTTTTGGAAAAGGTCAGTAATGCGAAATCAGCACCCATTACGGATTTTTTTTTTTTTACATTGGGGAGAATATTATGTAAAAAAAAAAAAAGGTCAATAAAGGTTACGTGCTAAATATAATATAAAAATAAATATGATATAAGTGTTGCAAGGGAAATTATCAGAGTAATTAATTGAAATAAAAATCGTAATAGTGCATACGTTTGCGGTAAATGAATGTTGTGAGTGTTATCTGAATGGCAGGCCTCCTACTGCGGCATTAAAAAATATGCACGAAGTATTTGCCTTTCTTGTCGAGTGTCAAGATGACCTATTAGTATTCGTTTTTTCCGTTATTCTTGTATACGATTTGCTTATGGCTAGGAATGTGCATAGAGGTTTGCATTAGTTTAGGTTGAGTTTTTTTTTAAAAATTCGTTGGTGGTGGTTTTTGTTTAGTTGTAATTTTAGTGTTCCCTAGTGAGCCTCCGGATCTCCTCATTCTTCTTCTTCTTTAAATGCCCCCTCCTCGTCGGAGATTGGCGATCCTAACTTTGGAGGCTGCCGAACGAAAAAGGGATACTGAACTTTGGCCGTACCAGTCTCTTAGATTCTTGAGCCAGGATGTTTTCCACCGACCCGGTCTACGCCTGCCCTCAATCTTACCCTTTCATCACCAGCTGCAGAAGGCGATACTTTCCGTTACGAATAATATGGCCGAAATATTCAAGCCTTCGCCTCTTGATTTCGAAGAGCACCTCCATCTCCTTGCCCATACGATTCAAGACTTCGACATTGCTTACTCGTGCGGTCCACGGAATTCGTAACATGCGGCGATATATCCACATTTCAAAAGCCGCCAACTTCTTTTCCAGCACTTTTGTTAATCTCCTCATTGGATTTCCTAATTGAAAAACTCCCTTAAACTCCCGATCCTTGTTATAATTCTTGAACCAAGTACTCGGCACAAACCGACAAACCATCCTTGTATAACAGGCCGCTCTCACATAGGAACCACAACACCCAAAACCTCCAGCTCAGAAGCAATAACTGTCAAAACCTGCCTACTGAAGAGCAAAAATTTAACTTAAATGTCGAAATTCAAGCCAACTATATTAATGCAATCCAGCAGGGTCACGAGCACTTCCCACGATTAACATTATGGTCGTTGGCGGAATATTACAAGCCCATTCGACTCAACGGGTACCTACTGAATTAATAAAAATGACATTTGGTCCTTAAATGTTTTTTCGTTTTCTCTTTTTTCTCTTAAAAGATTAATTAAATAAAATAACGTGTTAAAAATAACGTAATTATCTTAGGCTCTAAAACCTTAATGCAATTTTTTTTTTTTTTTTCAATATCCCGAAAATTATTCCGCAATTACTTTTAAATTATTTAATGCTATACTTTTTTTTTTCCTCCAAAGTAGCGAAGGTCCCCCAAGATTAAAAACAATTTCCTTTTTTAAAAAATCATCACATTGAGCATAATCCATTAAAGCAAATCTTTTTGCGGCGAGTTAGTTTTTTTTTGTTTTGTTATTTTTATTTAATTTGCAAAGGTCGTTTATAAATGTACCACAAGGTAAAACGTACTTAAGTAACAAACATTTTTTTTAAATGAGAGAAAGAAGAAAAAAAAGTGCAAATTGTGGGCCGTATGTGACCTTCATTATGTTAAAACTGATCTACATAGCAATTACCAAGTTTTAAACCGGTCTTCACTACTATTAATTCATTAACCAGTTTTAGGTTTGTTTTTCTTTTTTTTTTTTCGGGAATGAAACAATTATCAGGGTTGGAAACAAGAAGAAGATAACGAAACGGGTAGTGGATATAATTAAACTTTTGCACTCGATAAAGACAGATGAGAAACAATTAAAAATGATAGTATAGTCATAATCCGGTAATTAAAATGTGTACGGAGTGGAAAAAAAAATCTTTTTGACCTCTTAAACTAGACATGAAGTTCACGATATGTCAATGTCAAGAATTACAAACAATAGGAAAGTAATAACAGAGAAAGAACGAAGGGGAAAAAATGAGATTATCCATTAGCATGGAAGTAGTCACGATTTTTTTTTTAAAAAGGCGTTGACATCGTAAAATGATGAGGATGACATATCGTGTGTTTGGATTTCTCTTATTGTTTCTCAAGCTACTTGGATACTTTTTTTTTTTCAGAAATAATTGCGGGGTGTTGAGAGGTTGTTCAGATTAAATGATCGGTTGCGAATTAATTAACATACAAATTGAAAGAAGTTTGTAATTAAGTTATATTAGTTCACGACCTAAAGTACATACACATGACCTTTGGTTGGATTTTTTTTTTTTACTGTTTCGCGTCGTGCACTCTTTTTTTTAGGGCTATTTTATGCATTCGAACTTTGATGACCTCGTGCATTCTAAGGAGCGGGATTCTGCTTAGAAATATTTGTCGTGAGGTTTTGAGTCATTTTGATAATTTGAAAGGTGAATGTAAACCAAATGTAATGGAAGGATATTGTGAGTTTTGTTTAATATTTGGCCCATGCGGCAGCGAAGAATTTAAATCGTTGGACAACGGTGGCGCATACAATCTCTGTAAACAAGACTACTACAGTTCACCAAGTTGCATGGCCAATAAACTCTAAACAGATATCAAGGCGAGTTTTAAAACAAAACTACTATGGCTTTTACAGGGCTGGAAGCGCCAGGCGATCCTGTCCTGGCATAACTCCTTCCAGTCAGAAACTTTAACACGGTATCCTCCCATCGAAACCGCGGCCTGCCCTGAGATCTGGGACTTGTAGGTCTTCCGTCAAGGACCTGACTAATATACCGCGTCTACGGAGCTCGAGCGACATGCCCTGTCCACCTGGGCCTAGACGATTTTATCACTCCTGTGATCAGCGGTTGGCCAGTGAGCCTCCGGGGAAAAGGAAGGGGCAAATCCTCGCTAAATACAACACTAAAACAGCAACTATCAGTCATCATATAAGGACATTGCAAACATCAGACACTCTTGAAGAACTCACTTTGTCCAAACTAATCTTCGAGTTTAGATTGACACTCGTTCTTCATTTGCTAAACATCGTGATTCAATGTCAACCTGATACTCGCCGATAGCACAAAATTATTTTAGACCAGCGAACTAGAGAAGGAGCTGGAAGGCATCATGGATACCTCGAGCGTCAAAAAGAAACATCGGTAGGCCACAAAAGAGATGGTACGACGACATTAAGAGGGTGGCGGGACTGAAATGGTTGCAAAGAGCCCAAGACAAGGAAGTGTGGCAAAGTTTGAGAGAGAGCCTCGTTCAGGAGTGGACGGATATAGGTCGAGAGAAGAAGACACTTCATTTCTTCACGGACGATCCACGGCTTTACTCTGGCAGGTAGCCCGCCAGTCGGGTACGCCTAGCCGACTTGAATCCTGCGATTCGTTGTCCTTCCAACGAAGCCTATCCTGAGTTCTTTGACTCGTAGGGCGTTCATCAAGGACCTACCATATCGTCCAAGACGGGAGGACGCTACGTGCCCCTCCCATTAAAGCCGACGTTCCTTGATCATATAAGTGATCAGCGGCTTTCCCTTAAGCCTTCGCATCTCTTCATTCGAGCGCATCCCGTCATTAGATCTCTCTTTGGCTCTAAAATTCGACTCAACACCTTAATTTCGAAGAACAACAATCCTCCTGGGCGCGAACGGTCAGATTCCATGACTCAAAGCCATAAAAGGTGACCTTTGCTCTGACCAAGAGGACTCTACTGCTGAAAATATAGCCCAAAGCAAATAGACAACTGTCCACTCTGAATCCGAGCGGTGATATTATTGTCGCTCGTGGCGAAAGATCCAAGATACCATCCCTTCCACTTCCAGAGAAGGCTGTTGGTTTTAGCAATAAATAAGTAAATGATTCTTTTTTCCATGATTTTAACGTATTTTTATTCTTTCATCGAAGTCCATCACAAACACCATTTTAAAAAAAGCAGAACACACTCTTTTCCTTCATTTGTCATTCGAACAAAGGCACTCTCTGTTTTTCCAACTTTCCTTTTCCTTCCCCATTTCCTATTTTGTCAAGTCACCAACGCTCCACTAAACAACCCTCTTATCCACCTACAACACTCCCACCCTTAACACATTTAATTTTCCCATACATAAACTTTCTTCCGAAACCATTGAATCAACAACACCTGCATAATAACGTCCGACAGATGACGGCATATGTGAGAGTTTCGCGCTTCTGATACAATAAACACCTTATCTCGAAGGAAAAAAAACCTCAAGGCTACTTCACTCCGAATTACGACCTGGTTCGGCGATATACGCCACTTGATTTTCGATAACTACCATGATTACTAGCTGATAGAAAGGGAAAGCAGTAGCTGTTGTTATTTTTTATGCTTGCATGCCATTAGCATAACAATTATATACCCATATTTAACAGATTTACAAACCTCGAACCGAATCTATTCTTATACATACAAATCTTCTCTATAAATAAAAATTGCATTGTACTTGCTAATTTTAAAAAAAAATTGCCCTTGAAAAATAACGCACGTTAAAGGAAGAAAATTATAGTTGCATCGTTGATCTCACGGTGACATAGGGAATTAGCATTGTAAGGAACATGAGCTGAATAGTCGGTAGCTTTAACTATCAGATAACGATCACGATTCCTCATGAAAATTAAAATTGCGGGTGTTGTTTTTTTTTATGAAAAGTACATAGATGAGTAATGAGAACGCAGTTAGTTGAGTTCACTAGATCACGCTCCATTCATACGATTTTTTAATAATTGACAGTAATGAGTGAGAGTAGGCTTGTTTTAATTAATTTCATTTTACACAATGCCATTCTCAAATATTTACACGTTAAAAAATCAGGCGAACGGGGAAATAAAAAGAACATTCGGAGTAACCTAGATTGGTAAAGTGCGCAATATGTTATCATTCGACACTTGTCAGGGATTAAAACCGTTACAGTTTTTGGTTTCTTTTAGGGCGCCAGAATTCTAGAAGTTGCTGGAAGCGCTAAATTTTCGGTGAAAGGAATGAAAAGAAGATGGTGGCAGCGGTGAATACTCTTACTCCGCTGGCACTACAGTCGCCTCCAGGAAATTCTTCCACTGACTGCAATCCAAGGCAGTAACCTGCCGATCCTTTACCCCCACGGAAAGGGCATCCTGATCAATGTTATCAATCCATCTCATCCTGGGCCAGCTCTGGAGCCGTCGACACCAGCCGCCTGGCCATACAGGGTCTAGTATGGGCCAATGTATGGGTGCGAGACCTGGAGTCTTACCTCGTGCGACCGAAGTAGGCTCCTCGTGTCAAAAAATTCGCATCCTATGTTCGCATCCTTCGGCCCATATTTGACCCCAAAAAACTGCTTCATGGTTACCGTGACATCTGAAATCTCACAGCCCAATTTCCAATCATTAGTGTGATCAAGTGGAGGCTGCGTTGGGCAGGAAACGTCGTGCAGGCGTCCTTGGAGAGGGGCATTTATTTGCTATGCGATGAGGGGAAAATTACAACACGAGAATAAGAAATTCGAGTAATTTGCGAAATCGGAATGGATCGTTTGTGGAAGAGTTGTTCCGGCCGCTGGGTCGCTTCCGATCGTGATATAGTCAGAAGACGAATGAAAAAAGTAATGGTTGCGCTAATCTCTGTTCCAATAATCTGGTCAAATCTTCTAGCTTTTTCTGAACAAAGTGTCTCAAAATACGACCACTGTTGCCTCTGCAGTTTTCTGCCACTCAACCTTACGATATGATTACAGAATTTTTCTGTGAGTTTAAAGTCCTCTACTCCGCATAGCTTTATTTTCGTTCCAGACTTACTTACTTATACGGCATTACAAGGAATAAAGCCTTATTGCTGCATCAGAGTTTCCGCCATTCAGACCTATCCTGGGCCGCTGTTCTCCAATCCGGCGACCCTACTCCGCCTGCATCTCTTGCAACTGTATGCTCCCACTTCAACCGCGGTCTTCCCAACGGCCTAGGGCTCGTTGCACGACCACCCAGCATCTTCCTGATAGTCCCCGTCGTTGGCGCACATGCTACATGTCCCGCCCACAGCAGCCGTCGTGATTTTATCACGCTTGTAATAAAAGGCTGGTCGGTGAGTCTCCGGATCTCCTCATTAGTCTTAACACGCACGCGTCCGATAACGCGATCTACACTGGGTCTTATTCTCGAAGGTCTGCAGCTGCTCCTGGGCTCAAACCTTTCCAGACTTGATCTAGAGAGGTCGAAAGAGGTCGTAGAAGCTAGAAAGCTTAAGTTCTTGATGATATTCCGGCTTTCGATGCTACTTACCCTTACAAAAATTACAATTAACCGTGATCGGGATCCATCTTACAGTGCAAAAAATTTTGGCATAGAAGTTCGTGCCCGTTTAATCAACCTGCCCTACTGCCTTTTAGAACATTAGCCAGCATGTCACTTTACAATGACAATAACCTCAAGAAAAATAACTCCTGACCGGATATGCACCGAACTCACAAAATCATACTCTTCAAGATTTTTAGATCATGCCGAGATTAAAATAGCTACAAAGTAATAATTTTTCAACAAGTGACGAACAATCCTACATGATGATATCTAATCTAATGCATTTGGTAAAACCATCCATGACGAATGATTATTATAAAGGCCGTGATCAAAGTTCCGGATAGTGACTTCCGATGATGTGAAACGATCTATGATTATATCAGATGGGCCAATATTCCCATTTTTCGAATGACCTTGAAGAAATAATCCTAATTGACTTTGACACTGATTCAATAGGCGCCTTAATCCCTCCCAAAAATAAATCCTAATTCGAATTCGTTTATTAACAAAAAATTACAACGATATCTTTCCCTGACGCAATCGCCCACGACTGCGGTTTTAAAAAAATGCATTTTATGATATAACTAGGCTAGACATTTTTCTAGACTAAATTTAGCAATACTGCAATAATTTACGCGGTTTGGCCGTTTACGTGCTTAAAAATCCTTCGTCTTGAAAAATTAGCCCTATTTCCTTAACAACATTCCATCCCACCCGCGGATCTAAAAAAAAAAGTTCGATTTTCGGTTCGGCTGATTTCCGAATACTTCCCTACTTTACTTCCCTAGTGCGTGACCGATAAACGGATAGTTTTGAATGGCGATTTGCATGAGGATCAATGAACTGCGAAGAGAAGAAAAAAAAAATAACATAAACAAGAACAAAAATGAAGAATGAAAATAAAAAAAAAACACTTTCTAATCAAACAAAGTAACATAATTAACAAAGAAGCACTACCGTGCGGTGTTTGGCTAAAATAAAAATTAAGAAGAAGAAAAAAAAAGCAACAAGTCGGGTTAATTTGATTCATTGGGCGGATAATTTGATGAAATTTTTTTTAGGAGAAAAATCCTTTTGTCCAGCAAATGATCCATTAAATTATTTACAAATAATAAAATTGGTAATAGTGGAATGATAATGATGGGTCCATAGTGAAAATTAATTCATTGAGTTATTAGGACGAAACGATTGGATTATTTGCGAGGGGATGTGACGGCGATTTTGTTTGTTTTTTTTTGTGTGAAGGAAATGATTTTTATGTAAGTTGTGGAATTTTTATGGGCGAACGTGATATAAGTCGCTAATGTTATTTTAATTAAATTATATATGCGTGAAATTTTATAAGGCGTCTAATTTATAATTATGATTAGTTTCTGATTAAACTTTTTTTTTTTTCGGGAAGGAAGCCGTGTATGAAGGGTTCGTGAAAAAATGTGAAAGAAAGTGAATTTAAAAGTGAGAAAAAATTTTAGAGATTAGGCCTGTTGGTTTTTTTAAGAAACAAATGTCAGCAAGAACTGCGGAAGTTCAATTTTTTGTTTTGAATAAATTGGAGTTTAATTGGAAGTGTGGAAATGAAGAGGAAAGATATCGGAAGCAAATCTTCAAGAATATGCGTGTGAGAGTAGCCTCCTTCAGGAAAAGCAGCCTTATTGAAATTGGTAATAAGCCATTGGGTTTTTTCCATTGGTTTACACCCTTTGCTTAAATCAGTGGCGTAGCAACCAACCCTGCAATCGCGGGGAGGGGGGAGGGGGGCCTGGGGTCAAAGGGGCCTCCGCTCTTTGAATAAGAAAATAGTACCATACTAAATAAAAAGTTGTAAAAAATTGAAAATGAGGCCTGGAGTAAAAATCCTGCTGGAGGGCCTTTCCTTACATCGCTGCGACATTGGCTTAAATAAATGAAGGTTCACAGTTCAAAATAATATTCTCATTTGAGGAAAAAAAGAGTTTCAACCTAAAAGTTCAAATTTGAAATTCAAAAAGTTTCAAAATTGAAACTTTCTGACTTCAAATTGAAACTTTTTTTGTAAATAGTTTCATGAAAGTATCATTTGAAACTCTTTGCAATTAATTTGAAACCGGAAAGGTTTCATCCCCCAGTGAAACCTAAAAGTTTCAATTTTTCTCAAATATTTTGAACTGTGTTCCAGCATGATTTTTCGATTATATCTCTAGTCTTTTTGCATCCTGCAACACATTGCCGTTTCTTGATCTTTTCTATTCCATTCAATCATCCGCTCTCCGAAATCAGCCCCTTCGTGTTTTTTTTAAAAATATATCCTCAAGTGTTTTGTCTAAATTTTGACCAATTTGTCAATTCTATATTCTATTTGCCACTCAGAAGAGAAGATGTCAGCCATTTATAGCAACCCCCGGTTCGGCATGAGCGGGACTCGAACCAGGGACCTGCGGAATGTGGGACAACGCCTCTAGGCAACACGCCACCGCCTTCCTTTAGTTTCAATCATGTCTTCAAGCTTTACTGTTTTTAAGATCATCCTCTTCTCGTCCTTGACAATCTCTGTCTCCGCTGATTATTGTATTAATCGCGTTGCCCTCTCAGTTGATGCAAATACCTTTTCAGGTAAAATTCTATGACTTTTCACATTCTAATAATAACCCGACTATCCATATTTTAAGCTACAGCATTCAAATTTTTGTTGACTACATTCATTCATGACACTAAAACTTCTATGCTAATACTTTTTTTAAAAAAATCATACATAACTCACGCTTTCCCTTTCCAGCGCAAAAAAAAAAAAAAAACAATATAATCACCTGCTCTGATCAAAATCTGGAAAAAAGTCCAATTTAGATGCGAATCTAATGAATAATAATAATAATAATAAAAATCATATTCTTCTGAATATTTGCAAGACATTATATAACACCTTAAGGGCATAGCCGCGACGTGAATTCTCCTACTTAGTGTAGTTTTTTTCATGAATTTAATTTTACACGCCATGGTAATTAAATTCCAGAAGACAGGCGACTACCAAAATTCATATCCATCTATGATTTTACAGGGCCTGACGCCCAACAGCCGAATCATAGGTTTTCCTCCAAAGGCTTTATGTGGCCTGCCAGTTAGGACTTGCAGAGAGTTCATCTCAAATCTTTTCAAGATATCAAAAACTTATTGGATACTCATGAAGCGAATAGTGCAAGCAGTGTCAGACTTTCACCGACTGAAAAACCGACTTTTTCCAGAACTGCTGACAGCAATACTTCCGGTTCGGCAGCATGTTATCTTCCCATGACTCTCTCTGCTTCTTCTTTGCCCCTACTACAGTCTCCAGTTTTCCTTTGGCTGTAGCCAAACATTCATTGCGAAACTTGGACGCTCGAAGTTGCCATGATGAACCGTCTGGAAGCGTTCGAGATGTGATGTTACTGAAAAATCCTTCAAGTATTCTAGACCCCATTGATGACCAACGAGGAGGTCTGCACAAGAACCGTGAACTACTTGCGACCGTAAAGCGCAGGAAGTTGGAGTCTTCTTCTCTCAACCTATACCCGTCCACTCCTGGACGAAGGTCTCTCTCAAACCTTGCCACACCTTCTTGTCTTGGGCTCTTTGCGACCATTTCAGTCCCGCCACCCTCTTAATATCGTCGTATCATCTCTTCTGTGGCCTACCGACGCATCTTTTCGGCGCTCGAGGTCTCCATCTCACCATACGTGCCGTCCACCTATCCGGATCTTCCCTGGCGACATGACCTGCCCATTGCCATTTGGGCAATTCGGGGAAGTTGGAGTACCTTGGGCATATGTTGTGCGGACCCAAGCACAGGCTGCTGCAGGCCATCATGCAGGGCAAGGTCGAGGGTAAAAGAAGACTTGGTCGTAAGGATCTCTCCTGGTAGTGGAATATCCAGAATTAGACCGGGTTGACTCCGCATGGCCGCCAATCGTTAGGTTCAAGGAGCTCGTCGGATCAATCGCCTAAGCTCGTGTGCTACCAGGACACCCAAAGAAGAAGAACCATTCATTCTAAAACAACAAGTACTCATATTCACATTCGCACCAACAGGCCCAACCCAGACCTTGTCATATTTTATCAGCGACGGAATTGTCTGCATGCCTCCCCCGCTGCAAGTCGACCTGCCTTTATTTCACTGCAGATCAGAGACTGCTCGGATCTCCGTGATAAAGCCCATCTTCACTGTCCAGCCACCGGATCTCCATATTAGAAATTATTTCTCCCCTTAGTTTGTAAAATGACATCGAGTTATCGAGTGTTCGCTAGACCGTTGAGATGCATTAACGATTTTGAATAACCTTTTAAAATTCGCTTTTTTTTAAAGAGATCAAGATGTGACAGTTAGCGATTCGAACTGGTTTCTTTTTTTTAAAAATTCATATTGAACCTATTGTATGTTTAGATGAGAAAGTGATTGAGAACAATTATGTTTTAGATAAATAAAAATCGATGATTTTATTTTTTTTTTTTAACTGCGTGGGTTGGATACGTTTCTTTTGTTGTTTATGACTTTATCAGCTACTTTTACTTAAAAATGCCTGCGTGTTCTTTATTCATAACAATTAAAAGAAATTAGAGCGATGAAGGTGGAAGTCATTCAAGAAGAAAAAAGGTTGAATGGTATGCAAAAAAAAAACGAAATGCCATTAAGGAAATTCTTTCCAGATAGTCGATGTAAAACGTATGATAAAAAAAAACTGCAACATTTTTTTTTCCAACGATTTCATATAAATACTTTCGTTTTTTAAATATCTCAAATTCAAGGGCCTTAGAGCTATATAAAACTAATCTTTAACGAATCAAAAAACTTCACAGACACTGATAAGTGGTTTTATATACACAAAAAGAACCATGATTGTGGTAACGAAAAAAAAAAAAAAACAAACAAACAAAATTTTTTTTTATCATTCATGACTCTTGGCCAGCGGTCATTTCTCAACATCGAAAAATCTCGCCGCAAGTATTTCAGTATTTTATTCTCCCCAGTATTGCATGAGTTATTGTGGAGTGTGGATACAATGTCGAAGCGTGAAAAACGTTACATTTTTTGTGATTTCTCAGTGAGATTTGAAAAAGGTAAGGTTATGGGCCCAGGAGGGGTGTGAGGATTTTAAGAAAATAACTCGATTTGTGAGAGGTTGAAACTTTCCTAGTGCCAGCAGGGCAGGTTTTAATTTGCAGACTAGATGTTGTTATGTCAGCGACCGCTTTTCCAACAGAATTCCGTGTCTAAACAATTTTTGATTACAGAGTATTCAAGATACGCTGAATTTAATCGTGTGCGCCCCTGCAATCTTCTTCTTCTTCTTCTTCTTTCAACCTATATCCGTCCACTCCTGAACGAAAGTCTTTCTCAAACTTTGCCACACTCTTTGCAACCATCTCAGTCTTGCCACCCTTTTAATGTCGTCGTAACATCTCTTTTGTGGCCTACCGACGTTTCTTTTCGACGCTCGAGGTCTCCATCTCCAGTCTCCAGTCTCAAGTCTCCATCTTTAAAGAAAGGCTTAATCCCTGAGGCTACTCATCTCAACTCCATTATGCAAGATCAATAAACTTCAGCTTTCTTAAGTTCATTCATCTCCGACCGTCAACCCATAAACCACTCCTCTCATCATTTTTTTAATTGCCCCGACCTATTTCCCATTAAATTTCATCTTTAAACCGTCGCTGATCCTTCTGAACTGAAGATTAACTATCTGTTAATCATTGGCTATTCAACCTTACTGGTCACTCATCACTAGCCATTTAACCGATCCGGATGACTGGGTTCCCTGTACCGCGTGCTCCAGCATGGATTTATAAAAATCATTCAAGGGGGGCGATGTCGATCCCTTGTCTCGAAAAAATGAAAGGTTGTTTGCGAATTTTTTTTTATCTTAGACTCCATGCTTTCTTTTTTTGTTCTTCTATTGATTCCGAACTAGTTTAGAAAGGTATTATGTCATCCGGCGAAATGATTGATAGAGTAGGCGGGTTGTTTGTTTATTATGTCTGAGTTAATTTTTTTTGACAATTCATAAATTACTTGTCGGTGCATGGTTTATGTGTTAATAAAGGCGATACGCCGGAGAGGTTAACGGTCAGATATTAATGGTTCGACTTTACCGTGTAAAATTTCTGGTCGCTTAATTATAGAGAAAGTGACGTTTTAATATGGGTATCGGTTGCCAGTGTTCTTTACTAGTTTTTTTTTTTCCTAAAAAAGTTAGAAGAAAGGAAATCCTGTATGGGAAAGTTGAGTAGGTGTTTTTTAAGTTTTTTGAAGCTTGATTAAGTGAAAAATGAACAAAAACTCGTAAAAAAAAATCTTCACATGATCTAAACTGTCAATTCTAATAATTAATTTCGCTCTTTTGTAATGCTTTCGTGCTATTTTTAATAGTACTAGTTTTCTTGTAAGATTTTGGCCAACTGCAGTTTAAAGTCTGAGAAATGAAAAAATTGAGAGAAGAGGGATGCACAAGTAGGGGAGAAAAGCCGATGAGCCCAGCCAGAGGTGGTGGGTGGTGGAGCCTAGCGGTGCCAGGCCAAGGTGGGGAGCGGTGGTAGTCAGTGGAGTTGGTGGAGATTTGATCCTATCACTGCCACCTCCACCACCACTGGCTGTCAATCGGCCTTTCTCCTCTACTTGCATCAGGTGAGAGCAGCAGAAGACGGATGAGAGTAGGCATGTGGTGAGGAAGGCGTGCGTTCAGCAGAAAACGCAAGGTTAAGCTTACCAAAAACTAACATTTCAAGGGCACGTACTAATTTTGTCAGCGACCGCTGTTATAGCAAAATTCCGCGTCAGGGAGCACGAATTCAGAATCCTCTCAACCAGTGGCACATTTTTCGACACTAAAATTTCACCCCCCTTGCACCCATACTATTTGCAAAAACTTTTAGCTTAAGTAGGACATTTTTAAAGAAAAAAAGATAATAATCAATAAAAAATTCTTAAAGAAGGAAGGCTGAATATTGTGTCAGCGACAACGGATTGGGATTCTACTCATTAAAAAAAAATTTTTGAGGCCCTGCTTACCGCCCCCGCCAAAGCCCCCTTTTATAAGTTAAAATATAAGATCCACGCCAGCAACTTACATCTAAATTAAATTTCCTTCCAGCGAGGATGAGGTGGTTGAGGAGTATCCTGGTGGTAGAAGAGCACCCTCAAACGCCGAGTAGGTGAATTTCTTTCCCCTTCCCCCCAAAAGATGATGCCAAGATTCGGGGTGTTTCTGCTCATAATGTAATACTTAAGTGGATGCAGTTATTGAAGCAAGCCTTTGACCACTATGAAGGGTCATCTATAGGGACTCTAACCATGCTTGGTTAATTCCAAGGCCATGAATGCAAATGGGGAAGCTGAACTTTAAAATTCAAAAAATATTTTTTTCCAAACTTGAGAATTTATTGCACAATATAGAGCACTATATGTTTTAATATGTATTGCATTATATTCTTCACTATATTGCACTATATTTTCACATGGTTTTTAAAATCCCATATTCCCATTTTGCAATCATTTCCCCGAAACCAACCAAGCCTGATTAAATTCCCTTTCGATGACTCTTCAAAATGGCCAACGGTTTTCATCAATATCTGCATCCCCTTAAATATTACGTGCAGAGGCAAAAACCTCCCGAATCTTAGCATCCTCCTTTCTGTCAGTCGTTCTAGTCAGCCCTTGCATTTTATCACAATCTAGCTCATTCCTCTATGTGTTTCATTGTGCTCTGCGATTATTCTAGGTCGTCTGCATTTTTGACAAAGTAGGATCGGCTTATTAATCGAAATAAAAATTCTCTTCAAAAAAAATTTGTCAGGTTTGCAAAATTATTTGTTAAAGAATTTGATTTCCAATCAATCTTCCCAATTCCTGTAAAAAAAACTCTCCTCCCAAAGGCATAACCGAACATAATCTATTCAGGATTACCAGAAAACCGCATTTCCCTCTTCCTGCTTTAAGTATTATCTTTTCATATTTCACGGCCATCAAGACTCTCTTATATTTTTTTCTCTCTAATTCCAGATTCCCAACATTTCCTCATATTATTATCAGCAACAATCCGTGAAATTTTTTTTATTATATTTAAATAAAAACAAAAACATTCATGCGGTTGAAAATAAAAACCCTGAAATCCAATCCAAAAAACCGTCCCGCTCGAAAACCCAAATCCTCATATTTCATTTCCACATCCGCTAAAAAAAAAAATCCCCCGATGAATAACCTCCCTCGGGATCTTTAAAAACCTCCAAACAAACTCAATAACCAAATAACCCAGAACCGAAGACGGTAAATAAAAACGAAAGAAGAATCTCCCAATGCGAGTTCATCATCTTTACAAAATGTTTGCCACCTCCATATTTCTCAACTCGACGACAGGTATTCTCAGGTGAGTGGAATACCAAGATCGGTCAGTTGTCGACGTGAACACCGACTAGATACTCGTATACACCGAAACCCGTAGTCGATCGTTTTAATAATAGCAACAACCCGTGATTATGTGGTTTTTCACGTTATAAATAACAGTGAGTGTGCTTTGTTCGGGGAGGGAAAAAAATTTCAATCTCTGGGAAAATTATGGCTTACATCTGTGATTGAATTTATTCGAATATAGATCGCGATCCGGGGTATCACCATTATTAAAAAAATCTAACTTCCAAAAAAAACTTAACCTTGAATTTTTTTAAATCCCAAAAATAGATTTGATCGGGATCACAAATATATATTTCCCGGAGGAAAAATACGAAATTATTATTTCCCCACAAAAATCCTTGCAATATCGATTTTTCGATAATTCACTTCGCCCCATTTATTATTTAGCAATTACGTGAAGTAGTAAAACAATAAATTGACCCATATCTCACGCGAATTATAAATAATTAACAAGGTGCCAAAATCCTTACACATAACATTTCCTAATCCCCTCAATTTTTTTTTTTTTTTTTTTTTTTGATAATTGCCACCGGTGATTAGAACCTAATTAATAAATAACCGCTAAAAAGGCTCTCCGAACACCTACGATCAATTATATAATATGTAATCTTATAGATCAGGATAGGAGAAAGTTCAAACGCGTTACTGATATTATTTATAGTTATCTAACGGCTGGTTTACATCATTGTGTATTGTTTTAAATTTTTTTGCTCCGGCTACCTACGATAACCTTATCGAGATTTTTTTTTTAATTATTATAAAATCGACACTTTAACACACGTCACTAATTTCCCCCGGAAAAACGTTGAGATTTGTGGTTAGATTCTGAGATTTCTTTAACCGTTAAGATGTGTTTGCAGGGCAAGATGTAATTAAAAAAGACAATTTTAGTTAAACTGAAATTTTTTTCGATAGTTTTAAATTATTATGTAAAAAAAAGTGATGACAGTGAACTGATGACAATGACCGGGCGAAAAAGTGGACAAGGAATTGTAATCCGAGCTGGAGTTTGATGATGATAACCAATGAGGAAAATTGCGATTGGGAAGAGGAGGACGATGGAGTACGATCTGAATTATCCGCGAAAAGGGATTCGATTAATCTTAATTCTTTAGATTGTTGGGATTATTCGATTGAGTTGGAATGTTTGAAAGGACCAGAAGGTAAAATATAAAATTATTGTTGATGGATTTTAAAAAAAAGAAATTGAGGAATTGATCGAGGAATTTTAAAAAATGGTTGTTGCGAGTGAAATTCTTAATTTTGGGATATAATAAACGATAATTCGATATTTTCTGCAAAGTGGCTCGTTCCAATAATTAAAAATCTGACACGCGAACGAGATTAAAAGAAATTCTTTGGAATTGTGTTAAATGTAGGGCCGCTCGTGCCATCTTCACGGAAATCTAATTTCATTTCGCTGTTAGTTATAAATTTGAAAAGAAAACTACCAAAAACAAAGTATGAGCAGCCAATTTTTAAAGAGCGCCCTGCCTTTTCATTAAGCACAGGGCACCATGAATAAAATGTAAGCTGAAATTCTTCTTCTTTGGGTGCCATACTCGTTTTCGAGCGTAGGCGACCTCTCTGCATATAGCTGGTTTGTATGTTTCGAGTTGACACAGCTATATGGGACCTACAGTTTAATGCCGGTTCCGATAGAGGCTGTTCTAAGCAAGTTACCACCTGCTGGTTTGCCATTGCCTTGCAAGGGGGATGAGACAGAGCGACAACACACATTAATCGCTTTTTCGGAATTCCCAAATCCTCGAATTAAGTTCACATGACGCAGATGACAGTGGTCAGAGGTGAAATACGGTCGGAAGAAATCCGAACTGTATAGTGGAATCGAACCCGTAAACTCCCGAGTGTGAGTAGGGCACGCTATCCACTGAGCCACGAGGCTGAAATTAATCAGTCTGAAATATTCACATTCCATTTTTTGGATAATCAAATTACAATAACAATGGTTTTAACTTAATTTTACGTTGTGCTCAAGCTAAAACAAATTCAGATTGCAGATCTATTAAGAGATACCTACTTCCATTTTCATAATTTTTAGAGGTCAACCCCAAAATTCAGTGAGAAAAAATTTTCCAAAAACTAAAAAAGCTCTTGAGATCGAATTCTGTAAGAGCAAATCATTCTTACGGTGATTTCGCTTTTCTGGGATGGAAGTCTTCACCCAAAATCCAAAAGGTTCCATTTTTTTCTCAAGTTCAACTTTTTTGGCTTGAAGGTTAAAGATCCTCAGCTATTTTTTAGACCAATTAGGGCCTTAATAAACGCTTTCGCTCAAAACACACAGCATGTTTAGGTCTCTTTAGGAATGAGTTCCAAGAATCGTTGAAAAAACTGGAAGAAGCCGTTGGAAGCAACGCGACTGAACCAGCTTAAAGGCTTTTTAGCGCCATTAAAACTACTATGGATACCATGAACTAAGAATTGTGTGACATCTATTGCTGGGCCGTGATAAATTGTTGACCTGCCAGCTGTTGCACACAGAATTTTATTACTCACTGCAACTAAGATGAAAGAAGCAGAACTTGGTTTTCCTGGTTAGATTGTTGCCTTGATCTAATAACTCTGGTGCTGGAGAGCTTTCTATCAAATTTTCCAGATATCTAGACTGCATTAGAATTTTTTTACTTCGGACTCATGAGGATCTGAAATCCCGTCTTCTAATTACAAAAAAAAAATGCGTTGCAATCCAAACAGATTACGCGTACCTTTCTCTAAATGTAACTTTAATACATTTCCCAGAAACATTAAAAAAAAATTTCAAGCGAGAATTTCATCAACTAAAATCATTCTCCACCGCAATAATAGACCTATTATAAATTCATAATGTTCATTCTCTCGAAATCTTAATCTAAATCTGATCACATATTCACGCTCACTGATCCTGAAAACCGCTTTTCAATCACTCCGCTAATTCCTAAAAAAAAAAAATAAAAATCAACTGCCAGATCGCATTTTCATTTTCTCAGATAATTATAAATTCATAGAATCTAACCTTGAAAAATGGCGTTGAACGCGGAAGATGTCATTCCATAAAATTTTACCGAAACCGGCTTCTTTTTTTAAAAAAATATATTCAACGTTATAAAAAAAAATTTAACATCTTTTAAAAAACTCATCCAGGCGAGATAAAAAAATCTCAAAAAAGTTTTGAAATTATTCAAAAGCTTGTCGAAATTGATTTTGTTCGCAAGGTTTTAGACGAATCTAAAATTCAAGTCAGGAACGGCGCTAAGGGGGTCTTGAGTGGGAAATAAAAAATTTTGTCTCATTCTGGACTCAAATATGTGAGATGGGTTATCAACAGATATTCAGAAATTATTTTCCTCACCAACGCACAGTGGCTAAGAATCGGCAAATTCGGAATTAGCGTCTTTGAAAATCCCAGATATTGATTTTCAAAACAAATAATGATCTTAATTTTTGTCTGGAGTGCCATCAAATCCGTTTTGGATTTCTCTGGACTTTTGCAGATCTCTAGGCCAAATTTTCTCAGGCAGGCGAGGCTTATTCACAAGCCTAATAACCCTCACCAGCTCTCCTAAACAACCTTAACCTTTTTTTCTAGCACCTACCCTGATTCATATCATATTCCTCAACTTCACCAAACTTTATTCAAACCGACTTTAAAGTTACTAAAGCTCCGTTTCCTTTGTCTACACATTCCACTTGACAAAACATTTTAAAATTCGCTCAAACTTCCATACAAGATTTACAAAAACAAAAAAAATTTCTCTTAAAATAATAATAATAAAAAAAGGAATGGCTCAATACCTGACTGATTGTCCTTGTAAAAATGTTGACAATAGATTAGTTAAATGTTTCATTTAAAACATTTTTTTTCCTTAATGATATTACCGTGAGAACATTTTATAATGCAGGCGATTTGATTACCCTTGATATTGAGTGTTAGAAAAAAAAGACTCGGTTGCGTAAGAAATTTAAAAAAAAAAAAAAATTAACAAATAGAAAGCTAAAAAATTAAATGTTTATAAGAAGTTCTTTTATTAATTGGTAACGATTGTGTTTTTTATCCGGCTATCTAATGAACCCGAACTCGAGGTGTAATTTTTATAATATCATAAGTGCAATCATTTTACCCAAGCTGCTTCTTAATGGGATAGACTGAGATGATTTTTCATTTAATTTATGGATGCGTATGTGCGGTTTGAGGTTTAGAACTTGATCGTTTGTCAAAAAAAATGCCACCTTGGTTTACGAGCAAAAAATTAGCAGTTGCTCATGAAAAGTTAAGATTCTACGGGTGAAAAGTATTTGTAGACAAAGAAAAAAATGTCAATTTTTTTACCAAACACATTTTCTTTAATTTTTTTTTGTGAAAAAATTTATTTTCTTGTCGAGAAAATTTTTTCAAAATTGCTTCTTGTCGAGCAAATTTTTTCAAAATTGTTTCTTGTCGAGCAAATTTTTTCAAAATTGTTTCTTGTCGAGCAAATTTTTTCAAAATTGTTTCTTGTCGAGCAAATTTTTTCAAAATTGTTTCTTGTCGAGCAAATTTTTTCAAAATTGTTTCTTGTCGAGCAAATTTTTTCAAAATTGTTTCTTGTCGAGCAAATTTTTTCAAAATTGTTTCTTGTCGAGCAAATTTTTTCAAAATTGTTTCTTGTCGAGCAAATTTTTTGATAATTTCTTCTTGTCGAACAAATCTTTTTATAATTTCTTCTTTTAGAATAGATCTTTTGATAATTTTTCTTGTTGAACAGATCTTTTGATAATTTTATCTTGTCGAAAAAATTTTTTGATAATTTCTTCTTGCCGAACAAATTCTTTCTTTTTTTCTTCCAGGCCGATTAAGAATTCGCTCCTTAAAAATAACAACAACCGGATCCTATTTCATGATTAAATAACCGCTTATAAAATGAATTCGATCCCCTATCAACAAAACAAGGCTAATTTAATTAATTGGAGAAAGGATCTACAGAAGGTACAATTAACCCATAAGCTCAGGGTTAATTGCATTTCATACCTTTCCCCTACAGGGAAAACCGCAATACTTCCGCTTGCTCCTTCATACCCCCTTCAATATTCCTTTCCACCGGGCTAAAAACTATAACAATGACACCGGAAAAAAAGTAGATTCATAATTTAACTCCTACCCGCGAGATTTCATCAAGATTTCGCCCGCAGCTAAAAAACTATCATTGTTTATTTATTTAAGTTTTGCTTTTTCTGTTTAACTATAATTAGTCAAACCGAGATCGATCAAATGTTTAGCTTATAAGTCCGAAAAAAACTCATTCATTTTCGGTCTCATTTATTTTTCTAGCATTTCGGTACAATGTTCTTCTCTTCCTATTTTTTATTTCGCATTTCCTTTTACAACGATGACTAGATTTTTTCCAGTCGAAATTTTTTAGTAAACATTTTTTTTTTTTTTTGGGATATTTATGTAATGATTTCCTTTTCATGGAGATTTAAAAAACTTAATCATCAAAAATGCCAATTAACATGATTATTAATGCTTAATTAATATTATTAATGATTAATCATTATAATTCTAATTTCGCAAGTTCGCTAAAGCAATAATTTTATATAATGTGTGCATGTTTGAGAAAAAAATGAGTAAATTCGTGCCAAATATTTTGATGTTAGACTTTATATGGAAGTTTTTTTTTTTTTTTAAACGGGCTGGTTTCAAGGGTGAAGATTAACAGCAAGTTTGGTTCTGTTAGTCGAAGTTAATGAAGGTCAACATCGGTTTTATGACTCAGTAGTTGTTTCTTTGTGTTGGGTTATCAAATATTGATGGTTTTAACTAACATAATGAACTCTGCATATAGACGATTGCAGGGCGAGGTCGAAGAACGATCGAGTCAGAGGTTTAAGTCTTAAGCCTTCTTCGACAATTGAAAAGGACTGAGAAGCCTTTTTGGGTATTTTTGAAGTGATCGAGTTCAGTCTCAGACTGTGATCAACTCCGTCCCAAATTTCAGGGCTCTAAAGGACTTTTCAGGGATTAGAAAACGCGAGAGATTTTTTTGGCCGGATGTAATTTTTTTATTTTCTGACTGAGCAAATGTTAATAAATCTTTTGATATATTAGAATTTTTTCTTGTTGAACAATGTTTCAATTAAACAAATCTTTTGATAATTTTTTCTTGTAAAACAGATCTTTTGATGATTTTTTCTTGTCGAGCAAATCTTTTGATAATTTTTTCTTGTCGAACAAATCTTTTGATAATTTCTTCTTGTCGAACAAATCTTTTGATAATTTCTTCTTGTCGAACAAATCTTTTGATAATTTCTTCTTGTCGAACAAATCTTTTGATAATTTCTTCTTGTCGAACAAATCTTTTGATAATTTCTTCTTGTCGAACAAATGTTTTGATAATTTTTTCTTGTCGAACAAATGTTTTGATAATTTCTTCTTGTCGAACAAATCTTTTGATAATTTCTTCTTGTCGAACATATCTTTTGATAATTGGACTAGAGTTTTAAGACTCTTTTAGGCTAAAGCCTTAAACGTTTATCTAAATATCCAGCCCTGGCAACAAGAACCTAATCTCACAAAATAATTTATTATCTATTATATTGCGGTAAGCCAAACTTTACTAAAACCCTCTTTCTTTTATTTCCAGATTTACAACTGGCAGCCGAACTCGGGAAAACATTACTAGAAAGAAACAAGGAATTAGAAAACAGTTTAAAACAATGTCAGAACGTAATAGACGAGCAGACGCAAGAAATAGAGGTAAGTTATTTAAAATCTCATTTTTACCTTTAAAATCTCCATCGATCAAAAAACCCAAAACGTGAGTTAATCGTCGAATCAAATCCTTTTCCTTTTTATTATCTTGTTAAATTATGCATTATTATCATTTCATGCGAGTAACATAGTAACTCAAAAAAAAAAAAAAAAAAAAAAAAAAAAAACAATACATAAAATAATCAATTTTCTGCATTTAAGCCTGTGAAATGAAAACAACAGATTATAAAACTTTTTCAATTCCGTATCCGCTTCCCCTACCAATTGTTTTCTTTAACTCACAAAAATCATGACTTTGCCCGAACGTTCCAGAAAAAACAAAAAAATCTCCGCTTCGGCTTTTTTTAATTCATTAAAAAGAACGGTTAGATCCACATGCAGAACGATGCATCATCGTCCAGAGAAAAATGGCTAAAAAATATTTGCGGTATGAAGACGTGCCTGACCTAACACCGTGATCCCTATCGGTATTAAATGTGAACATGTCTTTCAATTCCGCGCCTCATTATTTTTCTTCTCCACGTTTATTTTCTGATAGGTGTTCGAATCGATCCGTAATACTATTTACCTGGAACATTACTCCCTTTTTCCTTAACACGCATTTCATAAAAAAAAAAAAGATTTTATTTAATTATTCTTATCGGGGTTAAGAAGGCTTTTGACTTAGTTAAAAGGCCACGGGCATCGGTGTTGCTGAAGGGGATATTTCGCTGAGTCATTTTAGTATTTTATAACTTTGGGCTATTCGAATCGAATTATGCCTTATTATCTTACGTCATGAGAGCCCCGCATTTATATAACTGTAAAATGGCATCTTTACTAAAAAATTTTTCACGGTGGCTTCGGGTAAATAAATGGTGTGCGATGCATTGGAAAAAAAAGAAGGGCTGCCGATTAAGTTGATGGCTATTAAGGGGAGTGAGATTTCGTAATTTATTATATATGCGAGAAATTATATAAATCGAAATAGAATAACCTGAAAGTAGAGTGATTGTTGCTTTCGCCTGGCCTGCCTTTTCCTTAACGGGATAAAATGATTTATTGTCAGTAATGTACAAAATAAAGCCTAAGTGTAATTCGATTTTTTTTTTTTCGATAATGAGTTCAGATGGACATTTTAAAATACAGTCGAGTCCGGTTATAGTGGACTTCTGGGGACCGGAAAATTCGGTCCACTACAGCCAAAGTCCACTTAAAGCGAGGTTGGGTTTTTTGGGCAAATTTTAGTGAATAAAGAAAAACTTAATGCAGCGTTGTCGATTTATTAAAAATCTGTCAACAAATGAAAATTTTACATTTTGTAGTACGTTTTGGAAAAAATCCGTTATTTTTTTTTTTTTTTTGACAACCGATTTTAAATAAAACAATTCTATATTTTTTTCTAAAACTTCACACATCTGCGAGCTCAAATTTTTGGATTCGAAAAATCGTGCCACTGCTCTCATAGCTTCTAAAGTGCGGTCCACTATAACCGAACCTCACACTTCAAGTCCACTATATCCGAAAATTTTTATATAGGCTCTTATGGGATTTGAACCAAATTCGCTTCAATTTTTTGTCCACTATAACCGGGATGGAAATTTTTTGTGTCCATCAAATCCGAAAATTTTTATATGGGCCCTTATGGGATTTAAACGGGACCGGATGATTTTGTCCACTAAATCCGAAGATCCACTATTCCCAGGTCCACTAAAACCGGACTCGACTGTATTCTGAATTGCGAATTCACTTTTGAAGCAAAGCTTCAAAGTTCCTAGCTGCCCAAACCAGACTCAGCAAAGCCCACTAAACTTAATGAATTCAGACGCGGGCTTGCCTTGAGCTAAAAATTTAGATCAGGCACTTACCGGCATTTTTTTTGCCCCAATTTGACAATACGCGCGCACCCTATAGCCAAAAAATTCTAACTCTCAGTGCTTTCCCCCAACATTCTTTTCAAATTGTAAAAATCAATTAACCAATCAATCAATAGTCTTACAGCACCTGAAATTTGATTCCCGCATCAAAAATTCCTCTCCAAGTTAGCAGATGGTCACTAGCCCTGGACATATTGTCTTCCTAGGGCGTCCATTCAAATTTTGCCTAATCATTTACTTCGGAGGAGCAAGCGCTAAATGCTCAGTCTACTACATCATCCTGTGCTCAAAGCAAAGGCCAGAAAGCCTTAAAGTGTCCTCAAATGCTCAGGCACCTCATCTCTCTCTGACCTTGGTGCTTTTAGCACCTCAAATGCCCTCAACCCCAGCAATAATTCTCCTCCACTGATATTTGGCTAATCAGCTCAAAAATTTAAACTCTGAGTGCTTTTCTCTCTCTCATTCTATTCAAATTCTCCCTTTCTATAAAAATTCCTGACATTCAGCATTTCGCATTCTCAATCCATAAATAAAAAAATAATTAACCACCGATCATTTATTATTCTCTCAGAACCTTGAACGTCTTTTCTTTATCAGTTAAAAAATCGGATATCAAATTAATATCATTTACCTCAACAATAAAAACTAAATCAAATTCCCTTTCTCTTTCCATTTCTTAAACCTCAATCATTTTCCCAGGGAAAAAGAATTAAATAAAAATAGAAATAAAACATTCCCAGAAAACGACAATCTTTGTCTTTCTATCGATTAAATGACAATATTCATTACCGATGGATTTAACCTAGAAAACCACATCTTGTGACCTGAGTCCGCTGCTAATGCCAATCTCAGATCAAATGGTAATATAATTACATCTTTGTAAACACATTTCTAAACGTATCGCTAATTCGATTTCTATTAATGAGAAAATTGAATGCTACTGGAACAGCAAATGCGTTTTAGTTTCTTTAAAACAAAAAAGTTGTTTGCTAAAAAAAACTTGTTTAGGTCTAAAGGTGATATTCTTATATCACTTGCTATTGCTGACCTTTTAGGATATTTGTGCACGTGCACTTGGTCCCGCCAGAACCAGGCCCGTAGCCAGCGGGGGGCATTTGCCACCCCTAGAAGGTCTGTTTGTCCCCCCCCCCAAAGAAATAGCTATTTGCGTCCCCCCCCCCCCCCCCTGTAATGGAAATTGTACTTACGCAAATAATCCGAATAGTCCGAAGATATAAATTAAACTTAAAGAAAAACTTAACCTTATTTTATTCAAAGTAAATAAACAATAAACATCGCCATTTTTATCAAGAATTCGAACTCGCCGCCAACCTAAGAAAACTCAAGAATGCTAAAACCACGAAATCACAAAGTAGCAACGGAACATCTGAAGATCAAACAAAAGAAGAGCTAATGATGAACGCCAGGAACAAATGAAGAACAATGAAGATAAATGAATAACAATGGAGACATGCGCAGTCCGCAAATGAAGATCGAAGCTCGGTTATAAATTAAGAAGCACAGAAGCGAAGATATCTCAGTCTTATCTCAGTCTAATAATCAATCGCGACCAACGTAGAAGAAAAGAAGATCAATAAGTGAAATAAAAGCCTAATGCTCATACAATATCATACAACGTTGTTAAAATCAAGTTATAATAGTGAATATTAAGAATCAATTAAATAAAAAGAACTGTTGAAAGTTAAGAAAGCTGTCTCGTTACACCCCCCCCCCCCCCCCCCCCCCCCCCGAGGGTAAAAGTTAGATATTTTGATGAATTTTTGACTATCTAAACTGCTGGAAAGATCGAATTTTCAAAATTAAGACTTATGTTGCCCCCCCTATGAAAAATTTCTGGCTACCAGGCCTGGTCAAAACTGCCTCCTTTGACTACCCCACCTTACAACATCCTCCACTTTGCACTCCTCTCGGATGTTCTCATTATGGATACGGTCCATCAAAGTCCGTCATAATTGGCCTTACGCACGTTTTATATGAGAACTTTGTCATTTTGACCAGATCTGCGGATCAAAATGGATTTCTCCATTACATTTCTCATTTGTCTTGCCAGCCATTAAACTTTTCATACTTCTTACCACGTTATCATTGACCAAGGACAATTTTCTGGCCGAGCACCTATCCTCCTTCAAACTACCTTCCTCTGCCAATTTTATCCTTCTCCCATCATTAAACTACAATAACTATAATTTATTTTTTTGTCCTTTTCATTTAACGAAATTCAAACCTAAAAGTATAAAGTACATCTATTGAAATTATTATCATAAGAAAACATGACTCCGACTTTTTATTTACTTTTGTACCTTACACGTCATAAAAAGTCAAGGCCGGTTCCTTTATTAATTAAATTGACAATAATCTGACCTTTTCTGTTCTTTTTTTTTTCAGTATTTAACAAAGCAAACGACAGCCCTTCGTAAAACAAACGATAACCGTATCCGAATCTACGAGCAATTAGAAGTAAGCATTCAAGAATTAGAAAGAGCGAATCAAAGACTAGCACTCGACAATGCCACGGATAAAAAGCAAATCAAATCGTTATGTGCCTATCGCGATACTCTGGAAGCGAGATGCGAAGAGCTCCAGAAAGCTCTCGACGATGCAAGATTCCAACAAACGATTCAAAAAGAAAAACTAAGGAAATTGTCGAGCACGAAAGAGGAGAACGTGTTTTCGCCGGAAACGCCCGATCCGCCGAGTCCGAAACCTCAAACCGTGACGACTCAAACCAGTACAACGGAATCTGTCAATAACATTCCCGCTGACCAAGAAGATTTGGTCAATCAATTGTTAATACAAATCCAAGAGCTCAAAAGTCAGAAGTCGAGGGATCAGAGGAAAATAACGGATCTGGAGGAAGAAATATGCAGGAGGACTCAGGATATGGCCATGTTGGAAGAGGAGCTAACGACGCTTTATCAAAGGGAAGAACATGTTAAGAATCTTCAGGAGGAGATTTCCGCGCTTGAGGAAGTGAGGTTAGTGGTTAATAAAATTTTTTATGATGGCTAGTTTAAAAGTCTTCGGGTGTTTTATTCCCTCGCCTTTATTTACATTTCAATTATAGCTTAGTATGAAAGAAATGTAGCGGGCCAGGGTTGGCAAAACCTTGGCAGGAGCGTCAAGAGCGACTGCGGGTTCTTGGCGAAGAACCGAGATTAATACGCAAGTCAAGTCCTTCCTATTTTTGGGGCCAAAGCCGATTCTGGCTGATGGAGCCGCGTGTTTCTAGTGTCAAGCTGAGCTTGGGTTTAAGCAGAGGCGCCATTTTACTGAAATCTAAGAGGGAGGGGGAGGTTCTCAAGCTTGGAGCCTATGGGAACTAAAATGCTGCTCCCAAATGGCGTTTCTGGGCCTTAAAATTATTTTGTTTGAATTTTCTGGGACGCAGCGAATTTATTTTTTGGAATCTGAAAAATAAGTCTTTGGGGTTGAGTTTTTTGGGGACTGATGGCTCTCTCGTTCTTTTTTTCAACTGCCATCAACCTTGAACTTTTGTGGCGCCTGGGAAAAACACCGAGCATGATTTCTAGCTGCAATGTTTCAACTATGACGAAAAATGGAAAATTTCCAACGGGAAAGGAAATGGCCTGCAAAATACCTCGTACTTAATGTTTTTGAATAAATAATTGATTTCGCCAAGGAAATAAATCTTTGTATCAAAGAAATTAGAGTCGTTAAACAACGATAAGGAGAATTTATTTCCCAAAGCTAAATTTTTTATCGGGGATTAGCTCATGGTCAATGAATCACAGTCCAGGGGAAGCAGTGGCGAATCGAAAGCCACAGATTGACCTGAACTAAATCTTTTAGAGCTGAAGCGTTCAAAGTTGTGGCTTTTGGGGTTTTAGTTAATTCTATCCTGAGCTTTCTGGAGATGAATACTAACGTTCATTAGAGCCGCTAAGCTTGGGTTGAGGCCTTTGAAGTAAATAGGCTTTGCCAAAATCCTAATCAAGTTCGAAAAAAGCTTAATTTTGAGCTGTTAGTTTAGTTGAAGACCTAGAAAAGCTTCCTGGGGACTTAAAAAACTCAGACAAGTCCGGATTAGGTAAATTAGGGCTTGAGCCTAAACACTTTTGAGCTACTAGAGGTCCTGACTAAGCTTATTAGTGACATTAGGTTACTCTACGGTTCTAATTAAGCCCACAGGGATCCAAATTAAAACTCGGGTATTTTTTTTTGACTAGGTTGCAAATCTTAACTAATTTAATTGAAGCTGTATAAAGTGTTAGCCAAAGCAGCTAATAGGGTTAGATTCATTTTAACTTGAAAAAGTTCATGACGCCCCAGCTAAGAGCATCCCAAGTCTTTTAAAATTTGCAGAGGGGGAGTTAAGTTTACTTTTTTTGGGCTCAGCCCTACCTGTTGATTCAAGTACTTCATTTGAAGCTTTTGTATCGTAGAGAACCTGCATTTCTTTGCCTTACTTCAAAAGTCACTCATGATTTTAAGCGCCGTTCAATGTTATTAAAACTACTTCTTCTTCTTTAAATGCCCGCTCCTCGTCGGAGATTGGCGATCATCATGGCAATCCCAACTTTGGAGGCTGCCGAACGAAAAAGGGATACTGAATTTTGGCCGTACCAGTCTCTTAGATTCTTGAGCCAGGACGTTTTCCTCCGACCCGGTTTACGCCAGCCCTCAATCTTTCCCTCCATCACCAGCTGCAGAAGGCGATATTTTCCATTAAAACTACTAACTAACCTTAATTCACTGCATCTTCCATATCCTCCCGTCCATGCCATTCAACTCCAACCAAATCCACGACGAATCTCCCTAAAACAATAAAAAAAAAAAGTATATCAATTTTAAAAAAATTACAGATCAAGGGAAAGAGGCGACGTCAGCGGATGAACGGATTAGATTCAATTTTAATTAGTCACTTTTAATCCCGTTATATTTAATCTACGTTCATACAATTACTAATTTTAATTACTTTCACATTTCCAGGTCAGGCCATTTGTGCGGACGTTGTCTCAAGGAAATTGATTCCAAATTACCGCAGGAAGTTCAAATGTTATTAGATCCAGAGGAGGAATCCACGGTTAATGAAAAATACTACAATGACATTCATTTGGAAATTAAGGTGAGATTTTTTTCTCCAATTAACAAAAAAAAAAAATCTTTACAGTTCAAGGTTTAGGTTATCCGTTTATTGTTTTTATTGGGTGCAGGTATTATATTATTATAAAATAACCCTCACGTAAATGATTTGACAAAAATGTCAACTCTTTTGAGATCCTGAGCATGCCAAAATATTTTTTTTTCTCCACATCTCAAGGTAATAAAAAACCTCTAATTTTTTTTTTTATGTATTTACTATTAAATATCTACCTGTTCAGTCAAGCAATACGATGCATTTCACGTTCGAAAACCATCTATTAAACACACCTTTTTAACATGCATGCAATCCACCGGTGGTTTTAGTAAAAGAAAATTTTACTTTCACAATATGTTTATTTTTCCCAAGAAAAAAATTGGAACGTCAAAATATTTTTTTTTTATTTTAAATTAATTCTAGGAGGAAGGTATGGTGTCAAAGAGCCTATCTTGGATACTGTCAAACTTGTTGCGAGTTTTGTTTGGTGTTTGGCTGTTTTTTAAGATTCGTTTGTTTCCGATATTTCTTTATTTGGCATTTTTGCCCGTGTATATAGTATTTAGAATATCAATACCAAAAAAGAATCACAACGATTAAGTGTAAGTTTTTTTTGATTATTTTGATTTACATTTTAAAAGCATGTAATTATTTTTATAATTTTATCCTGTGTAATAATATGTATGCATGAGGTGGTGGATTAACTAGATTTTTTTTTATTTAACATCAGAGGATAATTAATTAAATTAACGCTGGATTTTTTTTTTGGTTTGTGTAATTTCTGTGGGTTTTGTTTTTCTTTTGGGATTTTTGTTTGTTATTTAAAAAAAATTCGCAGAGTTTCATGTTTTAATAAAAGATTTTTTGCTAATGTGATTTCAATAACAGGACTCAAAAAGTTGATGTTCATACATAATCATTTACCTATTAAATGTTAATTGATTGTTAACTTTCTATAAAAAAAAAAATCAAGTGAGGAACGATGATATTAAAACGCATAAATACCGCAATTATAATACTTAACTTCTTTTTTAGGCCTCGCTACAGTTTTGCATCATATGATTTTAAAACACTTGCTTTTTGGATTAACTTTCTTGTTTGATTTTCACTGTGAATATCGATTCTTTAAGTGGAGTAAAAAAAAAATAGGCTTTTTGGTAGTAACGTGACTATTTGATTACAAGATTTACGATGATTTTTTTTGTCCAGGAAAATTCAGAATAACTTTTTTATCGACTGAAGATTTTGAACAAACCTTTTGCCAAAAAAAATGAAAACAAATTCTTCCACATTCTCAAAAAAATTCTTCGACAAGACAAGTTTTGAAAATAGTTCTACAAAATAAATGTAGAGAAAATTTAGTCGACAAGACAAATTCTCAAAATATTTATTCAACAACACAAATTCTCAAAATATTTATTCGACAACACAAATTCTCAAAACATTTATACGACAAGACAAATTCTCAAAACATTTATTCGACAAGACAAATTCTCAAAACATTTATTCGACAAGACAAATTCTCACAATACTCATTCGACAGGCACAAATTCTCAAAATATTTATTTTACAGGCACAAATTTTCCAAAAATTTCTTCAACAGAAGAAGTTCTTATCCCAATAAATTACTCTGACAGGACAAATCCTCAAAAAATTTCTTCCACAAGACAAGTTTTGAAAATATTTCTTCGACAAGAGAAATTATTTTAAAATATGATATTTTTCAGGACTCACATTGAGATTCAACTTGCATTCAAACCTAACTATTTCAACATCTAATTATCTGAGTGCTTGAGCATAAAAATACTTATATTCTTTTGGGGGCCTAATTCTGTTTAGATTCCTATCCAGAAAAAATCTGATACTTTTATTTGGGCCACCAGAAAAATAAATGGCTATTTTCAAGAAAAAATCCCCAGAAAAAATTTTTGCCGTCTGCTTTTCCATCTTCCAAATCTTAAAAAATTTCCTCACTAGATAAAATTTTCTGTCGCCCAATTCCAAAAATTGGGCTTTACTGGGCAACAAATTTTCTGTGCTGGACTAAATAATCTGAACTGACTTTCGAATTATTGGGTCTCCCCTTCTTATTTTATACGCAGCTGGCCACTTCGCCACCCTAGCCATCTTCAGTGTTCACGCTTTTAAAGCCTCACGGAATCATTTTTCAAAAAATACTGCAATTTCACGTTGGCTAACTTGCATTTTAGCTTATGACAAGCCCTATTCCAGACACATTCTCCATAGGGCCCAAAATCTCATAAGACAGACTTATAAGCTGCCACGTGAAATTGCGCCTTAACTCTACTATTTTACAAAATTTTAATTCTCAATCGTTTTATTCCAGGAGGAAAATCCATACCGAACGCTGGTTGAAAAATACGAAGCAATCATGGAAGAACAATCCAAAAACCGACGCCATAGCAGAGATTTTTCGAAATCCAACAGCAGCAATTGCCTCTCACTACAAGATGAACTCAAAATGTACGGCGAATTAAACAGCTTCAGCAAAGACCCCGAAGAAGATGACGAAAGCGGCCGCGAAGATAACGAAGACACTCAAAACAAACAAAGAACCGAAAACAAACGCAACATCGGTAAAAGGAAAATGTTTTCAGCTACGCCGACCGATTTCTCAGAAGCAGAAACATCCTCATCTGGTTTCTCAGACGAGACAAGTAATAAATCAACACAAACTGAACGGAATTTGGTTCCTGGATCGTTCCTATGCTCCATCGCTGACGGGGATGATTGTAAATTTAGTATTTATGACGATGCATGTCCTATCGAAAGTCGATTTAGAAAAACACCGGAATACCGAACGTTATTTAAAGAAATTTTTGCGGTTTTGAAAAGAGCAGCGGAAGCTAAAGATGATGGGGAAAGGCTTCCTCTGTTGGATGATATAACGCCGCTTGTTGAAGTGCCAAAAGTTCCTCCTGTAACCCCAGCCAAAGAAGATCCACCCCTCGATTTTGAAGACTTACAAAGCTTGCCGGAATCCTTGAACATGTCTGAAGCTGCATCTGAAACATCATCGATTCAAGATTCAAGTTTAGATCAAACCATTAAAATTGAAAATGATACTCAAGGTCCTTCGACAGAACCAACTGCAGGACCATCTGAAAATGTTAAAGAGATTAAAAAGCAAACGAATGATATTTTAGAATATTTATCAATTGGAATTGGTGTCAAGAAGAAGAATAAGAAACGACATGCAAATTCACCAGCGAGAAAATTAAAAGTTTCAGAGATAGTTGAAAAAATTGAAGGGAGTGCCCCGAACTCACCAAGAAGATCAGCTCGCCGAAGGAAAGAATGGAAAAATTATGATTCCCCAAGACAAGGGAATTCAAGGAATCAATCCCCTGCTGTACAACCGAGAGTACTTACTACTTTAGAAAGATCAAGTCCTAGTTCATCACAACCTAAATCAAGCGTATGGGGAACTCAGCCATTTGTGAGCAAGGCAGCTCAAGAAATAGCCCAGTTGAAGAAATTAGAAAAATCTTATGCTGAAGTTTTAAGGCACACACCGAAAAGTTTTATCAGCAAGAGAAAAAGCGGAACTAGTCCAGTTGTATAAAAATTTTTTTCCTTAAAAGCCATTCCATCATATTTATAATTGCTACAATTTGTACATTTAAGATTTACAATACTCTCCTCATTTGTGAGGATGTCTTTTTAAGAATTTTTAATTATGTTGAGACTTGAGAATAAAATATTTTTTAATGTGAGTAAATTGGGATGTTCAGATGTTGCCTAAGATGCAAAACTGTTTGCAGAAACATTCCCAGTTTGCCTTTTTAGATAATAATTCACTCATTTTATAATTTCAATGTAAAAGGCTGAAATAAGTATTTAAGTGTATTTGTGCTAAATGGCTGTATTATCACTAATTAAGAGTAATACACTCCGAACACCAAAAACGCAGTGTTATAATAACAGCTTGCTTAACTGCCAATGTTGCTCATTTGTACGACCTGCTAAAAGTAAACAAAGCTTGTGTTTAAAATCAAAATCTCCCAAACCTGCCAAATTGAGAGATTTTACTTTCGAGTATGAGTTGAAAAGTGTGCGATGAATAAAAACAATTTTTTTCTCACCTTTATGTGTCATATTTACAAACGCCATATCGGACTACGTTCAGCCGTTTTATTTCGTCGAAACAAGAACCAAAATGAATAACACCGTAAATAATAATTATTTTAACACACGCGGGATATAATAACGAAAAGATTTCAGTGTTATCAGAACGTTAACTCATTTATAAATCGTAAAATCAAGCATTTTAAAAAAAAAACACTCAAAACCCCGGAAGTGATGTGGAAAGCAAGATGGCCGATGGCGATGACTAATCGTGTCGTCTGCTTTTAATTAAATTCTCAAGTCGTCGACAAAAATTTTTAATGTTTTCGAAAAAAGAGAATTTTTTTCGTGATAATTAGATAATAAAAATGTGCCAACTACATTTTCAAATTTGTAAAATTGTAAAAGTAAAAATATAAATGATTTTATTTCATAATTCTCAGTAATAAGCAGCAGTTTTCTTCAGTTACCTTGGGATTTATTTATGGCAGCTGGATTGGTTTGTAACATTAGGGGCTGTAAATAAACATTTCTTATTACAAATGCAACGAAAGTACACCAAAATTCGCCTTTCATTCACACAACAAAACCGAATTTTGAACGTGAATATTTTCCACTACTGCTCGACTTGATTTCTCGAATCTTGTAATGGCGACACTTTTGGAATTGCAATTATGCAATCCAAAATACAAAAAGCAGTTTTTTTCATGGCATTTGTTGACGAAAATGGCAACGAATGTGAACAATTTTACTTTTGCTTTATTTCCCTGAGACTCAAACTGCAAAAACCTTAGACTTGTAAAGTTTGCCCCATGGAATGGATTATACAACATCTCTGTTCAGGACAGAAAAAGCATTTTTCTTGATCGTGGAAAAGGTAGTTCCATCAAGACTTCTTCAAACAAGCCACTGGCTGTCATACCGCTTGGAAACTGCCTCCTGTATCATATTAGTTAATTCGTTTTAATTATTACTGATTTTTATTGTATAGCATAATCCATCTATGACTGTTTTCCAGTCTTTAATTTCATTTTAGATTTTAAAGAAAGGTTTATATGTGATAAATAAAAGGTACGATATCTTAAGATGAATAAACCGTAAGTTTTTATACAATTTTTATATTTTTTATTTTGTAGTTTACAGAAAACCGAAATCAAAAGGTAGAAAGTATTTGCTACACATCTGATCATGATCAAGCTGTCTTTAAAAAATCTTAATTATTCAAATATAAATTTGCATTCAAATTAAAAGACAAAAAAATTATGAGTCACTTACAACTTACTCTGTAATATATTTATTTTTAATCATTGTAATTAAATGAACAATAAATGTTTGAATTTGCAATATCATTTTTTTTTTCTTCATTTAAAAACTTTGGAATTCTATCAAATATTGCACGATAACATGCAAAGAAAACGATTTTCAGGCTATGCCATCAAATCACCATGTTACTTCATTTTTACATTTATCAATAATGTGAAGAAAAGTAAGAATTACAACTAACGGTCAGTCAATCAGTGCATAAGGGATAAAATCAAAAACAAAACTAAAAGTATTTTTCCCTAAAACCATCAACTTCAGGATTTTTCGTACCTTAATAGGTTCCAGTCACTTAAAACCTACAGCACTAGCACTTACTTTTTTAAATTTTGTTTTTTTTTTTCAAAAAGAGATTGCCAAGTTTTGATGTTTTTAGCAAAACTTTTTCCTTTAACAAATAAGAAATTAAAAATTAAATTAAAAATTATTCTCAATCAAGTAATTCATATAAAGATAAGGATGAATCTGAATCATCATTAATTGCATCTCAAGATGTCGATTTTTTATGAAGAGCCTTACGAAATGCTGTCATGTCGAGTTCTACGATAGGCTTTCCGGTTTTCCTATCAATGTTTTTAGTCCTGAAAAAGAAAAACCATTTTGGTAAAGCTTGGCAGTGAGGATGATTTTTTTAATAGCAGAGGAAAGCTATTTCGGCAGAGCTAGGTAAGTTTAGAGGATGGACCTGAAGAAGATTTCAGTCGGTTTAAGAGCCAATCGTCTTGTTGAATCTTCAACTAACTAACAGAATTCAGCTCTGACTACTACACCTCTGAAGTAACAAAATGTCAGCATTTTTTGAACTATTTTTTTTTTCCAAATCCTATACTTACGCTTTAGTTGTTAAAGGAGCCATAGGTTTATTATTAATTAACAAACACTTCATTGGCTGACCATCCAACTGCCTATTATGATAAACATCAACAGCTTTGACTGCATCCTTATGTAATTTATATACAACCTCCGCCGTACCGGGACGAACAACCTTACTAGACAAGAGCTCTCCAATATCTTCAAACAATTCCTGTAAAATGCATTGAAAAATTTTTCAATGAGTTCTTAAAACAACATTCCTCATCAATAATCAATCCCTACCTTCACATCTTCATGTGTAACAGATGGCACAAGATTAGAAACGACTATTCGATGGCCAACATTCCCACCTTTTGCATTTTTATTATTTAACTGTTGACTCGCTTCAAGCCTTGCTTTTAACTGGCTAATTTTCTGAGCTGAGGGATTTCCATCCTGGCAAAACCTTTCACTTAATGTTTTAACTGGCCCTTTGGGTTTTAATCCAGGCGGTGGTGATTCTTTTATTATTCTAACTGCTTCTCGTTCATGCACAACAGTAGTGGGCTGAGTCCTAAAAAATTTTTAAAATTAATTTTCATACTTTAAAAACTTCAACCCTCAAATCTTACCTTTTTAAAATTCCAACACATTCAACTGGTTTTAACTTCTTTGTAATAACAATCTGAGGTTCGTCTGATTCCCAATTTCCACTATTCAATTTAAAATCTCTTTTATTATCATTCCTATTAATACTAAGCAACTGAGGCGTTTTTAAACCTAATCTACTTATTGGAATGTCAGAAATGTCGTCTATAACTGGAGATGTTGAACCAGGCCTATTCCACATAAAAACACTTTTCTCAGGCCCTAATCTACTATGAGGTAAATCATTTTCAATTGTCCTATACAATAGTGGTGGTTCTTGTCGACTTCTGTACATGTATGCATCTGGATCTATAACTGCTCTTTCTGAGAAACTTCTAGCGATATAAGCATCATCAAACGTGGGACCTCTAATAGTCCTTTGAAGGATATGTTCTTCAGGTAACATTCCCCTTATTTGATCTTGAAGCCTTCCTGGCACCACAGGACGTTGTCTTTCTCTTAATTTCATTAATCGAAGTCTTGCATCAGTCTGTTTAGCAATCTGACCTAATTTTTCTCTAGCATCTGTGATTTTTTGACGTTGCTTTTGAATTATTTTCAAACGAGCATCACCGACTTTCGCAGCTGGGGTTGCTCCTCGAGAACTTTTCAAAACACCCGGTCGAGCTTTTACAAATGACTTATTAGTGGTCAATGCTAAATTTTTAGCATTTCTGTTATTCTGATCTGAGAGCCTTTTAATCGGGCCGGCAGGTTTTCTAGTATTATTCGCACTGAAAAATAAAAAATACGACTGAAATATGTGACTAATGACATGAGAAAATTCATCAGGGAAATGAAGCTTGCAAACATAACCTAATTTGGTTTTCGATCACTTACTTGTTCCTTCCTCGATTTATACCAGTCTTCACTAACTTTTTCTTGATAATATCGTCTAAACTTAATTCCAAATCACCCATTTTTGTGAAAAATCCGAAAAATAATAATAAATGGACTCTTTTTCGGGGCCTTTATTTCAAACGGACAAGCCCGTAGAGATTCGTTCGTCAAAGTCGCGACAAAAAATCAAAATGGCGACAAGCTTTTTCGTCCGCCATTTTCCGAAAAAGCTCGTTAAAAAAGTTCGTTATTTCGAAATCATGATTTTAGTACAAATTGTCGTTATATTGTTGGCATTTAATCAGTTCAATCAAATTTTTCATTGTGACACATTCCAAGGGAAGCATCGTATCGCATTTTGAGGTTAAAAATGGATTTTTTTTACAGGAAAAATACGTTGGGAATGACTCGTACGCTTCGTTTTGTTTACAGCTGAACTAAAATCTTTTTTCGGATCCTTTCCTTCATAATAATTAAAATAACCACCAAACCACCTGTTGGCATCAGGTACACGATATCGCGGAGGCAGTTCCATAAGTGAAATCAACACGCCAACGGTTGTTTTTGTTAGAAAATGGCTGACTGTTTTGCTGAACCGTTATGTGGTATCGAATCTCATAACTCTCGCGGTCTCGAAAGCCATGATATTACACCCGCGGCAACCGGCGACGTTAAATCAGACATAGGTAAATTCTTTGGCTTCTAATAATTCATACAATCGGTTTCCGATGTGTCAAAACAAATGTGTCCATTGACCATATGTGAGTGTACACAACAATTTATGTCATGAGTCAGAGTTCAGTGGTGCATTCCATAACAAACATAATCTCACTCCCACAATGTATGGGTTTATAAAGATGGACCTGGAAAAATTCATCGGTTTACAAGAATCCTGTTATGTGGATTTAACGATTGCAAGATTTGGTCTGAGAGAAAAAAGTAACCTAGGTTTTTATGTGGTTGTAATATGTGTCAATCTTGTGGTTGGTTAAGTGAATAACCTGATTAATTTTTTTTTTGGTAATCGATGACTTTCGGTGAGGATTTGAGTGATTCATTGTCAGGGTCATAATAGCAAATGGTTTAATTTTTTTTTTTGGAAATCAATAGTGGTTTGAGTGGTATATTCATCAAAAACCATACAGTTAGATTGGGAATGCATTGCAGATAAATTTTTTTTTGCTCATGACAATTGAATCTTGTGTGCATGTTTTGGAGGACGTTTGATAATTTTTTTAATGTGTGCCTTTTTTTTCCAGATATAAATACAGTAGGATTACCTGTAATAAGTGAAGAAAATGAAACAAGCTCAGTAACAGTTCAATTAATGAATGGTCATGTCGGTAAGTTGATTCAGTTGAGAGTTTAAAACGTCCATGTTAACGGTAGAGAGTGAAGAGATTGTTTAATCTCTGGTGACTTAATAATCATAAAATTCGTGCAAGCAGCTATGGATAAAAATTTCAATAAACTTTAAGCTCTGTTTCAAGATTGAGCTACGCAACAAGGCAGGTAGCTTCACTGACACATCATAGATGAACATTCGTTTATTTCTTGTTTGTTCAGATAATTTTAGGAACTATCGAATTGGTGATTTAAGGGACTTGGACTAGCTACAGTTTTGTACCTAATCATCCACCTCAAGGGGCTTGTGGCAAGCAACAGCAAAGCAGGGAAGGTGTGAAGAGCTGAAGAAAAGAAAGATGGAGATTGATTGCCAATGGGCCAAAGGGCAAAAATGTGAAAGCGTCATCAGGAAACAGCCTTTCCACACTGGTTAAGATACTGCAAGCTGACAACCTGCTCTCTCGCATCATTTTCACATTGGAATAATTTTAAATTTATACATTAAGCCAAAAACAAACAGACTACAATTTCCCAGCACAACTCAACACATCTCAAAAATAATAAGAAAGTGAATGCCTTCATTTAAATTCAAAACGAAAAGCACGAAAGCTTCCCTCCGAAAAAAAAAAGTGGGAAAAAGGAATACAAAAAGATAAAATGAGGTTTCCACCTTTCCGCGCATGTCTGAATTCTCAAACAAAACATGATGCTGTTATCGTTCCAGTATTTTGAGATGAGAGAAGTTAAAATCTGGAGAAGCTCGGTTCTTTTTTTTCTCCTCTTCCTGATAAGATTGCTTTTAAGTGTTTCAGTTTGAGGAATAAGTGTTTATTTTGTAATGTTGACACTTAATGAATGTTCTAAAGGATAACACCAAATGAAGTTTAAAAGTTGAAAGCTTTTTTAAGCAATTAATCACTCTGATCGCTTTTACTGATCATGTGTAGTGAGATATTTATCCGCAGGCAATTTTTTTTTTTTTTTAAATGAACTTTTTGATAGCCCTGATATCGTTTTAAATAAACCCGCCGATCGCACAACGTATCTAATCGGTTTTTTTTTTTTTAGTTTGATTCTTATCCTTGCCTAATATTACACTGATAAAATTTTTAGGTGAAGTGTTCGTTACGTGTGATGGGATCTTGTGTAGCATGTTGTTCAGGTAAATTTTTTTTAGGCAAAAAAATTTCAAGGAGGAATTTATGATTTTTTGGGGTTTTTGTTAAGGTCCTTATGTTTTAATGGGTCAGGATTTTAATCATATAAAAACACTTGATCCCTTCATTTGTTTTAGATAACGTTATGATAAAGAGAAAAAAAATTTAGGCTCGTCAAAATATTTTGATTGCGCCATTGTGGTTTAATTATGCGCCATTGATTTTTAATTATTTTTTTTAAAAGATTGGAAATGCGATTCGGCACACGCGAAAGTAATCGATTCTTAAAATTCTTTACGGATATCAGGGTATTGAGGGGTGAAAAAAAATTGCCTGTTATGGTGTTGAAATTTTTCAAGTTCATGATTGTTAAAATAAAGGATATGAGAAATTATTATGCTTACGCATAGTCACAGTGCTGGGGAATTTTCAACATATATAGAAGGTATGCAAAAGATTGATTGCATATTTGTATCGGTTTAATAGTTTTCGCCTTTAACGGTTTAATATGTTTGTAATTTTAATTTCCTCTTTTTAGTGCGTTGTAGAATGATTTTTAGTTGGCTGGGAAATTTGAGAATGGTTTAGAGTGGATTTTTGAAAGTAATAGGGAAGGGTATTGGGGCCATGAGTGAAATTCAGGGGATGAGAGCAGGTGGGTGAAGTCACGTTCTGTCAGCCTAATATACGATCGTCAGCCTGTGGTAAGCAAGCAACACAAAGCTCACGAAGTTTTATTGGAATCAACATTAGGCGTAGGAATTATTTTTCTGGACAAAATAGTTTCAGAATAATTTTTGGTGCCAAGATCATGCTCAATAACATTTTTAGCTACGATCAGCGCCTGAGGTCCAAAACAATTTGAAAAAATAATATCTAAGCTTGAAAAAAAATCTGGAGGAATTCTTAAGAATAAAAAATCTAGAAAAATTAATGAACTAAACTAAAAAGGTAAAATAATTTACGAGAAGAAAAATATCGTCCATTTTTTAGCCAAGGAATAGTGTTTAGTGGAGTGCGCAAGTGTCAATGGAGCAAACGCAAAACTTATCGCTAGAGTCGCTAGTATTAAATAGTTACTACTGAATCTGATTGGCAATTATGTGGCGTTTGTTTGATTCAAGCGACACTAGCGATAGAGTTTCAATTCCAATGAATCGTTGCTGGTGGTGCAGGGGAGTCTGAGAGTAGACACTTCGATGAGTTGTCTGCTACGGAGTACGCCATTCTGAAAACTGGAAGTTGCTATGATCTAGAATTTGATGGCAGCGATTCTCGAATTGAAAAGCGAATGCCGTGATTGGCAGATTCTTCAATTCGAGATCATGCGAGTTTCCGGTTTTCAAAATGGTGTATCTCTATGTAGCAGAAGACTCATCGAAGTGTCCATTCCCTATTAGGCTCCCTAATTACCGATAAGTAGGTCAGTCCGAATTTTAGCGATTCTCTCATTTCAAGAGTTTTTATATAAATACCTGGGATCGATAATCTAAACTAAGCCGAGCCAACCTACAGAAGAAGAAACGCTCTTTTCTCGCCACTCTGCGGTTTTTTTACCTGGAAAGAAAAAAATATGAATTAAAATCGGGAAAAACTTGTAATGTCAGAGATCTTTTTAAAATTCAACTTCAATATTTTTTTAGCCAATTTGAGGGCTGAGGAAAAAAAGGCGTTCGAAGATTAATATTAGATCTATAGAATCCCTGAAAAAAATTAAAAATAAATTACATATTTATAAAGTTAAAGTGCATCAATTATATTAACCAATTAGTGGAAAGAAGAAAAGCCGATTATAAAAGAAAAGGAAGAGAAAGGATTTTTATTAATACAATTCACCACAGCCGATGCCTTTTTAAGTGAAAGAATGTTTTGAAACAATAAAAAGGCCTGGTTGCACAAAATTAAAATATTTACTATTTTTCCCCGTGAAAATAAATGGGAGATACTGGTGCACCGAATTTTGACCCGAATCGACAATCGAGCAGGACTCGATTTTTAAAAATCAAGTCGGGCTTACTATGGCCCCGATTGAAATTCTGAGTTTGGATGGATTCGGGCTACTCTAATTGGCTTGTAATGGATTCATTCGGCTTAATTGATCCTGGGACTATAAACTTATGAGAAAAAAATCGATTAAACTGAAAAAATAAAGGGGGAATTAATGCCATTAGAACGAAATATTTTTGAGGTTTCTCCTTAATCGTATATAAAAAGAAAAACAATTTAAACGAAGGGTTCTGAAAAAAAAAAAAGAATCACCATTACGCAATATACCAAACAACTTGGCTTTCCTTCCCAAAGAACAGGGCGCCAAACAAATTACAATTTTCAACCAAAAAGCTTTTAAATTATCCTTCCCCTGGGAAAACTTTTTTTTAATCAAAAATAAAAGTCACGATTCTTAACCGTGAAAAAAAAACCAATGTGCAAAAATATCGAAAGGAAAGCAAAAAAAAAAATCGGGTTTTCGGAAATCAGATATTTCATCCTCTCCCATGACCTGGCTCAAAAAATGAAAAAGATTTCAAGGATGGGATCTCCCTGACTGCCCACATCATAGAACTGTAAAACCTCCCGGAAAAAAAAAGTTTCCATCGTAAAATTGAAAAGTTTTTCATTTTTCCAGGAAACGCCGACGATTTTTTTTTTTTTTTTTTGCTGCTTCCTTAATAAAATATCTAGCAACATGAGTCGATGTCATTAATGAGATTTGAAGAGCAGGGTTTTTATAAATGTATTTTCCTTTTTTAAGTCGAGGAAAGGGCCTCGTGTGTGTAATGCGTTTTCGTGAAGTTCATATACGTTTCCTCCTCTTTTCCTCTTCAATAAATTTTAACATGTTCAACGTGCATCAGGGAAAATGCTTCATTCATTTTAAATAACCCGTTAAACTTTTCACCGGGCTAGCAACTCGTAAAACTCAGGAGAAATAAAGTAAGGGTTAAAGGTTTTTATATACGACAATGATGTTTTGTCATTTATGGTTTTTGTTGGGAATTTTTCGATAAAGTAAAAAAAGGATGTAAAGGGGATCTAAAGGAGACTAAGTTTTCTTTTTGTTGGAGATTCTATAAGCAAGGTGGTATGAATTACAAATATTTAAAGAAAAATAGAAAAGGTTAAATGAAATTTTTAAAAACTTCTGAACAAGTTAATTTTTTCCAAATTTTTCTTGTCCAAAAATGTTCAATTTTTCCTCGTCTAAAAATCTTTTTTATATGATTCTTGTCTCAAATTGATTTTTAAGATTTTCCCAGAAATTTTTCTTGTCCACAAAAGTCTTTAAATTTTCATTGCCCAAAAATGTCTTTCATTTTTCTTGTCTCAAAATGTTTCCCAAATTGTACCCAGAAATTTTTCTTGTCCGAAAAATGTTTTTCCTGCTTCTTGTCCCAAAATGGTTTCAAATCTTTTCCAGACATTTTTTCTTGTCTAAAAATGTTTTTCATGTTTCTTGTCTCAACATGTCCTCCTTTAGCTTGAAGAGGCTGCTCTTGCCTTTAGCCCAGCTCTATTTCCAATTCCATCAAGCCAAAACCTTTCCCATTTTTCTATCTTTATCACAGGCGAAAGGCCAAATCCAAGTGAACACAAATAAAACCCTTCATTTAAACCATTGAAACCCGATTAATCATAATCCGAATAAAAGTGATCGGAAAAGGTTTATCGTTCATTAGACATTTTTTTTTTATTATTTAAGCTCGTCCGGGATGAGAAGAAAAACTGCGAAAATAAAATCTCTTGTATTTTTTTCCATCTCCGGATTCCCTTGTCAATTGTTCGAACGGAATAAATTTTAAATTTTCCTGAAGTTTCCCTCTGCTGAAAACACGAATTTTATGATTTATTAAAAATTGTTATCGAGTTTTCTTTTTAGTGTCTACGTTTTTTTTATCTCGTCGAAGAATAATAATTTTTTTTTTTTAATGCTTCGTTGAATTTATTTTAATAATTTTTTTTTTTTTTTTCAGGTACGTGTAAACCGCCATCACCAAAAAATTGTATCCAGGACGGTGAGTTTTTTTTAAAAACTTTTTAAATAAGGTGTGGTGGAATATATTGGAATCCGAATAAGGGTATTGAGGTCTTTAACGTCGTGAGGTATTGGAAATTAAGAGAATTAGATAGAGAGCGTATAATTTTATTTGCTAAATATGTCATTTTTTAATGGGTACTTTCCAAGTTAGATTTGATTTTTATGCGCTAGAGCGCATGTGGGTGCAAGTCATTGTTCTAATCCGAAATGAAATATACGATTTTTTTAATGTCTTGAAAAATGTTTAGTCAAGCTACACATTTTAAAAAAAACAAGTGATTCAATTCGCCATATTGAAATTGGAATTACAGCCACCAGGGAGTGCTCACTGTGAGATCACGTGACGACAACGCCATCTGAAACAAACAGCGACACTGACGCTTTTAGCGGCCATTACCGGAACTATCGATTGGATTGTTTACTTGTGCTTGTGTGAATTTAACGGATGACGTCAAACATTTTAAAAGTTATTCGCCCTCGCCATTTTGAAAACAACTAGCGCCATCTGCTCTGCTCACAATGAGATTACGTGATGGGTTTGCCAGCGCCATCTGTATGGATTCCATTTTGTTTTGTGACTGGCCTAGACGCTGTGACGTCAGTTTATGTAGACGGAGCCATATTTTCCATGTTCTTTCACTATGGGCGCCTCCAAGCGGTATTTTTTTAAGCTACGACACTGTCGATTTGTTTTTTTTTCCAACGAATTTTAAACACACGGATGGAGATTGAATCTTCTGCTATCGATTCCATTATTTTCCTCGTTTCTCTGTTTTAAATTAAATTTTATCTCCTTTTGCAAAAAAAAATATGCTAAAAATATTGTCACGAAATTGGGAAGCGGAAGTCATTCGATATTATTCGGGTCTCCGAGTTGTATTTTTTCAACAAAAAAAAATTTTGTTTTTAATTTTGTTATCTACGTTGATGGAAAAAGAGTGAAAGCGTCTCCGTCGAATTTATTTTTTATATAATACTTTTTATTAGAGCTCATTCTCTTGTTTTGAGATTTTTTTCTCTAACCGGATTTTTTCCTTGTAAATTTAATTATTATTATATTTTTTTTCGAAAAAGTTTACAAAAAGCTGATACAATGGTTCAGCTGCGGAGTGGAAATGTTAAGCGCACCAGACTCTTGCCCAAAAAGAAAAATATTAAGTCAGCTTGGAAAAAAATGTGGGCATTTAGAGGAATTGCAAATAGCCGAGCAACAAGACGATTTTTTCTTCCATCTTTTTAGCATTAGAAATATTGTTTTGTAATGTTTTACATCATTTCCAAAAGTTTTTGTGATATATTTTCATCTATTTCGAAAATGCAACAAGACGATTTTCGTATTTTGACTCTTATAATTCGGACAATCCAGTTCTATCTAAATTTCTTCACATTAAAATTGTTTTTGTAATACTTCAACTAATTTTCAAAGCTACTGTCATCAAATTCGAAAAGGCAACAAGACGATTTTCACTTTTTTACTCTTGCAGTTGAATTTTTTTTATGTATTGTAGTTGTTGCTCTTTCTTCATAATGATCCAATCAATTTTAGGGATTTTCAACTAATTTCCACCGTCAGTCTCATAAAGGCAACAAGACGAGTTTCTTTATTTAGACTCTAAAAATAGATGTTTTCACTTTTTGCGGCTCGAATGCGTTCTCCATAGTTGTAAAGCCAATTTTTGAGAATTTCCAGCTCGTTCCCAACATCAGTTCTAGAAAGGCAACAAGACGATTTTCTTTATTTCAACTCCAAAAATGGTTTTTTTTTCCACTTTTTGCGTTCTCCACAATTGTAAAGCCAATCTTGAGAATTTCCAGCTCTTTACCAACATCAGTTGTAGAAAGGCAACAAGACGAATTTGCCTTTTTTATCTTAAAACTCTATCGTACCGGATTCTTTTCCCAATTTTTGACATTTAAAATATTATACCAGTGCACTCTTCTACTTTTCAAGAGTTTCGACCAGTCATTCCCAAAAAGCAACAAGACGATCATTTAATTTCAAACTATTACGACCAACTTTTCTTTTACGATTTTTACAAAAACCCGTTTGTTGACATCCATAAAATTTTTTTTTAATCCTCGCCTTCTTCTAATTGTTTATGCAACCGCATTTACATTAATGCATAGTCATAAAACCACAGGCGAACAAACATGATTAAAATTCGAAGGTCGCGCACTTGAACTGTCCTCAAACATATTTTCATTATCTCTCATACCTGAAAACAATAGCCGCGTTAGAAAAAATATAAAATTCCAAAACTTTTTTTCACACTTGACAAGCTTTTGGATTATTTCCAAACGAAATTATCGCCGTTTCAATTTCGAAACGGAAAAAATTTTTCCGTGTAAGAAAAAAACGGACGATTAAAGATTAAAACGAAGTTATTAAAAATCTCAAGTACCCATGGACTGGTACGATGTGATTTCATTTAAAGTGACTATACCAATTTGAAGAACCTCGCAGGTGTAGTCGACTATTTTTTGTTAACATTCCAATGGCTAATTTAGATTCAGGCAAGACCTTGTTCGATTCACGTGAAGCGCCACTTCAGGTTTATCTTTACTACATATTCTATTTGCGTCAGGTATAGGTTTAATTTTTTTCAGTTATATCTTCCCTCTCTCTTCCTCGCTTTTGGGATCGGGCTCCCATTGTCAATTTCCTCGATTAATTATCTCAGAATTTTTCTTTTAATGAGTGTATTGATCTTTAAAAAAAAAAATAATTTAAAAATAAAAATTAGTTCGGTGTTCTTTACGAGCTAATAGGACAAAATAAACCGTGACGTAATTTTTAAAGCTGAGTCAGCATCATCTTCGTTAATAATTTTTAAATTGGGCTCTTCTTTTTTTTTTTTTTTTTTTATTCTCTTAAGAGAAATTAATTCAATGGATGTTTATCACACGTTAGCTCGTTGCATTTCTAACGGATTTTTATGTAACTGCCTCGGGTTGTGGTTACATTTAAAAAAAACAGGTCCTTTAGGTTTGTGAGGAACTCATCATCATATATGAAACCGCAGCTTATAAATCTAAAAAAAAAACTATGGGGGGAGAATGAATCGTTTTAAAAAGCTCTAATGAACTGTATCCTTGATGTCACTGTTAGGTCAACGAGGTTCTCAATGGTTATGCGTGGGAAGGTCATATTGAAATAGGCTAACCCTTTCGGAGATATATTCATTTTACTCCAGTTTTTTTTTTTTTTTGTAGTAAACATGACTCGTGGCATTTGTTTTTTAAGTAACAAGTTGAATCACGACCCATGCCAACTTAAAGAATAGTAAATATTAATATTAATGCAGAGGATTTGCATTTACTGTAATAACAGCGGCAGTTTTTCCCGGCAATTATTATGCGTTCATATTATTATTACTTGTTTTTTTAAAAAAAATATTGATGTTGGTAATTTGCGAAGAACCGTTGAAAAAAACGAAGCTTAATGCTGTTCCCAGGTGTAATTATTTTTTAACTGCCGAATGATCCTGTTAATTCCGTTTTTTTTTTCTTGTTGGGTGAAGAAGATCTATTAGAATAATTTTAATAAGTTTTGAAATATTTATGTGGGGTTTAGGTGTTGAATTTTTTGAAGCGGGAAAAGGAAATGGTTAGGGTATAATTTGTCAGGTACAGCGACCCTTAATTTGAAGGGGCACGTGGGTAACAAGTTGTTTTTTATGTTTCTGATGGCGACTGCGGTTCTTTATAAACCTTCAGTAAAATGAATTTTTTGACGTAGAACTAAGTCTATAGAATTTTTTCTGTTTGTTTGTTGTTTCACTAACCCAAAGCCAAAGGCCCAACTACCACTAATTTGGCGACAAGTGATCCACTACTGATACATGATCCATTACTGATCTTCTTCTTCTTCTTCTTCTTCTTCTTCTTCTTCTTCTTCTTCTTCTTCTTCAAATGCTTGCTCCTCGTAGGAGGTTGGCGATCATCATGGCGATCCTAACTTTGGAGGCTGCCGAACGAAAAAGGGATACTGAATTTCGGCCGTACCAGTCTCTTAGATTCTTGAGCCAGGATGTTTTCCTCCGACCCAGTCTACACCTGCCTTCAATCTTCCCCTCCATCACCAGCTGCAGAAGGCGATATTTTCCGTTAAGAATAATATGGCCGAAATATTCAAGCCTTCGCCGCTTGATCCATAGCCTTCGCCGCTTGATCCATAGCCTTCGCCATTACTGATACATGGACACTATCTATCTACAGCTTTACAGGGTCTAAAGTCTTACTGCAGCATCACGTATTCTCCTCCAAACGGCCACCAGTCGAGGACTTCCTACTAACCAGCACCCCTGTATACGTTGTCTCTGTCGGTCTCCTCTGAAGTCTATGACTTGTAGTGCGCTCATCAAGAACCTGCCTTATCGTCCACGACGGGGGCGCATCAGTTACATACCAAGCGCCGACTTGCCTTGATCCCACAGGTGATCAGCAGCTACCCGGTGAACCCTCATTCGACGCAATACCTTCTTCTCGATGACCTATAATATCCTTTGTGAGTGGACGGTCAAATTACATGTTTCATAGCTGTAAATGATTGTTGGGATAATGACTACATTATACACTGGACATCGAGATAACTCTACTGCGAAAGACATGGCAAGTCTTGCTTTCTCAGTCTATATCCGACCACTCCTGAACGAAGGTCTCCCTCATGCTTTGCCAAACTTTCTTGTCTTTGGCTCTTTGCACCCATATAAGATCAGTTATCTCTTTAGTGGCTTGTCGTTCTTTTCGACGCTCAAAGTCTCCAGCAGAAGAGAGTTTGATCTGCGCAGCGACTTCCTTGTAAATATCATGATTGCTCTTAATCAGAAATCCAAGGTGAACCTTATACCGGAGGAGTCACTTGCCTGATTCTCGGACACGGTATGCTTCGCTCATATCGAGAGAATACTACTGCGGCTGTGGAGAACATGGCAAGTAGACAGCTGTGTCCACTCTTGATCCATGCAGCGACCTCTTCCTGCTAATATTATTGTCTCTCTCGACGATTAATCCAAGACACAGTTCGGTAACATTCTTGAACTCCATCCCTTTCACCATGGCTTGTCTAATTCTTGTCACCAGCTGTCTTTACCTTGTTCAGTTCAAATCCGACTCTACAAACAGTAGAAAGTCCGGTGCATAACCCAAGAACATCTTCCTGGTTACCTCTTAAGAAACCGATGTCATCGCCATAGTCCAAATGTTAACTAGTCCCGTCCAGGTTTACGCCTCGTGGGATGTCCTCAAGAACCTCAAATTCATTCGTAAGACCCATGACAAGTTACAGGAAGACCTTGGAGTCCTATAACGTGACTACTGGATTTGGGGTGCGGTGGCTTTGCGGTAGTAAAGACTACAGTACTAGATGGGGGAGAACAGCGACTGATTGCATAAGTTCTGGTTGGCTGTTCTCGAAAGCGCCATTTTGTAGTCCTGATGTAAAAACTCCCATAAGTTAAATATGGAATTAAAGCATTGTTGTCAGATTCTGAATAAAAGATCGCATTGAAGAAGGTCGACGCCATTTTATCGTCCTCAGTGAATACGATAAGAGGTGCCATGACAGTAGGTCGCTGTTCTCCCCCAGTCCTTACTATGCCAAAAATTTTGGCTTTTCCCCATTTTAAATCGAAGAAATCCCTGCACCTTAAACCGGTCTCACTGTGCCCTCTAAGTGCTAAAATAATAAAGGGCTTGTTGGCAGTAAGCAATCCACCATTTTCGACACCTCATCAAGTTTCTCATTACCTCAACCGATTTCTTTCACCCTCAAACCAAAATATTTACTTATTTAATTATAAAAATTTGAGGATTAATATTTTTGATTCACGCTCTGTTAAATTCGGTTTAACTGGCAATCGTTAAATTGGTCTTATTCCATTGTAACAAAGATATACTTATAAGTCCTCTTGCTCATTTTTTTAATTGCATATGGTTTCTTGCTATATTAATCAACCATCAAGACATTAAAAAAAAAAATAATAATAATAGTTGTCATGGAGATGCTTCTCCAAAAGGAGGTGAAAGTAAAGAAAAACAATTTTTTTCTACTAATTTTTCTTTACACTCTACGGTCAGGGATTAATTACTTTAGAGAAGCTGTTAAATGACACAAAGACAACAATAAACATATTTTTAACATCAAAAGAAATATAATGTCTCAAAATCAAATACCATGTGGAGTACAAGTTGAGTTGATAAAAGCCTCACCGATGCTGGATGCTGGAATTTATTTTAATTTTTTCTCTCTCTCTCTCTTCCCATTCGAACATTATCATTATTATTTTTAAATCGTATTCCCTTGCTTGAGTTTTTTTTTTATTACCGATTCACGCTCGATGAACACCGGCATCTTTTAATTTACAATTAAGTGCTCAACCTCTGTGAATTTAATGGAATGTTGCGCGCCAGCGTAAGGCTTGGCAATGTCGGCGCTACGGTCGTTTGATCAAGTCAGTTGGACGCGAGACATTACGGACGGGGGACTATTGTCTCGTGCGTGCGTTGTCTGTTCTCAAATGTAACAGGATTTTTGTGTGTTAATTGTGTGATTTTGTGTTGTGTTCGAATTTTCGAGTATTGGAATTCGTTGCTTTTTTGGATTTATTTTGGATTATCAACAATCGGAATGGTTACTAATTTTATTTTCAACGAAAATTTGGGATTGTTTTGTATCTTTTTGGGCGATATACACACATACATAAGGAAAAGCCCTGCGAATTGAAAGTATTTTTTTTCCCTTCTTTGACTTTTGAACTGTTCCTCCCTGTTTTTTTTTCTCTTCCTCGTGTCTCGACAGATTTTGAAAAGTTTCATGAGATGATTAATTGTTAAAATGACGCGTATTGTTTTTGTGGATTTCAAAATAGCAACGAGACGATTTTCTTCTGTTGAGCTTTTTAAAAAGTTGGAATTATTTCAATTTTTTCGGCTGATTTTCAAAGTTTCAGAAGGTTGTTTTCTTGGATTTTTAAAAAGGCAACAAGACGATTTCGAGTTTCCTCTCTTATTTTATACTTTCTGCGGCTTTAAATATTCCTCCATAATGCTGGAATTAATTTTCCAAATTTTAAGCTTATTCCCATCGTCTGTTTCAAAAAGGCAACAAGACGATTTTATTTTTTAGGCTCTGAAAATGAATTTTTTCCTTTATTATTGGTTTGAATGACTTTTTTTTAATATCGAAACTAATTATTCAAAATTTTAAACCCGTTATTGTTGCCGATTTCAAAAAGGCAACAAGACTATTTTCACTTTTTCTCTTTTGAAATGAATTTTTTTCCACTTTTCATGTTCAGAACTATTTCTTCATAATATCGGAATCAATCCTAGAAATTTTCAATGAATTCTTATCATTTGTCTCAAAAAGGCAACAAGACGATTTTCATTTTTTCACTCTTTCAATGGATTTTTCCTTACTTTTCGTTGCTAGAATCATTTCTAAGTAACTCCCAAGCCAATTTTCGAGTTTGTTAAAGACAACAAAACGAATTTTAAGATTTTCATTCCCAAAAAGTGTCATTACTATTTTAAACCATTAATTTTTTTTTTTTCAAAACTCTTCCCAATTCACGACATGACAAACCATTTTGGCCATAAAACTTAACACTGCGTAAAAAAAAATACCCTCTGGAGCCAAAATGACCTTTTCCATTTATCCATGAGACACCGATAATGAAAATGTCCCGTAAAAAAATCGATAAGAAAAGGTTATTTAAAATTTTTTTATGAATGGCTGAACAAAACTGAAAAGGTAGATTTTATCGGTAGATTTCAACAGACAGGTTATTGTTCCCCCGTAAAAGATTTCTTTATCCCTTAAAAGAATGACAAGGGGTGAGGGTGAGTAGACAACGACGCGATAAGCCACCAATTCAAAAAAAAAACTTGAAACTGATTCCTGTAAACAAGTGTATGAATGGTTTCAATGTACATTCAAAAAGATTCCCACAAAAATTTTTGTAAACACGCGATGGAAGTTCTTTAAACTCGAAAGAAATTTTATCTCATTACAGGAAGAAAATAATCAAAAGAGAGCCGAGTAGGACAATCAAAACCTGACAAAACACGAATTTAAAAAAAGAACCTAACCAGGTTTTCATTCCATGACACGGGTCAAATTCCAAAGGTGGTAGCCCAAGATAAAAAAAAATTAACGTCAAAAAAGAATGATATATTGTTTCGAGTGTATGAGGATGATTCGACATAATTCCAATCGTCATTTGATGACATAACTATTCGCATACCTAATGTTTCGGATTGTGCCCCTTTAAAACACGGTCGAAAAAAAAACCCGTTAGATTATTTTCGTTTCCACTTACTTAATTGTTACGATTTTTTTTTTTTATTATTCGACGTATGAATGTCATTGACAGTGGGCCCAGTCTGAGCGTGTGCATTTCCAACCGACTCGGTTTACATGTCCGCACGTAATTCAATCAATCTTGACGTGAAAGTAATTTAGCTCTCGGTCATCTGATAATCTAGCTTCAGAAGAGACACGGGATCAAATCTCAAGAGGGAAAATAAAAAAAGGAATCGTCTTGTTGCCTTTTTTTTTTTTTTTTGAAATTCGAGGATTCGTGGAAGTCTTAGATAATTCGTCGAGGGATTATGGACGTGATGTTTTTTTAAGTTAGAAAAGAAGAGATTTCGATTAGCTGAAAAAATTGTTGCTTTTTTTAGAATGATAAAATTGAAAAAATGGGATTAGTAATATGAATTCGTCTTGTTGCTTTATGGAAATATTTTGTCATTTCTATGTTTCTTGTTGCTTTTTGAAGATAGCTGAAGTCAAAATCGGCTTCTGAAGATCTAAATAATAAAAAAGGACGCAGTTCGTACGAGTGCGTGCAATAAGGGCCTAACCATTATTGTTGCCGGACACTCGTAAATTATGACAAATCCAAAATCGGAGATCATGGCTCGATTTGTATTTGCACAAGGAATGTTTTTGCCCAATTTCAAAAAATTACATGCAAAAAAAATGCCGAAGTCGTTGGAAGACAACGATGGATAATTTATGTTTTCAAAAGCTTCCGCGGAGTCTTTTTTTCTCAACTGCTTGAACATTTGCAAAAACATTGCTTTTTAAAATACAAATTGGGTTCTAATCTCGGATTTTTGATTTATGTCATAAATTTCTGCAAACTGACGGGCAAAACATTACTTTAAGATTAAATAAATTATTTTCAAAAATTTGTCGAAATTTTCAGAAATTTCCGTCAGTTTGCAGAAATTATTGCAAATTTCGTAAAACTTCCCAAAATTTCCGTCAATTTTCAGGATCAAAAACTCAAACACTTTTTTCGACTTTAAATTCTCAATGAAAATCAACCGGCCGCATTTCAGTCCTTCACAAAAATTGTTCCCCAATATCTGCTCTATCGATTTTTAAAAAAAAAATTTTTTTTGGACCGAACCCTGTATGCCCTATCTTAATCCGCATGATAATCAAAAAATTCGATACAAGGATTGGTGCATTGTCGAAAAACAATGATTTACGTTTTCCCAAAACTTCGAGCAAGTCCTTTCTCTCGATGTTTTGAAAATTCGAAAAAAAAATGTCTTTTGTGAATATAAATCCGGCCATGATCTCGGATTTTTGATATACTTCCTCAAAAAAAAAATTTAGATGAAATATGAAAGTTGATGTTGTCAGCAAACGTTAATTCAAAATTTAGGCCAAGTCCTTTGTTCTAAATTTTTGAAAATTTGCATTAATATGCCTTTCGCAAATACAAATACAACTATAATCTCGGATTTTTGATTTACGTCCTCATTTTTGTTCATTTTCAAAAAATTATAAGCAACAAAAATGACAAAGTTGTCGGATAACGATTTACATTTCTCAAAATTTTGAACAAGACCTTACTCCTAATACTTTGAAAATCACCAAAAATTTACTTTATGCAAATACAGATCCGGCTGTAATCTCAGATTTTTGATTTGAATCATACTTTACAAGTATTCGACCACGTCGTCGACCAGGTCTTCTTTTTGTCTTCTTAAATGTTACAAAACCTCCAAACCCGAAATTCCCCCATCCAAACTTTAATCAAAAACTTCTTCCGCATCTTTTAACCCTTCCACAAGAAAATAATCCAGGGACGCTTTCAGCACGAATTAAAACAATTCGGTTTTGAGGTTACATCAAAGCAAACTGCCCGCTTTTGACATTGCAGCTTGGGAATTGCGTTTATGAGGATCAAGAAAATTCGATTAAGGTTAGATTTTGAATCTTATGGGAAAACATTTCATAAGGTCACCCAAAAGGTTTTTAGCCAAAAATTTTCGGAAGGGTAGCGGAATGAAACTGACTTTTTAGGACAACACCCAGCAGTCATAAATCTCTGTGGGATGTCGCCCGAGGCCTCACGTGAACGAGCTCATTGTATATGGGCGAAACCTCATGCACACACTCGATTTAGAATGAATAATCAGGTACTGCGTAGAAAAAATGATAATACGGTGTGATGAAACATGTATAGCGAAGATATTTGGGCGGGACTCCTTTGATCTTGATTCTTGAAGAAAAAAAAACTGCAACCCGATAAGGCTTCGAAAAATCTGTCAAGGAATATTATTGTCAATAAGCTCCCTTTTGTTTGTTGGAAGTTTTTATAGTCGATGAAAGCTGGGCCGTTAGCCATAAAAGTTATGAAATATCGTAAAAAAAAAAAAATAACAACTTTGTATATCGAACCCCGCGGAGTAAAATAGGTTATCAAATATGCTTATGTTACTCTTGAGGATTTTCCTTTTGGGGAGAAAGATCGGACGCTTCTTTGATTTTATGATATTAACCGTTTTCCCGATAAGGGGAAAAATATGACGTCAGCGATGTCAAAAATTCTCGAATGTCAATAGTTTTCGAGGATAAAGCCGCTCGAAATAGAATTATGCGTCCTGATTCCTTCGACCTCTTAGTTCCTAGATTTTCGAGTTAATGAACCAAAACTTTTTTGTTCGCATAAATTATGCGGCACAAGCTTTCATCCTGCGAAAATATGATTAAACCGGAACATAATCAGAGAGTAGGATTTATGAGCTAAAAAAAGAGAGAAAAAAAATTCCCTTTTGAATGTGTGTGGGGGGGGGGGGAAAGGTCGGGAAAGATAAGAAAAAAATGTTAAGCTAGTGGAATTCCAAAAGGCCTTAGAGAGAATTACAGGCCTATATTGATATTCAAAAAAGTTTTCTTAAGGGATTCGATACCCGGGATCATTTAATATAACGCTTTGAATTTTAAGCGGAAATGTTTCATAAGACCCTCGAAGGTAAAAAAAAAAGAAGATATCGAATGAATGAATTTAGAACAAGAAACATAAAACCAGGCGAACGTCATTAATTTATGCGTTTCATTAGTAGCGTTAAATACAGTACAATTAGTTAACATGTCGGTTGCAAGTGTGAGCTCGAGTTTTTTTTTTTTTTTTAATGGCCGTCATTACCGCCGATATTAATAATTTTATCGTATTTTCGATAAATGTGAGAATTTATGAAGATTTAAAAAAAAAAAAAAAAAAGACACGGGTGACCTATTTAGCGAAAGAGTGAAATATTGAGAACATTTTGCAGAATTTTTCTTTTTATTAAATATTGCAAACCGACTGAAAATGAAAGAGTATTGAAGCGTTAGTGGTTTCCTTGTTTTTTATTGAAAAAAAGGTCTGTTGCCAAGAAAATGGGGAAATGTAGTTTGTACTGTGGAAAAGTTATTTGATTTGTGAAAAAGGAATTTTAAAAGAAAATTAGGGCTGAGTTTTGAAAGCGGAAATAAGATGTAATTTCTGAGACGAAATTTTTTGATGGTCATTTCGGAAATCCTCAGCTGTGAAGATAAATTACCATTAGGGATTTGCGAAATTCGGTAAAATGGCGTGCGTTAGTTTTCGGCCTAAAACAATCATTTTAATCGTGGAATGTCATGGTTTTTGTTTGGAATCGGTATTTATTTTTTATTAAAAACTTATTAGTATTCTTAGAAACCCTTTGAAGATGATGGAATTCAATTGTATTAAGAAAAAAACCAGATATAGCTCAAAAAATAACAGACGCCATTTTCCCGAATTGTGCGAATCCGGGCAAAAAAGTTATGGTCATAATCGGATTCTGCAACCCCAAAAACGTTAGAATCAAGTGTTCTAGTAATTTTTCAAGCGTCCTATAAACTTTAAAGAATTTTTTTTAAAAATAGCCAAAATTGCCTATCTTTTCCCATGTTAATCTTTATGGCCTTTGAGGCACGGCTAAACAACTTCCAAAAAATCTGAAAAAATTCAGGTTTTATGGACTCATTTACTATAAAAATATACGGGGGTGGGTGCACTAGAAATCAAAAATTCGCAAAATAAGCGCCACCCTAATTACCATGCAATTTCAAGGTCAACATTGCCGCAACAGTTGCAGCTATTGTCTTTAATAATAAACAGGCACGATGCATCCCTGAAAAAAACCTCCAATGGTAAAATCCTAAGCGCTGCTGTAAATCCTCATTTCACAAAATACCCGGGAAAAAATTTCCAGACTTCCGTGGGATAAGTCATTTCCACGTTCCCATTAAAATGATATACGTCACGACCGTCTACGGAATACAAAAAAAAACCTTCCAAAGCCGACTTTAATTTTTTAACCTAGTTTTGGATATTCTCAACCCGCAAAATCTCTTTTTTTCTTTTATCCATCTTTATAATTTCCCAAACGGATAAATATGTTTTCCATCTAAATTATTGTCAGCATTCCATTTCATTTAAAATCCGCTGTAGGATCAGAATGCAAAACTTTTTTCCCTCGATATTAATATCCCGTTGAATAAAAAAGATAATTCATCATCTGTATTTTATACACTTTGGCATCTGTACAAGCTACGTCACCGCAACCCAAGGAAACCTCTCCAAAAATCTAAAAATCCTTTAAATTATATGCTCTCTTTCTCTACACCGGCTTTTATTTATTCAAAAATGAATTCATTTTAATTAAAATTCTTTAATTAAAAAAAAGAACCACATCCCTTGTTGAAGAGGCTCTTAAAATCCAGAATGAACTTGGAAGAAATTTCGGGATAATATTCAATACGTCTTTTTCAATACAATGCCAAAATTTACTTTTATTGCCTCCATAGCACTTTGTTGTGTAAATTAGAAATTTCCTCTTGAAGAAAACGACTTTGATTTCGCTTTGATGTATTACTTCCTCTTTTCAAAAGTTCTAAAATTTTCGAACTTTTCCCCACTTCTTCGGCATTACATCAACCACACCCATTTTATTGATATCAAATTAATTTTCTACATAGCTTAACTAGGACGGGGCCGAGCTTTCATTTAAAGAGAGAGAAATATATATAACGATTTTAAAATTTCCTCTTTATCTTTCGTTGAAAACATAACTGAGATTAACGAGCGTTCGTTTTCCGGAGGCGAAAATTTCCCGCCGTATACCTGATAAAATTCGGTTAGCTCGACTCAACAAATGTCATTCGATAGAGATTAAGAGTATAAATGAGCAATTAACGATTTCAGGAAATTTATTATCGATCATATATGGGACTTGAAGTGAGTGGCGAAAGGGATGAAGAAGAAGGGGGTTGGTGTTTTTTTCATGGCTTCTTTTTGATTCTTTCCCCCGTCAAAACGTCCTCGTATTTTCCTTTTTTTTTTTTTTTCAAAGTGGAAATTTGAGCGGCGTTATTAATGACATCTCCCACCGAATTTCGGGTAATGATAAATGAAGATGAAGTTAACGTAGGATGCTTTTATTAAATGGAATGAGGTTGCTTTTTAACGTCCGCGTCTAATAGACATGAATAGAAAGTTGAAAGCGATTAATCTTTGGATGCGGGATACTTGGGGTGTTTTTTTTTTGTAAGTTGGCGATAACAAGGAGAAGTTTTTTGAGATGAATGACGTAAGAGATGTCTTGAGTTTGATCCATACGGTGTACATGTTGCGCTTGTTCCTTCTGAGCCCTGAATGCAGACGGTTGTAGTAGATTTCATACAATCAGGTTAGGTGAAGTAAAATTCCTCCTGAGGTCTTCATGCAGACAATTGTTGTAGATTCGATACAATTGGGTTAGGTTAGGTAAAGTTCGTGCTGAGGCCTTAATGCAGACTGGTGTTGAAGATTTAATACAATTAGGTTAGGTCAAGTTAGGTAGGTTCCTCCTGAACCCTTAATGCAGACGGTTGTTGTTGATTTGATACGATTCGGTTAGGTTAGGTTAGGTAAAGTTCCTACTGAGGTCTTAATGTAGACGGTTGTTGAAGATTTAATACAATTATTTACGTTAAGTTAGGTAAGGTTCCTCCCGAGCCTTTATTACAGACGGTTGTAGATTTCATATAATTCGGTTAGGTTAGGTTAGGTGAAGCTACATTGCCTCTCCAGATTTGTTTGTTTTCATCCTAGGAATTTAATCCCCTTATTTCCATCTCGCCTATTTTTCTCCAGGGACTACTTTACGACGTATAATTCTTGCCCAAGACCTTAAATCCTCCTCTCCGTTGACATTACTCAAAGAGCATTGATCTTGTTGTTTCTGCATTCGGTCGTCTTAATTCTCCAACTGTTTGACAAAGAACCAAGCCAAACCTCACGGGCTAGTTATCCGCTGTCAGCTGTTGTCAGTTGAAAAGTACGTGCTTTGATCTTTCTCCAACACTAAAAGCCCGTGATAAGAATCGGTCGCTTTTATTCCCGTAGAACGATCTTTCACCCAATACAAATCATCCCAACCTCGCTCTCTAACCATAAAGGAAAAGTGATTTCGTATTCAATGATAAAAGCAAACAACCGTGACGCAATCCTTTTTTTTTTCCTAGCTCCCTTCGTTGGAACAATATTGTCAGCAGTCGGGAATTCGAAATTCCTCATGTGTTATTTGCATACAAAAGTGAAACGTTGTCGGTCGCATGACTAGGCATTTATATACACTTTCGCGAGTTTTATTACCATTTATGAGTCGATCGGTTTTTTTTTTTCGTTAGTTTTTTGTCGTCACTTGAAAAAGTAGATGAATGCAGTGAGAAGAATTTACAGGTGACAATGGAATCTAGTTTTGGTGTTTTGTGCTAGAGGAGCCAGCTCCTCAGCTGAAGAGGCAATCGCAGCCAAATGCCAGCTCCGTAGTTAAAGTGGCACGGACTGTCTCGAGGCTAATGGAGCTGGCTCGCGCTTATCCGCCATACGGTCCAATTTATATTATCCCAATGTAACATTGTGTTTCGCTTTTTGGCACTTGCTCAAAGTACCAGAATCAACTTTCGAAGAAAACAGATCTTGGGCCGGATAAAAATAAAAGTTCTAGAAAAGTGAAAATAACGATAGAGAGATTGAATGATTTTTTTACAAATTCAAGCATTCCCGAAACTGGCTATAAAGTTTTCAAAGGGGATTCGAAGAGGAAAAGTCATAGAGAGGTTAACATGGGAAATGACCTAATTCCCGGTTTACATGGTTTCCAATTTTAGGAATTTTATTTTTTTTTACTACATCCTTTATCGTTTTTAGTTTTTTTTTCCGAAATTTCCCACTTCCTGGGAATAATATAACTCGATTTGTGAGAGAGCGTAAGTTCTGAGAAGGAAGGTTGGGAAAAGACAGATTATGGGTTTCGAGGTCATGCTTGTTAGAAGCTTCGACGATAGATGTCTCTGTTGTGCGTTCAAGGAAATGATTTACTATCGGACAAAGTAACAGAAGGACTAACTGTTACCTCAGGGAGTAGGGGGTTGACATTGGAAAAGTTTTTTTTTTTGACCCACAAGAGACTGAGGCCGGGAAATGACGTCTCTGTTCTCTTGGGAAGTTTATTATTAGAATGATTAGATTGCAGCCAAAGGGCTCTGCAGCTTTAAGAGTTTCTGGGAAGAAAAATCAGCAATTCAACATTTTTTTACTTTGTTTACAATTGCTAGGGAGAGGAAACAAAATTTAGTGGAAGATTCCAAACTGCTGCCAACCTTTTCCATCATTGTATCCTTCAAAAAATTCCAACTCACGGCCATATTGAAAAAAAAAAATGCACAAAGAAGCTAAATTTTGCATGAAAAATTACAAAATAATTAAATTACTTCCGTTCTCACATAAATTACCTCGCTTAAGAATAATAGAATCTTTTTGTTTCACCGAAGGCTTTGGGTGCATTGTCGAGTTTATAGCATCCCTGAGTCCCTTATAAGGTAATTCAACTCAATAATTCACGGCAGTTTTCCCTTCAAGAAATAGATCAAGATACAGAGTAAAACTTTTCCGTTCTATGCAGTTTTTCTCAGTTTCATTCGGAGGATTTTCATTTAAATTTTATTGCTGACTATCGAATTCAAGCCACGCAGAGGTTTCGATATTCAAGAAAATTCTCCCAAGGTATATATTTCAAGCGAAAAATGTCACTTGTCTCTTTAACTTGGCGTTAAAATAAAAGAAGAAAAGTTTTCCGAAGCGGTTTATGCCTTTAAACTATCTTCGTTAAAACTTTTTGAAAAAGTTAGATCGGCGTGAAAATTGCTTCCGACGTTTTCCCGGTTATTGTTTTGTTAAGAAATTTTAATTCTTCAACTCGAAAATTTTCGAGATGAAAACGAACATGGTCAAGGCTATTAACATAACCCAGACCCTATTGCAAGTTATGCAAACATCGATTAACCTGGTCGCAGTTGTGAATTTTAATTAGAATTTAAAAATTTTTTTTTATCGGTTTGTTGACTTAGTTTATCAAAATTTTTACGTACAAAAAATGTTTTTTAGGCTGCGTATCATAAATAAACGAAACGCATGCCGTAAAAGATCGATATCTATGAACGAGTCTTGGCCGTTTCCGGTTTATCCAGAAAGTGTGTTAATAATAATTCTAGGCACATTTATATGACACGTGCACCTGGAAGTTGAAGGGTGAAACAAAGATTGTGGGGGAGAAAAGGAAAAAAAACGGAAAGAAACTCCGAGGACGGGGTCTCATTACTGCATACCGAAATAAAAGGATAAGCATTTGCATAACAAAAGGGGGAGACGATAACAAAAGTATGGCAAACATCCAGTATATGGATATTATTTTCCATATATCGTTTTCTCGCAGCACAAGCCATAACGCGTTGTCTTTATCGAATTTTTATGTTGCAATGCTTGTCATTTATCTTTTCGGGTATTTTCCTTGGGAAGTTGGTGATGTTAAGGAGGTGATAAATTTTCATAAATTCAAATGGTTGGGAGAAGACTAATGGTAGTTTTTAGGTGGCCCAGGGTCCCTTAATAGGCTTTTGGAGTGACTCTCAGGGGGTTAAGGGTAAGTTAGGTTGAGATTCTGATACGTCTATCGTTGTTGCAAGAAGTGGGGATTAGAAAAAACTTAGGTGTTTTTATTTTAATTCATAATAATAAGCTTAGCAGTAGGACTCATCCTCTGCATTGTTAGTTACTCTACGTGTCTATTGTCTAGAGTGCAGACGAGCCGACTGCCGTGCGTTGCACGTCTATTGTTCTATTGTCAAGCGTGCAGACAAACAGACTGCCGAGTGCTGCTCGTCTATTGCCTAGCGTACAGACAAGCCGACTGCCATGCCCTGCTCGTCTATTCCCTAGCATGCAGACCAGTCGACTGCCGTGCGTTCCACGTATATTGTGTTCTATTGTCAAGCGTGCAGACAAACAGATTGCCGTGTGCTGCTCGTCTATTGTCTAGCGTGCAGACAAGCCGACTACCTTGCGCTGCACATCTATTGCCTAGCGTGCAGACAAACAGACTGCCGTGTGCTGCTCGTCTATTGCCTAGCGTGCAGACAAGCCGACTACCTTGCGCTGCACATCTATTGCCTAGTGTGCAGACTAGTCCACTGCCGTCCGATCCACGTATATTGTTCTATCGTCAAGAGTGCAGACAAACAGACTGCCGTGCGCTGCACGTCCATTGTCTAGCGTGCAGACTAGTCGACTTAAGTGCCATTTGTGAGTTGCTTTGCGATACATTCAAAAGTTCTTCAAGCCCCATCTTGTTTACGACACTTACTTTCACATTTACTCGCCCTCAAAAAGCCACGGTACAGTGTTGCTAACGTCCCGGCCATTTCTGCACTGTGGACGGTCCTCGGTCCACTCACTCCGCTAACAACCGAATACGGTAATGGCTTTTCTGCGCCCATACAAACTTCCTTATCTATCCGTGAATAAGCTGTATCTTTTTACTGCCCGCTTTTAATTACTATACAAGACACTAATTACATCATGGGGGAAAAATTTTCGCGAAACTGGTTTGTGCGCCGATTCATTGTCCCTCCCGCCTTCGATATACTCAACACTATTATTATTCAACCTCCTACGCATAAAGAAGATACAATGCACGTTATATCAGATGAGACGTTTCGCTCAACTGTTCAACCATAGACTATACTTCGACTTTTCTTTAAATTATACGACGAAACCTAAACAGAGCAAGGACGCATCCTAACCTGCCCTAATAACATACCACCACACAATATTTAACCGTCCGATTGTAGCAACGGTTTACTTTCAAAATCATCATGGTCAATGATCCTTATGTATGTGGTTCGTTTCGTGTGTATATGCCCAATAAACAATATCATTCAATTCGATAACCCCGAAATAATTAAAACCTCAAAATCGAAACTTGGATGATTGAATCGTAAGCACTTGTGTGTGTGCCATCGTGTGTTGGAGATCGTTTTTCTTCGTGTTTATTTTCCCCTGGATAATCTTCTTTTCAAAACATGTTCGCGTGACTAAAGGATCATCCGGGGTATCGAATTGAATTATTCTCTCATTTCCTTTAACTTGAAAAGATCATAAAAACGATTAAAAAAATTTTTTTATTACAGTTGGCAGAATCTCAAAAACAATAGTGATAGTGGAAATAATTGATGAAATGAAAATCAATACGATGCGCGTTGTTACAATGTGATTTTGTTTAAACAAAAAAAAAATTATTGGAAAATTTTTTTTGAACTTGGGTTTTTTCGTTTCGTTTTTATTTTTGTTTTTTGTTAACGCGGGTGCGAGGGAAAAAAATGCAACCGACCGAAAGGACGTAATGTGATGATGTCTATCCGCGTAAGCGGAGTGTACCTAGTACCTACGAGTCCAGTGGGAACGCCGACAGGCGGCACTCCTACTACGCCGATTAAATCTACGAATATATTTGTCGGCCCTCAAAGGAGTAATAGTTTGGATTATTTAAATTTCGAGGAGAAGCGACAAATAATCGCAGCTAGTTTATCGCTTTCGGATTTTTTACATCATGGACCTGCTGTCGCTGCCGCTAAAGGTGTCGAAGCGACTAAGGTCATCGTTGCTGGTGAGTTTTTTAATCCAACTTGTATTGGAGGGATTGAATTCGATCCCGTTAATCCCGTAGAAGCTCATACTTACACGAAGGATAATTTTTTCGCGATTAATGAAAATTTCATCAAGAATTTTTTCGCGATTAATAAAAATCTCATTTAGAATTCTTTTCGCGATTAATTTCATCCAGAATTCTTTTCGCGATTAATTTCATTCAGAATTCTTTTCGCGATTAATTTCATCCAGAATTCTTTTCGCGATTAATTTCATCCAAAATTATTTTCGCGATTAATTTCATCCAGAATTCTTCTCGCGATTAATTTCATCCAAAATTATTTTCGCGATTAATTTCATCCAGAATTATTTTCGCGATTAATTTCATCCAGAATTCTTTTCGCGATTAATTTCATTCAAAGTTATTTTCGCGATTAATTTCATCCAGAATTCTTTTCGCGATTAATAAAGATCTCATCCAGAATACTTTTTGCGATTAATGAAAATTTCATCTAGAATACTTTTCGCGATTAATAAAAATTTTATTTAGTATTCTTTTCGCGATTAATTTCATCCAGAATTCTTTTCGCGATTAATTTCATCCAGAATTCTTTTCGCGATTAATGAAAATTTCATCCAGGATTCTTTTCGCGATTAATGAAAATTTCATTCAGAATTCTTTTCGCGATTAATGAAAATTTCATCCAGAATACTTTTTGCGGTTAATGAAAATTTCATCCAGAATACTTTTGCAATTAATGTAAATTTCATCTAGTATTCTTTTCGCGATTAATGAAAAATTTATCTGGAATTCTTTTTTTGCGATTAATGAAAATATCATCCAGAATTCTTTTCGCGATTAATGAAAATAATATCTAGAATTTTTTTTCGCGATTAATGAAAATTTTATATCGTATTTTTTTATGTTTTACGGCAAATTTTCTTCTGCTCTGAAGAAACTTAACCTCTAAAAAAAATCCTCAAGCGTCCCTATTTCGCCCCTAACAAGTCCTCAAAGTCCCTAAAATACGAAAAGAGATCCATTTTAATCTCGCAAAGGCGAAAAGCTGTAAATACAGTTTCAATTCAATATGTAACTAGAAAAAATGTAATATTTACATCCGTCATTAGTCATTGCGATTTAATATATCTGTAATGATAATATCATGACCGCTAGGTTTATTAATCTTTCATGACTAATCGTTTGTGTTTTCATTTTTTCTTACTCCGTTGCCATGTAATTTTATTTTTCCGTTGCGTGATTATTGATGAATTTTATTTTTTCGCGTAAATTCGAACAAGTGAGCAATAATATGAAAATTTTCACTTTTGATGTTTTCCTCTCCCGTTTAATTTGTAAAACGTAACAAGCCCTATTCATGCCAAAGAGATTGATATCATTATAAAGCTTATTTATAAAATTACAAGTTATTTTGTGTTCGAAAGTTCAAATATCAACAAAAAGGGGAAAAAAAGAAAAATCGCCGCAAAGCAAAAAAAAAGGAGATGAAAGAAAAGTACGTATAGGTTAAATACAGAAATGTCATTTCCTTCCGTCTTGAACTTCAAGAGGTCATGGAGTTGAAAAGACATTACTTTGAAATTACTTTCTACGAAATACGGACTGTTTCGGACTGTTTAGAAGAGAAAAGAAATAAAGGGAGAAATGAGATTAGAAGGGGGGTTAACACGAGAGTGTGAAATGTACCATGTTATTTTTTACGACCTTGAAAGGAATCTGCAAGGATTCCTGTCAGTGACATTGTGATAATTTAAAAAATGTTTAAATCGAGGGAAAAAGTATTAATTAAAAACGTCAGGGGCAAAGATTTCAAGTTGACGGTTTTTGCCACAGAATATTGATTTTTAATTTTTTTAAAAATAAAGGGCTGAATCAAACATGACAACAGCACCGATGGTGACAGGTTCTCAAACGCTTTCCCCTGCCAAACTTTCGACTTCCACCGACCTCATTTCAGCTGCGCCACCAGCGCGTTTCAACCTGGTGGCAGCGGTTTCAAACAGGGAAAAATTTCAAGTCCAACAGAGGCGAGAAAGTTTGCACATTGCGCACGCTCCCCCTACTGCACACTTCATTTTTTTTTAAAATTACATCACACGGAACCCCTCATGCGTCATATTACCTTAATTTAGCACACAATATTACCTTTCAAGTTATTTAAAACGCTGTTGTTATTCAGTTGCTTTATCAACGGAGACGTTTCGAGAACAATAGCTTTCTTGCGTCTCCGTTGATTATGGCGTACGTGAATGCCGAGAACAATTATTTGAAGAGCATATCACATGTAAATAGGGATCTTGTTTACATTAATTAATCGAGATTACTAACTGAAAAACACAAAAACAAAAAAGAAAACTTCTTTCTTTTTTTGTTCGCCTAAAACTACCAAAAGTTTTTGTAGATAACGGGGCGATTTAGGTCAGTAAAATTGGGTTATGCACGATAAACCGAGTCAAGGTAGGCTTTTATATTATACGTCGGTTATGAATTGTGTATTTGCTATCGATCGGGTTCGGCTGGAGTTTAGGGATTTCCGAGTGGGATAATCGCCCTCTAGGCTGACCTTTTTTGTAAATATTACAAAAGGCGCGTTTCGATACGGCTAAGAAATTTTAGATGAAGTTAAGAGAGGGGAAAAAAAAGAGGAGAAAGGATCATCTCCTGGGAATTTAAGAAAAAGAAAAGGAAGTTAAAAGACATACCTAACCTTAAAACCGGAGATCCTTTTAAAAGGTTTTTTGTTTTTTTAATAGAGGATAAGTCCCGTTTGTTTTTTCTTTTTTAGCCCTTTTTAAGAGTTGGGTCTTAAATTATTTAAAATAAAGAGCTTTTCGTTTATTTTTTGGCCGTTTAAAAAAAAAAAGTATTTAATTCGACTTTTTTTTGGGTGGATGGAAAATAGTCAAGCTCTCAACTTTTCCTCTTTTTCATTCGTTCTCTCTTCCACACGAATTCGTCATGAATAATTCTCATAGTGAAAAAACAAAAAACTAGAGAATGAATCCTCTTCTTTTATGTGCTACAATGTGTAGCCTCTCATCTTGACATATCCCGGATAATGTTCATTGCTTAACTTTTTCTTTTTCTCCATTTTCCTAAAAGAAAAACAAACGTCTTTCACCTGTTGTAACTTTGTACGGGATTTGATGAGAAAATCTTCCAAGATTATCCTTTCAAGCTTTGAAAAATTGGTCGGGAAGGAATCCCGATGAAAGCGACTTGACTTTTGAACAAAGTGGAAATCACTTTCTTAATAGAGGAAAACCTAATTAATTATGAATACCGATCACCATATCAAAGAACCCGTGTACGGTAACGTATTAGGATTGTCTAGGTCGTGCTCGAATCTCATCATCAGGACTTTACAGTAAAAACACAACGACGCCTTATGCTAAATAGGGGATAAATCGTGTCAAGATCGCAATAAAGATGCGCGGATTTATTCTGCGATGATGTCATCCGTCTACATCCTTTTCTTCCTAAGAGAAAATATTCCACAACATTACCGGACCTTCTTCTACTGCTCCATATCGGCACTCCTTCTTGATGTTGGAGGCCCAGATCCTTTTTAACAATTCGGCTGTTGAGCATCTAGAAAATTCGAACTCACCCACGATGGTCCCATCGAAACACAAATTAGAAACTTAAGCCATGAAACGCGTGGTTGCTTTTAGAAATCCGTTTTAGAAGTTTTCGTATGGAAATAATAAACGATGTTTGCTTAAGTTAATTAAAAACTCGCGTCTAAAGTTTTCGCCCTTTTGATTTAAAATCCACACTTCCAACTTTGTTTTCGTGTATTGTGCACATGGGGCTTGATGTGATATTTTTAAACTCTTTTGTTAAGTCCTTCAGGTTTCCAGGCGTTGAAACACCAAAAAAAAACAGAAGTAGAAAAATGTTTTAATTGCCCTTATAATGCTTAAAGCATGTGTTTGCTTTTAACAGGAGAAAATTAAAGCGTAGTTTTCCATTGAAGTGTCATCTACATCTGTTTCGAGTTCATAACAAACAGATCGCTTTGTTGTATTAATACAAAGTTATAAACTTTTATTCCCCCATTTTCTTCGGTCGTTAAGCCTTTTCTTCTTTTTTTAAAAAGAAATATTCTCTCGATGAGAAAAGTTGACTGATTTCGAATTTTAACCGTGGAAGAATCCGCCCACGCGCGAAGGAAACGCGGTGATTGCTCAATTAAAATTTTGAAGAGACTCTCTCCGCGAAATAAACCTGCGGGGGAGGTTTTAATCTTAACCGGGGAATTTATACGAATTCGAAAAGGGAAAGGGTTTGGGAATGCGCTTTAAATTTAACGTTTCGCGGTCACAATAACAGTTTATCAACGTTAAAGGAGGAATTTATCAAAGTTGAAAAGACGTCGTTTTATTATGGGATTAAGATGCTTTTCGAAAAGCTTTCGAACGTATAAAGAAGTGATGTATTCAAGGTTGGAAATGAAGTATACGTGAAATATTCATGCATTTATAACCGTGAATGACAGTGTCGAATTTTTGTTTCTTATCCCAGTTTCTTGTCACATTTCATTTATTTTTGTGCGGATTGATGTGAAACATAAAAATATTGTTTTCGAAATATGCAATTTGGCGATGTAGGGTGGAGATGAGTAAAGATATGAAGCTTTATTTGAAAAAGTAGTTTGTTTTATCGTTTTTCTTCGCCATCGACATCTTTTTCCAATGACACCCATTTTCGTCACCAATCCATCGTTGTCTTCGTCAGTCATCATCGTGGTCTGTGGCCTCTGCAGGGCTTAAAGCTCTACTGCCGTATCGCACGCAGTACGCCAGGCCATCGTATCCATGATTCCCTCATGTCAGGAACTCCAAGCCGGCCCGCATCCTTTGACACGTTATTCTCCCATCGAAGCCGCGGCCTACCCTGAGGTCTGGGACTTGTAAATCTTACGTCGAGGACCTGGCGTACATACTGCGTCGGCGACGTCAGAGCGACATGTCACGCCCACCTGAGCCTCGATGATTTTACCACTCCTGTGATCAACGGTTGGCCAGTGAGTCTCCGAACTTTCTTCCCAAGCTCCCCTAAGCAAGTCTGAGAGTCCCAAGTAAGACCTTGTTCTCAAAATTCAGCAGCCTCCTTTCCGTACGGACGGTCAGGTTCCAGGTTTTGCAGCCGTAAGTGACAACAGTGAAACATCGTACTCTTCTTCATCATCATCGTTTTCCTCCCGCTCCTTCTTTTATTAGTTGTCATCTTTTTTATCGAATTCACCATCTTCTGTTGCCTCATCTATTAGCACCATCATTTTCTAAATGATTCCCGGAGTCCAGCACCGCCATCTTCAAGGTCCATCTCGGCCTTCTATTACCTCCCATCGATGTCACCGTTACCTTTCGTGTAGTAGGTTACCGTATGTCCCGCCCGAGACGATTTGACAAGTCCTGTGATCAGTAGTTGGCGAGTGAGGCTCCGGACTTCCTCGTTTGATCGCAGTCCCAAGCGCCCCGTAAGACAGCCCGAGAATCCGACGTAAGATTTTGTTCTCAAAAGTCAGCAGCCTCCTATGCGTTCGGGTGGTCAGATTCCAGGTTTTGCAGCAGTAAATGACAACATCGAAGCATCGCCTTCTTCACCATTATCGTTTTCCTCCTGCTCCTCCTCCTGTTCGTTGTCGCCGTCCATTTGCCATCTTCTTTATCGTCGTCGCTATCTTCCATCATCTTCTAAACGATTGCCAGAGTTCAGCATCGCCGTCTTCATCGCCCATCGCGGCCTTCTATTACCTCTCATCGACGTCACCGTCACCTTTCATGCAGTAGGTCGTCATCGTTCACTGCCTTACTACGGTAGTCCATCGTCTTTTTCATCGTCTACCATTACTGTCCATGGTCATTCCTCCATAGTAAACCGCCACTATTTCTCAAACTTATAGTCGGCCAACGGCGCCATCTTCGCAGTCAGTCGGTGCTTTCGTCATCATCTTCACATTCGTCGCCATCCGTCTCATTTTCGTCTCCATCAAACTTGATCATTGCCGCCATCTTCTACTGTTTCATCTATTAGCATCATCATCTTCTAAATGATTACCAGAGTTCAGCATCGCCATCTTCATAGTCCATTGCGGCCTTCTATTAGCTCCCATCGACGTCACCGTCACATTGCATTATCTCGTCGGTTGTCGTCGTTCACAGCCTCACTTTCAGTTGATGGTGCCATCGTAGTCCATCGGTACCATCTTCATCATTCACTGGCATCTTCATCATCTACCATTATTGTCCATGGTCACTCCTCCATAGTACGCCGCCAATATTTTTAATATCAACAGTTGGCCAATGTCATCAGTCTGTGCTTTCGTCGTCACCATCGTCTACTATTTTTTACCCATCGAACTTGATCAAAAATCATCTTCCACTGAGCATTTTCCTTCTCATTTCCAGCCTCAAAATTCAACTTAAATTCTATTCAACTAGGTATAAAGTAAAAACAACAATACTTCAATTTCTACAATCTTAAATCTCAAACAAACAAGATGTTCCTCTTGAAATTTGTTTCCATAGATTAACGATCCCCTAGACCTTTCTTCCAATCGGCAAGAAAAATTGCCTGGGGAATTGATTCATTCACTTCTCAACTTCCACCGTTCACTTTGCTAATTTATTCATCTGACCTGCACTAGATCACGCATTTCTCCATTGACACATACACCGGATCTTCACTCTTCAAACAAGTTTCACGTACATCACACACATTTTTTTTTTTTTTAACCGGCCCGTGCCTCTAGCGGGCTGGCTAATCTCGAGGCATCAAAACCGACAAATACATGCGAATTATTTCCCCTCGACCATTGTAATTATCAAACTCGATTTTTAAAAAAAATCAGCTTAATAACAAGGAGCTTGCTTATAAAACCATCAATTAAAAAAAATTATATTTTTTTAAAAATCCTAAACAAAAACAGATAGTCAAGGTGAAGATAAAAAAATAGCAGCACAAAATCAAAATAGCCATGCTGATTGATTTCGTACGATTATTACTTCGTGCTTAACTGAAATAATTCATGTTTCTATCTTTTTTTTAAAAAGAAAAAAATCGTGACTTAAATAAAATCAACCAATTTTATTTTCCTTTTAAATATTAAATTTTTGTTCTAATTCCGACTGGTCAACGCAGTCAATACTTTTTATAATTATAGTAATATATTTTCTTGGGTTCGCATGCGAATATTTACCAGGGTGAAAAATCGATAGATTGGCGAAATTAACAAAGCGTGCATGCTGTTATTTTTTTTGCGCCAAACCGGCTTGATCGCTTCCGAATATACTAATAGGCCTGTAATCTGCTCACGACTGCTCAATTATATGCCCATAAAAAATTTTTATTTATGAAATTTTTAAAATGTTGAAAAAATTTCAAGGTGGCGCCAAGATTCCTTCGAGTAAAGAAAACACGCATATTAATTTAATTAGAGTATACACGGGTCATATATGCAGCATTTAGCATTAACCGTTATTTACTCTCACTTAGTCATTAACGTTGTTTGCGAGTTCATGTATTTGTCCAAAAGATGTGGAGAGAGAAAGAGAATAGCTAAGAGGAAAGAAACTAAGAAACCGATAGTTGGGACCCCATGGTGTCTTTTTAATACACGTTTCTGGCGCCACAAACCGCACAAGGGAGGAAACCGTTCTCGATTTTAAAGCATTTTCATTCAAGCGGTTTTTACGGCTCTTAGCTTTGATCTGAATTTGCTGATGGGTTCGAATTTGATGGTTTATTTAAAAAGGAAAAAGGAAATAATCTCAGCAATCATTTTGAAATAAAATTTCTTTAAGTATTTTTGTGGTGTGCACTATCTCTGCTCGAGCATCCATTATAATTACTGGAGCGTCCATTATCTTTACTTGAGCGTCCTTTATCTTTGCTTCAGTATCCATTCTTTTTTTTGGCGTCCACTATCTTTTCTTCGGCATCCATTCCTTGCTTTGGCTGCCACTATCTTTGCTAGAGCATCCATTAGCTTTGCTTCAGCATCCATTTTTTGCTTTGGTGTCCACTATTTTTACTTCAGCATCCATTTGTTGCTTTGGCGTCCACTATCTTTGCTTGAGCGTCCACTGTCGTTGCTTAAGCGCCCCTTATCTTTGCTTGAGCCTGTACTATTTTTATTTGTGCGTTCACTATCTTTGTTTGAGCGTCCGCTATCTTTGCTTGAGCGTCCACTATATTTGCTAGAGCGTCCACTATCTTTGCTCAAACGTCCATTATCTTTGCGTCAGTATCCATTCTTTTCTTTGGCGACCACTATCTTTGCTTAAGCGTCCATTATCTTTGCTTCAGCGTCCATTCTTTGTTTGAGCATCCACTATCTTTGTATGAGCGTCTATTATCTTTGCTTCAGCATCCACTATCTTTGCTTGAGCGTCCATTATCTTTGCTTCAGCATCCATTCTTTAATTTTGGTGTCCACTATCTTTGCTTGAGCATCCACTATCTTTGTTTGAGCGTCCATTATTTTTACTTGAGGGTCCACTATCTTTGCTTGAGCGTCCATTATCTTTGCTTCAGCATCCATTCTTTGCTTTGGCGTCCACTATCTTTGCTTGAGCGTCCACTATCTTTTCTTTAGCGTCCATTATCTTTGTCTGAGCGTCTCTAATCTCAAACCGCAATTTTTTTCAACAAACCATCACCAGTATCAAAAAAAACTATCTTCAAAACTATTCACGGAAGGCAAAGCCCCACAAGGCAGATCACAAACGTCCCAAGGTTCGATTTCCTAAAATAATTTCACCGCAACCAACATTAGATTAAACCTAATCTTTGGAAATAACCCGAAATGTCACCAAACGAGTTAAACCGACCTTACCCATACAATAAAAGGAAACTAGACAAAAAAAAACACGATACATCTTATCCCATAAAGAGTTTCCTATAACGATATTTAATAACCCTGAAAGAAAAAAAGTGAACCGTCCTCGAATCAATAAACGATCTTCATTCAACCCAAGATAACTACAACAACACACGACAACAACAATCCTTATACGTCGAAGCTGTTTTTGCCATTAGGATTATATTCTAAAACCCGTGATTCATAATAATATACGCGATTGTTACATTAGAATTCACCTTAAGGTGACATTCCTGGTCACATCAAGTCAATACAAAACGTAATAAAGCTACCATTTTTTTTTTTTTTTTTGTATCGGTTATTTCTTGCTGGGTTGAGTTCTTGTTTTGACATTAATAACAAGTCCTTTAATATTAATGACATTTAAACTAATGCCAATCGAATAACTTATATTTTTTTTCAACGTATAAAAAGTGTGTTAGATTTTGAATTGGATTTTTAATCATAGGAAAAGGAGAGGTTGAAGTGATACAGTTATTGAAGTATCAAGTTAAAGAGTATCAGGTTTTTGTAATTATATACGGAGTGTCGCAATCGAGCGGGTTTATCATGAAGTTGATAAGCGTCTACGTGCTTGATTTTATTAGGATAGTTAATGTTTGTCCTGTAATATGAAACGTGGTTGTGCTTGAGTGAAAGGTTCGCAGTGAAACTGACTGTGGTCAGAAAACCGGGCTCGTTGTTTAAGTTCATTGTGTTCATTTTCGTTCAGCAGTCTCCACCATTCGGGCACCAATAATCGGTCATCTGCATCCACTGACGACCATATGGGAGGGTGACAAGAACGCCAGAGTTCTCGGTCGTCTTCAACTAAGAGATTCTTCTACTTTGACTGACTCTGGCTTCCTGTCCAGCAGATATCTAATCGTCCACCGTCTCCTTAATGTTTTGCAGAAATAATTAATGGCGGCATCTTGAGGTCATACATTTTGAATCTCTATATCCGTCGTTGATTTTTCCGCATTTTTTGGCTTCTTTGTAGCTTCCTGTCCAGAAGATCTAGACCTGATGATTAAACTGTACTATCCCAGGTTTAAAATTGACTAAGCGCTGCACAAGCTCAACATGCGACAGTGGAGTCAATTGCAAACTAGAGATAGAAAGTTAGATATTCATGTCTCGCGATGTCTCATCGTCCACTTGTGGACAGTCTGTGAATAGGCCCTGGGGAAAGGGAAGGTAAATACTAGGGAACCTATTAGGGAATTGACATTTCGATGAATCGTCTGCTACACACGGGGGTGCCATGTACTGGGATCGGCATTCACCATTCACCATGATCTCAAAATGGACGGCGCCAAATTGTCCCATGTGCTTTCTGTTAATGGCGACCCCCCGTTCGAGATCATGGAACCACAGTGTGCAGCAGACGTACCACCGAAGTGTCCACTCCATTGTAGGCATGTACCGCACAGACACGACTTTCCCTCTGCAGCCACTTGTGTACTTGATCAAACTCGCAATCAAAGGCCGGTCCTTTAGTGTTCAGATCAATTTATTTGTTCTTACCGCACTCGGCCGATATCTGGTTCCAGTGTTTTCCAGTCTTTAATGTCCAGCAACTTTGTGTGTGCGTGTGTCATCCACATCTCCCCGATCCAAAGGGGCCTGGTCCTGGAAATACTTGGCCATGTGAAATCCCTTACTCAAAATCCTTAAGTTCGACTTAGGAGAAGGACCTTATTACAAGGTAACTGACGTCACTGATCGAGCGGCGAGGCTGAAATGGGATTACGCAGAACACGTGGCAAGGAGAAATGATGGCAGGTGGAACAGGAAAATCCTGCAGTGGAGGCCATGGGCTGGGCAGCGAAGTAGAGGGAGACCAATAACCCGCTGGTATGATGACTTAAAGAGAACGGCGGGTTTGCACTGGGTGAGGACAGCGGAGGACCGAGACAGATGGCATGCCTTGAGGAAGGCCTATGTTCAAAATTGGACGCATTAAGGGCTGGAAAAAAAAAGTTCGACTTAAAATTTTCTTATTTTGATAATCTTCCCAACACACGATTCCATAAACCCTTTTCTCTTTTAACATTTTGGATCATTCCATAAATTTGGCCTAGACCCAATTTCAAAACTTGTACAGACGTCTCGCCGACCCACGCAGTTGAAGGCGTTTAAAACCCAACACGATTTTAAAAGCATTTCAAAATTATTGATGATGTAAAAAGCTTTTGTTCAACAGACAAATTCTTATTTAACAAAAAAGAAATTTTCAACACCCATTTGCCAAGTCTCAAAATTACCGGACTCCAAGAGATTCTTTCTACGATTCTCTTTGTTTATTTCCGTAAATAAATGCAAACTCCCCTATAAAGAAACCGTGAAGATGTAGCGGAACAATCAATGCCCTCCTTCGCATGAGACGTACAATGTCAAATATTTTGGACACAATTCAAAAAACTATATATTTACTTTTTTACACGACGCCTTCGTAATTTTTTTTTTAAAAGAAAAATGAAGACGACCCATTTCATGTTAACACACCCCTTAATTTATATAATATTTTTACATGGTGGTCTCTTTTCGCGAAATATCGCTCGAGCGGCGATTCCGTTATTCTTAACGCATGAGACAACATAGAAGCCCGAGAGAGTGTAGAAAGAGAGGAAGTGATTACACCATTCATAACATTTAAATAAAGGAAAAAGGGAGTTGTTAAGGAATAATTAATTCCATTGTTATCGCTTGGACATGTTGGTCTGTTAAACGCGACACAAAAAACAAAATCCTAAAGCCATTTTCCATCTCTGTAAGGGGAGAGAGAGCTTCGCTTCGCGCTTGACTATTGATCTAGATGTTTTTCATATTCCCCGGTTTTTAATTCCCCAACTTTTTTTTTTTTTTATTCAATTAAAAAATACGAAAATTCAATTTCGCGAAAGCGCGCGGGTTAAAAAAAGTTTTGGGCAAAATAAAATTTTTGTCAATTTATTTTCCGCGCGCGGGTTTTTTTCGCGGATAATTCTCGGGGTGAATGAAAGTCAGGGAAAGAAAACGCGACCTCCCCTCCTTTCCTTCCCCGTTTACTTAATGGAAGCATCTTAGTTTAGTTTCTCTCTGTTTTATCCCGGATGTTGTCAATAATGAACATTATTTATACGTGACGTCTGAAAACATTTCCGTTGAATTTTCTTGATATATTAATATGTGAGGATAAACGCATGAAGTCGGGGTAGATATTTCGAGATAGTATCTGCTTCTGAAAATTAAGAGACATGAGAGATGAGTCGAGATATAGTGTCAATTTTAATACTACAATGGCGGCTAGGCGAAAATTGTTTACCTAGAGGCAAAAAGTCTGCCAAATTTGTAACTTCACGAATAAAATACTGATCTAAGGGTGACGACTTCGTAGCAACTGCGATATCCGAAATTTCACTGCCCAGCCTCTAATTACTAGTGTGATCAAGTCTAGGAGGCTGCGGTGGGCAGGAGACGTGGTGAGAGGGCAGGTGGGGAAAGGCATTTACAAGGGCCCTGTACAGTTAGGAAGAGTGTAAGAGACTGGTACGGCCAAAATTCAGTATCACTTTTTCGTTCGGCAGCCTCCAAAGTTAGGATCGCCATGATGACCGCCAATCTCCGACAAAGAGCGGGAATTTAAAGAAGAAGGAGTACAGCTAGGCGGCTGGTCAGCGGCCACAGGTTAGGCGGCTGGTCAGCGGCCACAGGCTAGGCGGCTGGTCAGCGGCCACTCCCTCTCCCTGAGGGGAAGACCACGGCTTTGAATCGCGGACTGTGGATGAACTTGGCAGAGGCGGCGGTAGGGCTTCAAGCCCTGTAGTGCCAGCGGAGTGAGAGTAAGGTCTTGATCCTTGACTCTAAGAAGAGCATTCTTTAATCAGGACCAAAAACTTTTACAAAAGAACAAAAACCAAAAGCCCTGGGTAAAATTTTTTTAACTAGAAACCTTTTGCTTTACTCTAGAGATAAAAATCCTCTAAAAGCAAAAAACTTAAACGTTTAACATTTCTTTCCTGGAATTCTTGACTAAAGAGAAATTTTTACAACATTTGTTTTTTCATAAAGCTGCCTCCCTTTGAAATAACCAATACGCCTTCGGTTGTAGGTGAAACACAAAAAAACAAAAACTAAAAAAATCTTGATTTATCATTTCAATAAAAACAACAATCCCTTACGTATTTTATTTTGTGAGAATCGGAGCAACCATAATAATTGTAATCAGTGGTTTTGAAAACGGGCAAAATTCGCACTTCCGTAGGAATTAATTGACTCGAAAAAAAATGGGCGGATGTTTTAAATTTCTTGAGAAAAAAAAACAGATTTTATTTTAAAACTCTATCGATAATCTTCCTACGATTGCTTCGGCCTAACCCTTTATATAAAAAAAAAACAAATGCTACGCCTATTGCCTTTTTTAGTATCTTCGATATTCCGAACGCATAAAAAGATCCTCAAACAAAAAAACGAGTTACCAATATCGAAATAGATTACTGCAATATTACGGATAAAACAATAGAGCCACGCCTTTTGGTTATTTAATCTAGTCTTTGGCTGCAGGGCCGTAGCAAGGCCTAACATCACCCCTAAGAATTCCTCGGACCTCGGACCGATTTCAGTTGCCAACTTAAAAAAAGTCGCTCATACTTTCGCCACAAAGACATGCCCCATTTTTTATTGTAAAAAATAATTATTCAGAATTCTTTTTTCTTCATTTTCTAGAAAACGGAGAGTTTTAAAATATGTAAATAGACCGGTTTACTGAAAAAAAAAATAATCTCACGTTTATCACCCGATGCATCCATCCTTGCTGAGAAATGCCCAATAAAGAGATATTCATACTCTACGGGTTTTTCAGTGGCACATAGTTGTACGCAGGGTACCGTTAAAGTGTACTAAACAAGAAACCGCGATAAATAATATAAATTGCCTTCGAGGCGCAGTGGTTTTTTAATATTCCGCCGAGTTTTTTGATTTATATTAAAAAAAATTTTTAATCGAACATGCATAGTCCTTATTCGAAGAGGTGGAAAACGGATTACTGGATATATGGAAAAAAGTTTAGAGTTGAGTCAATGGATTTGTATAGGGATTGAATGATTGATGAGGATTGGAACTGTTGAGTTTTTTGGCTTTTGTTGGAAAGGGGGGTTTTATTTGTAATGGGGTGCATTAGTGTCGGGATTTGTCGCGCTTTGTGACATAAGTTGTAAAAGCAAAGAATAGCTACAGCCGAAGAGCAAAAATCGTTGCGAATGGCAAAATCAAAATGACTAACCAGTCTGATTTGGTAACTGAGAGTAGAACGGTTTTGCCACTTTGTGAATCTGACCTCGAACATCTTGCATTGAAATTTTCCTCAATTTTTTGCTCATTACCTAATTATGGTTTTTCTTTTGTTTCAGGTAAGCATCATTCAGATCATTCAAGTATTCATAGCAGTCTCATTTTTGGTGGTAAGTTTAGAAGAAGAATTTTAGGAAAGTTGCAGTAGAGAATCTTGGTTGCCCCATTGGGATCTCAATAGAATCTCCTTTCTTTTTGCCCGTGAAAGCCACACAGTTCAAAACAATTCAAACTTTTTGAAACTTTTTGGGACTTAAGTGAAATATGTAACTAGGGATGGACGGCGAGACTTTCGAGAAATCGCTTGAATTTCGGCTCCCGACCTGAAAACGTTAGAAGCTTCAACGAAGATTTCACGAAGAAATCTGAACAGAAACGAGGATGAACCATGATTCTCGAACAACAACTGAAGTTTTCCAAGCAGGGTCGAAGATTCCTGAACATGAAAGCGAAGACTCGAACAAAAACGCGAAATTTTTTAGAAATTCATTTTTAAGTACTTTTTTTAAAAATGGAAAAATTAATGTATAGCCACCCAAAATAACCGCCATCGATCAAAAATCTCAATCTTTCTGCATTATAAACCCCGCGGGAAAATAACGTCCAAGAAAAAATTTCAAGAGCAATAAGACAGCAATCAGAAACATAACTGCGTCATTTTATCAACATCAAAAAATTACAAGTCATTCAAACGAATCCGACTCTCATAAAACCTAATACTGCACCAAGAAATTGATAATGCTTTCGTAAACAAATAAAAAACCAACAAACAAACGCAATTTGCATCGAATCCAGTGTATTTTGCATGTGAGGATAAGCGTTCATCACTCCTGTGAATCAGACACCCTTAACAGTGACATTCAATCCAGCCTAGGGAGCCTGATAGGGATTCGAGTCTTCAATAAGTCGTCTGCTACATGCGGGAGCACTATTAGGAATTCTAAACGCTGCCATATTCTCAAAATATGGGTCCACCATGATCTCAAACCAGAAGTCCCCATCTTGGCTGGCTAATGGAAGCAAACGTGGCACCTCACCCTTATTTAAACATCATGGCGGACCTTCTCAGTTCAAAAATATGGCAGCTTCAAAAATTGCAAATGGCAATCCATAGGATCTACCAGCGACTAATTAAAGTTCTACTCTTAAGCTCCCTAATCCAATCCTAGCCAGGATCTGAAGTTTCTGAGCCCTGAGGATTTCCATTCATTTTGTACGAAGCTGATCTTCTTCGACACCTTAAAATCTCTCAAGGATGTGGCCATATTTCGCGTTAAGTTATCCCAAACATGTTTTACGGACTACAAGGTGTAAACACGTACAAACCAACCACGTGACCATTGTTTTGATTTCGTTTTTTTGATTTATAAAAAAAAAATGAAGAGCTCAAATGGCCGAGGCAAAAGATAACCATCACAAAAACAGATATGAAGAGAGTTGGAATGTGGTTTTCAAGCAGTGAATTATTACCAAGTTTTAAGCGACCTGTTCTCCCACCTTTTTATCGTGACTCATTTAACTGTCGTATATTTCTTTTTTTCGGGAAATTTTTTTCATATACTTTTTAAGTCCCGTATTTGTTCCACTGTTTCCCCGAAGGGAAGAAAGAACCCACCGCCTCCCCTGCTTACCCACCCGATTACGGGTACAAAGCAGGCAGTCGTGCCAGAGCATGGGGTCTCGCACAAGTACTGAGTTCGGGGCCAGAATGAGTGACCACCGAGCGGCCCATAGGCCGGAGGGAAACAGTGGGCCTCGTCCGCAGCTGGCGGAGTCGTTGGCTGGGTCTCTGGGCTTCATCCGGGCACTCCAGAGCAGCTGATACGCGTTCTGTCCAAGCCGTGATGCCAGAGAGAGGAGAAACCATGGGGGGAGCGAAAGAAAAGAGAGGGCGGGGGTGGTCCACCAAGAACCAACCCGCCGGAGTCGCCAGACCAAGAAAGCAGCGTCGGGCGAAAAGGACAGGCAGGCAGGCATAGAAGTTTGACAGGCATAATCGCCCACAACAGAAGGTGAACGTCCAACAGCCATCGAGGCGGTCACTGGCCAGGCTGGGGGGCAAAAAGAGGAGCCGCGAGCAGGAAATACAAGGAGGAAGAGGTCAGTAGTCCTCGGGAGCCGCTGATGCTCGTGCTGTCCTCGCTATATGAAACAGAGGCCTCAAGAATGAAGAATAGAGGACACAACTGTCGGTCGAGGGACCAACACAACGAGAATACCGGGCGAAAAGGACAGGCAGGCAGGCAGGCATAGAAGTTTGACAGGCATAATCACCCACAACAGAAGGTGAACGTCCAACAGCCATCGAGGCGGTCACTGGCCAGGCTGGGGGGCAAAAAGAGGAGCCACGAGCAGGAAAGACAGGGAGGAGGAGGTCAGTAGTCCGCTGGAGCCGCTGATGCTCATGCTGTCCGTGCTGTATAAAACAGAGGCCTCAAGAACGAAGAAACGAAACATAAGGTGATCAGAGTGAAGGTGTCAGAGAGATATGTCGCCTCGACTTCACCAGGTTTAGCCTGCAGACGTGTTGCAGTTACTCCGGGGCGGCACGAAGAGCCACCTAGTGAGTGGGAAGCCAGGACCGGATCCCGCAGCCCAGGTATCACGTCAAACACAGCCCGGGTGCGAGGAACACGACCCCAGTCACTCCCGACCCCGGCCGTATTTGTTCCAGCTTTTAATCGCTTAATTTAATCCGATAATTAGGACTGAAAAACCAAGTTAATTAACTTGGATTTTTAATTCTTGAAATGTCATCATCATTGTTTCTTTTTTCTAAAAATATTGTTTCAACGCACGAAACGAACTTGAAACACTTAAAATTCATTCACTTGGCCGTTTGCAGTTCGAGTGTTCTTAATCAGAGCGTAACATATGTTAATTTTATTTACATTCGGCTTATCGTGCTCTTCCTTCCTATCGCCAAACTTGCATCATAGAAAGTTTGTTATAAAGGTGCTAATGGCCGAAAAAAAAAATCGACCTACGCCCTGTTAAATAATTCAAGTTTACAGACCTCATCTTCACTTTTACTTTCCATACGTGGGGGCCGAGACATCTCACGATCAAATTGGATGAGTCCGTAGGTCGATCCTTTGGGTGTGATGATGCAAAAAAAAAAAAATTCTCCACAGATCTCTCCCGTTAGGATGATAAATGAAGGTTTAAACAAGGTCGCGGTGCTTTTGTTTTTCTCAAAAATTTTAATTAAAAATCCTTGAGCCCGTCCACGTTTCACGTATAGTGGGTTTAAAATTTTAAGATGAATTCTTCGGGCTGTCGATGAGTCGCTTTAAAAAATAATGATTTATCATTACTCAATAGCTAGTCACGTTCGCTGATATGTGTGACATCATACAACGTTGTTGTCATAACCTTGCCAGAGTCCGAAACGGACGATTCAAGGTCTCAGAATTTTTTTTTTTTTATCTAAACTAGTAATACAGGTATTTGCGGCTGAAGATTACATTCCCTGAAAATTTTCGACGATTTCCGGTGATTCGAAATTATAAATGGTGCAAACGATTCTTGGTGTTCTCAGTCTGTTGTCATGGAAACCCCTTTCCTCCTCTTTCTCTCTCTTTCTCTTTCGCCGGGTCTTTCTCCTTTCACTCTCAGTCAGATTCTGTCCCCTTTTGAAATTACACCGCATTGCTTACGGTGAGACTTTTGGAGTAGGTCCGTGAACGATATTTCTTTTTTTTTTCTTGTTCCCTATTTTCCATTACACTGCGTCTTGCATCGTTGCTGTTTTTATCTTTAGGGTGGAGTTGTTGGCGATTATCGGATTTTGACGAGATTTTTTTAAAAAAAAATAAATAAATTTCCTAATAAAATTTTTAAAAAGCGAGGAAAAGAATTGGAAAGCGTGTTTGCGTGTTGCATCTTAAATACGAAAAGAATGACGGATGGTTTTATTAAATCAAATCCGAAGAGCGTGATGAAGTCATCCAAGTTTTCAAATGGGACTCTTTTTGTTATTTTTCTTTTTTTGCCCGCGATTGGATTTCGTTAAAGAAAACTGATGTTATTTTGGGTTTTTAAGAATTGGATTATTCTGGGAAGATGTTCCGATAAAAATAGAATGGCAGTAAAGAAAGATTTACGAGGAAAGCATTGTGCTTATTTAGGAAATGGATGATTGATTAATGATGGTTGCGAATAAACAATCAATGGAATTCTTCTTCGGTTTTTGTCAATATCTTTAAAGAAGTTTTTACTTAGGACACCTGCGGCCATTTTTTATGGGTTTCACATTCCATTGGTGTTAGCGGTCTGACGCACTTGACTTAGCGAGAAAGCTGCCGAGCTGAAGATTTCCTTGTTGAGGGTTTTTCTGCAGGAGGAACATATTTGGAAATTGGCTTGTTGATTCTTACTCTGGCTACAGCCACCTAGAGCAGAAACTTAAATATTCGAGTCAAGAAGTTTTTCTTCTGCCCAGCTTACGTTGTTCTTCAGTTTTCATATCCATAATTAGCTGCAAAAGGCAATATTTCCAAATCAAATAACTCGTGGCCAAAATATTGGAGCTTCTGTCGTTTCGTCTCATAGAGCACTTCCATCTCTTCGCTCTTGTGATTCATCACCTTGCGATTTGTCATTCTATTAGCTCATAGGACGCGCAGAATGCGGTGGCCACACCCTGAACTGCCGCCAAATTTCTCATCACATAGCGTTCGGCCAAAATATTTAATCTTCTGTCATTCAGTCTCCTCCACACCAGCCCAAAAGACTGCTGCGGCCTCACACCTCAAACACCATCTCACCACTTCCCCACTTCCCCTTCCTCCTTTTCCTCACTCCTCCCTTTAAACTAACATAAAATTACACTTTCCTCACCTCCAAATTTCGCAATCGATTAGAAAGAGATTTTTAAAACAAAGTTCCCCATTTATCGGGTCAAATTAACTGCATAATTAATATCTAAATATAATTAACACGTCGTAAAGAGAGTAATTAAATAGATTTTAAACGCTTCCGATGAAAATGTATTCACCGTTAAAATTATGCAACAAGATCAAAATTTTTAAATTTTTTTTTCCTCTGCTAATTTGAACAGTAATTAAACCTCAGAGATTAGCAAAATGTACGCACCGAACTAGAGCTTTACACCCAGTCAGTATTAATCTCCTTAGAGCATTTAATCGATTTTAGTTTAAACCTCCTACAGAGGACATTAATCCACGCAGACAAATCTCGTAAAACTTTCCGGACTGAAAAATAATTTTTTTTTTTCCCCGAAGTTAATCTATATATTTTAACAAATTATTATCGGGGAGATGAAAATCCTTGGGAAAAGATTAGAGAAAGAAAAGTATATGTGAAGCTTAACCCCGATGACGAAAAAATATATCCGATTTTTTTTTTTTTTTAAAGAAGATTAAATCAACCAAAGATAGAGAAGAGAAACTAAACTAAGGCTCAAGTTGGGGATTTAACCTTTTTTAACATTTTTGCGAAGGGAAAAAAAGGATATTTTTAGGAATAAGCTTATCGGTCACTTCGCTACAATAAAAAGAAAACGATCGCTTGGTATAGAATTACAGTCTGCGGCTTTAATACTTTCTTTTTAGTCTAGATAAAAGGAAAAGATGAACACTAATTTTAAAGATAAAGGAATTATTGTGCTTAAAATTGGTTGAAATAAAATTTTTCAGTAACATGCTAAAGCTACAATGTCGTTTGCTGCCAAACCAAGAATCCAGATTCTTGAACCTGAACTGAGTACTAACATAAACTTCCCCAAGCCCCTTTTTTCGTGGAACCTAAAGCTTTTTTTTGAAGGGATGTGGTAAAATCTTTTACTGGTCCTGCGGGTAGTGTCAAACTGCTATCGACTAAAAAATTACCTTAACTGCCCGGGAATTACTGGTGGCATTTACTTCAGGGTTGGCTGCACCTGATCTTCCTACAGCTCTCTCCGTCTCATTTTGCTCTTCATAATCTGTGTTATACTGTATAATCTACTGCTGCCCTGTAATTTTCCTTAGACTGTAGCATGATGTCCACTGAGTCTTCGGTAGAGTCTGGGGAGTCTAGGCAGAACCTGAAGAAATGACTTCCGAATGGCTTCCATGGTCGGTTAGGAACTGTGTAAGATGAAATCTCACCACTCAATGCTTTCGGTTCCTCCATCTCTTGACATATGGTCGGATCCATGCAGTTATTGCTGCAGCTGCATCTTCTCCGCCTGCCACTAGTCCTATCCATAGCCTCACTTCTTCTCGGTTTTCTAATGCTTCCTCACGGGTCCGTTCTTCCTCTAGAAAGTTCGCCTGGGAGATTCCAACTATAACCTGGATGTCATCTCTTGCAGCTGTTCAGACGCGAAGTGTGACTCTTCTAAGACAGCGGTCCAAGATATTCCTGGGAAATAACCTAACCTAGACGATGCCATTTTGAAAACTGGAAGCCGCCATTCTCAAATTGGAAACCGAACACGGGGATTCTCAGATTTTTGAATTCGAAATCATGGTAGATTCCAGTTTTCAAAATGGCGTACCCCTATGTAGCAAGCGACCCATACATCGAAGTGTGTATTAGACTCCCAAACCTAACTCCACTTCATTTCCCAGATGTCCGCTGCACCTACCACGTGGCCGTCCCCGAACAAAGCAAGCGTTAAACTGGAACTGACGAATCCTCAGAGGCTCTACACGCCATTCGATACTAGAGCCATCTAGTGCCAAAGTCAGACAACTAAAAAAACTCTTCTTCTTCTTCTTTCAACCTATGTCCATCCACTCCTGAACAAAGATCTCCCTTAACTTTTGCCACATTTCCTCGTCTTAGGCTTTTTGCAACCAATTAAGTCCCGGCATCTTCTTAATGTTGTCAAACCTCCTCTCTTGTGGCCTGCAGACACTTCTTTTTTACGCTTAAGGTCTCCATCTTACTATTCGTGCTGTCCAACTATTTGAATCCTTCCTGGCGACATGACTCTAGTTTTCAGAATTATCCAAAAACATTTATTTTGACAATCATTTTTCTCCCTTTACTCACCATAAGTGAAAGAGCCCATTTTGAAAGAAAAATGCGAAAAGAATTTGCGAAGCAACGCGAATAACTAATGATGTCACGCAATGTTTATGAATTACCGAGGTACTTGTCACTATTTAATCGGATCCTATTGATAATAAAATTCCTTGCATATTTTTTTTAGAAATGATTCTACGTATTCACAGAAGCGGAAAAATTATTTAGCTAAAAATCACCCTCGAAGAGAAAGGAATGGAAATGTCGATTTTGTCGATAATTTCAGACAGGTTTTATAAGATTGTTGTTTTCGGGTTGTTTGTTTAGCATTGATTTCATCATGCCCGAGGGATCTTGTTTTTACATCGTGTTTGAATCAGGAATCCCATCGTTAGCCCAAAACGACAATTGTACATTTTAAATATAGATCATGTCAGTCAAGCTTGAAACCGGTTAAAGGTGGAGCAAGATCGTGGAAATTTAATTTCCCGGGATCCCCTGTTGGGTCTGACTAAACGACGCGAATAATTAAAAGTAAAAAAAAAAGAATGGAATTGAGTCATGGCTTTATATCAACGACCTCGTGCCTTACTATTTTTTCTTCTCTTCTTCTTTTGTACTTTCCATTTCTTTTTTATCGTATTACACACACTGTTAACATTCGCGGTCATTCGCATTCAAAGGAAAAGAGTTAGTAGCGAAGCCAGGAAATTTTTAAATAGCGTTAGGGGATACCAAATTCATAAAAGAAGGTTAAGAGAAAGCGATCTGTAGCGCTTCCATATCTTGGAATCTAACCCTTTCATCTTCAGACCTGGCCGCTTCATTTTGGGGCCTGGTCACTTCATCTCGTGGCTCGGCCACTTCATTTTGGTGTCTATCCAACTCCCATGGTTGTTTCGCTCGGCTTCAAGCCTTCCTCCTCATATGGACCCAAGCCGCCTCATCTTGGGATCAGCCCACCTCACCTTGGAGCCTGCTCCTTGTCTTCGGACATGCTCCCATCATCCTAGAGCCTCCTACTTGAAGGAACACTCTCAAAATAGAAAAATATTGGCCAAAGATGATTCCAGCTAGAATTATAGCCCCCAACTTTTTATCCCAACTCAAAAATTTTCTTTTTATAAAATAGCACGTTCATAGTTTCTGACCTTCTAAAACGTGAAATAGAATAATGTACATGTTATTTAACACGTGAACGTGTTTTAAGCGTTTTACGTAAGCTCCCCGATATATTCCATCAAAGAATGGAAAAAAAAAAAAAACAAAAGACCGGGTAGTTCTTTTGTGAAGCTTCCAACCTCCCTTTTATTCATTAAAAACTTTTTGATGATATTAATAAAACGTCCGGAATCTGCTTTCATGTAATAATGCTTCGGTATGACCTAAAACGATTAGGTTAATGGATTTTCGGGTATAAAGGAAAATCTTAAAGATGAATTTCGTTACGATATAAATTGATCCCCTAAAACTTTGTCCAGCAAACTTATATTGGCATTAAATATTTGATTATGCATACCTCGTTGGGCTAAATATTGAATTTATAAACGGATTAGGATTGTCCTTGAACTCTCTGAAAAATCTCCAGAGTTTTGCTTCGGAGATTCATTCTGGTCCCTGATCGATGGTGCGGAAGGTCAATCGGACGATCACGACCAAATCATTTTTTGATCGGAATCGTAGATATTGTTTTCTTTTTGTTTTGGAAGATCCGAAAGTCACGGATTGAGAGATCTCTTTCCCTAATTTTAGGAAATTCAGTGGCGGATTAAAAGTTAGGCCTAGTTAGAAACAAAAGTCAAACTTGACTGTCATTTGGCTGAAGATCTGGAGAAAGCAAGAAGGAAACAAACCATTGGGGTCGCTGCAGTCGATTATTGATGTCAGAATTTGCCCACAAGCTGCTCAAGCACTTCAGTTTGTGCTTATGCTCTTCTTCTAATCAAATCGCTGGCTTTACAGAGCCTGAAGCTTTATCACCGCATCAAAAATTTCCCTCCAGACGGCTTTATCCTGGTAGGTGCCTGCCCTAAGACTCCTCATGCCGAAATATGCAGTGTTCTGAGGTCTTTGGTGTCCATCCAGAAACGTTCTCGACCGCACGAGCCACAGGCTCCTCCCTGTGAAATCTGCATGACTGGATCACTTTGATGATCAAATGCAGGCTTCTTCTTCTTTATGTGCCGTCTCCGCGTTGAAAATTGGCGATTGGTTTTCCGTCTTCCTGGTCTACGCTGGCCCTCATCTTCCCTTCCATGATTAGGTGCAGGAGCCGGTATTTTTCATTGCGCAACACATGACAAGAATATTGGAGCTTCCACCGCTTCCCCTCGACCAGCCACCTAACCGTGCAGGGTCTTGTAAATGCCCCTTTCCACCGGCGGCCGCACCATGCGTCCTGCCCACCACAGCCTCCTACACTTGAGGATTCTGACACCTCCTCCTTGCAAAACTAAACTTCCAACTAGAATTTCCTCTTTGACTGCTTAATCCCCTATAAATCTGCACGACACTGCCCGGTTACATTTTCCTAACCCCTTTTTGAATCAAAGGTTCTAAACCTTTGCCCTTTAAGAAAATAACTTAATTAATAGTTGGACTCTATCATTATCGATTTAAAAGAAACGAGCAATGAGTGAAATAATTGTTCGATTGACCTTTTGGTCTTCGCTAGCCAAAGGACATTTTACTAGGCAATAAGAAATTTTATTTTAACATTGAAAGGTTTTTGCTTGGAAAAGAACATCACCAGCTCGGCACGCTCCGATCGTATTTAAAAAAGAAACAGAAAAAGAGGAACGTCTCGAGCATATGAAGCTATTTAAATAAATTATTAAAAGAGTTTCATCCGAAAATGGAGCAGGCGCCGTGAAATGAAAAAAGAGGGGAAGCACACGCGTCGATTATTCTGAAATTCAGAATTTCGTCTGGGGATCGGTAAAACCGAAAACCACTTTTGGGGAAACGAGGTAAAAAGATAAATGGTGTTATAATTTTCCAATTTGTCCCTGACCGATTGCTAGCTAACATCTTTATCTTTCTGGGTTTTCTCAAAGGTTCGATTGGATGAGATTGGAATATTTTTCTTTTTGTCGGAGAGAAAGGGAGAAAGAAAAAGCAGATCTACTAAGCCCAACCAAGACCTCAACTAGCTCTACTGAACTCAATCTTGACCTCTAGTAGCGGTATTAAACCCAACTAAGACCTCGAATAGCTCGGCTAAGCCCAATTAAGGCCTCTAGTAGCTCAACTAAGCCCAACCAAGACCTTTAATAGCTCTGCTGAACCCAATCTTGACCTCTAGTAGCTCTACTAAGCTCAACCAAGGTCTCTAGTAGTTCGTCTAAGCCCAACTAAGATCTCAATTAGCTCTACTGAACTCAATCTTGACCTATAGCAGCACTACTAAACCCAACTAAGACCTCGAATAGCTCTTCTAAACCCAACCAAGGCCTCTAGTAGCTCAACTGAGCCCAACCAAGACCTTTAATAGCTCTGCTGAACCTAATCTTGACCTCTAGTAGCTCTATTAAGGCTAACCAAGATCTCTAGTAGTTCTACTAAGCCCAACCGAGGCTTCTAGTAGCTCAACTGAGCCCTACCAAGACCTTTAATAGCTCATCTAAGCCAAATCAAAATTTCCAGTAGCTCTAATGAGCCAATTAAGGACTCCAGAGGCCCCTCCATGCCTCTTTTCACAATTACTAAATTCCTTCCTCAGAAACTGAGACCTTTCATGACCTTCCTTAAACATATTTTAGCCCTAATAGCCTCTCTTTGTCGCCGTCACTGCTCTTCATTCATTTTCAAGAGCCCCGATTCCAGTCTCTACTAATACTAATTTGTGTATGAAAAGAATATGAATGGTTTATAATAACAATGACAAGACGGATTTTCAGTGTTGAAGTGGCTAATTACTTTGAATGAGATGTTTTAAATTTTTTTCTCTTTTTTTTTTCCAGCCAAGAAACAAAATGGAGCCGCGATAAGAACAAATAGCTTAGGATCAAACGTTAGGACACCTCCATTAGAAAGGAAAAGTAAATTTTCAGCATTAGGAAGACTATTTAAACCATGGAAATGGAAGAGAAAGAAAAAGTCAGAGAAATTCGAAGCTACATCTAGATGTAAGTATCATGTCATCTCCATTTTTAGCCGGGGATTCTTTTTTTTTTTCAACGTGATGTGCAGTTTTTTTTTAGACGAAGTTAGACTTGTCGTTTTGAATCCCGTAGGGTAAATTTCCTTGTTTTTTAGTCACCGCTTCGTCACGGAAAAACCCTTTTTATAAAAATGTTCTTTTAAAATGAAAAGTTGATATGATTAGGGGTTTTAGTTAGTTTAAGGTTCGGAGACAGTTGAAAGGGGGCGCCAACAGCACCCCCCTGTGAGGGGAAATTTACCAACATATGAAGGCGCAAATCTGGGGCGGCCTTGTGGCTGCCGATAGTCTAACCAACGCCTAAGGCGCCTTGCTGATTCGGGCAATGACCTTATAACATTTCTCCAAACCCATAAAATTCCAAAGCTATATCATTGTTTAAAAAATCGAAGAAAATAATTGAGGAATCGCCTGTCCATAATCATTACGACAAAAATATCTTTCTCGCCTGATGGCGCGGGTTTTTTTTTCCCCAATCCCGATCGGGTTTTATTTTCACAAAGAAAAAAGAAATTAGATGCGATTGGAACTCATTCCATGAAGATAGAACGAAAGCAGGAAATCCGTTTGATACTTTGATGAATCTAAATGGCAAGGAAACCGGAAGGTTTAAAGCCTAAGAAAATTTCTAACCTTTTGCTTTTCTACGCCCTGGGAAACGGTCGAAATCCTTTCTTAATCCCTGAACATGGAAATTTCTTGCGAGGCATTTCTAGTTTTGTGTTCTTGTATCTTCAATCGTACTGCTTACTAAAATTTTTGTCTTACCTGAAAAAAAAAAGAAAAAATTAATTAGTTTTGACAAGAAAATTTTTTTGATTTTCATTCTTCGACAAGTTATAACTTGAAAGATTAAGTGTTCATGTTTTTGTTTTTGCAGCCTTGGAAAGGAAAATCTCCGTCCGTGCCAATCGTGATGAATTGGTGCAGAAGGGCATCCTTCTCCCGGACAGTCCGTCCTCTCCGTCGCCGCTTCTCGTCAACTCAGGTAAATTTAATTGCCCCCATTAACTCAATATCACATTCAATTACATAAACTCTCTTTTTTAAAAAAAAACCTTTTTCCACTTTTATTACTTTCGAAACTTGAAAAAAAATTCCTTCCCCCTTTGACCAAAACCAAACCTCCTTACTTACAAAGTCGGAAGTAATCAAGTCGGAATTAACTCCAACGTCCATTAATCTTTCCCCTTCAGACATTAATTTCCCGAAATTTTGTCTCCTTCCTTAAACAAAAATAAAAAATTCTTTACAGGAACAAAGGAAAAAGCATTTTCCGAAATAGATTTTCGGTAACTGTAAATCTTAATTAAGCACAACAGGAAACATTCGAACCTTTCGTTTTTTTTTTACACGAGTTTCCATCTATCGGTGAAAAATCAAACCAAATGGAAAACCTCGAGTTTCCACATTTTCCAGTTAGAGGGTTCATACATCTCGATATATTTTTTATTTTATTTTCTATATAATTTTGGGCTTTATCCAATAATTTTTTTTTTCTTCTAAAAATCGATTTTAAATTCTTGCAGGTGTTGCAGGTGCTGATGTTCCATCCTTTACGTCAAGCAATGGCCCTGCAACAGGGCTCTTTTCACCTCAAGCGCCAACAGGGCAATATACCTGCCCGACAAATAATCAAGGTATGTTTCCAAAAAGAAAACACCAGTGTTTAATAAATCTCATCACGAATCCTCTAGATTACTGGTGATTTTTCTTCCTTATCAGAGACAAACACTCCATCTGTTTCATCACGTCTCATTCATCACTGACAAAGATATAAAATTTCAGTATGTGCCCAAATGTCAGAAGACCTCTTAATTTTCTTTCCTTTTTTTATGGCGCAACGTCCCTGCCCTTCTTTCCCCCCTCAAAAAAAAAATTCTTAAATATTATTGAGAAATGATGTACGGCACTGGAATTGATATAGCGACGGCGCCCACTACTTACCGACGCAAGGCGTCGACTCCAGAGAGCCCTGTATCGGGTCAGTTTTGTGTGATATTCGACCTATATTTTCCACGCTTTAAGTTTGTTTTTCTTTTTCGTCGGTCTCCTTGGTTTTTATGATCCTATTCATATTTTCGGGAAAAGAAATATTTTTTCGGATGTGATCGTGACTCGGAAAATGTAAGACGTCGCTGAGTTTTTTTTTTGCATTTTACTTTTCCGGATTTTCCGTTAACTTGAATTACATATGTAATGTTTTCTTTTGTGCGTTGTTTTTTTTTTCGTGTGTACATTCGCATACTTCGACCTGAGTTTTTTTGATAAATTTTAAGGATTTATAGTGCGTTGTCAACGTTGGCGCCTTTAAGATTTACGTTTAGGTTTCTTTGTTTTTTTTTTAAAGAGGGAACGGGAAGTTTTTTTGATGTGACAAGGTTGAGATTAGAGTTGCTTTTTTTTTTTTTTTTTTTTTAAAATGTTTTGAATAATTAGTTTGAAAAGTTTGGAATTATTATCAAGGGTTTTTGTTAATTTGATAAAGTTTCGAAATTAAAGGAGAAAGCAATTTTTCCCCCAAGGTTTTCTTAAGAAGAAATTATTTATTGAAGTAGGCTTTACTTTTTTTGTATCAGTTGGAGATTTTATTTTCATTTTTTTAAAAAAACAAGTTGGAAGTGGCCATGATTGGGGAAAATACTTATATTGCAATTTATGCCGAATGACGTAGAATTTTTTAGGCAACGGAGGGATGGGCATAGATATATCTTTGATTGCAAAACTTATTGAATTTCCCGAACAAATCCTTTTAAAAATGTCTGCTTAAACAAAATTTTATTCGAGATTTAATTGAATTGACGCAAAAGCAAATTCAAATTGGCGCCAAAGGAAAAAATCGTGAATAACGATGAAACGAACTTAGATTAACGCCAAATATATTTTAAAATGGCACTAAAGCAAGCCCAAATCAAGTCCTGATGGACGCTCAAGCTAGTCTAGATGGACGCTCAAGCTAATCCAGATAGACGCCCAAGCAATTTTAGCGATTTGCACTCTTATCTGACAAAGGGAATTCCAAAAACAAATTTTAAAAAAAATCGTCTGATAATTTCGTTGAATTTGTTTTTCAATATTAATATTTCTGCTTAGTGTCTAAAAATAAAGAAATTGATCAGCTTAAGTTGCATAATTTAAATTTTTTGCTCCGTAATCAAATTATTAACGATTTTGGAAAGAACAGCCGTTCCTCAGCGACGAACTACGTCATCAGCTAGAGCCTTTTCTTAATATCAAAAGAAAGCTACAGGTTCCGCCTCGACCTCTTTCGCTAAAACCGCTAAACCTCAAACTTGCTCATAAAAAAAAACGAAAAAAACTCCCACATGGCCCCAAAACTCATGTTTAAGGTTTTCCATCTCGTTAAAAAATAATTCCAGCCTATCTCTCTCTACTCTAAAAGCACAATCATAAACTTCCTTTAATTTTTTTTTTCACCATTTTTACTTTAACCAAAATAACGGTTAAATTTTTTTGAAAAAGCTCTCATCAACAACCCCGTTTACATCTCAAGTTGTCTTTAATTTTTAAAAAACCAGCTAAACCTCTCTGTTCGATTCTCAATTTCCTTCCACACTCACTTAAGCACTTCATATCATCAATTACTATAACTATCGAGGGGAAAAAAACACACCGTAAAAGCGTAAAACTCATTAATTCCCACAGTTTAAAACCCTGCTGAGAGATTTAAGTCACGCCGTTCTATTTCATTTAAAAAATGTCATCACCGTAAAAAAAAAAAAAAATTCCCACTCCTAACTCCGTTTTACGGTATTCGGAAAGAGACCTATTTAAAAATTCCAACATCGAATTTTTGAAAAATGAATACAGTTATTTAACAAATTCCCTATAAGGATTCCTAATTATTTTTTTCAAAGTGATTGATATTCGGTTCGACGTCGCACGTACTTATAGCTTCCTATTTACCTTAGGGAAGTCTAACAGGATATGCATTTGCGTTTGAAATCGGGGTTTATGTACATCGAATATTTAAAAAAAAAAAGGAGGAAAAAAGGATTAGGTCTTTTTTGTTATTCAAGGGAAAGTTGCGTGTCCCGTTCAGGGTACGCTCATTGTTATTATTCATTCCCTTTTCTCTGCTTTTTTAGGATAGGCCCCCCCCCTGAGGCGGACAATTTGCCTAATTTCCTATTCAGGAAATTGGAATTCGCCCACTGAGCATGTAAAAACGTATCAACTGTCATTTGAGGGGATAGGATGTCTTTTTGCTTGGTTTTTTTGGTTTGGAAATAAGCGGAATAATTGAACTTGGTCCGGAAAATTCTTTCGTTTCGAATAATTTTTTAAAAATCCTTATTTTTTCTCCAAAACGTTTCTAAAAGTCTCCAGAATTTGAAAAGGAATCAACTTGGATTATTGTGATGCGATTAGCTCGACAAGAAAAATGTTGATAAAGTTTTTTGTCTACAAAATATTTTGAAAAAAAAAAATTGTTGGACAAGGAAAAACAAGAAAAATATTTAAAAAGCTTGTTGGGCTAAAAAAATTGTTAAAACAACTTGTTGGACAAGGATAATATTGAAAAAGCTTGTTTGACTAAAAAATCCTGAAAACAAGTTGTTGAACTTAAAAATCTTGAAAAAAATTTGTTTAACAAGACAAAATATTGAAAAAGTTTGCTTGACAAGGACAATATTGAAAAATTTTGTTCGACAAGAAAAATATTGAAAAATTTTATTCGACAAGGAAAATATTGAAAAATTTTGTTCGACAAGGAAAGTATTAAAAAATTTTGTTCGACAAGGAAAATATTGAAAAAGTTTGTTCGACAAGGAAAATATTGAAAAAGTTTGTTCGACAAGGAAAATATTGAAAAAGTTTGTTCGACAAGGAAGAATTGAAAAAGTTAATTTAACAAGGAAAATATTAAAAAAGTTTGTTCAAAAAAGAAAATATTAAAAATTTTGTTCGACAAGGAAGAATTGAAAAAGTTAATTTAACAAGGAAAATATTAAAAAAATTTGTTCGAAAAAGAAAATATTAAAAATTTTGTTCGACAAGGAAAATAGTGAAAAAGTTAGTTTAACTGAAAAAAATCCTGAAAACAATTTTTTTTAACAAGAAAAAGATTGAAAAAGTTTGTTTGATGACAAGGAAAATATTGAAAAAGTCTGTTCGACAAAGAAAATATTGAAAAGATTTGTTCAAGTAAAAAATTTTAAAATTTGTTCGACAACAAACATTTGGAAAAATATTTCTAGCTGTCTAGTAAAGGAATAAGTGAAGCCAAAAATTTTCACAAAACCATTTTTAGATTTCTTAACAGCCAATCCAGAAACAGACTTCACAGAAATGACGTAATTGTTCACGTGACCTCCGAATCCGAGCCCACTGTAAATTTTTTTCATCATTCTTCTCTCCTGATTGCCTTTTCCCTTTAAAATTCCCCAGTCGTCATAATGTCAATCATCAAGACCTAATCAAAATTTCTTTCTCTCAAAATGAAAAGGTATTTACTTTCGGGCACATAGTGTACTTTGTATGTACGGGGACGAGACCATTTGACATTTTCAATATAAGCTAAGTACACGGGCACCGTTCCATCGATAACGCAGTTGTATGAAGTAAGTGAGCCAATGAACTTGAGCTTGCTTTTTTGTTTCTATTTCCCTTTTTTTTGTTCCTTCAGTTTTTCGTGCGCCGTTTTCACATTGCGATCGTTATAAGATTTTTATTTATTTTTATCGTTCGCATATATGTTGTGATAAGGTTTTTGTCGAGTTGTTTTTTTTTTTTTTTGCTTCCCCTCGAAAGACCTTTCTTGTGTTCGGTCAATCCAAGGCGATTTGAGGTTGTTTTTCTTTTCTGATTTCTTCTTTCGTAGCGTGGAAATTAATTTTCTTCAAGGGAAAGGTGTGTGTGTGTGTGTGTTCGTTTTGTGGAAACTGTTATTTTTATTATTGGGAGAGTGTGGGCATGACTCATACGGGAAAAAGGTTATAAAGGGTGTCGTGAATGGTGGTTTTATGCCTATTATTTTGGAAAGTTGTGGGCTGTAATCGAACGAAAGAAAAGAGAGGGAAGGAAATTTTACAACGTTTTGAGATTGATTTTAAATTGGGGAAAGTGAATGAAAATGAAGTGAAAATTATATAAAGGATTTCTTAAACGGTTTTTGAAAGCAATCATTTTTGTATTGAATAGATTTCAGTTTTAAATTATTCAACAAAAAAAAATTAAAGCGAGTTGTGTTTAAAGAATTTCATAATAAAGCAAAGCCCCCAAAATCCAAGTTGTGTTGTTGGAACATGGTGGCAGCGACGAGCTAATTTGAATTTTCCATGGACCTGCATGGACTTGAGCCATTTCTAAGTTTTTCCATGTTGAACGAGACTGCACTAGCTGCTGCCAAGTCCAGCCAGCGGTACAACTTATCGAGACCTCATGATTACAGAGTTCTATCTGAGGTTCGATCAGCGCAGCACAAGTCAAGCAAGTGTGACTAGTGACATACCAAAAACAGAAATAGAACTTTTTAATCCTCCGGCCTCGTTATGTCACCTAGTTATCGTTTCTGTGGCCTGGTTGTTCTTAGGTGTCCATTAACCGTGCTGTGCGTCCATCTTTCTGTTCTCTGTCACCCAACTTCGGGGCAAAAACCTGAACTTTCCAAATAGCGATTAGCCAATTGCAATTAAAACTGCTCTTCTTCTTCTTCAGTTGCCTCTCCTGTGGAGATCGGCGATCGTCATAGCGATTTTTCGCCATGATAATTTACAAGGAACAAGTACTGTTGTGGTTTTCCGTTGCCTTCCACAGCGCAGTACTATAGCCAGTTCCGAATGTCCCAATTCTGTCTATAGGTGCCATTGGTGAGTCCATGAGGGAGATCAATTCTCGATGAGCTCAGCCAATTAATAGCGGCACCCCTGCGTACCACTGTCTCGTAACCCTGAGCAGGGATTATTGCCTCCCGGGTCAGGAGGAATCTGGGGCTTTTTAAGGGCAGGTGCGCCAAACCTAGGACTGTCCTAATTCGGAGTTCCCACCGACTACCCAAGATCACTGAGGAAACCCAAATCAATCTTAGTAAAGGCCCTAGTAGCTTTAATTGACTTTCGAGCAGTGCGCAACAGAACTCGAGTGGCTCTTTATAACTTTTGGCTGCTCTTAGATGATCCTGAAGTAACCCAGTCTCACTTTATTTGGCTCTTAAAAATTTTAGGTGACTTTCAAATCGCCCAAAAATACAAAATATCTTTTTACAAGCATTCTCAAACATAACCTACTTTTATCTTTAACTGTCTTTTCCAACAAAGCCCCTCAAACTTAACCATCGACATTTAGATTCCCCATTTAAAGAGAAAACACCATTTCCCACGATATCGTTCCGCATAACAAACAAAGAAAACCCATCTCCCGTTCGTTCGTTTCGCGCAGTTAACTTTAGCCTTATGAAAATGAAAAAAAAACTCGATGAAATCAAACTACGGAGGAAAAAAAATGTCTTCCCCCTTCGAAGTGTTTACTAAAAGGATATAAGGATGAGCTGTCGGTATAGTATTGATTAAACATGAATACCAAACCACGTGGCATTCCTCGTGCTGTTACTGATGTCAGTTCAGTTAGTCAGCCCCCGCATGATAAAACCGTGAAAGGCTTTTTTTTGTTCCTTTTCTTCGTATCTATGAAAATGATTGGATTCGAAAGCGAAACGACGTAATTACTCGGGTTTTTCTGTATATCTCGAGACTTAAGACCCCCAGGAATATTTTAAAAATAAAATGTGAATGATTTTCGAACGTCTTTTTATTTTTTAATCGGTCCGTCTTAACGTTTTTGTTTTGAATTTTAAATTTTTTTTACTTGAGGGGATTTAAAAATTTTAATTTTAATGAGAGGTTATGATTCCATTTATTTTTTTTTAAGACGAAGTTTCGATTTTATAAACAAATAATCAAAAACAATATCAAGTGCCAAAATGTTTATTACATCGGCATTCTTGTGTGAAGATTCGTAGTTTTGTTTTTTTTCTAAAAGAAAAAATGTTGCGTTGTAAACGATCGGTGAACAGTGCCTAATGCGGATTAGGACTTATAATTACTCAGGAGACGTATTCCACACGGCACCTGATGATGGGATACATTATGGGCTGTGCTTGCTTTTCAAAAGGTAAGAGGTTAAGAAAGAAAAAAATTGATAAAAGTTTGTAAAGTGGGAAGAGAAAAAAAAAATGAAGTTATAATATGCGGAGTTTATGAATATGAAGTTTGTTCTACGTTTATGGAATTCCTTATGGACGTTTTCCTTAGTTTTTGTTGCTTGGGAAATGGTTTCGCTTTGACGTCATCGTTGTCTTTTGCGGGTTTTTAGGTTGTGTTGATCGGTTTTTGCTTATTATGGCTGTTTTATCTTTTAAAGTCCTGAAGTTTATAAACTATAATGCTTTAAAACTATAGGCTCTCTATTTGGCACTGACGCTTTAGTATAACAGGATGACCGTTGGATAGTGTTAGCGTCGTTTTAATGGGTGTAAATAGGGAGCCTAGTAGGGAGTGGACACTTCGACAAGTCGTCTGCTACATAGGGGTACACCATTTTGAAAACTGAAAGCTGCCATGATCTCGAATTTGGTGGCCGCCATTCTCGAATTGAAGAATCTGCCAATCGCGATGTTCGCTTTTCAATTCGAGAATGGCGGCCGTCAAATTCGAGATCATGGCAGCTTCCAGTTTTCAAAATGGCATAACCCTATGTAGCAGACGACTCATCGAAGTGTCCACTCCCTACTAGGCTCCCTAGGTGTAAATAGTCACTCCCCAATGGGAAATGTACAATCAACTTCCGACGCTCCGCCTGGTTGTTCTTGGGGCCGAAGAGGGATACACTGCCAGGGTTTTTAAGGATGCTCTCGAATGAAGAGATCCGGACGCTCACGGGACAGCCGCTGATCACTAGTATGATCAAGGCACGTTGGTTTCAGTGGTGCCTCCTCTTCCCGTACGATAAGGCAGGTCCTTGCAGGACGCCCATACAAGTCCAAGTCCTCAAGGTAGACAGCGTTGGGAGGACAACGTATCGAAGGATGCTGATCGGTTAAGAGGAGTCTCCGACTGGCTGGCCACCTGCCGGGATAGAGCCGTCTGGAAGGGTATCTCCTAAGGATAACTTCTAATCAGGCGCTCAACTCTAAATGCATAACGAAAAACTCTAATTAAAATGAATAAACTGACATTAAACTGAATTTTAACTAAACTTTTACAAAAATTTTACAGGTTAACTGAAACTCTAAGCTCTATTCTCTATTCTCCATGTCTACGTTTCCTGCTACCTCGGCAACGCTCGCATAGATGATCCGACGGTTCTGGCCTTCCACACAGAGGCGTAACTACATTTACCGGCGCCCTAGTGCAAGATTTGGAGGTGCGCCCCCCCCCCCCCTCTTTTCGGTTATAGGCCATCTAATAATTACCAATAAATCTATCCAATGATTAATTTACATTTTTTTTTAAATTAGCCGACAAACAAAAATGGATATTTTTTTCATTTTTTTCATTTTTTTTTTATTTTCCTTTCTGCGCTGTCGAGGAATTTTTATTCGCCTTCCTGCGCCCCTCCAGGAATTTTCAGGTCTGCGCCCTGGTGCATTGCACCACCAGCACTGCTAATTGTTACGCCACTGCTTCCACATCTCCTGGCGATAGAGCTCCCGGCTCTGTAAAGCCCTAGATAGATAGATGGAGATTTTAGTTCGGTAGTCGGTGGCTTATCATTCATTGCTGCCTAAAAAAAATAATTAAGGCTTATTTTCAAATAACCAAATCCTCCAAATCTCATTCACACATCTTTCAATGCGAAAACATTGAATCGTTTTTCCGTGTTGGGATTTTTTTTTATTATCTCGTCTTTCGCTTCGCTCAAAGAAATAAATCTTGCATTAAGCAATATCGCAGCTCTCTCTCCCGTTTATGTATGCGAAAGCTCAAGGTTTACAGTACTATAAAAGACAAATAAACAAAAAGGGAAATGTACATCTTGTGTGTGTGATTTTAATCCTCCTCTAAAAAGATAAATACGAAGAACAACAGCACATCACCACGCAAGACACATATGCATATAACGCTTTCAAATTAGAAATTCATATTTGCTCGTCAAAATATATGTGAAACATTTTATCTGGAAATTATGTCATCATTTGTATATGTTATTCACTTTGTAAGATTGATACGTTGTGCGTTAAAATAATTTTCCTTCCGTTAATTTAAAATTGAGATTAAATTTAATTATTTAACCCGGGGTGGACAATCGTTGATATTGAAGATTGCGCTTCGGAATTAAATTTTACTCCTTAAGGAGGTGTTTTCCACCTCATGAAGTTTTAGCTTAGGATTAATTGGAAAATGGAGAAGAGGTTGAGAAATTAAGTGGCCGGGTAATATTCGCGCTGAATTTTCCTAGTCGGGATGAATCATGTCACGGGGATATGGCATATCTCAACAAAAGGGGGGCTAACTTTAATCCAGATTTAATTTAAACCGGGAGACCGAAATCCATTAATCAACGTCAGTGTGTTACTAAAGAAAAACACTTAATCTTGACGGTTGAGGCTGTAATATGGGTATTAGGGCTTATCTTTTCTAAATTATAAAAGCGTGATCGAAGTCAATCAGCGAGGAATCTAATGATCCCTTCTTTTCTTTTCTTTTTTTTTTTTTTTCGAACCGTGTGATTATAAAATGAAAAAGAAGCTTCTTGAATGGTTAAGCGATGCTTCTCGCTTACGCGGTTTTTGTTCAGGATTTTTTTTAACGGGGTAATCGATATCTGGCAATGAATGGCGAAATTTTTATAAAAGAAGAGCCTGTTCGAAAGAAAATAGAGGAACGATGCCAATCTTTTTTACTGAAATGTTGAGGCAGAACTTGATACTAACGCCATTTTTTTTTTTTTAAAGAAGAGAAAGATGGCGAGCCCGACTGGGGCTGAAATTTAGCGCGGAGATTTTCCCGGTTTAGATCTGAATAATTTTTTAATAAGAAAGGGTTCGGTTTGAAAATTTCCGATTTTAGCTCGAAATTAAATTCGATGAGACTCGAGTGTAAATTTTATGCCAGAAGCATTATTTTCTTGAAAAGAAAAATTTATTCAGAATTTTTTGATTTTTCCAAAACTCTTTTTTATAAAGTTTTTCTTAAAATTTCTTTGGAATATTAAAAAAAAACGATTTTGATCAAAAGATTTCACAAGGAAAATTCATCTTTACTAGCGACACTAGCGCCACGTTTAGCTACCAATGTGGGTGCCAGCGGCCACTCCTTGAACTAAAACTGTAAGAGCGCCTGTTTTCACCATGAACTGCTGAATTTAAAAAAAATGGTTTTTAGTGTCTATGTTGAATTTTTTGTGTGGTAAAATCAGAACGTTTCAATTTGAAAATTTTGGTTCGGGTCATCCTTAAAACTCCCCAGACAGTTATTTAAAGCTAAATACTCTGCAGATGAAAGTTTTAAGCTTATCATTTTCAAATATTATGATAAAACCGTCAAATCCATTCTTCAAAGAAAATCCTCATCGTTCATTTTCAGTTATGCAACAAAGTTTCGGAGAAGAATCTTCATCGCATCCGCAACAATTTATCACAAAATCTCTTAACAATATTATTTTAATGAAAATAAAGTAAATTAATTTTTCATTTTCTTTCTCGTTTCAGGTAAGAATATTCTCAACGGAAGGGAATTATTTCAGTGGCAGTAAGTGCAAGGGAAAAATTAGTTTCGCTGAGAAAATAAGAATGGACAGGTATTTTTTAAGGGGGTGAAATGTGTCTGATGGCGGTTTGTGCTAAGAAGGAAACAAATTTTGGGTTTCTATAATCTCTGAGGCCTTTGTGACCTCAAAAAAATTGTTTTCTTGCAAAATTTTTTATAAAAATCTGAGGCCGGAACTTGTTAGCTCAAGGCTTGTTGTTAGCCTTGGCCATTCAGTCTAGGGCGAGCAGCTGGAAACTCTGAACTTCAGCCGGGATTTGGGCCGAAGACGAGCTTAGCTTAAGCTCTGACTGAATTTTTCGGATAAAACGGGGCATCTACTCTTTAGCCATCTCCCATAGACTAATTTAGAGCAAACCAACCACGACAACAAAATTCCGCCTACGCAATCACGTTACAAAAAAAATCGTGATTCGCAAATGACTCAATAAAAAAAATAACAAGAGAATTTAATTAATTTACGAAAAAATTGATTGATTATTTAATCATGTAAAAAAAATTCAAATAACCCTCGACCTCAACGGTCTCGCCTTAAAAATCACGTTTAGATTTCATGTTCAACACAAAATAACAGCGGGCTCTCGCTTTTAATTTAATATTCACATTTTCAGATAAATTCCTTTGCTAGAGATATATTTTTTTTTATATTTTTAATCCCAGTTTTTTTATTAACGTAATTTCGTACAAGCGGATTTATGATTTAACCACGTGTCGGCACGTGGAGGGAGTAAACCGCCTGCGTGGCAAAGGGATCGATTCAGGCCCGGACAATATAAACCGGATAATTTCTTCGCTTATTGTTTCTCACCCTTCTTCCTTTTTTATTTTATATTAAAAAAAATCCTAATTAATTAATTACGGAAGGTTTTTTTTAAAGAAAAATTGGAACTGATAAAATAGCTTTTGGATTTGACCGAACCCGCCCTATCGATTACGTCACGGATTAAAATTCAATACGTTCGATTTTATTTGAGCGTGAAGGATACATTTGAACAATGTAGTATTTTTTTTTTGTAATTTTATTTCATTCTTTCCGTCAATCATTAATCAGGATTGAGTATCATGGGATTTTAGTATTAAATGGTTTTCGCTAAACGTTGATTTTCTTTTTTTTTTATTATTTCTCTCTCTAAATTTTTATCAACTTGTAATTTTACCGTTCGAGGTAAATATTAGCTTAATTAATGCCTTAATTGGAAATATATATTATTTGCACAAAGAGAGAGGAAAGCAATTTTCGAAAATTATCATCATTCAAAAGGAGCAAAATATTAACCGAAAGCAGTTTACATGAATTTAAAGCTCTAAAGCGGTTTTTCAGCTAATTGGCTTACAGAGAGAAATTGAGTTTAAGTCTTTTAAACGAGTTAAATGGGGAATTCCGCTACGGGGCGTTATTTTTCCCACTTTTTTTTTTGTTCGTGCCAGGAAAATTTAATCTGGTCAACTGTTTTATCGATAAGAGAAACTTCTCTCGCTTTTCGAAAGATGTCCTTTTCATCAAAAATTTTAAAGAAAATATTTATTGATTTTCGAGTATAAATATTGTAAATTTTATTTAATTAAGTTTTTTTTCCTGCGACTTGTTAACTCGAATTTTTTTTCCCTTAAGCACGCGAGTCAAGTCAAAGAAAATGTTCTTTTTTTTAAGTTTAGCAAATGATGTTTTAAAGAGAGAAAAAATTTAGAGTTGTCTAGAAGCCAAAATTTACGAGAGGCAATATAAGAAAATAAATTCTTGGAGAAAAAACGAGTTTACTTATGGTTAACGAGTCTCATTTTTATTTTTTGTTGGGAACGAGTTTTTTTTTTTTAAACGCTATTAATGTCCGGGGTAATTTGATGGAATAATTTTCCATATGGCACTTTTTTTTTGCGTTTCGTGCAAAGAGAACGATTTTAGTTTTTTTTTTTTTCAAAATCCTGATAAAGAATTAAAATATTCTTATGCGTCATATATGGAAGGAAAGTCTGGAGGGTGAATTAGTAGCCGGCGAGGCGCCAGTTAAGCTGGATTGTTGCCGGCAGCCAGAAACGAAAATAAGTAGAATTTTAAGTTTTTTTGAAAGATTCAAGTTTGGAAGTTTTCAGCATTGAAAAGAGAGAGATATGATTGAATTATACGGTCGGGTCGTAAAATTTTAGTAGCTTGCTGAGTTTGGCAAAAAATAAAATTTTAAAAGGATGTTGAAGAAATTCTAAAGGAGTTCCGCTTAGTTGAAGGTGTCGAATTCTCCGACATGGGTTTGATGGTCAGAAAATTCTACAAAGACATTCTAGTAGAAATCTTGATTCAAAATTCAGTAGTCTCAAGATTTTCAACAAGATCAGTCAAAATCTCAAAATGGCCTCAGAGTAATAAAGAAAGGGTTATTGAGAGTCTAGAAATTTTTGTGATAGACTTTCTAGAATTTTTTTCATGACCTAGAATTTTATATAGAACCATTTTTATGCCCAGAAGTTCTTCCTAGAATTTTCCCTAAAATGATTTTCTTGGCTTTCTTTCAAAAGATTCTTTCTAAAATATTTCTGATGCACAAAAATTCTTCCCAGAGCCATTTTCATGCCCAGCAATGATTAAGGACTATTTTTCTTACCCAGGAATTTTTCCTAGAACAAATTTTCCTGTTCCGGAATTTTTTGAAGATTTTATTCATGCCCAGGAATTCTTTCTGGAATATTTTTCATGTTCAGAAATTTTTCCTATGCTGAGTCTCCACTTGTGAGTTAATCAACAACTTTGATTAACTTACCTTGTGCATTTACCTTTAAACCAAATGTAATATGGTTTTTTTTAGTCAATGGCGTTGCTTATCCAAACATTTTTTGTGTTTTTAGATGTTTGTTGATTGAAAAACTAGAAGGAATTAGATGGTAGAAAAGTTAATCCACAAGGAAAGTTAATCAAAGTTGTTGATTAACTCACAAGTGGAGACTCGGCACTAGAACTATTTTCATGATCAAAATTGTTCCTAGAATTTTTTGATGCCTGGGGATTCTCCCTAGAAAATTTTTCTGAATCTAGGAATCCTAGCTAAAATTTTTTGCGTCTTCAGCAATTTTTTCCAGAGTATTTTAATGTCCAAAGTTCTTCCTAGAATCTTTTTAATGCACAGGAATTCTTTTTAAAACTACTTTCACGCCGAGGAATTCTTTCGGGAATATTTTCCATGCCCAGGCATAAAAATAGCTTCTACAACTATTATATTTCCCATGTTCAGGCATGAAATCCGTTTCTAGAGCTATTCTATGCCTGAACATGAAACAGTTCTAGAACGAATTCTTGGGGAAATAGTTCTAGAAACTGCAGTTCTTGGAAAATAGTTCCAGGAACTATTTTCATGCCCAGGAATAATTCAGGACAATTTTTCAAGGCCCAGGAATTCTTCCTAGGGTTTTTTCATTCCCAAAAATTTTCCCTAGATCAATTTTCTTTTAAAAATGATTCGTAGAATGTTTTTATAGCCAGATATTTTTCCTACAAAATTTTTAGATTCCTACGAGTTCTTCCTAAAATTATTTTCTTGCTTTAGAATTCTTCCTAGAATCTTTCCGTGCCCAGGAATAATTTCTAAAATTTCTTTAAGCTCAATAAATTTGTCAAAGAATTTTTACCGAGCCGAGAAATTCTTCCTAGAATTATCTCATGTTCAGAGATTCTTCCTGGAAAATTATTACCCATAATGTAGACTCCTTCGAACACCTCGAAACAATCTCCACAGCACATCTCATAAGAAATCCTCACAAACCCTAAATCATTCCCTCAAATAGACATAATTACTTCGTTAAATAATTAAAACCCAAACTTAATTACCCGACAGATCAATCAATCACTTAATTAAATTAGCCAAAGCCTCAAAACATCCAACGTTTAAATTAACAAAAAAAAAATCGTATCTTTGTGGCAAATGCAAAAACAAGCTTGGCAAGAAATATCATCTATCAAATCTTATTACACGTTCAATGTATTAACTTGTGTAATCATCAAAACGAACTAATTGTTTTTCATTTTCGACTTAATTGATTCTCGAAATTAAATTATATCCCATTCATTCGACATTAAACGTTTCTTGAAAATATCGTTCCATATGGCAACGAGCCCCTCCCTTTTTTTTGTACAAAATTAAATATAAAATTCATATTTCCTCAACTTACATAAAGGGACTAAAAAATAAATAAAAACAAACGTAAGGAAAACGAAAAAAAAAAAAAAGGTTGAATGAAATTGTATCCCCGTGTTAATAATTAAACATTGGTTACGTCCCCCGTATGAATTTTCTAAAAAAAAAAATTTTCCATCCTTTCTTTCTGTCACTATCTACTAAGCAGTGGCGTATGCGCTTTAAGGATTTTCCTTTTTCAGGGGGGAGAATACGGCCCCGTACTTTTTATTGCATCTCTATGCAGATGCTAAAACACCTGAGGTGGCTGAAAACCCGACTGCTTTTATCTATCTTCCTCTATATCTCCATCTTTCTCTCTCTTATCGAAAACGATAAGTTTTCTGGATACTCCTGAGCTTTTCCCCCGTATACGCGATCGTCGTCCTTGTTCAACGCTCAGGAAATTAATTCTCTATCCTTCTCTTTCTTTCCTTCAATGGATTTCATGGGAGTTCACATTTTGTATGTGCCAGGGTTTGGTGACGTCATTCCGTAGCACACCCACTCTTTATGCTGGGAATTCACGAGTCTGCTACTTATTTTTTTTTATTATTTATATGCTAAAGGGGATATGGCGTCCTCGATGCTACTTGTTTTTTAAAAAAACAAAATGTGAAGAAATTTAAATATGAAAAAAAAAAAAAGATTTCCACTCCGTTTAAATGGGAAATTTCCAAGATTGGTTTTTGAAATAAGGGCAGCAACAGGTGCTGCATTAATTTCATCAGTCTTGCGGGTTTCCCCGTGTCCGATTTACTGAATTTTCAACGTATAAACCCTCTCCGTGTATGTTGATTTTACAGTTATGGGGGCGGCTTTTGATTTAGCTCTAGGGTTATAAACAACCGCGAGCTCCAATCGGGTTTCCCAGTATTTTTTTTTTTTTTTTTTTTTTGAAAAAATTTATAAAAGCAAGAACTCTGTACTTTTTTTTGAATTCATTTCCCATGGTACGTAACATTATTTATCTTCTGAATTATGTCAGGAACATTTCCGCTTTTGACTTATTGAATTCGTTTTCTTAGAATCTGATCAAAAAAGGTCTCTTTTTATATAGCAGAAATTTTTATTGTGTAATTTGGTTTGCGTCTTGTATGTATATTTTATAGGATTTCGCTTTCAAAGGTTGAAGGCGAGTGTGTTGGGGTGAGATTTTGGCTCAGGAAAAGGTGATCGAGGAAATATTTTTTTTTTTGTATTGTATGGAAGAATCGAATGGCTCACGAGCGAATACAATCCTTGGTTTGAACTTTTAAGGTCAAGAAATTATAAAAAGATTTGTTTGACAAGAAAACATTATTGAAAGGTTTGTTCGACAACAAAAAATTATCAAAAGATTTGTTCGACAACCAAAATCATCGAAAGATTTGTTCAACAACAAAAAATCATCAAAAGAGTTGAAAACGTTGTTCGACAAGAAAAAATCATCCAGAGTTGAAAATACTGTTTGACAACAAAAAATCATCAAAAGATTTGTTCGACAACAAAAAATCATTACAAGATTTGTTCGACAACAAAAATCATCAAAAGATTTGTTCGACAACAAAAAATCATCAAAAGATTTGTTCGACAACAAAAAATCATCAAAAGTTTTGTTCGACAACAAAAAATCATCAAAAGATTTGTTCGACAACAAAAAATCATCAAAAGATTTGTTCGACAACAAAAATCATCAAAAGATTTGTTCGACAACAAAAAACCATCAAAAGATTTGTTCAACAACAAAAAATCATCAAAAGAGTTGAAAACGTTGTTCGACAAGAAAAAATCATCAAGAGTTGAAAACATTGTTCGACAACAAAAAATCATCCAGAGTTGAAAATACTGTTTGACAACAAAAAATCATCAAAAGATTCGTTTCGCAATAAAAATTCTAAAAAAAACTTGCTTGAAACCAGGAAATTTTAAAAACAATGAAATTTGTTCATTAGTTTCAAAATGCAAATAATTTTAAAGCCAGAATATTTTTTCTTCTTGAATACCTTCTTGAGTATAAAAGCATTTCAAAAGTTTCGAAACTTAATTTTTTACAAAGATCTGGAAAATATCTCAAAAATTTAATTTTATCACTTACATAATTTCACTTTTTTTTAAAATTTTTATCAAAAAAATTAATACTCCTTTTTATTTTTATTTTTTTTAATTTCGTTGCAAAAATTGTACATCAGTCTTTTGCTTCTCTTTTTTCTTTAAAATTTCCCCCATCCCTTTGGCTAATTAAATATAAAAAAATAAGAAATATAGAAGTCATTAGCAAGTATGTTTCCTCGTAGTCAGTTTCTTATCTACGTCGTTTCCTTTTTTTTTTCTTCAAAGAAAAATCCCTGACAACTACTCCCTCCTTCCCAAGAACAAAAAAAAAATGACACAGTTAAATTTAATGAAGTATCTTACTTTTTGTTGTCTTTATTCTCCTCACGAACATCTTATTGCTTTTGCTATACGTTCAATCTTCAACCCATATGGTTCATGTTTTATTGTGTTCTTTTCCCTATAATCTCCAGAATTTCTTTTCCCTTTTTTATTAAAATTTAAAAATATAAAACTTTAATAAGGAAAAAATGAATGAATCTTTAAGATTGGAAGTTATGTTAAGTGAGAAACAGGAAGGCACCCCGTGGATATACAGTATTTCTAATGTAGGTTTGCTACAGTTTTTTTCCAGAAGAAAAACTATAAACGTAGGTTGAATTTTCACGACTAGGCGTGAGATTAGAACTCGAAACGTGGAAAGACTTCATTCTTCTTCTTCTTTAAATGCCCGCTCCTCGTCGGAGATTGGCGATCATCATGGCGATCCTAACTTTGGAGGCTGCCGAACGGAAAAGGGATACTGAACTTTGGCCATACCAGTCTCTTAGATTCTTGAGCCAGGATGTTTTCCTCCGACCCGGTCTACGCTTGCCCTCAATCTTACCCTCCATCACCAGCTGCAGAAGGCGATACTTTCCGTTACGAATAATATGGCCGAAATATTCAAGCCTTCGCCTCTTGATCTCGAAGAGCACCTCCATCTCCTTGCCCATACGATTCAAGACTTCGACATTGCTTACTCGTGCGGTCCACGGAATTCGTAACAAAAGAGCATAGCAAAAGAGGAGTGGATGGCCGAGAAATGTCGGGAAATCGAGGAGCTGCAGAGAAAGCACGATACGTTTCACCTGCATAAGAAAATAAAGGAGTTTACAGGGAGGCGGTCCAGGCCAGCATGTGGGGTTCTGTCAGACGAAAATGACCAACTAATCGCTGACATCTCCGATAAGCTTAGGCTCTGGGAGAGATACGTGGACAGACTCTTCGACGACGTTCGGCCTGCGGATCATGGCATTGGAGAAGCGGATTTGGGCCCTTATATTTTAAAGGAGGAGGTGATGAAGGTTATACGGGAGTTAAAGCCTGGTAAGGCCGCGGGACCCGACGAAGTTCATGCGGAGTTGCTAAAGGTTTTAAGCGACGAAGACCTTAATGTTCTTACATCCCTTTTCAATAAAGTGTATAGGACCGGCGTAATCCCCGAGGACTGGTTGAGATCTACGTTCATTCCCCTCCCGAAAAAGCCGAACGCCAGGCGTTGCGAGGATCATCGAACAATCAGCTTGATGTCTCATGTTTTAAAGCTCTTCCTAAAAGTAATTCATGGAAGAGTCTTTCGTAGGTGCGAGGAGCTAATGACCGATACGCAATTCGGGTTTCGCGGTGGATTCGGCACCAGAGACGCTTTGTTCACAACTCAGGTTCTTGTGCAAAGGTGCCAAGATGTGGACAATGACGTATTTATGTGTTTTATCGATTATGAGAAGGCCTTTGATCGTGTTCAGCACCAGCCAATGCTTGATCTCCTTCAAAGGATAGGGCTTGATAATCGAGATATTCGCATTATTGCCAATCTTTACTGGAACCAGCGAGCAAACCAGAGCAATGGCCAGAGGGTGGTAAGAATCCCCCGGTCAACCATTCAGATGGCAACTTGGAATGTGCGAAGTTTGTTCGAGAGTGGCAAGTTGAGCAATGCCACTCGTGAGATGGAGAGGATGAAGATAGATATGGAGAGGATATATAGATATTGAAGACAAGACTTCATTAATTAGGTTTAATAGGGAAACCACCATTTAAAACTAGGGAAAGGTTTGCGTATTGTAAAATCGAGAGTTCCCAACAGGATTTTCTTCTGCAGTATGGTTTTGATAATTAAAGTAGAATTTTCTGTGGTAAAGTTGTCAGCTTGTTAGCGAGTCTCGTAATGTTCGTTGTGATAAAAAGGGCGGGTTATGAGGAGGAGAAGCAAATTGTAAAAACAGAAGTTTCAGGCTCGTAGCCAGGAAAATATAGGAAAGCTCAGGACTTTCCATTTCTGAAAAAATAATTAAAATTTTGTAGGGGTCGCTCATAGGGCTCACAGAGTCTTTCTAGAATTTTTTTATGCTCACAAATTCCTCCTAAAATTTTTTTCATGCTCATGAGTTCTTCCTGTAATTTTTTCCATACTCACAGATTTTTCTAAAATTTTTTCAAGCTGACAAATTCTTCCTAGAATTTTTTTCATTCCCACATATTCTTCTAGAATTTTTTTCATGCCGACAAATTCCTGCTAAAATTTTTTTCATGCTCATGAATTCTTCCTGGAATTTTTTTCATACTCACAGATTTTTCTAGAATATTTTCATGCTGACAAATTCTTCCTAGAATTTTTTTCATGCTGACAAATTCTTTCTAGAATTTTTTTCATGCTGACAAATTCTTTCTAGAATTTTTTTCATGCTGACAAATTCTTTTTAGAATTTTTTTCATGCTGACAAATTCTTCCTAGAATTTTTTTCATCCTCAGAAGTTCTTCCTAGAATTTCTCCGTGCACACAAAGTCTTCCTAGAAGTTTTTTGTGCTCACTAATTCTTCCTAAGCCCGAATGGCCCTACATTTGCACTTAGTTTTGAACCTCTAATATGTAAAAGACCCGAAAGTCAGCCACGATTGCCTTTTCTGGCGCCAGGCTTAACTGCCTCCAGGGCACCAGCCTAGAAAGTTGCAGGATTTTTTTACTACAGAAAAACAAAGATGTAAAAAATTTTTTCTGTGATATGAAAAATATTTTGATCTAACCATAAATCCTCATTAAAATTAAATCTATGAACAATGCCAGGATTCAAACTATTCCACATTCATACATTTACTTGTTTACATAAAGAATAATAGCTATGGCTATTACCATTATCCTTTTGTTAAATAATTGACCCTAAACACTCTAAAACAATAATTTTCAGAATTAGATAAACATATCGTTAACACCATTAAAAAATAAAACGCCTCAAATAATAAAAAAAAACAAACTAAAGTTTCCCCGGCTAAATCCCTGAACTCTGAAACCCAACCCCCTTCCCCTCCATTTTTCTCACCTCACCCTCTTTTCATTCACCAAAATTACCTGACTCATGCTAACGGCTATTGATTCCGGGACAAATAAATTTTGGGCAAACATTTTTTTCAGGAATTTTTTTTTTTAAAGTTACATACCCTCCCGACAACACAGGAAACCGTGGCTTGTCCCGGCGTTCTCTCGTCTGCCCGCCTTTTGCCCCCTCCGCGAACGTCCCCCTTCAATTCCTCTACCCGGCACCCCGCATGCCGAATTAACGAACGGGAGAGCGATGCTGCAGTCGTCTTGCCAACGCAATACTAGCCGTTCGTTTTTCTCTCTTTGAATTTTTGACAGTTTTTTTTGTTTTATTTTTTTGTGTTTTTTTTTTTAAAGTTTATTTTATTATTTTATTTTTTTGTTTGTTTCCGGTTTCGATTAATCGGTTTTTGCGCCGGTAAATTAATCTCGAAATTGATTTTTTTTAAAAAAAATAATAAATCGCCGAATGTAACTTGACCGAATTAATTCATGGTAAATAAAAAAAGTGCTAAATTTTATTCGCGAAGTTAATCAATCAAAATTTTTTTAATGTGGCTAAAAAAAAATTCAGCAAAGTTGAAAATTTTTTTTTTGTTTCCTGTTTCTCAATTCTGAGTTTACCTGTTGATATTTTTGATTGAAGAGTACTTATAAAATTAATCAGGGATTTTCTCTCATTTGAAAAAAAAGATTTGACTGATTAAATAAAATCCCTAAATCCTCTTTTTCGATCATCGGATTTATTTAATAACATAATCAACGTCTCTTTTAATCTATAAAGGATTTGCGCGAAAATTTTTCTCCCCTGCGGGCTGACAACGTTACCTGCCTAAAGAGCAAACACAAAGAAATTTTATAATAATTATTCTTCAGGCGAAAAAGTTTTGCTACTTAAAAGCGTCTTACCTTTTTCGGGGTGGGAAACTTTTCTTCTCTACTTAAGTAAACTTTTGTTTTATAGAATATTGTTATCATTTTGTTTTATATTTGTTTTTAAATTGTCGGAGTAAAAAGGTTTGGGGTTGCAATTTTTTAGGAGATGTTGTTTTGGAAGGAGCTTAATTAAGAGAGTGGATTCAGTTGAACAGGTTTTGAGGACGTTTTAAAGTTTAAGCAGCCTACGGTTATTAAGTTCTGAGAATCACGTTTCAGGTGTTGTTTAATGGAGTTTGTTGTGTTGAATGGGAAAGGGGGAATCTCGCGAGATTTGAAGTTGTAAGCTTGATTTTGAATGTCATTAAATTCCCCTCCCGAAATTTGGTGACGATTTCCTTAATATAGAAGATGGATGTTTCGCTGAAGAGTGGAAGAGACATGGAAATTAGTTAAAGAAGGATATAATTTTCATTTGGAAAAAAATTCCTGAAAAAAATTTTTGGCAGCATTAAATCATTCTATCTTGAATTTCTTTTGATGGTTTTTGTCCTAACATTACCTAATGCACCAGAAATTCTTGAAATTATCAGTTCTATTTAACTTACGATCAAGTTTCATATATACAAAAAATATAAGTGACGCGCTTTGAATAATTTACTATATATGCCCTGATGATGGATTAAACGTTCCCGAAACGACCATCTTAACTCTGAATCTTTCTTTAGGTGGAAATTATTCGTTCAATCTGCTGTTGCCAGTCTGTTTAGCTTAAATTTTAAGAATCTTTTCTTATCTGGCCTTGTTTAAAGCCAAAATAGCTTGTGGTAGAATTTTTAGAACGGACGAAGCATTTAACTACGATGACTTTCAGTTTATTCTAGCGAAAATTTTCAGAAGTTCAATCCGTTTACTTAATGCTAATTAATTTTAGTAGAAAAGAGAAAGATATTTTCGAAAAATATCTGAATATGAAATAAGTAAAATATTCTCCGAGAGTTTTGGATCTGGGAAAAATTGTAGAAGAATTCGTGACGACGGAAAAAATTTTAAACTTAACTCTAGAAACACTTCTTTTTCTCTTTCTCCTTACTTACTCTCTCTAGAAATATTTTATGAAGCCAGGTTAGGTTAGGTAAGGTCGAGTTCTCGTCTTTTGAAATACAAAGATACAAACTATTACGAGATTCTCGTTTTGAAAATCTTGAGAGTTCTCGAATTTTTCAGGGAGAGTGAGAATCTAACTTTTCGAGAATTTTGAAAGTGATATTTTCAATTCTTGAGAGTTGGAATTTTTTGAGAACATGAAATCTTTGCTCTTAATCCTCAAAATATACTGTTGACAATTTTTATTCATCAAACAATACTTTGGGGTATCAAAAAAAATTTTGAGAACATAGAAAATTTTAAAAAAAATGTTGAAAAATTTTGGGCTACAAATCAAAACTTTAAAAAAAAAATTAAAAGAAAAAAAAGTATTCAATCTAGTTAAAAAATACAAAATCTCATTCCTAATTATGCTCCCAAAACATTTTACCGACGCCAGAACAATAACTGGCGCGATTTTCTTTAACAAACTGCCGGGGTAGATTAAGGGGGAAAAATGGAGAAAAATTTCTTCTACCATCTAAAGGTATTCCTGGCTGGACTGATCCTATACTCTGTCTCAGAGTTCTAAACTTTCTGGCGGGGTTCAACAGCCTCGCAAAGCGTGACACTGCTGATATACAAAAATTGTACCATGGCATTAAATAAATAAATAAAGTAACTAACTAACTATGGCATATACTGGGCCTGAAGCCCAATTGCCTCATCCGAAATCGTTCGCCAGGCGGACCTGTCCCGGCATGAAATTCTCCAGTCAGGAACTACGAGCCGACCCGCATCCATTGAAACGTTATCCTCCCATAGAAGCCGTGGTCTGCCTTGAGGCCTGGGATTTGTAGGCCTTCCGTCAAGGACCTGTCGTATGTACCGCGTCGGTGGCGCCCGCGCGACATGCCCCGCCCCTCCGAAGCCTTTGCGACTTGATTATATCAGTAATCAAGGCCTGGCCGGTAAGCCTTCGGGTCTCTTCATTTGGTCGCATTCGTACTCGCCCCGTAAGCGGATCCGGCTTAGGTCCGAGAATCCGACGTAGGACCTTGTTCTCAAAAGTCAGCAGCCTCCTTTGCGAACAACGGCATTATAAATGCGGAGCTTTGCCTGCCTGGATAATACTCAACTACGGAAAACATGGCCAAGCGAAAAAAGACAACGGCTACCACTTTGGATCCTCGACTCGATTTCATATTCTATATCATTGTCGCACGTGACGAACGAACCGAGATGCCGAATATTGGTGACGTTTTTGAAATTCAATCCGTCCACCTCCAAAGGGGCCTCATCCTGTCTATTTCTCGCCATTACCAAATACTCGGTTTTCCCCTCGTTGATTTCGAGCCCGACCCGTCGAGCCTGAACCAGTAGCTCCCCACATAGCCATCGAACATCTTCGCGAGTTTCCCCAAGATCGTCGGCATAGCCCGAGCCCAGAAATAAAATAAACAACCCAAAACAAATCTATTATTCTTTAAGCCTCCAATTAAAAATAAAAATCATATTCCCCAATTCCCCGAGTTCGACGACATATAACCGACTTCCCTAGATTAATGAATGAGATATTAGTGGTCAGTGTCTGTGATTAACCATTCCCTGTTGTAAACATTTAAACAACCTCCACAAAAATGTGAGGAAAACAGCTGAAACCGTAATAAATAAAATTATTCATCACGAAATCGGTGTCATTTTTTCCCAGACGCTTTTAATTTCATAATGGAACGCTTTAAAAGTTTCATCAAAGGAAAATGGGGGGTCTCTTTTTCCCTCGGATCAAACTTCGGTTTCGAAAACCGAAAACCTTCTCCAGTTTTAAAATAGGAAAGAAGGAGGGGGGTCTTGATTAGATTTTACGTTTGCTAATTCGAAGAGATGATTCGTAATTTAATATTGCTGAAGGAGAATTTTGAATTTTCGTGACCTTATCTTATTTGAACACATCTCACCTGAGATCCTTTTACGACCTTGGTGTTTAATTTGTTGGAGAGTGCCGGTGCTGTCTTTTTAGTAATCAGGGTTTATGGTTTTACGATAAAACGGAAATTAGCCAAGATTGTTTTTAAAGTAGTAAATGGGTTAGACAACTAATAAAGCCGAGAGGTTTTGGTCAAGAAGCTTTGAGAAGGAAATAAATACTTTTCAGGCAAACGACCTGAAAAATTTCTACTAGGCCACAGTTGCCCTCCATAATTGAGAAACTGAGATGGAGCCTAGATTTAGTTTGATCCCTAAATTTTTTTCCAGGACTATTTAAGCCCTATGAACAAGCTCGAGGATTATTGTAGCCTTAAGTTAAACTTACTGAGCTATTTGAAAATGCTGTAGAAACACTCTGCGGCTCCTGTTTCGTGTTATAAATAAAAAATATTCGCAGCACGTTTTATTTCATTTAGTTAATGCAATTAAAAGTGATTACATCTCCCGTGTGTGTTCCTTTGTAAATAATTGGCAAGGATTTATAAAATTTTTATCATAGCAAACGAAATCGGCAAGATTGTTGCATAAACATCTCAATCAAAAGAAAACAGATTTTGCTTTCTTTGAATCCCGCCTAAAGTGATATTTAAAAATTTTTTAAGGGATAATAATTACCTTTGTGTGGCCACGACCTTTGAAAAACTTTTCAAGTTTATGTTTTGTTTTATTTTTAATTGATCCTTCGAGAAGGAAAAAAAAACGTGTTCGTCGAAATATTTGGGTCAGTCGGAAGAAAGTTTTTTTTTTTTAGGGAAAAGATAAATATTTCTAATCTTTTCCTGGTTTTCAACCCCTCGTTCCATCTTTGTTCTTTTTTTTTTTTTTGAAATCCCATCATCTTTTGTTTTCTTTTTCTTGGGGAGTTATTGTTCGATAACATTTGAGAGATCCCATCCATCTTCTGACACTTTGCTAACAAGGTTCAAAGGGAAAATATATTTTTTTGTCGTTTGGTCATTATGAGACAAAATGAGGAAAAAGTTAGAAAGAGGAAAAAGGTGGTTTGGATTTTTTTTTTTGATTGGAGTGCCGCAGGGATCAAAGCTATGGCCACATTATTCCTTTCAAATTTTAAAGTGTGAGATTTCATACAACTTTTCATAAGGATGCCAAATGTGAAAAATAAAAGATGAATACGGTTCCATTTTTTTTTAAAATGGAGGGACTTTCAGGGTGTTAGTTCATACTTTTGTCAAGAGATGGCGACACTGAAATTTTGAAATTTTTTGAAAATCTTGTACCATTCTTTTTTTACTCCAGAAAACTCTAAATTGCAATAATTTTCTTTAAAATCTTTCAAAATAAATCAACATACGAATGTGCTTCATTTATTTCACAGAAAAAACGATCTACAGGGAAAAAGTATTTTTCAAAACAATCGTGGATTTAGATTTTCTTTTAAATTTCAGCGTCGCCATCTTTTGACAAAGTTATGAACTAACGCCCTGAAAGTCCCTTTATGCTCAGGGACCCCAGGTTTATTAAACATCCTGTATATTAATAGAGCATCGGTTGCGCAAAGATCGTGAACTACTTGCGACCAGAAAGCCCAGAAACGTGGAGTGCCTTGGGCATATGTTGCGGGGACCCAAGTACAGGCTGCTGCTGACCATCATGCAGGGCAAGGTCGAGGGTAAAAAAAGACTTGGGCGTAGGAATCTTTCCTGGTTGCAGAATATCCGAAATTGGACCGGGTTAACCGAAGAGGAGCTCTTCTTCATGGCCTCCGATCGTGAAAGATTCAAGGAGCAATCGCCTAAGCTCGTTTCCGAGCAGGGCACCCAAAAAAGAAGAGAGTTCTCGCATCAGGGAAAAATTGTCGAACTAATGTGTCCTATTACTCCTTTCCGAATAATCAGCGATATTTAAAGAAAAAGAATGGTAATGAATCCAGGTCGGTCTTTAAAAAAAATGTATAAGGCAACTAAAAGAACAGAAAGAAGAAAAGACATTCAGCCTAGAAGATTATGATAGCAGCATCAATGAGAATCTAAGACATGACTATATTTTAGTCTTGAAATGATGCAAAACTCATAAGCTGAAGAAAAAAGTCACACTAAGCTTAACATCAATGGCCCAAAGGCTTGTAGTGCTTTTGGCCTTATTTAATCTTAAAGTACAAAGTACCAGTTGGAAGGGAAGATCGAGGAACAGAGCAGACCAGGCAGACGAAAAACTTCGTGGCTCAGGAATTTAAGGGTCTGGTATGAACTAAATTCCGTGTCACTGTTTCGGGCAGCGGCATCCAAGATTCGAATAGCGATGATGATCGCCAATCTCCGACGCGGAGACGAAGATGCCTCAAGAGGATTTATAGAGCAACCTTTGCCACTTTCCTCCTAGTGACTTGCCCGTATCTTCGTTTTAAGAAACCAACATGATCTCTCTAAGGTCAATTGAAAAAGCTCTTCAATAGTCAAACCAATCCTAGTTTTAAAACGGTCCTCTGGAGAAGATATCTCGGTCTTCTCATCAAGTAGCCGGCGTTTGATCATAGTCAAAAACCTTCCCCATTCTTTCAGTACGCTTTCATGGCCTTCAATTTTTAATCTAATTTTTAACATTTTGAACCTGTTTTAAAGCCGACTGACGATGTAGGCTTGGGCTTAATCCGTCTTTGGCCCAAACTGACAGCATGTGAAATTCTTCTAGATTTCCTCGAAATATTTTTTAACATGGCCGTTTACTCTCATTTCCCTTGTTAAATTCGACATATCCTCCCTAAAAATCCCGTCGCATTTCCAATCGGCCTCAATACCTTTTGGGAATAAAATCATAAGGGAGAAAGAATAAAAAAGAATGAATCGTGAAACAGGATCAGATGGGTTCGGACGAAAAGTGCTCCAGACAGTCATGGAGGATTTGGGAAAAAGAGGGGAGAGGGGGCGTAAAAAAGGGAACCGGGAGGAAAGGTCGAGGGGTACACGACCTCTTTTCCCTCCTTCTCTCTATCTTTCTCTTACCACCCCTCGTCGCCGAATGCATTTCTGCGCAGTGCGGTAAAATATAATTCAAATGGATAAGATGCAGTTACCCTCTTTCGAATGGATCATATCTTGGATCTTTCCCATTCAGTTTTTTTTTGGGGGGGGAGGGGAACCCCCGTTTTAATAAATGAACGATTCGTGTCGGGGTTGTATTCAAGGTCAAGACTCCGATGGGAACTTTTTCATCGATTTAAAAGGGTTGGGGACAATGTGAACGTGTGCGTGCTCTTAGATTTAATATGTTAAAACGATTGGGGGCGCTTTTGGCCTCCAGGACATGAATTTTGACTTTCTGGTGGCAGCGGTTGCATTTTTGAAACTTTTTGAAATTCAACCAACAATAATTCTTCTCTTATTAAAGCAAACTTTCCCAGCTATTTATCTAAATAAAAGAGAGAAAAAAAACAGATCTAGAACATCCTTAAAATCGTGAGAAGCCACGAACGAAAACCGTTTTAAAGTTTTCCTTTCCCAGCACAAAAATATATCGTGCGGATATCTTCACGGGTTTTAATGGCTCTCGCAATGAAACTGCAATAAATTTCCAGCTTTTTTTTAAAACAAAATTTCTGTAAATTTATCATCGCCGATTAATTTTTTTTGCCTTGACCTAATCAAAAATTTTATTTTGGCGCCCTTTTAAAATACTTTTCGCAATAACCGAAAAGTAGTTCATTTTAAAAAAAAATATATGTTTATAAAAATAGAATGCGTGTGCCAAAAGAGAACGGGGGGAAAGAATGCGTGTGGAATTTCAATTTAAACAAGTAAACGCGTCAGCTGTTTAGTATTTTACTCCTAAGAACAAGTTTTTATAAAATCCCTTTCGGCTTTCAAAAGCTCGTTTTCAAGTCGTTAAAACGGGTTTCCGGCAAGTTAAAATGTAGTGTAGTCAACACATGAATTCACTCATCGTGCATTGTCATGCGGGGCTTGTGTAGTTAATTTCAAAATTTTAAGCTCAGTAGCGGCCTCAGAAAAATTTTCCCCAAAAATGGAAAGAAATCTTTTGAAAAAATTCAAAAAATGCGAATGATATTTTGACGTTCATCCTTTTTTTCCCCTGTAAATAATGATTCCTCGCCCACGGAAATAACTCTTGAAACCGTATGACACCATACGCACATATTCCGTAATGTAAATATTTGCAGCTGACGAGTTATTATGAGCGACATAAAATATCAGCGACAAAGAACGAGCTGGGAGGAAAGCTGATTAAATTCTGCAATTTCTGAAAAATCGATGAGCTGATGATTCAATGATCTGAATAAATTTTTCGCACGGAAAATACACGTGTGAACAAAGAAAATAACGAATCAACAAAATCAGTGCTTGAATTGTTCCAACATCTTGACTCGATGATTAATTCGTATCAGAAATTGGAAAGGAGAAAATAAGAAGGGGAAAGCGTTTTTTTTAAGGGGGGGAGGGGTTGGAATGGGTGTGAGGTTTTGACTTTGATCGATGAACTTGAAAATGTATATATATAAAATTTTTTTGAAAATTACCTATTGATGAAATTTATAACGCTGTGAATATTCCGACGAATTGAAATGAATGAAATGAATGTTGGTTGATTTGGTTCGGTGAAGTGAGCAATAACAAAAGGTAAAACGCGAGATACATGCTATATCGTGACGAGTAGAGGGGGGAAATAGAAATTTCAACATGAAACAAGGAAGAGTATTTCGGGGATTAATGCATAGCGTGGTGCGAGGTGGAAGAATATTAGAGAATAAAACGAGACTATTACAGGTTGTTTGGAGGATTGGGATGTTTCGTTAATTGCCATAAATTTTCGCAGCAGACGTTGTTGTCATTGCCGTAATTGCAGTTGTCTTGCTCATCGCCGTTTTTGTTGTAATCGATAATGATGTTTTCGTCGCTATTGTTTTTTGTTGTTGCTGCAGCCTCTGCAGACGTCATCGTTGTTGATGTTGGAGGAGATAGCAGCGGTGTCGTATTTGTTGTAGACGTTTTCGACGTCGTCGTTATTGTCGTCTGTGCCTTCATGAATGTCCGTGTTTTTGTCTTCATCGCTGTTGTTGCTGCTTTTTACATTTCTTTGTTCTTGTCTTTGCCGCATCCGTTTTCGCCTCAATATTAAAGGGTTTCATCTCCACCGAGCAGGTTGACTCCATCTAGCCATAAGCTAAACACATGGTCTTGACACCAACCTCCGCATTGGAGAAAACCCTGCAGCGGTCCTCACAATCCTCTTAATCAAATTCCCGAATCCCTCAACTAATAAAAACAAATCAATCTCTTTTGTTTGAACCATTTTCAACCTTGATCATCTAAAAATATCTTAGCACATCCTCATCCCCTTTAACCTTCAAAACTTTAATTAACTATCTATTAAAATATAAATCATGGCGACAACATTGAAAATCCGAGAGAAGATCCCGCAAAAGGAAAACATAAATTTTAATACTCCAATAACTCGATAAAATTTTCGCTAAGCCGCATTAAAAAAATTTCACTACGCCATCCTTTTTTTTTTTTTTTAGCCTTGTGATGTGAAAACTATTGGTGTTTAAAAAAAATTAACAAAAAAAATGATATTAAAATGAGTGGAGTAAGTTTCTTAGTGAAAACATTTACGCCATCGTCTCGACGCCGGCGTCGAAGTGAGAAACAACAAAGGCGTCTGGAATTACCGTCTCAGGGCGGTGGATCTCAAGCCCCGGATGTAGTACCTTGTTGGGATAGCCCTCCGCCTATAACACCTCCGGCTGCTTTTTTACCTCCCGGTCATAAGAAGGCCGTCAAATGTGATGTAGGTGAGGACGATGAAAAAAAAAAAAAAAAAAACGTTTAGAATAATTCCGGAGATTAATGAATGAAAATTTTAATGATGTTTTTCATTCTTGGCAAAATTTCATGGAGATTTTTCTCCTTGACTGCCAAATATCTTGTTTGATTGACAGAATGGTATTTATTAATTGCTTAATATCATGAAGGAAATTGAGTTTGATTTTTTCGCGCCAGGATAAATATGCATGACAGTTATTATTCATGCTGAACTCGAGACGTATACAATTTTTGAAGTGATTCGAGGGGATTTTAAAACGGAGATATAGCTTCAAGGGCTTTCAGCTCAAGATGTATTTTATTTAATGGCGGACTGGAAGTTTTAAGTCGGCCCGGTCTAAGGCTAAAAAAGCTCAAGTGAAATTAAGACACATTTTAAGCCAAATCAGGGCTGAAAAGTTTTTAGAGGCTTGTGCTAAACCTTCATAAGCCATTACAGGCTCTTTCTAAGCCTGAATAAGCCATAATGGGCTTTTCAAAGGCGTCATAAGTCATTTTGGGCTTTTACTGCATCTGTTTAAGCCATTATAAGCTTATTTGAAAGATCTATAAGCCTGCATAAACCGTCATAAGCCATTTGGGACTCCTAATACAACTTTCTAAGCCATATTGGGCACATCTGAAATCTATATAAGCCATTATAAGCAAATTTCAAGCCTGCTTAAGCAATTTTGGGATATTGCGAAAACGGTATAAGCCATTTTGGGCTGATTTTAAGCCGGAATAAGCCCCGTTGAGCTGATTTTAGGCAGCTATAAGCCATTTAGGACTGATTTTAAGCCGGTATAAGTCATTTAGGGCAGATTTTAAGTCAGTGTAAGCCATTTTGGGCTGACTTTAAGTCAGTATAAGCCATTTTGGGCTGACTTTAAGTCAGTATAAGCCATTTTGGGCTGACTTTAAGTCAGTATAAGCCATTTTGGGCTGACTTTAAGTCAGTATAAGCCATTTTGGGCTGACTTTAAGTCAGTATAAGCCATTGCAGGCACATATTAAGTCAGTATAAGCTATTGCGTGTTCGTTCTAAGTTTTACTTTAAGCCTATAAGTCGTCATAAGCCATTACTGGCTCTTTATAAGCCTGAATAAGCCATTGTGGGCTCATGCAAAGCTATTACTAGCCATCACATATTCTTCCTAGATCCATAAATAATTTTAAAAGTCTATCTAAGCTGCTAAGCCAATTAAAAATTTTGCCTCAACGAAGCTCAAAGTCAGGGCTAGCTCTGCTACAGGTTTTTTTCAACCGTAATATTTTCTTCCAAATTTTAACTCCTTTAAAACTTTTCAATTTTTTAATGAAAATATACAAACTCAAGAATAACACTCTGTCCAACATCATCGAAAGGAATAAAATTAACTTAGCAAAATAATTTATTCAAAGTCGTTGAAGTTTAGAATTGAGTCGTTTTCTCTGTCGGAAAGTCACGTTTGAAATTTTCATACCTGTGTGCTCCGAGTATCGAGTTAGAAAAGTAAAATTTTCGGAATTTCTAATCCGTACCGGTAAAACCGAAAGAGGGAGAACACACTTTTGCATGCTAAGTCTCTTTAACCAAGGTTTTCGCTCCGGGCCAACCTTTTCGGAATTAGCTTAGCAACTTTCCTTTAAACCATTATCATCATCCCCTCGTATGCGGCGACGGGTTTAATCCCGCAGCTTTTTGTACTTCTAAAAATATTTTTTTCCCGTGTCAAAGGTGCGAGAGGAAAAAAAAAAATATACAAACCGCGCTGTATCGATGATGTAGCGCATATTTTCACAATGACGATAAAATATTTTGCAAGAAAGCTCTTGGATTAAATCCAATGTAAATAGCATGAATTACATTTCGTCCAAGCTTTATTTCTTTGGCAAGGTCTAGATCATTCGTCGGTTAAGGTCATGAGAATTTTTTCGGTATTGACAGCTGTCATTCTTGTTTTTTTTTCTTGCAGAGCCGAAAAAGGATAAGACTGATCAGGCAAATGGATCCCTATCGTCAAATGTGGACGCTGGGGGACAAGCTCAGGTGCCTTCAGCCACGGAAGCTCAGCCCAAGCCGGAGCGGCCGTCATCGCTGGGGCCAGGGAAGCTCACTAGAAGACTGCTTTGTTATCACAACGATCACTGCATGTCGCATAATTCGCCTCCTAAAGGAGTAACTCCTAGCGTTCAAGGGAATACAGGAAGCGATGACGCTGAGCAGACGAATATGGGTGGGTATCTTTTTTTCTTTAAAAAATAAATTTTATTAAAAGATTAATTAATGTGAAGATAATTAAACTTGACATGCGAATGGGAGAAAAAAAAACGTAATGAATGAAGTGTATGGATATTTGCTGAAATTAAAAGCTCGAGTTTTTTTTATTTCGTGTTGCGTTCAACAACTCGAAACGTATTTCCCCGGTTTTTGTTTTTGTTTCTTCTTTTTATTAATGATTTGGGTAGATTTTGAGGAATGTAGCAATTTTTTTTACGGTTTGAACGAAAGTTAATGATGGGAAATGGGAGATAGATTGATATTAGGAGGGAAAGCTCAATTAATTTAAGAGAATGGTATTTTTGCAAAAAAGTATCCAAAAATTTGTTCAGCTAGGAAAAATTATCCATAGATTAGTTTGACAACAAAAAATTATCCAAAATTTGGTTCGACTAGAAAAAAATTATCTAAAGATTTGTTCGACTAGGAAAAAATTATCCAAAATTTTGTTCGACTAGGGAAAAATTATCCAAAGATTTGTTCGACTAGGGAAAAATTATCCAAAATTTTGTTCGACTAGAAAAAAATTATCCAAAGATTTGTTCGACTAAAGAAAAATTATCCAAAATTTTGTTCGACTAGGGAAAAATTATCCAAAGATTTGTTCGACTAGGGAAAAATTATCAAAAATTTTGTTCGACTAGGGAAAAATTATCAAAAATTTTGTTCGACTAGGGAAAAATTATCCAAAGATTTGTTTGATTAGAAAAAAAACTCGCAGTAGTTTGGTTTGAATAGAAATATTTCTCAAAAGATTTGTTCAACTAGAAAAAAAAATTATCAAAAGATTTGTTCGACTAGAAAAAAAAATTATCAAAAGATTTGTTCGACTAGAAAAAAAAATTATCAAAAGATTTGTTCAACAAGGAAAAATTATCAAAATACTTGTTCGACATGAAATAATTATCAAAAGATGTTCAACAAAAAATCTAAAAAAAAAAATTAACCCAAAAACTTTTAGTTTTTATAAGTCTTTGAAAAGTCAAAATTTTCTTCTCCTTTTCTCTTTCTCGAAAAATTAAAACTTTGAGATCAATCTCGTCTCCGCTGCCACCAGGCAAATCCCAAGAACAAATGTTATTTTTCCGAGCTCACACCGGACATGACTCTACTTCCCTTAACTATCCCAATTTCATTTTCAGCGATTTGCAAAATCTCTCTGAAACTTTCTCATTTTCCAGTTCCAAATCTCTTTTACAAAATGCTTCGTAATCTATTTCACGGACAAAAAAAAAAGAAAAAGAAAAAAAAAGGAAATAAAACCGTTTCGAAAGTGAAAATAGCTTTATAAAAATAAGACACGACTCGGCGAATAACTTCTCGTTTTCTTCTTATATCGTATCTTTATGTCGTATTCTTTCTAATTGTTGTTTACGAGTTTTCTTCCCAACAAAAATCCGCATTGAGAATTTTCCTTCCAAATTTTTGTTTGAGACTAAATTTTTTTTTTGTTGTTTTTCTTTTAGATGCTCCGCCTAAAATCGCCTTCCAAAATCTAACAGGAAAAGGAACGCCACCTCCAGAAAGACACCACACAGTCAATACTTTAACATTGTCAGAGTTACCCGAGCCCCCTATTCCAGTTTCGGAGATCGGCCCAATTCCTCCTCCGCCGATGTTCAGTTCCCCGAGTCCGACCATGCTAATGCGTCAAGGAAGCGGCATCCACAATGCCGTGCCATTAGATCTTTCCGATTTCGTATACGATGGTAAGTTTCAATAAAAATCCCTTTTTCCTTTAAAATTTTCCAAGAGGACTTAACTTTTATTTTTTTTTTTACAGACGACGTGGACGTTGATCCAGAAGATCTTGATCCAGACGAAGAAAATCAATTCTACCGAGTCCCCCAGCCTGATCCAAATATAGATACGTCTAGAGTTGAAGAAATCCCAGCTAAGGAACCTAAGTTTCATGCGATGCCTTTAAAATCGGCTTTGAAGAAAAAAGGGAATTCAGGGTCGGGTCCTGGCACACCTCAAGGAACTCCCACGCAGGAAAATCGACCTCTTCAGCTTAGACAAGAACATTATAATATGTCTTTCAAGTAAGTATTTTCAATTATAAATTTTTAAAGAACTCTAAAAAAAATTTTAAGGAGTTCGGACTGAGCCCCAGATATTTCCCTTCGGGGTTTTTGATATAAAATTTTTGTTTTACGCTATCCAGAAGACCGCCATCGCGGCCTAGGATAAGAATAAGGTAAAAAAAAAAAATCATGAGACCCATTGATGTTTTCAAAATCATTCACGTGCACACATAACCCATCATTATTCGGAAAAAATATCACCTGAGATATTTTAATTTGAGAATAAATCAGTAATTTTTCAATTTTTTTTTTTTCAGTACGCGGCCTGTCCGATTCGGGATTGCATTGCCATGTACAATGGAGAATAAAGAAAATGCTAGACCTTATATTATAAGGGAGGACTGCGACAGTGATAGTGGTGATGGTCCTGTATTGTATAGGGATGACGATGAGGATGAAGATAGTAAGTACCGTCACAAATTTTGGGCTACTGAGACTAAAAGACATAAAGAAAAAAAATAAAATGGCTAACTCATATGTTTGAGCTCCAGAAAGATCCCGAAAGAAAAATTCTTGTCTTGTTCGTAATCAGTTGACCCATTTTATTGAATTTAAACCTTCCTGATTAAAATAACTTACGGTCGAAAATAATTAATTTGTGTAATCCTCAACAGCAACCGGCTGGGCAGTGAGTTTCTCTTGAAATAAATATTTTTCACTTAGTTCTTACCTGAAATAATAAAAAAAACTAATTAATTTTCATTTTCGATGAATTTGATTTTAATTTTACAGTTCAGAATTGGATTTGAAGTTGAATTAAAATCCAAATGAATGGGAATGAAAAAACTCTATGTAATTTAATAAAATTAAAAAGAAGATTGAATCAATTAACTTCGTTCGAATTCAATTGGATCTTGATTTCAGACTCATTTCAATTTAATATAAATTTGATTTTAAAATGCACTCGACTTCAGTTTCATTCCGATTCGATCTTATTTCGAATAAAAATGACTTTAATTAAATTTTAACTGGGTTTGATTTTTATTTTTGTTCGAATTTAATTGGACATTGATTTGATTTTAATGTCGCTTCGATTTTAATTTGATCTTGTTTTAATTTTCATTCGGATGCAATGTCATCTTAAGTTTTAAGTAATTAAATTTTTAATCTCAATTTAATTTTCGTTTGAGTTCAATCAGATTTTGATAAAGTTTCAAGCTCATTTCGCTTTTATTGGATTTTGATTTCAATTTAATTCCAATTTAATTTTCAATCGAGTTCAATCAGATTTTGATAAAGTTTCAACCTCATTTCGCTTTTATTAAATTTTGATTTCAATTTAATTCCAATTTAATTTTCAATCGAGTTCAATTAAATTTTGATTTAGTTTCAGTCTCTTTTCGATTTAATTTAATTTGTTTAGTTTCATGTTGGTCTCATTTCGATTTAATTTGATTTTGATTTCAATTTAATTCCAATTTAATTTTCAATCGAGTTCAATTAAATTTTGATTTAGTGTTTCAGTCTCTTTTCGATTTAGTTTAATTTGATTTAGTTTCATGTAGGTCTCATTTCGATTTAATTTGATTTTGATTTCAATTTAATTCCACTTTATTAATGTTTATTCGAGTTTAATTTGATCCCGTTTTAATTTTCATTCAAATTCGATTTGATTCTAATTAAATTTCAATTAAATCTCAATCAAATTTTTAATTGTTCAATTAGATTTTGCTTTAAATTGAAATCAATTTAGTTCCAATTAAATTTGCATTCTAGTTCATTTTTATCTCGCTTTAATTTTCAACTGAATTCGATTTGATTTTAATTGATTTCAATTTGATCTCAATTCCATTTCAAATTCGAATCCAATTAAATCTTGATTTGTTTCTATTTTCATTTGATTTGAGCTGAATATAACTTTCATTAAAATTCATTTCAATTTTCATTATAAGTTCGAATTCGATCTGGATTTTCGGGTTTGTCTTTTTACCTGAAATCGCATCAACTTTGAAATCATCTTGGCATTCCAAATGAAACAATTGAATTAAAAAATCGATAGTCTTACTTTTATTATAAACGGACAACCTAATTTACGACTTAAGCATTATGTAGGTCAGCTCTGGAGGAAAAAATCCTTTGACGACACCTCATTCCATATGACGATTTATTAAATGCCTACACCAGCCCACTCCACTGATTAAAAAGCAAAGTTATTGCAAAAAGTGAATCATCAGATGCAATTTTCACGCATCAACGATCACAATAATTTCATTTCGATTCATTCGTGTTCTTACAGATCGGTTAGCTGCAAAAATAGCTAGAAAAGACAGTTTAGCTTTAAAATTAGCGTTAAGACCCGATCGGCAAGAGCTTATCGATAGGAACATACTTCAAGTACAATCAGAAAAAGAGAGGATGGAAAGTAAAGAAGCAGTCGGGGCGAGATTAATCAGACGATTGAGCATGAGGCCGACTGCCGAGGAGCTCGTCGATAGGAACATCCTTAAAACTCAAACTCCTGCCGAGGAAAAGAAATCAAAGGAGGAGAAGAAGAAAATGCTTCTTAGAAAACTTAGTTTTAGGCCGACTGTTGAGGAACTCAAAGAGAAAAAGGTAAGATTGTGAAAATTTTGAATTTGAGGTCGGGAATTAATTGATGGATTTTTCCTTTTGCAGATTATTCGATTTAACGATTATATCGAAGTAACTCAAGCTCACGAATATGACCGGAGGGCGGATAAGCCATGGACGAGATTAACTCCCAAAGACAAAGCTGCAATTAGGAAAGAATTAAACGAATTTAAAAGTTCTGAGATGGCGGTACACGAAGATAGCCGTCATTTAACTCGGTAAGTAAAAGGAAATCAAAGATGGCGTCTTGTGCCTAACTCATACTATCGCGCATGCGCAGTAATTATTTTTGCTTTGCTTAGTCGAATTTATTAATTTTTTTTTTTTTTTTGCTTTTAGGTTTCACAGGCCCTGACAATTGCAAGGTGTAGGTCGAGATAGTAACTCATACGTAGTAAAACTCCGTTTCCAAATGTGGAAGGAGAAAATGATCGCTGCTATACGGGTCATATGATATCGTTATCATGGTCGTCGTTCGAGCGGTCGTGCTATTGTGATCTCTTTTAATAAAAATTATAATTATTATAAATGTTGAATGAGGAGGTATTGTCGTCACTTGGCGTGCTAATGCTGGAAAATCGTTTTCCGTAGTTTTATAGCTTTTTTTTTTTTAAGAAAAAAAAAATATTGAAAAAAAAAATTTGAAAAAAAATATTATTTTTTTTTTATAGCTAAATGAAAATCGATGGCATAAATTTTTGTATATTATTCTTTTTTTTTATTATTACAATTATTATTATTATTCGTCGCCATATTATTAAAAAAATTTAAAAATAACTTTTGTATCAGATTTTAAAATCCTGGAAAAGAATTTTTTCTCATTAACTACACCAAACTCTGTTTTTTGTCGGTTAAACTATTTGTTTGTATAAAAAAAGCAAATGTGATATTTATAAATTTTTTTTAAACTTGAATGTTATTTAATTCGTGTTTCTCTTTTTTTTTTTAAGGATCTGGAAATCTGTTACAATTGGGTTAATTTTTTTTAAAATCGTAAAAGCTGAAAGGATCCCAATTTTTTAAAAAAAAAGGTCTAGTCGTCATTAAAATCAAAAGCTTTTACGAATTGTACAGAAATTTTTTTCTTTAATTTCCGTTTAGCTTCCTTTAAAAAAGCAATAGATGATAATTGTATTTTCTTTTTTTAAAAAAAAAAAATTACAGGTTCGTGCCTGATTAAAAAGTAAATTCCCCATTTTTTAATTAAAATAAATCTTGTATAACGCTAAATTTTTTTGTAAACGGTCTGGATATTTCATTAACTTAAAATTTTTTTTTTAATTAATTTAATTTATTTATTTATATTTTTGTTTTTTAACGTCTTTATTATTTTAATTAAACAATTTTTTTTAAAATTTCAAATATCCAAACCGGGAAGCTTTTTGTAAATACCAAAAAATTCGCTTTGCGGCAAAATAAATGGCCTAAGGAAATAAAACGAAACGGAAAATGATAAGAATTACACAAAAAAGGTCCAAGTATTAAAAAAAACAAAGCTATCGATTTTGCACGAAAAATATACAAAAAATTTATATATAAAGTAGTACCGTAAAATATTTTATATTATAAACAAAAAAAAAATTAACGATAAAAAATAAAATTATAAATTTTGAGAAAATTCTTCTTCAAAAAAAAAAAAGGAATTTTAAAAAAATTAAGTAGGAGCGAAAGGGACTCGAAAGTCCTTTATTTCCTGTCTTACCTGCTGCAATAAAATATATATAAATATTTATAGTAGTTCGCTGTCTATAAATGAAGGAAGATATTATTATATACTAAAAATATTATGGAAAAAAAATCATCTTTGATTATTTTTACTTTTCGACAGTGTAAAAAGAAGGTAAATAAAATGAAAATCTTAGTTTTGTTTCATATTGGTTATTTTTTCCTGATTTGAATCCTTTGAATTTTCCTTTGGAAGAAAAATTTTAGTCGTCAAGAGGAAAGTTAAGTTCAGGAAAATTTCAGTCGACAAGAGGAAAGTTAAGTTCAGAAAAATTTGATTTTAATGAATGAAGCGTGACAAGGTTAGGTTATGATACCAATTTCCCATTTTACCCATTCAGCAATCTTGACATTATGTCAAAATCAGGTTAAGCAAAGCTTTACTGTAAATACATTCATTACATTAATCAAAATTTGCTGAGTAAATAAATTAAAATCCAAACAGAATATTTCTCTCCAGCAAATAATAATAAAAAGAGACATCTATCGGACAATTTTGACACTAACCACATTTCAATCAAATCCGATAGATGGCGTTCACCTCGCTGTTGCTAAGCAACCTCAAATCGAGAATGAAATAAACAAAAACAATGTCCGGCGAAACATGGAAAAAATCAGTATCAAGTGTTTCCGAAACAGTTTTCCCAGGAATTTCATTACATGAAAAACCTGGGCTACGTAGCGAAATTGTGTCAAGTCTTCCTTTACAAATGTCATTATATTTTAACGTGTTTTTCTTCCCAGTATGGCTAGCAACAACTGTTGTTATGATGACTGTCAAGGTTAGTAAAAAAAATTCTAATTTCCCACATTTCTTTTTCAATTTCCCAAATTTTTTTTTCCAGTTTGAATGTTTAACAAGCCTCTATCGATTCATAGCAGTTACAGTTCAAGTATCAGCGACTGGAATAGAAATCCTTCGAATATATTTAGGATACTTTGGAAATTTAACAGAAAAAATCCCAGAGGTCGCTGGATTTTGGATGCTTTCAATATTACTTCAATTACCTTTACAAACATTTTTAATAGCAAATCGAGAATTGCTATTAGAACCCATAGAATACACAGTACAGACAATAATGCTTATTTTATTAATTTCCCAATTAGTAATCGGTTATTTTGCACTGAGACTTGCAGCTCGGCACCAAGCTATGAAATTTCATTTAATGCAGTTTCAAACTGAAAAAAAAAGTGAAGTGAATTTAGGATTTGAAAACGATCATGAAGATTAACGAAACAAATTTATTTTAATAAGCCTATTTAGATCTATGATTTTTTTGTAACAATTTTAAATATTTTTGTTGAGGCGGACAAAAAAAAATAAACTAGGCTAATTAATATCACATTGTAAATAAAGCGGTTAATTGAACATCTTTGAGAGTATTTAAATATTTTAGCACCATTTTTAGAATTCCTAAAGATAATTAAAGGTTATAATGCTTTCTTATCCGAATCTAAATTATATTCTTTATAAAATGCATTAATGTGGTTTATGATTACTGTAAGGCTTTGGAGGTAAGTGAATAAATTTTCGATTATAACTTCGTGAGATATTTCATTTCCATCGACTAATTGAGATAAAAATGCAGCCCTGGTCGGAGCGGTTTGTCTGAAAAACTAAGAATCAGATTTAATTAGAAAATTTTTCTGATTGTGATCAACATTGAGTGAGTGATGGAGTTTTAAATAAAATAATCACACTCAGAAATCCTTGTATGAGTTCAAAAATAAAAATAACCTTGTCATAGCGCAGATAAACTTACCCTAAAAAGTTTCCTAGTCACCCAACCATGATATGGCTCTAAAGTTTGAGCATAAGCATATGTCATATGATCCTCAAGGGATTCAGTCTTTTCATTATCTTCAGCGATACATTGAAAAAAAATTAACATGAAATGTAGCGCCCTGGAAATAAAAAAAAATCCATCAAATTAGCTGGCTCCACAGTCTGCTGAGAAAAAAAATTCCCTTTACTGTTTTGATTATCTTGAAGTTGCAACAAATGGATCATCTTTACCTTTTGAGCCATAATAGCGCGTCAACACAAAAACTGGAATCATCACAATTTTCACATAATAATAAATTTTCAACATACTGAAATTGCGATGGATTTTTATTGTAGCTTTGCTCGAGTTTAACAATATTTCCATTCATATCATATGATAACGGAGAAAATATTTTTCCAAATTTATCTGCAAAACAAGGGAAAAAATTACATCCTCATGCTAATTTTCACACTTCAAATAAAAAACTAAAATTGTCTGGTTTCTTTATTTTAAAAAAATTTGGGAGTATTTTTCATATTGAATATTTGGTTTTAATCAATCATTGTAAAATTTTTAATTGTCACGCGATGACCTCCCCGGTCTAATAGAGAAAACCGGAATGAACTGAGTTATGTAAGAGGGGCTAGCCAGTAAAATATTTAAATAAAATACTCACCTACAAGTTGAACAACATCCTTCGAAGCTTCCAAAAATTCGACCGTATCTATTTTATCATTTTTGAACACTGGAAATAATTTTACACATAAAATATAAGGATTTTCCTCTTGAGATTCTTCGGTTGACAAATCCATTGTTTATAAATAAAAATTTTCGACGTGGCACGAAATTCCGTTTCCGTGAAAAAAAAAATCGTGTAAGCAACGAAAATCCAAAACGGTGGATGGATCCTTTTTATTATTTACCGATTTTTCTGAACGAAATTAGATTTTTTTTGTAAAATTAATACTTCAAAATGATTAAATCATTTTTACCGTTGCTCCGAAATTGTAATCAGCAACTTTTAAGTAAGTTTCCATAAGATTTTTTTTCAGTAGTGAAAAATCCCATTTACATAACCTCACTTGGTTACAGGTTGCTCAGAAATCAATTTTAAAGGCATTGTACAAATTGCCGGGATGAAGATATATGATCCACCGCCTAGAAATGAATTAGAATGGCCGGAACAAAAAAAATTAGTCATGACTGAAAAACAACCAGTATATGTCGGCAACAGGAAGGCTCCTACAATGCAAAAGTTTATCTTCGTCATGAGAGGACCAGAATTAGTTCACAATTTTTTAATTCATAAACAATTCGGGATAGTTGCATTAACTGCCGGGAGATTGGAATACAGGCATTTTGAAGCGCTTAGACAGACAATTAATCCGAAATTGGATATTAATAGAATGTTTGCGATTTGGAGGATTGATCCCCCTTGGCAAGCTGTTTCTAAGAGAGGGGCTGGAGTTAGAATGGGAGGTGGTAAAGGTAGAATTCATCATTATGTAACACCGGTAAAAGCAGGGAGGGTAATACTTGAAGTTGCTGGGAATTTAGAATATATGGAAGCAAGTAGGATTTTAAAAGAGACTGCGAATAAACTTCCATTTAGAGCTGAATTTATAACTCATGAAGAGTTGGAAGAAAGAAGACTGTATAAAGAGAAATTGAAGAAGGAGAATATTAATCCTTATAATTTTGAATATGTAGTGAAGAATAATTTAGGTGGTTGTAAAAATTGGATATCTCCGTATGATTGTTTCTGGTATGGAGAACATAAATAAGAAAACCGTGAGAGCTGCTGGTGAATGTTTTTTAGTGCAGTGCAACAGACAATAAACTAATTGCAGTTTGGCTTTTGTATATTTAATAAATTTAATTTGTTACTGTATTTTTTGGTCATATGATTTTTGCTTGTCCATTTCTTGTTACACTACCAATAGTTTCCACGATATGACCTAGGGGTTAAGTTTCTGGTTATGGGGGAAAAAAAGCACTATCAAGAGCCTCAATACTTAAATCTAATGTCAATTCATAGAATGATGCAGAATAAGATGTGTTAATGTCGGCTGATGCCATCCAGCAACTGCTAGTAATTCTTAATCCAACTTCGAGGTTAGGGCAGTCAATGCTTTTACAATTTTACTCAGATACTTTCAGCATTTTAACTCAGCACACTAAACACATTATTTCACTTCTCTCAAAAAGCTTGTTTTTTAAAACCTTGACAATCATCACTTTCAGGAACAAATGAAGTTATAACATCATGACATGAAGCTAACATGAATAAATGTTATATCGAGGCATGTGTGGACACCTGACATGGCCAATCAGAACAAATATGCCACACATGGAGTTCCGATTCTTTTTTTAACACTAACAATCCATTATCAGAAGCGGCTAGACTATTTTCCACAAGTCTCTCCAGTCTTGCAATGGCTTCGTGTCATGAGAGCTTTCATTTTTGTTGGACATTTTATAGTGCACTTTAAGGCAGAAACTGATGGAAATTTATTTGAAAAAAAAGCTTGAACACCTTTTAAACGGATAACCTTACCATGTCATCACTTTTCCAAAAGATTCATGTACAGTAAAGTAGGAGAAACATTTTCCTGCAATATGCATGCAATGTCACTGCAATATAATGCATTCAAACTGCATATGATGATGCATGCTTCCATAGTGAGATTTCCGGATTAATCGGCCAAGCAATGCCATAAATCAGACTAAAATCGATTGATCGATAAACAAAAATCGTCGTAAAATATTCATCTGTCACTATTTAAACCATTTTTATGATTTTACGAGCCGATCAACGATCATATGTTGTAATTAATACAAATTAAAAAAACCGACTCCATTTTTTTTTTTTTTTTGTAGGGGCAAAGATTTTACAGCATGGCGTGGCTTTTTTCTCATCAAAAAAAACCTACTAATATTGATTAAACACTTGACAAAAATATACGTAAAATGTCTAACTGACATTACTCTAACCATTTTAGCGTTTATATGAGTCGGTCAACAATTATCTATTGCAATTGATACGAATTAAAAAACCAATGCTTCCATTTTTTTTTTAATGCGGGAAGGATTCTACAGCCAGGCATTGCTCTTTTTCTCTTCAAAAAATTCTACCAAAATCGACTGATCAGCAAACGAAAATTGTAGTAGTCTGTTCATTCGACATTATTCTAATCATTTTCACGTTTATATGAGCCGGTCAACGACAACGTATCACAGTAATTACGAATATAAAATAGCGTACCCTCTAGAAAAAAAAAGCCCGCCATGACGCCAATTTCCCCTCATTCCGTGCTATTTAAAAAATCATGATAACGTGATAAATACCTTAAATCTCGATCAAAAAACATGACCGTCCTTCTCCTCAGCATCCTCCAATCCATTTTCACTACACAACACACACTAAAACCATTTTTTTCCACCAAAAAAGAATAAAATTCCCCGCTACGTACCGTGATCTGCATCTCGACGATGAAGTTGAGCAGTCACCGCAGATTTCATTCATTCTATCGTTTTCTGGGCCCTTTTTATCTGCAGTCACCTCATGAAAACCGTTAAATCGACACTTTAAATTCGGGATAGGATATTTAAACCGATTAATAAACCAAAAAATCGTTTTTTATCATTTTTTATTATTTAAGAGGACTCTTCTATCGAACAAAGCTAAACATTTATAACAAATGATAATACTTTTATAGCTTAGACGAAATAACACCTTAATAGTTACGGCAATTAAGTCTTGGTCTATCATCATAAATTATTTTGGTAAGTAAAAAAATCGCTGTAAAAAAATTTTTAAAACCTCATCAACTTGCTTCCTTCATCCAGCTCTCTTTTTAACATTGAATTCATTAAAAAAATTCAATGGTGATATGTTAATGACAATTTTTCTCATTTAAAGCAAGCCGATTCCCAAAAAACAAATATTATTCTTGACCTGCTTGACGGTACACAAATTTTTCCCCATACATTAACTTTAAATATTTTTTTTTTATATACTACAGTATGAAAGCTAGAAAGTTAATGAGTTGATAATACTGCATACCGGACACTTTTCCACACAAAATACAAAGCATGAGCCTTATTTAAATTTTCTCAGGGTATTTTTAAATTCTTTAATGAATTTAAATCTAACACACCACATTCTCACTTTTATCAGTTGCCTGACGGATAGACCTGACTTAAAAAAAAAAGTGAGATTTTAAAATTTTTGTTAATCCGCCTAACAACCATTTTTTTAATTAAAAAGAAAAATTATGAATTGCACCCATAATCATTTATATTTTGACCTTGTCGATAGGATTGCACATTAAAGACCTGGATTATTTTTTTTTTAAATCCTTTAATAAGCAATTTGACGACTACTTCGGAAAAAAAAAGAAATGAATACCACGACGATGATTGCCTATAATTTTGAAGTCGTAGGTTACATAAGAACAGGATTTCAATACCATGCTTCCTTAACAAAAAGAGTATTAAGAATGTTTTTTAATTGAAAAACATACCAAAAATCAAATTTTTAATTTTTTCAGGGAATTTTTTTTTAAATAATGAGATCATGATCTTGACTAAAAGGATTTTTGACTTTTCATATGTTTTTCAATTTTTTTGGCATAAATTAACATTAAAACACAAACGTGCATTTTTTTTTTGTCTTCTTCTACACTGGCAAGTAAAGCTCACCTTTTACATTATTTACATTTATTTTACATGTATTGTACAAAAAAAGAAATAATAACAGAGATATATAAAAAAAATGGAGAGAGAATAACTTGAAGAAAAGTTTTCGTTTTGTTTCGAGGAAAAAAATTTTGAAATCGACTTTAATTAGGTAATTTTTTTTCTCGAAACAATACGAAAAGTAAAATGAAAAATCTATGCTTGAATTTCGTATTTTAAATAAAAATTATTAAATTAACTATGCCTGATATTAACATTATCGTATTGCAAACATTGTGCATGATAAAAAGTGATAATTAACAGTAACGAAAAATTAACGGCAGAAGCTATTATAAATTACATTCAAATGTTTAAATATTACGCATGGCAGTTCGAGACATTTTGTATTTTTTCCCCCTTGAAAACCAGAAAATTAAATAAATTACTCAGTAATGACGCCTAGAAATTTTTTAAGAATGAAATACCTCAACTTGGCCAAAAAAGATTTTTCTAGCTCCAGAATAGCAAAGTAACTAGCTTAACTTTCTCCAGGCGTCGCTACTATCTATTGACCTGAGAATTTAATAGCATATGATATTCATGTCCTTGTTATAAAATCTGAATAAATATAAAATATCTAAAACAAGAGCATTTTAAATAAAAAAAATTTTAACAATTCGGCTGCATTAGTAATGTTTTGTTTATGAGAAAAAAAACTAAAATGCTGACTTTTTGTTTGAAAACATTACAAAACGCTACATGCACTCAGTCTATCGCTGTAATTTTAAGTTATATATATACGCGTATTATTATAATTAAGTTTTTTTTTCCAAAATTTTTTTATTGTATTTTTTTTTTTAATTTTTTACCTTTACTTCTATAAAAGCACAATGACTAGATTAGAAATTATTTTTTTTTGTTTTAAATTTATCGTACTTAAGCATTGGATTCCTTAAGGTTATCAAAATACTGCATAATTTGATCGTAATCCATTCCTAAATTGAGATCTTCAAGACCGACGATATCGTCTTGGTTTTTTGTATCGTTTTCCTCCGATGAAAACATTGGATTCCCGACGATTGTCGCTCTTTTAACTTCTGGGCTTGAATTCCTATTTGATGATGATTTTTCTATTGTTGGGAATTCTACGAATGCTGGGTCTGGCAGCTCAGGAGCGTCTTCGTGCCTAAAATCAAAAAGAAAAAATTATTAAGAGGATTGATTTTCAAAAATTTGAAAAAATGATTTTTAAATTTTCGCTTCGAACAAAGAATTTTAAGGAATTTTTTGGCATTAAAATTTTTTTTAGTCTGTCTATAATGTCCAGACGCTTCTTAAGCTTCAAAAAATAAAATAATCACCTGTTTTTGTAATTTTTGCTCTCTAAATTATCTTGACGATTCTTATGATGTTTTTTTGGCGTTCTATTTTCCACAATTTCTCCTGGCTCGCCTTCAGGAACTGTATTTTCTTCATATTTATCTATAAATCAAAGAAAAAAGCGATTAGAATGTTTGAAAAGTTCGTTTAAATTTTTTTTTGCTAAAAATTATTTTTCAAATTTCTCTTTTAAGGCTTTTTTTTTCTTACTATGGCTAATCTTAATGGAAAAATTAAAAAATAATAAATATTTAGTTAAACAAAACGTTTTAAATGTACGAAGAATAATAAGTGTGAAAAAATCACATAAAATCTGGTAATGGATAGCGTTCACACCTCCTGGGTGTCCAATGGAAGCCACAGAAATTTCTTTTTTTCAAAGATTTTTTTTAAGTACTCTAACAAATATTTCTGAAGCCCTAAACACAGTCGTTATTTCTATTCCCTCTCCTTGCAATAATTTAGCCAAATCTTTTTCGTCCCTTATTTAAATCTAAACCCCAACAATAAAATTATCCCGTACCATTTTCTAAAACTTCATGCCTAGACGAACGACTCCTCGAATTTTTATTTCTATGATGATGATGGTGATGATGATGTCTTCTAGGAGGTTGAGGCTCGGCTCGAGGCGTTGGTACTGTAATCGAGGTACGATGCGGTGGTACAGGTGGTTTATATTCATCTGATATTGCTCCTGGTGCGTGCGGCGGCGGAGGCGGCGGGGGAGGTGAGGTAGGTTCTCTGCAAAAACAATTTAATCAGTATATTTTCATTTTTAAAAAAAAGGCTTTTAAAAAATCTACTTACATTTGCCACATCTCTTCAAAATCCTCCCTCTCGTTCGAATGCCTTCTCCCTTTACAATAAGTCGACGTATCAACAACCCCGCTAGACGGTAAATCAATATGATTTTGATTCTCGTACGAGTTTCCAATTTCATCTTCATTAAACGGATTTTCCGTGATTCTCATATCGCTATTATTATTATTATTATTGATGTTATTGTTGTTGATATTCACGGGAGGCGATCTACCGCTCGTATGACTCGCAGCACGTTCTAAAGTCGCTCTCCCCAGCCAAACCCAATCGTGAACGTTAGTCGTCGGCTCGGGTGGATTTTTCCCGTTGTTATTAACCCCGACGTTCAAATTCCCATTATTATTATTCGCGGTTCTCGCCACAGTCGGAGCAATCCCAACTCCTTCCTCCGGACTCGTAGCATCCGGACTCTCCGCAACTTGCGCTTTAAATTTCGAAGCGTACACAACGCACGAAACAACGAACACGACAATCGCAAAACAGAACGCTGCCAACAAAACATACATCCCGATTTCAAGAGGAGTCATGCGATTTGATCTATGTCGCCCGTTCGGATGCGACGACATCCCAGAATAATGTTGACGTGCTTGAACAGTCGGTTCGTGATTATTCTCATCTTTCAACGGCGGCATCCCCGCTCCTTGAATTTGTAAAATATCACCCAAATCCGTTTTCAATCTTCTATCACGAATCGACGTTCCAAAATTCCCGTCGTTCTGAACGAACTCCGAGCGTTGAGATATGTCGCCAGCTCCGAAATCGACTTCAACCGTCGCTGTCGTTTGCGCCAATGGCCCGGTCTGCGTTTTCCCCGGCGCAATCGGCTTTGCATATCTCCTGCATTCTTCATTCGGCAACAGCGCCACTCTTAACAAGTCCCCTCTTCCTTCTCCGACTGCAATCACCCTCGGATGATGCGACGCCACCATCGGAGCGAACGCGACAATATCAGGATCAAGACTATCAACAATTAAATAATAATCCGTAACCGCGATATCTCGAAGAGGAGTTCGAGAATCATCCGAGAATTCTAAATCGATATCCAACAATCCTTCTTGATATTGAGCAGTCAATTTCCTCGTGACTGAAGTTTCAGCCACGAATCCATTCTCAACTGTGCTGTCGGGGCTGATCGACAACTGCAGCCCGGAAACGACGTTAACGACCAATCTAACCAAACTAACTTTATCGTTGCCGACTCGAACTTCCTTCGCTCCCATGACTCGACCCGTTATCGGGGATAAGACTTGAACTTCGGTTCGCCCCATGCTTCTCCCTTGAATAATTCTCCCGTGAAGGGAAGCTATACGCGGATCGGAGACGCGCAGGAGGCTTAAAACTAAATCCGTAATTCGAAGCCAGGTTCGTCGGTTTACGAAATAATTAACGCGACCGGAGTCGTGATCTTCTGCTAGGAATCGTGCGTACACCTAAAATGAAAAAAAAAAAAAAAAAAACAATGAAAAAAATATTTACAAAGGAGTATTTGGGTTAGAAGTAAAGAATTATTGCTTTACGTCATGTAAAAAACTCTTTAATGAGGAAAGTTTTGTTCCAGTTTTGAATTTCTCTTGGTTAGCACGCATTCCTTATCCGATTACTAAATATTTAGAGTCTTTGAGAAAAAAACATCTAATTAAAAAAAGCACTCTAAGCGGTTTTTCTTAGTGGCTAGTAAAAAATATGCTTGTAAAGAGATGTTTTTGCGGATAAGTTTATTCTTTGAAAATTGCTATGAAGCTTTAAAGATTTAATTTGGGTGACCTGACTGCGAAAATAAATTGATATTAAGAGCTAATGAAACGATCTGCAGCAATTTCGCAATCGCTTCAGCTAACTAGAGCTTTTGCACACCATATGGTTCCATTAAACTGAGTATTTGACAATTTATAAGAAAAGACGGTTTTCTTTTTTCTTTTTTTAAAAGCTAATAATCGGTTTGTAAAAGAAATTGCTTTAAAAGCGATTTTTAATTTATTCTCCCTAAAATCAGTTTTAGAAGTTATGGTTTCTTTAAAGCGTTTAAAAATGAATTTGGGCGACCTGACTGCCAAAATTAATAGAAATTAAATGCTAACGAAGCGATCTGCAGCGGTTCCGCAATCGCTTCTGCATTCTAGAACTTTTGCACACCATATGATTCCAATAACATGAGTATCTAGCCATTCCAGAGTGCAAGTGACTCTCTAAAAAGCTACTTTAAAATTTTTCAAGCTTTTTCCTTAATTGCCATTTTTCTTACCACTTAAAAAAATTTTTTCTCTTTTCTACAACAATAAATTCACACTATACGAGGAACGGCATCGTCTGCAAAAGTTCTAGACAACAGAAGCGATTACGGAAACAAGTCAGATTAATTCTTTAGGCCTTAAAACTGAATTCTATAAACGACCAAGTCGAGCAAATTTCTTTTTTAGCTACGAAAAAAATTTTCTTAACCCTAAAATGGGCAAGATTTTAGTCAGTAGCTAAGATTCTTCAATTACGGAAGCTCTCACTGCTACCCTTCCTCGTCGATATCGATAAATTACTCATTACTCATTATTAATAATTCCTCAACCCGTTAATTGCAATTACCTCCCCACTTACCTCTATCGGGCTTTGCTGAAACCTCAAACGACAATTCCCATGTTTATCAGCATCGACTCCATTATTAATATCCTCGGTCACCATCCCTCCTGTATTCGTCCAAGTTTGAAACTGACTCTTATCCGATCTCTTTCTTCTTTTCAATTTCCAATCGGTCGATCTTTTCCTCCTCGATTTCCCTCCGAGCATGCTATCATCAGGTACCTTCCAACCCTTTATCTGGCTTAATCTGAAATCCGGGACGTTGACTTCCAACGGGAATTCCGGAAACCAAACCGTGAATTTGGCGAGACCGGTATACGTTCCGTATTTGACTAACACGGATGCGTTGGATGAGCCACGAATTTCAGATCCGTCGACGTAAACAGAGCTGCATGATGAGGAGACTTTTAACACGCTTTCGTCTTCGGAATGACATGAAGATTGTAGGGTGACGTCGGCGACTTTCCCAGCTTGGCTAACGATTAAGACTTTCATGGCTTGTGATACTTGTCGACCGGTTAGAACTGCAGTGTTGATTAACTCCCAATTCTGGAAAAATTAGAAGAGTTTAGTATGGAATCAAAGATCAGATTTTTGGGAAAATATGGCAGCCATTTTGAATTCCAGATATTTGCTTCAAGTTGCCGTGTTCATAATGTTTTAGAATAACGTAATGAATTGATTTTCGCTTGTCCCAACACTGCTTCTGTTATCGATAGCTGTTGCAAAGCGTGTGATTCCCCAAATTCTGAACAAAACATTTATCGTTAACTTTTAACAGTTTGCAAGAATATATTGACTTATAATTAATTAATCGGGGAAAAGACATTTCCCGAGTTTGCCGCTTGCTAATTAGTGATATATCTTTAATTTGGTTCACATTTGTGGAACCACAAGCGTTGCAACGGTTATCGAAAACAGAAGCATAATTGGAATAACCAAAAATAGTATCTAATAATCATCCTTATATGTCTTATGCACTGCAACTCGAAGCAAATATCTGGGAAACCCCAAAAATCAGCGTCAACTTGCTCGAACACTCTTTCTCCATTCGTAGCCAATCTTCTAGATTCTTGACCTGCTTTTACGGATTCTACCAGTATAGAACTAATTGAATTCATGTTCAGCAACTCAATTAAGGAACCATACGCCTTGCAACAGTTATCGACAACAGAAGCACACTCGGAACAACCAAAACCCGTTTCAGTCAATCATTATAATGAGTTCTACACACCGACACTTGTAGCAATTTATCTAAGAATCTAAAAGATCAACTGCAAAAAAACAAATTCGTTTTTTGTTTTCGGGAAAAGATATATAAATAAAAAAAAGAATAAAGTAAATGACGACGTCAGCGCATAAACTCAAACACTTTATTCGCTGTCGATTTTGTTTGATGATTCTAGAGAAATAAATCTTTTAATGTGTTACCGTCAAGTGCATCTGGGATTTGGTTTCAAGATTCCCAAGCCTGCCAATTTTTTCCTTTCTTTCTTTCCCTCTCTCTCTCTTTACCTTTGAAATCGGAAGAACGGACTGAATATCATCCTTTTGGATTTCCAACCGAGCTGTTAATTTCCTTTTAGAATCCTCGACTATTTCATCCCTGAAAGGCCTATGGGAACCTCTATGGTGATGTTGTCTTCCCTTTGGTGTATTCGATCCTTCGAAAACGTATCTCGCGCTCCATACGATCCTCCCTCCGCTCCATAAATCTTCACCGTTTTCAACGACTTCCAACAGCCAAGAGAATATTTCTTCGGCGCTAAAAATAATTAAAACGTTTTAATTTTAAAATGCATAAGTTAAACGAAAAGAATTTTTAGTCATTTTTCATCGTGACTTTTTTTTTAAAGATAAACGATTAATTATCGATAAAATGCGTCGTGATGTTTTTTAAAAATGCTTTTTAGAAAAGGGAGGTGAACAGAGGGGGGATTGTAAAAGCTCTAATAGGATTTTATTAACATGCCCCTTCGTATCATCAATTAAGTCATGCTAAAGGAATAATTTGAAGTAAAAGCTGTAATGAGTTTGGTCGGGCGATGCAAATTATCTCTCCAGTTCTCATAATTCTAAGAATAGGTCTTTAATTAAAAATTTGGGAGATGTATAGATGCCCCGTGTTGTGAGGCAGGGGACGAATTTTGAAATATTTGAAGCAAGAGGAATTATTTTCTTTGTCTTCGACAACTTGAAAAAATGTAAAAAAAATCCTTTGAAGACAAAATATTAAACAATAATAATTTTGAGACAAAAAATTTGAAAACAAGTTTTTTTGCGACAAAAAATTGGCCACAAATTTTCTATGGACAAAAATTTGAAAACAAATTCTTTTGGGACAAAAAATTAAAAACAAATTCTTTTGGGACAAAAAATTGAAAACAAATTTTTTTGGGACAAAAAATTGAAAACAAATTCTTTGGGGACAAAAGATTGAAAACAAATTCTTTGGGGACGAAAAATTGAAAACAAATTCTTTGGGGACAAAAAATTGAAAACAAATTCTTTGGGGACGAAAAATTGAAAACAAATTCTTTGGGGACAAAAAATTGAAAACAAATTCTTTGGGGACAAAAAATTGAAAACAAATTCTTTCGGGACAAAAAAATGAAAACAAACTCTCTATAGACAAAGATTTGAAACCCAATTCTTTTGGGACAAAAAACTGAAAACAAATCCTTCTGAGACAAAGAATTGGAAATTTCTTTTGAAACAAGAAACTAAAATAAATTCTTTTGAGACAAAAAATTGGCAACAAATTTTCTGCAGACAAAAATTTGAAAAAAATGATTTTGATACTAAGAGTTAAACAAGAATTCTACTGAGACAAAAACTTAAAAACCAATTTTTTGAGACAAAAAATTGAAAACAAATTCTTTAAACATCAAAGATTAGAGAAAATTCCATTGAGAAAAAAATTAAAAACAAATTTTTCTTAGACAAAAAATTCAAAAAAGTTGTTTTGAGACTAAAAATTTCAAAAAATTCTTTTTAGACAAAAAAATTGAAAAAATTCTTTTTAGACAAAAAAATTGAAAAAATTCTTTTTAGACAAAAAAATTGAAAAGATTCTTTTTAGACAAAAACTAATTCTTTTGAAACCAAAAATAGAGGAAAAATTCTTTTGAGACTAAATACTAGATTAAACTTCATGAAATTTTTCCATAATAATCAACTTTCATTCTAACTTATTCAAATTTTTTTAAAAAATGAATTCGACTAAATCTTCTGCGACAGTTAATTTTAATAACTAAAAACAAAATTTACTGTAAGTTTTAATTTCTGTCGCAAAACTAATTTCGCGCTTCCTGCAGAGGTAAAAAAAAACCATCAAATTCAACAAAAACCACAACATCAAATAAACTTTCCATTTTCTCTATTAAAACTCCGAAAACAAACTTCAACGACTTTTTTAATTTATTTCCCTCAATTACACTAAAATTAATAAAAACAAAAAATATTTTTTCCGTACTTTTGATTAAACAAAAATGAAAATTAATAACGCTTTTTCGCTTCAACTCCTTCCTTCAAAAAAAAAAAAAAAAAATCCCAAATCCCAATATTATTTAAAAATATTTTTCCCCACAAAATTCTTTCAACGAAAAGAAACAAAATTTTAATTTCCCTTTTTAAAGAAAATCGTCGGTTAAAATCGTCGAAATTAAATTAGGGGAATATCGTTTTAAAATTTACAGACACTTTACGATTCGTCGCCTCTAAAGGGTAAAAAGATAGTTGCCGAGGTAATAAAATCCCTTGCAAGAATGATCTTTCCCCGGCTCTTTTCATTTCCGCTCGACGCTTTTTAATTACGTTATATCCCAAACTTTTTAAACAAAAACCAAAAAAAAATAAAAGAAACTTTCATAACAAAATTTATGTTATTACATTTACCTGTTGGTCATTTTCTTAGAATCTTCGGTCTCGGCGGATTCCTTTCTGAAACAAGTTACAGAAGCGATGGTTTGCTTCGGGTTGATTTCCGAGCTTACGTTCCATAAAGATGAAGATGATTCTATCCCTATGATCCTTAGCCCGCTTTTAACTCTTGCCCTGAAATTTCAATAATTTAAATAAGTCCCTTTTTTCCGATATTTACAAACTACTTACAAGAGAAAAAGGGGAATTTTATATATAAAAGATATTGTTCACAAAGAGAGAGCTCTTTAAAATACGAAAATTCATTTTGTGAATAATGTGAATGGAAAAAGTCCCAGGAGGCTTTTCAGTTTTATATAATACAAGATGTGTACTCTGAAAAGAGGACCAGGCGCTCCACCTTATCCATTTAATTAAGTCAATCATTAATAATTGATTAAAAAATACGGCTAAAAGGAAAACGGAGGAAATACGTAAGGCTTGAAAGGAAATTAAAATTTCGTCTTTATTTTTTCTTTCCCCTTTTTCGCGATACTTTTTTTTTATGGAAAACGGGGAATTGAAAAGAATCGAGATATCTGATGGCGTGCCTTGGGTCATGTCATGACAAATATAACATTTTATTTTTTATATACAATTCAAGTACTTGGTTTAAAATAGGCTGCTTGCATAAATTTTAAAATCGCAAGTTCATTATTAATAATAATTCTTTGATTAATAAGAAAGACTTTGTAAAAAAAAATTTATCAAAAGAAAAGTTTTAAATACCGAAAAATTTGCTTTGAAATTCAAATTCTAGAAAGCCCGCCAAAAACAGCCATGAATTTATGACGTCAGAACTGAGTCGGATCCTTTGTTCCTATTGGTAGAATTTTCGCGCGCAAAATATTGAGCCAATGAAATGAGAGAATTGAACTCAGTTTTGACGTCATTAGCTCAAACATGGCGTATGGTGATTTTTGGCGGGCTTTCTAGAATTTGAATTTCAAATCGAATTTTTACCTGTTTAATAAAATTTTTTTGACAGATTTTTTTTTGAGAAACCTTAAACAAGAATTTAAGGACCGGTTAATGACGTTTTAAAAATTCATGCAAGTAGCCTTCTACCTACTCACAGGTCAACTAAAGTTGACGAACGAATGGACGGACGGACGTCAGCCCAAAAACCATTTTTATGGTTATTTTCGCCATTTCACCGCAAAATACGCAGTTTGGCGAAATTTTGATGCCGCAATACTTCCTCACTCTAGGGAGCTCGAAAGTAAAAAAAATAAATGAGTTTCAGTTTGGAAGAAAAACTCTTTTAGCAAAGAAATGCAAAAATATTTCATCTGCTTGGGAAATCTCTGAGAAGTCCTGAAGCTCTTGTAAACAAGAATATTAAAACAATTCCTCAACATAAATTAAACAGACTGCGCTAACCTGCACAATGCCTAACAAGAAATTCTTAATTTCGAATCTTAAAAAAACATCATAAATGATTAAAATTAAGGCAAAAAAAAACTTTTTTGTTTTGCAAGAAATAATTCAGACTTTTTATCACACCGTGAATAAATAAAAAAAGAGAGAGAAATTTTTTTTAATGAAAAAAAGCGAGCGTGCAAGAACGCATAACTATTATTTTCTTTTTACTCGTTTCAAACATAGAACTCCTTGCAATTAAAGTGATGGATCAAAAGCCTCCAACGCTGTCGATTTGTCCAAAGAAAATCCAACACATAAAAACGACACAATGGGATATAAGAACATGATCTTTCACCATAATCCTCTCTTAAAATCCGAAAGACATTTACGAGATGTATTTTATTCTTTTCACAAAACATCAATTTTCGCATTTTGTTTGAGACGCTATTAACTCGATCATAGACGATTTAGTTTTGTTTTTTAAAATAATATATTGCATATAAAAAAAAAACTGTGCAAGCTTTTTTTCTTAAAGATTCTTGGCATGGACTCCCTGCCAGCAGCAGCGAGCCTCGGGAGTCGTATTTCATGTAATAATCTCGGAGGACTAAAAGATTAATCGAAATTGGCTCTCGCCGCGGATTACAATCAAAACTTATCCCTAAAAATTTTCGAGAGAACAAAAATCTCTGGAAAGTTCATCAAGCACGTCTAACCGGCGCCTCTCTCAATCTCAAGTTCTTTCATTTGCACTAATATAATCTTTTTTTTTAAAAAAAAAAGCGTCTTAAATTTTAGAAAATGGGAAAAGCAGTACAATAACCTTTTCCCAATAACCCTTTTCAACTTGTTTGCCAAGTCCCCCCCTCTAGTTAGTGCTAACAATATTATCTTGTATTAATGTGAAACATTATCGTACAGAATTAGCATTTAGCCTAAAATGCAAACATAAGGAAATTAATGGTGTAGACTGCCTTTCGCCGGACGATTTATTAGTTTACATTATATCCGGAGAACACAATGAACTATATTTAAAGCCCTTTCGATCGGGGGGGAGGGGGATATAAAATACGAAAAGGGGGGAAAAAATTCGTGCCTGATTTTTAAAAGAAAACGCGTGGAGCACGAGCCATTTCTTGGTTAATGGAGGATGAAAAAAGCTATCGCTTTACTTGTCCTCTGGTGTGCTTCGTATTAAACATCCTTTTAAATCGTTTGGAAAAAGATATTCCCCCCCCTGCCCCCCCCCCCAAGCGTCTAATGAAGAGATAGCTGAAAGAAAATCTTTCGATTTTCCATTTAAACTATTTTTCCTCCGTCGAAGAACTTTGTGAGAGGGCATCGGCCTAGATTTTAGTCACCGAAAATAAGCGGTAGTCTTATTAGTCTGCTGGGAAATTCTATTCTAAAAGTTGCTGCTCTTAAATCTCGCCTAATTTTTCAATTAATATGATCCGGAAAATTGATGAGCGGAAACTGCTATTAAATCGTGAAATTTTTTTTTTCTTAAAGCGAGAGTTCTGACTTTCAATTTATCGTAATGACTTTCACGAAGCTGCCAAATCTCATTATCTTAAGATCCGTATAGATTCCCCCCCGAAATAAAAATAAAAAAAAAAATTCACTGACAAAGAAACGAATGAGATGAAGATAATAAGATTTTTTTTTTAAGATTTCGCTTTTAGACCGTAAAAAACAAGTTTCGAGATAAAAGGAGGAAAAAGAAAGCAAAGAAAAAAAATCATAGCGCGATTCTTGAAACTGCGAAGAAAGTCAAGTAATTAAATATTCTTCTTGTATCTTGAAAATCCACCCCCTGCCCCCACGGAAGTTACACATTTTTAAAAAAAAGTAGCTCAACATGCGACTTTTTTTTTTGAATAAAAAAGTTAAAGATTCTTGAACGAGAAGTTTTAGCGAGCTTTTTTTTTTGCTTACACGTTGAGTTTTTTGTAAAAATTAACCTGGCGTGTGTTTTCATTTTTCTTTTTTTAATTTTTTCGTTTACCTTGTTTGTTTAGTTTAGATTTTAGGTCAAGAAATTGTAATTATTATTTTTGTTTGTGCTAGCTATGAGGTGAAGGTTCGTGAGAGAACGAAGGAAGTTGTAAGCTTGGGCTATGATCACGCTATGTCTAGTTAAGTCTCTAACCAGCCATAAGTGGAAGCCAAAAAAGAGAAGTTATCAGAGTCATGAGCTCTGAATCTGAAATGATCAAAATCTGAACTAAAGCTTGAAAATGAATGGCAATAAGAATCTGAACTTGTAATAGAATTCGAATCTGAATAGCAATTTGAATCTCCATTTGAATCTGAATTTGAACTCGAATCCGAATCTTAATCTGAACTAGAGCTTGATTCTGAATCACGATCGCTATCTAAATCTGAACTAGAACTTGAGCCTGAATCGGCATCTGAATCCAAACTACATAGAACTTTAGTCTGAATCGAAAACTGCTCCTGCACCTGAACCTGAATCGAAACTTGAGTCTGAACTCGAGTCTGAATCGCAATCTGCACCTGAACCTGAATCTAAACTTGAGCCTGTATCGCAATTGCCATTTGAATTTGAACTTAAGCTTGAGTTTGAATCGCAATCGTTATTTGAATCTAAAGTAGAACTTGAGCTTGAGTCTCAACCGCAATCTACACCTGAATCTGAATTCAAGTCTGCATCACAATCGCCATCTAAATTAGAACTAGAACTAAAGTCGGAATCGCTACCTGAGTCTGAATCTAAACTTGAGTCTAAATCGCAATCTACATGACTCTGAATCTGCACTTAAGTCTAAATCACAATATGCTTTTGAACCTGAATATGAACTTGAGTCTGAATCGCAGTCGCCATCTGAATCGTAAGTAGAACTTAAGTATCAATTTCAATTGACACGTGAATCTAATCTAGAACTTGAGTCTGAATCGCAATCGCCATCTGAATCTGAACTTGAGTCTGAATCGCAATCGTCATCTGAATCTAAAGTAAAACTTGTGTCTGAGATGCAATCGCCATTTAAATTTGAACCTGAACCTGAGTCTGAATCGCAATCTGCACCTGAATCTGAATCTGAACTCAATTCTGTATCGCGATCGCCATATAAATTTGAACTAGAACTTAAGTCGGAATCGCTATCCGAGTCTGAATCTAAACTTGAGTCTAAATCGTAATCTGCAACTGAACCTGAATCTGAACTTGAATCTGAATCGGAATCGCCATCTGAATCTTAAGTAGAACTTAAGTACCAATTTCCATGGTCACCTGAATCTAATCTAGAACTTGAGTCCGAATCTCAACTAGAACTTGAATTTGAATTTAAATCGCCATCTGAATCTAGACTGGGAGTGTCTAGGGAGTGTAAATTCGTGTTTAGGAAATGTTCGAGACATGTTCGAGCATTGTTCGCGGCCTCGAACAATAGAAAAATTATGATTCTCGGCTCGGCAAGGGTCTAGGTAGGGTGAAATCGTGTTTGAGAAATGTTCGTAAGATGTTCGTGGCATGTTCGGGGCCTCAAACATTTGAAAAACTATATTTCTCGGCTCAGCAATTGTCTTAGGAGTGTGAATTCGTGTTTGAGAAATGTTCGTAAGGTGTTCAAGCCATGTTCGGGGTCTAGAACATTTGAAATGTTCGCGACTCCCTAAAAATGTTCGTGAACAAGTTCGTCCGTGAAATTCCGCCCTTAAGTAGTTTATTAAACTTAACTAACACAACACACACACTTTTCACTTGTAAACAATTAATTTACCTCAAAATAAATGCAGTCACTGGCGCATTATGCTTCGAATGTAAGAAAACTGGAATATGAAGCCTCGAAAGAGGATACAAAGGAGCGTGAGGAAGTAACATTGTCAATGTATCATCGGCTTTTATTTCCCTATACGTTTCCTTTGCAGGGATTAACGGCACGGCAGCTAAAGGAGTCACAGGTTGAATCTGAACCCTCGGAACACATTTATCATCATCTTTAGAACTAAATCTAGGTTCTAATACGGAATACGCTACTTGTACTAGTCTCTGCGGAGTTTTAACGGGTTTCGGTGTTTTCCCGGAATTATCAGGCGGAGGTAACGGGGCCCACCAACTAGACGGAATAGTTATTTGTGCTAGACAAACTCCGTCCTCCCCGTCCGGGCTGCACGCTGCCGTTAACGGAGTTCTATCTCCCATGGCAGCGTGAAGAATAATGCAAACTCTTTGATGGTGATTTAATTGCCTGCGGCCGCCGGGATCCGAACCCGTGTGGAATAAAACCCTCAACACGGGCGAATCTCTTGGAATTTCGTTTCGGACTAAATGAGCACTCATGTCCAAGTTATGAGAGGATGAAGCTGCTAAATCCATGTCTACAAGCACCGAGGAAGATGACGACGATGATACATTGCGTGTGTTATCAGGAAGAGGTAAAGAGTCCAAGGGATCAGGTACGATGTACCTTGCAGGAACGGTTTGTTTAGTTGAAAACGGGCCATAGGTAGCTCGAACTGATATCGGTTGAGAAGTTTGAAAAACTGTGAATCTATCTATGCTGAGTATGGAGGAACTCGAGCCTAATGTTGTCCTAGGCGTTTGATCTTTGACATCCTGCCCGGCGGCAAGATCTGCTACCGCCGAGTAATACTGCCTTGGAGTGTGCTTCAGGAAGAATCCGCCATCTTTATTTTCGAAATGCACTTCAACCGTCCCAGCAACACCTGAAAAATCAAGAAAAGAAAATATTTTAATATAAAAACGAGTTCAAGGGGATTCAGTGACACGGTTTGAACTTTTGATCTTGTGCCAGGAGATAAACTAGTGGAAAAATAAGGATAGCTTTAAACAATGAAGCTCTGAATATTTTATTTTAGCATTATATTAATCTGATTCTGCGATAGCTTGGGTTTTCGTAATAAATTCTTATCAAGCGGAAAATTTTTTCCAGTTTGGAAAAAGCTCGAAGCTAGAAATTTTTTTTTAATACGCTTGAAGGAAACGATGAAATAATGATGTCGTCGACCTTTCCCGGCGAAAATCCGACCTGATTATATGCAGGGAGATGTTACGGATCGAGATACGGATTGTAATTGGAAAGTTGGCGAAGAATACGAATGTCAGTGGCGGGTTGTCAGAGCCAATTAGCCAGATCAAAGCTTTTTAGAACTAAACCCGATCGTAATTATGCTTGGCACATCTATTAGCCACATTTTAGCCCAGAGTGATAAATCTGAGCAGCGGTCACAACCATCATCTTCTAGCTTTGCGCTGAGCTATTACTCGCAACATCCGATAGTTATTGACGAGATAATCAAAGCTTTACCTAACCTCACCTAACCTAAATTTTACGGATTGAGATACGGATTTAATTGGAAAGTAGGTGAAGAAAACAGATATCAGCGGCGGGTTTCAGAACTAATTAGCCAGATCAAGTCTTGTTAGAACTAAGCTTGACTGTAGTTATGCTTGGCACATCTATCAGCCACTGCCAGATCAGCCGTACCTTAGTCCAGACGGAAAAACCTGAGCAGCCATGCCAACTATCACCTACTAGCTTTCGGCAAAGCTACTAATTGTGACATCCGATAGTTATTGACGAGATAATCAAAGCTTTACCTAACCTCACCTAACCTAAATTTTACAGATCACATACGGATTGTAATTGGAAAGTAAGTGAAGAAAACGAATATCAGTGGCAGGTTTCAGAACCAATTAGCCAGATCAAGGCTTGTTAGAACTAAGCTTGACCGTAGTTGTGCTTGGCACATCTATCAGCCACTGCCAGATCAGCCATAATTTACCCCAGACTGAAAAATCTAAGCAGCGACGCCAGCTATCATCTACTAGCTTATAGCTGAGCTACTACTCGCAACACCAGATAGCTCTTAACGAGATCATCAAAGCTTCTCCTAACCGCACCTAACCTTTCCCTTTTCCATTTCCAGCCACTCACTGACTTCAGACGTGCCAATATGGCCAATCCGCTACTGTTCTGCATATCATCTCAAGCACATAACTTGTAAACAAGAAAAAAAAGGGGGGAAATACCGAATACGTTCGATTTATAGTAATTTTTTAAACAAACGAATATCCTGTTTACATTGTGTACACTTAAATTATGAACCCGAAAACGAATAACAAACACGGGTCGATTCACCAAGAGGGGTAGAAAACATTGTGTTTTGAAAGACTTTACCACATAGAGTGATGAAACCATGACTAAGGGATTTTCAATAGCAGGGTTGAATCAAGTAGGTGGGCTGATGCTCGTTTTTTGTTTTCTTGTTTTTCCTCGAGCGGCTCGGCTTGAAAATTACACCGCGCAAATTGGTCCGCGAAAAAAAAAAAAAACACGGATCAAAATAAGAGGGGAAAAAATGGATGCAAACATGGCCTCGTGTTGACGGGAGAGAAACAAATGAAGGGGAATGCCTGGGGGTGAATGACGTCAACATCGAGCACGAGAAAATGGGAAAAGCTTAAGTTGAACGGTTAAACTTGTTCGGAAAATGAAATTAACTGCACCCGAGTGGGTGGTGGATGTTATCAAGAGTTCTGCTATCTCAAGGATTTTTTTTTGTGTGCGTTCGATATGCTTTTTACAGAAAGGGTTTATTACTCGGAATGAAGTTTTACTGCTTTTTTCTTTGATAAAAGACGATGAAATTAGTAAAAGGAAAATTTGATTGGAAATCGGTTTTCTTTATTGTTTGTGTGGGTTGCAGCTGACTCAAAAGCAAGAAACGTCAAGAGCGGCTTCAGATTCTAAAGTAATCCGGTGGGTGTATGAGCTTCTCTCTCATTACAATACCTGACAAAATATTTCCCAGAAGCAATTACCCCTTACTCCTACTCGTTTTCGCTTTGCCGATCATCAATCCGTCTTCTTTACTAAATCCTTATCAAATATATCAATTCTCTTTACAGATTTTCAAGTGCTCACATATTTACTCAACTCATTGAGGATTTCGTAAATGAAAAAAAAAGAAGAAATCGATAGGCAGAAGAAGACGCCTTGAAGTGCACAAGTTGAACCATCATGGCAGTTTTGTTACGAGGAGATAACGAGCATCATTCGTGCCGTTGTCTTGGCGACCAAATTCTACTATCTTTAAGATCTGATTTTAGTTCTCTATCAAACGTGTCAACTTTCCTGTAATCAAGGTTGGGAAAATGTCTCCTTTTTATGGTTCCTTTTTTTCTTCCAGTTGCATCCTGCCACATAAAAAAAAGATAATGATTTTTTCTTTCCACGTGTTACTGGTTTTCTTTTTAAAATTCTTTACGAGATTTCAAAAAGACCTTTTTTTACCCCTCCTCCTTCCCCATTCCATCCCGAAGAAAATTTTTTATATAAAAGACCCTCTCTTCATCTTTTTTTTTTTTTGAATTACACGTGCTCCGCACTCGCTTTTCGCTCTCATGGAACTAACTGATTTTATGGAAAGTAAAAATAATAAAGGATTCATTAAAAACGAAGAGGATCCTTTATCTCCCCGATAGCGAGTTTTTAATTTTTTTGTCGGAATTTTTATTTTTCAGGGCTGTTCATCAGAGGCTTTCGTGACGAGGGTAAACCATGAGTGGTTTAAACTGGCACTTGAGTCTTTGGAATTAGGAGAAAAACCACTTGGAAATAACGACTTAGAAATTTGTTTTTATTTATAAAACTCTCGTGTGTGAAGTTTAAAAAAATTAACAAGCCAGTCAGAAGACTTTATTTAGAAAGAACAACGGACATGAGTAGCCAGAGTTCTGATTAGGCTAAGTTGTGGCTCAACTTATGGCACCAGCCCGAAATGGCGCAGTCGATGCCATGATGAGTTTCTTCAGTTGCTGATGTGGAAATTTTTCTCAGATTCGCCTCAAGTATTTTTAGTCCAGGCCAGCTGCACGAAAACCAGGATTCCTTTCTCTCTGCAGGAGTTCAAGATTCTTCAGCGAAAAAAAAAAGAGTTATTTATCGTCCATCCTTCAAAAAAATACAGGATGAAACACTCTTGTTTAAGTAAATAAAAGAATCTCGGTTATAGGAGTTTGTTTACTTAGGATGCACTTTCTCATACCACACCCGGACTGCACATGAGAGCTAATATTTAGTACAAACTCGGAAATATTGTTTATTTACATTTCCGAGCTTTACGGGTTATTATTTCGTTTTCGAAACGACATTACTACTTAACTTTTATCCGGATTTTTCCATCACGTTTCGAAAAATATAAACAAATACTGCCCGGACGTGAAAATTGAGTAATTCACGTCTAAAATCTTTCAGCAGTTGTTCTTAACTTCAAATCTTTACAGATTTCCACCGAAGAATCAAACCTTTAAAAACCGTCGCATTTTTTTTTCTTGAGGAACGTGTTCTGCTTAAGAAAAATTCTTCAATTCCCCGAAGGGGAGGGAAATTGTTGTAAAAAGAAAAAAAAAAGAAGTCGGAACGATTCTCGCGGAAAAGGTTTAATACGAGTCTGAATGTGTCAGAAGATGAAGAAAATTCGATTTGTCATCATCCACCACTGATGCGAGGTCATGAAATTGTTTGGGTTTCCATTCACGAGAGATTTTTTTCCCCGTTTTTTTTTCTCTCGAAAAGTATCGTTTACGATCAATTTGCTAAGAGTATATGAGAGAGAGATTTTAAGTAGTGAATGACAGATGCTGTTAACGCTTCTATGGTTTTATTATATTTATAATCAATACAATAGTAGGGTAATGTATTGAAATGATTTCCATTTAATTATGATGATCAGTGAAAGGATTAGCGGATTTAATGAAGGTTGGGTTAAGTGGGATGTTGTTGAAAGAGATGCAGATGCAGGGAAGTTAGATGTGAGAAGAAATATGTCGAATAAATAGGAAAGAAATAAAATCCAAGTTTTGACTTAGTACGCTGTGAGACTAAGACAAAGCAAATAAAAAGGTTGTACCAGCGGCAAGAACATTGAGGATACTAATTAAACTTTATATCCTTAAAGTGGTTAAAGTGGGCAGAAAACATGTCGATACACGTCGAAGAAAGGGGGGTCTACTAGTTTTGCTTCAGAATTCATAATCTTTGCTTTAGAATTCATAATCTTTGCTTTAGCATTCACTATCTTTGCTTTAGCGTCCAATATCTTTGCTTCAGCATCCATGCTTTGCTTCGGCGTCCACTGTCTTTGCTTCGGCGTCCACTGTTTCTGCTTCGGCGTTCATTATCTTCGCTTTGGCGCCCACTGTCTTTGCTTCGGCGTCCACTGTTTCTGCTTCGGCGTCCATTATCTTTGCTTCGGCGCCCATTGGCTTTGCTTCGGCGTCCACTGTCTTTGTTTCAGCGCCCAGTGTCTTTGATTCGGCGTCCACTGTCTTTGCTTCAGCGCCCAGTGTCTTTGCTTCGGCTTCCACTGTTTCTGCTTCGGCGTCCACTGTCTTTGCTTCAGCGCCCATTGTCTTTGCTTCGGCGTCCATTGTCTTTGTTTCAGCGTTCACTATCTCTGCTTTAGCATCCATTCTTTGCTTTAGCTATCATTATCTTTGCTTCGGCGTCCATTATCTTTGCTTCAATACCAATTCTTTGTTTCAACGTCCACTATCTTTAATTTGGTATCCATTATCTTTGCTTTAGCATTCATTATCTTTGCTTTGGGGTTCATTATCTTTGCTTCAGTATCCATTCTTTGTTTAAACGTCCATTATCTTTGCTTTAGCGTCCACTATCTTTGCTTCAGCATCTATTCTTTGATGTGGCAGCCATTAACTTTTTCCCACATCCCGCATCATTTTTCCAATAGCACATTAAATTTCTCTTAAAATCCGCATCGACTGCACCGATAATATTTCTGTAAAAATCTCCAAAACTTTCCCGTCTAGGACATGAAAACATCATACAGACATCTCTAGCTATGACAGCATTCCTCATATTTAAATCCTCAAAAAAGCAAAACGAGAACTTTTCACCTGATCCCTCTTTTAAATCATTCAAAAAAAAACAAAAGCGAGTTAAAATATTCACTCTTCCACTTTCCAAAAAAAAAAAAAAAAAAAAAAAAAACCGCTTTTGTTTTACCGAAAGCTCCCGTTAAGATAAACATCTGGCTTTCTTTTTTGACGCTGCTTACTTTTTTTTTGTGAGTGTGTGTTATTGTAACAAATGAATTTATATCGTACAACGGAAACTTTGTTGATAGTGTTTTTTCATGTTGCTAATTATAAGTCGAGTATGGAAACGGGGATTAGAAAAAAAAATTATAAGCCACTTAGCGTGACTTAAAACAAAAAAGTTCTCATTGTTGGCATTTCCAACAAAACAAAAGTTAGATTTTTAATGGTCTCGAATATTACGATGTCACTTTTACGAACAATGAGAATTTAAAGGTTCTTTTCTGTTACAAAAAAAAATTTCTATGAGTGTGAAAATCCCCGTTAAAAAGTAAATAAAAATGAATGCCATATTTCATTTTAAAAAAAAACTTTGCCAGAAATTCCCTATCTGGAAATTCGATAAGTTATGGAACTATAAATTTATAACGACTTTTACTTTTCATGAAGTTAGTGAGCCAACGACCATTGTAATAGGAAAGCCTTACCCTTTATTGAGTTTAATTTTCTCTTTTCCAGGAGATGAAAAGGGCAAGGAAATATTAAGGGATACGAAATAAGGCATATTCACTATCTCTCCCCTTTTGCTAAAAGTTTTAATAAATCATTTTACCGATCTGTATTGCCTCTCTACCTGTTAAGAGAACCTTTCCTATCTCGATGCGGTTTTATCATATCGATTCTATCAGCGGGGGAAAAAAGGCTACTAACCCCCTTTAATAAATGTCACGGAAGCCACTCAAAACTGTGTAAAGTCTCATCTCCAGGACGACCGCAATATACGGAATATTAACTTGGAAACGTTCCAGAATCTGAGGGGAAAAGTTGGCACGGGTTCCCTTTTTTTTTTTCAGGATTTTTAGCAGCTTCGAAATTGCCTTTGTTATTGTGAAATCGAGTTCGGGCTTTTCCTATATTTTTTCTTTCCTTTTAGTTCCAGACAACTTTCGTCGCAAGTTTTTGCAAAAACTCCCCCCTCTCACGTTCGCAAAAAAAAAATTTCCCAAGCGCTCGGAGCTAATGTATAATAAAGATTCTTCAAAAAAAGCAAATATTGACCATGTATGAAATTGATTCGGAGAAATATGAAACGCGATTCATCACGTACGTGGGGAAAAAGGAGAAAAGTCGACGGAAATGATTTTCTTGTCTTGAAGTGGATAGAGATTTATGATTGTCAAGATAAATGTTTTAAAAAAAAGTCGAAGAAAATTTTTTGGGATTGGGAAAGTGGAGAAAAATAAAAGGGAATGAAACGAAAGGATTAATAAACATTCCCTGGGATCTGAATCTTGTTCTCGAATGCTTCATATAATTTTGAGTTATCTGCAAGAATATAATCTTTCGATACGAGCCGGATGACTTAACTTTTATTTCTATATTCGTGGAAAATGAAAAATAAAAGCGGGAGTGACCTGGAATAACAAAACGAAGAGTTGGAGGTTCACCCATAAGAAAAGAGGTTTTAAAAACGTCAAACTTTAATGCTAAGACTAAATAGTGCTTTTAATTGCAAGGAGGAGAGAAGAGCAGATATAAGAGAAGAAGAAACGAAAAAATAAAGCAGGTAGAAGAAGTATCTGTTATTAATTTTTCAAGGTAAGAAGAGCGATTCTGCAACACAAGGATAATTCGGTGCAAAACATTTTTCTCGTCTTTTCTTTGTTTCAGATGAAAATATTCCTTAAAAGCTTTTCTTATGGACAGAAAAATTCATTGCAATTTTATACTCAAGAAAGAGTATTTTAATTTTTTACAAAAATCAGTTTTGACTAGAATTTTTTGCAAAAATCTTCTTTGACTAAAATTTTTTGCAAAAATTTTCTTTGACTAGAATTTTTTGCGAAAATTTTCTTTGACTAGAATTTTTTGCAAAAATTTTCTTTGACTATGATTTTTTGCAAAAATTTTCTTTGACTAGAATTTTTTAATAAAATCTTTTTTCACTAGAAGTATCTGCAAAAATCTTTGAATAGAATTTTTTGCAAAAATGTTCTTTGAATAAAATTTTCTGCAAAATCTTCTTTGACTACAATTTTCTGCAAAATCTTCTTTGACTACAATTTTCTGCAAAATCTTCTTTGACTACAATTTCTACAAAATCTTCTTTGACTAGAATTTTCTGCAAAATCTTCTTTGACTAAAATTTTTGCAAAACTTATTTTGTTCAGAATTTTTTGCAAAAATATTTTTTATCAACGAAACTTTTGTAAAATCTTTCAACACAAAGTTACAAGATTTTTTTAATAAAAGTCTGTATTTCCTTTTCGGGATCGAATTAATCATCCTCGTGCAAAAAAAACCAAATCCACGTATCTGCAAATATTTGATTAAGGCAGTTTTCCGTTTAAGGCAATCGCAGATAAAATGATTACCCTTCCAAGGGAAAAGAATTTATGCACGAAACGTAAAACACACATAACCTAATCTTTTAACGTCACGTACGTAATGTACGCAATCAAATGACCAAAACGTGATTACGTACTTTTTTGATTTTATGACCTCCCCTCTCCCCTGATTTTCTCCTTTCCCAATTTATGGAAACGGAGATTTCAAAGGGATGGATGGAAGGGGGGGAATAAAAGGAAAGAAATCATTTTTTCCTTTTCTACCAAAAGAAAAGGTAAAGAAAAGAAAAGAAAGGGCGTAAAAAGGAGAATGCTTAAAAAGTTATAATTCTCTTTTTTCACTTTTCTGGAAAAGTATTCTTATACCGGTGATAAAAAATCATGAAAGTCATTACCTTGTTGTTTTTATGGGGGTTTCCTTGGGCTGTGCGCCTTTGTTACTTTATGCTCGTGTGAGGTTTACTTAAAAGCTATACTGCGTGAATTATCCGTATTGAAAAAATATTTTCAGAGTTAATGTTTTGTACCTGCTTCAGCAATCAAAGCGTTCCCGTCATTATTTATAACAATAAAAAAGGATTTAACAGCAGCACGAAAAAGAAATAACCATGATTTTTGCTCTCGGTCGAATTCACAATTTTACGATTCTCTGAATATTTGAAAAAAAGGATTCCGAGTCAATTACATTTATCAAATAAAAATTTTTTTCTTTACAAAATTGTCAGGTCTCGTTTCTTCCTGAGTACACACACGTCTAACTCAGCGATATTTGTCACGACCTGAGGCCATTTTCCACCCCCATCCCCTTTCTCTCTCTCTCTCTCTCTCTCCTTTTTCTTTTCATAACATTTCGCGAATGAGTTACAATATTTCTCATGTCAAGAGATGAAATAGTAATCTCAACTTAGAAAATGGAAACTGAGATGAGCTTTCTAACTGAGCTGAATTTTAAATATTTGTTTTTACTGACATGAAACATATTTGGATGCGAATCAAATAAAACATTCCTTCTTTTAAAATAAATAATAGCGCGTTTATTATTAATTCCAGATTGTGTGATTAATAATACTCGTTCGCCCCTTTAAAAAAAAGAGGAAGAAACGTGTCAGTCAGTCGATTTTTTTTTTAAAAAAATTCGAGCATATTTCAAAAGCGTCTACCGTGTTAAATTATGCAGACGCGAGATCATCAAATCGGAAAGAATTAGCCATCGTTTTTCAGTAAAAAAAAATTAATTACATGAAAATGATTGACGCAGCTTTCCTCCCAATCTTTGTTTTTAAAAATAAAAAATTTCGACAAGAGAATTTTTATTTTTTTAAAATCTGACGATGGAAAGGTGGTCGATAATGATCTGTTCAAATTGTCATGGAATTATTTTCATTGTGTAATTTATCGCGTAAGCAATTAATTTCGTGCACTAAATTTAAAATGAGGTTCGTTATTTAACGGTATTTATAATCATTAGTGTCTTGGAGCTTAAATATCAGTTAATTAAATATAGAAGAGAAAGCAAAAAATTTTTATTTATGAGAAATCTTCATATATGAAATATGGCAGGGGGGAAGTTGGAAATTGTAATTGAGAACAAATATAATTTTTTAATTTTTTGATTTCTTCATTTTTTATTGGCTTTTAATTATTTTCATTACCCGAGGAACAAAGCTTGCCTCTGTAAATTTTTCTTAACTTAAAAAAGAGGAGAATCCGAAGAAAAAATCCGATTGAAAAATTACCAAAATCATAAACGCCGCATGTCGCCAACTGAACCGATTCTCCACTATAAAATATATCCATCGATTGTTTCATAGACTCTTAAAAACAGACTCAAGTAGAAAACTTGATTTTCCAAACGATTTACCTTTTCCCCCTCCCACCTCTAATTATTTTTAATAAATTAGAACAATTATCGTTACTGCACGGTAGAGCAAATTCAAAAATGAAACTAATGGACTCCCTCACAAATTGTTTTTTTTGGGGGGGTCTTGTCAAGCATATCCGTAAACAGTTTGCATTAATGATACATGAGAATACAAGAATGTTGAATTGATGAATAGAATGTCGGTAGAGTTTTACGAATGAATGAATTTTCATTGTTTTTGTTTTATTTATCCGGTTCAAAGCGCTACGTGTTTGGGCTATGCGGGAGATCGAGGGTTGCAATTGACCTCTTTCCTTTCGATTTAAATCCTTTTGAGAGATCGGAGTGATGCTGCCTCCGGGATTTAAAAACGAATCCCAGAGGTGGAGAGCTGCCCCGGTTTCAAGACATCCGAACCAGCCTAAACCTTTCCTCTTTCTAAAATATCAATGTTTATCTTTGGGTAAAACAAACTCAGAATTCCGTTCTCGTATGAAATCATATTTCCTTTTCCTTTTTCGCTTAAAAAGAAATTCCGATCAATCAAAATGACAGAAATATAAAAAAAAAAAAAATTCCGGAATAAGAAATTTGACTTTTCGACTCGTTATTAATTTTTCAGCAGTTAAAAATGAAAAAAACTAAACCAAAGACGTATAGAAGAAAAGTTCCCAGACGAAAATATATGATCAAACAAACAAAATTGAAATTCAAAACGAATTTAAAATTCGAAACAATATTCGAAAAAAAAAAACATATATTCAAGCTGTGATTTAACGGGCGGGGAGGGAAAAAAAGGAAGAAAAAAAAAAGAAGAGAAAGACTTAAAAATTTTATACATTCGAATATTTTTCCCGGATATCCGGCGTTCGACATTTCAGCCAATGTTCTTTCGATTTCGTTTCCTGAAGACTTTTCCCTAATCGTAAAACATGTTCCAGAATTCGTAAATCAGTAAAAGAAAAGTGGCGGAGAGATTCTCTTTTTTTGTGTCGAGTTCCTTGAAGCGATGTGGAAATAATAGAAAATATCGAAAAAAGATTTCCGCGTGTGCTCTTATTTCCAAATGGAGAATGGAATGGTCGGGGAAAAAGGATGCATGAAAGGGAAGGGGGGGCGTTGCAATTTTTACCTGAAGGAAATTTCACATGAAAAGCATCTTTTTGTCGTCAATGATGAGGGGAATTGAAACAAAATTGCAGAGGTTTCCTTAAGGTTGTAATATCACCGGCCCACGGATGTCTTTTTGTGTGTGGGACGCAATGATTTCTGGGTGTCGTCTAATAAAGAGAAATTGACGTTTTTCTGATATGAATGAAACATTTCCGAGAGTGAGCTTTCTTGATAGCGGAAAAGGGTTGTAAAGTAATGAGGAAGTTCAATTTTTCATACTTTGTCACTCGAAACCAGACAAGTTGTGCATTTGTCTGAGCAGGCACTAACAGGCTTTTCCACGGAGGGAAGAATTTTACTTGTGTAGGAAAACGTTGAACTAAAAACCGACCTCCCAAATTTTTTTCTACATTAGCTGAAGCAGCGCACTAAGGTGACTACAGGATTCTAGTCGAATAGGCTGCTTGCATGAATTTTTAAAACGTCATTACCCAGACCGCAACAACAGTTTGCTGCAAGTTTGCAGCAAGTAAGTGCAAGTTTGCGCGTCAACTAGCTTACTTACCTCAAATTTGCAGCAAACTTCCGTAAGTTTGTTTGCGGACGGGGTAACCGGTCCTTAAATTCTTGTTTAAGGTTTCTCAAGAAAAAATCGGTCAAAAAAAATTTATTAAACAGGTAAAAATTCGATTTGAAATTCAAATTCTAGAAAGCCCGCCAAAAATCACCATACGCCATGTTTGAGCCAATGACGTCAAAACGGAGTTCAACTCTTTCATTTCATTGGCTCAATTTTTTGCGCGCGAAAATTCTACCAATAGGAACAAAGGATCCGACTCAGTTCTGACGTCATAAATTCATGGCTGTTTTTGGCGGGCTTTCTAGAATTTGAATTTCAAAGCAAATTTTTCGGTATTTAAAACTTTTCTTTTGATGAATTTTTTTTACAAAGTCTTTCTTATTAATCAAAGAATTAATATTAATAATAAACTTGCGATTTTAAAATTTATGCAAGTAGCCTAACTCTAAGAAGACGAGGTGAACTATTAACTAGCCTGTAAGAACGCTGTCTTCTTAGAATGCGGGTAAAAATTTTTTCTTGCTTGTGCCTGAGCATACTCACATTCAAAGCCACAAGCCAGGAAAAGGTTAAAGGTCGACCAATGCTAAATTAGTCTCTTTGAGTTAGTCGGACAATTAGGCAACCACTTGAATTTTTTTCAAAAATTGTAACATGAATAAAATTCATCTCCTCTTTGCAACCCTCCTGAAGTAGATTAACTATCATTCTTGATTCCTTTTTCTAGTACCCTTCTTAGTAACTGTAAGCCTTGAAAATCCAGTATAAAAGATGTTCTTAATACTTTTAAAGCTATGGCGAAAAGACTTTTTCGAGAAAAAGGGAGGGTTCAAAATGAGTAATTTCTATGCGTGACGTGAACGCGAAAGTTAAGGGGAAGATGTACTCCTTTGGTGACTTATGATTCTCTTTTGGGAGCCATATTTTGATCAACTCCCTTCGTACGTTTTTTTTGAAAAAACACATGCGCCTTCACGTGCTAAACCTTTCGAAATAAAAGAAAAATTATGTAACGGGAAAACGGGTAAAATTTTTCCTATCGGATTTCTATCCCAGCCTATGTAGAATAATATTTAACGAAACGTAACAAATGGCTAAGTTAAAACTTTTTTTTTTTATTATTTTTAAGAGCTGGGAACCAATTTTCATCGGTATCAAGAAAATCAAACTTTTTTTTATATTTTCATCTTGCAAAGTTTGCCTTCTCGCTAAACGCCACGTGTTCATCTTCTTTTTACTTAAATGAAATTGATCAATTCTGAAATGAGATTTTTAGAGGACCATCTTTCGTTGGCAGATGAATCCCTCTTTTTTGTTCTCAATAAGAGAAGAATTATTTTTAAGCGAGTTAGAAGCTATCAGACTAGCTAGAGACAGAAATCCCTTTAGAAGTCAGTATTTTTTTGAAGAAAAAAAATTCTGACCACCCCTAATATCATTCTCAACGTGATTTCGTTCAAAATGATCAAACTATTTTCCCCAAACGAATTTTTTCAAGAAGATCGTGGCTTTACTCCCTTAAGAAAAAACTTTCATTTCCGTTTTTCTTTTTATTTCATAGCCGAAGTAAAACTATTCAACATCTGACGGATTTCCTAAGTTATAAGTTCGAATTCTACAAAAAAAAAAAAACCTCCGGTGAAAAGAAAAGGGGGAGAAAGACGAAGAAGAGAAGAGAGGAAAAAAACTAAATGAAAGAAGACGGGAATCCGAAATTTCATCTCCTTCTTAAACTTTAGATTTTAGAAAAGTAAACAAAATCGGTTTCGGATTATTCCGAGAAATTCCATCAAAGTTTTTATTTTATTTTATTTTTTTCTTTTCCTTTCTGCGTTTCGTCTTTTTTTCTTTTTCATCCTCCTTCTCTTCTTACCTGAAAATTTTATCGAAGGCCAGAGGGTAAAAAGAGAAAATAGCTGACATAAATTTCTAACTTGATTCTTATGACCTTCCTTTAATTGCAATAACTGCGTAAGAAGGGAGAAAGAAATAAGAGAGAGAGGGTTTTTTTTTTCTTTTTTCCTCAGTCCGATATCGGAAATTACTGCATTACTATCGGGAAGGCAAGAGAGAAAAATAAAACGGGGAAAAAACGTAATTACACGTTTGGAAAATGAAGACGGTTGGAAATCTTACGTAAGCACATGATTAGATCTGGTTGAGGGGAGTTTTTTGAATTTAGTCTAACGTGAGTCGATTCGAAATCGCAAGTTGTGGATAGAAACTTTAGCTGAGAATCGCCAAAATTCTAAATCAGTTTTTTGGCACCAGGCCTGTTAACGAAATTACCGCATGTTCCAAACAACCAAACTACCAAAAAATAAAATCCTCTAGAGATGCCCACACTGTTCACATCAAAAACCCGCAATCGTGGATCGTATTTCCCGTCAACGCCAATCCGATCTCCGCAGGTAAATTTTTTTTTAAATTCCTCCCCGAAAAAAAAAACGAAGACGAAAAAAAAAAAAAAAGATCCCAGTAATAATTATTCATGAATTGTAAATGACTAGAAAATGAACTCGGGATGGAAGTTACAAAGTTGGGGTTGAAAAATATGCAAATTCGAATTCTGTCATGTATACGAGCACGCGCGTACATTAACATTCGAGAGACGACAATTAATTCAGAAACCAAAAGGAAAGTGCCGTCATTTCATCTGACACAACTGCGAGCTTTTATTAATAACTCTGAAATGAAGGAAAAAATAGTAGGAAAAAAAACCCTTTTCCACCAAGAAAAAAAAAACTCCCGTATAAAAATGACTGGGTCACCAGTGCAAGTAATTATTTCCTACCGGCAGGATTTAAAAAAAAAAAAAGAAGAAATCATTGCGGGGAATTATCTCAGCCAAAGCACTGCGGAATAATTTCATAAATAGGTTATTACGAATGGCTTTTCCTCCCCCCCTTTCATATCACACTTCACTCATCTGGCACTCGATGACTCGAGAGGGTGTCACGATTCGAGAGTGACTCATGTCTTCCAGTCTCTGACTCAATCCCCTATGGACTCTCATATGCAATTAATCTTCATCCGATGGGATCACGACCTAAATCATCCTTTTTTACAATTATATATAATATTTTTTTTGAAATGGAAAGTACCCCAAGCTGGTTTTGACTTCTATAGGCGCGATTTATTTACTGTATAATAAGCATACGATTATTAATCCCTTGCAAAAGAATTTTGAGTTATTTATGGGCGAAGGGGGAGATGGCTATAAGGGCTTGTTTGTTTGTTTGTGTGTTTTGCGTTTTAAGATGGAAATTATTGGGGTTTTTGGAGAAGAGATCAGGTGGTAGGAGAGATGTATGGGTGAGTTTGTAGCCTCGAAAAGTATCGGAAGTAGCAGAAAAAACTGCAGCCGCATATTAAGGAAAATTGAAAAATTGCATTTCCAACATTATAGCTTGTTTCGCATTTTCTCCAGTTTGTCCATTAATTGGTCGAAAGAGACTGGTTGTTAGCAACCATTTTATTATTAATATTATTTATATTTTTCCATGGTACAATTTTATACATCTATACATCGGAATCGTCAACTATTCTTTTCTTAAACTTAATAACTACCGTTACATAAACTATATATTTAATACGATTTTTGGCTCCACTAACCCATCCTTCTTCCTTACGTCGTAGGTAAATGCCACGCTTCCGCTTCCGCCAGCGAGTAAACAGCCTCTCCCATAAGGAATTCCTTCAAACTCTTGACGAAGCCTTTATCCCCTCTTAATTTTTCAATGTTCCCCGGAAGTTTGTTGAAATACGAAGCGCCAGCGTACATCACACGTACAGCGCATATTGACTATGCTAGCTCGGTACCTCCCTTGGAAATTCAAGATCCAAAAGTTCAGTTGGCTTTTTGGTCCTTGAGATGAAAAATTTCTCTTCTGAATTTCGTTTAAGACCATGCAGCCTTAGTATAATCAAGGCACGTCGGCTTCAGTGGGCGGGACATGTAGCGAGCGCCCCCTCGTCTCGGGCGTTAAGGCAGGTGCTTGATGGACGCCCTAAAAGTCCAAGATATTAGAGTAGACCGCGGCTGCTGGTCGATTAGGAGATGCGGTTTGGTTTGAAGTCCCTGCTGGTAAAAATAGTTTTGTGCTATCTGCGAATTTCAGGTTGACACGTGTTCTCCATATGCTAACATAGCGAATCCATGTCAACCTGGTACTCGTAGATAGTACAAAATTATTTTAGACCAGCGACCTGCCAGGATAGAGTAGTCTGGAAGGGAATCTGCGATGCGGAGATAGAGCTTCAGGCTCTGTTAAGCCATAGATAAAGCCATAGACCAAGCAGCAACCACTCTTCTCCTCTCTTCTCTTCTACCTCTATCTTCTCTTGTATCTCTTCCTCTGTCTTTAAAATCTAATTTTCCTTTCCATTTAAAATTTCCCCAGTATTAAAAAAATCTCAAAAAAACATTTACGCCTCTTAAAACGTTAAACGACCAATTTCCACGACTATCAAATCGCTCCATCTCTAACATTAATCGTCCTAAACAATTCAAAAACGTCTCCTGCTATTAAGTCGGTTAAAACGAAAACCGCAATTTACATAAGAATGTAATAAAAATTTTTCTGCACCTAAAACAGCGATTCTCATAAAGTCATTCTCCGTTTTATATCCTCGCAAAGAAGAAAATCCCAAGCGCGATCCTTATCCTTTTTATTAAAAGACAAAGAAACAAACAACAACAACAACAACAACAACAACAAATGAAAAACAAATCAGAACATAAGTCACGATTCTACTGCAACTTGATGACGTGTAAAGATGTGAAATAAAGAAATTCGATAAGGAGAAGAAAAAGAAAAAAAAAGGACTACAAAGTTTGTAAAATGATGAAATCGAACTCAAAAGCGTTCTTACAAAGTTTCCCGACCCGATAATGTAATATCATTTTTGGGAGAGTGTAAGAGGAAGAAGAGAGATAGAGACTAAAAAAAAAAAGGTTAGGAGAGAAAGGGAAGAAGAAAATGTCAACATTCGTAGTTGATGATGTTAGCGCCATGCGAAGGCGAAAAACCTCTTCGCTCGTGTATTTTTTATATACATCGCGCTATTTCCATACCACGCTCCTATATTTTCTTTTTTATTATTACAAATTCAATTGTTTGTTCTTCCTTTAGCTTATCTCATATTTAAAACAAATTGGGTTTAGTGAAAATTTTTAAAAGAACGCGTTTCGAACATTTCGAAATATTCAATCAAATTTGTGCTGATGTATTGGATTTATCCTGATTCCGGAATTAAGATCTTGTCGAGTCTAAACTTCTGAAAATTAATGAACTCAAACCTCAAAGTGAAGGATTTAGTTTTGAAACCTTTAATAGAGCTTTACTATGATGAATGATTTAGTTATGCCCCTTTTACATTTGAGAATATTTCGGAGAGAATTCGTGTGTAGTGCCATTTCGAAACGCATGACCGAATTTTGCTTTTTTTTTATCTGAGCTTGGAAGAAAATCAAAAAGCACTTTATTCGGGGGTAACGAAAAAGGAAAAGAGAACTAGACAGAGATCGGATGTTTTGGGGGAAAAAGCTGGGAGTTTCCGAGTTGGGATTGTGTCCCTTGCACAAACACTGGTCTAACAACCCCTCAACCACCATGTCCGGTTTATTACCCTTCGTATTTGCAGAGATAAAAGCGTGTTTTTCAAATAAAAAAACGAATCTGCAATGAAATCCATAAGAAAAAATTCACGAATGGCCATTTCGGTTAAATATTCCATCTTCAGCGCCAACTATCAAAAAATCCTCCTAAATATTCATCGTGCTCGAAAACAATCCTATTATTCCAAGAACGACCCTTAAATCTCATAACAGGATTAAATTTTAGGGAGGAGAAATAAGGAAGAATCAATTTAAGAACGAAGACTCCAGACAAACTTTTCCTATTTCTCTCTTCAGCAACAGCATAAAAGACAAAATGGATCCGGAAGGAAGAGTAATTTAAGCAGGTCATGTTTCACAGAATCAGATGAAATTAAATTAGTCATCATCATGAGTCAACTTTAAACTCGATTTCTATTTCTTAACTTTTGGAAACCAGCCAGGATGAATGTTGTTCGTGTGGCAAAAGAGTAACTCTTCCCCAAAATTTCATTCACGTTTTCATCCCCGATTGTTTGATCATGACCGAATTAAAAAAAAATTTCAATAGAGGATTAAAACAGACGATTTTCGATATTGATTTTTTTGAAAATGCGATTGTATTTGAAAAGTTTAGCAAGTCCGGGATTAATATCGTTGAGGCTCAGTGGTAATTAAAAACACCTACTCTGGGACCTGACGGGAGAAAACTAATACCATCCTTTGTAATGTAGATTTACGGATCTTTGTATAATGTAACCAGTCATTTAATTGGTACCTTCCATCAGTGTCCTTTTAAAATTAACGGAATTCATTTTCAGGAAGAATGTTTATCGCCCATGTTAATCTTTGTCCTCTTTTGAATAAGATATTAGGTTGTGCAATAGGCATTTTAATATAAAGTAGCAGCCAAGGTTAGCCAGAAGACATCTAGCTAGATATCTCACAAGCCAATCGTAGCACATACAAAGTCTTTTCGAAAAAATATAATCAGCAAGTTTAATCTTGTTTCTATAGAAGATCGTAAGTTTGGCGAGAGGTTAGAATAAAAAACCCAGGATTTTTCTAGTCTGAAGCTCAGGATTTTGGGCGTGGCTCTTAACCGCTACCACCATTTTTTCAGAATGACGAGCGCGAAATTGCCTGTTGAAGCAATTTCATTCAAGCTCTTGAATATGAAACCAACCGCTATTCGAGGAAGACATTACAAAGAGATAAGGTCGACCCGGGGGCAGAAGCTAATCCCATACTTTCTGCTAGTAATTGAAAATTGTAAAAAAATGTGTCAGGTTAAACAAGGAAAAAAAATAAGCTTCATGTTAGGTAAAGATTTCAGGTCAAGAAAAAATGGAGGAGAGAACTCGTTTATCCCATTGAAATTAATATTTTTAACTTAAAAAAAAAAAAAAAACATTTTGACAGGAGAAATTGTCTAAAAGTTTTAAAATCATCTTATCTTTCTTTTTGTATCTTTTATCTCGAAATTTTTCCAATTTTAAAGGATTAATATTTCAAAGTTCAATAAATGCTAATTCTTTCTTGAAATCAAAGCTTGTTCCTAAATCTTTTTCTTCTTTCGACTCTAATATCCAAAGTTCTACCCCACGCCTACATCAAAGTGTTTCATCGAACGCCATCTTGACCTTTCCCTAGAATTCTTAAGCTTGATACTTGACAGATTCGTATTCTCAGAATTCAAATCAGCAACGAAATAATTTTAAGAATTCGAGCCTAAACAATTAACAAACCTTTTCATACATCATTCTTTCCTGTAAAGCGACACCAAACCCCAAAAACCACGTCTCTTTTCATTCATCATTTATTTACGTTATTAATGATTCAGTAATTACATCATCTGCTCGTTAGAAAAACAAACAAATCCCTGCTGCAAAATATGATTTTTGACAAAATGTGTCACCCATTCAATTCCCAAGATGATAAACAACTGATTTAATCCGGTGCTAAAATATACGCACACATGTCCACCCTAGTTTAAAAATTTTTAACAGGCGCTCTCGATAACCGCTTTATTTAATTTATTCATTACTTTTCCCGAAAAAAATTTTTCAACGAAGAAACCGACCGTCTGTTACTTTTCTAAACAAAAGAGGTTATTCAACTCGAACCCCTTTCAAGCAATTTCTCTCCAAAAAAAGTCACCTAACCCGCAAGTCGATTACAAAACTTTCCCGCGTTTTATCATTCTTCAGTAAACTTATCAAGAGACCTGCGGTTTTAATCTCCGTTTTAATGAACTTCGCACGAATAACTCAAGCAGAACCGTAATCAGTATATCAATTTCTGTGTACAGACTCGAAAAAACGTCATCTCCCCCCATTGAAAAAGAAAATAATGCTTGGAGTCTGGCATTACGCCAAAATATCAATGAAAAGAATAAAAAAAAAACATAAACACGCTACTAAACGTCTAGCTGTAAATTTGCAACAAAAAAATTGCACTTAACTACGCTAAAAATAATTTTTTTTAAATATCAACAAGTTTCCATTCGGCTAGAAGAAAAAAAAAGAACTAAAAAAGGGGAAAAAGAGCTTTTCTTTCATATCTTGACAAGCGACACAGCCTTTTCATAAAATTTAACAAGATCGCGGCAGCGGAGTGTAGACAGAATTCAATTTTTCTAATTTTTCACGGTAGGTGCCCTCCACATGTTATCAGAAAACCGACGATTTTTGCCCTTTGCTTCCTCCCCTCAACCATAAATTGCAGTATTTCTAAGATGAAAAAGCATCGAGCGGTTCTATTTTTTTCCTCTCTCTCTATTCTTCCGCCTTCTCTCTCTCTTTCCCTCATGAATCTTTCATCGAAAACAACGAGGATCTCGCTCTGTGTATATGCTTACTCCGCATACACACGGCACTTAACTTCAGTTTCTTGTTTAAGTTTTCGAGACTCCTCGAAAAATTTCTATTTCCCATCTCTCTCTCTCTCTAGACTATTCCCAACCCGCGATAAAACTTTTCCCTTCACGATCGTAATAAGTTTTTAGATATTGAGTTTTCGGTAAATTAATTTACGTTGCCGAATTCTCAATCCTCTCAAGTCTCATCAGTTTAGAGTCTGTGTCGGGTGAACGGGGCTTAAAATGAAACCGCTGCCACCATAAAATTCGAGCTCTCTCTTTATCCCCCCCCCCCTCCCCCTTTACTTTTTTTTTGATAATTTTTGCAGATAACACAAAGTACAACTAGTAAGTCTTTTTGTCCGATGCTGAACCCTCCGCATCGAAGAAGCAACTGCCACGTGGCACATTGCCAGGCCCGTAGCCAGAGGGCCCCCCTCTGGCTACAGGCTCTGGCAACGGGCCTGAACCTGGGGCCCCCCCTGGAAAATTTTTGGGCCCATATGTTTTCCCTATCCTCTATGTTATAAGGGGTCATTTGGTGCCCCTCCTAGTAGATTTTGAGCCCCTCCTAGTAGATTTTGTGCCCCTCCTAACCTGGTTCTCTGGCTACGGGCCTGCACATTGCAGCATCTTGAAGTTCGCCACATCGAATGCACCCCTTGGCCTATTCATCTAAATTTAATTAGAAACAAACAAAACAATAAATTTTGTGGCCAGCCTGGAAAACTGAGACGATAACGTAATTCCAAAATCAATCAAAAAGCATATTGAAAATGGGAAGGAAGAAAATAATTTGATATCGGATATCCGATATATCGATTTTCTGAGTTAATCCCCGGCTCCTTTACACTTAATTAGTCACATAACTTGCAGTTGGGTAACATATAGTTGAAATTCAAATTTTCGCATTAGCTTTTAGCAGGGCGGGCTATTATCGGCAGGTAAGAGTAAATATTCCGTGTGTGCTTTGATATATCAGCCACAGCAAATGATGAGCTAATTATATTAAGTTTTCCGATTTAATGTAACTTTCCGTAAAATTCGAACAAAAAACATAAATCAAAAAATTTAAGCAAGAGAGCGCGAAAGTTTTTAATTAGACGAGGGGAAGATTTTTATTTTTTTTAGAAAAAGGAAGAAGTGTTTAACAAATTCGGCTGTAGCGCGTTGTTTCGTAAAAATATCTGGGGTGTTTGTTGAATGAGAAGTGGGAGTGCAGCCACAAAGTCAAGGCTCGAGTAGAGCAGGCCAGGAATGCTTTCATGAAATTGCGAAACCTGTTGTCTAAGCGTGAACTTAGTCTGAATACGAGAGCCCGTATCGTCAGTTGTTACGTCCTTCCTGTTCTTTTATATGGGCGAGAAGGTTGGACGTTAAAAAAATGTCGAAGTTTTGAATCGAATGAGCAAGGAGATGAAAATGCTCTACGAGGTCAAGCGTCGAATGCGTGAATATTTCGGCCATATTATTCGTAACCTTCTGCAGTTGGCGATGGAGGGAGATTGAGGGCAGGCGCAGACCTGGTCGGAGGAAAACATCCTGGCTCAAGAGTCTAAGAGACTGGTACGGCCAAAATTCGGTATCCCTTTTTTATTCGGCAGCCTCCAAAGTTAGGATGATAGCCAATCTCCGACGAGGAGCAGGCGTTTAATGAAGAAGAAGCAAATTCTCAAACTCTGGTTTCGTGAAGTCTTGAGCCACGGACGCCATATGACTTCATCTTGTTTGATAATTTCTTCTTCTTCTTTTGACTTTAATAGAGACCTTCTTCTTCTTCTTCTTCTCTCAACCTATACCCGTCCACTCCTGGACGAAGGTCTCTCTCTAACCTTGCCACATCTTCTTGTCTTGGGCTCTTTGCAACCATTTCAGTGCCGCCACCCTCTTAATGTCATCTCTTCTGACCAAGAAGACCTTACAGATCTGTTTTTTCCTCCCGAAACTAGACAGATACCTTCTTCATAATTCAGTAGGTGACAAGCGTAACTGGGGGTGCACGAGTTGCGCCACAGATGGCCAATTATAAAAAAGGATACTTAATTTGCGCGATAAAAAATTATGTCGAATTGCGACATTTACTTGAAATCGTCGAATTGCGAGTCCAGGCCACTTAGCAGGAGATCATTGTGCATCTTAAAACCGGTGCCCAGCTCGCGTGCTGTGTCATGGCCAATATAGAAGTACGTGAAGCCAGAGAATTTGACGTCTCCTTCCCCAGGCCATCTCATCTCTTGCAGGACCACAACTTGGATCCGGTATTTCTTAAGCGTTTCGGATTGGGCTGTTGAGACTCATCACATTCCAGGTTCAGCAAATCAATCGTCTCAATTTGATATACCTCGCTTTCGACCCTTGCCATGTAAATAACTATTTCGTAGCATGAATTGTCGTCTTTTGGATCCAACCCGTTTCTTTAGTTTCGAAATCACAACTTTAGAAAAGGATTCAGGTGGACGGATAGTTGGCCCACCGCGCCCAACTCCAGATGGGAGGCCAAAAGACCTTACGATGTTATAACTTGTGATTTTAATTTTTAATACAGTGGCGCAATTTACCTATCTTATTGTCCCACAATTAACATATCCTTTTTTACCAAAAATGTATCGGCGGTTAACCGTGGCGCAACCCAGCGTACCCTCATTGGGTCACCCATCCTAGAATGAACCGAACTCGATGTCGCTCAACTTCGGTGATCTCATCACCCCCCTTCTTAGGCTACAGACGTTGTTTCCTAACACTTACCTAAAACAAAAAGAAATAATATTAGATGTTTTCAAAACTGAATTCCAGATTTAAAAGAATTAAAAATTAAAAGTTTGTCTAATTCCACAACAGTTTTCCCCAAACCGCCATTTTCGGAATCATCCGACTCCGATGTTTCGCTCAAAGTGATTACAATCAACGCCATTAACCCGATCCATGTTTCCCGATTCCGACCATAAACTCTCGAAGTTTTCTTCTAATGATGTTGGGAGGGGGCAAAGAAGAGGAGAAGGCTCCATAAGTTTTCCCAAGTACGGCGATTACTAAAGTCGGTTATCATCAAAAACCTGTTGCGTTTTGTTTCGGAAAACTCAAAAGTTAAGTCGTTTATTTTCCGAATACGCAATCGGATTACCATGGTTAACTATAGCCCCGGAATAGATGGGAAAGTTTTGCGAAATTTGTTTGGATAAATTTCTTTAAAGAGAGAGATAGAACGGGAGGGAGGGAATGATTTAAAGGTATGAGCGGGTGCAGAGTTGAGGAAGTTTAAATTATATGGGGCATGTAAGATTTTGATCGTAAGCTTCTGTAAAGGGGAAGAACCCGTATCAGTAAAAAAAAAAAAACTTTCTCCTTTTTCTGTATTTTACGATTTAAACGGATGTTAGTTTTTGAAGAAACTAATCAAAGTTTTTAAAAGAGAAATCCGAAAATATACGATACAAAGTAAAAGCTTCGAGTGTGAAATAAAAAGAAGAAAGTTTTTTAAAAAAAATTATGGGATGGTTTCATGTGAGAATTTTATTACTTATAAAAAGGTCTACGGTGATAGGATCTGGTCGGATCCTAATCTTTAACAGGCTATTCATGCAAAATAATGGGAAGGAAAAAGGTGAAAATGTTAGGCTAAGATAAATCCAGGCCAGGATTTTTGACTTCCACTATAATTTGTCAAATTGCTTCTTTTAGGAAGTAATTTACTTTCAAGATTCAACAGGTTCAAGAAACCAGCACTAAGTATTTTTTACCCTTCACCTGCAAACAGTTGCAAACAATAGCCCTGTTCCTTTCCCTCGCCCGCGGCAGCCGCAGACTATCTCTATTTCTTTTCCACTCATGCTGTTAAAAAGAGATAGAGATAGTCCGCAGATGTGCAAAGGAACAAAGCTAATATTTTCACGGCCCCTTTGGCAGATTCTTTTTGATATTAATTTTTTTCTTTTTGAATGACAAAGCACCGTCTACTTTATTCTGAAGAGAATGTTTTTTTAGAAAACGCTTCTTGGGTTTTTTTTTGGATAATTTTTGCAGACAACGCAATGCACCAAAAGATTTACTGCGGAGGTAATTTTTCCGACATGACCATTTTATCATTTTTCAAAAATTTTACAATCAAAATCTTTTGAAACATTTTACAAATATTTGATGAATATTAATATTTTGAAAATATTACGTAAATATTGTATCCTTAAAATATTTTAAACGGTTTCACCAAATATTTTTAAAATATTTCACAAAAGTTTTCAAAATATTTCACAAATGTTTTCAAAATATTTCACAAATGTTTTCAAAATATTTCAAAGTATTTGGATCGTGCATTTCCCATTGGGATCACCTTCTTTTCCCTGAAGAGATTTTTCTTCCTGAATCTCTCCTTCAAGATAATTTTTGCAGACGACGCAATGCGCCAAAAAAATAGCTCCGGTTGTTAATCCACCACTTTGTCATTTTCCGAAAAATCAAACATCCCCACACAATCCCGAAAGAAAAAAAATCAAACTAATTTCACTCTCATTTTACCCTCTGTTCCAACGCATGATTTTTATCGCCTGAAATCATCATCAGGGGATGAAAATTACGAGCTGCGTTGAAATAAAAGATAAAAAATAAAAAAAAATTTCAGCCGGATTTTTTTCTATCTCTCATATTAAAAAAAAAAAAAATACAATATAACGGCATTCCGGGAAAATGCTTCAAGTATTGCTTTCTAATTTTCGTTAATATTTTTACATTCCACATGAACAACATAATGAGAGAAAAAAAATTTCTTACACCCTGTAATGGCAATCACCGTTCCGTGACATCATCCAACAACATGTATTAATTTTTTTCCCATCGATTTTTTTTTATATATTCCCCAACATGCCGTTAAAACTTAAATCACTTACGCACATCTGCTTTGACGTCAAAAGTTAACTTTAAACTTTATACGAAATAACTAAATAACGTCGTTAGTCTCACGCTAAGTATTTCCTATTTAACTTTTACCTTTATATCTAAGGTGTTCGCGTTTTCCATGAGACGACATTATATTTTGTAAATAACGAAAATGGGATTTAGGAAATTGAACAAGAAACTGCGGTAGCGTCCCCTTGTAATCGTTAAAAAACAGAACGAATTGAAAAAAAACTCCTGACAATCGGTGAAAAGATTGATGCGATGTCAAAGTCAAATCATCAATCACGTTCGAAAGTAAAAAAAAAAAATCGATAATATTATTAATAGTGGGTGTTGAGTAGGTAAGTTAATTGAATACTTCCAAATCAGTCGATCACTCATTGTGTGTATATGATGAAAGGTTAAATGCGCATTGTATGGGGATTTTAATATGTGCGTGGCACAAACATTTATTGTCTTGCTCCCGTTTTTTTTCTCTCTCATCTGATTTTGCTAAAAATGAATTTATGAAAAATAAATAACTCTTCCCACATTCACCTGTTTGATTAATTTTTTTTAATATTTTTTATTTATCGGTATACGGGTGTAAAATTAATGAAGAGAATGAGATCCATTAACGGGACCACCCAAGAAGGGGGTTTTTTTTTTCGGAGGAATCAAAACCCCTACGGAAGGATTGATTATTTTTTTTGAAGGCGTCAAGTTGATATTTTTTTTAAAATTCTCAGTTGATTAGTATTTCAGGGTTTGTCTGACACCTGATTTTTGGTCCCGAGTGTCGTGCTAGGTCAGGGCTCGAATTCTGAAAGTTGGTCAGAACTCGAGATGGAGTTTTTAACCTTTAGCCTCCCATTTTTTCCCCTCTTAAGAAGCTTATCTTCCTTTCGAAGTGCAAATATATCCTTGCCCGCCAGAAATACTGAGACTTCTGAATCGGGATATGCAACCTGTTATACATGACTGCATATACATTGCCAGTAACTACATAAAATTATTGCATTGGATTCTTCTTCGTAAAACTTGTATACAGTATAGTTGTTGTATTTTGTTGTTATAGTCCTGAGGAGGACAAAATAGTCGACTAAAAGGAGTTTTTTGTTTTCAGTGCCAAGATCGCGAGAAAGAAAATTTAAAAAGTTAATTACAACAACGGGAATTTAGAATTAATTATACAACTATGCAATATGTAAGCTCTTCTGTATAGCTGATTGCATAACTCTATTTTGAGGGGCCAGTTTTTAAAAAAGCTTGGTAAAACTTATAATGTGCTTTGTGAATGATCCTTAATTTGAATGAGGAGAGACACCGAAATTAGCTTATAAACAAAAAATTTAGATGAGTTGGAGAAGATGGTCCTCCGCCATCTTGGGTTTCAATTTTTTGCACATTTTAGCTTCGAATTCAACGTCTACGCTCAAAAATACGTCTTTTTCTTCTTTCACCCTTTCGGGGGTAGGCTACGCCTGTTTATTAATAAAAAACTACTCCTCTAGTGACGGCGAGGTCCAGCACGCCTTCCATCGCCGGAGCCGCCAGCCAGGAAGTCTTCTTCCAGCTGGTGTCCTTTTTGCGAGCAGGTCGTTTGGCATCCTCTCGACGTTTGGCATCCTCATTTTGAATTTTGGGCCCAAGGTACGGAAAGGGTTAAGCTCGTGCAGATGTTGAAATGAAATTTTTATTCAATTGCAGTGTTGAAAGCTATGGACGTTCATCGAGTAATTAACATTAACAGTTGCCAAATCCATTAACGTTTATGAAGGACAAATTACGATTTTTATCGCCACTTTGTAGCTATGGGTACAGAACAACATACACACATGACAATCGTGTCAGTAGTGATGTCGTGTCGATATACGTTGATGGAGAGACATACGTTATGGTTGTTTATGTTGATTGTGTTTCATTTGAAAACGTTATGGCTGTTGTGTTGTTGTCATGGGGAACAAAAGAAAACGACCTAAAAAATTGACAATTGAAGAAAAGGTGGAAGTCATAAAACATCTGGACGATGGATATAGTTACAAAGATTTGGGTAGAAAATTTCGAGTCGATCCGTCGACTATTGGTAGAGTGAAAAAAGACAAAAAGGAGATTTTAAGTAAATGGTTGAGAATTTGCGAAAGGAGAAAAAAATTGAATCGTTTCAATGAACCGGTTGCTGGAACTTCTGGAATAAGAAAAAGTCGAGAAGAAAGAAAAGTAGATGACAATGAAGATGCAGACGATGACAGTAATGATGACATTCATGATATCATGGAAATCGTCATTGATAGTGAAAATGATGACGAGGAAATCGTCATTGATGATGGTAACTGCATTTTTGAATTTTTATTTTTTTGATATTTTTTTACTTTTTTTTTATTTTTTAGATGATGAGCAATCAGAAGAAATTCCAGTTTCGATCGGTTTTGTGAAATCTGCTTTTGAAACTTTAAAAATTTACTGTAAACAAAATAAATCTGCTTTTGGGCGAAATGTTGCAAAACTAGAAAGAGGAATAATGAAAGAATACGAGAAAAGAAGGGTGAAAAATCTGAAACAGACAACTATACCTGAATATTTTCATTAGTAATAATATTGTAGGCTAATGAATAAGTCAAAAAGATAGATAAGATCTAAAGATGAAGGAAGGCAAAGAAACTTAGACGTCTAGAACTTCATAAACAGATCAGCAGACCCATCTTCCTTCTTCTCTCACTTCGGCCCTGACAGCAGAATAATATAAACAAAGACTTTTATCCCGGTTTGACTATAAAAATCACCTGATTCAAAGAAAACTTTTGGAAAGCTATACCGGAAACGTCACCTGTAAACCGAATCCTTTTTTTGATTATCCCCTTACGATAATCCGAACACATATTTTTATTGCTTAGATTCCACACGAAACGAATGGGTTTTTTAGCCTCGGCAAAACGCATTACACATCAAGTTATATGGGAAAAGATGAAAATAAAAATCCGAAAGGGAAAAAAAAAGTATTTACCGCATATTCGGAAAAATTCCTTTCCTATGTGGGTAAGCTACGTGATTTTCATACGAATAGCCGAATAAGCGACGTCACACTACAAAACCAATACCAAAATCTTGGTTTAAAAATATCGTCACGAAACGAAATCAAAAAGATTATTTCTAATTTTTCTTTTAGAAAGGAAAAAAAAAATGAAGGGAAAAAAAGATAAGGAGGAGAAGAAAGAAAAAAAAAATTTGATATTATATTGATTCAGTGCTCAAGACCCTTCTTTCCCTCTCCGTCTGCTTATTTTTGGTACAAGAAAATTATTGGAAAACAATTCTCCTTATTTATATTCAAATTTCGATGAAAACCCATTATGCAAAGCAGTTCCGACACCTTCTCCTTTTCCCTCTTTCGCGCGGTTTGGCTTCGAATCAGGACAAGTCAATACCAGAATCGTTTTATCTCTTTTAACATGAATTAATATCAAAAAGGGAAAGGAAAAGATGAATATTCAACGTATTTCAATAACGCCATGCTGGGGGGCCGTTGAAAAATATTCGCTGGAAAATTTCCAAAAAACCAAAAAATTTTTTTCACGATTTAAGTTTAACACAATCGAGCACCGCTAAGTGCACCGCATGCTATTCAAAGTCGTTAGAGGCCTCATTTAACAGTCAAGTTTGTAGCCACGAGAGGCTCGTTAAAAACCAAAAACGATTCTATTTAATATAATCAACTCTTATGCGAAATGAGCGCCGGCTTATATGTCAACACCCGAGCGTAATGTTCATATACTCGCTCGATCGGTCTCTTGACGAGGTAAGACCATCCTGGATTTAATTGTTCCGATGGGAATTATTTTCCAAGAGTTAGGCAAAAACCTCATTAAAATCTGATATTTAAATATTGCGGAGTTGTGAGTTTCCGAGGAGGTTAACATGGAGATTAATGAGGCTTAAGAGAGCAAAATGACAAAATATTCATCTTGGCAAAATTAATCACATGCGCGTCATTGTTTTAATCTTGATGTAAATGTAAATTTTTAGATGTTTAATTAAAATCATCATTAGTCATCAAGAAGGAAATTAGTCAGAAATGGTAAATGGGAAACGGGTTGTCGATTTATCTTTTGGCAATGAAAAATTTTGGGTTTGAAGTGGCTTAAAACTAAAACCGGCATTGCCATAGACGATTTTAAAAAGCCCGCCAAAAACAGTGACGTCATTACTGAGTTTAATTATTTCATTGGCTAATTTTTTTGGCGGGAAAATTCACTAGTGATGGACGCAAGACAAGACAAGAAAATACAAGAAATGCATGGTTCTTGTTCTTGTCTTGTCTTGCAATAGAGGATTGTATTTTCTTGCTTCAAAAAAAAATGCGAAATCGCAAGACTTTTCTTGCATGTTGCTAAAAATAGTTAGTCTTGTCTCTTCTTGCAGAAAAAAATAGACGGCCAAACCCACAAACTCAGATTTAACTGAGTTCCATCAGTTAATTTAATCTCAGCTATTAATTCTTCGATCAATAAATTAAGATTCAGCAAAGAAATTTCTTCTTAGGTAGCGGAAAATTCGCTTTGAAATTCAAAGTCTAGAAAGCCCGCCAAAAATTATGACGTCACAACAGAATCAAATATTTTGGTAAATTTTAGTGATGGACGAGACTGGAAGAATGAGTCTTGTCTTGTCTTGCAAAAGTGAAGCAAGCCAAGCACAGGACTTAATTTTTTTATTTCAAGACAAGACAAGACAAGAACAAGAACCATGCATTTCTCGTATTTTCTTGTCTTGTCTTGCGTCCATCACTAGTGAATTTTCGCGCCAAAAAATTAGCCAATGAAATAATTCAACTCAGTAATGACGTCACAGGTTCAAACATGGCGTATAGTTGTTTTTGGCGGGCTTTTTAAAATTTGAATCTCAAATTGAATTTTCCGGTTTGTAGAAACATTTTTTGACAGTTTCTTCTTGCTAAGCCTTACCATCTAATTTTATAATCTGTTTACGCACCTACGTTAAATTTTTCCTGGGGGGAAAATCCCAGATATATATTTAATCAAGCGATGCATTAATTATTAATCTCCCATTCATTAAATATTCCAAAATCGTCATCTCTCACTATCGATTTTCGGATTATTCCAGGGGCTAACTAAGAATTTATATCCATCGAGTGTTATGATTTGTTATTGAAATGTGAATTGTTAAAAAAGAAAAAAAGTTTAGGCTTTCGAAAAATCAATCAAAACTCCATTTTCCAAACTTTTTTTTCCTCCTCTCCATCAACCCGTACCAATTACGGCGTTTAATGTATATCGAACAGGCAGTTTATTTCTCACGCTACAAGGCGGGAGAAAGAAGGCGGGGGGGTTGAAAAAATTAACGCTGACGATGAAATTAAAATGTCAATTTGTTTTTCGAATCGTATGATTGATATCTAAGCGATTTTTAGCGATTGTGTACGACTGCTTGAATTTTTGTAGCGGAAAAAAAAATAAATATAAAAAAAGGAGGAAAATGCTTAAATTGTAAATAAAATGTCTACATTAGTAAAAATACGGGCGAATAAATCGCATGTTTTTCAAGCATTCGTTTTCTTTGTTATCAGTCAGAGGAAAGTGAGAAAAAAGTTTTACTCTTTTCCTTTTTCCCCCTTCAAGTACTGATATGCAATAAGTTTAGGTGTGAGTTCTTACGTTTTACGATTCGCTTTGTTTAGTTTTTGATCGCCAAGAACGCCAGAGCCTCCCCTCAAATGTCAAGAACTCTTCTCTAGCCCAATTGGGAATTGACGCCCCTGTAATATTCTCAGGCGTCAGCTCTGTTCTTTTGAAGGACTCAGGGTGGGCTTCACAATTATCAGACCCCAAGAAAATTTAAGAGTACTCAGGTACTCAAACAGCAAAATGCGAATGTCTTCTTCCCCCATTTAAAAAAAATTCAGGCTAGCAAAAGCAAGGCTGGCACCAGAAGCATTGCCAGTAAATTCACCAGCTAAAATCCGAGCTCATCCCCAACACGTCACACCCCTTAGCCAAATTCCGTAGCTACGCGATATACCCCCCGTAAACAAGCTTTCCACTCGCGACCTAATTAATACACGGCCACCGGAACTGTATAACGCCAACGTATCCACAACGAATTCAATATCTCTTTTGTACTTGTATTTTTCAATGAAAATAATTAAAAAAGCGCGTATTGCCGGCAGCGTGGAAATTTTTTTTTTTTTATCCCCGCAGTGGATGAGATTATTCATGAGTTTGATTTTAAAACGAATAGCGAAAGCAATTAATTCATTAAACAGTGAAACGTCATAATAATCTGAGAGCTTTATCGAAATCTCTTGTTAATGAGCCAAAAGTTTCGAAAAGTCTTCCGAGAGTGTGTGTGAACATTATTTAGAAAGCAATAAATTAAAATAAAAGAGGTTTCTCATTTCTTGATTTAATGATGAAGCCACTTTATGATAAGTAATATAATAGGGGCAAAGGGGGGGACGACGCGGGAGAGAAAACTGGAGGGGGAGAGGTGTAAAGTTAATAGTCACTAAAATACAGTCTTTAAGTTTTATCTTTTAGCCGGTTCGCTTTCTTGTTTAAACTAATAAAAATGTAATCGAGTTTTTTTTTTCTCCTCCTTCCTTTAGTAAGCACGTACTTGAGCGTTATTAAATTCGTCGAGGAAATCAAAATTGTCTATGGCGGTAGTGAAAAAGGTGTCTCGGATTGGCAATAAGAGTAAAATTTGGCCTGAAGAGCTGCAGCGTGGCCATCTTGGCTCTAAAACGGAATTCGGGGCAAATCAGCTCCTTTCCTTGGATTTAAATTAATTCTTTGAATATTTGCTTACGTTTAAAACGCTTCACGAATTCAAAACACTAAAACTTCTAGTTTATATTCTTATGAAACAAAATCCACTACTTCTGTTTTTCTTTAAGCAGTGGAGAATCTTTCTAAGCTCCCACATTAGTGTTGCAGATGTTATACGGGTAAGAACCGGGTGAAGTTAAAAGTCGAAGAAAACGAGGAAATGGTAATATAAGCATTTTCGAATGAACTTAGCGGAGAATAAAAAAAAAACAGTCGTAAAACGTGATTCGGTTGAATGTGGACATTATTACAAAGTCCTTATAAGCTTATAAAAATTCCGCTATCGAAAAGACGATTCGGGTCCGGGTTTAGAGTTCGGGGGAGGAGAAAGGATGAAAAAAATTTCGATATGACGAATGTTTTATGCATTTCCTTTTTTCTGGGTAATTTATTGAACTTTTTACCCTTATAACTTTAAATCAAAGCTTGGCAGTATTTCAAACTAAAACAATAATTCATAAACAAGAAAAATTTTAAAGGCTTCGAAATTATATAGGAAAATTATGAAAATTGTAAAATTTTTATCCACATGGAAAAATGACACATTTAGTTAGTTCCTCAGTATTATAATAGGGGCTCTTATTTTGCGAATTTTTGATTTTCGGTGCACTCACCCCCGCATCTTTTTATAGTAAGTGAGTGCATAAAACTTGAATTTTTTCAGACTTTTTGGAAGTCGTTTAGCCGTGCCTCAAAGGCCATAAAGATTAACATGGGAAAAAATAGGTAATTTTAGCAATTTCCAAAAAAAAATTCCAAAAAAATTTTTCAAATCACCAGCTGCAGGAGACTGTACTTTTCGCTGCTAAGAACATAATCGAAATACACAAGCTTTCGAAGCTTGATCTCCGCCGAGCACCTCCATTCCCTTGTTGATTTATGTCGAATTATTTCCGTTTAAAGAAAGAGTATTTTCTTTCAAGGAAATCAATTATTTTATTTAATCGACATGATACATCAAAAATACACTCACACCAACGAACTTGCTTTTATTCTGTCGGTGCATTCTTTCGTCTTCTTTTAAAACAACGTTCGACGATTCGAGCACTTGTCCATATGATTTCTTCTTCTTCTTTAAATGCCCGCTCCTCATCGGAGATTGGCGATCATCATGGCCAACCATTGATGATTTTACTAGGAATATCAAATAATGTGGTGACTTTCCATAATCTTCCACATCGCAGTACAGGAGCCATACCATTGATCCAACTCTGCCTCCCGGTATCTGAGCTTAGGCCTTGCCGATTACTATCATCTTCAGCCCTAGGCCAGTATTAGCGAAGCTGCTGCCCTCCACTAACTCATAACTCAGAAAGGACGCCATTCCTTGAGCAAGACAAAACATGCCTCACCGGTACCCCATATGATTTAAGACTTTGCCATTGCTTCAGATTGATCCTGGTTCGACTAAAAACATGAGTTGGCGCAAGCCTCCGCAATGGAGATGGAACCTAATCTTGCAGTTAACACAAAAAAATTACTTTTCAAAATTACAGCCTAACTGTGATACGCATACGTGCTTCAAAACATCTCCATGAAACTAACCCATTAACATACGACGCTGATTAATTTCCCAATATTTAAACCGTATGTTTAAGTAATAATCCATATCCGTCATGCCTTACGCCTTTACTTCACATTACGGAATTTTATCCCGACTCGTAAATAAACACGGGGTTTATATTTTTATGGGGCGCATCCGGTGCAAATGAGACCGGCTCGTAAAAAACACACACCGGAAAAAATTTCACAAAAAAAAAAAAAAAACAGAATCTTCTTTTTTTATTTCGTGTGAAACTTTATCAACTCGTCGGGGTTCATCCCCAGCCAAACTTTTGAAAAACTCTTGGTCTTCTTTGTTTACGTTTAATAATAACAGTTAAATATCTTGTTCCGAAAACGTGACTTCTCCGCCTCGAAATCTTCTCGTTTTCAAAAAACCAAAGGTTATATAACCCACAAAGTGAGAAAGTTTTTTTTTTTTCAAAATCCTTTATCCGGGGAAATATCAGATAAAACACGTACAAAGAGTCAAATCTAAAAACTAACACGTAATATTCTCATCATGATTTGAGATTTCTCAACCCCTACAAAGAAATGTAACGATTCCGGTACCTTGTGAATTTTGTGGAGGGAGAGGGGGAACAAATTTAACCGGCGAGTAATAAGCGTAAGAGATAATGAGATAGACAGAGATAGACTGATCCGATTACGTTTACGTTTTGTGAACTTAAATGACATGCAAATGATGTTGACATAACCAAACAGAGGCAGAGTTCGCTGTTAAACTGTACCATATACTTAGAAACCTTAATAAACTTATTAAACTCGAAATCTACTTATAATTACAAAGCAAGTTGGGAATTTATTCATAAATTTGCATACCTTTTAGGCTCTTAAGATTTCTAGAGGGGAAAGAGGGAAAAGGCGAATTAATCCGGATTCGGAAAATCTCACGAATTTAAGGTTTATTAAATGCGACGGTGATTTCCCGAAATTATTCAATTTTCACATTTTAGCTACGAATGAATCTTGTCAAAGAGTCATGAAATATGAGGAGTTTATGTATTTTCATAATCGATTTTCAAGCTCCCCCCGAAAAGTTGAACCAAAGATTTTCAAGTTTGCGGTTTCATCGGAAAAGCTTTCTTATCTGAGATCCAAGGAACCGGGAGCTATGTCGGGTGCTTTCTGTTCTTTCAGTGAATCAATAATTGAAGTAAGAATTTGAGAGTTATAAAATAAATTACGGGTGGGTAAAATTTTTATAAGAGAAAATTGTGGTTTGCATGCAATTCGAGTTTATTTTAACCTTGTAAAAACGTTCAGATTTGACTATAGAATAAAATTATTTAATTTCTACAACGCTCCGAAAATTCAACTTTTTTTTATTAAACGGTTTCGGAAATAATTCAAAGTTTAAAAAAGAAAACTATCGGACCAAGTTTTTATCCTTGAGGTATCCACTTTTTTAAATGCATTAAATTTAATCATATTTGGGCGTGAGTCAATTAGCTTGTAGTCCAAATGTCAGGGGAGTACCTAAAAAGCGGATTCATCAGCAGATTGAAACAGTGGCTGCTTCAGCTTTTTCCACTAAATCGCTGTCTGCAAATTAGCTGGCTAGATAATTTTATTTTTAATGTCCATAGGGGCAGCTTATTACTGGAGGCTCATTTATAGCCACTATCAACGTAATCGTGGCGTTTATTAGCTGAGCCAAGAAAAATTTCTGGGGCGACTAGGGTGGCTGAAAATGTATCATCACAGAATCAGGTGATTCAGCAGAATTCTAGAGTTGCTAACAAGAACTCTAAAAGACTAGCCCCTCCCCTTATCTCCCTAGTTCCGCCTATGGCGGGGCTCTAGGCAACACCAGTGAGGAACCATTTCAGCCCAAGTGGCTATAAATTAAATCCTATTAAAGGACTTTGGTGGAATCTCCACAGAGCTTCAATTTTAAAATATATCAATCTCCCTATCAATTAATATTAAATTTTTAAATCTGATTAACCCTTCACTTTATCATACACCTCTTCCTCCTAATTTATATTTTACATCTCCTTTTCATTCGAAAATTAATCATTACCACGTATGACGAACCACCGCTCTGACTTTGACATTTTTCAACACTCGACACACACAATGACATGACAACCGATTAAGTATTTCATTCCGATTGATTATGTCAATTCTAAGCACTAACTACAACTCTCTATAAACTTTTTTTCAGCCATGTAGAGATTTAACACCTTTTAGGTTTCTGTATTGTTGCGAGAAAAATTTTTTCCCTCCGAAATAGAATAGTTACTATGGGGAAAAACCTCCGTGAAAAAAGGTCTGTCAGCGGTCGGAGAAAGGTCAGAACGCATTTATTCAATTTTTCGTATTATTATTTAATTTTGTTTCTGTATAGATGAGAAGTCACGCCTTTAGTAACGAGGAGGAAAAAAAAAAAACTAAATACTCAGGGGGGAACTTTTTTTCCTCACGAACGATTTAATTCAAAGTTTTTTTTAATACTCCGTAGTTTGTACGGTATTGTCGACCTACGCGAAAAAAGCGATAACCATAATATTCTGTGACATTTTCACATTTCACAAAAGGTTAGATCTTTAAAAGCGATTTCTTCTTTTGAAAATTTTCAAGGTTTTGCCCTTTTACAAAAATAGAAATAATTATGCCTGATTTTATAAACATTAATTCCCCCCGGCTTTTTCTTTTCGCCTTTGAGGGAATTTTATTTCCTACAGAAGGAAAGAAAAGGAAAATGGGAGGAAAAAAAAGAATTATTTCGTGCAATCGGGAAATCAGTTTTTCCTACTAAAAGGGGCCATATTTTAAAGGAAAGACAGAAATGTAATGACATCATTGGTAATATATTGCCTTAGCGTCAATGTTGCATGACTTACGTATTTACTTAGCTTAGTTTCATTATCCTTTTTAAACCCAGGAGATTTTGAAAGAGTTTTTTTTCATTCGCCTTCATGTTCTTTTCCTTGTTCGATTTTCGGTGGGAAAAACCGGAAAGTCGGTTTCGTTCGATTGCAGAGATTCTTCAAGCAGTAACGGTGCCAGGGAAAGTTTCCAGGCGTAAAATTTCTCTTACAAATTGAGAAGAGACAGACAGGCTTGAGGTAGATGGTAGGTTTGGTATTGCTGGCAGTCTTAATCAGGGATTGACGACCTTCTCCTTCAGCGAGGTCCCATACTTAGAGTTATGAGCAAGTTGAGAGGCAGTAGCAGCCTCAAGAATGTTAATCGGGATCTGCAAGTTGGTGAAAATTTCTGGTAGCGACCCACTGAAAGGTTTCTTCAGGCCCTAGAAAAGTTCCTCAAGCCGATTGCGGGTGCCATGCAACATGAGCACCGGTCCCCACAAAGGGGTGACCAAAAATTCAGGAACCTTAACTTCATCTGACTTTTTGGTCTGTTTGTTAGGATTATCAGCCAGCTTCTTGCGAAACGATTGCCATGAGTGCTTCCATATTCTAGGCAAACGACCAGTGGGACGAAAGCCTTCAGGTTTCCTCCTTAGTGCTGAGCGCGAACATCCATTCTTTATACATGGTCCCCCCAAAATCACCTCCTTTGCTCCTCCACTCCGAATCGTACTCGTTGCTAGTAACTTGTATGGCCGAAAAATGCAGTCTTCATGTTTTCAATCTAAAACTCGACCCTTTCTCCCCCACTCTTCTTGGCATCACCACTGTCCTGCGTGTTAAAAATTAGCTTAAACCATAACACTGCTTTTTTCCAGTCTCCTCATTACCCTTAGCATGCTGCATAATTGTCCCGTTTAAAATAGCTTACCCTAACAATATTCAATGTCAGAAACCGTTCCGTTTCATGTTTTAAATATTTTCCCCCCTCGAAAATTTTCTTTTTCATTTTCATTTTCCTTTTCATCCTTTCCTCCCTCGCAAAACTCGAAACCCTCTTGAAAAGGCAAAAAAAAAAAAAGGAGGAAAAAAGAAATATATACTCGGGACCAGTTGTGTGCGCGCGTAGAGTACATTGCACAATTTTTAATCACTTTACACGTACTCCAAGCCGTCGTCGTTGGGAAAATCCGGGGCTGTTAAAATGGCAATTACTGCTGCTTTTCAAACGCCCGTAACATTCACAACACTGAGGGGGTTTAAATCAAATTAATTATTAACTTCATTTCCAGCTTTTACAAAGAGGATTTTAAACATCAAAAAGTCTAGCAAATTACATGGATCAGGTTTTAACGGTATACAATAAAAATCCTATTTACGCAGTGATACGAAATTTCCATAGATCCGGGGGAATGGAATGCCTTGGAGTAGAAAATCGGATCTGCCAAACTCTCCTCCCTCCTTCCCGCCCAATCCATTTCTCCCCCCCTGCCAGAATCGGATCTCCCCCCCTCCCATTGAAAATAAAACCAAAGATTACTTATCTCAGGCATATGTAAATCTTTAAATCGGATTTTCCCTCTGCTTTTGTAATCCTCCATAAGAAAAACAAAATTATATCGATCTGTTCTCGATTTGAAATGCATGTTTGCACTTGATTTTTTTTGTTCGGGAGTTTTGTTTAAAGCAGTGGCGTTTAGGAAGTCGTGGGAAAGAATTAAGACACTTAGCTAGGCCTGCCTGCTCTATGGCCAGATCAGCTTTCTGGCTAAACTAGCACTATGGCCAAGTCGATTTTTTGTCTAGGCGGACCCTAAGCCCGAGTTGACTCTTTGGCTAAAGCAACTCTATGGTCAAAGCCAGAAAATTCGTTTCAGGACAGACCTTGAGAAATAATTTGAAAGCTACTTAGCGTTTTTCAACTGTTTTAACCTTCCTACTAACCATTATATCTGCCCTGCCCTCTCTACGGTTCGTTGCGTAATATGGTGCTTGAAATTATGATAACAAAAAAATAAAAACTCGATGTAATTAAAATAAAAAAACCTTGGCCATGTTCGATTCATCTAGTTGTGTAAAAAGCCGTTCATCTTTCGTCTATCTTTGACATTTCCCCTTGGGACGGTTATAATTATACCTAACAAGATACCTTCCATGCGTATTTTTTTTTTTTAAAAAAAATTGTTATCAGTGAGTTTTGTTATGTTTTGTTATCAGTGATGATATTATTTTGATATTATGATAATTAATTACATTGAAAAAAAAAATTCATTTAAAATAAAAGAGTGAAATGTAAATCCAGGAAATGCAGTTTAGATATCTTAATATGTGACGTGACCATATGTGAGTAAATTAAGGTGGGTTTCTAATTAGGTAAAAATAGATGAGGTTTTTAATAGGAGTAGCGATGAAAATTTTTCAGTTGTAAAATATTGTCATGGTTTGGAGAGCTCGTCAGATCTTTGATCAGTGAAATTTTTTACAACCATATCGAGACTTGAGAATTAAATTATACTATCTCCAGTTTGCAATTGGCTCCAGTCACAAAGTTTAGTGTGTGCAGCGCTCTTCTTCTTTCTTCTTTGGGTGCCCTGCTCGCACACGAGCTTAGGCGATCGATCCGACGGGCTCCTTGAATCTTTCACGGTCGGCGGCCATGCGGAATACCGAATAACTCCTCTACGGTTAACCCGGTCCAATTCCCGATATTCCGCAACCAGGAAAGATTCTTACGACCAAGTCTTCTTTTACCCTCGACCTTGCCCTGCATGATGGTCTGCAGCAGCCTGTAGTTGGGTCCCCGCAACATATGCCCAAGGTACTCAACTTCCTGAGTTTTACGGTTGCAATAGTTCACGGTCGCAAGTAGGTCCCTGTGCGACCGACCGTGCAGCGCTCAGTCAATTTTAAATCTGAGATAGTACAGTTTAATCCTCAGGTTCTCAAATGTTGTAGAGATGTTGCGCAATGTTACCGAGTTGTTGCGCAATGTTACCAAGATGTTGCGCAATGTTACCAAGATGTTGCGCAATGTTACCAAGATGTTGCGCAATGTTACCAAGATGTTGCGCAATGTTACCTAGATGTTGCCAACGTTGCAGCAACATTAGTGGAATACCAAGATGTTGCGCAATGTTACCAAGATGTTGCGCAATGTTACCTAGATGTTGCCAACGTTGCAGCAACATTAGTGGAATACCAAGATGTTGCGCAATGTTACCAAGATGTTGCGCAATGTTACCTAGATGTTGCCAACGTTGCAGCAACATTAGTGGAATATCTCTACGTCAGTTGTGGTTGTATGGGTAGCACACTAAATACGCAAGAGCTTATCGGATGGAAGGAGCATCTTCAAAAAGAGTTTAAAAATTGCAAAATGGGTTAAGGTCCTCATGGCTTCAATACAGAAAACCAAAAAACATTTTCACTTTTATTTCCATCAAAAGTCCAAAGCCTCATTGCCACTCATCGTTTAAAACCCAGTTACAAGCAGTGCTTCCCGTAACCCGTTGCAATATAAATTATTCCACGCTTTTATCCGCCATTCGGATTCGCTAAAAGCTTCTCTTTGCCAGGATCCACATCTCTCAACTTAAACACACCCTATACTAATTCACATCATCGATCTCGAAGCATTACATTTCCTGAATCCGGTATCTTTTCCTCCATTGCGGATTCATAATTCTATTACATTTTTAATATCCCTTCTTTTCCCATTTTTTCCTTCGAAAATGATTTATAGGGTCGTCATTGGCTTTAGCCCAGCGCCATAATAACCCGCCTTTAACTACAAATGGGACCTGAGATTCATCCGATCCGTCCTTTTCTTTTCCATTCTAAGCTTTTCTCCCCCTCACACCCTTTTCCAATTTCGAGATAGGTGATATGGCGAATGTCAATTTCGATCCCTCAAGGCCTTACGGGACGGTCCCTCAGTACTTGATTTAATTTCTCCCGTGCACTCAGAACAATGAAGATTTCGCCGACTCCTTATCATCATTAATTCAGCGGGATTTAATTTGCTAGTCTCCATTAAGAGCTTCGACGTTCAAAATTTTGAATTATGGTCGCTTACAAAAAAAAAGGTTCTTAAAAACTCCCAGAGGACATTTTTAGGGCATCAAAAAAATTTCTTTTTAAGGTGGAAGAACCCTATTAAACTTTTTTTCAAAGGAAGATGAGACTAAAAAAGAAGAAGAAATCATATAAAAAAAAAGAAGTCCTGAGACATTTTTTTCAAAGGCAATACATCAAAATGCGATCTTTGATCTTGTAGTAGGCAAACAAAACTCCCGTTCAAAAAAAAAAAAAAAGATAGGTATTATTTTTAACGGGAATTTATGAGTTTCGATTTTAAGCTATAGAACCCGGGAAACTTTCCCCGTGTTTGCTTTTCTATTGTCAAATAATTTCAAAGAACATTTTGTGTGTTTTCTTTTTTCGCGTCAAGAGCCTTTTTTCTCCGATAGAATATTCGATTTTCGTGAAAAACATTAGAGCTTGTTGACTTCGTCCTTTGCATTCATAAGAAAATTGAAAAAGTGAAATCGTCTTTTTTTATTTTGGGGAAGTTCCCATCGGGTAGTAAAGGGAATTTCACATGTCGCTCTAATTAGATGAAGTTAATAGATGATGTTACAAGTTAATAACATCGCCTGGACGCACAAAGTTAAACTGGAGGGAGGGTGCGGAATAGGAAAGCAACAATATTAACATCATGTTAGAAGCTGTTGCTTTGGTTTTGACATTACTGTGAGATCTATTAAGGTCGGGATTAAAAAAAAATGCATGTACGATCACAGGAAATGTAAATTAACGCTTTGGGCTTGGTAAGTAATGCGGTTTGACTCTAAGGGAGGTAGAGCTGACACAGAATCAATGTGTCTTAGCTCGATGCTTTAGGCCAGTTCTTAGACTGTCGATAAATATAAATCCCTGTGACCTCTCCTGAATCTGGAAGCTTCAGGCCTGTCGCATGGCTCGATATTTTGACTTTCTAGGTCAGAAAAAAACCACCATGTCAGAACTCTGACGTTCAATTTATTTTTACTTCTATCTCGGAAAATTTCCCGACCGATTCATTCATTAAAAAAAAAAGTCAGTCCGGCCTTAATTCTCTTGAGAAGTAATCCATCTCATTTACCCCATGACAATTGACAGTCCTAAAGCACTATAATAAATTAAAAAAAAAGAATCGAAGGATGAATATTGATGTGGAAAACGTTCTTCCAAAACTTTTCCACTAAACTTCCATATCCCACTTTTTTATTTTTTAAATCCATAAAAACTTTCTGACCCGTTGACTTTTCAATAAGGTAAGTTCAATAAAATTCCATTCCCGAAGAAATTGGAGAAGGAAGAAAATAACACGGAAAAAGAAAAGAGAACGAAAAAAAAAAACAATAGAATCTTTCATTAAGTAAGTTGTCACATTCCGTAAGATATTTATTTCTGCTAAGATGGATTCCCATCTAGAAGGAAAATGGTTTAAATTTCACAGCGTATTCCATTCCAAACAATTGATGCCGAAAGAAGATCCCCGAAATTGATGTAGAAAGTAAACAAGTATATATGTGAAAAGTTTCCGTTCTCTTTTTTTATTAATATGATTTTTCCAGCCATGATTGGAGCTAAAAGACAAAGCACACATAAAACTTGTAGAATTGTTGGGTCTTCCCCGATAGCAACGCAACCGCAGAAACTTAAAGATCAAACAAGTTGTTGAGAAGATTGAAAGGTTTTAAAAGATGCGGCTTTACCGCAAAATCCTTTGTTCTTACGTAGGGAGATTTTTCTCAGCTCAAATATGTTTTTTCCAAGATTTTAAGGTATTCGCTTCCAGAATTTTTTACAACTATGCAAGAATTGAACCATTATTATTATTTTTTCTAGCCAAAAAAAATCTTCCTCTTCTTTTTCCCTTTCTCTCTTTAAATTGACGATACCTGATGTCGAAACTCATGCCGATTTACATTTCAAGGTGCATTCAATTAAACCGGCCAATTAATTCGCACACACACGCCTTGATCAAACACCTTTTTCATTCGCCTAAACATTTTTCGCATCAATACCCGCATTCACATATTTAAAGACGCAAACACCGCATTTGCTTACATTTCAAATGGAACTTTTGTGCAAACAATCTCAATATATCAACAAAACAATTTTATCTATTTTAATATCCCAGAAGCTAGCTAGTTACTTCTTGTTTGCAGACTGCATTCAAATAGAACACACAATTCCTATACCCGAACGCTAACTTTCCTCTCTTTCTCATTTCCTTCGCTTCCCTTCCCCCAATTTTTGGATGATGAGAGAAGCCAAAAGCTTTAAAATGCACGTCAGGATTACGTCATTGATCTCTCTTCGATGTGCATGACTGCAAAAAAGCTTCAGGCCGGGATTATTTAAAAAAAAAAAAAACAACAACTCGAGCTTTAAGTTAAAGAGGAAAAAAAAATCCCACCGCGTCAATTAAATCAAAAAAAATAAAATGTTTAATAACTCTGGGTAAATTCAAATTCTGTTAAAACTGGTCGCGTTATTTGTTTTTAAATGGGTTTAAATAGACTGGACAACATTAACATTTCTAAACGTAAATATTTATTCTAGGGGTACAAGATGGCTGGCGTGTAAAGTAAATAAAACCATGAGGTTTTCGGTTGCGGCATTTTAAAGTATATACGGGGGGGAAAAGTGAATTTATACTTCACAAAACATGAAGGGCAATCGGTAAAGTTTTCAACAAGTTTTCCCATTTTCAAACATTGATTCGTGAAAAGGTCAGCGTAGAATGTTTTTAGAATTAGTTTCCATTATGAGGGAGGGAACATGGGAAAGGGTTCGCGAAAATGAACTTCGAGGTTCGGTTAAATTGTTTCTAAAAACAATAAATTTAATTGAAGATGACCGAGTGATGCTAACACTCAGAAAATTATTTTGAGAAGTTTTCCTTTATATTCTAGCTCCAGAATAGGCAATTATTAACTCATCATGAATATTAAAATCTAGAGGCCACTGATTTTGATTCAAGAAAAAATTATCAAAAGATTTGTTTGACAAGAAAAATTTATCAAAAGATTTGCTCAACGAAGAAAAATTAAAAAAAGATTTGTTCGACAAGAAAAATTTATCAAAAGATTTGTTTGACAAGAAAAATTTATCAAAAGATTTGTTCGACAAGAAAAATTTATCAAAAGATTTGCTCAACAAGAAAAATTTATTAAAAGATTTGCTCAACAAGAAAAATTAAAATAAGATTTGTTCGACAAGAAAAATTTATTAAAAGATTTGTTCGACAAGAAAAATTTATTAAAAGATTTGTTCGACAAGAAAAATTTATTAAAAGATTTGTTCGACAAGAAAAATTTATCAAAAGATTTGTTCGACAAGAAAAATTTATTAAAAGATTTGTTTGACAAGAAAAATTTATTAAAAGATTTGCTGACAAGGAAAAACTATGAAAAAATTTGTTTGACATGAAAAAATTGTGTTTTTTCAAAAAATCAAAGCAAACCTTACACTCTCTTCTGGAACATTCTCTTAACGCAGAAAATAGTGCGGGAAGAAAACGGAAAAGATCATTTAGCTTGGGTATTATTTATAAAGCGAAGAAACACTAATTCTTTTTGCTTAAGAATTAACATTTTCTCTTTTCGCTTTTGTTCTCTTCATTTCAACAAAAGGCTTTATTATTTTATCTACCAAGTCTTCTCTTCGAGAGAAACTCAGCTTCATCACAACAGGTTTTTATCTTGGTTGTCAACTTGAAATAAAGTAGTTATATACCCGAGAAAACGCGGAAAAAGTTTTGAACCGGGGTATTTTCATTTATGGCGAATCACTCGAGGCGTGTATTTTAAATTAATTGGTTTTGATATTGCATTTAGTAGTTTCTCTTAAGAAAGTTTTTTGATATCACAACGTTAATGAAAAGAAAATGAGGCGCGTTTGATTTTTAATCTCGTTTTTAAGATCTTTTCCAATTTCGCCCGTTAATAAACCGAGACGTTTCTTTTTTTTTTTACTCGAGGGGAAGAATTGTTCGCTACGAGAAAAGGCACTCAGACGAATCCAATATAAATAGTACCCAGCCTTTTTATTTAGTGAAGAAGTATATTTAAGAAAAAAAAAACAAGGAGCAAATAGAATTTTCCTCCCCTTTGTAAGTTTGTTTAAAATCCTCTTTTGTTTCTTAGACAGGCGAAACAAATTCGAAGTTTTTTTCTCTCTTTACTTCTCTCTGTTGAGTTATTTTCATAAAAACTAATGGATCTATAAGACAGATATATATTTTTTTTTGTTTTTGCCGAGTTGCAGTTCAGCCCAATATGTGATTTAATCAATTGTAAAAATTACTCTGCTTTAATTACTGAGGCTGAGGCAACAATGTGACTCATAGCTGCAGCATAAAGTCAATAAAGTGCACCTTCGAATGTTTGCTTAATTTTTTGAAGGACAGACCGCTGAAGACTAAGAAGGATTAGAGATTTTATAAACCATAAGTAAAGTATAAAATAAAAAAAATCATATATTTCTTACAAAAATTTCATTATTTTACTAACTTAACCAGAATAAGTGACACCGGGGAAATCCCTTCTAGCTTGTTGAAACTGGTTTTCCCAGTCTTGTGGCCATCCGAAAGCAGTAGTTGCCAGTTGCTTTAAATTTGTCCCTGCTGCGCCGCTCCAAAAATGTACAAACTCTCCCCAATTCATGTCCCTCGCGTAATTATTTCCACTTTTCGGGAAGTTTTGAGACAAAAGATCAAAATAACGATTAAGGACTTGAGTCTCGCCGTGCTGCGAGTAAATCGGGTAGAACCAATCTCTGTACCAATGAGTATTATCTCTGGGGAAATTATCGCTCGTTCCTAATTTTTCGTTGTGCCATTGATCCGCATCGCTGCCGCGGTTCAAACCCTTGTAAACGTCGTAAATATAAATCTCCGCCCATTTACTATCGCCCCATAAACCGAAAGCTGGAGATCCGTGAGTGTTTTTCGAACCTAATTCGACGATATGTCCGGCTTCGTGGGTAGGAATAGCCAAATCTCCATAGTTCGAAGTAAGCCAAGGTCCCGGACCGCAATCGATCATGTTACGGTAATCGTGGCTGGCGTCGAAAGCTGTCGAAGGATGTCCACCGGAATATTTTCCGGTGTGCATTACAACGTAAAGTCGTCCGTCCCCTCCGAAGTCACCGTAGACTCTTTTGGTGTATCGCCAGACGTCTCCCATATATTGGTTCATCCATGTAACGCTCGGGTCAACATCGGGATCGTGATAAACAGCAACATCATCATCGTAGAACACTCTCCTCAACGTTTGATTATGTTCAAACCAATGTTCAACCCAAGTTTCAGGAGGAGCATCAGCCCTGATACTGATATCTACGTGATGGGCGTATGTACCTGCCAGAAGCAGGGCAAGCCTGAAAATAGGATTTCATTTGAAATATGAGAAAGTCAACAGAATGATCTCCAGTTATGAAACACGGACAAGCTCATCCGTTAACCAAAAAGAATTGCAAACTGGAAAAACATTTCTATCGGAAAATAAAAATCATCCACGAAATATTAACTTTATTTTTATCCCATTATGGCGTGATTATGTAACTAACCAGCTGTACATTCGCTTAAAGTTAAAAATAACTATCGCAGATGGTTTTTCGCGCCACATTAGTGGCATGGCAACCAAGTAACCTAAAGAGCCTTACAAAAGAGAGTCGCCAAATTCTTAACGGTTCGACTGGTCAGTTTCAAAATTATAACCAGACTAGGTTAGGGTAGGCTGGATTTGGAATCAGCCAATCACAGAAAAATTGACGACTATCTCCCTTCAGGCTCTCTAAAGCCATAAAAATTATCACTGATACTTACCATGTTAGGCACGATACTATCATGTTAAAAATTTTCCGGTAAAACTGCTAAAACTTTCTACTTTCTTTCACTTGTAGAAACAAAAATCAAAATGCGAATAACCGTTTGAAGTAAAGCTATTTATACTGATTTTTCTCACTATAGCTAATAAATAATATTTGCACAAATGTATTTTTAATTTTCCTCGATTGATTACAAAGGAACTGTACGTGCCAGGTATTATTAACTAATTGTTTGCACATCTCATTGCCCCCGTTCTCTTGGCTACATTCTAACACTCTTTAAGTATAACAATTTTATTTTGAAGATTGCAGGCTCGTTAATTTCCTGTTTTAGTACAGCTTAGGCAAGTTAGGCAGCTGAAGTAGGTGAGATTTAAATAAATAGTTAGGTATTTACTTACTATGAAGTGATTTAAGCGACCGTTGAAAGGTTCAGCATTGTTTTTCGTGAAAAATTTAACCCAAAAATTTAAATGTCAGAACTTACCTGAAAGTAAAAAAGAAAATACAATTAATTAAAAAACATTTAAAATTTCGGTTACTTAGAGAACATTCAAAATAGAGGCATTTTTGAGACAGTGAGACAGAGGCAGAGACAGAGGACAGAGGCTGAGACAGAGGAATTTTTGAGACTCTCTTCGTTAGATTTTTTCGTAGAGGAAAAATATAAATCTAAAAAAATATAAGAAAGGGTTGGGTTTATAAAAAAAGTTCCACCTGAAAGATGTTTCCCATTTTATAAAAGAGAGAAAAAATATTGTTTGTTTGTAAACAAATAAAATTCTAACGATCGGGTGTTAAAAAATCTTCTTTTCCTCATTCATACCTTAAAAAAAGACTTTTTATTTCCTTTCAATTAATTAACGCTATCGATATTTTTTGTACACAATTGTATATATATGTTACAAGAAGAAGCTGATTTAGGTAGTGTCACTACAGTATTGATGTGTTCATTTCAATAAAAATTGAACCAGAGATTTCTCTACTCTTTGGCCCAGTCAAACCCATTGCTGTTGCCTTTCAACTGACCCTACTTTAGACCCAAACGATTCTTCCACAACACTTTCAAGAATGCCTCTACCTTAGGAAACCTTTTCTTTGGTGACTGGTAATCCCTTCCTGGACAAAGTGCATCCACTCAGATCTTTCCTCATCATTCGTTAGCTTCATATCTCCCTTTCTAACTCGTTAGGTTAAATGCTCCTTGAGCCAGCCTCGTGGCTCAGTGGATAGCGTGCCCGACTCACACTCGAGAGTTTATGGGTTCGATTCCACTCTACGGTTCGGATTTTTTACGACCGTATTTCATCTGAGACCAATGTCATCTGCATCATGTGAACTTAATTAGAGGATTAGGGGATTCCGAGAAAGCGATTAATGTGTGTTGTCGCTCGGTCTCACCTCCCTGCAAGACAATGGCAAACCAGCAGTTGGTAACTTGCTTAGAACAGCCTCTCTACCGTAGGTCCCATATAGCTGTGTCGACTCGAAACACACAAACCTGCTATAGGCAGAGAGAGGTTGTATACTCTCGAAAACGAGTATGGCACCCAAAGAAGAAGAAATGCTCCTTGCGAAACTTTAAGTGTCTCACTACTGCCACCTATTCTAAATTCTGTCAATCCAGAGTAAAAAGCCATCTCCTTATAACAAATTTTGCGCCAGGCGGCTCTAACCAAGCCGTTGGCTCGCCAGTCAGGGACTGCCAGGAAACCTCACCCATTGCAACTTTGTCCTCCCAACGAAAACAAAGATCGAAGACTTGTTGAGAGTTCATTTAAAATCAGCCTAATCATCCACTTTAAACTACTGGCCGGCTGGTGCAACCCCCACCTGTATCTGGCTCTTTGCTGACTGCTTAGCGAAGGCGGCGTACTGGAGATCAAGAGCTCCCTACAGAGCTTTCAAATTTCCATATTTAAAATATCTCATACTGCTGTTCTTACTGCAATGATCCGATCTCTGCTCAGATTTTCAAGCAACTACTATTAAGCCCGAAAGCATTCACTGATCTCCTCTTGCCCAAGTTTTTCCAGTTACTTCGCGTCGCATCACCGATAAGGAAAAACTTACACTTACTCAAATCAGATACTCCCAACAACATATATACAATATAAAAAGCTAGGGATTTTAACTTAGTACGTCTACCAATATTTATTTTGTTGTTTTCTTTTCTTCCAGGTAAGTTTTACACAAACATTCGAGCTCACAATGCTTTAAAGTATCGGCTTACTTCAACCTCTTTATCGAGTGGAAAATATTAAAATTTTTTTTTCCTCCTCCCTTTTCCTGTTCGCATTTCGTAAAGTAACACGAATCATTCTAAAAAAGCTAATGGAATATCTTATTCAAAGCACGAAGGGATTCCCATCTCTGAAGGCCTAATTACACCAATCGATCAATGTTGTTGTTGTCGTCGCTTTTGTTTCTTGAGGATTGTCCGGATAAAGGGTGGCATTTCAGCGCTTGACATTTCACTTTTTCAAAATTTACCGCTTGGAATCGACGCTTAGCTTACACCCAAAGCTTTAACCTCGTTTTTAACCTAATCCAGCTTTATTTATTATTTGATCGTGATTTGAAAAATAAATGAAACGGTTTTTTTTCTGTTGTTGTTTAAAGCGGGTCGTGGAAAAAAAAAGAGTGATGATTACGGTTGCCAAGGGCTTTGTGTCCGTTTTTTTAGTTTTTTTAAAAAAAAAAAACTTTTTCATTTTATTCTTCCGTGGAAAATTTTCTTTTAAGTACCTATGTCGGGTTTTGTCTAAAGTTTCGAGCCAAGGGAGAAGTTATACGTTGACTTTCCCTCCTTCCCCCGTTTTTTTTTCTTCTTTTCCTTAACTCGAAAACTAAACTCATCAATCCTATTTTTTCTTCCTCCTTTTCGTCAACTTTTCAAATGGCTCCATTTTAAAAGAAATTTTTTTTCTTCTTATAACTGAAACTGACCTTTGATCTGAAGTAAGGCAATATTTTATAGCAACACGCATAACGTCCATTTGCCATAACGTTTTATTTGTAATAAAACAGTTTGTTTGTCTCTTCTGAGGATTTATATCTTTTTTTTTTCTTTTCTTTGGTGTCTGCGAATTGTTTTCAGTCAAGGTCTTGAACTAAATTAACTTTTGCCACTGGGAGATTTAAGAGCGTCTTAAATCAGGCCAATCGGGCAATAACGCCGTATTGGCCTCAAACTCATTCTTATTCTTCTTTGAGTTTCTTCTTCCCCATTGGCGCATCCTTTGGCTACGCTCTTGAAAACTGTTAATTAAAACCAAGCGAATCAGCGCATTAAAAGGGAGATAAACCGTATGTAAAAAACTATATTTCTTTTTTTAAAACGCTGCTGTTTTTTTGTTTATCCATTTTAAACCTCTCTCGACTTGAATGCCCGACATTCCTTCAATCGCTTGGGGGGTTGTTCTTGTTTTTTGTCCCGTGGGGGCTTTTTTTGTACTGTTTTTGTTAGTCTGTTGTTATTCATTCTTTCCGCGTGCTTGTTTCACTCTTTCCTTATTCTCGTGACCCATTTAGTTCTATGCTTGTAAGTTTTTTCATTTTGGGGGGGTTTCAACGCGATCATTTTTTCTTTCCCTCCTTTTTTTTGGAAAAAGGAAAACTATCAGGATGCAGGAGAATTTAAATTCAAAAAATTTTATTTCCAAATTCAAGATTTCCGTCAGGTGGCAAGCTCTTTTGAAAAATCCGAAGCGATTAGCAAAAACGGAAATCACCGGTTGGCAGAATTTAAGAACGCCATCATTCCTAAAAATTTTCCTTCGGCTCCAACAATAAAATTATTTTAATCTAAATTTCAATTCTAAAATAAAAGTCTTTTTCCGGACTTCTTTCTTTCCCAACTAATTTAACAATTCTTTCCATCTACTTTAGCACCTAATCAAATTACTTAGCGGTCACCAAACCATATAACACGTAATAATGAACCCACCACGTATTTCTCATTACAATAATATCACTGTTAAAAAAAATCGATGAAAGGGATTTCATTCCCTTCCAACCTTGAATCAGTGAAACTCTAATAAAAACCTACATGAAAAGTGAAAGATCCCGCCGAGTGACTGATAGTTATATCATTTAAAATACACCTTTAAGCTTATCAACATCTCGACCTCACAGCTTCGATTTCGGCCCATACCGCGCATGTTAATGTCATTCTTTCACATCGCGCCGTTTTAATCCCCCCAGCAACATCACCTTCGAGTAATTAACAAACACGTAAAAAGGTTTTAAAATAAAAAGAAAATTTCCAATTCCGCGAAATAGGTCATACACATGATTAAACAACACGCAAATAAAAAACATTAAAAATTAAATTAATCAATAAAACCCCGCGGGGGTTTGAAATAATTTTCCCGGAAAAACCCCCTAAGCGGAAAACTAGAATCCTTTTTGTCATTTTACAAAAGAAAATTCCCTTAATTAAAATGTAATGTAAATCAAAATTACGGTACAAGAAACATTTCCACGAATCGGTCAAAGTGAGAATCTTATCAACTCCAAGTCGAATTTTGCGGATGGAAGGGAAATTTCCGGTTCGTAAACATTATTTTCCCCGCGAAAATGCGCTTGCCGTTTTCCATCCAAAACTAGCGGGAAAGGAGTTGGAGGGAAATTAAACGGATAAAATTGTTGGAAGTTTGACGGTGGGCGATGATAAAGTCCCAAGACGAAGATGAGGAAACCGGGTAAAGAGAGAGAAGAGGAAAAAGTTAGAACTCATCAGTTCTGGTTTTTAAAGTTAAAACTTGAGCAATGGACCGTTTAATACAAATATTAACTTACGGAATTGGATGTTGATTTTAGAAATAGTCTCCGGGATTTTTTTTTTCTCTTTGCGTTGCGGTATGCGGTACAGGGTGAAAATTATTTTTTTTAAATTAAGAAGGAAGGAATGAAAAATTTTTAAAGACGGCTTGCTGCAGAAATATTTAAGAAATGTTAATGAAAAGGATTAAAGTGTAATGTACATATACTTTATGGCTAATAATTCAAAGAGTTTGTCATGTTGATGGATTTCAAACAGTCTCTTAAAAGCATTGTTGTGTAAAGGAATTGTCATCTTTTTTCACTAATTAATTACATAAGGATTAAATACTAAACAAAGGGATTTAATTTGTAAGGGTGTATTGAAAAGAAAAATGGCTTTTTATCGGGTTTTTTGTCATTCGATTCTTAAAATGTCAAAAGGTTTTTACCGGTTGTTTGGGGTCGAATATGTCGCAGGATTAGGAATCCGAACAAAATCTTGGGGAAAGAGCCTAACCGCCAAGAGCCCCAGCTAACTTCTATTAGGGAGCCAGCCTCGCGGCTCAGTGGATAGAGTGCCGTACTCACACTCGGGAGTTTATGGGTTCGATTCCACTCTACGGATCGGATTTTTTTCGACCGAATTTCACCTCTGGTCAATGTCATCTGCGTCATGTGAACTTAATTCGAGGATTAGGGGATTCCGAAAAAGCAATTAATGTGTGTTGTCGCTCGGTCTCACCCCCCTGCAAGGCAATGACGAACCAGCAGAACAGCCTCTCAACTTAGCCGGCATTAAACTGTAGGTCCCATTTAGCTGTGTCAACTCGAAACATACAAACCAGCTATAGGCAGAGAGGTCGTCTACTCTCAAAAACGACTATGGCACCAAAAGAAGAAGGAGCTATAGGTTTCATCTAGGGTTGTTAAAAAAATGTCAGCTTGCGCAGACGTCAGAAGCTCTGGTTACATGCGAAAATGCGAAGGTCACATCTTAAATGTCGCAAATTTTCCCCATGGCCGCCCTGGTTGACATTGTTTACACAAAAGGTAAACAAAAGACACAGTTGCCATCTTAGAATTTTTTCCCCAATATGATCTGTCGGTTCTTCCCGTGGACTCTTCATATAATTTAGCAGATTCAATTTTTTTTGCCCGAAATTTTACACAAAGCGGAATCGGCGAAGTTTTTACAGAAAAATGCAACAACTTTCTGAAATTTCAGTTTTCAAATAAAAAAATTATTCACCCGCATTCTAAAAAGACAAAGCTCCTATGGAATAGTCAGTAGTTCACCTCGTTTTCTTAGAGTGCGAGCAATTTTTTTAAAGTCCATGAAAACAGCTCTTATGGAATTCTGTAGTTGCCTTAGACAGAGCGCCCTCTGGAAAAGCCACTCCGGGCCTGCCCAGTTGTCATCAGTGTGTGGTCCAGAGTGAGAACCCCTATTAGTAACCACTCTTAGGTTCAAGGTAAGATTTTGTACAAGAGGATTCCTCTCATCTTCGAGCCAGTCCGCACCTAAAAGACGAACTAGAAGAACCGAAAATCCTTATGTCGCAGCAGAATATCGCAAAGATACCGCTGATGCTTTATTCACGATTCGGATCCCAATCTTAGCCGTGTAAATAATTCAGTCAACGTCTAAGCTACTTAGCTCAGCTTGAAATTAGAAAAAGCTTAGCGCAGTAACCGATTTTCTCCCAAAAATTACAGTTCACGCTTCAGCCACATCCAAATTTTTAATTTGCGGATAAAATCGCTTGCATACAATCAGCCAAAGGCTCGCGTCATCAATCGCGCATTTCAAACTGCGCACAGCACACCTATTTTACTATAACATGTATAATCGTGAGGACGTCCCATTCATTAATCAAACCACACTTTACATTCATTCATGAAACACAAAATTCTAAACGCACGACGAAACGACGAGCATTGCGCATAATTAGAAAGGGAAGCGCATTGCCTCCGAGGCACAATACACAGACAACTATCACCTACTAATTCCTGAATAATACCAACAACAACACGACGCTATTAATCAAATATTTAGCTTCACGAAAAAAAAAAATAAACAGCGTCACGCTTTTCAACGTTTTTTTTACACTTTCCACTTCAAAGAGAGAAGGAAAAAACTAAGCTGTCGAAAAGAACATAGCATCTTGCTGTTAGCATCCCAAGGGGGGTCGCAGGATACATTGAGCTTAACTCATTTCCAGAGACATTAATATCGTCAGACCTCAAGACATAAGAATTGTACGCGCGGTATATAAATGAGCGTAACTTCTTCTAAGGGCTTCTGTCCCATCGGAGCTTTCGTTTAATGTGTTGACGTTTTTATTGAAAAAAATTTTTTATTGTCTTCCTTCTGTTGGGTGATTAATTTCCTTCGGCAACAAACTGCTAGCCCATAAAAAAAATTTCAATTTTCCTTTTATATATTTTTTTAATTCCCACCTGGGTTTTTATCTATTAATTGCTTTTCTGATGTTTCTTTTAAGGTCACTCGATTTGTAAAATTCAAGTAGTCAAAAAGGTATAATAAGAAGCCAGGTAGAAAAAAAAAGGGGGATAACTCAGGTGAGAGACAATAAATTAATATAACTTCAAGGGAAATTTATTCGGAGAGAAGCTAAGAATCGGAAATGTGTCAATAAATATTTCTTTTTATCTCGAATGAAACATCGCTACCTCTAATGTTAAGGATAAGAGGAAGAAAAAAAAAACTTTAACGTTTCTGATGTCGGACAGGTGGCCCCGTGGTAGAAGACGAGGGTCTTATACGACTTGTATTGATCCAGGGCATGCGCCCCCGCTCTCTCATCCCTCACCCTCGTCATAGGAGCCCTGCAGCGAGCGCCCTTTTCAGTACCGGAACTCAATTTTTTTCCCCGAAAAAAAAAATAAACCCTGCTCATTATCTCGGAAGTAAAATACATTAACGCCCAGACCTGATGGTTTCCTTTGTCTCTTATTTTTCCAATTTTGTCATTCTTTAACCTTTTCCATTTTTTTCAGAGGAAAAAAAAACCTTTTATTAGAAAATTAAATTGGTTTAATAAAGCCCTTTGAAACAAAACATCTCGGTTATTACGGTTTTCATTTTTTCGCGGTCATCACGGATCCACGCATAAACCGGATATGGAGCGGGATTGCCGACGCCACCGCTGTAGCCACCGTCATCTGTTTTTCAAATCCTCTCTATTCTACGTTATTTTTCCTTTTGAAAGCAGTGACGTACTGGATATGGAAATGCGTTGAAGCAAAAGAATGAACTCTTCCGGCTTAGGTCAGGCTTTGGAATGGTTTTAGGCGTCTAGCTATCTTATTGTGTCCTCATAGCAGGTCCTGCATGGTCGCGGCTTCGCCGATCAATTTCCGCCATTCAGACCTATCCTGGTCGGCCGCCCTCCAGTCCGCCGACCCCACACGACCTGCATCCCGTGCGACTGTATCCTCCCACCTCAGCTGCGGCCTTCCCAATGGCCTAGGGCTCGTTGGACGTCCATCCAGCACCTTCCTGATAGTCCTCGATGGCGGCGCGAGTGCTACATGTCCCTCCCACAGTAGCCTTAGTGATTTTATCACGCTTGTAATAAAAGGCTGGTCGGTGAGCCTCCGGATCTCTTCATTTGTCTCAACTCGCACGCGTCCGGTAATAGGATCTACATTGGGTCCTAGAATCCTCCTCTGCGCCTTATTCTCGGACCGTTAAAGTCCAGGTCTCGCAACCGGGGCGCAGGACGGAGTTGTAAATAATTAATTTAAAACGGCCGGATAGGGACGTGCTGCAGAAGAGATGGCCAAGAACTTAAAGGCAACGGTTTCCACTCCGGATCCTCGCATTGACCTGGTATCATTGTCACTACTGCCAACCACTGCTCTCCTTAGGGCCCCTAGCAACCCTTACAGAACTTCTATTTCTTCTTTAGGTCCACACAAGCCTAAAAATTATTGTCATGGACCGAGTGTTGCCTTTTAACCAGCCTAGCAACTAATCCTAACTCATTTCCAAGCTTCAACTCTACAACTCTAAGGCTTCGCCACTGACTAAATCCCCCAATCGAATCCCTTCAAAATACCGCAAAACCTAAAATTAAATGATGCCAGCCTAAAAGAGAACAAAAAGCCCGTCTCAATCCTTACTAAAGGTAGTGGAGTGATTCTCACATATGAACGAGAAAAGAAACCCTCATGCTGGCAAATAATAGAGGACATGAACCATGTCTGTTATATTCGCATTAAACTCCATAGCTTGACTCCATGGATTTCCCCATTTTATATTCTCCTCGTTCTATTGTTGAATAAAAAAAAAAATTATATATAAAAACTACGGGGAATTTCATAAACGCATTGATGAGCCCCGATTGATTTCAATGGTAAAAGTGATTAGATCCGATAGATACAATATTTATAATGATAATAGTTGAAGAATTTAAGCCTGGCGGTGATTAATCATTTATTGTCATTATAAAGTGTCAAGTAAAAAGTATGGTGGGATTATTGCCGTTGTCTTGCAAGCTTTTGTACTGACACGTGAAGCTTCCTTAGTCATTTTTCATAAAATTTAAAAGGATCCTCTTCCGATATTACATTCATGTAATTAAGATGTTAGTTCATTAGGTTATTAAAGTTTCAAATTTCGAAGTTTTGAATATAATGCTGGCACGTGCCCTAACGCGTCACTGAACATGTATTAAATAACGACTTGGGTTGGACAGAAAATGAGATTGTGGCTTTTAGTTTTCATGCAATGCAGTTCTTGCAATCGAACCGATTTTTGTGACTAAATCGATTAGGGGAAGAAAAAATAAGTTTAAGCCGCCTTTAAACTCTTAATCCATGAGGTTTTCTCTTTGCCGATTTAGCCCTACGCTCCTGCTGGCACCGCAAACTTTGAGATACAGAGAAACAATTACTCATCGGTGACATTTCTGGGGCAACTCAGGGCTACACGCGTTCCAATCATTCCGTCTTCAAAAACTCAAAACGACTACACACCCCTAACGACTATAAACAAAACGCGACATATATCCAAACCCCATCATCGCCCTAATCACCCGCAACCTTTCATTTTTACAAAAATATCGGCATCTAAACAAACGACATAATTTGATTTTTTTCCGAAGGCTAATGACAGGGCACAATGAAAATATTATTCTACTTTCGTATTTAATGGGAAATCATGTCATTTCATTTGAAGCAATAAAAAGCACGCACGCATTAAAAAAAGAAATAAAAGTATTTCAATGATTAATAGCTTTAACTGTCCAACCAAGAAAACAAATTGCGGACTTTATTCGTAATAAATCCAACCGAAATTCGCCAGACACGTCTTATGAACGCTAAAAACGTCATGTGAATAAAGTAATCAACCTGAAAACCTCCGTCTGGAATGAATTATCTATATTTTTTCTGCGTATTACACGCAGTGCTTTCCCTTTCTCTCATCCTTTTTTTTTCTTTTTTTAAAACATGAATTACGGCACCTTTCTACCCGGTAAAAATTATAAAAGACCATAAAAATCTTAAGTAGTAAGATTTAATCGGCAGCTACTTGAGCTGCATTTTTCTCCGTTCATTGTTTTATAAAATTCATAAGTTAAGTACGCTTTTAATCTTGATAGGTTTTCTTCGATGGCCATTGTAATATTAATATAAATTGAATTAAATCAAGATAGGTATAGAAGTTTTATTAATAAATGTTCAATAACTTTGATATTGAATGAAACCCGGGGAGATGTTATCCTTTAGATTAAGTTTTTTAATGGTGCCGTCCGGTGAGACTTTAAAAAAAAATATCACTTTAGCCAACCGGTTTATAGTTTCCTATTATGAGTGTTAAAAAATGTTATACTAGTTCGTTTGGCTACTTTTTTTTAAAAAATGTTTTACCAATGAGATTAAGCTCGAGGAAGGTGACTTTGCGAAGTTGAGAGGAAGCTTCTTGTAGAATTAAAATCTTACCCTCAAACCAAGAGTGGCCACCAGCAGGGGCTCTTAGTAAGTATGAGGACGTCTGGGCTATAAACGGGCCAGGCCAGGGATGGCTCTTCCAGAGGCAGAGAGCCTGCTCAATTAACTGCTTTTTGATTGGGTGTGACCAAACGTAAGTTAAGTGCGGAGCAGCAGAAGACGTCTGACGTCATTACCTATTTGATTGAAACAAATTTTTTTATTTTAAAAAAAATTACAAAAATTTTGGGCAAAAAATTAAATTTGCTGAATTCAATTTCAGTCATCAGAGAAAAAAGGACTCTTTCATTCGAGGGTTGTACCAGGATTTTCCAAGGTGGGTCAATCCGTGCCTAAAACGGGCACACCTTAGCCACACGTTAATTATCTTCTTTCGACCTATCCACCACTGACCGTCTTGGGGTTGAGGCTCACCGACCAGCCTTTTATTACAAGTGTGATAAAATCACGAAGGCTACGGTGGGAGGGACTTGTAGCACGCGCGCCGCCGACGAGGACTATCAGGAAGGTGCTAGATGGTCGTCCAACGAGCCCTAGGCTATTGGGAAGGCCGCGGCTGAGGTGGGAGGATATAGTCGCACTAAATGCAGGTCGTGTGGGGGCGCCGGACTGGAGGGCGGCGGCCCAGGATAGGTCTGAACGACGGAAACTCTGTGATGCGGCAATAAGGCTCCAAGCCTTGTAACGCCGGATAAATAAGTAAGTACAGTACTACTAAACGCATGTCTTTCTCAACCCTTACAAGCCTGTTCTCGCGGGCAGAGGTCCCTCAGCATCGTGTTAGCTTTTTTTATTAGTTCATTGTAAGTGTTGCTCACCCGTGGAAGGAGGAAACAGACGAAAACTTCCATATTCTGTGGAAGAATACCGTCGATGACGGCAATCTTCTCTTCTTCTATCGCGACCCCACCACTTATTTCCCAATCACCGTGTCCATGCTTATGAGCTCCTGCTTTTTCTTGGTGCGCAAAGGCTTCAGTAACTTGCCCAATATCTTCTTTAGCTTATTTTCCCCCAAATTTCACTTCTACTACCTCTAATTTCCGCCTCGAATCTTTAACGCTTTGCTTGTCACTTTGAATGAAAATACCAAAACCCCAACGCTCATGTAGGTGAAAGCGGAAGGATGTATGTTGACGTCACGATGACGTAATTACCGCCTTGTTGATTAAGTTTTGTAGTCAATTAACTAAAATTCAAAGGAATATTTCAAGACTAGATTAATTCAACTCCAAAACTATACAATCTTCAAAATTCAGCGAATCGTTTAGCTAAATCAATACTTACTACAAATATTTTTTCCGATCCCTAGAATTTATCAAATATTTTACGAAAATTTCGATTAAGGAACGGATCCTGAGGTCAAACCTCAAAAAAAATACTAGCGGTTAAAATTTTTAGCATTCGCCATATCTTTTGCGCGCTTCGCTATTCGTTTTCTGAATTGATTAAAAAATTCTTGAGTTTAACTATGCCGGAAATATTTCTTTTTTCCTTCTTTTCCATCCTTCGGGTTTATATTAAATAGTTTATCGTATTCATTAAACTGGACTTTTTAATATGAGAATGATGTCTCGAGTGGCATTTCCTTCACTATATTTGGAATGTGTGAGTAATTTTTAAATAAAACAATCAAAATGATAATCGAGTTTGTTTTGGCTAAACTCAATATTTACTGAAAAACAATTTTCTTCAGGGAACGCGTCATGCACGTATGAAAAAAAAGACCATGGAATTCCCATCCCGGAAACGCAAGTTGAAAAATAAAAAACACAAAATCGAGAAAAACTTTTCCCAGAATTTTTTTTCCGGGATAAATTTTTTGCTGAAAAAAAAAAACTGTCATAAAACTTAAAAGGTTTGATCCGGAATTTGTAAAGAGGAAAAAAAGTAAAAAATCAAAATGAAAATTCTTAAAATGAAATAAGTATGACGTTTTAAAAGACACAGGAATAAGCCAACTATTTTACTTCTCGGTGAAGGGTAAGAAGAAGAAAAGGCAAAAAAAAAGCGTTTTATTCTTAAAACGTTTCAGACGTGGAGTTGAGGCGGAAGGAAAGAAAAAAATGTTTTTAAATTTGCTTAAGTGTTCCTAGTTTTAGTATCGGGTCTCAAGGGGTGAGAGAATACTTCCGGGCGTACTTTCGCCCACATTAAACTCGACTAGTGCGTTGGTGGTGAAAAAGCAAAGACGACAAAAAAATTTTTCCTGGTGGAATCTCAACGAAAATTGCATGGGGGGTATTTGCATTGATATTAACGTATTCACCCGTTTTAATAATCCATCGGGTCTGTATGGTAAACAGTTTGCTTGAAATAGAATATTTAATAAGCACGTTTCCTTAAGCGATTTTCCCTATTAGGAGATTATTGCTAACAATGCTGAGAATTATGCAGGATATTAAATCATAACATCTTACACGGACTGTGTACGGTGTGTGGGGGATTTTGATGAGGTACGAAACGTAAATTGGCGTTTGAATGGAAATTAGGTGAATGGGTAATGCGAGATTCAGTATGGTAGCAAAGAATCGTTAAAGGAGGAATTCATTTCATTGAGTTTTTCACCAATTAGAGGTCAGCGTCTATTAGAAATATTGATTACGAAAGCAGGGTCGTTGCCAAATTCACCAAAACAGCAAAATTTTAAAATCAATCTTGCTGCAACATTGCGTTAACTCCTTACTTACTCATTCCGCTGGTACTACAGGGCCTGAAGACCTACTGCCGCCTCCACTGACCCGACCCCCAGGGAAAAGGGCATCCTGCTGTATGTTATCAACCCACCTTATCCTGGGCCTGCCCTGTAAACACCGACCAGCAACCTAGCAGTACTGGGCAAACATGTCCTGCCCACCGCAGTCTCCTAGACTTTATCACACTGCATCAACATAGCCGTAAATTTACAGTCGATTTTCCTTCTACCTTTTTGTATCCAGCTTCATGAAGACCCAAAAGTCTCATTCAAGCTACTATTGCCGGTTCACTTCCCACGAGAATCCCCTGAAATATTTCTCATCTCAATCCTCCCACATACTCCTCAACCGCTTCGCACTTTTACAGACAAACCCATTCAAAATCCGCAATACATAACCTCACTCAGACTAAAAATTGAACGAACCATGACCTATAAATCTTCCATTAGCTCTCCCCCGACCAATACCCCATTTAACGAAAAATTATTAATCATAGCAATGCTGCGAGTCTCACAAAGCAGTTTTCATTATTTTCCTCTCTAATATACTAAAAGTTAACCAACCATAGACTGAATAGATCAGTCAGCTATACAATTTCATCGCTAAAATTCTTTGTAACCGCAATTTTTTTTCCCACAACACAGTAAAAAAAAAAATTAATAAACAGCAAATCAAAATCAATCTGAAAATCTTTCATCCGTTCCTCTTTTTCTTTTTCTATCTGTCAATCATAAAAAAAAACAAAAAAATTTCCAAAGCTTTCTGGGTTTATCTGTATCAATACCTTCTTTAAATATTTTTTTACACGGGATAACGGAAAACCGCAAAACCGGCCATTAATCCGAAATTGATCATATCTTTAATCCCGAAAAAATCAGGATATCGAAAAAGCTGACGGATGGAAAAAAATACGATTTTAAATAAAATAGAAGATTTAAACGTTTCGATGTCCTTTTTTTTTTTTTGTTATATTCTTTTCGAATTAAATATTCTCTTTTAGGAAAGAAAAAAGAAGAGCCAGCTGTGAGCTCATCTCAAATGCTCTCAACGTTTGTGAAAGATGAGGAAAGTAATTCGATCAATATCGTTACGGTATGTCAACTCTGATTCGTTTTTTGTACAATTCCGTAGTTAGAGGGACGCAGAGGCGTCGTTAGATTCTTGATTTTGGTCTTGTTCTCCTCAACCAGAAATACCTAGAGACCCTAAATTAAAAGCGACTGGCGGCAAAAATCGAATGCCATATTAAGTATCATGGTGACTTCCACAAGAAGAGTATTCGGCAGCCATGAAAGTGAACTTGCCCATCCAGATTCATGAAAGCACGAACTTTGAACGATGTCCTCGAATATTCAAAATTCAAACTTTCTCCTACCACTTTTATCTTCTCCCACTTTCTCGTTTCTAAATTAGCACCCCACCTCTAAATATCGGCCAGGGCAAATCCACTAAAAACCTGAATAATGAAAAGACTCTAATGCAGGGAAAACGTTTCCGTGGGTGGAGAAATCGTATTAATTTTTCATTATATTATGAAGAGCCGATATAGAGAATAAAAGGATCTTTTCAAGTTTGTAGGTGATATAGTTTTACGAGGAACAATTTCCCGACGAAGTTTCAGCATGTAAATGGCCCGCCGCGGATCTCTCTTAGGTAATTTTATCAAGTAGAGCTTCAAGACTACGAAGAACTTTTTATTTTTTATATTAAACGACACACAACGCTTCTTCAAACTTTCCTACACAAAAAAATGATATTCTTAATCTCAATTAAGCCGCACGGTAGAAATAATAGGTGCAAACGGTACGGTTTATAATTACATTATTAAATGTGATTTATAAAACCCCTGAGGGCAGACAGCCGAACAGAGAACATCATGGCAACTAAATCCGAAAGCCTCTTTTAGATGAAAGGCCCTTGTCATTTATACAAGATTAATCAAAATAATAGCAGTCGGACTTTAATGAGAATAAGGTATAGTTAATCGAATGTAACTTCAACCTTAGGCACCTGTCCGGGGAATATTTTTTTTTTTTGTGTACAGGTGAAAACATGGTTTATTGCCACGGACGATGACACACAAAAAAAAAGGTTCCTACGAGGTAACCGATCACATGCAACTGGATTTCATTAAGAAATGATTTACCCGTCACAGAGAATAAGACGTTAAGCTCGGGGCTGTATAGGTATTCTGTTTAAAGAATAGAACTCACGGTTGTCAAGGTAAAATGGTTAGACATGACCATGGTAATTTGTTAACTAAATTTCTACGACTATCCTCACTTGTAAATAAAATGAACTGTGACTGATCATTTATCTGAGTAATGAACACGCGTACCTGAACTTTTTTTATTTAGGTTTTTTTTTTTTTATTTGGACAATGAGAATCTTGTAATGTCATTATAATATTTATAGGAACGTTAACGTTTTTTATTTGATTATCAAGCATAACGTCATAATTTGTGAGGGTGGGATATCGGAATAAATAATTAAGATACCATAAAAATCATCGGATATCTTTTTTCCTTGGCGTGAAGAGGAACATTGTTCTAAGGGTGTGGTGGGTTTTTTTTTTTTACATATAGATTTTAATCGGAGAAGTTTCACATTTGATATTCAAATTAACAAAACCGAATTAGGAATGATATTTACATATGCGAGGAATATTTTGAATTGATCGTAATCAGAAAATAAAGATAGCATGCTATCTTTATTGTGCCCAAGATGTATTTATGGTATATTTTCTTTACATTTCTGTTATACTTAAAATATACCTTAAAGTATATTTTAAATATAACATATTTTTCCACTCTCTATTAGGCTCCCTATTTAATTCTGTGGAGAAAAATGCATTTTTCTCCACAGAATTAAATAGGGAGCCTAATAGAGAGTGGACAATTTGATGAGTCGTCTGCTACACACGGGGCTGCCATGTTCTCGAATTAGCATCCGCCATGAGCCTTTCGATCAGAGACTTACCTGAAAAAAGAAAAAAATAGATTAATTAATTATAGAAATTCGTTCCTTAAGATTATAAACAAGAGCTTAAGAGTTCTATGCCAAACCAAAATTTTCTATCATTTTATCTCTTTAAAAATTTTCATTTCTTCTGCAATAGATCATTTTTACAGATGACTAAATTCTCATTTCCTGTCGTTCTTTTCCCGAAATCGAAAATGATAATTTTAAATCGGCAATAAAACAAAAAACGGATGAAACAACCAAAGACAAAACTGATAGTTATATATTTTCCGGAGAAGAAAACAAGGAAATGAAAAAAAGGGGGGAGAAAAGCAAAAAAAATATATAAAACAAAGAAATTATATAGTACATCGCACGTTAGCTTCCAGAAAACTTTATTACGTAACTACTTTCACGGCTACGGCTTTTTATTGTTTCGGATGAAATGTATATATTTTTTGATCCAGGACAATAACATCCATTTTACAATTTCGGATTTTCCCCTCCTCTTTTTATTATTTTCCACGATTTCGCATTCTTTTTTTTTCCCATAGCAAATACGGTTCTCGATTTTAATGCTTTCCGGTTTTTCGCTGACCCTTTTTTTCCTAAAAACAAAAAATCTTTTTCCCCGTTTTGTTTACCGGGGGGAAAAAAATAAGCTTCCCACTTAATATAAAGCTTCAAATTCAAACGATATCTTTTTTTATCAGACTTTTCCTTGGGTGCAAATCTTACTGTAATTCTGTAATGGTTTCTCTTAATTAAGACTTGTAGAAAGTTTAGGTTAACTTTTCTGATCACCTAGGGCACACAATTCCCTTAAAGTTTGGACAGCTCCAAGCTGGAAGCTACTGCTAATAGGAAACCCTTTCATTATGTAAACTTGAACAATGGAAACCAATATTGTGTTTCGATTCCATTAACCGGTTTTCTAAGTTTCCATTTCTATAAATCCCCCCTTCTTTAACGGGTTAAATAGGGGGGAAATAAATTGGATCTTGGGGGTTTTAAATTAGAAAATAATCAAAAAAGTTTTAGGTGGTAGAAACTAAGGTACCGATCCTATGAATTCCCATATTAAGGTGTGTACTTAATAAAAGAATAAGAGAACACAACAGTAACGGGTTTTATTATTTATAAAAAAAAAAAAACAGAGGTTTTGTGGTTTAATGACTATTAACCTCTGCTTAGCATATATCTCATTAAATTTTATAATGTAAGCGATAATTCTTGAAATATTATCTTATTTTAATACTTTGAGGTGTCTGAGGCGATATTTTAGTCACTCATCCTCATCGATTGAATTTATATTCATTTATCACGTCCTATTATCTAAGTAATCAATTATTGGGTTTAACATAACAAGCTTGGAAGGGATTCGAGCTTGAGGAACTGATGTTTTTTTAGGATGCTTTGGCACTATTTCGTCTTCTTCTGGTGTAACTACAGCAGAGATGGGCGATCAGAAAAGCAATTGGTGCCCAAAACTGAAACGCAACAGGATTTTTTTTTTTGAAGATTAAAACAGCGTAATTTTTGCATTCGCATCCGTAATCCAGAGATGCTCTTGCGAATGCGATCAAATGAAGAAGTCAGGAGGCTCACTGGTCAGCCGTTGATCACAGGAGTGATCATCTCGCCGACGGAAGAGGTTCTTGAGGTCCCTGTTTTTACTTAAACTACTTTCACTATTGTAGACAGGGGGACTTTGTGCCACCTTCTATAAAACTTTAAGCACCCAAACACGTGGCAAACACGGCAGTGGCGTAGTAATGGTACGGGTTGCCCCACTTGCAGAATCCGTACTCGAGGTTTTTTCCTTAATTTGTCTCAGCTGTTTATCTATTACTTTCCTACTCGCCACCCCTGGGCCCTCCCGCGACTGCGGGGCCAGCGGGGGTGGTTGCTACGCCATTAAAAGCCCCCCCCCCATTAATGCAATACAATATTCCTTTACATGAGTCAACCAGAGACCCACCTTCATTTATAACACTTTATCCTTCTCAAACATGGGAAAACAATATCCTTGGAGTTATTTAAAACCAAAGATCCTCATTTTCTAACCTGACCCCTTTACCGAACTCAATACTCTTATAATAAAAGGAAATATCCATAACCCCCTGCAAAATATTCATACACCTGCAATATTTACCCAAAACAACAATACTCCTTATATAAAAAATTCAAATCCAAAAAAATCTTCCACATTCGATTTTTATAACTTTCAACGGGGTAATCCTAATACACTCAACGTTTTTTTCAAAGAAAAGCTGAACGAACGAACGGGAGGGGGAGAAAAAGGAATTTTTAAAAATGTCACAAAAGCTCTTGTGTGGATGAAAAAGAGTCTAACAAAACCTTCGAACATGATAAAACCGCGGACAAAAAAGCGCTTTTTCATATATGACAGAGCAGACGATTAAATGAAGCATCAAAAATAACGGACGGAAATATCGCTAGCTCGTGCGTGATGACAGATCGTATATATATCTAGTAGCGGATCCCCCGAAGTGGGTGTTCCCCAACTTGACGTTTTCTGGATGTATCATATAAAAAAAACATAACGCGAGAGTTTTGCATGACCATAAGGTTCGCATTCACCGAAATATAGCGCAAGGGATGAAATGAAATTTGATATTTCATTAATACCACCGGAAATATTTCGACAACATGTGTGATTTTAGTGAATGATGGGTTGAAGGAGAGGGATGACTTTCTTTTCTCGAAAAAAAAAATATAAAGAGGGGAGAAAATGCAGAGTAATTTGGAATATTTTTTTTTCCTGTAGTGGGCGGAAAACCGCATGCATAAAACATTCACGGTGGATTCTTTCTATTTATCACTCGGGAAAAAAACCAGAGACATTTTTTTTTTTAAAAGGGGAAACTCTTTTAATTCGGATTCTTAGATACAGTGGATGTAGGTGGTGTCGGTGGTCGCCCACAGTTGCGTGATTGTTCGTTTTAGTTGGGAGAGTCGTAAAAAAAAAGAAGAAAGGTTTAATACTCAACGTTTTTCGCTATTTTAGCTCAAAGGTAAAAGTAATAAAGTCTCTTGCCCTTTTAGTCCTTATTTTTATTATTATATTAAATCAGAGTTGGGGGAATTATCTATATGCCAACCGCGTGTTTCAGGTTTATGTTCCTGTTGAAGACGTATTAGGGAAAAGAAGATGTATAATAAAATGAGGGCGAGTTTTTATTGCTGATTGTCCGGAGATTTTTTCAAGCACGAAAAAGTTTTTCTGTCTTTGGCTTTCAGGACCGAAGTCATCTGAGGGGAGTTCTTTCTGGTCATCTTTAACTTCAGCACTTCAAACTCAGGCTCCTTTAAGACTTTCATGTCAACAGCTTCTGCTGAGAGACCAAAATCTTGATGCGCACTGCTAACTGAGATTATGGCTGTTGCATCTCCTCACGAGTGTGCAATTTTGAACACTCTGAAGTTTAAAACAAAAATGCAGTTATCAAAGGAAATTTTTCTCAACTGGCGCCCCACGTGTGTCTAAAATGTAATTATCAACAGAAATCCTATCAAAGTCCACAACTTTTCACCAATTAAAATCCAAACTCAAATTTTTTCTCATGACGATCACATCACTCGAACTTTCGAATAAAGACCTTAATCCCTTTCACATTTCAATTTGTTCATCTTTGGGGATATGAGGTCGTTAAACACGTTGCCCTATATGAAGTCTAAAGAGTTAATTGAAGGTGCTTGTACCATGTGGGCGTTAAGATAATAAGTGAACAGACGATTCATAATGAGAGAATGACATCGCAAGCCTACATAATTTTTTATATTTTAAAAAAAAAAATTCCCCCAAAAAATTCTTAATTAAATCACAATAAAGATTTTTTTCATTATTTTACTCTTCCGTCTCTTTTTAATAACTCAATGAAAAATCCCAGTTATTTTTATCCGAGAAGATTCCATGGTAACCATTTCAAAAATAACTTAGACGCCACTTTTTTTTTTTTGGAAAAAAAAAAGATTCCATCGTACGTTTCTTTTTTTTTCGTAGCATGCCCTTTGAAGATGAAGGCGAAAAAGAAAAAAAATTATAAATTTTTGAACTTTAGTTTTTGATTAGAGGGTTCCAAGACGTGGAAAGAGCTTTCTCAGACTGTTTTCCATATTTCTAAATTCCGAAGTTGAGGAAAAAGATAAGACCTTAAAACATTTGATCCTTGCAGAAACTTTTTCTAATCCCTTTTTCCTTCTTCTCTCCTTTTTACCCATCCTTATACTTTCACCTTTTGAATACAAAAATTTTCAACCATTTTTCTTCTCATTTAATAACATCCCGTCGTGAAAATTCTTTAAGCTATTCTCTTTTCTCGATTCATTTATTAGATTATCCAGCTTTTTATATATAAAAAAAAGGATGATTTTTTTTTTTGTAAAATAAAAATTACCACTTATAGGCTTTTTTTTATAAAGCTAGAAGATTCATAAGCAGAGCTTATTTCCCTGAATTATTAAAAACGTTTATGATTCCATATGTAAAATGTAATGAAACTCTCGCTCGTAACTTTAAATTTTACGAAGAGACATGTTTATTCTTTTTACGACAAGCTCAAGCACTTACACCCTCGTAAAGGTCACACGGATTTGTTTTTGTTTAAATTTTGAAAATGCGTGATCGCGTGCCATAAAATTTTTTTTTTAAAAAAAAGGGGGTTTCTCGCCCTTGGGGCAATCAGGCTGCGAGTTTAAAATTCTGTAGCAATCTTTTGTGGTGCAAATCTGGTGACCATAATCGCTGAAAACTCAAATGAAGACTTTTGCAGATCTATCTAGGACTTTCCAGGCTACTACAAAATCAAGTAAAAAGAATTGGGCACTTTAGGCCCGAACAAAGACCTGCAAGGCTACTTGAGACTTAAGTTAAGACCGTGACGTTCACCACGGACCCAAGCTCAGACCTTCAGGGTAACTTTAAATCCAATTCAAAGCTCCAGAAGCTTCTAAATCCACAATAAAACCAAAATAAGACCTTCAGGGCCAATCTAAAACAACCAGGGCCATATAAGGCCCAACTCAAAGCATCAAAGGCCACTCGTGATCCAATCTGATAGCTTCAGGGCCTCAAGAGAACCAAATTAAGACCTTTAGAACCACTAAATTCCGGATCTAAAACCTTCAAAGCCACTTGAGGCCCGATCTAAGACCTTCAGAGCCACTACAGACCCGATCTAGCACCTTCACGGCCACCGGAGACCCAATTAAAGACCTTCAGAGCCACTTGAGACCCGACTAAAGACCCAGTGAAAAATTTTTATATCTTTTAGTATTTTTATATCATTTGAATATGAAAAAAAGATAGAAATTTTCGACTATCTTTTTTTCATACGAATATGAACTTCATTTTATACGAATCTGAACTTTATTTTATACAAATCTGAACTTTATTTCATACGACACGAAATGATATAAATATTAAGACATCATTAAATAATAATTGATTTGTATTGAAATGATGATTTCAATATTCAATTAATTTCGTTTTCGTATAAAAACAAGATAGTCGAAAATTTATATCCCTTTTTCATATTCAAATGATATAAGAATGTATAAGAAAAGGTATAAAAATTTTTCACTGGGGACCTTCAGAGCCACTTGAGACCCGATCAAAGATCTTCAGAGCCACTTGAGACCCGATCAAAGACCTTCAGAGCCACTTGAGACCCAATCAAAGACCTTCAGAGCCACTTGAGACCAGATAAAAGACCTTCAGAACCACTAGAGACCCGATCAAAGACCTTCAGAGCCACTTGAGACCCGATCAAGGACCTTTAGAGCCACTAGAGGCTCAATCTAGCACCTTCAGAAACACAAAGATCTGATCTAAGACCTTCAAAGGCCACCAAGATCCAATCAAAGACCTTCAGAGCCACTAGAGACCCGATCTAAGGCTTTCAGTCACTTAAAAAGCAATCGGTTACCTCTTAAGTCATTTGAAACCCTAAACTAAGACCTGTAGGGCCACTAAAAGTCTCAACTGCCATCGCTATGAAAGGTCTTCAGAATCAAAATGCGTCTCACTCTTTTACGACCCCTTCTCACACTTTTTCTGGCCACAAAGCTGCAACGACACATTTTTCGATAACCATCAACTTAATCGTGAATATAAAAAAATCATTCTGTGCCAAAATGATTTCCTTAATTGAATTTCTCGGAAGGCAAATGCGATATCATATCAAAACAAGCTATCTAAATCGGTATGTAATAATCATTTTCGCCTGTCATACAGGATCACGATTTCATAACAACTAAATACCTCTGCGCAATCATTAACCTAATTTAAAAGCGATCACGAGAAGATTACACTTAAAAAAAAAAAAAAAAGATCTTGGCAGATGAACGGGTTAACGTCTTTTCTTCCGCTCTTTATTAATCGATTAATTACTTAATTAAGCGTAAAATTGAAGTGAAAACATTGTATAAAGGGTGTCGTTTTTAAAAGGGTTTTTGTTTTCTTTATTATCATAATCTAAGGACTTGCCTTTGAACTTTGGGAAAAGCTTAAATCTGGAGAGGCAATTAAGGGTTAGATTGTAAATACTAAGAGTCTAAAACTGGATGCTGAGATAAGATGCGATGAAAGGAAATTTAAGAAGCCAAGACTTCCTTGAAATTTTTCTCTAAGGAAGAAGGGAAAGGGTGTCTTGAGTAGCGGACGTAGAGTTGAGAGCGTCCTCAAAAGTACGGACCGATCGAAGACCTTTCAAACTCAAACACTATATTCCAGGATGTGGAAGTGTTTCTTGAAGCAATCAACACTAAAATATGTTTTGTAAAATAAATAACTCAAAAAATGTTAAGGTTTCTCTGATCGAAAATAATTTTTCCCAGTTGAAGTTCCTTCTGCACTGTCCTCTTTTCTCAAAAATCTTTAACCTTCGCTTCATATCCTTTGACTTAAGGGTCGTTTCCTGAAAACTAATGCCACCTCCCCTGAGAAAACAGGGTTCCATTTTTCCACCGACAACATCCCTTCGTTTAATATTTTAAAATGATAAATGCGAGATTTCCATTACAACAACAGCAACCCGCCACTCTCCCCCCGAAAAAAAAAAAAAAAACACCAGGCGACGAGATCATGAAGCTTTATAAAACCCTCGAGGATAATAATATCCACCAAAACCTTTTATGTAATTTACAGTTGATCCCTTCACAATTATAACATCATTGATCATAAACATATTCTCTCATTTTTTTTTTTTATAACCATATAATAATCATTGATTAAGATGTTTCGAAGATGAAGAGTTAAAAAAAAAGTAATACAAGTGGATGATCTTGCCCATATGGCTAAGAGTTGAACAAACAAAAGTCGTTGGGAAGTTTTCTTTTTTTTAACAAAAGACTAGTGAATTCGGTTTTATAAACGTCAGGTTTTTGAGAAGGGTGTTCCATGTGGGATACTCTTCGCCCACATTGCACCGTCTTAGAGGAGTAAATGATTATGGTAATAAATCTTAAAAAATAAAATAATAATATTTTTTAAAGCCTGAATTTTATACAATACGTATTTTGATATAATTTATGCAGTCGATATTTTATTAAAAGAATAAGCGAATGTGCAGTGGAATTTTAGGACCACAAACCTACAGGTTGGGGAGGCTCTTAACTCAAATGGTAATTGCCCATGAATATGGCCAACTTCCCATGCCAGTGTGCCACTGGTGTTAACTAGCATGGTGTAGATACCAGTGCAATAACCGCCAGTGCATTGGCAGTAGTCACTAATCGTCACTAAAGCATTGGCAATGGCCACTAATGCAACTAGAGCATTGGCAAGGGCCAATAATGGCAACTAAAGCATTGACAGTAGCCACTGATGGCAACTAGAGCATTGGTAATGACTACTAATGGCCACTAGAGCATTGGTAATAACTACTAATGGCCACTAGAGCATTGGTAATGACTACTAATGGCCACTAGAGCATTGGTAATGACTACTAATGGCAACTAGAGCACTGGAAATGACTACTAATGGCAACTAGAGCATTGGTAATGACTACTAATGGCAACTAGAGCACTGGAAATGGCCACTAGAGCATTGATAATGACTACTAATGGCAACTAGAGAATTGGTAATGACCACTAATGGCCACTAGAGCATTGGTAATGACCACTAATGGCCACTAGAGCATTGGTAATGACTACTAATGGCAACTAGAGCATTGATAATGACCACTAATGGCCACTAGAGCATTGGTAATGACCACTAATGGCCACTGGAGCATTGGTAATGACCACTAATGGCCACTAGAGCATTGGTAATGACCACTAATGGCCACTAGAGCATTCGTAATGACCACTAATGGCCACTCGAGCATTCGTAATGACCACTAATGGCCACTAGAGCATTGGTAATGACCACTAATGGCAACTAGGGCATTGGCAATGGCAACTATAGCAATGACAAGGGCCACTAATGGCAACTAGAGCATTGGTAATGGCCATTAGTGCATTGGCAATGGCAACTAATGGCAACTGAAGCATTGGGATTTAGTGTAAATGCATGACAGTAAAAGCTTAGCAATTTCTTTAATAACGAAATTGTTTTTCATGTGCCCTGTCCATCAAAATGTACAATCTACCGCTTTCTGGGCCAAAGTGTTTTCATGGGCGAGGCTGGCTTTTTACTACAACCACCTCAAAAATAACAATCCCTGCCTAACTTTTTTCCACTGCTACAAAACTCGCTCTCACCCGTTTAAAAAATTTTAATCAGGGAAATAGCAGGTGGAAATACAAAGTTCCGTCCTTGCTAAAAAGGGTAAATCCTTGTTTCATAACGTCAAAGAAATCCGAATTGAAAACCTGAAGCAGTGACCCGAGGAAACCTCCTCCTCCTCCCCTTCCATCGTTTTTTGAAGTACTGGAAAAAAGGGATACAGCCGGTATACAATCAACAAGCTGAAAGGTGGAAATGAAAATCCTAGAGGATGTGGAAAACGCATTAATCAAAGAGTAGCCCAAAGTCCACATGTAACTCCTTCAGCGAATAAATATTTAACTGAAATTGTTAAAGGGTTAATCCGCGAGGCAATATGACAGGTTTTCGGGGTTTCCTTTTTTCTTTGCAGTCAAATAAAAAAGCGAGCTAATAAAATAGAGGAGAGAAGTTGCTGGAATTTAATATGAAATGGGATATATAAGTTCGGTAGAAAAGGCCATTATGAAACCACACTACCTTGTAGGATATATCGTACTACGAGCTAAAAACGTGGAGTGAGCTCCAAGCTTTATTGGATTCTGTCCTCTAATAGTTCAACGTCATGCCGCTGACATTCTTCCTTCCTTTTCCTCTCCCATTTTTAGAATTTCCTTAGAGGATAACAAGGCTCAGGACGGGTATTTTCTTAAAATGGATACTAGATGGGATTTTCTCAAACATCCTGTATTGTTATTATATCACAAAAAGAGGATAGAGTTTTAAACATAAATAACATATAAGGACTGTCTGGGAAGGTAAAATTCGCTAATAAAATATCTACATAATGGGAGCACTTTAAATTCGTTGTATAACATGTTTAAAGTTTGTAATATCGACAAAATTAAAAGCACTTTATTCTATTATGGAGAAGCTTTTTAATATTTACTTTAAAACTGTCGGAAATAGGGATCTTGCAAAATAGTGAATCAAGGAATTAAAACAAAAGCTTGTGTTTGAAGAGCTGCTTTGATTATTTATGAATTAGGTGAGGTCCAAAAGTGTTCGAATAATGAAAACTGAAGTTTTCGAACATAACGAGCGTTCGGCAGTTAGTGTCTGAAGTTTTTTGGCACATACTGTGGGTCGTTTTGGATTTGGCTCAATCTGGACACGGTTTACGCCTAATTGGTCGTCGGCTCTTTTTTCTCTGGATTGGCGAAGATCCCCTTTTGTAGTCGAGAGTTTGCTACAGCTTTGGTCTCTAAGGAGCCTAATGGAGGTAGACACTTGAATGAATCAACTGGAAACTACCATGTTCTCGAGCTGGGAAGTCGCCATGATCTCGAAATTCAAGTTGTCATTACAAAACAAACATGGCGACTCTATTTTTGAGATCATGGCGGCCTCAAAGACCTTAATAATAGACCAAACGCTCTACGGAGGTCTTGAAGCCAAAACAAATCGAGTGAGTGTCTAGATTTCCTTTCAGAAAGAATCATTTCTGACAAAGGAAACTTTGACAAATACAGGTTAGGGGCCGTTCAAGTATTACGTAAGCATATTAGGGGGGGGAGGGGGTCAAAATTCACCAAAATCATGCTTACGTAATACTTGAACGGCCCCTTAGGTTAGGCTAGGTCACTAATGGCAACTAGAGCATTGGCAATGGCCACTATAGCAATGGCAGGGGTCACTAATGGCAACTAGAGCATTGGTATTGGCAATTAGTGCATTGGCAATGGCCACTAATGGCAACTAGAGCATTGGCAATGGCCACTATAGCAATGGCAGGGGTCACTAATGGCAACTAGAGCATTGGTAATGGCAATTAGTGCATTGGCAATGGCCACTAATGCAACTAGAGCATTGGCAAGGGCCACTAATGGCAACTAAAGCATTGACAGTAGCCACTGATGGCAACTAGAGCATTAGTAATGACCACTAGAGCATTAGTAATAACTTCTAATGGCCACTAAAGAATTGGTGATGACCGCTAATGGCCACTAGAGCATTGGTAATAACCAGTAGTGGCAACTAGAGCATTTGTAATGACTACTAATGGCAACTAGAGCATTGGAAATGGCCACTAGTGGCCACTAGAGCATTAGTAATGACCACTAGTGGCCACTAGAGCATTGGTAATGACCACTAATACGTGTACTGTGCTAACTGAACGGAATTCCAGACACTCAGTTGATTTGTTTTGGCTTCAGCGCTAAGCACGGGAGTGTTCGGTCTATTTATTAAGGTCTTTGGGCGGCCTCCCACTTCAAAAGGCGTCAAACTTAGCCCTGTGGGGACTGGGCTGAGCCCATCACAGCTGCCTCAGGCAGCTGATGGCTGCCAAACTCCTAAGGCCTCCAAAACTGCTCTGGGGAGCTCGACGCAATGATCTTAAAAACTAACGAACACTCCCTTCACTTTTCCAGGTAGCCAACCAGAAAAAATAAAAAAAAATTTTCATCTAACTTAGATCTTGTTTCGAGAAATCTTATTACGACTCCTAAATTAAATCTTTTTTCTCCTTAAATAAGGGGGAATGATTGCTTAACGCGCAAACGGCTTTATTAATCCGATTTACAAAGTAATGTAAATAAGATGTAATTAAATTTGTCCTCTTAAAATCCTTCTTATTTTTTTCTGTAATATAAAATTTGCATTTCCCTTAAGGTTTTTTTTTTATTATTATGTAATACAAGAAAATGAATTAGTGTATTTTCAATTTAAACAAGATGTTTTCTAAGAATGATTGTGTATACATATACGTTTCAGCTTCTCCATCCATTAAACAAAGTTAATGAATCCCATATTGAAATGAAAATATAAAAGAATGCGACCCGCATTTAAAAATTTAAATAATAAGATCAAGTTTTTATGCGACATTATTTACGGGAGTAAGGAATTAATCGGAGACTGATTTTGAGTTTTTTATTAAAACGTTCAAGCGCCTTCCAGCGGAAATCGTTTTTTTTAATGACGTATTAACACGGGCGTTGTGTGTATAAAAAAAAAATATAAAAGGAGTAGTCGCAACTTTTTCTTAAAACCTTTCAATTAAATCGGTTGGCTGGAATGCATTAATTAATAAGTTGAGTAATTATAATGATCTGGAAAGAATGACGTGTGGTTTGATTATTTATGCGGTTTAATGTCTTTGTCTTGATATCGGACATCGGCCGAGGTTTTGGTTTCTTCGAAGAGACTTTGAGCCCAAAAAAGGTTAAATTGAAAACTGTGCAACTTCATTACGAACTCGAATCCCTTTGGCAGAGGCGGCTAGTAAACAAGATTCCTCGTAAATCTTATCGATGTTCGAGCAACAAAAAAATACAGATATTAGTCAAGCTACTTTATTACTCCTGCCACGAACTATTAACCTTCTACTTTGTTTCTCGTATTAATTTTTCGATAAGGAAAGTGCCTGATTTATATTTAAACCGAAACAAATAAATAAAATTCAGTTAAGTTTACTTTTTCAATTTTCCGGTTCGCATGTAGAGACATCGCCAGACAACACCATTAAACATTGCGTAAAAGTTGTAGAAATGTCAGGGAAACCCAAGGATGTCTGTCATAAAATAATATAAAATCCATTTTCTTTTTTTCGAAAAATAAGGAGTTTTTTATTTCCCCGCTGTCTTATTTTTTTTATATTCTTTCTCAATTTTTAGAAATCAGTGCTTGAAAATGGAATTGTGGACAGCAACGAAAAAATTCTCGGCTGCTGGTTTTTTTTTTTTCAAAAACCATGATGTAATTTTTTCCTACCTAAATTAACCCATTTTCCGAGAAGCCATTTGAATTCATCAGATGGCTGGCTCCCGGGTTTCCCCCCCGACACGGTTTATCGTCTTGCACATCTTTCGTCGGTTTTAAACCGCAGACGAAATATATGAAAACCCCAGGTTCGGGGTTCTGTCAAACTCTGTGCAAAACTTTCTTGTGAAACATTTCCGGATGTTAATATTAAACAGTAATGATTTCGAGTTTACTGCTGACGTTTCGAGATTCATATTTCGAAATTTAATAATACGAAATCGAATGTAATAAATTTGCTAGACGAATTTCTGGTCGATACAACACGGAAATTCAACTCGCTTTGTTATTTATTTTTAGCCGGGCAAAAAAAAAAAATTTTCTTAATAGCCGTATCATAATTGTCAATAAAGAGAGAAATAAAATACAAGGATACTTAAGTTAAACATGTTAATGATTAGTGTTATGAAAATATCATATTATGTACTTTTTATCAAAGTCGAATGTCTTTAAAAGAGGAGACACAACCCACACCACACCCATATTCAACAAATTAACAACATCACAAAAAAAATAAAAATTTTTTTTAGGCTTTAAATTAACGTGAGAATCATGTCTCCTGTCTCAGGCGACTAAATTTAGTTCACTGATTAATTTTACGTCCCTTTAAATTTTACATAAAGTTGAAAATAGTTTTTTTTTTTTGTAGAGGAAGAGGTCGATATGGGAGTCTCGTTAGTTCGAAATGAATGATAATTTTCTTTCCTGGATTTATAATTGTTTGATGGAAATATTTTTTTATTGTTACTTCGTTTGTTATTGCGTTGCCATTTACGGTCATGATGCATAAATGGCGACTGTTTTGATGTGTTTTGTAATGTCGGGGAATGATAAAGGTGTTTTGTTGATCGTCAGTTAAACCATAAATGCTTAATTGTTTGGGAATCATTAGTGAGACATCATCCTGACTTAGGTAAAAAGTTGTCCGGTGGATTTGTTAACTTGTTCTAAAGAGGAATGAGGGGAGGGAGAGTTGTAAAATTCCCGGGAATTTATTTTCAGGGGAATATTTTCGCTTATATTCCCCGAAATATTCCCCAAGTCCGGGAATTTTGAAAATTTGCTTAAGAAATACTATTTGTAGAAAAAAATTGCTTTGTTAGTGAAATACTCGCACTAAAAAGAAATCTATTAGAAGGCCTTAATTGCTAAAAATCCTAATTAAAGTAAGAAATTTTATAATATTTGACAAAATCTAGTTTCAGCTTGGACATTTTAGTGGGCGGTTTTCGAGTAAAAAGACATTTCCATAAGTTAAACATAGGCTTAATATATTCCCGATTACGATCAGGGGAATATTCCCATAAATTCCCGGGAATTAATATTTTCTCCCGGGGAATATTCCCATAAATTCCCGGGAAATAATATTTTCTCCCGGGGAATATTCCCATAAATTCCCGGGAATTAATATTTTCTCCCGGGGAATATTCCCATAAATTTCCGGGAATTAATATTTTCTCCCGGGGAATATTCCCATAAATTCCCGGAAATTAATATTTTCTCCCGGAGAATATTCCCATAAATTCCCGGGAAATAATATTTTCTCCCGGGGAATATTCCCATAAATTCCCGGGAATTAATATTTTCTCCCGGGGAATATTCCCATAAATTCCCGGGAATTAATTTTTTCTTCCCGGGGAATATTCCCGTCTTACACTGACCACTCTTCACCATTCTGCAATAATTTCGTTATCAAAAAAGTGCAACAGCCTTAAAGCCATCCTCTCATAACTGTTATTAATAAAAAATCGAACCGCAATTATTATTAAGACCGTTTAAACGTAGTATGTGTTTACTTTCTTCATAAAAAAAAAAACAAAAACACCCGTAGCATAATAGCAATTATGACCCTATAATCCGGAGCAACGAGAATAAATCATTATGTAAAGCAATTTTTTAAAGGTATCGATTTTTTTGCGCACGTAGCCAACTCGTAAAAAAAAAAGAAGTCTTCTTTCTCGCATTCTCTTTCCCTTGTTAATTTTTATATCTCATCTTTCAGTCGTAAAATTTTAAATTTATGCTCAAATATTTATTAATTTTGATTCTTAGCTTAGGATATCATAAATTTTAATCAGCTAAGAAGATATTTAAACTAAGTTTTTTTTTTGTAGCTCAATAAGTGGACGTTAAAAAGTTAATTAAATATTCTTGTTAATAGTTTTTGTTTTTTCAGTGTGAAAAAAAGCGCTTTTTTTTAACATGAGGTTAGTTTAAAGCTGCTCGCACTTAAAATCGTAATTTTAGTTCATTAGCTCCCAGCCAGTGGCGGATTCATTGGTTTAGTCGGTCAAAAGTTTAAAAAACGATTTGCTAAAGGCTTCTCCACCCATCAGCTACTCATTCTCCAGCATCAATATGGCAAATTGGCCCCTGGCCCATAAAAATTTTTTTTTCAATACTCGTCCAATTAAATGATGCAATCAATCTTGAAATATTTAGACCTACACCTAGTTCACTATATAAAAATTTTAAGATAACTTATTTAGGAAGTTTTTTATCAGTTTCCTGACCTACTCCTCGGAGTTCTTATTTATGAAATGATTCATGGCAAACCCCTTTTCCACTTAGGCTTCCTTTTTTACCTGCAAAAAAAGCAACCTTTCTTCATTTATTGAAATCTTTTTTTATGGTTTCATCCTTTCCAGGGCAAGTTATTTAAAAACTTACTCGAGCTACTTTAAAACTTTTTTTTTCTCTCAACAATTTACTGAAAAAATAAAGTAAAAAGAAAAGTCTTCAGGGCATGCAAATTAGTTTCGTTATATACGGTATTATCAGTCAGATCCAAAAAAAAAAAAAAAAGAAGTTTCTTAACAACTTCATGGATGAAAAAAAGATAAAAGGGGAGAAAACGCTTCCGAAAAAAAAAACGTATACACAAGTTTATTTTATTTTCTCGAGCCCTTAATTCCTGACTTTTTAATTTTTTAAAAGATGAAGTTAGCAGCTATAGAGGAGAAAATTTCCCCAATCGATCGATAAAAATTATTCAAGGTATTGAAAGGTCATGGATCCGGGTTTGGCTACCGTTGAAAAGCTCAAACTGGGAAACCTATTGAATCGATTAATATGCAAACAACTTTCTCGGGAAGCGTGATATCCATTTCAAAATGAGCTTTGAGGGTTTATGACAACCGACTCCCCCTTCATTTTCATTCAAATTTTATAATTTGCTTGCAATTCTCGATCCTTCGTCCAGCGTTGTACCTTTTCTTCGGCATCATCAGGGGCCCTTTTGGGTAAAAAGGGAAATTTCCCAACTTGAAAACCGACAGTAAAAAATCGAAGCAGGATTCGTTTTAAGGGCAAACCAAGCAAATTTGTGGTGCTTCCAAGAAACTAAAACAAACGATATCACTGTGTTCGCTTTTTCCGATAAAAATTGCAGCTGAAGGAAAAACAAAGCCTTGGTTCAATTAAAAAAGATAATCCTCTCTACTGACGTTTTAATCAAAAAACTTTAAAAAAAAAGGAGCTCAGCTGAAAAATGGTCTTTTTAATTCAAAGGGGTTTGTTTTTAAATCAATTTTTTTTTAAAAAAGCGGTTTCCTTTTTAATGGAACGTGAAGCTCTTTTTGTTATGTCTTCCTCCCACGTAGCTTTCTTTACAAATATTTAAAACGTTTAATCTCTAGACACTTATATCTTATCAAATTTTAATCCTATAAATCATGAAAGTTCAAACTATGTTTTTCTTCAAGACCAATCGATTCCTTATGGAATCGACAGAAGTGTAGAAATCTGCGGAAAATAGTTTCATTTTATGTTTTCCAACGAATTCCATCCCGGTGTCAACTATCGGACATAATTTTTTTTATTTTTCTAAAATTAAATAATTATTACGAGTGTGGAATTGATATTTAAATTTTTAAGCTTAAAACGGACCAAAATATGGACAATATATATACTGGGTGATGGAATTTGATCTGAGGAATCGATCATGACTAGCTAGAACGCTCAGTTTTTCCATTCGAAAAAAATAAGATTGAAAAACTGATTTTAGCAAACAGCCTTAGTCAAAAATCTATCATTTTTAGTAAAATATTTTTCCCCCTATACATTCTAGCATTTTAACAGATGTGATTTGATGAAAAGAATCAGCCTGGAATTCATGGGAAAAATAATATTTCACTAAAATGGATTTTTGACTAAGGATGTTTGCTAAAACAGTTTTTCAACCGTATCTTTTTCAAATTGAAAAATTGAGTGTTCTAGCAAGTCACGATCGATTCCTCAGATCAAATTACACCACTCAGTATAAATATTGTCTATATTTGGGCCCATCTTAAGCTTAAAAATTCAAAAATATAAATTTTTCCCAATCAAAAATCCAAAATTTTGATTTTCTAAGTTTTATTATTCACTATTTGATTAGGGATGGACAGCAAGACAATAAATAGCAAGAATTTCTCGAATCTTGTCTCGAAAAATGGTTGAGCAACCCTCTCAAAATTTTCCTGCTCCCTATGGCGCCCAAGATAGGGCAAATTTATTCTTCGGTTTTACCCAAAATCAAATCCTCAGCAGCACTAGCTACGCTCCATGATTTCAAACCAAAAACTGAGATGCTCGTCCTATGCTTCACACAAACTACAAAGCTTGTTAATTAAACAAATGATGTGCCTCATTATGCTCGCAAAAAAAAAATCGATAAGCATACAATGGTAGTGCACACGATTCGCCATATGAAAAAAAAAAGCAAACCATGTTAACTTGACAGGATTCTTAAATGAAAAAACACAACGATGGAATAAATCACATTAAGTAATGACTTAGCGCTGGAATGACTGCAGTAAACCTTGCACGGTAAATATTTTAAAAATTTTATTAACTTAAAACAGTTTTATGGCATGGTTTCTGCAAATTTCATTCAATTTATTCCTTGAGGTTGAAAATCACGTTCTCACTCGGTTTAAAAAATGTAAGCTCGACTTTGTTGGCAGAGGCTGCAGCCCTCGATTAATGGCCAATCTTGACCGGAATTTTTTCGATAAGCCCAATCCGTGCGCCTGACCCAAAAACATTCTCCAAGCTTCCCGAAATCGACGAAACGAACCTCCTCACACAAATCGAGAACGATGAATGCTATAATTAGAAAAACATGATAGTCTCATACGAGCTCGAGGAATAAATTAAAATTACCGCGTGTGAAATTAAACTTGATTTCAGCTAGATGATCCATATACACAATTTTAAATCGGGTTAATTTTCTCCTGAGAAGAAAATGGAAAAACCTCACGCAAAACACGATAATACGCAGTTCGTCAAAGTCAAACAGCGGCCTGCGTTGCATTTATCACTTTGCGTTAAAAGGGGCTCAGGGTAAAATAAAGGGTGGAAAATATTTATCCGATGATGGATGAGCCGAGAAGAGGCTGCAGGATTTCGCAATTACTATCTTCGCTTTATTACGAAACCGTCTCCATTAACGTAATAGGAGAACAAGGGAAATAATGAAACAAGAAGATTATATTTGCAATAGCAGAAATAAAAATTGATTGGTGCCTGAACTCTCATGGAGCCGATGAAGACTACATGTGCCACAATTTGGGCACTAAAAAGAGAATTCTTGAAAGCTAGAATCTGGGAAAATTTTTGACATTGCTAAAAAGCTTTTCAAAATAATATGAAACTTTTTAGAGAAGAAAGAAATGCACGACAGGTTATGGGCCCAGAAACCAAAAACAAGATATTCTTCTTAGTTTCCCTGAAATGGTTTGTTAAGTGTTTGGCCTAGGCCCGGCTTGAGGAGATTCTATTCTGCCTTTTTTCTATATTTTCATCGCCGGCTATTTTCGCAAAAAAAAAGCGGGGCACGGTTTGTTACGATTGCCGTTTTAAATCATCCCCGGTTGATTAGTTGTGATTAATTACAGCCGAACAAAAAAAAATTAAATTATGTCGTGGCTAGTGAGTGTCCATTAATTTCATCGATAATCCCCAACTGATTTGGATTCATTCCAGAGTTATTGAATCAGTTGTCAATTACAAACATTGCTAATTGCTTCATTCACAATTTTCAAAGACACGAACTCGAGCGGGGGAGGAGCATTAACATGTAATCTTGTTAAATATTTTTATTTATATCGATCGATTTTTTAATCCGTTAAAAAAAAAACCTGAAGAAGATTCGGGAAATTATATACGGGAGGTAAAGAGCGTGCCGCATAAATACGAGATTGATTTTTAATAAATAGGATGAGAGAGGATTTTTGAATGTATCATGCTTGCAATATTCCATTTTTCGTGGCTTTTTAGCTTGTGAATTTGTATTAAAGGATTTTATGTGGTTTATGTGAAACAAATTTACATTTTGGGAGGAGTGGGAATATTTTTTTCTTTTTTTTGGTTTATGTTAATGCGGTAGCGATAAAATGGAAAAAATAGGGGATCGATTATGGGAGTAAATGAGCTAGTAAAAGCTCGTAGATATCGATTTTTGTGTTTATTAAATTTTTTTTTGAGAGAGTGTGGTTTTAGCGATATAGCAGAAAAATTTATGGGAGAGTTTTTTGCAGCAGGAGAGGAGGCAATGCCTTGGCTGAGCTTTTAGACTCTTGCTTAACTTCCTAGGAAGAAATAAAATTGCTTACTGACTTAAATCAGACCCCTGCGCCGGTCAAATTTTGACGCCGGCGGCTATTTTTCGCTTGCCAAAGTTGTTGGCGGCTGGCTGGCTAGCTTGATTTTATATTTTTTTACTGGCGGCGCCGGTGGCATTTTTTAAATGCTTGGGTATATGTTGCGGGGACCCAAGTACAGGCTGCTGCAGGCCATCATGCAGGGCAATGTCGAGAGTAAAAGAAGACTTGATCATGAGAATCTCTCCTGGTTGCGGAATATCCGGAATTGGACCGAGTTATTCCCCATGGCCGCCGATCGTAAAAGATTCAAGGAGCTCGTGTGTGAACAGGCACCAAAAGAGAGAGAGAATTTTATCAAACCTTATTTCCTTACACGGAGAAAAAACTTCGGTGCTGATAACTAAAATTGTTCAGTTGTCCTGGAGCTCAACCGAAAATTCAGTAGCGACTAGCCAAAAATTAGTAGTGCTTACCAAAAATCAGTATTGCTTACCAAAATTTAGTTGTCGCTACTGATATTTTTGGTTGAGCTCCAGGACAACTGAACGACTTTAGTTATCAGCACCGAAGATTTTTCTCCGTGTAAAAAAAAATTAGAGCTGGCTGGCGAATTGGCTGAAATCCTACCCAAAACTTTCGCGTCTGCCCTGGAAGTTCTCTAGGACCAGAAAAATGTAAATCTAGAATTGAAAAGTGACTAGACAAGCAATGAACCGTCAGTTCTTTGCCGCCAGAACTGGATGTACGTGTCGCAAACATGTCAGACTGGCTAGATCGCTGTGGAACGCACCTTTTTTTCCCGCTGTATTCTTCTTAGCATGCCTTTCAGCGACGGGGATTAGCGATTATCTTGGTCGAAAAGCGGAAGTCGGAAACCGAAGCCGTAGCAGAACAGACTATCTTATTTTGAGTATTTAATTTTATTTTAATTTGCTCTTTAAATCCAGCCAATTTTTGGCGGCGGCGGGGCTAATAAAACAAAAAGATCAGCCGGCGGCGGCGGCGAGGCGGAAGCATTTAACTTAAATCTTATTAAAAAAATTCCAGAATTTCCTGTTGGTGCCTCAAGAGAGCACAGAAGACTTCTGGTCATCTTGGCCCACCAACCGGCACCGCCAATCATTTTATTATTAATATCCAACCGAATCATGTTAAAAATTCCACACAAAAACTCCATAAATCCTCCGCCTATACATTTCGCATTTCTCTCTTTAAAAAAAAAACCCCCGGCTTGCGGCATTTGTGGCGCGAAATATCAATATTGAAAAATGTTTTATTGTGGCATTAAAGCCCGACTTATTATCATAAGTGGTTGTTAAATGAGAAGATTTCGAAAAGATGCCGCAATTTATCAACAAAAAAAAAGCGCCATCCTACATTTTTTTCCTCTTGTTCTTCGATCCGGTCTTTTTTAAATAGCCATTTAATACCTTTTCTTTCTATTAACATAAACATCGATCAAATCTAGATCCCGATCGCTTCCGGGGAAATCTATTCGATTTTTTTTTTTTGGTGTTTTGTTTTATATTAAACGGACACGGGAAAATGAGAAGCGGGAAGCATAACATTTTCGAATTTAGAAAATGTTATATGGGTTAGGAATATATGTGTGCACATTTATGATGTCTCGATTTCATCAATCTTCATGTTGATATATGTTGTTACCACATTTGTTCCATCTCGCCCGTCTCGTCCCGTCAGATTAATGTTATAAATCATATTTTTTTAAAATATTTATGCGGTGCTTTTCACTTGTACCACGGATCATGTATTTCTGGCTTTTTTTTTGCGAAAATTGATGATGGCGTTTAGCGTTTTGCGTTGTCGAGCAGGAAGGGGATGGCGGATGGTTTTGGGGATGAGTTTAGCAGAAACTGCCTAGCCGTTTGAAACATTTAGCAGAAACTCTTCAAGTTTTTCAAGCCCTCAAAAAAATTGCTCTTCTGACAAAACTCAAAAAATTTTAAATCGTCAAGATTTCTCAAAACTCACAAATATTTAATGTCCAGTCCAATAAATTTTTCCCAAACTTGTTTTATACAAAAGCAAGTCGGGCAGGGCCAAGGCTGAAGCAAATATTAAGATAAGAGGACTGTATTGCTTACAAGAAAAATGTCCCAACCTCCTTGCTTATGGCGCAATCTAAACAACTTCACTCAAGCATTGCCTGCCCATAAAAAAACTTTAAAAAATCTCTTATCTTTCTTTAATCACCAATCCTTCAGTCTAAAACTTAAAATTTTTCACCCAAAAAACCTTTTTTCATTTTTGCACACGCCTCCTAAAAATATTTAAAAAAAAATTCTTCGTTGACAGAAATAACAAACCGTCAAATCCACAAAAACCCATTTAAAAAAATATTCTTTACAGATTATATCGTGAAAGAAAAATGGGTGCAGATTATCATGTTTGCTCTATCGAATTTTCATATATCAAGAAAAAAAATAAAATAGTGACACTGTCAAAAATGCATTCCGAAATTTTTCATATGGATTTTTTTTCCCCCAGCTCTCAAACATTCCTTCAGGGCAAAAGGGCAATTCTGCACATGGGACGTTATAAATTTACCTGAAGTAACAGGTACCAATCGGGTTTTTGTAATAAAAATGTACACCGCTAAAGGTGCTTTGTTTTCTTTCATACAATATTTTTTTCAAGTGCAAAATTATTAATGGGGTTAGTTTTTTGAATTATTTTTTAATGGCCTAAAAAACTGCGAAGACTATGGAAAATAATTCTGACTTGGAAACATCAAGATTTTCAAAAAAAAAAAAATAGTTTAATTCCAATAAACATAAACACAATACTAAATATTTGTTTTAATGATTTTTATCAACTGACAATACAAAATCGACTGTTATTATTTCAGGGAGCAAAATACCTCAAAGCACATGGCCGATTCAATCCACGATAAATCAACGAACCGCAATCTAATTTTTTTCATGTTTAAAAAAAAAAAACTTACCAGCAATGGCCAGAACGAAAAAAATCCATAAATCCATCAAAAATTTAATTTGATAAAAACGCCTCCTCCGTTATACGAAAAAAAAGGCTAAAATTATCAAAAAAATAATTTCCCCTTTTTATGAAATTAATCCGATTTCGGATCCCATCATTTTCATTTCAATTCCCATTTAATGGAAAACCACAAAAAAATAAAAACCCCGAAAACACACTTAACCAAAAAAAAATTAACAAACACTGTTTGTTTTCATTTTAAGAAATCTTCAACTTTCTTTTTAATAATATTTAAGCACCAGTCATAAGGGGGGTAATTTACGCCCCTAAACTGATAAAGTCACATAATGCCGATAAAATTATCCCGTTTTCATTCAATAACATAATTAAATCCCCGGAATTTTTAAACCCGCGATTTTTTTTTTAGTAAATAAATAAATAAATAAATTTTTTTTTACGAGAAGATTCGGTTTTAAAATCCGACCTCGATCATCTCACAAGTCAGCACGACCGCAGCTCGGCGAGTATTGACCGTGTTGCGCGCGCCACCCGATACACTGAATACAACTATCAGCCATCTCTCTTCGCTAGGGACAAATACCTTCATAACAAAACGTTCCATATGCGAAACTTTTTCAAAGTCTCTCGGAAATGGGAATAGCAGCGCATTCTATCGGCGGGGTAAGATTCAATCATCCTATAGGGATTCTTGTTTTTATTTTTTAGATTTTATTCGTTTTTTTTTTTTGCATCTTTAATGGTCTGACTTTCTTGTCCTGAGGGAGACGGTTTGGTCTCTAAAAAAAATTATTGTGGATCAAAAGGTTTTTGACACAAGAATTTTTTTTTAAAAAACCTTGTAAATTCATTTAGTAGTAAAGAAATTGGATTCAAACTCAAGTGACTAAACAAAATTCAATAGAAGTCTCACAAAAAGCTAAATTTTCTTGGGCTTTCTCCCTTCTACCAGTTCTACTAGTGCCTCCAGAAATCCTTATGGGTAAAAAAACGTTTTTCAGGCTCCTACCTCCAATCCACAACAAAATACAGAAAATTCGGGAAAATTCTCCTGCAAATTCCTTTTAAGCTTGAGAAATTTAATGAAAATTGTTTTAAAAATTCAAAAGTTGATAAGAAAATATTCTAAAAATCATTGTTTTGACTAGAGGAAGTTCTGAAAAATTAGACAGATAAGAAACAGTTTTTTGAAAAAGACTGCGTAAAGAAATACTTCCAGAAAAATTTTTTGTCAATGAAGAATTGTGGATAACTTAACATAATTTCAAAAATTAAGAGCTTCTTAACTCTACATTTCACTAATCACAACATTTCCTTGCTCCTTTCTCTATTTCTACAAAAACACAACTTGAGCATTTTGATTTTTACCAAAATTTTCAAATCTGTAGTTTCAAATCATTGAGCTTTTCTTTTTTTGGCACAAGATCTCCAAAAACTGCTCAGCACCTTGGTTGCAGCCTAATGAGCCTGAAAGTTGATCCTGTAGCAATACAAAATTATCCTCGCTCAACTAATTTAAGATGACGACAAAATCTTTTAAAATCCCCAAAACGCTGGAGCTAACATTTCCCCCAAAACAACATTTAGTTGTCCCAACATTATCCCAATCAACTTGCAACATGTAAAAATAAAGCTGCTCTAGGATCAGTTCTAGACGAGAATCCTAAAAGCATCAAGATGGAGATACAATTTTTTATAAAGCCAATGTTAAACAAATGCCTAAACTCAAGGAATACAAACTTAATTTGATTTCTCACCTAGATATTCTCACAGTGCTCTTAACCATATTGTGCTCACCTTTTATGCACAAAAATCAGCTTATGACTATTTACCTATGCTGAAAAAGCCTCTAATGAGAATGCATGCAGATGCAATCATGTGAGGATATGCTTCTTTATGTTAAAACACTTCTAGCTACGATTACTGACTACAACACATTTATAACCTAACTACTACCTGGCAGCTGATAATAAATTCACTAATCCAGTATTTTCTTCGTAGGCATAAAATCAGACAATCTATCAAGAACATTATTTAGCTTACACAACATTACCATCACTATCACATTACATGCAAAATCACAAATCAATATTCTAACCTAAAAAAATATTTCTCACATCAACATTCAAAAAAAAAATCTCCACAACAGCCTGATAATGCGTAACAGGTGCGCTAGTATCAGAAAGATGAAACAACTCCAGGCAGCCAGAAACACCGTTATTAATGTCTCCAAGCACCCAACCCCAAAATCAACATTAATAGTCCACCCACACAGTGAACTTTACACTTAAATCATTCTCGTTTTCATTGTCCTGTAAACACTTTTTTGATTTTTCCATAAAAACATGACACCTGTTAATTAGTATAATTGATATAATACAAATTATATGCATATTTTTATTACACTTGAAAACAGACCACCAATAATAATAACAACAGAATTTTAATTTAGGCCAAGCAAAAGCAATGCTCATCATAATACCAAACCAAAATCGAATGATCGATTGACAAAAATCGTCGTAAAATTTAATCTGACACTATTTAAACCATTTTTATGGTTTTATGAGCCGGTCAACAATGATCTATTGCAGATAATACAAATTTAAAAAACTGGATCCTCCATTTTTTTTCTAATTAATACGGATAAAAATTTGTCAGCATGGCGTGGCACTTTTCTCATCTAAAACCTATTAAAAATAATTCAACACTAGATAAAATTCAACGTTAAAATGCCTAGCTGACATTACTCTAACTATTTTCGCGATTATGAGACGGTCAACAATTATCTGTTGCAAAAAATGCGGATTAAAAAGCAGATGCTTCCATTTTTTTTTAAACAGGGTAGGGATTTCACAGCTAGGCATATTGCTTTTTTTTCTTGTGAAAAAATCCTACTAAAATCTATTGATCAACTAACGAAAATCGTTGTAATCTATTAATATGACATTATTCTAATCATTTTCACGTTTATTTGAGCCGGTAAACAACAACTTGATACAGTAATTATGAATATAAAATGGCGTACCCTCTTGGAAAAAAAGCCCGCCATGACGCCAATTTCCCCTCATTCTGTGCTATTCAAAAAATCATAGTAACGTAATAAATACCTTAAATCTCGATCAAAAAACATGACAGTCCTTCTCCTCAGCATCCTCCAATCCATTTTCACTACAAAACATACACTAAAACTATTTTTTTTCACCAAAAAAGAATAAAACTTCCCACTACATACAATGATCTGCATCGAGAGGATGAAGTTGAGCAGTCACCACCGATTTCATTCATTTTATCCTTTTCAGGGCCTTTTTTTCTGCAGTCACCGCATGAAAACCGTTATTCGACATCAACCATAGTGTTTTCTTACACTATGCGTTGTGTTTCCCGCCATCGGGAGACGATTAGGGAATAGGGTTAGGAATATCTGTTGATCTGCAATTTCGAAACAAGGTCTGAAGTATAATGGCAATGGCAGATTCTGTCATTGGAAAAATGTTTCAAAAAATACAAGCAAGAAAATCAACTCGTCTCAAAGAGGATTCAACAGGTTAGTCATTCGCTTAAAGTTTATACGGTTTATTAAATTTCGTATATTATTGTGCAATCTAATTTTTTTTTGAAAATGTTTTCAGAACAACCTCCATTGAAAAAAATTAAAGTAGATGATACAGAGGAAAAGAAAGTAGTAGAGGAAAATGAAGAAAAGAAGGAAGTTGAAGAAGTAGAAGTAGAAGAAAAAAAATTAAACGGAGAAACGGAAAAAAGTGATGAAGTCAAAAAACCTGAAGTGAAACCAAAAAAGAAAAAAATTGAGATGCTTAATAGATGTAAAGTCTGCAGGCAGGATCTTGATGATCCAGATTTAGTGATGTTTCAGGGTCCTCCAAATGGTGCAATGGAAGAAGAAATTGCTCTGTTTGATCCTAAGCTTTGTTTATTTAATGGCAATGAAGAACATGTAGCTGACGAGGATGTTCGACCTCAAAATAAATTAACTCATTTTAGTGTTTTCGATGAATCAGGACATCTTTGCTTTTTTGATAATGGTTTAATTGAAAAAAATGCATTGTTGTATATATCTGGGTTTATTAAGCCAGTTTATGATGAGAATCCATCACCTGAAGGTAAGGAAATTTTTTTTTGTTGAAATTTATTGATAATTGATGTGTTTTATGTTTGGTTCTAGACGGGGTGCCTGCTCATAAATTAGGACCGATTAATGAATGGTGGATATCAGGGTTTGATGGAGGAGAAAATGGTTTAATCGGCATTTCAAGTCCATATTGTGAATATTATTTAATGGAGCCAAGCCCAGAATATGAGCCATTCATGAGGCTAGTTCGACAGAAGACAATGTTGTCAAAAATAGTGTTCGAATTTTTGTACGATTCTCCAGATCCAACGTATGAGGAATTATTGAATAGGCTGCAGGTATTAAAAATTCTTGTAGAGGGAATTTTTTCTTGTCAGGAAATTTATTTAGAGTGTTGTCTTTTTTTATTTTAGGCAACTCCAGTGCCAAAAAATATGAATCGATTCGACGAAGACACTTTAATGAGGAACGCTCAGTTTATAATTGACCAAGTTTCGAATATGGACGCCGCCGTTCGAAGAGATGGCTCTGCTGATGACGATGAAGATCTATTAATTACTACTCCAGCCATGAGAAGTATTATCAGACTTTCTGGAGCTACGTTTGGCAAAAAGTAATCGATTTTTTTTTTTTTGATTTTTAAGCAAAGAAATTAATTCCAATTTTAAATTTTAGGCGAGGCCCAAGACGAAACATGGGAGCTACAAAAAAACTAGACAAACAAAAATGGACAAAAGCCACAACAACTTACCTCGTCGCCGAAATATTCGAATCGTTCTTCTCGAAACAATTAGATCAAGACGACGAAGAATCTAAAATGCGAACAGAACGACGAAGACGTTGCGGAGTTTGCGAAGCTTGCCAGCAGCCTGATTGCGGAGAATGCGTTCACTGTCGAGATATGGTTAAATTCGGAGGTTCAGGACGAGGGAAACAATGTTGTAAAAACAGGAGATGCCCGTATATCGCCGTTCAAGAAGCGGAAGAATCGGATCCTGAGGATGAAGACGAATATCAAACGATATCAGAGAGAACCGATAAGAAACATGAAAAAATTTTTGATGGTTCCGTTTCAACGAGGAAAAATCCTTATAAATGGGATGGGAAATCTCCTTATGCGGAAGTCAACGGGGAAATCGTGTCTGTTGGGGATTATATTTTTGCGTACGAAGAAGTCCCAAGTCAGCCGATGCATATTGCGCAGGTTGAATATTTTTTTAAAAGGAATCATTTGGATAAAGTTCATTGCAGGCAGTTATGGTAAGGAAGGAGTTAAGCTAGACCGCACAGAAGCCTTTGGCAGTTTAGTTTGGTTGATAACAGGCCTTAGCGAGAAACGAATTAGTTTTTGGAAAAAAATTGTTTTCAAGCTGCCAGAGTTTTTTAGCAGCTCATCAGACTAAAAACTTTTTGGCCATTGTTTTAAATAATTTTTCTTTTTTTTTCATAGTCGAGGTTCCGAAACCGTCCTGGGAGAAATGAGCCACCCTCAAGAATTATTTTTCCTTCAAGAATGCGTCGATTGGCCAATCCACAAAATCGCGATGAAAATCAAAGTTTCAGTTACCAAACATCCTCCCAACTGGCACGAGCTAGGCGGAATAAAAACCGAAAAAGAAGAAACGGATGAAGACGATGGGAAAACATTTTTCGTACAAAAAAGGTTTGAAAATTTATTTTTAGCGATTTTAATTTTCTCGCTTTGTTATAATTTTTTTAACTTTTGTTTTAGATATTGCCAGAAATACGCGAGATTCGAAGATCTTATCGATTACGAAGAAAAGGATATGAACGACGAAAACAAAAGCAAAGGGGAGAATTATTGCCCGACTTGCGAATGGACTGAAAAGGAGCGGAATAAGGAAATACCGACTGTTCGTGGCCAATTGGACGTTATGAATAGTTCAGGACAGAAAATGCGATATCGTTGCGTGGATTGGCTAGGAGAGGAGTATAGAATTGGGTCGTCTGTGTTTTTACAGCCTGATACTTTTACTTTTAAAAGTTTTAATACGGAGAAGGAGAAAGAAAAGCCAAAGGCCAGAACAGATGTAAGATGAGATTTTTTTTTAATTGAAAAAAATTGTTGAAGGAAGGCTGCGCAAGCGCGATAGGCCAGCAGCCTCTTGAAGATCAAGTTGGGTCCATCAAAGGCCACATTGGACCATTAAAGCTATTTAAAATGAGCGGAGTTCGAACTCGTTAGAATTTATCAGAATTTTTTAGTGTTCTAAAACTTGTTTTGAACCTTTTTTTGTTATCGAAGGTTTTTTTTAAATACTTTTTATATTTTACCTTAAAAAATTTGCTTGACAAGAAATTTAAAAAAACGAAAATTTGTTGGCCAAAATTTATTTTAAAAAAGATTTTTGCTTGCAAGATTTTGCGAAAAGCTTTTTTTTGTTAAACAAAACTGCCCTCAGTTTTTTCTAAAACTTCTAAAATGTTTTTTGTTTTTTCTTATTTTTAGATTGATGATGAAACCTACCCTGAGCTCTACAGAAAATCAACTGATAACATAAAAGGATGTAATGAAAAAACTCCCTTGCCCTTCAACGTGGGCTATATTAAAGAAATATACAAAGAGCAAGTTAAAGGACAAGAAGAAATTAAATTAGTTGTTAATAAATTTTATCGACCGGAAAATACTCATCTTGCAAGGACAAAAGCGAATCTTTATCACGATTTGAATCTTGTATACTGGTCTGATGAAGGTAAGAATTTCGTTTTCTTTAATTTTTTAAAAAGTTAAAATATTAATTAATTAATTTTTTTTTTTATTTCAGAGGAAATAGTTTCTTTTGCATATGTTGAAGGAAAATGTATCGTGCGTTACATCGAAGGGCTACAACCTAATTCATGGACAGTCGAAGGCCCAAATAGATTTTATTTTAGAGAAGCATATGATGTTGAAACTGAAAGTTTTATAGAGCCGAAGAGTTATTTGACAACGCTTAAAAAGCCAGAGAAGGTAAATTGAATAAAATTTTAAAATAATAAATTTTTTTTAAAAATTAATTTTTTGTTTTAGGGAAAAGGAAAAGGAAAATTAAAAAAACCAGAATTGAAATCAATCCCAGAGGAGAAAAACGAAGAAGTGGTTTGGCCTGAAGTTACAACTAAATTAAGAATGTTAGATGTTTTTGCCGGATGCGGCGGTTTGTCTGAAGGTTTGCATGAAAGCGGAGTCGCTGAAACTTTATGGGCTGTTGAACAGGATAGTGACGCTGCTAGAGCTTTCAAGCAAAACAATCCTAAAGCTACTGTTTTTACGGAGGATTGTAATGTTTTGCTAAAAGAAGTTATGTCTGTAAGTTGATAATAATGAGCTAACATTTATTTTGCGAATTTGATACTAAAAACGAATTTTTTATTTTAGGGCAAAACTAAAAACGATAAAGGTCAGTTATTGCCACAGAAAGGAGAAGTCGATTTATTATGCGGTGGTCCGCCTTGTCAAGGATTCAGTGGAATGAATCGTTTTAATTCTAGGCAATATTCTCAGTTTAAGGTATGGCTACAATTTTTTTCTAAAAATTTATTTTATAAAATTATTAATTTTAATTTTATTTTCAGAATTCTTTAGTTGTTTCGTTTTTATCCTACTGCGACTACTACCGTCCTAAATATTTTATTCTCGAGAATGTTAGAAATTTCGTAGCTTTTAAAAGATCAATGGTTTTAAAACAAACTTTATATTGCTTGTTATCAATGGGTTATCAATGCACGTTTGGAGTTTTGCAAGCTGGAAATTATGGCGTGCCACAAACTAGAAGGCGATTATTTATTTTAGCAGCGGCTCCTAATATGAAATTACCCGTGTTCCCAGAACCGACTCATGTTTTTAATTTGAAAACGTCTAATTTGCAAGTCATGGTGGATGAAAAACGAGTAAGTAGTGTATAATTTTTTAAAAATAATTTTTTTTTCATATTTATTACTAAAAAAAAATTTTTTTTAGTTTAATAATAACTGCAGATGGACTTCATCAGCCCCCTTACGAACTATAACGGTCAGGGATGCTTTGTCTGATCTTCCTGAAATAGCTAATGGTGCTGATCGAGTTGTTATGAATTATAGTGATGATTGTAAAACACATTTTCAACGATTGGTGAGTAATTTATTTATATTTTACTTAAATTATAGTTAATTTGAAAAAAACACGATTTGCTTTTGTTTTAGATAAGAGGGAATGAGGATCAACCAACATTAAAAGATCATATTTGTAAATATATGAGTCCATTAGTTGAGGCCAGAATTCGACACATTCCAACTGTCAAAGGATCTGATTGGAGAGATTTACCGAATATTGCGTTGACTTTGTCAGATGGAACGACGATTAAGCCCTTGTAAGTTTATTTAAATTTTTTATCCGAAAAAACAACATATTTTTCTGAAGTAGTCCGCTGCAAAATCAATATTCTTCTGTAATTAGTTGAGGTTAAGTCATGACGATTTCCAGATGAAGCCTCTTCAAAAAACCTTAATCCTTCATCTGCGGAAATATAAGTCATATTTCCGCAGGGGGTTGAGGTTAGGGACAACATTGAAGTTTTATAAAGAAAAATTCGTTTCTTTCTTAGAAAATATAATCATCACGATCGTAAAAACGGCAAATCACCGCAAGGACTCCTGAGAGGAGTTTGTTCTTGTGCCTCAGGAAAACGTTGCGACCCATTGGATCGTCAATACAACACATTAATCCCGTGGTGCCTGCCTCACACTGCAAATAGACACAACCATTGGTCTGGTTTGTACGGTCGGCTTGAATGGGACGGTTTTTTCAGCACGACTGTTACAAATCCTGAGCCTATGGGAAAACAGGTAAGAACCCTTAACCTCTTAATTTTTAAGAAATATTTTGTAATTATTTTTTTTTTAATGTCAGGGAAGAGTCTTACACCCGGAACAAAGCAGAGTTGTCAGCGTTCGAGAATGTGCCAGATCTCAGGGCTTCCCTGATACTTATGTCTTTTACGGCCCTATCATTGAAAAACATAGACAAGTTGGTAATGCGGTCCCACCGCCAATGGCCCGTGCTGTAGGATTGGAAATCCGAAAATGTTTGTAATCGAGTACTTTTATTATTTTTTTTATACATTTTAACAATTATTATTCATTTTTAAATATTCGTTCATTTTTTTTTGAAGAAATTCCTTAGCTTTGGAACTTTTAGGTACGAAATAACCTAAACTGGTTAGTAAAAAAAAATTAAAATTTATTTTTCCTAAATCATTCAGAGTACAATCCAACTGATTGATAAGCTTCACTATTCGAATTTTCTACTTTTACATCTTTTTCACTTGGATTATCAAACTGTCTTTTGATTTCATATGACAAAACACTTAAAGCTACACCAGAATTTAAACTTTCAATACCGTTACACAGTGGAATATAAATCCTCTTCCCTTGTTTCTGAATTGCAAGTTCATAAGCACTTAAACTCAACCCGGTGGTCTCACCACCAATAACTAGAACAGTCGACTGATTACACCAATATTTCTGAGAATAATACAAAGCAAGTGGCACATTATCTGATAACATAAATTTTTTCCTAAAAGCTAGTCCTCGTTCTTTGGCTTTTGAATCTTCACTAGATTCATCACCAACTACTTCTTCAGGTGAACCACTATCAGCTAAATACAGACCATAATTTTCAGGTAATAAATTAGGGATTTCCTCCCAAGTTTTAGATTTTAAAATTGGTATTCGAAAATGAGCTCCAGCAGCTGATCGTAATACCTTTGGATCCCATATGTCAACACACCCTTTGGTTAATATTAATTGACTGCAACCAACACTTGCTGCTATTCGGATTATAGATCCCATGTTGCCTGGCTCTCTAACTTGATCACAGACTATTGTCAAAGGAAGTGAATTTGGGCTTAGTTTCATTGACTCGAGATTCGGTAGTTTAAATATAGCTGTAAAAAAATTTTTTATTGTCAAAAATTTTTTTAAATTATTTTTTATTAAGAATACTTACCTATAATTCCTTGTGGTGTTGTTACATCACTCCAAACTCTCATATCCTCATAACAAATCTTATACAACTCAATATTAAGTGGAAGCTTAAAATTTTTTAGATCTTCAGTTCTTGTAAAAAAAAATTTCAAAGGTTCAATTTTTGCAGTTAAAGCATCATATATTAGTCGTTTCCCTTCCAACATAATTTTTTTAAATTTTTCTCTTTCATGATGTGATTTGCATATCGTTACTTCCTTCCTGTAAAAATTAAAGCTGGTTTAATGTTGAAATCATGATTCACTCCATTAAAATTTTCAACTTACCGTAATTCTTTTGTATCTCTTCCTAACACTAAATACTTTAATGTATTGCCTCCTGTTTCTACGATTCCACTTCTTTGAAAATCCACAAATTTATTTTTCTGTGATTTCTTCTTTTTTTTCTTACTAACACTTTCATTTTCATTTTCACTTTCTTCAAAATGCTTACTGACTGTTTTCATTTCCTCATCTGCAGGTATGATTTCATCAAAATTTAATTCAATTTCTTTCCCAAACGTACTTTTTTCCATTTTTTCATTTTCAAAATGATAATCATCATGACCATAATTAACTTCTTCTATATTTTGAGTTGACGGTCTGTTATCTTGCTTAATTTTGAAAGGTTGGGTCTTTTTTCTAGCAAAATGTCGACAACCACCAAGAATTACATTCGATCTGACAGCGGAAACTGTTAGTTTAATTAAAGATGCAAACATTTTTTCGTTATTGTCAGCTAGCACGTGTTATCTTAATGTTTTCAGTGACATCACAGTGACAAAAGTCTCCCCATATCAAAAGATTATATTATTCATATTCAAAATGTTAAGCTGATAAACAATCGATTGAAACTCGTTTCGTAAGAAGATTTCACCGGTCGTAAATTAAAACGTCTCGCCGTGATTAGTGTAACTTTTGTTTTTAACTATTGCTGAGTAATACATTAGTTTTTGTAAATGTATTTTCGGTGAAAATAAAATTATTTAAAAAACGCGTGTTTTGAGGTTAGAATACCGGCCATCTTTGTTTATATATTTTCTCGTCTGCAATCTCCTGCCGGGTTAAAATTTTTTTTTTGGTATTTTGTGAAAAAATAATACTTAATTAGCAGCATATTCATCGAATTTACAATCATGGCTTTAACACTTAACGGAAGGATTTTGCATTTTGTCTTTAAAGTTGCAGACAGAACAGCAACAGTTAAATTCTATAAAGAAATTTTAGGAATGCAGGTGAGGTTATGTAACATCCAAAAATATTCAAGAAATCTGTATTAAATCTTTTTAATCGGTAAATTTCCTAAATTTGAGTACAATAATTCAAAAATTATCCTTATAACTTTTGAATCCCCTTATAAATTACTTCTTAAAATTTCAAGGTCAACTCTTAATTATTTTTTAATTACCACAGGTTTTACGACATGAAGAATTCTCAGAAGGATGTGATGCTGCTTGCAATGGGCCATATGCAACAAGATGGAGTAAAACCATGATGGGATATGGACCTGAATCAAATCATTTCGTAATTGAACTGACTTACAATTATGGCATCAAATCATACGAGCTTGGAAATGATTTTCTTGGAATAACAATTCAGTCAAAAGAAATAATTGAGAGAGCTAAGAAAAATGATTGGGCCTTTGAAGAAAATCAAGGAAAATTTGTAATTGAAGCACCTGGCGGTTATAAATATAATATTGTAAATGAACCGCCACCTCAAGGCAAAGATCCAGTACAAAAACTTACCCTGGCAAGTTCTAACATGGAAAAGACAATTGCATATTGGAATGGGATATTAGGACTGAAGATATTGAATAAAGGAAAGGATAGTGTAAGTTTGGCATTTAATGAGAGTCAGTGTCATCTGGAATTTAAAGATATTGGTAGGGAAATTAATCATGCAAAAGGTTATGGACGAGTTGCATTTGAAGTGCCTAAGGCATCTTTGCCTGATATTCAGAATAAAATTAAAGATACTAAGAATACTATTTTGACTCCTTTGATTTCTTTGGATACTCCTGGGAAAGCGACGGTTACAGTTGTGATTCTTGCAGATCCAGTAAGTGAAATTTAGAGGGTTTTTAATAAAAAAATTGAGATTTTATCAATTTTTTTTAATATTTTCAGGATAAACATGAAATATGCTTTGTGGATAAAGAAGGATTTGGAGAGTTATCGGCAGTTGATCCAAAAGCTGATGCAGAATTGACAAAACATATTAAAGCTGATAAAAGCTGAAGTGAACTAATAACTTTCTACATTCCAGAAGTGAATCACTTTTTAGAAAGTATTTACTTTTTAAAATTAAATTGTTGGAGAATTGGGCAGAAAAAATTTATTGATCTCTGGGTCAAATTTCAGTTTTTAAGCGGCCACCTAAAGTACCAATTAATTTTAGAAATTGATTATCTTTTAATTTGTGCAATACGCGATCGCATTTTCGTTAATTAAGTGGATTGTGAGGAGTAAATTTGAAGAAAATGATAATTATTCATAGGGCTTAGATGTTTTAAACACAGTATATTTTTTATATTTTAAAATTTTACTACACATTATGAGCTGTTAAACAATATATACAACTATTCTTAAAAATATGCTGCCATTATTTTATGAGGATATTTATGGTCTTGTTCTGATTCAAACGATTCTACAATTTTAAATTAAAAAAAAATGTGCTTGAGGAGAAAATCACTTCAAAAGCTGGCTCTAATTTCACACATTGAAAAATAATAATGAAAGAAAATAATAAGATAAGGGAAATCCTATTCCTCAAAATCATAAGAAAAAGTCAATAAAAATGAAGATTTTTCCTTGTGGCTTGCAAACTGGCCCACTGTCTTTATCAACTCCTGTCACATTTTTAGCTTCCTTGCATTAAAAACTTCCCTTTTTAAATCTATTTGGCACATAAAAATTATTAAAAAAACTAAAATAACTAAATTAAAACCTTAATATTTACAGAAAATAAATAAATTGTACAATGAAAAAACAAATCCTATAATAAGAACATCAGTCTGAATCAGAATGTGCTTTTGATCTGTAGTATTCATCATTATCTATTTCTATCTGTAAAGGAGATCTTCGACCTATATCTCCAAGAATGTCATCATCCTCTTCATCTTCATCGCTCTCAACATCATATTTCCTGATTCTACTTGCTTCCCTTTGTTTTTTATTTTGATCTAATGATTCCCTTAAATCGTTGTATTGTTCTAAAGCCCAATCCCCTGAGTCTCTATCTTCATCACTATTACTATAACTATATTTATCTTCATTTATTTTCACAGGTACTGACTGTCTATATGCTTTTTTCTTATTTATTTTACTCCTTAAATCAACTATTTTAGCTTTTCCAATATTTTTCTCCTTTTTCTTCTCCTCATCATCAGCATACATTTTCATCCGAGGAACTTTTCTTTTAACTTCCCAGTGCTCATCTAAGTCAGAATGGCTGTCTTCGGATTCTTCTTTCTTAACTGGCTGGCTTCTGCTTGGTGCATTGCTTTTAGTGCTTCTACTATTTAGTGACTGCCTGAGATCTGGTCCTTGATATTGATGCGACCTTTTTAACGTAACTCTACTTTTAATTTGAGATCTTTTTTCACTTTTTTCTTCATCCAACTCCCATGATTCAGCTAAGTCGCCCCATGGATTTTTTTTATCATTCACTAAATCAACATCTACAACCTCATCTATTTTTTTCCTTTTCTGAAACAATCCATCCCTTTTTGATTTCGACAATATTCCTGGAGTATTTCCAAAATGAGGATTCCCATATTTTTTATAATATTCACTCAGTTTCTCAGCATTTCTAGGTTTTTTATCACTTCTAGTTGCATATCTTAATAAAATCGTGTCACTTTTCGAACTTTTAACACCAATTCTCCAAAAACCAGGAGGAATAGCTGCGTTTATTTGCCTTGCATCCACAGCATCACTATCGTCAATTTCAATATCTGATTCTTTACTTTTCAAATCCTTCTCAAAAGGATCTGCATTCAAATGAACTTTATCTAAGTTTTTTATTTCTTTAGAGAGGCACAACAATGCTCGAGCAGCTGATACATCATCTAACCAAACCACGTTACATGAAATGTCATTTATCCACTCGATATCAGACGGTCCGTAAGACATAAAATATTCAAACACATCATCAGTGCTCATATCTTTTGTACCGCGCATATGAATCGCATTAAATCTATAATGTCTTTCATTTTCCTTATCAATTCCTAGACTTCTATACAAATTAGACAAATCCCCGTTGTTTACATTGTTTGAGGTTAATTCATCCGCGGAAATTGCAAACCTTCTGGCTCTTTCTAATTTTTTCTGATCCTCTTCCTCGTCGAACACATTAATACCAGTTACGAAACCGGCAGGTTCATTACTATAATATATATTTTCTTCCTGGTTTATTGGTTGAGTTTTCTTTTCACCTGTTTCATCGTCACTGCTTAAAATTTCACCGTCTTCATTCCCATCAAATGGCACGTCACCAATGTCCATGGGCTCTTCTTCTTCATATTTACTAATTATATCACTTTTTACTTCCATTTTTTAATGCAAATATATTCGCATCTGTTTCGTTTGTTAAAAAATGTTTTTATTTTATTTTCCTAGCGGCCATCTTAGAAAATATTTTTCAGGGCTTGTGGTTTCGGTTTGTGTCTTGTGTCAACATGGCAAGATATAAGAAACACACCGCCTGATATGATAATAAATGAGGGCAGGGCCCCAAAAGTTTCGATTCGAGAATCTCGAATCGAGATATCGAACAATTCCAGCTAACGGCCATGGCTGCTGTTGCCAATGATGCTTTTTCGGTAATTATTTTTCGAAATTATTAATTATTTAGACTTTAATATGAATGAAAATTGCTTTGAATACATTCAGAGATACCTGAAGTTTATATATTTTAATAACTAGAGCGTCGCACTTTTATTTAACCTTGACATATTTCCAAATGAAAACGACGCTTTCCTGTTTATAAACACATCGTGACTTTTTTTTTCTTTTTCAGGTGCAGGTGCGATTGCGAAATGCATTGTACCTGTATCCAATGCAAAGAAGAGTTGCAGAACTGACAGTCATTCTATCAGAATGCAGCATGAAAGACTTACAAATGCTTTTCCCATTAATGGTCGAACACATTTTTGGTATTAATCCATCATTAGGAACTGGATGGAATTTATTAAGGATCTCACGACACTACAGCATTAGTGATTTTGATGCAATATATAGATTCTTACACCCTAGCGGGATTTTTTTTGAAGTTATCTACAAGTTACTAGGGGATGTTTATTTGAAATATGAATATCCAATCACGTTTTTGCCTCCAAGACTGAAACAAATGATACTTGATGGATCAGTGCCTTCATTCTACATGGACAAATTACAAATAGATCCTAATTTAAGAGTGCCAACTGGACTGATTTTAAGTATCCTTTTATGAAAACAAAAAAAAATAATGTTGCAGGAAATTGTTTTCCTTAATTTAAATTTTTTAGATTCGTTTGAATTTTTTATGTTCCATTTTGCTTACCATTTAGTGAATCCATGGCAAGTCAGAGTAGATCAAGCACTTATAGGTGGACATGAAACAATTTATCTTCATTTAAGTGATCAATATTTATATCATTTTTTACCAGTCGATAAATCTGTAGTTTTGCCTATTGTGCCAATTCATCAGACAATGCCAATAGCAAGAACAACTTCACCTCAGGCTCAACCATTAAAAACACCAAAGTTATTCAAAACGTCAGTTGTTAAACTAGGCTCAACTAGTTTATCTCCTCCACCTGTTTCAACACATCCACATGCTGAAGTATGGAGAAGTGAAACATTAATTCAAATAGCTTTATTTCTATGGCTGTCAGTTCCGGATTATCCAGTTAATTCAAATCCATTCGCAAATTTACAAAGTGAGGTAAGGAATTTAATTTTTAGATATGGGGATAAACAGAAAGGTTTTTAAATTTCTAAATGTGAGCATGAATGATTTTATAAATTTTTTTCCACAGACGATATATCGCTTCCCTGCTGATTATGGGCAATATGCAAGATATGGCCATATGCGGTGGTACCCTGTAAGTTTGGAAAGAATTTTCCAGTATAATGAGTTCATTTGCTGATTTTCTTTTCATTGACGTTATTTTTTGATTTGCCCATTAAACCATTTTAATAGCTGATGTGACTAATCAAAGTGTTTTGAAGGAAAAAGGGGGGATTATAATGTGAATAACAAGAACAGCGTTCAGTAAAAATATTTTCGCTAAAACTAAAGTTTGACTAATTTTATGAATAATCGTGGCTGATTTGGCTCCGTTCAGAGCGTTGTTCCTGTTGGAGAAAAAATTTAACGTTTAAGGTGATTAATTGTGATTTTTTATTTTTTCAGGACGTGCGGAATTTCGAAGATTCTCTACCGAAAGAAGATCATCTGCGTGTGGTGAGGAATATGATTAAGCATATTCATTATTTTGCGAATAATATTCATAATGATGGAAGTGCTATGGATGAATTAAGGAAAGTGATATTGAGTCTTTGTCAGAAACCGTTTTATATTTTTCTACGGAGGCATATTCATCATTGGCCGCTTGATTCTTCATTTTTACTCATTTTGGAAACGTATCTTAGTTTTATACAACCTTGGAGATATGTCAAGTATAATCCAGGGTGAGTAAATTGATTTTTTGGAATGAAAAATTTAAGAAAAAAATTTTAAATGCTATTTTTATTTTTTGTTTTTTTAGATTTCAAGGCGAATCCACAACAGTAGACCACAAATGGTTTAACTTCATCGCCGAGAACCTTCTCGCTTACTCCGTAATCGTCCAAGAAATCATCCCGAGATTTGAAAGACTCGACCTTACATCTCCCAAACACGCTCACATGCTCTACCGAGTAGCCAAAGTATTATCTCAACCTAATCTCGCTCATTTACTTCGAGAAATCGAAAGCTGCTTAGGAGATATTAACTTAGACAACAACTCTTCATATTTATCCTCAAGTCACTTCGGCTCTCCCAAATCCCCGAACAGTCCTTACCTTCAAAATTCCCCAACAAGCTCGAATTCCTTATCGCTCCCTTTATCCCACCGATTAAACGCAATAATCCGTCAAGAAATTCAGGAACTAGAACCGCCAAACTTCGTTTATAAACCATTATTCGGCGAAGAATTTCAAAGAAGAATTTTCGAATTTGTTGTAACATTACAACAATCATTATTGTTAGTTAGAAATTTATTGAGCTCAGCGATAACGGATAAACAATTAAAAAAATCAGGATTTTTAGCAGTCATTAAAGATTTTTTTATGTTGTCATCGACAAGCGAGGATTATTCAGTCGATGAAAGACAAAAGACTGTAACTTATCTGGAACATTCCATTAGTTTATTGTCAGAAGCTTTTGAAATTGCTCCTCCGCAATTAACGAATGAAACTAGAGGAAATTTGGATCATTCTGGATCGTCTATTAGTATTAATTCGTCGTTGCCAAGTCATCAGATTGGTTCAGTCGAACCGAGTGTTTTGAATCCAAGGGAATGGCAGAAAAGGACGAAATTGATTCGATATGAAGCGAATCCGGATTTGGAGCCGATTAGATCGACGGAGGTCACATTTTTAGTCAGATTTTTTCATCAAGTATCGTCTAGAATCAATGAAATGGTAAAAGAAATTTGCAGCCGCCGCCTTTTCGAAAAAAAATTCAATTTTAAAATGAATTTCAATTTTTTTTTAGTATGGGAATAATCTTCAAGAACTATATCATCAAAACGATGTTTGGGGAGGAGTCGCCAGGCAATTACTAGCACCGCCATGTCAATTTCATTACTTCGATAAAAGCATACCAGGTAATTTTGCGCCTAGAGTGGCCGTAAATTTGCCACCTAGAGTTTCTCTTCGACCACTCGCAAGTCACCAAACTCTCTCGTATGTTTTCCTTGCAGGATTACTTGCATTTATTTACGATTATCCAATAATCCCATTTTATTTTTTTCTGTTAATTTTGTATGTACTATTAATTTTTGGAAAAGCTTTAGTATTGCCTTATTTAAGGAGGAGTAATGCTCCCAGCAGCCCAGAGCCTTTTGTTCCCCTTGACGTTTCTTTTAATGAGTAAAAATGACTCATTTTTTTAAAAATGTATTTAAGTCTGATAAAAAATTATTTTTGATTAGGAATTTTTTTTCCTATGAAAAGAAAGTAGGCCTAACTGGGTGGTAGTACTTATGTGAAAAAATAATCGCGTGTTGTCTTTTTTTTACTTTAACAAAATTAAAAAATTTATTAAGAATAAAAAAAGTTGGAAAAATTTAAAAAAATATTATTTTTATTAAAGAAATTAAATAGGGGATTCCTTTCGAAAATTTCAAAAGTTAGTCTTAGGTTAAGCAAAAGGCCACTCCAAAAGTGTGCAGTGGCCAACTCAGAAGCATTAGCCCAAGTAGTGCCATTGTATCGCACTGAGCTGTCACGCAAGGCCAAATTTTTCAATTTTTTTTTTGCGAAGAAAAATTTTTTTCAGTTTTTGGTTGGCAAAGAAAATATAATTTTCCAGTCTAGCAAATCCTGTTGAAACAATTTTAAACTAATGCCTTCGCGAATACTTTGCTTAGACTATTGTAAAGCCTGATCTAAGACTAATGCCTTGACCTTTATTTCCAAGAAAATAAAAATAAAACACAGTCCAATTCTTGGAAAAAAATTTTTAGCATATTAAATTCTAACAAAATCTAAATACCCGTACGAATTTTTTCTCAAACAGCTTTTCAATATCACGACAACAATTACGGCAGGTTAAACCTGTTCAACACTTAACAAAAAAAAGCACCGGGCGAGATAAAAACATTGTAATAATTCCGTATCAAGTCTCATTTAATTATCCCTCGGAGGTGAAAGTTCTTTAACGAGACGTCTTCATTATGTTTACAGCCCATCATTTTGTTACTTAAACTGCGATATAACAAAATCGTAAAAACTTTTATTTTTCAAATCAGAAGTTGTCGTCATTACATTTCAGTGAGAGAAAAAAACTTAAGAAGCTAGAAAAAAAGGCCGAGACGGTGACCTGCTTGATTGATTTTTAAGATAGTAACACATTCTCGGTATCAAGTATATTTTGTCGACCCCCCTTGACGCTGGATTTTTGTCATTTTAATGGATGATGGTTAATCCTCAAGGTCGAATGTAAAATAATATCAAAAGTTTTTTTTTACCTCCGATTTTGATTGATTACGTTACAAGAAGATCGTGTCAAAAGGTCATACGTAATCCTTGCTTCCTAATGATTGATAATAACAGAATTTCACAGGGGGCTATAATTAAAAAGAAATATTTTAAAGTGAAAGGGGGGCCGAGGTTTCAGGAGAAATTATTTCCCGAAATTCTCAATCCTCAGAATCTTAATGAGGCTACGGTCCTGATTTATTAATCAATCATTTTTTTTTAAAGAATTTTGTTGACAAAAATACATACGGGACCTATTTAAACTTAATAATAAAAATTCAAATGACCAGTATTAAAGCTAATATTTATTTTAGACGTGTTTTTTCGGGTCCACACGCTGATCAACTCGAAAAAAAATTAAATTAAACCTGAATTTTTCGACAGGTGTTTTTTTTTGTTTTTAAGTTGCTACATAAGCAGCTGAAAAATCCTTTTTTAAAATTCAATCGCGATTAAAAAGCGTAATCTACGACATGAATTTCTTGTTTTTATATCCTTAATTAAATATTTTAATTTTTAATTAGATTTTCGGGCGTGTAATTTTTTTCTTGAGAAACGATTAGACGGTAAATCAAAATCCTGCAGAATTCTTTTGTGTCGAAATTTTTTTAATAGTGGCGTTCAACTTCCTAAAATGGCGAAAAACATTTTTTTATGCGATTCATCGTGGTCGACGGTCAGGGCGAAACTAACAGGCCGCTCACAGCGCTGTCGTTTATATAGGAGGCGCAAGAGCTGAGCCATCGACCAATAGAAGAGCAAAACGATTTTATGCAAAAAGGGTATGAGTGAATAGAAAATAATATTTACTTGCACCCTTTTGCAACAACCATTTTGTTTACAGATAAAATTACTTGCAGAAATATTAATTATTGAATATTGAGATGAAAAATTCTTGAAAAACATTATTAGCTACAGTATAGAAGCTTCGGAATTATTTGTGTTTTTCTCTAGCTAAGAAATGAAAATTTGAATGACAAAAGAACTTTGCAATAGCGTTTTTTCCTTGGAACTGAAAACTGAGCTGTGCAGATGATGCTTCAATTAATACGTCTGATTGATGTAAATCCTTAAAAAAATGTTATCCTTTTTATAATCGTGGTTATGACTTAATTTCATGCTCGATTCAAGCCCAAGAGTTTTTTACAGCAATCGGCAAATTTCAGAGAGATGAACTGGCGCTTTTTGATAGGCAAAACTAACAGTCAACTTTCCAGTTTCCATGTTTGTGTTGATAACAGATTCAGATTCGAACCTAAAACATCAAAAACAGTTTTAATGATGGTCAAAATCAATTTTTGAAACTTACTTACATTTGTTCTTTTAATGTATTATTCATCACCTTCAGTAACAAAATATTATTTTCATTTTCCATCCATTACTAGTTGGGGTTGACATGACAGTGGCCTTGTTCCTACTTCAATCTAGTTTAAAAATCTGGCATATTTTCTTATCATAAACAGAATGGAATACCTCAAAATGGCTGTGCATTTTTCCCATTTTAATTTAACCATGATTGCAGAAACAGAAATGGTCTAGTTCATTTAAAATCCTGAAAAAATATCTGCACAAGAATTTGAATTTCTCTATATCTTTCTTACCTACAATAGTTCTATTTACCCTCTAGTAAAGCACCTCTACTAGCTGTTCAACCTTAGTTAACCATAATCAAATGCAAATCATTTAAATAGAAACAGAAAAATATTGATTTTCTTCTATCACAGTTCTGCTAGCAGAAAAGCCTGGAATATTATTAGAAATGCCTGGATTGTTTTTAAGAATCCCTTGACAGACTCAGCCATAATTAAAAGTTCCATTTTCTATTGATTCGACTTATGAAACTAATATCGCCTTAAATTGCATCATTATTACTTAAATATACGAATTAAACTTATACAAAAAATTGTAAATATACCAAAAACTTCAGCCATGTTTTTACTTTTTTTAGTTTTCAGGGCCTTTTCGGGGCCTTATTTACGAATTTCTGTTCGTGAAGTTGTCACCTTTGGAAAATAGCGGCAATTCATCAGTAAAAGAAAAGCAAATGGCGGCTGGTGAACAAATCCGTTCAAAGAGCTTTTTTTATCGTGAAATGCCTTGATATTTTAAGTGATTTAAGTGTAAAGACATTTCCCCCGCGCAGAAATGTCTCTGAATGAAATAGTGTAAGTGTTCCGGACCGCGTCGGGTGTGTTTTTACAGTAATATTTCCATGGGAAATGTGGTCAACGGAGAGGATGTATGATCTTCATATGCGGTACCCTCGTTCATAAGGTAAATGACTTTTTTTTTTAAATTAATGTGCTACGGGCATTACTGAATGGTTTTACTGTTTTTGGTTATTATCTGAGAATCTAATGTGAATTAGCCTGATGAGGCACCGATAGATAATTTAAATTGTGTTGAATCCTGTCACGAGACTTGTCTAGGCTTGTCTATTCTTGCATAGGAAATTTTTTGAACTTACTAAGCTCATACTAAGATTATCTGCATTGCTTGAAAGCTTCCTTAGATTGATTTTTATTGAATTAAACCTAAAAATTTTCTGGACGGGTATTTTTTTGCAGGATTTGTGGGCTTAGAAAATGACTGTGAAAATGCACTTAACTAATCACAGTCAAGAACGTTTAAGTTATGAATTGTTGTTCTCATCATCCAGGTGTTATTAGAATCTTTTGATATGGTATGTAGTGGCTTAAAATGTAACCGTACTAACTTGCATCTGATTTAAGAATCTGCCATTTTTTTTCCATTGCCAATCTATTCACGAGGTTATAAATTACTGTAAGGCTAGCTCAAGATGTTACTGATTGAGGTGCTTATCCTCAACGGTTAAAAGTATGAGGCCCATGCCACTTCCCCTTGAACATAAACATTCCTTTATCGAAAAATTGCATAATTATTGACTATGACTGATCACAGCAATCCATCCCAATCACTTTCAATAATAAATCCTTACATGCATTTTTAATTGTAAAGGGGAGGTTAATATAGCTAATGCAAAGCCCATTGATCTTATATGCAACTGCATATGTTAACCTGTCAGCACGCTGTCTTTTCAATTATTCATCTTAATGCAACTGGAATTCAAATCCATAAAATATGCAATCCCAATGCAATTATTTCCATACTTTCAACACGGAACAAAAGAATTTTTTTTTTAATTTTCTAAACGCATCGAAAAATATTTTATAAAATTTTTTTTTTGGTTTCATCGTGACCAAGCGTGTTTCCCAAAAGGTTTTTCATTAATCATCATCTCTGAGTCATCAGTCGCGATCGGGTTAGAAATAAATATCATTGTACATTTGTTACGCGTCTCTTCTTCCTAATGGAAAATAATAAAATGTAATCAACATGAAGGATTTTTATCGTAGTAGATCTTTTATTATCGTGTAATTATTTTAGCAGTAATGACTTAAGTATTTAGAGGGAGTTTTGGGTGATGCTAAGAATTTTCTCAAGTTTAGAAACTACAATTTGTTGATTAGCCAGTAAAACAGGATTCTAAGTTTTAATGACTTGATCCCAAAAGGTGAAATATCAAAGCATATCAAAATTTCCAGGTAAATTCAAAGTCAATACCGTTGCCTTGTAATCAATGAACTAAGCAGTCTAACTTTCGAAAACTTTGACGTTTTCGAATTTCCCAAGCAGTGATCATGGCGGCGTTTATTTAAACGAAAATAAAATTTGTTTGTTGATATTTCTCTTTGAAAATTTCCAAAAAAAATTAATCGTTATTAAAATAATGGATTACCAAACAGCTAAGTTAATTAATCTTCGGGCTCAAACAGAGCAAATGTTACAAAATGCGGTTCTCATAACTGAAATGGCGATGGATCTAAAAGAAAAATCATTAGCCGGTGAAAAATATGTTTGTTATTTGAGGAGTTTGGCTGTGAGGGCGGCTCGAGCTATTATTGCAATGAAAAATTCAGGGAAATCATTTTTAGTTTTATCGCAGCGAATGGCTAATAACGCGATTAAGACGATGGATATGGCACCGTCTGGTGAAGCGTCTTTTCATAATTTGAAAATTGAGTATGAGAAATTGTTGGGGATTTTAGAGAGGGAATTATCGGATATGGATGATCACGAAACGTCTGATACGTTTATTAATCATGAGTTGGGGCAGACGAATTTATCGAGTTTGTCGGAGAAGATAAGGCAGTTGGAAATGAGGCAGAAACAATCGGAACCGAGCGTGATGGCCCAGCCGTCTGGTTCGAAGACTTTTAAGCCAGGGGAAGATGAAAAAGTGAGTAAAGTTGAAGGCTGTAATTTTTTTATGGGTTTTCTGGTTGTCTGGATATGCCTGAGCAATTTTTTTCTGGTGAAACTGATATTTCCTGGTTGGAGGAGGAATTCTTCTGGCTGGGCTTCTACGCCTCCAATAACCTTTTCTTATTTTTAGTATCCTGAGAGCTGGTCCCGAGAATCCTTAATAGACCTAAGCAATATTATGAACTTGCCCCCAGTACCTGAAAACATATTCACAGGGCTAGCTCCAGCTCGACCCGTTAGATCGTCAAGCTTATCAAGTTTAAAAAGCTTGAGGAAAGTGAAATTGTCTCTTCAAAGGGCAGCGAAGGATAGTTCGGAGGAAGAAGACGAAAGCGGCTCAGAAGAATTGGTAAAAAAAAATACAAATTGCAATCGATTAAAATTTCGAGCTAAACTAAAGAGGATTTTTTGTCTTTCATTAGGAGGAAACATTAAGCAGCGATGAAACAAGAAGTCAAACCGGGAAAAAAACAGGCCCTAATTTGGATAATATTAAGGAAGAGCCGACGATTGAGTCCAGCGTTCGATGACAAATAAATATTTGTGTGTAAGAAATTTTTTAAGAAAAACCGTTTAAAAAAATTAAAATCTGCAACAACTGCATTTCAGTCTCAAGGTAACCCCCCAATCATTATGAGTATCATCCGCAAGGAATTTTTCTCCTAGTTTTTGACCTCAAGAGGTTGTTACCCGTATAGACCTAGTCAAAAAATAAGCGGAATGCCTTGGAATCGGAATCCTACCTAAAAGCAATTTGTAGGTCGAATCGAATCTCATTCTGGGTTAAAATGCATTTTAAATCCCACCTGGAGCAGCTACTAAGGAGTGTATTAGTTTATTCATGAAAGAAAAAAAAACTTTTTTCATTAGAGCCAGCACTCCTTTTTCAAGTTTTGATTGCGTAGGTTTACGGGTCAATGTCGTTTTCGTTTCAAGTGTTTTTTCCTCTAAGATATGTAGTTTTTTTCCTCCCTTGATACGTTTGTTTGTGGACCAAACACTTAGACATCTCATTTGCATCAATCAGATTGTGGATGACATTTTTTAATAGAAAAAAAAATGAGGAGGTGGTTGCAGAGGTAAATCGAGGTTGGGGAGAAGTGAAGAGGAAAAGGAAGTTGAGGCAATAAGAGGCAGCAGCAGGGACGGAAAAAATTTGGCCCAGTGCAGAATTTTTTTCTGGCGCCGTCACTGGGTAGCGGCCTCATGAGGATCTAAGACTGTTTGGTACGAGGCCTTATTACAAAATCCTGGCAGCAGCTGAGCGGCCAAGAACTTCTAACCAAAAAAGCTACGACATTAAAGATTTTGGCTCATCCAGTTCTTGCCTTATCTGCATTAGGGGGCGCATGCACTCCATGTCTAGCCCACAATGTCTTTGACCACAATGATGATTAAAAACTGCCTTCCTATTTTCTAACTGGAGCGCAATTCTACTTTTGGTCAGGAAGGGAAAAACTTTGGCTCCAATCTTTAAAAATTCCAATACTATTCCGTTAATTGTATTAAATTACAAGATTAAAAATTATAAAAATCTCAAAATGTTGAAACTTAAAACTTTCAACTCAGAAATTTGAGTATTTTTCTCTGAGGAACAAAAAAAAATTCAGATTTAAAACGAAATCTTAACCTACGATTAGGGAAAATGATTAGTTTCTCCTGGACATATTCGTGATCGTACCATGACATTAGTGGTGATCTACCATGGACCCAAAAAAAGAGAGCCACCATACTCTTCTAATTGTCCCTTGTGGGTGTAATGAAATGTTTTCGTTCCACTCGGTAGCTTCTGTCTTTTCTGACTGCACGACAGTCTGACAGAGGCCCTAAGACAAAGTTACACCCTTTACACATGACTTCATTTCTTATACGCACTTTGTCCCTCCCTTTCCTTAACGTTTTCGAGTCCAATTTCATACTTTAGATTCTTTTACATATTTTTTTTTTTCTAACCTGTCAAATTATTTCAAGATTAATTTTTTTCTTATTTGGGGTTTTTAAAATTTCGACGGTCACCCCCCATTCATTTTTAACGGGAAAGAATGTGTGTAAGACTTCATTCGATTCTAAGAATAGTAAATTAAATAGTGGGATTGTTAAACCAATGTAATACACCTTGCTTCTCAGAATTCTTTTAAAAGGATTCTTAAGTAGAAAGAAATTAGATAGTAAGAAAACAAATAATGTAACGATTTTACTTTTTTTTAATTCTCATGCTTTGCGGGGAAGGGAATCGGTTGTTTGGATTTTTTTTAAAGTGAAGGGTGATGCGTTTGAATTTTTTTTAAACATTTTTAAGTTAATGTGGTAATTGTGGTAGCCTGTGATTGCTTGAAACAGTAGCGGACTGGGAGCAAGGGCGTAGGGGTTTTAGCCATTATTTTTCCTGCTAAATTTAATGGCTGCAACTTAAGTTAATAGATTAGCTTTGGCTTGTGTAAAACTACCAGAACTTTCGTTTTTGAGAACTACAGCTGGCACTAACGACGCTAGAAACTTTCGACGGCCATTTTTACGACACTAGCGCTTTTCAATAAGTTCTTGCTACAAACTAAAGCGGCTCTGACGCTCTCCAAAGATCATTTAATAAGCGACACTAGAGCATTTCAACGACTGTTTCATAAATTAATGCCTTTAGTAGTCTTTTCTCAAACTAGAACGACGCCAGTTTGGCGGCACCAGCGGCAGGCGCCTTCATAGAATATTGTAACAAATTAAAATGACAGTGGCTCTCTCTGAAATCGATCATACAGACGATACTAGCTCTCCCAGTAACCGTTTCATAGACTAAAACGACTGTAGCGCTCTCAACAACAGTTTCATTAACTAAAACGGCAATAGCGCTCCAAACAACCGTTTCATAAAATAAGATGATAGTAGCGCTCTCAGCAATAGTTTCATAAACTAAAACGACAGTAGCGCTATCTAGAGCTCATCAAGCTTCAGCAACAATTTTATCAATTTATTGTGCATCAGTATGCACCGCCATATTTTTTAAGACAAACTGTAATAGTCAGAGTTCTCCTAGGCAGAGTTTAGTGGCATCTTCTGCTCGTTAAAAGGTGACTCACAAAACAGTGCTAAGCTATTAGGCAAAGAAAAAACACTTTAATTTTATAATTTACCGATTTCGTGACGTCACTGTCGTCTGCTTTCTCGTAAGCTTTTTTTTTGTTCATCTTGACTTTGTCTTATCTATAGATTTTTTAATCTAAGGAAAAAAAAATAACAATGCTGCTTTTTCTTCCTTGTTGACAGACAAGTTGAAACATGTTTGCAAAGCAAATAATAAACAGGCGACTTCCGTGCAGAAATTCGTTGGTAAAATTCGTCGGCCGTTAAAATCTTTAAAAAATTATTTTCTTCAAAAAATCTCCATGCTCTTTATATAAAAAAAAAAAATTCTCAAGCGAAAAATTGCCAAAACGCACGTTGAAGGAATGTGAAACAAAGCTGAAGCAGGATCAGACACGTTTACGACCCGGCGCCGAAATCGCAAAACCCCAATTTAATTGCTTATTAAAGTAATAATAAAAGAAAAAACACCGGCTGCTTTAAGGAAGGCAGGTGTCGAACATTTATAATATGAAAAAGAGAGTGTGTCGATAACCGCGGCAGACATGATGGCATTACCCCACCGTCATTTTCTTGAGAGCGCCACCGACAACAAAACTGCTTCACAAATCGACCGCTCGGCATTTTATTATACACTCAGTTGTGTCGCGGAATTCAAAGTTAAAGGGCGTCCGTGTGAAACATTCAACCATTCACATACACGAACGTTTATATCGTGCATCTTTTTTTTTTTTATTATTCTTTATTTTTTTTGGTTTTTTCATCCTAAAATCTAAAACTTCTACATATAATCGTTAATCATATCGTTATTCGTGTTGTAGTGTTATCGTCGTTTTAATTGCTAGTGTCGTTATTATAAAAATCGTTTTAGGTATTTTGTTAATGAAACGTTCATTTCCGGTTTGATTAAAAATTTTATTTGACATCTAAGGAAAAAAGCATAATCGTAATTATGACAGCTTTCCGTGAGATGTCTTTGATATTTTGAATCCCTGTGATATATTTTTGCTGAGAACGCATGCAATTCGTTTTTTTTTATTGATAGGGAAAAAGCGAACGGATAAAAAGGGACGTTCGTGTGTTGTTTCTTAAATAATAAAAGGGGAGGGTTCGTTGTTTGGGGAAAAAGGGTTTCTCTTCATGTCAGCCATTTTCAGGGCCCCAAAAAATTTTCCCTAACGGTTTTTTTTTTCCATTAAATTAAAATTCTGTTGTTATTATTATAGGTAGTTGGTTTTTTCAAGTGTAAAGAAATGTGTATAATTTGTATTAGAACAATTATACTAATTAACTAGTGTCACGTTTTATGGAAAAAGTAAAAAGTGTTTACGGGACAGTGATAAGAGAATGATTGAAGTGTAAAGTTCACTGTGTGGGTGGACTATAATGTCGATTTTGGGGTTGGGTGCTTGGAGACATTAATAAAGGTGTTTCTGGATGTCTGGAATTGTTTCATCTTTTTCATATTAGCACAAATGTTAGGTGTATTGAAAAGACGTCTGAAGCCTAAAAGGTAAGGCATTGTTAATTATGCAAGTTGATTCTATTTATAGTCGTTAATCTAAAAATCTGTCTGAATCCCACCCATAATATAATAATTAAATTTTTTGCGTCGTCAGTTATGCAGTATTATCCTGGTGTGGAGACTTTTTTTTTTGAGTGTCGATGTGAGAGCAATTTTTTGAGGTTAGAATCTTGATTTGTGTAATACGAATTTGATATGAGACTCGGCTTCATGATAGTAATGTTGTGTGAGAGAAATAATGCTCTTTAGAGGTTAAGGATAGATATGCTTAGAAAATATTTGATTATTGAATGTTGTAATCAGCTGATGGGTAAAAGTTAGGTTATAATTGTGTTGTAATCAGTAATCGTAGTTGAAAGTGTTTTAATGTGGGGATGCGTATGAGAAAAATATTGCTCTATGATTTAAGACAAAGTAGCAGCAGATAATTTGGAAGCTGGTGAAGACAGTGTTAATCAATGTGATGAAGCATCCGATCAGAATCATCTGATGGTTAATTTGCAATTAGCTATTTTATCGCTTGCCAGGAATATTGCTTCATAGCTTCTTAGCAGCTTGCCAGTTGTGTTAATGTTGTAGCTGAATTTTATTCAAATATTGTGGAGTGAAAAATTTGATATGATTATGTTTTTCGCAAATGCATTTGGCATTTTTTGTGATGGGTAAAACAACCATTGGAATTTTTATTAGGGAGTGAATTTTAAGCTGTAAATTTTGATGGATGATTTAAGTGTGTACTCGGTGAAGAGTAATAATTCACTGCAATTTTTTCATTTCACTTGTACATTTTTCTGGACGGCAAACTTTTTAGACCCTTTTTGGCAAATTTTTAGAATTTTTTTCTCAATGAGAAGCCTTTTCTCTGTACAGGACTTTTTAGTAATTTAATTTTTTTCGATGAAAATAAGGCTACAGTCTTTTTTGCTTCCTGTTATCATTAATTAGACTCATTTATTATTCTCATTGATTTGATTTAACTAAAAATATATTTCCCAGAAATACTACATTAAAAAATCTCAGACTAAACATTTATTACTGGAAATTTTTTCAAGCTTTCCTTCCATTATACTTAGCCATAACATCCAATATTATCATGTCCATTTGCAATCAATCAAAACCAACAAACACAATCCATAACTAAATTAATACGACCAGATAAACCACACGTAATAAAATAATAAAAATGACAAAAAATATATTGGCAATAGAATAAATCTCATTCTCGACTTTTCCTGATCGCTCGGTCAAACGTTCATAAACCTTTTCAATTTTTTTTCGCTAAGTCACTTCCTAGCATTTAAATTTGTCACGTACCAAAATTTATATATATTGAAATGTATACCTGGGAAATAAAAAATGATAATGGCAAGGTATTCACCTGAGTGTGTGTGAAAAACTTTTCACCGATTTAGAAAATTGTTGCAAATAGAATGATATAAAAAAAAAATTTGAATGCATTGACCTTGATACTTGTGAATAGTATAGATATGTGCACGTGTAGGTCTCGTCAGCTGATTCCGAAGATGAGCGATATAAAATTACATTAAGCGTAGAAACCGCTATATGCGACCGTTAATTAAGGTGAAACCGATTGACTGTCATTAATTTTTTTTTCGGAAAAAATTTTCTGTTTGTTGGGATGTGCGTGGTAATTATGGATTATTTTGAAAATTATGCAAGCCTGAAGGTGATTTTCAACTTTCGAATTTTTTTTTCAGAAGATTTGTAAAAATTTTTTAAAATTTGTTTTTGTATAAATTGTGAGGGTCCCATTTTTTCTGATGGGGTTGATTTTCGGGGCCTTAGGAACAGCTCAGACACTATGGCCAACTGAACCTTTTATTAAAAAAATCTATTAGCAGAAAATTGGTTTCCAGCTAATTTTTTTTTCTCCTTCTAAAAATTGGAATCTGGGTTTTACTTTAGCCCCCTAGAGGATTCGTATCATTGATAGAGTTGTCAGTCTGTACAGGTAAAAAAAAATAAGGTTGAAGAGAAGGATTTTTTCCGGTTTTTTTTTCTTACCTTAGAAGATGATTTACAACCCCTTCGAAATATTTCCAATTAAAATGATAATCGAGTTTAATTATGAAGCGTTTGGGAATAATCGAATCGGGGAGTATATTAAAAATTCAATAAAGGGTTGAGGTGTGCACGGATAATCGATCGGTTTTTCCTAAAGGCGAGTTAATCTTGTGTGTGCTTTTAATTTTTTTTCGCCTTTTTATTTTATTTTTTTTTCGCTGCTCGGAGCGGGCTGCTTTTTACGAATAACTCCATGGGGGATTTCCATTTCGGAATTAAAATTAAAAATTATTGCTTTTAACTTTTTCGATGGTTTTAGATTTCGGTTGAGATGATTTGATGAAGATTTTTAGCCACCAAGAAATTTTTAAGTATTGCGAATTTTTTCCAGGTCCGTATAGCAATTTTTAGTCACTCTGAAGTTTTCTTTAGCACTCTAATCAGTTGAAGAATTTTTCCTAGAGCCAATTATCAGCTAAAAAAAAAATTTCTAGGCCCATAACCTGTTTTCAAGTTCCAGAAATTTTCTAATGGCTTTTCACTCAGCTAATAATTTTTTCCTAAGCTCCTGGGCGGGGTTCAGTTCAGTTCTAGTTACTGTAAGTTTTTTGTGCCATGCAGAAATTTTCCTCTGAACTCCTAAAAAAAAAACCATATTCGCCTCGAGAATAAAAACGACGTTAATAATTTTGCAATATCATTTACACCACATGTTCCTTATGCGATGTAAGAAACCCACTTACAAACTATCACACCTTTATTCCATATACCAGCCAATTTCCTCGCGTTGAATAAATAAAAAGATTAATGCAGAGGGAGAGAGGATGCATAAGAGATGAAAAAAGAAAAGCTTAATTTTTCTAGACTCCTAGTTTTACTATGATGAATATGGATTCTTCTCTTCTCTTACGTCGTTGAGGACGATTATGTCGACAAAGTTTTAAGATAAACTTTAAAAGATGTCATGTTTTGTTAATGGTACATTAGTCTCAACGTATGATGAGATCAGTAAATTTTATCATTCCTGTTTTTTTTTTTAAGTCTCTTGGAAATGTAATTTTTAAGGTGAAAATTCGATCATAACCGTGAGGTATGATACTTGTTTTTTTTCGCAGGAATGATGGAATCTTGACAATGGCCAATAGCAAGTTTCATGATAATGTTTGAAGGTTTTTTAATGGTCTCGATTATTTTACCATAAAAAATGGGTATGGCGATTTAATGTGTTATTTTATTGATTCGGTTTTGAAAGATTTTGTGACTGATCAAGGGGTTTGGTAAGATGGAAGAATCAAAAGACACCATCTTGTTACTATGGTTACAATCAATCACGATTATGAATATTTGATGATTTCCATTGTGTTATGTCTTCCTTTTTTTTTTTTTCATCCCTTTTTTACTTTCGGTTCGTTAGCTTCCTTTTTTAATCTTTTGAATTTTCTGTGCGAATAAAAAATTCTTGGCCCAAAACAGTAAAATTTCGATTTTCTCGTTTAATTCCCAAAAACCCTTAAAAAAAAACCAACTGGGAACAAAAAAAAAATAACTTTTGGTTTAACATAAAAATCTGGGACGATAATCAAAACCTTTCCAGTTTTTATAGCGTTCAATCTAACGAAATCCTGTAACGGGATTATTCGAATCTGATCAACCCGACCCATTTATTTATTTATTTATTTATTTATTTAATGCGCCGTTCGAGTTCCTTTCGGAACTATTGGCGTGCGTTAACAAAAAAACCCTTAACAACAAAACAAAAAAAAAAGAATAATTGAAAAAGAATAACAACGAAAAATAATCAAAATCAGCAAATTCAAAAACAGCAAAACGTATTGAAAAAAAAATAAAAAAAAAAAAATAGAAATCGAAGCCTTGACATTATAATTAATTATGACATTATTTCACCCGAAATAAAAAAAGAATTGATCTCATACTGAACTCCCGCCAAGCCTTTAATGTTTTATTCACGTGATTAGCCGCAACACACGCGAGTTGAGAATCATTCCGCGCCCGGTCCGTTTAAAACAAAATGAAGAAAAAAATCCACACCCCTAATATAAAATAAAGTCAACGCTTTATGCTAATGTCCAAAGAAATCGATAACGAGTTATGTAGTAGCAAATGAAGGATTAAGAACATTGAAATTGCTTATTTACATTGAGAAAAACGAAGGGCTTGTTTTGTTTTGTTTTTTTTTTTTTTTCAATGGAAAACAGTAAAAATAAAAATCAGCCATGCGATTTATTCTCATTACTCTTAACCACACACTGTGACGAATCTTGTTCATTATAAAACATCGATTTTGTTACTAATTGATTATAGTTAAAGTTTATTAATTTTTGCCTCATTTGTTTGGTATGAATTCCGAGTGCCGCGTTTTATTTTTCTTTTAAAAAAGATAAATTTTTTAAATGAGGATTTTTTTAATGACGTCAAAAGATCCCGTTCTTTATTTAAATTTTTAAATATTCCATCCGTACATAAATTAACGTAGGATATATGCGAAAGACTTACTTTCAACTGTCATGTCAAAGCTGAAACCGTATTATTTTTCCCCGTTCTCCGGTTGAAGAAAATGTTTTTTTCTTTCTTCTAATTTGTAAATGAAACGACATGAATTTTGTTTGAAAATATTTTATGGAACGTTGTTTTTAAGGAGAAGGTTTTTTTATGAAATTTTTAGATTAAAAGTAGGTGAGATATGTGAGAATCAAGGAGCCGAAATAAAGAGGAGAATACGCTTAAATTGGGAAGCCTTCGGTAGGCTTAGTCTTATTTTTAAAAATCCGAAACTTCCGATATATTTAAAGCAGAAGGTATTTAATGCCTGTGTTGTGCCGGTGATGATATATGGCCTGGAGACAGTGTCGATTACAGTGAAACATGGTGAGCAACTCGTTATAACGGAAAGAGCGATGGAAAGATCAATGCTTGATATCAGCCTACAGGACCGTTTTCGCAATGAGGAAATAAGGATGCTGACTAGGGTCGATGATGTCGCGCAACGCCTTGCAACAGCTAAGTGGCAATGGGCAGGTCATGTCGCCAGGGAGGATCCGGATAGGTGGACAACACGTACGGTAAGATGGAGATCTCGAGAGTCGAAAAGAAGCGTCGGTAGGCCTCAAAAGTTAAGAGGGTGGCGGGACTGGAATGATTACAAAGAGCCCAAGACAAGGAAGTGTGGCAAAGTTTGAGAGAGACCATCTTTCAGGAGTGGACGGATATAGATTAAGAGAAGAAGAAGAAGAGCATTTTGTGCGAAAAAAAAAATAAGCGATCGTCATAGCGATTGTCTTTTGAATGATGCTGTTTTAAAGAATCCAACTAAATTGGATCAGAACCACTCGTTGCATTTGGGGTTAATTTTGTTTGTCTTCATTTTTCATTTATATTCATGGTCAGCTCTTCTGTTTTTTCAATTTTCACTTTTATTTAATTTTTCTTCATTTCTGACTTTCAATTTTTTCATTTTTCTTGATTTATTTTCACTTCTCCCCAATTTTTACAATTTTCCATTACTTTCCAATCTATATGATTTTGCATTTCTCCAATTTTCATCATTTTTCATTTCTCTCCAATTTTTATGATTTTGCATTTCTCCAATTTTCATCATTTTTCATTTCTCTCCAATTTTTATGATTTTGCATTTCTCCAATTTTCATCATTTTTCATTTCTCTCCAATTTGCAGATTTTTCATTTTTCGTTTCTCCAATTTTCATGATTTTGCATTTTTCATTAATTTTCATGATTTTTCATTTTTCATTAATTTTCATGATTTTTCATTTTTCATTAATTTTCATAATTTTTCATTTTTCATTAATTTTCATGATTTTTTGTTTTTCATTAGTTTTCTTAATTTTTCATTTTTTATTAATTCTCATGATTTTTTATTTTTCATTAATTTTCATGATTTTTCATTTTTTTCCAGTTTTTATAATTTTTCCTTTTTTATTAATTTTCATGATTTTTCATTTTTTTCCAGTTTTTATAATTTTTCCTTTTTTATTAATTTTCATGATTTTTCATTTTTCTCCAATTTTCATGATTTTTCATTTTTCTCCAATTTTCATGATTTTTCATTTTTCTCCAATTTTCATGATTTTTCATTTTTCTCCAATTTTCATGATTTTTCATTTTTCTCCAATTTTCATGATTTTTCATTTTTCTCCAATTTTCATGATTTTTCATTTTTCTCCAATTTTCATGATTTTTCATTTTTCATTTCTCCTCCTTAATTCTCACTTCAGAAGGCCCTGAAGCCCCGAAAATTAGGGAAAGAATCTAATTCAATCATTGTTGGGTAGTTCAAGTCCGAGCTGGTTCTAATCGAGTTGTATAATTAAAGCTAAGCCCTCAATCAAACCTATTTAGGCTCCAGATGATGATTCTAAAACCCAAAAGCAGGTTTATTATATTAACACGATCACCTTGACACTTTTCACCACCCCGTTAAATTTTCCCCTAAAACCCACCCTCACGCTCCAACAATTTCTTTAAAAGACTAAACCTAGACTTCCTTGAGAAAATAAAAAGTGTGAAATTCAAACACACGGACCTGACATGTATTTAAAGAAGTGTGAAGACCTGAAACAATGAAAAACAAGTTAACATTTTTTTTTTATCGCACCTGCTGAACCGTGTCCCATTCTAAAGCGCTGATTCGACCTTCCCACTAACCGAGGAAGTTCATTTTGTTACACATAGGGGTGGTCCCTAACATTACTGCTTTTTTTTAACATATGTGGCCCGTTTCGAAAACGCGCTATCATTGTCATCCACCATAACCTAATTATTATAATTATATAAGGAAGGAGGAATTCAATATACAGAAAGGGGGGAAATGAAAGAGCCCTGTGATTACTACCGACGTTCCGTTATTTAACAAAAGATCTCGACAGTAATGATGACGATTTTAGACCAACCACCCAGATTTTTAATATCTGTATAATCACTTAATTTAATTTCATGATGACAAGATATTAAAGTTAATTTTTTTTTTTTGGTAAACCGATACACTCAATGAAACAAAAGGCGCGACGATGACATTATACAAAGACAGGAAAAATGAGTCCCCCGGGCGGTAAGGAAATTAAGACTCATTAATGAGTTCGCGAGAGTAAATAAACATTATGTCGAACTCTTCTATTTGAAAGTTTAATGAATTGAAACGAGAAGGGAAGAGGAAAAAAAAAAATTTTTGCTGTAAAAAACTAGGAGAGAATTTCGGGTGTATTCTTCAAAAAGTTTGGAAGGGTTCCAATATTCGAACGGGTCGAACGTATCGCTTGTAAAATACGTAGAATTTTTCTGGTCAAGGTTAAACGTGAGATTATCAAAATTCAAAACTTCAAATAACTGTGAAATTTAATGAGATTCCAATAACCGCCCGCCTGAAATCGATACAAGGGTTGTTTTGAGAGGTTCGGTTTCAACCCTTTTTGGTCAGGAGAAAAAAATTTATAGCTCCCTTATGGGTTAGACACTCGATTCAGTGTAAACGATACAAAGAAGTATATAAAGCCTAAATTGTATTTTGAGGTTAGGTAAATAGAGGAAGCATGTACTAGGCTAATGTTTGTTCAACAAGCAAAGCAGTAGATGCAATCTCGTTTTTATGGTTGAAGGGCCATGGAAGACGGTGTTAGAGAATGTTGCGTGTTATTCTGGAACCGGAGTAGGAGTAGAAGACGTCGGCAAACGTTTTGGAGAGCGCCAAGCGACTGCACGAAGTCCTCGTTGAAGGCCAGCACGATCCAGATTCATAGCTGCATCTGTCATCATTTTAGATTGAGACTGGGGAAAGAGCTGACCATCTAAAACGGAAAGCGTCGAGCAGCAGCACTGCTTCCGTCTCACCGACCAGGCCCAGTGTCACCAAGATAAAGAGGATGTCGTTTTGTCGAAGCAAACCTTTCTAAATCGAAAAAGCTACGGAAAATTTGATTTTTGGAAAAAGGGCATATGTACATATCATTTCCTATGCATATTTTCCTTTTTCGAAAATAAAGATCACATCTCTACAGGGTGGAAGGCTGAGAAGCTACACATAAAATTGCTAGAGTATCTTTAGCTAGAAAGCCGTATGGCCTAAAATAGGCCCTAAAATTCTTTGATCACATTTTTTGTTGTTCTTAAGTCATCAAACTTTGCTTCATTCGCTTCTACGGCCCTGCTCATGCTTATTTTTTTTCCGAATCTGAATTCCAATGGATTCTCTTTCAACAAAGAATCTTACAAAAAAAAAGAAGCCCTTAAACAATTTGAATGGCAATTTTCATCCTCTTCAAATGTTGTTTACTTTCATAATAAATCGAAAGTCAAAAAATCAATTCACAATGAAAGGTATTGATAAAAATCGTGAACGATTTTCGATCGCTAGACCGGTCTACTTGCACGTATTTATTATATCTGTCTGCTTCCAAAAAAAAAAAATCTTTTCTATTATTAGACTCTCCGCTATTATCTTCGGTTTCAATTATACGTTATACTATACCAACATAAAACTAAAAAAAATCGAAGCCTACTTTCATCTTCTTTTTCTTATCTAACTTATCTCGTTTGACGACATTTTGAAGGTTATTCCAATAAAAAATTAAATTAACGCAACTTTGAAAATTGCTAGACATCGAGCTCGACTCCAAGGACCGGAAAGGAAGAAAAATAAAGTTTTCCACGTAGTTGGCTAGGAAAAAAAAAGTTTCCTTCGTGTTTTGAAAAGAAAAATCCCGTTTTTATCTTTTGAAATATTCTTTTTAGGAGTAATTATCTAAATAGATGGATCATACCTTCCATTTTAAAACCGCTGTAGGCGGTTGTTTCGTGGTTGATGTTAATTCTTCCAACCCTCCTTCCCGTTAATCTTCAAACTCCGTTTCGATATTTTTCTTGAAGCCATTCCACAACAAAGAAAACGTGGAGTTAAGTTTTTATTGTGAAATTTTAACTCTTTCAGTTTTTGAAATGAGGAAAGTCTAATTCCTCCAGGAAGAACTGTTATTCTTTTGTTAAATTTTTTCTCTCTAAATCATTTTCAAAAATTAAAATGGCATTAGGACTTAAGTAAAGCCCACAGAGGCACCAAGAGAGGGGCAGAACCGTGGTAACTATTCCAGGGCTTTGATTAGTTTAGAATTTGCAGATTCCTTACTCCTAGCCAAAGTCTAGGCTCAAGGGCCTCTCAAAAGTCTCAGCTTCTGTCTGGGGCTCTCATTGAAAAATTTAGCAACTTTCTGCGGCCCTGTTGAAGCAGAGCTGATGCTCAAACCGTGAAGAATTTTGGTTGATTCCATGAGTGCTGGAAAAAAGACCAACTCATTTCCTTACTAAGAGATTCCCTCGAAGCCAAATCGAACACTAATAAAATTTTTTAAAAAAGGACATCTGCGCGATTCATAGGCCCGACTCAAGATTAACGGGCAAACGAATCCAGGTGTAAAATGTTTAAAAAGTCGATAGATCACCTTTACAGTTCATTAATTTTCTCATCTAGAACGTTTTTTTTCTTTTTTTTAGACCTAAAAAAAAGATGTGATTGATATAGGATTACTTTAAGTTTAACCTCAAACAGTGAATTACGTTTTTTTTTAAAAAACATTGAAAAAAATTCCAATAATTAATTGGACTATTCCCTGTTTAAAACTTTAATCTCCTTAATCGCTTCTTTAAATTCCCACCAAGTTGAAATTTCCAGATATCGTGCTCGCGCGTCCGAAATTATAACGGACAAACATGAACTCCCTTATCAAAATTAACCGAGAGACAGGTTGATAGTTTACTTAATTTAAAGAGTAGCTTCTTTAAATCTTAACAACTATTGTTTATGAAAAAGAAACTTTATCGTTGTGTAAACAAATAGTCTTCTTTAAAAAAAATTAATTTTAATATTTACTTTTGCTATTTTTAAGAGATAAAAGCGAAAAATGTTTTTTTTCACTTCCGTTTTCGTAAGATTCGAAAAACAGAAATGTAATATTAGAAATTGTACAAGGATATTTTCATTCAAGGCCAAGTAAGAGCACATATCTATTGAAATTGATACAGTGGGAAATGCAACATCAAATTTCCATATGATTGGATTGGTATGTTCATTTGAAAATCAAAGCAAAGCCCCCATATTGATTCGGTTTACCGTATGCGGGTTCTCAGGAATTGAAACGTAAGTTAGCTGTATAAATTTCAAGAGTCTTAAGTCGTAAGACAACGATAAAAATATAATTTTGCATGTATTTAATTTTTTAAACTTCCTGGGAGAGAGTGGGATCTTCTAAACAAAAGGTTTTTAGGCTAGAAGGCTCCTTACTTTGATATTTTCTAATTTCTTAGCAATATTATTGAAAGTAGCCTTGAAAAAGCGTTTATTTTTTTACTAGGCGAGAAAAGCGAGCTAGTTAAAGGTTGATTGTTAAAATTTTTGTAAATGTTTTAATAAAATTGAAGGGAAAATAGCATTTGCTTAGCCTAATTCGCTTAACTAGCTCGCTAGTAGGCGAGCGAAGCGAGCGAGTAATGCGTGAAGTATAAAATTATTAATTTTTGAAACAAAATAACAGTTGCTTAGCTAGACTCGCTTTTTTAGCTTGCTAGTTGACGAGCGAAGCGAGCGAATAAAGCTTAGAAATTTAGTTTTTTAAAAAAATACTGCTCTTAACTAGCTTGTTTTTTAAAAAACTCGCTTAACTAGCTCGCTAGTAGGCGAGCGAAGCGAGCGAGTAAGGCGTAAAGTATAAAATTATTAATTTTTGAAACAAAATAATAATTGCTTAGCTAGACTCGCTTATTTAGCTTGCTAGTTGACGAGTGAAGCGAGCGAGCAAAGCTTAGAAATTCAGTTTTTTAAAAAAATACTTTAATATTACATTGTATGAAGCTGAAGGTTCTTACTTGTTGCCAACGTTTGCTTGTCGCAAAACATTGGGCCAGTGGCGGATTTAGGAGCAAATAAATTTATATTTCTATCGCTTCCTTTTTGCAAAATCAGAAATTGAGAGAGTGATTAAAGAAAATTTCAATTGCCCGAAATCTAAGATTTGACACTTCTATGCACAAAAGACCCGATCGTTCTCTCAAACAGAAACCATCGAGTGTGACTTGAAAAATCGACTCTAAAATAAATCTCGTGTCAAATACTTGCATCTTTTAAAAAATGATTTTTCTTTGATATAAAAATCAAAAAAAGCGTACACAATCTCTCGGCCAATTTTTCAAAGAAATATTTTCGTTTACAAAAATAATTCGGTCATCCCGATAGAAAGAGAAAGCCCACTCGTAAAAATCTAAAAATAAAAAAATCTTAAATCCCTTGTTACGAAATATGAGCGATCGGTTCGCGTTAAATATATAAGCGCTGGGAATGACACAGAAACGAGGAAAAAAATAATAATATAAAGAAAAAAAGTTGGAAAATATTATTTTAAATGTGCAATTAATCGTAACTAGTCAAAAAGACCCTCGCGTAACAATTTAAGTGGATTTTTATTTGTACTCAAGACGAAAAAAATGGCTCGTAAAACTGTAAACTCCACATTTGTTTACAATCAAGAAACGTCGGCGTAAATATCGTGCAATGATTTGTTTCGTAACACGAGATATTTTTTTTTTCGACTAATTTTTGTCAATCGATGAAAGGTAAATGAATTTATGGCCGAATGGTTTTTAAAGGATTCGAGTATGGGAGTCAGTGGCGGATTTAAAGTAACCAAAGCAAAAATTTGCTAACGGCTCCAATTTTTTTTACTAACCAGCTAAATTTTCGGGCTTATTGAAACAACTATTAGGCTCCATTTTTAACTTAATCCGTCTCAGTCCGAAATTTCGTTATAAGAATTAAAAATAGAAATAATATTTATTAGCCTCGACCTCGTATCACACAAAAGACTTCATTACACCAGTCCTGATTAAAACTTTGCATGACAGGAAAAAGCCCTAATCGATGACGATTAAAAATCTCAAAGAAACCCCGTTTTAACTTAGCATACACGCGGGGCTCCCCTTTTCCACCCTTCCTAACTGTAAAAATGAAATTATGAACATGAGAAACGATATTCTGCGTCAAGAAGCTTACTTCTGCCTAAAGCACTTAGTCCATCTCAAAATTGTATTTCTAATCAAAGAGCCACCCTTCAAAAGAGAGAATCTGCATCCCCTCTTTTATATCGGGTGTATGAATTCAATTTGCTTATGTCAACATGGTGAGGACGTGTCACAAAAGGCACCGGGGAACGCACACACAAAAAAAAATTGGTACGGGGAAATAGGGATTTCGAATCGAAGATTTATCAGCTTTGAAATTTTGTGTACATAGAAAAAGAGAAATGGCAATATTAGTTTTTGTGCTAGTTGCAAAGTCAAATTATTCTTTTATCTTTCTCTCTCGTATGTATTTATTCCATGACTCATCAGGAATGCGTTATTTTAAAACCGTTTAGCCAAAGACAATAAAGAATAAAATTTATGTGGACATCCTTATGTGCTGGATAATGACTTTGCGCCATTGCGACAGTGGAATGTTTTTCCATTTATTAGGAGTAGAATTTGCTCTTTTTACCAAATGAATTTATTTCAGGGTCGAAGTGAGGCGGGGGGTGTTCGTGGTGAGCTGTTAACAGAGAGCTTGCCATATGAGTTTGTTGAAGGTTTTGGCAAGACGATTGAGGGGTTCAATGTAAAGGTCTGCACGGGTTGGGCTCGGGTCGGGTTCGGGTTGAGGAAAAAATTTGAAGTCGGGTTCGGTTTGGTCGGGTTCGAGTTGAGGAAAAAATTTGGAGTCGGGTTCGGGTTGGAGATTTTTCTCTCAATTTCTTATTTTAGATTTTTCTACTCAATTTCTGCCGCAATTTTAAAAAAAAGTCCTCCGGGCCAGAGTTTTGAGCGGAAGATAGGGAACGATAAATAATCATTCAGTAAGTTTCAACTTTTTAAACTAGAGAAAGTGTTGGGTTTCAGTTCGGGTTCGGCTTGGTCGGGTTCGGGTTGAGGAAAAAATTTGGAGTCGGGTTCGGGTCGGGTTCGGGTTTTGAAATTTTAATTCGGGTCGGGTTCGGGCCGTTATTTTTCGGCCCGTGCAGGTCTTCAATTCAATGGGATTAGCCATTAAGCAGTAGAAGCTCCAGTACTTGAGCAATGTTAATTGCTGTTTGTCAGTTTGTATACTACTCAACCTGAAACAACCGGCACAAAATTTTCAAATGAATTTACCATCCTGTCATGAGTTTTCAAGGAAGAAAGCAATCAAAAACGAATCTATCATCGGTACAAAATAAGTCAATTTATCGATTTCATGTCGCTTCATTTATACCAAGAAAATTATGATTAATCGAGCTAAGAGCCCACAAGATTTCTTTTCTTTTTTTTTTTTTCCTCTACATCCATAAATAATCAAATCCGCGCGCTGGCGCCTTTATCGATCGATTTATAACGCTTAAGAATTGCGATTCGTCATGGCCTTGGAACACCTGCACTCTTTTACAATCTCTTTCAAGTGGAAGATAAATAACAATTCAGAAAATCGTGAACCTTGACCGGGAGGGTTGCGAACTCTTCTCTTTAACATCACCCTTGCTTAATCATTCCCAACGACTTCATCAAAAAAAGTTTTTAGATCAAGCTCGGGTTTAATATTTGTGCTACCGAGCGCGGAAAACGTCATCCCGTAAGACATATAAGAGCTTTAATGAGGGTGAACCATTCGCGAGGGGGATGTTATATATACGTACGCGGAATTGATGTGGGAGTTCATTACCGGATTTTCACATTTAGGAGCTCGTTTACGTGTAATATACAAGACGGTTCTCGTTATTAATTTTCAAAGTCTAATCCTTGGTTATCAAATTAATAAAATAGTTTGACACTGATATGGAGTCTTTTCTCAAAACAAGTGGGAATGAAGTGTAAGAGTCGTTAATGGGATTGATTATCAGTGGCGGAGTGGAAATAAAATAAAGTTGGAGATGTAAGCTAAGCCGGATTGAATCGATCGAACACAATTTCGATATAAGGTTGCTGAGGCTGATAGAGGCCCAGTCTAGAAAGCTGCAGGCCGAGGAAAGTACATTAGGTGAGACTTAAATGTTTTAGGTTAGAAGCTTGAAAGAGTTCTGCTGACAAAGCAAGGTTAAAATGGGGTGACACTGAAGAACTCTTATTCCTGGCACCGCTTACGGTTGGCATTACAGGGCCTGAAGACCTACCGCCTCTTCTACCGAATTCCTCCACTGACCGCGATCCAAGGCCGTAACCGGTCAATCCCTGACACCTTGGGACATGGCATCCTGACGAACCTATTAGCGTCCTCAACCCGATATTGGGAACTCACCTGCTCATTTGCCAGGAGTTTGGTATTAAACCTCTGTCGCCTGGCCTGGCCTGTGGTCTTGGCTCAGATCTCATCCGGCATCTCTCCTGGAAGTGGTCGGAGTTGCAGTCGGCTCCCTGAACGATTCGCACGTCTTCCATGTCGCTCCTATGTTTCCAATCGATGGCCGCATGATCAATCTGGTTCACTGTTCAGCCGTCTGGTGACCTCTAGGTTCCTTAAGGGGAAACATCGTGGGCCCTTGCTAGCCGCACGCCGTTATCATTGCTCTGGTAAGATCTACCATGAGGAACTTTTCAGACCGCCAGCAACGACAAACACTTCAAAAACTAAGGTTTCCCTAAAAAGTTACATAACTTAATTTTGCTTATAAAATTCAAATGTCATGTTTGCCGAATTTAGATCGAGATCCTCTTTTTTTTTAAAGAAACTCCCGCAGTCATACAAAGATAAATCTTTTATTAAAAGTAATAAAAACCGATACGGATCGACACGATTTTGGCAATCGTGTCATCAAAAATATTTATCCCCTTCTGAATCCTTTTGTATTCCGCATGGTGCCGTGTCACTTGTTGAAACGACTACAACACGCGGTTCTTAGATTTATGTCATTGTCATCTTGAACCACGAAAAAGAAGGGAAAAAAACCTCTAAGCCGAAAGTCATCCCCGTCATCTTCGTCATCATATATGATTTATTGTATCATTTTTATTCATTTACTGTACGTTTTTGTTTATTTCCTTATTTTTCTTCCGAGTTTTTCGTAGTTATGCAAAAAAGAGAGCAACAGGGTTGTCGGGGTTGCTGGATTTAGAGCTTGCATACTGCCAGACTCACATAACGTCTGTAGCTGCAGCGGAGAAAGCGGTTTGCCTGATTAAAAGTCGGCCAGCTGCCGAGATATGATTTTTAGAGATTGTATTAGTTGTAGGAGCCGTGGCACATTCCGGTATTAGGCGCAGCAACCGTGCCACATTGTGGTTAAGTGCAGCAACCGTGCCACATTTTGGTTAAGTGCAGCAACCGTGCCACATTCTGGTTTAAATTGCAGTTACAGTATCAAGCCACATTCTGGTTGTAGGTGCAGGAACCGTGCCACATTCTGGTTCTAGGTGAAGCAACCGTGCCATGTTCTGGTTTAGGTGCAGGGGCCACATTCTGGTTTAAGGTGCAGCAACCGTGCCACATTCTGGTTCTAGGTGAAGCAACCGTGCCACGTTCTGGTTTAGGTGCAGGGACCACATTCTGGTTTAAGGTGCAGCAGCCGTGCCACATTCCGGTTTTAGGCGCAGCAACCGTGCCACATTCTGGTTCTAGGTGAAGCAACCGTGCCGCATTCTGGTTCTAGATGCAGGAACGGTTCTAGATGCACATTCTGGTTCTAGGTGAAGCAACCGTGCCACGTTCTGGTTTAGGTGCAGGGACCACATTCTGGTTTAAGGTGCAGCAGCCGTGCCACATTCCGGTTTTAGGCGCAGCAGCCGTGCCACATTCTGGTTTTAGGTTCAGCAACACTGCCAATACTAACTTGGGGCTAAAGAAAGAGACCACATCAATTTTTATACACGCTAGCGTTAAAATCATATCAAAATCATACTTCAACAACTATAAATAAAAAAGATATAAACCACAAACCGATCAAGTATTTAAAAAAAAAAATCTTAAATTCTTCGCCGGATGAAGTAAACGAGATTGAAGTAATATTTCACGTTACGGTTGATGAGTGCTGTAAATATGACCGATCCGTCAATCAGTTGTAGACCTTGCCCGTAGGTAGTTGGCAATTTGCTGGTCATACCGGCCGCCTTTGTTACTGCCGACTATTAATCGTTTATAATGTCCTCTTAGCTGGTTATGCTTTAAACATTCAATAAGGGCCCCTCTTAATTGTGTTTCTTTTCTTTATATCTCTCTCCATTCATTTTAAAATTTTAATGACTCCGCCACGCGATTTGCCCTGAATTTTTTTAAAGCGGGAGAAATTCTTTTTCACGAAAAGAAAAATTTTATATATCATTTTTCTTTTCTTTTTCTCAAATCAAAGAAGTCGGCACGGCTCTTTATCAGTATTTGACAGCTAAGAAAACATTTCAATTTTCTCCCTTTTGAAAAAAAAAACGTTGCTAATGTCAAAATCATTATTTAACTTTTTATTTTTATTTCACGTTCCACGTTTTCTTGATTTGACCTTTTGTTCAAATAAAAAGCAGAAGGGAAATGGAAGATTTAATAATTTTTTGTGTGAATTGAAGAAGATTTCTTGTGTTTTGCCCTGTGTGCGAGACCCCGAAGGGAAATTGCATCGGTCGGTTCATCTTTTCGTTTTTAAAAAAAAAAAAAAAAAAAATGTTAACAGCCAAATTTAATCAAAAGTTGCTTTGCACGCGATTTCGCGTTTTTTTTTTTTTTTACTTTTTCTCCTTTTAGAATTTTTGCTGGGATGGTTTAATTAAACATGTAAGTGAAACGACCTCTGACGTTGCTTTAAATGAAAAGACTCTTGACCTTGCTTCTTGTCTTTTGGCATATCTGGCCATGTGTATGTTTTTTTTTTGTAATTAATAACTGGATTCTGGTTTTTGTTAAATGTATGTATTTCGGGATTTTGCATGACCTTTCCCAAAGGCTCTGGTTTAATGACGTATTGTGATTTATTTAGATAAGATTTTAAAATCTTAATCACATGGCTAGAATTTTAAAAGGCCGGAGCCAGCTTTAGGATATTGGCATCGACTCCAATCGATAACTTTTGAGTGTGATATGGGCGTAGGTAAAAAGCATAAGAACAACTAGTTGGAAATGTGAGATCAATAAAAGGCTCAGAAGATCCCCTTAATACTTTTCAAGATGGCTGCCTCATGCAGCACTATTTGGAGAGTAAAAGGGAAAGTCGCCAACTCGCAAAAATAACTTGCGATTGACTTCGAATAGATTCCAGTGAAAAGATTTAAATGTAGTCAGTCAACTGGTGGGTAGTTCCTCTATTCACCTCCATCGACGGTTTTCTAACTATGGTGACTCCTGTTCGCCTTTAGAACTCCACGAGTAGAAATCCTGCCTTCTGAATAAACAGTAGTAAAATTTCCTACTCCAACTGGCATCTGGCAACAATTATTAAATTTCATTCTTATTATTCCTGCAAATATATGCTCATCAATGCCATAAATTATTCGCAAGGATCTTGTTTATTTACAAAATTAATTAAATTTATCTTCACATGCATATTATCATTTTTATTAAAGTGTAAACGCGGTAGTTTTTGCACTTGACCGATTCAGGGTCAGCTATTTTTTTTTTTTTCATTTCTCAACTCCGCTTTTGGTAAAATGAGTCATACCTTGCACAAGGCTTGCCTAACTACAAATATAGGAAATCATGTTTGCAATTCTGTCATCAGATGAAAAACAACGTAGTTTATTGCATTTAAAAAAAAATGCTTCTCTCTCAAAATTTATTAAAAAAAGAAATAAGCTTATCGTAGCATAGTGCTTTCACCCCCCTAAGAAGCTTACTTGACCATTTTCCTTAAATGGAACAATAGCCCTCGAAATTTTTATCCAGAGAAAAAATTTACAGACCTCCCATTTGGAAACAAAATAAAATGAAAGAACCGAAAAAATTCGATTAGTTTTAAAAGGAGTTCCCTCGTATTAACAGTGATAAATCGATTTGGAAAGAGTAATTAGCATCGGAAATAAAGAAATCATTCTGCAACGAGATGCTAACTGACAACGGTTTATCAGAGGCAGTGTTTAGTTCAAGGCCTCCGCGATTTATCACGATACCTTGTAATTTTTTATTCATAACGTACAATTTATTTGTTTATTTTAATTTATTTTTTAAACTTTTCTCCTGGATATTGTTTTGATAATGAGGTTCTTTTAACGCGGGGAAGAGACAAGAGAATCGCTTCGGGTTCGGGTTTTTAAATATTTTTAAGTCCGTTTCCTTTGGCAAGGAATTTTTTTAAGCTTTTAATCTGTTATGATTGATTTTTGTTCAATTAAAATTTAATTGGAACGTTACGTATTTTTTCGGGTGTTTCGTTTTCATTAATTTCCTCTTTCTAAAGCAATTTTTTTAGAAGAGAAAATGTTCCTGTTGAATTTTGTCACCATACAAACAGTTGTTAAGGACTTTTGTTACCATAGCAACGGTTTTTAGGGACCTTAGTTGCCATAGCAATGGGTATTGAGGATCTTTCTTACTGGAAGGATCTTTGTTACCATAGCAACCGTTGTTAGGGACCTCTGTTGCCATAGCAACGATTTTGAGGACCTTTGTTACTGTAGTTACGGTTGTTAAAAGCATTTAATAACATAGCAACCATTATTAAGGATCTTTTTTACCATAGCAACCGTTGTTAGGGACCTCTGTTGCCATAGCGACGGTTTTGAGGACATTTCTTACTGTAGTCGAAAGCATTCGAGAACATAGCAACCATACTTAAGGATCTTTGTTACCATAGCAACTGTTGTTGGGACCTTTTCTGCCATAGCAACCGTTGTTAGGGACCTTTATTGCCATAGCAACGGTTGTTAGGGGCATTGTTGCCATGGTAGTGGTTGTTGAGGGCATTTGTTGGCATAGCAACCGTTGCTAGGGACTCTAATTACCATAGCAACGGTTTTTTAGGCTAAAAACTAATTTTTCTTGACTTTTCATTACCTTTAAAATTGAAAAAGCTTTTATTCGACATCATCGAACCGATTTTTAAAATTTAAAACATTCTGAAGCTCTTCGATATCGAGGCCGCGGTTTCCTAATCAGGGTGGAATCGTCAATCTCCGCTAAATCCTTTAACTGCTCTCCGCTACCCTTTTAGTCCTCTTCCATCATTCTTAACGTAACCCAACCGTAACTTTCATTAGAATTCTTAACCGAAGATTTAATTGGAGAAAAAAAATCAGTCCGGATGAGAAAATAGAATACCAAAGCATTTATCAAATAAAACCGGAAACTATCCATTATCAAATCCCCGGCTTAAAAATTCTCACTTGCAAAAAGCTAAAGACCAATCAGTCTAGCTTTAGCTTATCGATCTATTCATGATTTATTTTCCCTTTTGCCAGGCCCAACATCCAACAAAGTTAACCTAAAGGAATTTAATCTTTGTAAAAGCTTTCTAATACGCCAAACCTTTTTTTTTTATATATAAGATTCTCTTTTTACTCAACTAAGTTATATCATTCTCCTATAATGAACATGTTAGTGTATCTAGATGATATTATACTTCCTATGAGAAAAACATTCTAACCTAATAAAAAAAAAGAAGGGAAATATGATTTAACTTTCCGATCGGAAAAATCAGAAAAAATTAAATTAAAAGTCAGTGAATAAAAGAGTAATGAACTTTCCACCTCATTGAATGGCTACTTTGAAATTCCAGTTATAACCCGATTGCTCTGAATTTCTTGCCGATATTTTATATATATCGATTTGGAGAGTTGGAAAGGGGAGGAAAAAGGTCACTGCTGACGTTGCAGATGACAGCCGAATTTCGATTCGTCAATCGATCGTAAATTCAATGATGTACACAAAGGATGCGAAATTATGTTAAAAGAGGATGGAAGTGTACGCAACAGTTTAAATTAATCAAAAGAAATAAAGATCTTTTATTCTTTTTTTAGCCGGAGTTAAAGTAAACTCTAACGATTGCCAAAATTCGATTCCATAAGGTTTTTATCTTGTAATTTTTTGTTTTGCGACGAACGGCCAAAGTATACATGATTTGTTATCGTGTTTGTTATTTTTTTGAAGAGATATTGATCGTGAGGATTTGTCCGGTTTTTTTTTTAATATTTAAATTTGATATCCGCCTACAAAGGCTGGGTTACAATATGTTTGATAACTATTTATGCGGAGGAAAGAACGAAAAAAGTCAAAGGCGTACAAGGTATTTAAAAAATAATTCCTTGTTAAATGTTTAATGCTACAACACTCGAGACAATGTAAATAAACAATAACACTATGAAAAGGAAATTTGTAACGAAAAATTGTTTGTTGTCACGTCTTCAAAAAAGTTGTTCCAGCCTACTAGTCACGGCGAACACGCACGATTTTTCGTTCATCTATACGCCAGACATCATTTTTTATTAAAAATTTACCGACGATGGCGTTAATGACATAGACGATTTTGGGGGATTTTGAGTGGGGCAATTCACTCCTAGTGCAGTTCCATTGCGATTTCTTCATGGGCGGAAGGCACAGAAGAGATGCAGACTTGAGTGCGAGTTCCCAAAAATAAGAAGTAATATTAAAATTTTAAAAAAACTGGCCTAAACACACATGGCTCACCGCACCAAGTGGCTCTATCGTGGCAGGTAGCCCACCAGTCAGGGATCCCCAGACGTCCCAACGAAGCCGCGGTCTTCCTACAAGTCTAGGGCTAGTCAGGCGTCCACCCAGGACCTGCCGAATCGTGAGTTCCGGAGGCGCTCGCGCTACATGTCCCGCCCATTGAAGCCTACGAGCCTTGATCACGCTGGCAATCAACGGCTGCTCAGTGAGGCTTCGGATCTCCTCATTAGGGTGCATTCTCACCCACCCAGTCAACGGATCTCTCCTCGGCTCCAGAATCCGACGCAAAGCCTTATTCTCGAAGACTAACAACCTCTTCTGTGCATGGATGGTCAGATTTTACTTCTCACAGCCATTAGTGACTGTTGGGCGTACGACTGGCCTAAAGTCGTTTTGAAAACAGATTTTGACCTTGTTAATATTTTAAGAACTCTTCTTATAAAGAAAAATAATTTTATTTCACAGCATGGATTTTCTTTTTTATTTTCCATTTTAAATTTCAATTTCCAAAAGTGTCGTTCGCGAAAAAAAGGTTTAGAGCACACTTTTTCCCCGAAGAATGAACCAAACCTAATTTTTTTCTTTTTTCCATTTCTCTCCTTCTTTTATCCGCCATTATTCACGTTATACAATTACTGTGTGCTGGAAGGAAGGTTGGGAAAAAAGTGATGACTTGAAACCCTTGGGAGTTCCTTTCATTTCTAATAAATTCATCACCGGATTAACAGAATTTTAAATTCTGAATGACGTAAATATCAATACAATCTTTTTTGGAACAAAGAACGGGCTTAGGGAAACTGATCTGCAGGATTTAAGTCTGGCTTCCGTCGATGAGTTTACCCTTATTGATCGGAATTGCTCAAATTTTGCCCATTTTAAAATTTGAACGCAAGTTAAACTTTCTCGGCTTGGTCGTTCATAAAACTTAGTTTTAAGAACCAAATAAGAGATCTGACTTGTTTCCGCAATCGCTTTTGCTGTCTAGAACTTTTGCGAGCAGGATGATTCCACGAACAGTGTGAATATCGTGTCCTACCTTAAATTTGCGTTATCCAAACAGGAAAAGAATGAATTAAACATGAGAAATCAAAGTTAGAAACTTGAGGATATTTAAAATGTTGAGATCGCATTTTCAGGAATGGTCGGATACACATGTTTGTGGAACCATGTGGTGTGTAAAAGTTCTAGAAGACAGAAGCAGTTGTAAAACCAAAACAGATCATTTCTTTAGCACCTAATATTAATTTATTTTAGTAGCCAAGTCGCCCAAATTCAATTTTTAATGTTAAAAAGTAGTTTTTGAGACCATTGAGCACCAGAATCATAACTTGGACTTTACCGCTCATTCCATGGTTTTATTAGGCTTAACTGTGGCCCGTTAGATACTTATAATCCTCCATTGACCTTATCGTCAGTCTTTAATTATCCCCTTAAAGTCAATTAGGCCAATAATAGATGCCCCCTATAAAAACAATCTCATTGCTAAAACTTCTCCTCTGCTAATTATGGGAATTAAAATTTTTTTAAATACCTTATATAATTGAAATGAAGACGTTTAACGAGAAAATTTTGCATTTTAAGAAAATGACCCTGTTCTTTTTTATTATCCCAGGCTCGTTGAAGCATATCAACGGAATTACTAATAAGAAAATTCCTTTTGATGATCCATTGAGCGTGAATCAGGATTCATGGATTATTTCAGATTCGTTTTGTGTTCTCTCACTTTGAAAAGCGTTTTGGACGGTATATATAAAAAAATAAAAATATCGAGTCACATTTCTTCGGTCTGTTGACGGGATTTGTAGCAAAACTTATGTACTGTATACACAGCTAAGTTTAAACGAAATAACCCTTTTCCCCCCCTCAGGATATGTGCAGAGGGATTTTTTTTGTTTTCTTTTAATTTTCTTGCCGTGTATGTGATTTCTTTCTTTTTTCTCTTTCTTTATATAAAAAGCACGGTTCTGGTTCATGGAAATCTGATCGAGCCTTAAGTCTGGAGTCAGATCATCCGTAAACGCAGATGTTTTCAATTCCACGCTTCGGCGCAGTTATCGTTTGAGCAATAAATGGAAGCAACAATTTTTTTTTTTCCTTTCCCTTTTCCTTTTTTTTCTCTGTTCCTTTGTTGCTTGAATTATCTCCGAAAGATACTGTTATCAAATAAAAAGTTAGCGTCATTTCATTATTTTAGAAAGGAAGGAGAATAAAAATTTTTGTGAGACGCGGGTATAAAAAAAAAGAAGAAGAAGGGAAGCTGCGAAAATATAAGAGGAAACGGAAATAAACTGGAAAAATGTTTTTTCCCAAAGTTTAGACTCAGAATTTCCTATCACGTAAACAGGATTCCATGTTGTATTTCTGTTTCGCCGGTGAAATTTGTTTCCTGGAAAATTTTAATCCTTAAGCTTTTTTTTTTTTTTTATTTCTTTTCCCTCTCTTTTGTATTGATGGGGGAATGTTTGTGTAAAAATTACAGGTCGTCGACTTTGCTGGAAAGTAGGGCAATATATCTTTATCCAGGGAAATTTTTTATTTTGGTTGAAGTAACTTTAAACTACCGGATGTTAAACAACTCTTAAAATTCAGATTTTTATAGCGTGTTCAAATTTTCTACAATGTTCAGAGTCTGAACATTGCTATCTGAACACGCTATACAAGTCTAATTAGGAACAAAGCAATCTAGACGAATTTGAACAGTAAAAACAAAGCTGACTTGTCAATCTTGACAAAACTGGGCAAACCAGATAAATCTGAGCAATATAGAAATCTGGCCACTATTTTAAAATTCGTTACGAAATCCAAGCTTTAATTCGAAAGGAGAAATAAAACCTTACATAAAACATTTTTTTCATTTAAGTCATTACTACAAAAGCAGAAACTGCTGATGTCATTAGACAGCAAGAAGAGATAGTAAAAAGATTTTATACTAAATGGAATCGATTTCTAAAAGTAAAAGCAATTACATGAGCACATAAATTAGAACGAAGTTAACATATTAACAAAATATACGTGAAAGTAAATTTACTTAACATTCCCAGGCATATACCAATGCAGGCACGAAAACCGATATCATGGCCACTATCAATATCTACAAATTGTAACGGAGCCCCTTAATAAAAAAAAAAAATCTCGCTCTAGTAATAGTTCACGAACCTAACTCTTTTAAAAAAAATTCAAGTTTTCAGTCCAAGATCCCGTCTTTCCCGTAAATCCGTTACATTTTAAACTTGTCTGTCATTATCCTCTTATAGCTAAAAATATACCCCATGCCTTAGACACATGTCTTGAATTTTCATTCAGTGCACGAACCTTGAATAATTTTTTCTTTCGAGATGTTAATTATATCCATAATGATTCAGGTACTACTTCCTTTCAACGATCCAGTAATTTAAAAGGGTTATTTGCTATTTTTTCGCGACAAGTCTTAAGGTATTTTTTTCAGGTTTCGTTCGATGTTATTATACACATGAGCGATTTAAAATAAAAAGGCCGAAAAACATGTTCCTGGGCGTGACCGTAATAATTCAAATAAATGGGTGTGTATGCTGCAGTTCGTGAGAGTACTGAAAAAAAAAAAAAAATATACCTACAGATCGGCGATTTTGACTTTTACTTTTATGTGCCCGTATACCTTTCAACGACATATTTCATGTGGAATGAGTAACGCGACTCTTTTCTTCTCCTTCAACAACGTCTGTTGTTTTAAAGTCATTAATAATAATCATAATACATTGTTACTCATCATCATTTTTTTTCTCTCTATGGTCTTTTGTTTGTGTTTTTATTTTTACGAGGAGAAGCAAAGAAGTTTGGGTGATTCCGAAATATTTTTCTTCAAAGAAAATTTTTTTAAACTGCTGAACTTATAATTTTTTTCAGAAAAAATTTTGATTAAACGTTTAGATTTTTTCTAAAATAGGTTTGTCTTAAATGCTCAGATTCGCCCAGGCAGCTTAGAGTTCTTTAGGTTGTTCAGGTTCGTTCAGATTCCTCATTTTGGTCACAACTGTTCAGATTTTTCTTAAGTGTTGAAATTTGCTTGGACTGTTAATTTTTGTCTAGACTGCTCTGATTTGTCTAGACTTTTCAGATTGGTCTAGACTGTTCAGATTTTTCTAGACTGTTCAGATTTGTCTACATAGTTCAGATTCATCTAGACTATTTAGATGTGTCTAGACTCTTCAGATTTTTCTAGACTGTTCAGATTTGCGTAGACTGTTCAGATTTTTCTAGACTTTTCAGGTTTGTCTATATTGTTTAAATTTATCTGGACTGTTCAGATTTGCCTGGATTGTTCAGATTTATCTAGACTTTTCAGACGTGCCTAGACTGTTCAGATTTGTCTAGACTGTTCAGATTTGTCTAGACTTTTCAGATTTGCCTACATAGTTCAGATTTATCTAGACTGTTCAGATCTATATAGACTGTTCAGTTTTGTCTAAACTGTTCAGATTTGCCTAGACTGTTCAGATTTGCCTAGACTGTTCAGATTTTTCTAGACTTTTCAGGTTTGTCGACATTATTTAGATCTATCTGGACTGTTCAGATTTGCCTGGATTGTTCAGATTTGTCTAGACTGTTCACATTTGTCTAGACTTTTCAGATTCGTCTACATTGTTTAGATTTATCTAGACTGTTCAGATTTGACTAGAATGTTCAGATTTTTCTAGACTGTTCAGACTTTTCTGGAATGTTTTCTCTTAGTTCCGATTGCTCAAATCTGTTTCAACTTTTTAGCCTTAACCAAATCGTTCAGCATTGAATGTACCACTCATATATTTCTAAATAGTCCAGATTCGTTAAAACTGCTCTGATTTGTTAAAACTAATCCAATTTATCTATAAGGGGGTAATTAAAATACATGAAGAACTGGAATTTATAAATAAATAAAAAACCGCGCGTGTTCTTTGACGCCACAGCACTTTAAAAATTCAACGAATATAAATCAATTATGATTATTTAAAAAAAAAAAGTAATAAATTAAAAAATATCGAAATGTATAATCATCTCTAATTTTTTTTCTCTTTTAAATACACTCCATAGCCATTTTTCCTTGGGTCAGGAAACTTCGATTGTTAATCGATTAAAAAAATTAAAGGAGAAAAAAATCAAGAGCCAAAGCCGCAAAAATACCCTAAAGCTAAAAATAACCAACCCATCAAAACGCAAAAATAACCGAATATTAATGCCAATTTCGTTCTTGGCGACACAAATACTCAAAATAAAAAACGTGGTTCCTTTCGAATCGTTTATACTTTTTACAAAAAATCTTCCTATTTTTTTTTCCTCCCCATTTTTTTTTATCATAATAGATGAAACCGAAGAGGCAATGATTACATAATTACAGAAGTCGTGAGATATTGTTGAATGCCTCGGGGTACCGGTACCTGGATCGCATACCTGACTTGCATGTCACGAAATATTCATTTCTTCTCTTAAAAAATACATTTGTCCTCTAAACATGATGCTTTTGTTCCTCTTATTACGTTTATCACGATTAAGTGTTTTTCTACAATTTCTTTCTCCCCATAAGCTAAGTTTAAAGGGATTTCGTATCGATATCTCTTGTTAGAGGGAATGCAGACAACACGAAGAGTACATATAGCGAAAATGATTTAATATTGTTAAAATACACATGCACGAGGTCTTGTGCAAGATGTAATGTGCTTTATTAATTCTAGAGTGGTGGAAAATAAATTGTCCATATATGAATCGTAAGAAATGGAGATAAGTAATTGAAATGTTATACGGGTAATGATAGTTCGGTTTGAAAAAAACATATTTTTTGGGTCTTAATATGGTTAAATTGTAAAGATTTGGAAGTAATTAGAGTTTATTGTAGAAGTTTGAAAGTATCACTAAAATGGCCATTAATGGTGAATCAAACGTATTTGCCAGTTTATTGCACAAAAGAGCAACGCTTCATTTATGAATTCAAGACTAGCCCAGAGGCAAATCATTGCGATTCATTCAAAAGCGAATCTTTTTTATGATACGAGTTGAAGAAAAGTAGCAGTTTCTAAAATTTTATGGGAATGAAAGTGTTGTGATGGTAAAATTAATTTAAATTTGAATGGGAATTACAAGGACCAAAGGCAGTAAAAAGTATAGTTCTTCTTGAGCTCAGCTTGAATCTGGCAGTTTGAACTGCGTGTTTTTTTGCATGCTTATTGTCCATCACAATTTAAAGCGAAATGGTGCAACTAAAATCTAACTACACTGGTCGCTTGATGATGTGTCTTCAGCGGTGCCTTTCCTAACTATGGTCTATAGAGGGCTTGAACTGACCTCGCATGGCTTCCTTCAGCCAGGAACCCCAGCCGACTCCTTTGACTCGTTATCCTCCCATAACCTGTCTGGACCTGACGTAGATACCGCGTCGGCGGCGCCCGAGCGACATGTCACCATGAGTTTAAGAGGAGTCCTTCTCCCGTTGGATGTCTCGTCAGGAACGACAATGATATCAGCAGGGAGGTCCCTCCCCGGATCCAGAGTGGAGACTGTTGTCTGTTTGCTTTGAGCCATATTCTCCGCAGTAAAGTCCTCTCGGCGCGAGCAATTTTTTTTTCCAGCCTTTAATGCGTTTAATTTTGAACATAGGCCTCCCTCAAAGCATGCCATCTGTCTCGGTCCTCCGCTGTCCTCACCCGATGCCTTTGCAGAGTTGGATTCAGAATCTCTTTTCCTACCAACCTGGGGTAATCTCGTTTTGGACCTTGGCATTTCCATTCATTTTGTTTTTGTTTTTGAGGGGTTTAGCCTAACAACGCCGCGCTGGCAACTGCAGTCCCACAGCCTTCGTTCCTGTTCCAGGCTTGCCTGTGGGTCGCCCTTCGAAGCCCTTAGGGAGATAATTCTCAATGTCCTTCGGAGGTACTGATGGCACCACTCCCTACCATCAGCTCATAAGCCTGAGTAGGGGGCTCGTCAAGGTAGGGCCGCCAACACCCTGAGGGGACTCGAAGAGTACCACGACTACCATAAGACTACCTGCCCGAGCAATGCTCTCCGCAGATATAATGCAGTCATACTCCCAACGGTTACTTATGGCTGTGAATCATGGAATCTGACCGTCCGCGCCCAGAGAGGTTGTTTGTCTTCGAAAATAAGGTGTTGCGTCGAATTTGGGGCTAAGGAAGTATCCGGTGCCGGGATTTTTAAGGATGATCAGCCGCTGGTCACTAGCATGATCAAGGAACGCCGGCTTCAATGGGCGGGACATGTAGCGTGCACTCTTTGTCCCGGACAATAAGGCAGGTCCTTGATGGACGCCCTACAAGTCCAACACCTCAGGGAAGACCTTCGTTGGGAGGACAACGTATCCAAGGATGCGGGCCGGTTAGGAGTTCCCGACTGGTGCCAGGATGGAGCCGTCTGGATAAGAACCTTGAGGCTCTGTAAAGCCATAGATAGATCCGTGGTGTTCATCTATCCGGATCCTCATCGGCGACACGATCTGCCATAAGCGCCAATAATATTGCTCTTAAATATTTTTAACAAACCTCTTCTAGAGCTGATATGAGAGGCTAGGCAACCCAATACACGCCCAACAATAGAAAAATAAAAAATTAAAAGGGTTAATTGCCTTCTTAAAAAGTTCACGTTCACCATCATTCCTTATGGCAGACCGCATAAATGTCAAAAGAGACTTCCTACTAAAATTCTCATTTACGTGTGGTAGGATTTTGACAAATGACATCACAGACATCTTTTTAAACTTAAGACTTGTATCTCGCCTTTCCCGAATGAAAAAATGATCCGAGAATCGATATCGATTTCAACATATGCATTTAAAACTACACCGTGTCAGTTACAGTTACGTCTCGGCACCGGGGCCATTGGTTTAAATTATAAGAAAAAAAAGAGAGAAGTCCATTATCTTGTGATTGATTTTGAAACAGACTTCCCAGTTACCTTATTCAGGCAATAATCGTTGTTCGTTTTTTGATTAATTACATACTCGATTTTTATTTCGATTTTAGATTGAGTTCTAACCCATTAGTGATGTTATGCAATGTATGACTAACAGTTTTTTTGTGATCCTCTATTTGAGACTTTGCCATGATTAAAAAGCCGCTAATCACTATAATCGGAGAGTATATCGTATAAGAATTAAGAAATATTAATTGGCAAAAGGAGAAGCTTTAAATTCATCACCGAATTAAAAAGTGTTGCATGCGTGCACGTTCCAGCTGTAAACCATTTAGAAATGTCAAGCGACAATGTATTTGTTAATCGACAAGATTTTTATTTTTACACCTTTCGATAAGATGACCCGCACACATCTGCAGTTTTTTTATTTAAAAAAAAAAAATGTTTTTAATTAATACTTTCAAGGTGATCAAGCCGGTTTTAATTCAACTTTTAAAAAAAATTGACAGCTATTCTTCCTGCAATAAGTGTCAATGCGTCATATTTTTTTAAAAAGAAAAGACCTTGTAGGAGGGCTCCTAAGGATGACGTGCCGTTATAACAAAACCTTTTTTAGCAAACATAGGTGTCACTAATTAAAAAACCTTATAATTTTTTTTCTCTCTAAAGGCATGTCTATGGTCAATTCAAAGCATAATTGTCAGTTGCGTTCTATTTAATTATTCAGCCCACTCGCATGTCATCTTTTAACCTCTCCTCCACCTCTTTTTACGAGGACCTTTAATTAAATATAATGGGTTTGAAAATTTGCTATAGGTGGAAAAATTCCGCCAACAATTTGTAGGAAATTACATGTGATTATAATCGAATCTCAGGCTGAGAGATTTTTAAGTTAGATCTTGACTAAGAGGCAACAAGAATCACAAGAATTTTTAATGAACGTAGTCACCACGTTCAGGCAAGAATCAATAATCTAATTACTCTCTTTACTCTGCTGCCACTAGGGAGGAATTAATTCCTCCGCTGACTGCGATCCAAGGTCGTAATCTCTGAGTTCAGGGAAAGGGTCGGTCCACCTCATCCTGGACCTGCCGTGCGGCCGCCGACCAGCTTTGTTTGCCAGGATAGTAATCGGCTCGCAAGTAGATGGCGCACTGCGTACAGTCCTCTGCTGGCACACAGCTGGCCGTGACTTCTTGGTTGTCGCTGGTGAATTGCACCCCGAGGTACCTGTAATGTTTGCACAACAGAAAACAGCCAGAGGATTGAACAATGCTGCAACTGCTGCATTGCTACTACCTGCCAGATAGGTCGCCACTGAGAGACTTCCAGCAGCCCCAATAAATCAAGCCAGGGCCTTTCAACAAATTTGAATTCGGTCGGCCCGAAGATATTAAGTTAAGTTAGGATTACTTATTTAAGCTCAGGTTCCCTTTCCGAAAAATCGCTTCGTCTCCGCTTTTTGACCCGATATAGCTGAATGCTCAAGATCGAATGAACTTCCGGTTCAAAGCGTGGCTCTATTTATACCAAGTGTACACTACAAAGTTTTGTGTTTCCGACGTGGTATCTTCGCATGCTGCCACGACATGTCGAGGTTGGCAGCACGGTCTTCCAGGTCTTGCAACTTCGGATTTGTGTTGTGACTCCTATTTTGAATACGAAAATAATTTATGGTCAGCCGCTAGATGGTGCGAGTATCACAGCGGCCAGTTAATTACAAGCCAGAAGAGTCGCAAATTTAGACATTACCAATAGGTCTCTGGAGCGATCAGTTTTATTGGTCGGCCTCTGGTACACTAGTGTAATCTGAACAAACTAAAATCTTATTCAATTTCGGAGTCCGCGTTGCCATGTAAATCAACAAAAGTTTCCAGACCTGTTAGCGAAATCAAATATGCGGCCGAATCAAATATGGCGGTCTTCAGTTTTTTTATTTGTTTGTTTATTTCATTAATTCGCTTTTTTTCTTTCTTTCAGGTAAGTTGATCCTGAAATCGGATTATTACTCTTCTTCTTCTTTAAATGCCCGCTCCTCGTCGGAGATTGGCTATCATCATGGCGATCCTAACTTTGGAGGCTGCCGAACGAAAAAGGGATACTGAATTTTGGCCGTACCAGTCTCTTAGATTCTTGAGCCAGGATGTTTTCCTCCGACCCGGTCTACGCCTGCCCTCAATCTTCCCCTCCATCACCAGCTGCAGAAGGCGATATTTTCCGTTACGACTAATATGACCGAAATATTCAAGCCTTCGCCGCTTGATCTTGAAGAGCACCTCCATCTCCTTGCTCATACGATTCAAGACTTCGACATTGCTTACTCTTGCGGTCCACGGAATTCGTAACATGCGGCGATATATCCACATCTCAAAAGCCGCCAGCCTCTTTTCCAGCACTACACATTACACTGGCCTCCTCATCGCTCTTTCAATCCGCCACCGCTTCTCCTCAACTCCCAAGATTTATTTCCCACTAACTTTATAATACTTGAACAAAAAACCGGAAATTGAATTTTCCGTAGGTGCAAAGTATCGTTTCTGTATACGGTAGCAATTATAGGGATTTATTTACAACGCGTGGTATTAATACGGTAAGTCACGAAAGAACTGCATTTAGTTGATATCGGATGTCCGACATATGATATTAAATGCCAAGCCCTAGTTTCTACAATAATTTACAAAACCTATTATCCAACATGAAGGACATAAAATCTCTAAACCCGCAAAAAAAAAAAAGCAAAAAAAACTCCCAACGCTTCATTCCCCGTTTTAAATTTTTTTAATCTTAATAAAAAATCTCATAATTAAAATCTTAAAAAACAATTTGGCTAAAGACCTAACTGCTTTCATCTCGTTTACAACACATTGTTCTCATACCTGTTAAGAAAAACTTGTTTCTTTTACTCTTTAAAACTTTTCTCAGCGAAAAAACTTCTAAATGAACTTCATTTTGTGAAAAAAAAAGAAGAGATGAAAAAAAAACTCCGCACAAAAGAATTCTGCGATTCGATAAATTTTTTTGGTGGAAAATGTCGGCACGTCCAAGCTTATAACGTTCAAACTACCCTTTCGGAAAATGTATTTTTTTTCCCTTTTTTTTTCGGGTGTATAGAATTTCCACGTCTCGTTCAGTCGTGAAAGAATGTAACTTCGAAATGCGTATTAGCCATAGGAACCTCGACACAGTGCTCGTTACATTTCAAAATTTATTTGCCGGAAAACAGCAATAAAACAAACTTGACCTACTAAGGTTGCTTTTCTTATTTCCGTTTCCCTCCTTGCATGATACCTCTTGAGGTTTTGACCTTTTCGTAAATTCTTAAACTTAATAACGAATCTGGCAGTTTCGCGATACTTGAGTTTCCCCTTTTAATAGTATCTAAAATCTGAACTGACTGCTGAGTTTGCAATAAACTTCTCTATCTCTCTCTCTCTTTCTCTGTTTGGGATGACTCCATTTTGTAGTTTTCGGTAGAAGGGACTCGGTTGTAGCTAATCAATACGGCGATTGATAGTAGCAATTAGCATATCGCCCTCATTAACCTTAAACCACATTCGCAGTAAAGCTTTTGACCTATTTAGATTAAAACAACCTTCAATGAGGACGTGGCTCGGGAAATGCAGGCTGGCGGGAGTAAATGGGATTCCAGAAAAAGAAAAATAGAATTAATTAAGGATGAAATTATGCCAAAACACAAGAGCCACGACTTTGTTTTGTGGGTGGTCTTCAAAAAAAACTGGCACAAAAAGCACGCAAAGATAATTAAAATATTACATGTAATCATGCGTTATGACCAACCGGAATGAAGTGTTTCGGAATTTTTCTGTTTCTTTGCTTATATTACGAAGAAGTCCGCAGTATCTCTTCATAAGTATCATAGGCGATAATGTTCAGTGTTCCAATGGAGATGCGGCACGTTTAAGGGTACTCGGATGGCGCGGAGACTACCAGGATTTTTTTTGGATTAGCCTACAGAGTAGGTCTGCTCCGGTTGCAGCAGAAGGTTGTGGGTTGCGCCATATTGGAAATTCGCTATGTTGCATGTTGGTTTATCGTTCAGACGGTGCGATTATGCACAAGCTAAGTGTTGGAACTCACAGCCAGATTGATTTTTAACATGCAACATGGCTGCAGAATCTTAAATAATCCATAAGGCGGTGCAAGAGTGCTCCCTCCCTCTCTATCTAGTCTCTCTAGGACTTCCAAGTCCTTTAAGTGCCAACGAAGCATGGAAGCACTCAGAAGATGTGGCCGTCCGCAAACGATTCAAGGGAAAAATAGACATTGCGAGAGAATCAGCAGTTAAATGAAAAGAAAGCAGAAGCCATCTTTTGAAGCTATGCCAAGTGTTTTCCAAAATGGCTTCTTCTTGTTTTTATTTTTCTTAAAAAATTACAATCATTTTTTTTTAGTCGGGAAATTTGAAATAAGGAAAAAGTTCCGTGACTACGATGAAGAAAATGTAAAAAAAATTTAGGTATGGAGCATTCTTCTTACAGTGCTTTCCCGCGACGGGAATTGGCGACCCTCATGGTTAGAGAGCTGATTGCCCTAGGCGAATCAACTGTCTTGGGTCTTGCACAGCAAACCACCGGCCATGATAGCTATAGTAGGAAATTTGATGCGGTGGTTTTCCAACACCATCCGCCTTGCAGCACAGGAGTCATATCGTCAGTCCTCGACTCAGCCTCATGCTTTCTGGATTTAAGCCTAGCCGACTTTATCGTCCTCAGCCTTAAGCCAACACTGGTAGGTCTGCTGCCTTTTACAAGAACCCTTACTAGTTTGCTACCTCCGGGATCAGAAGGAATCTGGAGCTCTCCAAGGGCAGGTGCGCCAAACCTGAAGCAGGGCTGTTAATGTTCCCACCGAATACTCGAGCTACCTGAGCTATGTAGCATTATATTATTTTAGTTTTAATTTTTTTGCGTAAAATCTCGATTTCATCCTGTGATCTCCCCACTCCCCAGCGTGCACTTCCCAGCGGGTAGTCCGCTCGGAGATCCGTGCGTATGGTCTAGGGAAGCAAACCCTAAGAGTATGTCCATCCACTCTTCCTCTTCTCTTATACGGAGTTACTAAGCTTCAAGCTTTATTGTTGTAAAATATTTTATTAGTTTGGAACGGAGGGATTGGGACTTGCTGCGGAAGAGGTGGTCAAGGACTTGAAGGCAACGACTATCCATTCACAGGCACGATATAATTGCTCTAATTGCCACGGCAGCAATTATTCCGAATGTGTCGCCAATAGATAGGGATGGACGAGACTCTCCAAATTCTTTCGAGTCTCCATGCTTGTATAAGTAAAACATACGAAATACAGAGTCTCGTTCTAGGAGATAGTACCTTTAAGTGGCTGTTCATAGCTAACTTCCGCTGAGCCTAATCTGATCAACTCCGCCACTGAGTTCCCAACTCCTACCCTTTCAATTTTCCATAACACTTCTCACTCCAACATCATTGAAAATTTCGCATTTTATTATCCTAAGATATAAAACTTTTTACAGCATATCCTAAAATCGCTAGCTTTTGTTGAAAGAAAAAAAACCGATTGAAAACGAATCCAAGCAAAAATGCTATCGAATCCTCTTTCCTTTTACATAAAATTTTTTTTTTGTTAACAAAACTCCCCCCCGACCTTTCTTGTTAACAGACGAGAAATTTTTATCAAAAACATAAAAATTTACATTAGTCAACTATTATCAACTGACAAGGCAACAGGACGTTTTACATGATTATTGAAGTGCGTTGAAAAAAAAAAAATTCGATACGGTATAGTCCTAGTTCGTGTCAATCTACAAGAAAAGAAATCATGCGATTAAACAAGTTTTTTTATACTTTTTGGGATTTTATAATAGTTTTACCCCGAAGAAACTATAAAATAACACATTTTGTATGTAATTTAGGTAACGAGGGGTCGACAGTATGTCCCGCCCTACGTCATTTCAGTGTCACTCTCCTCTAGACAACCTTAGATTAGACTTTGATTAATTTTAAAATTACTCTAATCAATATTGTACAGGAAAGGGTTGTAGTGCAAAGACTGCGCCAGCGGATATGGCAACAGCCCAACTTGCTGCTTTTGGCTCCCAAGACAAGACTTGTTATGCTAACCCAGGCCACGGCCAGAATTCAACCCCAACCTTGGCGTCAGGGTTGTTTTTGATCTTGACGCTAAACATAATTTTAACCTAAATCATTGACAATTCTGCTTAGCCCATCAATATTACCCTGGGCCCGCCCCAGTTTAAGCCCTAAAAACAGCACCATCAACTTCCCTAATAGCCTGTTATTAGATTTTAATTTCTTAAACTGGCAACACATTTCCGGACAATATAAACTTGTTGAAAATTTAGAAGCACGTTTGTAATTTTTTTATACTGACCCAAGTTCCGAACATCGTAACATACTGCTCAAAGAGGAGGAAAAAAATTCGCTCTGCGGTTTCTAATTCATGAAAATTACGTTTCGTATATCTCGCAGAGAAAGAGAAAAAGGGGATGTATATGAAAAAATATACCTCGATATCCGAAAAAAAAAAAACTGCAAACCTTTTGAAAAAAATTTCATCTCTCGTCTTTCCGAAAAAAGGGAAAGAGGAGGGAAAAAAAAGTTTGCAGACCGTAAAAGAAGATAGCTCGGATGGTTTCTCACCCCAAGAGAATTTCAAATACGTGAGAATGATAGACAAGAGGTCCAAAAAAGTTATGGATGTGAAAATTGAAATCCTCCATCAAGACTTCCGAGACAAGCGTGAAGTGATTCCCCCCGTATTGTTATGTCAGAGAATAACAAACTCGATCGATTAAATGATGCATAGAAGGGCATGAACTTCCAGGATCTGGTTTTTAGGTCAACTTTTAGCTACACCGATTAAAAGCTTATTATCTATTCATTTACGCTACCGCCCGCCCCGTTAACTAGTCCTCTAAAAAAGACAAATTAATAGACAAAGATGCTACAATTTACTAACAATGACTCAATTGTCAACCATCCATTTATTTGAATAAAATTAAACATTGTTATTTATTATGTAATCGGTCACCGTCTTCAGTTAGAATTATTATTCTTTGTAACGACATAATCGTCACTGGGGATCTTTTTTCTCTTTCTCTTTCTTCCCCATTGTTAAAATTCGTTTTCCAGACACATCATTCGAGGAAAAGATGGAAGACCACCCAAACGTACATGTGCTTTAATCAATCGAATGGTACTGACCCCCATCAATTATGGTGAATATTTTTTTTACCCTCTGGTTTTGTGTTAACTTAAAATCGATAAGTCTTTGGTTTTTTAATAAGACGGATGATGTTGGCCAGAAGCTTGTCATAAAATTTTTCCCACAAGAATAATTTTTCTTGAGAGAAGGGATCATAATTGGGAGAGGATACTTTAATGGGTCGTCTGCTACATGCGGAATCGCCACTTGCATTTCTGGAACATGCCATGTTTCCGAAATAGGGAGGCCGCCATGGTCTCGAAATGGAAGTCGACATGATGGCTAATATTTAGCTTAAGAAGCAAACATTCCGGTTCCCTTTTTGGTGAGATGGCAGCTTAAATTTTCAAATGGCATCACCGTGTGTAGTAGACGACTCATTGAAGTGTCAACTACCTATTAAGTTCCCTATTCGCAATAACTGTGGAGCAGTGCTGTCTTCTACTGTCATCGTATTGACCTTCGGGGCTACTACACTCAACTTTGGCAAGCCGAGTTCGCCTCTCTTCCAAACTCTGAACTTTTTTTCGTCTTACCTGCAACAAAAAAGAAAGAAAAACCTGTTAAAATCACGATCTAAAAATTCATCACTAAGGTTTGTTTTCCTAGGATATCCGCACCCCGCACGGATTCCGCAAGCATTCAGTTCCGACGGAATTGAATGCTTGCGGGTCGCTCAAATATTACGTAACGTTAAGGGGCGTCAAAAAGTGGCCTATTTTCCGTTACTTAATATCTGAGCAAGGGGAAGCTAGCCAAGATTTTGAAGAACCGACGGATACCATTACATCTAAGGGTTAAGGTTTTCGACCAGTGTATTCTCCCAGTGTTGACATACGGAGCCCAAACGTGGACATTCACCAAACAGATTGTAACGAAGCTTCAGGTGACCCAGAGAGCGATGGAGAGATCAATTTTAGGAATATCACTTCGAGACCGCATAAGGAATGAAGAGATTCGACAAATCACTAAGGTAACTGACGTCATTGATCGAGCGGCGAGGCTGAAATGAAATTACGCGGGACACGTGGCAAGGAGAAATGATGGCAGGTGGAACAGGAAAATCCTGCAGTGGAGGCCATGGGCTGGGCAGCGAAGTAGAGGGAGACCAATAACCCGCTGGTATGATGACTTAAAGAGAACGGCGAGTTTGCATTGGGTGAGGACAGCGGAGGACCGAGACAGGTGGCATGCCTTGGGAGGCCTATGTTCAAAATTGGACGCATTAAGGGCTGAAAAAAAAATATCTGAACGGTTCTTGTGAACTTATTTTCTTACTCCGCTGGCACTGCAGAGCCAGAAGCCCTACCTTCGAATTTACCAAAGTCCTCCCTTGGCGGTCCAAGGCCGTAATCTACGAGTACCTGACCTTCCAGAGAGAGGGCATCCTCGATCCATGGATTTATTTCATCCTGGGCCTGCCATGGGGCCGCTGCTTGTTCGCTGCTTTTTCTTACAGTGCCTCCCCGCCACAGAAATTTGCGACCATCATGGTTAGAGAGCTGATTGCCCTAGCCGAATCGACTGCCTTGGTTCTTGCACAGCAAACTCGGCCATGATGGCTATGCTATGGAGCTTAATGCGTTTCCAACACCTTCCGCACCGTCAGTCCTCGACTCAGCCTCCTGCTTTCTGGACTTAAGCCTAGCCAACTTTTACCGCCTTTAGCCTTAAGCCAGACTGGTAGGACTGCTGCCCCCTACCAGAACCCTTACCCGATTGCTACCTCCCGAGTCAGACTCTGGAGCTCGTCTAGGGCAGGTGCGGCAAACCTGAAGCAGGACTGTTAATGTTCCCACCGAATGCCCCTCTTCACACTCCCAACGATCCCCTACGCCATTTCTAATTTCAAACTTACATTTTGAAACCTCAACAATGCATTTTACATTGACTTAGATAGCACTTACGAAATCTTGATGTAATTGTGACCCTTTTTTCTCCGTATAAATTGCACCAATTATTTTTTCCCAAAGTCATTATTTCGCTAAAATGGTAAAATCGACCTTGCCGGATCATTCAACATTGTATATGAAACATATTTTACAAACAATAAACGTTTTGAAAAGAATTATCCCAGTCATCAACTCTCATAACATTTAAAACGATCCTTATAAAAACATCAAGACTCAAGCGCATTAGATTACAAAATATTCAAAAAAATTACAAGGTTTTCTAATTACTCCATGAAAATAATCATGGAAAAGGAAAGGGGGGATTAAACATAAACATTATACATCGATAAATTAGAAGCTTGGGTTAATTAAAATGTGCTTAATAATAAAGGCAGATGGAAGTCTATACGAATCGTTTCATTTAAATTCAGGCACTTATCTTTTTCTCGGGATGTTATCGAAATCCGAAAAGACAGAAAACTTTCTAGAAAGTAATTTTAGTCTTAATTAAAGTCTCAGAATATAAAATGAAGAAGCTAGAAATAGCGTAGGAATTATCCCGGCATGCTCGCATGTCGCATGATTAAATTTTATGTGTTTGAATGTATAAAGCTATATAACGATCGTTTAATTGCCATGATATACTGTATATGATTTTAACATGGGATTTGGAACGTATCTTGGTAGTCTCTAATGGTAACAACACGCGAATGATTTAGGTTGAAAGAATAAACGATTCGTCAGTTGGGAAATGGAGGATAATGGTTTTATTTAGAGGTTAAGGGCAGGAGTTAAAGGAAGGAGGCTCCAATGAGTTAGTGGAGGAAGCGGTAGGACTGCAGCCCTGTAGGGCCAGAGGAGCAAGAGTAAGGTCCTTAAGGATCTATCTATCCCCTCAGTAGGGCCAAACCCGCAAGAGAATAATAAAACAACAAAAACCCTCATGGGAAGTAAAAAAAAAAACTTCGAAATGTTCAACTAATTATAAATTAAAATTGTTTGTAATAAATTTCAAAAATTTTACAAAGAAAGCTGGGCTTAATCGATCACATCCTCTCGTAATTGTATAAAATAAATCAGGAAGAATTGGAAATCCTCCAAACCCACAACCATTCGTTTTAATTTTGCGATTATACTTTGGTTTCCCTTGATGAACGACAACACGGAAATCCGACGGCCCCCCTTTAAAAATAAAAACCCCGAGGAAAAAAAATCACCGGTCTCCTAAAACCAAAGATTAAATATTAAAAATTCAAAGCGTCTCTCAAAATCAGGTGTAAATAAAGGGCTACCGCGGTCGGTTGCCTGCGAAATCGTCAATAAATTTTCCTAAATGGATAAATTGGATGTCGAAAGCTATTCTTATAAAGAAAACCAAAAGCATTAAATTCCTTTGTGATGTAGCCAATCCTCATTCATTCAGCGATAGAAATTCAAACCTTTTAGTGTTCATGTTCATTGGCTCGAATTAAAATCTCTTCTTCCTTAATGTTTCTCATTCATTTAAATTTCTTTCACCGTAGAAGATATCTTGACGTTTATATTTTTCTTTTTAAAAAAAAAAAATGGGTGGGAAATTTGGTAGTTTTTTTTTCACCTGCGTGAAAAGACATGATGGAGACTTCTCAGATTCTACTTGATTGATATTTTGTAGATGATCTGAAAACGATCACGAATTTTGAGTTAAGCTAGAGAATTCGTGACTCACGGTATTAAATTAGCTTTATTTAAAACTTCATTTCATTATAAAGAGTCTGCCGGTTTTTTTTTTCCTAAGAAAAGAAAAATCGCCTCGAGATTTCTTTAATATACAATTTGCACATTTAGGAAATGCAAGTGTTAAGTAATTGCACGGGCTTCTGAATACGCACGATTTTTTTTTTTTATGTAAAGTAATTATAAATTCATTTTAAATGAATTGGAAGAAAAACTCGATGAATTATTCTTCACTGACCTAGTTAATTTTAATATATGATGATTGATGGTGGCTGGATTATGCCAGGAATGAATCACCGACCGCGCGCAAATTTCTAGTAGAGTATCAAGTGTCAAGATCTACCGAAATTAAAAGTGCGGATTAATCATGTTTGAATTATGTATCATTTATTTTAAGGATCGTAATTTGTCCATGAGTAAATCGAGTTTGCAATATTGTTCCTGCAGGCTGTGTTCAGGATTTTTTAGCGTGATGTGTTAACGTGTATTGAGCAATAGTTGCGTTCAGATTTTTACTTTTAGGATTTATTTGTATCTTGAGGGATTTCAATTACATTGATTTAGCGTCAGGCCTACATGGTTTTACTTTTTTTTTTTTTGTTACAAGAGTTTTTGAAGCAGAGAAATAGAAGGGCTATCAATCAATCAGTTTTGATATTGATACATGAATTTTGAAATCGAGAGGTTTTTTTTCCAAATGAAATGTAAATATGGAAATGTGAATGTGAATGAATTTGGATTTTTTAATTAAATTAGAATGATCAAAGAAGAGGAATCATCGCCATGATTAAAATACTAGGAGAACAATTGCTGAATTTAAAAAAAAAAATTTCGTCTTTTTTGGGTGCCCTGCTCGCACCTGAGCTTAGACGAGAGCTCCAGTTTCCTCGTCATGTTTATTGTTCTAAGGACAATAAATAGTGCAGTGGTGTCCCTCTTGCCTTCTGCACCGCTGTACTGACGCCGTTCTGGTGGTTGCCATCCCGCCGCCAGATACCCAGATTGCAGCCGTTCCGATCTTACTGATCTCCGCCTACAACCGGTACTGAAGTGCCAGCTGCCGCATTTCACGTGGCTGATTGCAGTGGAAAACCACTGGACGGTGGGAGCGCCACTTCCTTACTCCTAAAAGAAATTAGCAGAGGAAAAGACTTACTTACGTATCCGACGTTACGATGCTTGACGCCTTATTGCCGCATCATAGAGTTTCCGCCATTCAGACTTACCCTGGCCCTGGGCCGCCGCCCGCTAAACGACCTGCATCCCGTGCGAATGTATCCTTCCACCTGCTGCCTTCCCAATGGCTTAGAGCTCGTTGGACGATCACCCAGCACCTTCCTGATAGTCCTCGTCTATATATCCCGCCCACCGTAGCCTTCGTGATTTTATCACGCTTGTAATAAAAGGCTGGTCGGTGAGTTTTCGGATCTCCTCATTTATCCAGTAATAGGATCTGCATTGGGTCCTAGAATCCTCCTCAGCACCTTATTCTCGCGAAGGGCTGCAGCCGGAGGAAAAGACTGAATCCCCAAAATAACCGCCAAGTCTAATCTTCAAGTTCCACAGTATGATAAATCGGATTTGCTACCAATGATTAAGAAATTATCAACCCGTCTAGCCCTTTAAAAAAAAGAAACTTCATGCTCATGGCATAACCATAACCTCTATCGCGATTTCTTTCCATACCAAATTGAACATTAATTAATTACGCTGCCTACAGAGCCTAATACGGTTACAACATTTCCAATCCTTCCACGGTTGGTATCATCTTTTCAGATTCAGTAGCACATCGAACTCAACTCACTTTTACTTCCGAGGCAAAGAAATTTCTACGCTTTTAGAATAATAGACAGAATGATGTCGTAAAAGAAGAAAAAAATTGCCTACGATTATCATTCAGACCTTGGAATAATAATAATAATAATAACCCAACCGAGTGAATTAAATACTATAACGGAATAATATTCTCATACCTAGTTGGTATTCATCCCGAACCAAATGTGCGATCATTGCGAATGAATACATCATTAGTAGGCGTGGACTTAAATTACACACAATCGAATCCTCGTTAATAATTAGTTCAACGGCCTATATGTCATTCAAATTTGGAAAAAAAAAGGATAAATGAAAATTCGCACCTGTACAATGAGTGTCATTCGTGTGAAAAGTCGGCCAGGCATTATCAAAAACTTTACTGCTATTATCTTTTAAGCGCGGTATAGTTCAACGTCCGATTTTTTGCCGAAATATTGCAGTGAAAATAAGGAATCGGGAGATAATGATGAATGGTTTTCTATCTTCGTCACGCTATATTCCCATTTGCCTTTTTACAAAAGCGGAAGGAAAAGGGAAAACGTTGTGATAAGTAATATTGATTTTGCCCAAGCGAACTTGACCTACAAAATATTATAATATTCAAAAGGACGACTCCATATATTTTTAACGAAATTTTCCTTTCGCAATTCGAAAAGAAACCAAATGTTTCGTATTATTGTACGAGGAGCTAAAAGTAGAATACCACAGGTGAGGTGCATCAGAAAAAGAAGACGATTCGGAGTCGCGGGATATGTAAATCACATGGCACATATCTGGCATTGTTTAAAAAACAATTGCAGAAGATCTTTAAGAAAAACCGACCCGGTTACAATTGCGTTTTAAAAGATACTAATCTTTATTTAAGAGTATTGATTAAGGTGTCGTTACAAAAAATTTAAAAATTCTCTACGTAAGATTTCAGCCCCGTGGCACAAATAGTGGACAATTATTATAAATGTTTATCATACATCTTTGGTCCCGCCTTCCAGTAGGTAGAAAAGTGACGTATGTTGTGAAATATGTGCTCATACGGTTTTGAAATTTTGTTTCCTGAGGATAAGGGCTTCTTCTTTTTATGCGTGATCACTATTTTATATGGCTAACGATGAGTGATGTTCTATTTGCCATTATTATAAAGAAGATGATGAGTTTTACTGTATAAAGATAATGTTGATAATCATGAAGATTATGATTGTCTGAATCATGAAGACTATGCTGATAATCGTCATATTCTTCATGATTATCATCAACATCTTCTTTTTCATAATCATCATCTTCGTAATCATCATTGACTTCATAATTATTATGAAGTCGATGATGAAAATTATGAAGAAGATGATGCTAATCATAATCATAATCATGAACATGAAGGTAAAAACTAAGATGGTAATAATAAAGATGATGATTTTAAAGAAAATCATAACTGTGAAGAAAATGATGATAATCATAAAGAAAAAGCATAAGATGAAGAAGAAGATGAAGATGATGATCATCATGATGATCATCATGATAATCATGCAGGCGGTGATGAAAACTGAAGAAGAAGATGATGATAATCATAAAAATGATGACTATGAAGAAGGCGGTGATAATTATAAAGATGATGATGACTATGATAGTGATAATAATTTTGAAGAAGGTGATAATGAGGATGATGATGAAGATGAAGATGATGATGATGATGATGAAGAAGATGAAGAAGATGAAGAAGATGAAGAAGATGATGAAGATGAAGATGAGGATGCGGATGATGATAATGATAATGATCATGATGAGATGATGATGATGATGATGATGATGATGATGATAATGATAATGATAAGATGATGATGATGATAACGAAGAAGGTGATGATGATGGTAATGATAATGATGAAGATGCAAATGATGATAATGATAACGAAGAAGGTAATGATGAAGATGAGGATGATAATGATAATGAAGACTGATATTATGATAAAGGAACTTTTGATATTTTGACAGAATATTTATTTGTTATGGTATATTCATAGTTGTAATATTGGAAATAAAGATGATTACTGTGAAGATGACAATTAAAAAGCCGAAGTAGAATATAAGAAATGGGAAGATACCGAAACTAACTTTACTGGACTGCCAATAAAAGTCCTGATTCCGGAATATCTCATGCTGTGATCCATCCAACAGTTGAAACCACATCGACTGGAGTCGTGCCATGTTAAAAGCACGAAAAACTCAAAATACGTGAACAATCTTACACGAATATTATTTCTTCGTGGTTTTAGCGACACTAATCGGTAATGAAACGGAAACGTCGAATTAAAAATAAAAATAGATCCTTTTAAAAAATCAACAATAGCAATCGCTGGAACATATCAACCAAGAGCTGCAACAAAATCAGACTTGAAATATGTCAATAGTTCCATATTAGGAAATGTTAGTAGCAGTGTCTTCATCCATTCTATTCTTTTTTTTTTTTTTTAATAACGGGTTATCCTTGATATCTCCTGACCTGTGCAACATTGGCAATGACAATGAAAGCGGATTTCTCTCTCGTTTAACAAAAAAACTAAACAGGAAGAGATTAAATAACGGGTGAAAATTTAACAGTTTTAATTTTCCTCCCTAAAAAAAAGGATCGCTCTGTTCGAAACATGATTTATAAATAAAAAGCATATGGATGTTCGTAAGTTTTCATTAGCCGAAACCCCATAAAGAAAAGTTTCTATGGGTTTTCGAGTTTTTACTTAGTTCAATATCCTCCTTCCCTCCAAGAGAAATTTAATTTTATCCTCCCCAGGTAGTCTTCGTTCTCACCTAGACATTACCGTGATTAATTTCGTTATTGTTGTATGCTCTGCATATTTTTTTCGGGAGGGGGAAGGGAAAGGGAAAAAAATTAATTTTGATTTTGGAACATTTCAAAAAATGTTATCGAAGAGGTAACGCCTGGTTTTTAATACAAAAGGGAATCGTTATTTATGAAATTTAATACAGCTGGGAATGTTTTCGTTGGGAAAGTTTTTCCCAGAGATTTTTTTTTTTTCGAAAAGTAGTAAAAAGCCCAAAAGCAGCATGAATACCACCTGACAAGACTTGTAACCATGGACACACTCCCTTACTGCAAAGGGGAAAGCTCGGGTTTATGTTTTTTACCCTTCCCCCTGATTATATTTATTAATTGTGAGATAAGAATAGAATATGAAGACAGGGGGCAGAAGAGTTTAGGATTTAATTTTCATTAGTTACCGGGAAAATATTAAGATTGGGCCCCGTTTTCTTAAGTGTGAAGGGTTATTTTTCTTTTTTCATGACAGGTTTATTTTCGTTTGTGTGGATAGGAAAAGTATTTCTTGGTCAGAGAAATCCGGACTAGATTTTAGCCCTTAAAGGCCCCCCTCTTTTTAAATGACTTGTGCCCCAGCTCGATTATAACAAGATGGCGGCCAGAGGCCGAAATCAGTAGGCGCGATTTCTGTCTTCGACTTCATGCAGAATTCTAATTTTAGAATCGGACATGACTATCGCTTTTGTCTGAATTCAAGTTACCGAAAAGGAATTAAGGAGCGGTGTCAGCGAGTTCTGTTACATACACAAAATAAACAAATAATGATTACCGAGCATTTATTAAAATAATTAACTGCATCGCCCTAAACGAAACAGGTTCACCGCGCGATTCCTTTACAAACCCAACGGATCTCGACTACGACTAATGCTTCCATGTACATTCACAATCAATATTTCTCTTTCAATACAAGAGCCGAAACAGCTTTTTTAATTTTATCTTGTCGACATAATATAAATACCCATTTATTTTAATCGTGTGCAGCTAAGCAAACAGTCGATCCGCTGTTGTCGAATAATCAAAAGACGCATTCCTTTGGGGAGCTCTTTTTTTGTTTGTTACGCCACCGCGTGTCAATGAAATAAATATTAAAGCAAAACGCTTTGGTGTGTATAAGGACCGCATTCAGGAATTAGGTTTTATTTTTTTTTTTTTGCAAATTAGCTACACGCGATTGATTGATTATAATTGGAAAGCCTAAGCAAGAGACATTTGGCGATGAAATGCCGGCGTAAACCGGAACAACCGCAAAATGTTGTCTCGTGGCTTTTTCTTTATACAGTGGTCGAAGAATTAATGTTTCATTTAATACGCGACAGGTGGGCATTCTGATGTAATAATAACTAATAATATGTTGGTAGAATGTAAGGGCCGAAACTAATGACATGCTTTTAAGTAAGCGTTTAGTCTGAAATTATTTTTAATATGCCATTTTTAAACATCGTTTAAAGAAAAAATTTGTTGCTACTTAAAAACAATTTCAAAAAAAAAAAAATGTTGCTTTATTCGATTTTGCGAGAGTCATTAGGACAAAACCTTTTTCATTAGCATAAAAAGGGGAAATTTTCATTAATTTTTGAAACCATTTAAGTTTTGCGAAAATCGTAACGGAGAGAAAAGGGAAAATCTAAAATTTTTGTATATAATTTACCTTTCCCATTGGATACAATCCGGATTTTTCCCTCCCGTTTACATTCAAATTTATATCCCCGGATATTTTCTCATTTCCGTGCAACATTTATTTACAGGTTAAATCTCTGTCCGATTTATCTCTATAACACCGTGTTCTTGTGGAGTATTTAAAACTCTAATACAGTTCGATAATGAGGAAGTGGTTAAACCCTTTTTGCCTTTCGATTATTGTTGTAGCTGGAAAGCTCAGATTGTCGACGCAGCGAGTTGTGTGCAGGCATGAACTGGTTCTTTCTGAGGGAGCAGAAAAAATACCTGAAGTGGGCTTTAAGATAACTACAGAATTCTATTAGAGCTGAAAAAAATTTTTGACTCACACTCTAAGAAGATTGGGTGAAGTATTGACTAGTCTATAAGTGCCCCGTCTTCTTAGGATCTAGGTGAAATTTTTTTTATTTTGAAACTGAAATTTCGGGAAGTTGTCGCACTCCTCTGAAAAAAATACGCCTTTTTTTTATTTGAAAAAAATTGACAAAAATGTTGGGCAAAAAAGTTGCATCTGTTGAATCAAATATTTCAGTCCTATTTTTGAAACTAAGCAAAAGAGCCCTTTTATTTTCATCTTTGAAACTAATGATGATTTTCTTTCTTTTTTAGGTAAGTTGATATTCAACACCATTCCGGGGCTTCGGCTGGTTGGTAAGAAATTAGTAAAAAAAATTTGGGAGTGTTTGATATTTCGAATACTTCAGATTTAAAAATACATTTTGCCAATGCTTGTTTTTTTAATCCAAAATGTCTAAAAAGCAATTGACAACTTTGTAATTTGTATTTACCTCCTGATTCGGAAAGTATTTGTATTTTGTATTTCAAATTTATATTTTGTATTTGAAATAGTCGTCATCAAATTTACCCGTCCAACTTCCGAGGCATCTTTGGTCCTCTGAGCTGTATGACTTTATTGTCGGAGAGGTAGGCTGCTAACCTCGCCTTCCGACATGAGTATTCTTCGTCTGCCTTCTCCCCTTTGACCTTGCTGACAAGGGTAGCCCTACCAAGAGCTATCGCTCCAGTCAGCATCGCTCTCCGGATCGTAAAAGAACACAAGCCTTCCCACCACGACAAGGTGATACTCACGGGAAAGAACCACCAAAGCCGCTGTCGCCTCGGGCTGCCTCCAAAATATTATTTGGCGGAACCGATGTCTCTCTGAGGAAGCAAAAGTGAAGGTGTATAAGACCTGTGTTCGACCGATAATGACTTTACGCTGCGGAAACTCGGTCGGATACGAAAGCCACCAAACGCATCATGCGCACAGCCGAAATGAGGGTGCTACGTTGTATCGTTGGAGTTACCCTGCGGTACCGGATGCGAAGCGACGACATCAGGCAACGACTCGCTGTGGAAGATGTGGTGCGCTGGACGAGGCAGCGAAGACGGGGCTGGAACGAGCATGTAGACCGAATGGGGAATGACCGGCTCCCGCGCATCGCCCGAGATAACAGGCCTAATACCACCCGGCCCGTCGGAAGGCCACCAAAAAGATGGGTCGTTAGCTGGACCTCCACGTCCCAGGAATAATTTGAAAAATGCAAACCTCAGGCCTAATTTAAGAAGAAGAAGAATTATTTGAAATAGGGTATCCCAAGTATTTAGTATTTTATATTTGAAGTACTTTTTCCCGTATTTTGAACAGCCCTGGATTGCAGTAGCCAAGACAAATACTTGATGTAAGGTTAGTGAATAAACATCCGAAAACTACGAAACCCCGTTTAGAAAAAAATCAACGGAGCGCAAACCTCACGCCAGGTTATTATCTCTTTTGTCTACGCTTTCCCATATTATGAATCAGTGAACCCCCTTAATTAGTATAACATGATACGTTTCCCACATAACTTTATTTCTTTAAAAAAAAGATCCTTCAAAAACAAATGTCCACCTTTCAATATGAATTTAGCCTCCGAGAGGTCTCTTCCCCCCTCTTACGCTATATAAGTTCCACTTGGCTGTCTTAATAACGTGTCTTTTATTTTTAGGCAATGTTACACTTCCTTGACTTTCATATTAAAAATATTCAAGCGAGGGAGAATTCTTATGCAGATAAAATAAAATGTCATTTTTTAGGCACTACCGCAATGAGTTTTTCCTTCTGGCTAAAAAAAAACCAACGTTGACATTTCCAGGTGACATTTTCTTCTAGCCTTGACTTTTCCCGCAAAAAAAAGACAATAAAATCGAAATCCGTGTATGACAACGTATAAAATCATCTATTTTAATTTCTCCTCTTGTCTTTAGGCGTCGTATAACCCTCAGTTTTAGAGATGTGATAACTTTTAACTACTATTCTTAACAATGAAAAGCTCACGATGTCGGCAATAAACTTCAGCCGTTTTTTTAAGATCCCATTAAACCCAAAGCCGTATAGATTATTACGTTTCACCTGGATTAGTAAGCTAAACGGCGAAGAATTTTGCAACGCAATTGAGTCTCAAGGAATTTTGATAAAAAAAAAAATATTTTTTCTGTTGTAATCGACGATGATAAACGGCTTCCTTTTAAGATCGCTGACGAAATTTTTATAATAATGGCCGAGGCTTTTAAAGGGAAATATCAATATTTACGTAACGTAAACGATTCTTTAAATTGAAAATGTTGTATGAATAGAGTGATTGCTATTAACTTTCGTAATAATTCTTTCAAACGAGTCGGGATCGAATAAAAAAAATAAAATCAAACGATCGGAGATAGGATCTCGTATAACTAAATTTTCTTCTAGCGGATATCGAGTTAATGTACATTAGTTTCGGTGGGTTTGTTTAAATTATTTATTGAATTCATGATTAAGAGGTGGTTAATTGAATGCTTTGTACGTGATAAGAAAATATTAACAATGAGAATGAGAGGGGTAAACACTTTGAAGATGTTAGTGGTGACGCAAGCAGGCAAGAGCGTGAAGAAGAGATCAGGAATGGATCTGTTGGCAGACGCGAGTGATGGACGCGTCCAGATCTGAAGCGAGTGAATGGGTAAGACGTGGTTAGGCATCACTAGGAGCAAGTGCCGGTGACGTTAGCACAACGGCGACTAACAACGAGAAGCAGAGGAAGACAGCAGGAAGGGGCTGGTTCCGAAGAGCTGAAGACTAAACGTAATGGAAAAGATTGGGAGGGGCCTATGTCCAAGAGTGGCTGAAGAAGCATAAGAATGGCTGGAATATTTAACCGATCAGAAAGTTCAGCACAGTTCTGAACGGAGTAGTAAGTTCAATCTGCATTTGATTGGTCTAGGATGCTTGGCTAGGATCTTTTATTGTCTTTGGCGAGCCAATTCTACTCAGTAGAACTAGAACTAGAGCTAGAACAGATGGCGAAGATTTTGGACTCTTCTAGAGGTGCGACAATGATACAGAGTATGAAGTGATATGAAGGGATCCGGTGACGGGGTTTTTAAGGATGCGCTTGAATGAAGAAATCCGGAGGTTCATGGGACAGCCGCTGACCACTAGTATGATCAAGGCACGTCGGCTTGAGAACACGGGACATGTAGAGCCTTCCTCCCCTCTCGGACTGTAAGGCAGGTCCTCGATGCTCGATGGACGCCCTAGAAATCTAAGACCTCAGGGTAGACCGCGGCTTCGTATGGAGGACAACGTATCAAAAAGGATGCGGGTCGATTAGGAGTCCCCGACTGGCGAGCCACCTGCCATGATAGAGCCATCTGGAAGGAAATCTGCGATGCGGTGATAGAGCTAGATAAATTCAGTTGAACGAGGCATTTTTTGTTTTTGCTTTCTTACTCCCAACTCCCATTAACTGTGATCCCAATAAAATCGAATCACCAAAAATTCTCATTAAAAAAACATTTCCACCTTCACGGTCCATTTCCACCCAAACATAATTCCCTAATAAGGGCAACCCCTCTTTTGAAAAATCATTAAAAAAATTTTAATAGATGATAAACCAACAATATAAACTTGAGGTGTGAATTATATCCATGTTCCCTACCTACTCACAACGCAATTCGTGATAACAGGCAAGGTGCAAGTTTGGGGCATAGTGGCATATAAATAAGGTACGATTTAAAAGACAAAAGCTTAAGATAATAATAATCTTCTAATATTTTTTTTTTCGGGGGAAAAAACTGTACGCATGTTAACTCTAAATGCGTGAGCAAGTTAACCAATAGGTTTTTTTTTTGAATTAGTTTACCTTACGTGAGTCCATTTCAATTTTGTATCAAACTCCATATCAGGTATCTTTCATGCATGACAATAACATAAAAACCGAATACGGTGGATTGGGTACCTGCAGGTCGCCGTTCTAGCCGCTCCGGTTCGAATCCGATTTATTTAAAGCAACACGCCCTGTCTTTTAGTATTTTTCGTTAAGGATTAAAGTGAATGAAAATGGGTAGGACTGGGTAGGTATTTTTAATGATAAGGAAGTAAAAAGGAAATTGCCGATCAAAGTGACCAAAGATCTTCTGTTGTTTGTATGATCTGACGTTGCAATTGCAAAGTCAGTATAAATTTGGAAGATTCGAAAGCCAGAAGATTTAAAACTTTGAAGGTGACCAAGAGCTTGGATCTGCCCGCAGCAGGGATGCAAAATAGCTCTTGACGTTCTTCAATGTTCCAGTCAACAAACTTCTTCAGAAACCTACAAGATTAAAATTAATTGAGAAGGGCTAAAAATTCTAAAACAATTCCCCGTCACAAAAAAATTGATCTCCCGTTCCTTCCTGTAACACTTATATTTTTAAAACATATTTCAAATATTCGTTAACCTGCTCCTTACAACGTCACAGTGAGGAATGATAGGGTACTAAATTGTTTACGAAAATAAACATTTTTAGATCTTGGGAAAAAATAACAAAAAAATAAACGTAGACTTCCTCTTTCGTCTTCTCTCGCGGTGAAGGGTGACTTCATTTTTTTTTCTTTTTAAATAACAGTTGGGGAGCTCCTATACCAAGTGAGAAATTCTTCTGCTTCTTCTTCTTCTTCTCCTTCTCCTTCTCCTTCTCTTTTCCCTCGTTTTGTTTCTTTTGTGGTAAATTAAGTAAATAAACACTTAAAATCTTTAAATTATTTTTAAGTTGATGGCTAAAATAAACACGCGTCATTTTCCTTCATTCCATCGACAATTCATTCACTAATCTGAGATTTTCATAATTTTAAAAAAGCACAGTGAGAATTTGACAGCAGAAGAGTTTTTTTTGGTAGGAGGATTTTCTGCCTGAGACATTCCCAGGGACTTGGAGGTTTTCCTGCTCCGCCCGTATGGCAGCCGGTTTCTGAAGTGGCCCAGTGGCCTTTCCCTCCAGCACTGTGCATGTGAGATGGTGCGACATAGGTCTGCACGTGCCGGGCTTCAAGTATTTTGGTTGTTGAAGCCCGGAGGAATCATGATTAGACCTGGTTTGGGCTAGGCTGTGACTGGGACCGAGGGAAAGGCAGAAGAGAAAGTGCCACAGGGCCTTAGGTCCATATGGTAAATCCAATAGTTGGGAGTTGAAGGTTCTGGCTACTGAAAGAGGCTTATGGAAGACTTTGACAAAAGCAAATATAGGACAATGGGTTCAACCTAATGAAACAACGGAATCGTGGCAGCAGCACAAGCTTTAAGGGGGAAAAATATTTAGGTTAATGCATTAATTAATATTTTACCTGGGAAATATTCACGCATCGCGGTTAAACGAATTTCCGAGAATTAAAACTTTTCTTTTATACTTGAGTCTTTTATACGTCAAAGGAATTAAACCCGAATTATAACTGTAAAGAAATTAATTTTATTGAATGTGAAATGCTTTTACGAATACCGAAAGGAATTTCCTTTTCCTGGGAATAGCATTTACCAGAAAACAATCTTTTTCATTTTAAAATAAATTCTTATAAAAAAAATAACTATCTTTAGGGACATATTTTTACATTTCACCAGCCGTGCAGAAAACTTTTGTCCTTGAACCTTGTATAAATATATTTTAAAAAAAGCACGTGTAAATTAAGAATGATTCATTCTGCCTAGAAATACCTGTAATCATTGAAAGTCTTTTGAAACAAGTCTAGGTGCACGTCTGATGGTATTCACATGGCATCTTTTTTTTTTTAATGTGTAGTTTAGGCCTCACATGATTTTTATTTATCGATTGTATAATTATAATGATCCTTTCGGGATGTTTTCATTCATGAGTTTTGTGATGTGCATAAATAAATCATTTTCAGGTTATGAGATGTTTTGAGGAAGCGGATATGGGCTCCTGTGGTTCATGTTGAGACAGGTCCTCGTAAAATTAAGGATGAGGGTTAGAGGGTAAGGCGGCGATTGGGTACTAATGAAACTTTATTTTTATGATTCTTTTATAAATTAAAAAAAATAAATTTTTAGTATGATAATACCGAGCTTAATTATTATTAATAGGCGTTGTTATTAAAGTAGTGGAATAATTATACTGGAATGAAAATATGATTAATTAGCATGATCAAACATTTTACTTAAAACAGTGTAATAAGTTTAATAATTATGTCATCTGAATAATTTTAATTAATGATGTATTATTATTTTAATTTTTGGTAATTGGAATTCGGATCGGGTCGCTGAAAAATGTGGCTTGAATGATTAGTTTTGGGTATAGCACGATTATTTTGAGTCATTTTAGAAACAGTATCCATTTTTTGGAGGATTTAAGGTGGTCATAGGTTTTGGAATGCGAGATTGTCCAGGGGAATCTATCTAAGGTTCTTCAGTGCTACGTCTAACCAATGAGGCATGTTTTGTCTTGCTCAAGGAATGGCGTCCTTGCCCTGAGGTGAGCTCCCTTCTCAGGGTTATGAGTTAGTGGAGGGCAGCAGCTTCGCTAATACTGACCTTGGGCTGAAGATGGTAGTAATCGGCAAGACCTAAGCTGAGATACCGGGAGGCAGAGTTGGATCAATGGTATGGTTCCCGTACTGCGATGTGGTAGATTATGGAAAGTCGCCACATTATTTGATATTCCTAGTAAAATCATCAATGGTTGGTCATGATGATCGTCAATCTCCGACGAGGAGCGGGCATTTAAAGAAGAAGAAGCAGTGCTACGTCTAGACCGTGTACTTTCCTTTCGATTTAGGGCGTGAAAGAGAGAGGTAGAAACTCCTCGCATGAATTGCATGTGGGTTTTCCAAAAACAACAACGCAGTCTTCGGATAAGCTAGTGGAACTCCTGAGGATTGCTGCCTATACTTTTCATACGGCCCTCTAACCGAAATCAGACCTGCTGAAAATGTCATGATTAATCATAGTTAATAATTCAGCAATCCTTATCAACAGATGTAAAGACCTGGTAAGGGGTTAATCCCTTTATACTGGGAGAGTTGCTCTCCTACAGCATGTTTCTTAGTTAATAAATAATTTTTTTTTTTTTTTTTAAAGGACCAGTTCGGGTTACAAATCAAGTTTTATTTTCCAATTTCGAAAAATTTAAAAAAAAAAATAAGAAATTACGTATTTTACGCGACATCGATCGGACTTCTCCTTACCGAGATACAGAGGGTGACAAGAATTCGCTGTGACGTCATAAGAGGGGTCAGGCACGCTGAGTGTTCACTTGCACCCCGTACCTTTGCCTATGCAATGCATTAAATTCTTTAATATTGGTCCTTCCTCCCCCCTTTTTTTCTTTAAATAATTAAAATTTTTTTAACTTTTCTAGTTCGATTATACCTAATACTATTTTTTTTTCTGTGCGTTAAAAAAAACAGCCGCGGCAGTATAAAAACGTATTTAAAAATAGATTTTTAATTCAAAAACAGGAATAAACCTGCTTGGTACTTTTGAAACAGGCTACTGCCAAAAAATTTCAACAACGAACATCAAAAGGAAAGAATAGAACCTTTATTTAGCCTTGAGTAATTCGAGAAAATGCAAATTGACATAATAAAAATATTTAAACATGTTTTTTTAAACCTCAAAGGCGGCATGCGACACTTTCTTTTCAAGTCGGCACGTTTTAAACTGTCCTTTACTATCAATACTGTTTAGCAATTTCTTCCCAGCTGGTGGGATTATAAAATCCAACAATGCTTTGCATATTTTTTCTAGGAAACAGCTTGTAAATAAATTCCCAAATAATTGCAATAAATTTTATGATGTAACTGGCTGATGTAACGGCTATAGACCCTAAATTTCGTTTCTTATTTCTAGGCTGCGATTCCCAAGAACACTTGTGGCTTTTCTGATACTCAGTAGAAACTTTTAAATTACCTCCAAAAACTTTTTTTTTTATATCAACAACCGGGGAGCCACATATCAAACAAAATTTAAACAATAAACTTAAGCAATCCCAAAAAACAAAAAATACCGACTGTTTGTTTGCACTTTTTTCAAAACTAATGTCACTTTCTTCTATCTCGTTATCGTTATCGTTTTCGTTTTTGTCAGCACTATCATCTGGTACGTATAAATCATCGGCTTCATTAATTTCTTCCATAAAATCTGATGAATCAATTAATCGTAAAATTTCTTGCCCTAATTCAACCTGAACTTCTGCATCATTTGATTTAATATCACCTTCGTCTATGTCTATTTCTACATCCACAGCAACATCAATTACAAAGTCATCATCACTAACGTTAGCACTTGTACTTGCAGAAAAATCATTTAAGGCTTCCTGAATCCTCTTTTGACGGCAATAAACAGATTCCGAGCGCTTTACGGGAACCTCTTCTTTTTCACCCTTTAAAAAAAGGGAAGGAACAGATGTTTTTTTCAATTGTTTTTTGAATTTATATTCTGGCATTAGCTGACTTTTCAACTGACTACCCAGTTCGAAGTCGTCTTCTTTAAAATGTTTTGAACAAACACGACTGTATATCGTAGGTTTGAAATCTTTCCTACTTAATCTAGTATTCCAACATCTAAAAATATCGGGGAAATTCTTTTTGTTTGGGAATGTATGGTAAGAAATCCCCGTTGTCTTATCGGCTGAATTTGTACATCCGTAGACGCAGCAAAAATGTGGCATTTTTACGCGTATCAGTATTTACAACTTGAAACAAAACGACACCTTCACTTAAAAATTATTAAACGGAAAAATCGACAAAAAAAACCCGGAAAAAAATTTTTGAATTAAACCGTACGTTTAACGATTCCATGCATATTGACGAGACTCAATAACAGGTTTTGAGCGAACACCCCTCTTGTGACGTCATCAGGTTTCTTAGACAGGCTAGATCTCCGTTACTAAGGGTCGTATCGAGAAACGAAAAAATACGGGTATCTTATTTTTTTTTTTACTTTCAAATATAAAATTTAAGTTTTAACCCGAACTGGTCCTTTAATCTTGTTGACATTTTGAATGTTTTGTAATTAATTTATAATTTATAGGCTATAAATGTTTTGAGACTTTAACTATCTGATCCTTTAAAAAAAATTTAAAAACGTCTCAGCGTTTCAATTTTATTGAACTGCGATGAATATTTCTTTGAAGAGGGTATAATCTAACCTTGTAAATTGTTTCAACTGCAAAGATAACCTAAACTTGGGTTCCGTTCTTTGGTCTAAGTAGAGACTGCCTGGAAAATATCTTTTCTTTGATTGGGGGAGCCTTAAGCTTCAACCAATTCAATTCCAATAGAACTATTGTGGACCGCAGGAGTAAGCAATGTCGAAGTCTTGAATCTTATGAGCAATCAAGCGTCGAAGGCTTGAGTACCGCCTCCAGCAGCTGGTGATGTAGGGGAAGATTGAGGGACGTCGACGTGGTCGGAAGAGATCATTCTGGCTCAAGAAACTAAGAGACTGGTACGGCTAAGATTCAGTATCCATTTTTTTGTTCAGCAGCCTCCAAAATTAGAATCGCTATGGTGATAGTTAATCTCCGAAGAGGAGCGGGCATTTAAAGAAGAAATTGAACTACAATGTCAAATCGTAGTTATTGAGGTGACTCAGCCCAGTTGGCTCAGGTCATCAAAATCAAGATGTATTTGACGACCGGATCTCTAATATCAGTAAACAACCAACTAACAGATATTCCATTTGCTGCCACCAAGCTGAACAACAGCTAGAAAAACTTCCGCTAGAAATCTGCTTTAGCACTAAAATTAATACAATGTACCGCAGCCTGGAAGACAATCCCATATCGCCCCAAGTATACATGAACATCACGACCGGACAAGCTACATTGAATTCCGACTCCAGTATCAGACTTTTATCTCGAAGCCATCAGTCCACCAGACGATCGCCCGAAGAGTTTGGTAATTGTTCTTTGTATTCCACTCCTCTCGATCTATTATGACTTTTAAAATAATTTATCGGAGGGACTTTACGCTGAGCACAATGCTTGAGACATACACCGGCAGGTCCTGACTCGTCTGCATCCTGTGTGTAGCAATATCCCCCCTCGCTAGAAGGATTCCTCGTTCCACGTGAACACGATTTAAATCTAATATTCATAATAGATTGTAATTTATTACAAAAACTGCATAATTTTTCTTTCTAATTGACTGCATCAAAATCGGCAAGCACACTGATTGTATGTGTGTGTCTACTTAACGGATTAAAGTAACCATTTTATAACGGTGCTCGATGCAACTTAAAAGGGAGAAAAAATCGTATTACACAGAGTTGGACTTGAAAGGCAAAAAAAAAAAAAAAAATGAAAACATTAATCGAAGACCATGATAGTGATCCTGAAGTTAAACCTGTAAACCTTGACTATGATTATTTTAATCGACTAGATTTACCAAAAATGGTAATCCAATTGCTGAGGCAAATTTAGCAAATCTGATAAAAAAAAGGATTTACGTGTACGTGAAATCTCTTCAAAAAATCGACCTTGATTTTTGCTTTATTGCAAAGAATTATAAAAGACAAATTTTTAAGGTGCGATCTTGTTATCAGGGTCGTAGCCAGGAGGGTTAGATGTTATAATTGGAGTGGGAAGGAGGCGGCAGAGATGGGGGAGGGGGTGGCAGAGATGGTGAGTGAGCTAGAAAAGCTGGGGAGAGACATGGCAGAGCTGGGGAGAGAGGTGGCAGAGCTGGGGAGAGAGGTAGCAGAGCTGGGGAGAGAGGTAGCAGAGCTGGGGAGATACGTAGCAGAGCTGGGGAGAGAAGTAGCAGATCTCGGGAAAGAGGTTTGCGCAGGTTGGACTTTGAGCTTTCGAGACAGCTTCAGATTTCTGACCAGATGCTTTTCTTCTGCAATTCCCTAATTTCCTCTTAGCGCCTATAACTACGCTCCTGTGAAGTTATAGGATGTTACTCAAATCATTCCCACTTTTCTTTTCTTTATAAATTATTTATGATCATTTTACGCAACGTTTTCAGAGTCGTAAATTATAAGAAAAGACCATTAAAAACTGTGGGGTCCAATCTAGGGTGTAAACGGATGTGGCCGAATGCAAACGATAATTTAGTTAAAACATCGATTCCATTATTATTAATAATATATGAAGTGTAATCTGATTATATTATGTGGTCTTCTTCTTGTTCTTCTTCTTTTTCTTATTTCGTGGACGTTGCACGTTTCGGTTCAATTCCAGCTCAAAGAAGGCGTTAAAAAATATATTAATTGCTTGTGTATTTTCGGATCCTTTTTAAATAATGAGCAAACACGTTTTATATGTTTTAACATGACAAGAAGTCAGGAGATAAAATATTCATTACGATTTATCGATTACACAAATCTTGATATCGGGTTTTTTTTGCTGTTACAGTTTTCTTGCGATTGTTAACTCTTGTTTTTTTTTCTTTTCTTGTTTGTTATCAGCTGCTGAGAAAAAACATGGGGAAGTTAAAGTAAGATCGAGTTTCGCTTATTTGTTGTTCTTTTTTCCAAAAAATTTTTTTATGGAATGTCAAAATTAATTACTGACAAATCTTTTAATAAAATTATTTATATTTATTTTGAATGGCTTGCATGTTATTAAAAAATTTGATATTTGTGGCTCTGGGAACAGTTGCAAGTACAAGAAAAAGTGCCTGATGGTGTACAAGTTTCAACGAGTTGTGGCCATCATGGAAATGAGTGCTTTAGGTAGTAAGCAAATTCAAATTTTCAAAAAATAAAGCAACATTGTGCTGAGCTCCCTTTTAGGCTCGTGGCTACACACTAATTAGTTCTCAAGAAATTTGCTTATTTGTTCTTTTATGACATGCTAGCATGGCCTATATCGCTTCATGTTTGTTTTAATTTTGACTGAAACATTTTTCATGGGGACCTTTGCATGTATTTTCAAACACTTTCATTCCTTGGCTAGTGCTTTCAACGCAGGCTCAGGTTAGTGATTTTCCTGAGGCCCGAATAACAAATAATACTCTTTTATCCTAAGAAATGCTTTCTTAATGTTACTATGACGTATCGAGACATCGTCCAAGTATTTTTTTTTCTCCTCCGAAACATCTGTTGCGGAGGAAGATTAACCGCATGAATAACATCTGTTTTAAGTAGACCATTTGGCATTTTTAAAAACTTCTTTCTTTCTCTCTGTTATTACAATTATATTATATATTTTTTTAGCTTTTGAAAAATCTTACAGGAGTGCCACTTTAAAAAGAAGTAAAGAACGAAAAAAAAAAATTAAAACTTGAAATGATGAGTTTAATGCACTAACGAGAGAGAAAGAGATTCCCTTTAGGTTATATTTAGACGGGTATGAACTCTTTTACAACACCGTCACCTTTCGAATAAAAATAAAAACATTATATTTACCCACCTACGATTGTTTTAATTGTACGTTAAAATAATTGAACATTAACCATGCCGATAATGATCATTAATTTTGCATGATCATTTTGCGAGATTATGTTAGTTGTGATTTACGGCGTATCCGACCGCCTTTAAAAATTTTATAGCGAAGTCCCGTATTTATTTACCTACCGGATAAATGTAAAAATTTTTTCGTATTAAAACTCCATTTACCATTTCCGGAAATGGAAACCTTTCCCTTGTTTGTATAAGTAAACCACTTCCTGTTTTAATTCCTCAAAACGTTTTTCTCTCCCTTTCGCAAATATTTTGAAGGATTAAGAAATGGTTTTAGTCATTTCTAAAACATTAAATAAATATTTTTTTAAAGTTTAAAATAGGTTTACAAGGGTGGATTGTAGAAAGGGATGGCACGTGGATGAGTTAGACAAAAAAAAAAAGTTGGTTGGAGTTGAGGCAAAAAAATTAGAGGATCGCGGTTTTGGAGATTTGGAAGGTAGACTTATGTATGAATAGCCATTGTGCCAACTTGTACTAATTAATGAAGAAAACCCGTTTATAATATCTGATCCTGGCTTGAACACGAATGCATTACTCCAATGAATTTGTCACGGTTACATAAATAACCGGCGTTTATTTTTGAACCCTCCTTTTCTTTAATGAATTTAAATTTATATTTATAAAAAAGATAATTTAACGAGATTTGTTACGCATTTATAGAGAAATTAATTTTTATACGTTTTGGAATAAAAATCAAGGATGTTGCGTAATGATTGCTGCAATTGAAGTATACGGTCTTCATGTTTCTCTAGGGTTTCTAGCATGACTCACTCGTAGTGAGTCAAGAGGACCGAACGGTTTTTACGATAGCTTTCTGCAGATGACTGCGCTCTACTGAAAAAATTTTAGTAGCTTTCCTTAACCTGGCGTTGGTTGCTGGCAGGCTGTCACCAGACTAAAAACTGAATTGCGCTTAAATCTAAGGCTAGCTTGATCTCTATGTCGGCTATGCGGAGAGCTTCTGGTTACTGCTCGACGAGTTGAACTTGAGTTGAATGAGGAGAAAACGGAATATCAGCAGATGGCAAGGTTCAGGCAGGATGTATTCCTTCTGGGGGTAGAAAGTATGAGGTTCAAGAATGTGACCGAATTCTGGTATCTTGGATCTCTCAGCACTAGCGACAATGATATCAGCAGGGAGGTCGCTGTCTATTTGCTCTGGGCCATCTTCTCCGCAGCCGAGTGCTCGGGAGGCGAGCAAAGCTCGCCGTATATAATGCAGTCATACGCCCAACGGTCACTTATGGCTGTGAGACATCGAATTTGACCGTCCGCGCCCAGGAGAGGGGTTTTTGGTCTTCGAAAATAAGGTATTGCGCCGAATATTGGGACCTAAGAGAGATCCGTTGACGGGGTTTCTGAGGATGCGCTCGAATGAGGAGATCCGAAGACTCACGGGACAGCCGCTGATCATTAGTGTGATCAAGGCTCGTCGGCTTCAGTGGGCCGGGCACGTAGCGCGGGCACCCCCGTCGCGAACTATACGACAGGTACTTGATGGACGCCCTACAAGCACAAGGGCTCAGGGCAGACCGCGGCTTCGTTGGGAAGACAACGTATCTAAAGATTCGGGTCGGTTGGGAGTCCCTGATTGGCGAGCCATCTGCCAAGAAAGATCGATGTGGAAAAATATCTGCGATGCGGCGATAGCAGGCCCTTAGCCAGAGAACCAGGTTAGGAGGGGCTCCAAATGACCCCTTATAACATGGAGAATAGGGAAAACACATGGGCCCAAAAATTTTCCAGGGGGGGCCCAAGGTTCAGCCAGGGCCCCCCTCTGGCTACGGGCCTGGGCTATAGGGCTACTGGCCCTGTAAAGCCGTAGTAGTAGTGGTGGTAGCTTAGATCTCAGTTTCAAATTTCTTGTGCCCATAAGAAATTTTTTTTTACTGGCGATCTTTCCCTTAGAGCTCAACTAGCAATAATATTTTTAAAAAAATAACAACGATCCTGCTTAGAGAGACGGATTTTTCCATCCGAAAAATCAATCACACGCAACAAAACTAACAATAACAATCACCGCGTGGAAGACTCCTAAAAAACATTCTTGTCCTTCAACTTGTACAAGAAGAAAAAAAAAATCACAAAAAAACAAAGCAAAACAAAAAGAAACCGTAGGGACAAAAAAAGTGTCTGAACGTGCCAGGAAATTGTACATTTGTGAAGTGCCTCTCCGATGACAACAATGTTAGTGCAAATTGGATTCGTCTGTCATAGAATACAAATTACACGTCTGTCGAGTGTTGTGTAAACATCGAGTGCCATTTTTCTTTCGACGCATCCGGTGAAAATCAAAACACAAAATAAAAAACGAACGAGGGAAAAAATATATGAATGAAATCAAATTAACGGTTGACGGTATCCATCGTCAATCATCAAGATATAACGTCACTTTAAAAAAAAAAAAAAAAGGGATGTCTCTAATAAAATATAATATTAAGAAAAATGCCTTAACCACGTGCCAATCCAACAGTGGCGGCGAGTTATTTTTATGGAAAACCCCATAAATCACTTAAGGAAATCGATATCCCACAAAGTGTATGCGAAGGTGTGAAATCAAAACCGCAAGAAGAAAAAATAAGGTCGTAAAGAAAAATAAGAAGGGGGAAGTAAGAACTTTTTTAAGTTTTTTTTTTTTTACTACAGGATCCGGGCTATACACATCCGGTTCTCGTTTCCTTCTTGGATAATTTTTAACTACTCGACCTTAAAAGTATAATAAATACGATGAGCGTACCCATGTGTTTATTTAAGATCACTTTTTTGGTGGATTTTGAACATATGTAGTCATATTGTGTATGAAAACAAACGATATGTGTCAGTGTTGTACTAGAAGCCTGAAGTAGGCTGGAATTAACACTATGAAAGTTTTAAAGGTTAAGGCTGTGGAAAACTTTATGTTGGCTAAAACGAAAACTAGAGCCTCTACCAGTTTAGATACTCAAACCTAGCCTGCCTAGGGTAGTTGGTGACGAGCTTGACGAGCTCTAGATTCCCTCTGACCCGGTAGGTAGCAATCTGGTAAGGGTTCTGGTTGGGGGCAGCAGTCCTACCAGTACTGGCTTAAGGCTAAGACGGTAAAAGTTGGCTAGGCCTAAGTCCAGAAATCAGGGGGCATAGTCGAGGACTGACGGTATGTGCTGCGATGCGGAAGGTGTTGGGAAGCCACCGCATTAAGCTCCGTAGTATAGCTATCATGAGGCCGAGGGCTTGCTGTCCAAAACCCAAGACAGTTGATTCGGCTAGGGTCTCTTGCACGCCGCAGTAAGCTTTCTAACCATGATGATCGCCAATTTCCGCCGCGGGAAGGAGGGTGGTCAGCGGCCTAAGGGTAGGCCCAGGATAAAATGGATCGATGGTTCGAGGATGTGCTTTCTCTGAGGGGTCAGTGATTGGTAGATTACGGCCTTGGATCGCCAAGGGTGGAATTTGGTGGATGCGGGAAGCACCGTAAGAAAAAGAAGAGCCTGCCTAAAATCTGCGTTACGCTCAACTGAATTCATGAAAGCAAGAGAACCATGGCTACCACCAGAAAATCGAAGGACCTGTTGTTGACGAACGTTACAAAACAAACCAACGAAAATATTATCTTTTAACGTGCCATGCTGAAGAACCACGTACTCCCCAAATGAGGAATCTTTTTATAATTACGCCCTAATTTCATTTCCCGAAACTTTCGCAAAACTCCTCTCGAAATTTCTACAAAGTTTTCGTGTTAAGTCGCGCGGATTGTACAAACTTTCCCAGATTGAGAAATCTCGCGGGCGAAAGGACAACTTCATCCTCCACCTTCAAAAATTTGGCAACGATAAAAAATCCTTCATTTTTCCCATGTTTCCCATTTTATGGGAAAATAAACAAAACACAAAAAAAATTTTCGTGAACCCCCCTTGATTTCAGTCAAAATGATTGACATTGCGTGAATTCACTTGTATCACCTAACCAAACTTATTATTAAAAATCGTGTGCGTCGGAAGAACGCTCTTTAAATGCAAATTCTCCTTCCCTCCCTGAAATATTTTCCTTTCCCAAAAAAAATGTAAACAAAAAAATTTTTTTTAGGTATCATCACCTAAAATAAACCGTAACCTGAAGTCATCGCCGCTTTTTGATATTTAAAAATGCGCCTCATCCGCCTATGGCGTCATGTCGCCATTAGAGTGATTGAAACTTGAAAAGACTTGTAACGTGCCAAAGCAGACGATCTCATTTATTTTCGAGATTCCGGTGTGTAATTTAAAAAAAAAAAAAACTTGTTACCTCGAGGAAAAATTTTTATTTCCAGAACGGCATTTTTAAATTTTAAAGAATTAACATAATGTGATTGATGTCACACACCCCGGAGCATCCCCTAAAGCCTTTTCGTCTTAATATTTCGTGAATAATGGATAATTGTAGTGAGAGTAAGTAAGGTATGAGAGATATATAGAAAGTAATTGATGGGAATTAAATTCGAAGAAATTAGGCTAAGGGGATAACTGTCCCCTACTTATAAACGAGCATCAATTTCCGGATTTTGTATAAGAACTCCACATGTCGTTCCTAATTACGTCACGTTATAAAAAAAAAAGCCTGTTGATTGTTGATCGTGAGAAATAACATTTTATTTGTCCGTCGGTCCCGCATTTTGAACTTGTCAATCCGTAAGTGGTTTTGCAGATCGTTATAGTCCGTGAAAATTTTTTAATTAATTTTTTTTGTTTTTCTTTTTTGATTGCAGGGCTGGCTCTGAAAAAGATAACAATCAAAGCAGCCGGAAAAATGTACACAGTAAATCGGAACCTATTGTACCTGTCGACGTTGCGAGGATCACTCCTTCACAAAGGTAAATATTTGGAGGTCGTAAGCGAAAAAAGCGTATCAGCCATTTTTGAAAATATTGAGGTAAGCAGAAGGCGAAAAGTACCGCTTCCTGCAGCTTATAATGCAAGGAAAGATTGAGGGATGGCTCAGGCCTGGTCGTAGGAAGACATCTTGGTTAAAGAATCTCAGGGATTGGTTCAGCGTTTGACGAGAAATCCTCGGATTTGGAATCCTTGGGTGTTTTCAGGTCGGGAACCGAAATTTAAGCGATTTCTCAAAAATTTCTCGGAAGTCTCGGCGACTGGCTTTTCCAGAGGGCGCAGGTAAAAATACCAGAAGCTGCATTTCAGGGTGATTACAAAGTTTCAGTAGAGCTGCTTTTATTTACTAAAAAAAATTGGGACGGCACAATAAGCTCAGCTTCAGTGCCCAAGGTCGTCTTAAGTGACCTCTCTGTCAAAAGTAGAAAAGAGCAAAGGGTGTTTTTGTTCGAGGGGCACTCCAGGATTTTTCCTGGAAGCCCAATAGGCCGATCGGCCTTAGTTCTTATCCGGCGTTGAAAGGCTTGAAGCCTTATTGCCGCATCACAGAGTTTCCGCCATCCAGATTTATCCTGGGCCGCCGCCCTCCAGTCCGGCTCCCCACACACCACGACTCTATCCTCCCACCTCAGCCGCGGCCTTTCCAATGGCCTAGGGCTCGTTGGACGACCGGAGATGGTAGTCATCGATGCGAGTACGGGGGATGCTCTGCACTATTCTTTTTCACCAACCCCAGGTGCGGCAGTCTGGGAGGCCGTGAGAGGGCATCCCCCTTACCCGGATAGGGTGCTATGGGTTAACTACCCGTACTCCCGAACCCTTTTTAACTCCAGTTACATCATAGGCCAATCGGCCTGCATGCCTTTAATATGGAACACAAGGTGGGAAGAGTTTATGCTAATGTTTTTTCGATCTGTCACTTTGCGAACTGGAGGTCAGCTCTGCTTGGGCTTAAAATCGAGTCCGGTCTATGTTGGCTGAACTGGCCCCTGACACCTGGACCAAATTGTTAGGCTAGAGCCTTAACCTTAACGCACCTAGCAATCCTGCTGGAACACGCTACTTTACCTTACGCCAATGGCGAAAACATTTAGGCCTCATGCAAATTTTATTATTATTTCTTTCCTTCTTAAAAACTTTCTCAAGAAATAAAAAAAAACGGAAAAGTTACCGTTGAAAGTTTAAGAGGAAATTTGATATTTGATCATAAAAGCTTTTTTTTTTATAAAAAGTATTGTGATACTAAAGAATAAAAAGAAAGTCGTTTTTCCAATATTCGGGAGAAGAAAAAACTGAAGGGGGGAAATAAAGAAAGAAAAAAAAGGAAAGATTTTTACTTTCTCGGCTGCCATATTTTTAGGTCATTTTTTAGGGTAATATTCTTTTTATTATCATCGTCGTTTCATAAACTCGGATTGGCTATTTTTCTTCGGATGGTGATAATAGCGTTAGGTCGTATTGGAAAATAATAGACTTAAAAGGGAAGAGGTTTCCTTAAAACGATCGCTTCTCATGCCGGAAAAAATTATAAGAGAATAACGAGCCAGAAATCGGGGGTTTTATTTAACCATCCGGCCTGACATTGTGGATTCTTGAAAATCACTTGTTTTAATTTCCGTAGTTTTCATTCATGCATATTGTTGTAACATGAAATCGATGCCTTTTCCCTTCCATTCATTTTCGTTTTTGCGGTTACGTGGCGAAAATGAATTAATGTTTTCGTGCTAGTTGGGAAATGTTTTGTAGATTGAAAGATTTTGTGGAGTTTTTTAGCCAAAAACGTGAGGTGCATACTTTTTGCCCAACTTGTAAAAGTCTCTTGAAGGAAAAGCCATTCCGCTTGATTATCCAAACACATTACAAGCCTAAACATTACCAGACACGTGTATGATTGTCACGGTGCGACGGCGCTATATCAATTCCGCAATGTCATATACGTTCGGCTAAGAATCTTGTAAGTCAACAATATCACAATTTATCGATATGTATTTAACCTTATCCATGTTTTAATTTGATCTTTTGACTTCGTATACGTCTGTCGTAACGATTTCCATGCATTGTATGTTACGGGGCAGCGTATGCCCGTTCCCTTGTCAATGGGAGATAAGATTTCGTGTGTAGCCTTGACTTTGGGCGGTGACCGCGCTAAAAAAAAGTCGGATGTCAGCTTTTCGTTGTACATTGCATTAAAATCTCATAAAAACCTGACCGGTACCAGCATGAAGATTAAACAGGATGAATTTTAAAAAAATTTTCTGTAAAGGTCATTAGGGTTATTAATGAGTTGTTTTCATTATTTCTTTTTAGTGGCCGTAAATTATTAGATGAGAAAGCAAAGCAGGGATGGGAAATTTTTTTAGTTTGGCTTCAACTTCACAGATGTGATTCGAATGGAGCAATCTCTCAGGGGCCCAGCATGGCTTGTGAGCCAAATAATTTTTGCTAGCTAGCCTGCTAAAGAAGGACCCAGTTGCACTAAGGCTGAGCTGCTTAGGACTTTGAATCCGGATTGACCCGTGAAGGGCTCTACCAAATTCGCTGCTGAAAAATTATCAGCTCTGTATTTCCCTGTGACCGGATGCTGCTGTAAGAAAACATTGAATTAAAAACTAATGGCTTAAAAAATTTTCCGTGGAAATATTTTTGAATCGATAAACTTCATATCCTGTTGGTTGCAGAGTATGATGATCATATATTCGTCCCCGAGAGAGAAAGAAGAGAAAGAGGAAAAAAAATTAGATTACCTGCACGCCTTTGAGCTTGACGCGTAAGCCATACCGTCTTGATTATTAATATCATGAAAAAACTTTCATATCTAAAATTGTTACCAAAACCCAACAAAAGGAAGTTGTGATATATTATTATAGTTTTTCTCGCGGTGTAAAATATCTTTGGGAGGATGAAGACAATCATTTCTTCCTGGCTTGACAATTTTTTTTGTGGATAAAAAAGGTTGCCGCGGTCTATTTATTGTGAAATTGCTTGCCTATTATGATACCTTTCCAAGTTCCTGAAGGATAAAGTTTACGCACATAAATTTTTCAGCTGGTTTTTTATACATAATAGATTTTCTGGCCTTTTTAAGGAAAAATATCAACGCTGGTTTTGTCGTGACAAGAAATTTTACACAAAAATCGATCTGAAACGTTTCAAGTTCCGCCTGTTGTGTTTTATTAAAAAAAAAAAAAAGGAAAGCCCGCATTATAAAATATTACTCTAAATCCCCAGCTTTATGTCTTTTGCGCGTCCTCCCTAAGGCAAAATTATTTCGGGGAAAACAGTAATTAAGCGGAAAACTTTGTTGACGCAAACGCAGAAACGGTTTTTACGACGCTAAAACTCACAGCAACGCAACAAAAAAATTGTTTGTGAATTATATTTTCATACGGGCATGATAAAATATTCGGGGTGAAAAGTTTAATTCTGTAAGAAAAACTCGGGGGCCGAAAATAGAAAAAAATGAAAAAAAGCATTTTTGCGTGGAAAAACTGGGAAATTTTTCTTATCATTATTATGTTAGATGTTTTTCTCGGGATCTATCGCGAAAGTTTTTTTTTTTTCGTATATAAAAGCGAATTTTTCAATTTTTATTCAAATTAGTCGATGAAAAAGTTCCCGTAACCAATCTCAAGCTAGAAACTATAATTTTTTTATTAAATTTTTCCCCCGAGTTGATATCCATCTCGAGGATTGAATTTTTGAATTTTTTTTAAAGGAGATGAGGCGTTGTTGATTTCGGAAGCCTTGAGGCGTGAAAAGCTAGTGTAGGATTTTTTCGCGAAGGAGGAGGAAGTGCGCAATAGGTAGAGATTAATATAGGAATAGGTGGAAAGCTCGGGATCATGTGGGCGCTAAGTTTTTTATTAAATTGATTTTAGAAAATATTAGTGGATAGAGGCCTCAGCCAAGACAAGTAGAACTTTGCCATTTTAAGACCAACTTAAGTCAAAGTTTACCTAACCCAGTTCACTTGCATCTAATTATGGAAGGGTAGACTGAGGCTCGAGATAGAAGAAGTCTAGAAAATTCTAAATACTGGTTTAATGAATGAGACTAAGGCACTTGTGTCCTTGAGTATTTGAAATTACCATAAAGAGCAAGATTAGCATCAGCGTTTAGAAAGTTCCAATTTTCTGCTTGAGCGTCCATTTTTCTGCTTTAGCTTCCATTTTCTCTTTGAGCATCAATTTTTCTGCTTGAATGTCTATTTTCTGCTTTGGCTTCCATTTTCTGCTTAAGCGTCCATTTGTCTGCTTTTGCTTCCATTCTTCTGTTTAGCTTCCATTTTTTGCTTAAGCGTCCATTTGTCTGCTTTAGCTTCCATTTTTCTGCTTAAGCTTCCATTTTTCTGCTTTAGCTTCCACTTTCTCTTTGAGTGTCCATTTTCCGCTTTGGCTTCCATTTTCTGCTTAAGCGTCCATTTGTCTGCTTTAGCTTCCATTCTTCTGTTTAGCTTCCATTTTTCTGCTTGAGCGTCCATTTTTCCGCTTTAGCTTCCACTTTCTGCTTGAGCATCAATTTTTCTGCTTTAGCTTCCATTTTCTGCTTAAGCGTCCATTTTCTGCTTAAGCGTCCATTTGTCTGCTTTAGCTTCCATTCTTCTGTTTAGCTTCCATTTTTCTGCTTTAGCTTCCATTTTCTGCTTGAGCGTCCATTTTTCTGCTTGACTGTCCATTCTCTGCTTTGGCTTCCATTTTCTGCTTAAGCCTCCATTTTTCTGCTTGAGCGTCCATTCTTGCAGCATCGTCTACTCCTGTGCTGCTTCTTTTTGAAGCGGGAGGTCTCAACCTAGCTCTTATCGACGTCAGGGTCAGCCTTTGGATTTTCTCTGGTGGCTCAGCAAGCCTATTGCCATTTGGCTGTTGCTGAACGTTGCGCAACATCACCAACTTGGTACTGTACTCTCTCGAAATACCTGTCGAATAAAGAGACAGAGACATTATTCATCCTGATCAAAAAGTGCGCAGAGTCTCCATTTCTTACTCCCCGATTAGCGTTAACAAATTTTTCACATCATAAACAGTGATCTCATCATTTTATTAAGAAATAAATCCAATTTTATCAGGCATATCATATTACATTTTTATCCGCGAAATAATAAAAAAAAAGAGAAAATTTAATCAAGTTTTTCTTTCTTTTTTTTTTTCAGGCAAATCCACCCATTATTCGAAGAGAAAGCGCAACTCCTGGCTTACGACGATAACATCAATCCAAAGAAACCCACCCCAACCCCGAACTTGAAAAGATCCCCAGACGACCCACTACCCAATCCTTTATCACAGTTGCCAAAGAAATCACCGGTAGAGCCTATTCTTCACTCTGCACCACCCCATTTTCACCCTCCTCCCGCTCCCGTGACAACGACACCCACTTCGACCTACCACCCTGCGCCGAACATATGCGTCGAAGGAGGAAGGATCGAGTTTATTAAATCTCCGAGCGAGGGCAGCAGCTTGCATGCGAGCACGATAGCTACGTTGACCGCATCATCGCGAGACACTTTTGATAAGAGAATGAAACAGGGAACGTTATCGCAGCAGTTTCCCGCTGTTAACCAGCATAAAAGCGTCGTGCCGGTGACGCGCGCGCAGCAAACACAAGCGGATCTTGGAGATTTCGAAATTGCCGAGGAAAAGTGTGATATTGCTAAGGTAAGACGGCATGTTGAATTTTTTTTTTTGGGGGGGGGTTTGAGGAATTTCTTAAAGGAAATTTATTCCTCCCACGATTTGAAAATAAACGCGCAAACATACGCGTGTTGGTGGCGCATGCGTGGGCGTATGGTAAACAATATTCAGATGAGTTTTTTTTTTAATATTTAGAAAAATGCGCTCTTGGGTTTAAAAATGGATCAACCTCATATCCACTGACTCATTTCCTAAGGGTTGAGTGAAAAGAAATGAAGGAGGGAGAAAAATTATGTAGGGTTCGAAAATTAGGGAAGAAAGGAAAGTGTTGTTTCATTGTGATATTTAAAAGTGGGTGGCTTGGATGTTCTTATTGACCTAGATTATATTCTTTTTTCGGGATTTTTGTTCTTCGGAAATGTCAGTGGTTTCGTGTGGAAAGTTTTTGCTTGCTGGAAAAAATTCGTTGAATGTGATTTGTATGTGAAGATCTGTTTGGATTAAGCATGTCTTGGGAAATGTTCGTCAAGGGTTAGAGATATTAGTGGTATGTTTCTTTAAACTTTTTGGAAAAAAAAGATTTTGTGTTGGATGCTGTCCAGTTCTGCAATCTATGGGCGTTTCGGGTCGCTTAGATTTAAATTTTTGATCTTTGGTCATATAAATGCTTTTGACTTTAATTTAATGCTTTGTTTCTAGTTAATTTACCTTTGAAAATAAAATGTAAACTCTCTTTACGCAAGGTTGTTTTTAAAATTACCATTCAAAATCGATGTCTGTCATGAAAATTTTGAAAAAATTATAAATATTTACTTATTTTTTGTCAAATTGAAAAAAATCAATCTTGCCGCTAATTTTATGAAAGCAGGTTTGTATAATTGTCTAAGACGTTAAATCATCTTTTATTTAAAACTAATTTTGTGCATTAGTACGTTTTTGACGTCGTCTTGTTACCGACAGAGAGTCATACCGCCCGCCTATTTTGACGTTTTAATGAAAGAAGCATGTGTTGAACTTGGGGGAACCTGGATTTTTCTATTATGGCTTTCGGAAAATCAGCAGTTAAGATCTCCGAGTCAGTCGATGGAAAAGCTTATTATTTTTGGGTGACATTCGAAAATGATGGTTTAATCTTCAGTTCTAATAATTCTTAGCAGATATGTAGCCAAATTTTTTGTTTGTGAAACAACTCGACGGAAATCCCTTATTTTCTTCTTAATACACAGGCAAAAACGGATCCCCAATTCTCTAGTAGTTAAGAAAAAAGATTAAAACAGATCTCATGTGGGTTTTACTACACCGCAGTAAAGTTTTGTCGTCTTTACGATGCACAGTAAAAAATAACACAGGCTTGCAGCAAGGATGATGATTCGTAGCATTATTCGAGAATTCATTCATTGGGTGTCTTGTAAATTAAATGAAATGTTCTCGTCTTTCTTTTTAAAAAATAAGGAAATAATTATTAAAATCGCAAATTTATTGTTCTTCGATCAATAATTACGATAAAGCAGAAAAAAGTTTACGTATCGGAAAGTCCGCTTTAAAATTCAAATTCTGCAAAGCCCGCCAAAAACGAATTTTGCAACTATGACGTCACAGCTGAATCGGATCTTTTGTTCCTATTAAAATTTTCGCGCCAAAAAAATTAGCCGATGAATTAAAAGAGGTAAACTCAGTTATGACATCATTAGCCTGAACATGGCGAATGGTTGTTTTTGGCGGGCTTTTTAGAAACTAAATATTTCGCGGTAGGAAAATTGTCAGAATCAAAAAATTGGCTGTATTGCGATTGGTTCCTCCTGAAATTGTGTTTCCCTTCTACAAATTCAACCTAAGTCATGCTATCGGAAATTTTTCCCTATAATTTATTTGTTTCAAAACTAATTCCTATTTTAAGCTAGGCAAAAATGATAGTCTATATCTTTTTTCCCTATTTTACGAATTTATTCGAGAAACAAAATACTTCATTATCGCAGAAACCATATTTTCGATCATAATGCGTCTGCACAATAAGGAGATTAATGAGTCATCCTGAAAATAATTTGTAACACCCCAATCGACGTATCGAACTATCGATCATGCGGAATTTATTAAATTTCATTATAAGCCCCTTATTTTGACTACGACACGTCTCCTTTTATGTATTTTTTTTCCTCCCCGATGAAGTTTATCAAATCCAAAGTGCAAGCGTGGATCAAGATTTTTTTTTCCCTGTATAGAGAGATAAAAAGAAAAATTCGTAAATCGTATTTCCTGATCGCAGGTGCAAAACGGTAATTGGGCAAGCTCAGGGCATTTTTAAACGTTTTTTATGGATGTAGGGGAAAGGATAGAAATATATGGTCCAATATATCATTCATTTACCATCTCGCTTTGGCTTTCCTTTTGTTTGCGAGAGCTCTTCTTTTCCTCTCTCCTGTAAGTGATTAATTGCCCTCTTCTAAATTGTCATGTCTTTTTTGAATCGTTCAAGTCGGGAGAAAATAAGGGAGAGGAGGAGGAGGAGGGGGGGGGGGGGGGGCTTTTTGAACAGTCGGCGGCAGGTCGCCGAGGGTTATATTTACAAAAGAGAAAGCTAGGGAAATAAAAATGAAAATATTTTGGAAGAGGAGGAAAAAAAGTCAATCGGGAAAAGCATTGTGACGTTTGACCGATCGTTCGGTCATTTCCCGACGACGGAAATGACATTTATCGCATACGAAAGAGGTAAAAAGGAGCGGGGGATGGCAGTGGCGTAGCAATGCTCGGATAGTCTTTTTTCCGGGGTTTTAATGGTTGTTTCACAAACTAAAAACGACACCAACGCTCTCCAACGGCCATATTACAAGCTAAAAAGGCACCAGAGTTTTCCAAGACCTTTCCACAAGTTCAAAACGAAACCAACGCTCTCTAGCGACAATTTCACGAACTCGAAACGATACCAGCGCTCTTCAGGAACCATTTCACCAACTAAAACGACACTAGCGCTCTTCAACGACTATCTTATGAACTAAAAACGACATCAGCGCTCTTCAACGGCCATTTCACGAACTAGAAACGACGCCAGCGCTTTCCGTTAACATCTAAAGACAAAAATACAAGCCCACCAGATGGCGCTGATGTTTCTTTTTAATTTATCGCTGTTAGATAGCGCCAGCGTTGCCAGTCAACAACTAAAGATTATCGAGAACCCCTGTAGCGCCACTATTTTATTTTAAAAAAAAACTTATTTTTATTAATTTTTCTGATATTATAAAACCTTCCAACAAAATAATTCATATTCTTTTGTCATTTTCGTGTACACGAAAAAGAAAAGGTCATGCCACAGAGATAATATATAGCCAATTAACACGCTTTCCCGTTATTAATCTCCTTTTTTTTCATAATTTTAATTTAGTCATTCATAACTCGATAGACAATTGAAAATCGACGTTTGAGGTTACAAAAACGGGCAAATCGAAAGATTAATACGGCTAAATCAGGCGATTTCGCCCCCCAAAAATATACTTTCGTCATTCAAAGTTTTGACTTTCCCCCTCTGATATTATTAAATATAAAACCGGTCTCCTTTGGCACAACAAGTGTCAGGAAAAGTCAAGCTCTGACTCTTTGAAAAGGAAAAAAAAAAGTGAAAATGCATGATTTATTGGTTCGAGAGGCAGAAGAGCGGGCGCGAGTGATACGGAATATTACATATGTATGGGCTGTAACTGTCATGGCGAATATCTTCATCTAGACAATGCGTCAAGTTATAAAACATGCCTTTTGTATTCCCGGCGTTCGCCTACTTGGCAAGTTATCAACTTCCCTCGAGTTTTTTTTTTTCACTCCAAAAAAATTCACATGATTTCGCACATTATGCGGAAGGTGTTTTTTTTTCTCCGCGAGGAAAAAAACGACGCGGAAATACGATTCGGCAATAATGAAGATTCTCTCCTTGAAATTGAAATTAAGATTGAAGCGAGTGACTGGATTTCTTTTTTAAATAAATGTTTCGTATTTCTAAAATGAGAATTTTAAACGAGGTTGATTTTCAAGCGTAAATGAGTCGGATCCTTCATTTACTTTAACACTTTCTCCAAGATCGGAAAAAAAAATCATCCATCTCCATTCTCCAGTGGCGTCGCACCCCTACAGCGCGAAGGCACCGGTGGAGTCGTTTTAAGTTTATGGAATGGCCGTTGGAAAAAGCTAGTGTTGTTTCTAGTTTGTAAAATGGCCGCTAGAAAGCGCTAATGGTTGAAGTATAATTTTCAGGGGGCGCTAGCGTCGTTTTTAGTTTGTGAAACGATCGTGGAAGAGAGCTGATGTCGTTTTCAGTTCGTAGAATGGTCGCTGAAGAGCGCTAGTGTCGTTTCTGATTCGTGAAATGGCAATCGTAGAATTTTAGTGTCTTTTTTTTGTCAATATCGCTGCTGTTTATTCGAAGAGCAAGAGAACTCCAGTTCGCTTTTTTCTTAATTAAGGATTGAAAACATTTTTGCCTGGCTTGGTTTTCTTAAAATGATTACTGAAAAACACGAAGCTATAATAAAAACGAGAAACTAGCTCCATCAAACTTTTCAGAAAACTATTCTGCCTTTTCCTGCCTGCATAAAAATTCAAATTCCCCCCCAAAAAATCTTTAATAACAAATTGGGTAAAAAGTACAATCACATCCTTTTCTTCGATTACCAATCGTAAACTATAAAATGTCGGCTCGTAAATAAATTTGATTTGTTATCTCACAATTTTTATTTTTATTTTTTTTTTTTTAGGCAAAGTCTTCCCTTCGCTTAAAATCAATACGAGCCGCCACCCGCCGCGCTTACGTTTTTTATATAAAAAAAAACACCTTCCAACCCTTTAACTACCGAGATTAGAAAACACTTGAAAGTGGACTGAAGGGTATCATCTGGTTTTAGGGATGAAAAACAAAATGCGATTTTATTAGCCATAGATTCGAAATTAAGTGCTTATATTAACGCCCTTGAAAATAGAAAAGAGGGAGAAAACCCTGAAAATCACAAATGAATACCCTTCCTCGTGTGTTATATTCCTTAAAATAAACATCAGAGATGGGGTCCGGTTTTTGGGAGGCGGCCCCTTTTTCCTTTTTCCCTCGCTCCCCGTTTTTGAAATTTTGTATAAACGATTTAAAATGCAAATCCACTTCTTATTCATTTCCATTTTGTTAAATTTACAAAATTTTATACGATTTACAAACATATGAGACGAGATTTAATTAATGTCGTTTTAGTAGAGTTTGCTTTCTTTAGAAAAGAAAATCATGGCAGAAGAGGTCTAAGTTAGGGCTAGAGACCTGCGAGTAGTTTCAAGCTGAGGTCTGCAGCGAAGTAGGAGTAGATTTGCCGAATATTTATTAGCATTAAAAAATGAAAAATGGCAGTGCCAGATGAACTGAGAAAGTTGGTGGCTTAGCGGAACTAAAATGCCTGGGGGAGGACCCGGCCAAAAATAATAATAAACGAATTATTGCGACAGGAGAGAAACTGAAATGTTTTCAGCTTTTAACATTTTCTTTCTCATTTATGGACGGATGGATCATACAGTTAATAATTGTATGCTAAGGGGATTTCCTTTTAGTAAATTTGGTGAAACTCAGAATTAGTATTCTCTTTTCCCATGAGAAATGTTCCGGGGAGGGAGCCAAAATGATATCGTTTCCTCCAGGAATACATTACGACAATACAAGTACGCGTCACGTCTCGACTACGTTTCATTATCATCTCTTATAAATCGTTAAGTTTGTTATATACCTGACATTGAAAATGGCTACGCCTAAAGACGTACTTACTTAATTTCCCGGTCGGATTTAGCATTTATGTAATCTCTCGCCATTATTTTTCGTACAATTAAATATAATATTCATTCATTTTGCTAAGAGGGCTTGTTAAAAAAATTTTTTTTGGACGGTTTTGCTTTTTATTTAAATAAACATTAATAATGAGAGTCAACAAAATAAGTCGTTGTACGTGATTTTTAATGGTTTTTAACTAAAAGGTGAATTTTTGTTATTGACTTGACTCTTCCGACCTTTGAAATTTTTTTTTTTAGAAAAAATAATTATGAGAATAAAAGATTTGTGAGAGGCTTGCAGGTAAAAGCGACCGTCTTTTTGTGGCAATTACGTCAGAGTAAAATATTTTTGTGTCCGTGTTCTACCTCGAAGTTCAGTTCTTGGACCTTAAGGGGAAAGCATATTTAGTGAAATGACGTAGTCAGGGTGTATACCGAAATTATGCTCTATAAATAAATAATGAAAAAAAATGATTTTTTTAAAAAAAATAATGAGTAAATAATGAGTTTTTTTCCGATCAAAATAAACAAAATATCAATGGAAACAAGTTTTGAGAAGTGATGAAGTATTCAAATTTTAGGAAAAATTGAGAAAAAATTAAGATGACATTAAAATTCCGTAAATTTCTAAAAAATTTAAATTTTTAAAATTTTTAACTATTTTTTTTTCTTAAAGAACCAGAAAAAAAATTTGCAGTAAAGGTAATTGATTTAGTCGGCGAGGCCTTTAGGCCAAGCCGAAGAATAATCACGGTCCGAAGGATCGAAAATTTTCAAAAAGCGCCATTTTCACTGCTAATTCTTTTAAAATTTCTATAAGTTAAACTATTTTTTTGCTCTGACCATCAAAATAATAGGAAATAATGAATAATTTGCAAAATAATGAATTATAATGAGTTTTTTAAAAAAAATGGAAAAATCGGCTCAGTATACACTCGGCTCGCCCTAAATTTTTGGCAGCCCCAACCTGAGCTTAGTCCTGGCATCCAACCCGCAATGATTTACTACTGCAATTCAAAAATCGTCAACTAATTTCTACAATAAGAACCAAACACGACACGGCACGGGAAGACAATATCGATATGAAACAATTATAATAAAGCGAAAATGACATCAATCATGTATTATCCGTCCAAATGACATCGGGACAAGGTTAAAAATTGTGAGCTTTGTCGATAAATAAATTTCCCCCCTCCAATCCCAACCTTACTAGGAAAAGGTGGAGAGTAAAGATTGATGGATCATCTATTATTTATTTGGCGGACTAGAGGAAAATGTTTTCTTATGTATATATACTTCATTGACTGCCATCTTGATTGAACGAAATTACTTTTACTCTTTTTTTCGTCCTTTTAGAAAAATATCCCCCGCCCGAAATGGAAAAGACGTTTCGCGAAATATTTGCTAAGGGAAGGAGAAAAAAAAATCTTGGCAAGGATTCCTAATGATTTGCAAAGTTTCCAAAAACATTTCAGCTCGCGGTTTTTTAAACGATGTAATAAATTCTATAAACGGGAGAAACCTTTTTTTTTTTTTTTGGCAAATTGCTTTTGCAAACATCAAAGCTTCGGGGTATTTTAAAATCAATTTTATTTTAAAAAGAAAAATCACATGAGGCTTAAAAAAGATTAATTTTAGTAATTTTCTTTGTAAAAACCCTTTCCGCGTATATTACGGTGGCAAGGGTAAACGCGGAAGAAAAGAATTTTTTTTTTGAGGAATGATTTATGTGGAAAAAGGCCGTACTCGTTCCTTTTGAAATTCTCTTTCTGTTTATTCTTGTGAATTAAGACTTTCTTATGAATAATTATCAACTCTGCGTTTTCTACGGAGAATTTTCTGCAGTGGTTCTACACGGAAAAGCGTCATTCTCTTTTATTAAAATTCCATTTGCGAGGATTAATTTCATAAAAAAATTTTTTGGGCAGATGAGAGCCGAAGGTGGCCGTAAGGAGCTATCGTTTCTCTTCCACTATTCCGCTATTGTCTTGATGAATAAATGAAAAAGCATCAGCGTCAATTTTCAATAGATTTTTTTTAAAAAATACCGAATCGTCTTTTTTCTGCATTCGTGCCAAGTTTAATGAAGCGAATGAAAAACGCTTGGCATATACTGCAGAAGGCCACGGGTAAGATCCACATTACAATTACTTTTCTAAACTTTCCTTTTCTTCAGGAATTTCATTAATCTTTTAAAATATTTATTTATTCGCCTAATTTTCCGCATATCATCAAAAAGAAAAAGCAGATTCCGAAAAGGCTTAAAAAAAAAAAAGATTACGGGACGGTGATTTATGTTTCAAAACAATGGGAAATCTTCGAAAGCTGAAAATCAATTAAGCTTCATCCGGGGGAGAGAGAGAAGATGAGAGAAACACTTTGGATTTCGCATTATTCAAAAAACGAGGAGCTTTGAAAAGAGTAGAAAAAGGTAATCTGTTTAGCTCGGGCTGCTGCCGGATATTTGTTTTTGCATTTTTCTTTTCTGCATTGTTTTTTTTTTTATTTTTATTTAAAAAGTTGTTTTACTAGGAAATGTTCCGTTCTTAATAAAAGGAACCTCCTTCGAATCGTTGAGTCTTTTGTTTAGTTATGTATATCAAATTACCGTTCGTTTTTGTGACGCAATGAGAGCTTGTTTTGTTTTTTTGGAAGAAATAATTGAATCGGTTTGGAAAAATGGAACATGGAAATTGGTTCGTGTTGAAAAGATATGAGTGAATCATTTACGACTTATGGCTTGAATATATGAATGGCCCTTGCTTTAAGGTTTTGTAGAGGGAGACACAAGGACCGTGAACTACTTGCGACCAATAAAGCGCAAGAAGTAAATTACCTTGAGCGTATTACAGTAGTACAGGCTGCTGCAGACCATCATGCAGGACAAGGGCTGCCATCAGGGCTGCCAGAGACGCGTAAGGAAGCAGAGGGACCAACTGAGACCCTAAATTCAAAGAGACTGGTTTTTCCTATTTTCTTTCAACTGGCCGAACTTTCATTCATCTAAGCAGCCCATCGGGCTAAATCCATATTTCCCACGTCACCAATCCGCCAATTACCATAAAAACAAACAAATCCATCTTTATCATCAAAATCATCACCATCACACTTGTTTTTTTAGCGATTACCCAGGTGAAAGAAAAAACGCCTGCAGTATGGCGATTAGATTAATGATGTACTTGAATGTGCTACATTAACTCTCATCGTTTATTTTTCAAATGCGGTTTTAATGCTCGAATATCAAGTACCCTAATCAGGATTTCGATAATCAGATTTTTTTTTTGATTAACTCGTAAAATTTTTCAAAATGAGACGAGTTTTATCTCAGCATGTGACATAATAACGTTTAATAAGCTCGTTTTATTAAAAATAATAAAACGGTAAATTGTCCAAAATTACATTTTTTTCCTCCTTAATGCACCCAATTTTTTTTTTTTTGAGAAAGAAAACAATGATTAATGATTGTTATCCTTGGGCTTTTAGTGTATAAATGGCTTTTACCATCGCCTACCCCTCGAGAAGGTCCCCCCTTTTCAATTTTCATCCCTAACTTTTGATCCGGTTTTAATGAATGATTCTTCACGTATGAAAAAGCCTCTTTCTTATTGTGTGCAAAGATGCAACAATAGAAAGGGATTTTAAAAAAAAAAGCATGTCGGTGCTTGCCAATTTGAGGAAAAAGAATCGTTAAAATTTTTTTTGTCGTTTTGGGTTTTTGATTTTGACAGTACGAAGTGGAATTATCTTAACGGATCTTTTGTTGAGATTTTTTTTTTCGAGATTTAATTAAATTCATCTCAGGTAATTGTTGATGCATGTCTAATTAGCGTGAAATACGACTCTTAAGTTTAAAAAGTTGGGTATAAAGCGGAAAGAGAACTTTTTATTTACTGTATTAAAATTTTATTACTCAATTTTTAATGCAAATAACTCGGTCATGGATGTAATTAATTCAAAAAATTTTTAGGGAGGGTTAAATCCGGGTGTTTAAATTAAATTAACGGGGATCGGGAAAAAGTTACGGATTTATCGGTTATCTAACATGCAAATTATCTTCTTTTGAAAGATTTTGAAAAAATTTCTTTAGGCAAGATTCGATTGCCATATAAATAGGCCTACTTTAAGCAAAATTAAGTAGGATCTTCCCTTTAAATACGTCTACGGGGCCCCTTAAATAATGTTGAGCTGCAGAGCTCTGAATAAAAAAGATCCCCACGATTTTGCGAAAAGAAAAAAAATAACAATCGATAACTCATCCTCTTCTTTACGGTAGCCAATCTTGGTCCTAAAAGCTCAGGGAAGAGAGAAAAAAAATCGGCCGTAAAAATATGAAACTTTTATCTCCTTTTCAAGGATAAAAAAAAAATATGCGGGGGGGAAAAAGGGCGGAAAAGAACCTAAACATAAATTTTAACAAAAGAGGAAAAATATTGCATCGTAAATATTTTACTTTATATTTTAAAGACGGGAGGTTAGAATTCCGAAAGAATGATATCTACAACGAAGGAAATTTGATGTTTGATGATGGGGAGATGGCAAAAGGGTGCAAAACCGGTTTGAGCGGGGGGACCGGATGTCGAATCAAGGGGGAGAAAAAGGAATAGGTCGCGCAGAGGGAAATCTTTTCAAGTTGTAACATTAAATTTCGGTATCAGACTTTCGCTTGATTGAGCTTGTATCGTCTGATGAGTTCTCCTTTCTCATTTTCATTTTTCTTTTTTTAGCTAAATCTTAACTTATGATATTTTTTTTCCCGTGAAAGTTCGTTTGATTTTGTATCGGGAAATGGGAATGGTTATCCGATGGCGTAGCTAGTGAATTTTTGAGAAGTGGGATTGGTTTTAGTAGAGCTGGAGCTTCTCAGGGCTTCAATTGATCCAGCTCAAGCCTTTCTCAGCTCTAATAAGCTGTGTTGACTTTCATGAGTTAGCCTTTCCCCTTGAAAGAGTTCCTAAGGTCTCTAATTGGCTAGCTCTGGGCCAGAAAAGAGCATTCCAGAAACTTAAGCCTATTTTTTTTTTATTTTAAAATCGGATTGAAGAATTTATGGCACAAAGGGCAAGCTGCCTCAAGGGAGTTAGCTTTCCATTCCTACATTCTAATGCTTCTCCCATTTTTTCAAAACAGGGAAAACAATATGAATTTGCAAAATATGCTTTCCAAGTTCACACATTTGTTCTTTCGAAAAAAAAAAATGATTAAATTACGGCTGTCAGATTTTTTTTCAAAACATTACAATAAAAAAAACAAATGACACTCAAAGTGGAACACATTCGTAAAATTTGCAGTTGACGTCATGTTGTTTTAATATCAATTTAAATTAAAACGAGAATGAACATGTCTTTCGTAAATCATTTTGGCGTAGTTTTATATTCTAAAGCTTCTTTCCGGTCACAAAAAATAAATAAAAATAAATCTAAGTTCAAAAAACTTTTTAATTTTTTTTGCGTTGCTCTTCGCCCATATTCTTTCAATTCGCCGTATCCCTTTAACATGAGTTGGAATTTCATTTCACGCCTTAAGGGATCGAGGGGGAGAGAGAGAAAACGAACAAGAATTAACAGCTTACTTGATTACTGAACGTAAATACGATTTTTTACGGGCTTACCCCCTTCTTCACAAAACTTCTAATGTGAAATTTGTGTTGCTTTGGCCCCCTTTTTACTATATTCCTCCTAATGATTTGTAATAAAAGCGTAATGGCATTGAAATTACAACTTTTCATCTTCTTGATTTATGTCTTTAGCTGAGGAAGTGACAGAGCGGTACGGGTAGGGAAAAAGTAAAAAGATTTTTTTTAAAAAAAAAAGAAATTTATTCATTTGTTTATAGCTTGACGCCCCTCGACAATAATGAGTTTAATTAATTCAATTTTTTTTTTTAGAATAAATCCAGCGGTGAAAATTTTTTTAGGACGTGATGTAACTCGCTGCCTACGACGATTTTTTCGCCGCTTACGTTTTTTAATCCATAAACATTTGAGATATTATCACGGGGAGGGGGAAAAAAGGGGGAAAAGCCCGTGGTTTCCGTTTACATTTCCGACCGATTTATCGTAGCGTAAAAAGTCCAGTCAGCTGAAAGATTAACACTTTTTATATAAGTATCTTCGGTCTGGTTTCAATCAGTCTGTTAGTTTTTTAAAAAAATACGAGGGGGTGAGAGGAGGATGGGGCGCTGATTGGGAGAGGGATTTTTTAAGCTTTTGGATTCGGGAAAATTTATTGGTGAAAAACAGAGTTAGTTATTTTTCTGGAAGCAGTGGACTGGGATTGGGCTAAGGACCGAAAATTTTACTTGAAATGAAGGTCAGATTGACCCAAGTCAATCGCATCACTTCCTTCAATTTTTTTTTACTTCGGCACTCGTCAAAGATGGCCGAAGTATTGTATCCACCATAAAGCTATCGCAATTGCATCAGTTTGTTCAGCATTTATGTCCGACGAGCTGATTAGATTTCCAGCTCATAAAATTCAGCCGAAAGAAGCAAAAATGTAAAAAATGGGGGAGAAGCATAAATCTTGGCGAGCCAAGTTAAAGCCAAGCTCGCGGTTGCTGTCGCTGTCGCAGTCGCAGGGCTCTATTCTGTGAGTGAAAGGTGCTGAAGCTAAAATCACGGCCTATTTAACCCTATAAATTAATTAATTTTTTATCATGCATTTCCCCCTTTTTAACCACCCCCACGAGACTCAACTTAAAAAACTACCACTACCAGATCGATAAGATTGTGACACAGAAAATTTCTCAAAGGGTTTGACTGATTAATAGAAGGGCAACGAGACGTTGAAGACGAGTCGACGTCTCCGTTGGGACGACGCCCCGCTAATTACTCCGCCATTAACCTCCCCTTAACTCTTTTTCTTATACGGAATATACTCTTGTCGCCCGCGTCTTATATAGAAAACCATTTTCATTCTCTATGCATGAGAGAGAAAGATGGGTTAGAAGAAAGGGATGATGTTTATTATTTTTGTGATAAAGCTTGTACGATCTTCATCGAACGACGCTTTCGTAATTGCCGTCAGTAGTTAGGACTCCGTGACAGCTTATCGAGGGTCTGTTCCCCCTTTTTCACTTTCTTTTTTAAATACTTCTTTGATGTTCAGCCGTCTTTCTGCAAAAAAAAAGTCATCTTTATATCGAGAATGTATTTTTCGTTGATGTATCACTCCCCTCCCATCTTTTTTTTTTATATTTTTTATTTGATTTACTGTTGTCGAAAGGGGAAACTTGTTATATACAGTTATATAAAAAATGAGGGATGCATCTGACAGGTTTAATTTGCAATTCTACAGCATCTGCAGCGTTCATTTTTAATTCAATATAATTGTTAACGAAGATATAAAAAAAAATAAGGGAAAAAAAGGGAATTCTCGGGAGGATTTTCCCAAGATCATTTTTCTTTTGAGGATTATCCTTGAGGAATTTTCTTGCCTTGCAACTTTGCATTATGAATCTAATAAAAAATTCACAAAGAGCATACGGGATATGTGCGTTTAAGTTTTCGCTTCACTCAATTAAAGAGGGAGTTTTAAATCTTAAAGAAGGGGGCTATTTTCGAAGTATGAATTTTCTATTAAAGGGATTTTGAATCAGGGAAGCAGATACTTGATTAGGCAATCAAGTATCAAAAAGATAATTTATCAATTTTCTTGCAGTCTCTATTCTGGAGATTGGCGATTATTACAGAGATTGGAATTTTGTATCCAGGCACATGAATTCTGTGTTGATTAGCCCCTAGAATTCTTGAGCCACGAGGTTCACTTTCTGCCTGGTCTCTAAAGTAACTTAGGCCGCGTTCCAATTCAACAAAAGGAACGTAAAAATTAAAAAATTTTTTTTGATGAATTTTTTTGGCTAAGTCTTTATTATTAATCGAAGAATTAATATTAATAATACACTTACGATTTTAAAATTTATGCAAGTAGCCTATTTTTTTTTCCGGAAGTCCCGTGGACCAATCCGTGGCTTCTCAAGGCTAGAGTGCTTCCTGCTTATACCAAATTATGTAAAAGCAATAGTTTCCCTCTTCTCAACATTCAGGAACCTCGACTTTAAATCCAACACGCTCCCAAAAAACTTTTTATCTCGAACTCGACCATTCTGTATAACATCAAATTTACTCAAAATATAAGATTGAAAGCTCTTTTATGGGCATCCTTAACCGTAACTTGTAACGCTCAGAGATTTTTAATTATATCCCAGACATCGTTTTTCATTTTGCTCTTTTCATCTACCGAAAAATTACACGCTTAAAGTCCTTTCACCGTGTTAATATTTCCCTTCTTCCATCGTTTAAAATTCCTTGCCCTATTAATTTTTCGTACCCCGCAAAAAAGAGCTTTCTTATTTTTTTTCGAAAAACATAATAATCCACAGGGAATTTATCAAAAAGAGAATAAAAACAATTAAGCCCCGTTCAACTTTGTCTTGTCTCCCGAAAGTCGAATCCTCTGCATTAAAATTCATTTTTTTGTTTTTTATAAAAATAAACAATAATTTCCATGGGAAGACGTATAAAAAGCATTTTTTTTTTTTGAGGGGGGTTTGTGCGTGGGTTTGAGGGAGAATAAAAAGAAAACAAAGGATAATCTCATAATACAACATTATAATTCCCAAGATATGGCAGAGTCGTTTCAATTCTGTGTGTGGAACGGATTTGTTTCGTGAAACGTCACTATCGGTTTCAACAATTTCCATATTGTAATGATGTGAATATAAACAAGAAAATTTTACTTCTGGTAGGATTTTTTTTTAGAAAAAAAAAAGGGGAGGAAAAGTTTTATTTTGCCTCCCTGCAAAAATTTCCGCAGGGATCTTTTTCATTGTAATAATTAAAATAACTTTTACAAGATAGGAATCCTTAATGGCGCCTCGTTGGTGATAAGGAATGACAGAAGGATTTCAATTTCGTAATCAGGCTTAGGAAAAGAAGCGAGAGAAGAAAAGGGGGAAAGTTTTGGGGTTTATTGAATAGACGAAGGCTAGGAAAGTTGCTTTTCGTTTGTGACGTAGCGTGCATTGCTAACGGATTTTTTTGGTTTCTGATTTTTTTTAAAAAGGTTTATATGACGTCAAACTGACGCCTGCCATGAGATAAGCGAACGAGTATGTGAGTATATGACATCGACAGTGGGTTTTTTTGGAGGGGAGGAAAATGAGAGATAGTATAATGTTGTGAATCTTTGGGGTGATCCGGCTATATACATGAATGAAATATAAAAACGATATTTATGTCAGGGAGGACTGGGGGGGTTTCCCAGAGTTGGATACGTCCTCATTTGAAGTTGTTTTGGGAATGTTGGGAGAGAAGTTAATTTAGGTTTTTGTCGGGATTGGATGAAATTTTAGCTCAACTTGGTAAAGCTTCTTAGATTTGTTCAGTGGCAGCGCTGCGGCAAGTTTTTTGCCCCCTTGCAGTTTGTAATTCTCGTGCACAGTTTTTCATTAGCGATTTGCAGTCTTCTTTATTGTCCCAAGTTTCATTTTCTTGCTCAGTTGGTTACATAGCTAAAGTCTTACTCATTCTTGAAAGTCAAACCAAAGGCGACTTAAATTCTTTAAAGTAAGTTTCTCACTGTATATTCATAAATGGAACCGAACAAGAATAAATGAGGATTAAAAACAAAAGCGAACAAGTTTTTAAAATTTTCAAAAAACAAAATCTTAGGAAGCAGTATTTTCCATTAGCGAAATAAAATCTTGAAGAAAATAACGCCCCTTAATCCTTTCAATCGTTTTCTAAAAGCGCAAAAAACAGGCTTTCCAAAAAGAGATCTGAAGACAAAAAATCTGAATCGCTTAGAAATTTTCCTTTAAGACAAGAAAAAAAAAATCTTAATTTATTAAAATTCTTGAACTTTTAAAAGCGAAATCTTTCTTATTAACTGGGTAGAATTACGCAACAGGCGGATTAGGCTGCAGCCCAAAAATATTTCTTGAGCAAATAGGAAAAAATTGAATTGATTTTTTGGGCTATGACCATAAACTGTTTCCAGAAGAGTAAATTATGATGCAAAAATCGTTTAGCCTAGAAGCTTCTTTTCGCTTGAACCGGCCATGTGTATACCTATAATTTCCAATCGACCATAAATCTAACGCTACACCCATTTTTTTTAACATCATAAACTCTTTATTAAAATCAATTAACGCACACATACAAATAATATTTTTTCTATAAAAAAAGCAATCAAAGGATGATATAGAAGCTGGGATCATTAATTTTTAAAGGAATTTAATTACCCCTTCCCTAATGATGAATATATAAGGTACCCAGTATACATTTGATTTTCAAAAGTTTATTAGTTCCCGTGTGGAGCTTCGTGACAATAGACGCTATTGTTTCCAGTCGCAAGCGTTGCTAAGATACAATATCAACTCATCAAGAGGAAGAATCATCGGCCATGGTTACCAACTCGAATAGAAACTTAAGAAAATAACAGTATTCTCATTTCAAAAAGGAAACTTTGAACGATTTTTACTTCCCCCCTCGACCCTTTTTCCATTCCAAACCTTACCCCATTCTCTTTTTTTTTTCTTCTTTTTCTTTCCTCGTCGAGTTTCACTTTCAGATTTTCTTTTTTTTTTTTTATCATTTTCGTTTTCTGCTTGGAGATAATGGAAAGTATGAGCTTTCTTCTCGGATTATTGTCATTTTCTGTCGCTCCAGATCAACTTTTTATCGCGCTTGTATATATTTTTTTTTAGCACAAAGGATGAGTTATGTTAGTTTTTTCCCCGGTTTTAATTATGAAATGACAGATTGGGACAATAAGAATGTAAATCAGACATTATCAAGTGAATTAATGAACCGGAGCTTAAATGATTTATTATTTTTTATAGTAAAAAGAAAAAATTAGTTGGTTTTTAATAAACTAACAAGTTTTTTTTTTTTTTTGATACAGTGGATTGATTAAAATAATTTTGAAAATCCATTGAAATTGTTCATGTCTTTTATCATGGTCATAGACCACCTGGGTTTCTTGAAAACGAGTATGGAAGCGAATTCATCATTCAAAAGCCCCCCACATTGTCTGATTTTCCCTTACGCTTGATTCTTATTTTCGCATATAATTAACACGATTTACATGTTTATTAAGAGTTTTAATTAATTTGTAATATTAAATCGTATGAGAGTGGATAGGAAAAAAGGTTTTTAGTTGTTAAGTCGGCCTATGAATTTAATAGGACGGGTTGAGAGAAGTAGAAATTTACATTAAGGGTCATTTTATTCTCATTAATTAGCTGTCATATAAAAAGTAGTATCATTTTGTTGTAAAAAATGATTTTAATGATTTTAATTTTTTTTTTCAGGTAAGATTGAGAAGCAGAGGCAGCGATTGTCAGGCAGTGTTCACATAGTTAAGAACGTTATTAAGAGTTCGACTCTTATCTATGATTCAATCTATGGCTTTACAGGGCCTAAAACCCTATAAAGCCTAGGCTAGCCTAAAGGCTAGATCGTTCTCCTTCCTCCAATTGGATAGGCAAGATCTGTTCTAGCCCCCTCACCTATTCTTAGCTAACGCATAAGAGAATTAAGGCGCAGGTTATGCAAAATCAACTTTGTGTCTCGAATATATCGGATAGTCCAAGTTTTTCGGTGTTTACATGTAATATTTATCTTATGGGTAACCATGGCAACGCCAACCACAAACCGTGGACCACCCTTCATAAGCTAAATTAAGGTTTTAGATTCGTGACGTCACGAGATACATCACGAGCACTTTGCTTATAGCTGCCAACTCGTAAACACACAAACCAACTACATGTAGAGGTCGCCTTCACTCGAACACGTGTGTGGCACTCAAAAAAGAATTTAGTATCATAAACATTTCCCAGGTTTGTATTGTACTGTACACAAACGAAAGATTTTTCTTTTAAACTTATACCGTAAAACCCGGAGAGGATTAAATTACAAAAGCAAAAAACTTCTCCTTCCCTTTGACTTTGCTAAACGTTTCTTCAAAATAAAATCCTAAAAAGCAAAAAAGCTCATCCTCGGGCTTAAAGCTGGTTATGGCAACAAGGGCAACAAAGAACCTAAACACGAAATTGTAAGCGTTTATTTTCGAAAAAGTATAATTAAAAAATCTTTAGCTCGAAAAAAAATTACCCATATAAATGAAAGACTATCGCATTTCAATCTTTTTGTCCTTATAAATCCGACATCCCACTAATCAGTCTTAAAAATATTCAAAGAGACAATGCGAAACCCCGATTCATCATAATGATTTTATTTTCCACATGCTATTTAAAAACCTTTAAGAGCCATCATTTTCTTTTTACATGATAAAAAAAAATTCGTAATTAACAAAGCGTGCAATTTCATAGTCGTATATAAAAACGATAATGATCATTGGATAAATTACGGTCGACGTGCACGATTAGTGTTATTATAATGATATTATTACAAATGTATATCACAACGGGGGGGCCCCGTGATAAAATTTTCCAGCCATCATCCCTCTTTCATCGGTCATTTGTTTTCCCTTTCTATCAAAAAGTCGGAAAAGTTTGATCCATAAAATATTCAGAAGTCGTTGTAAAATTAGTTTTCATTACCTTCCGCAGTTTTCAAATTAAATAATGGTTTTTAATGGGCGCATGCGCACGGGGAATTAAATAATTTTCCTTGAGCGAAGTTTAGTAATTTCGTGAATCGTAAATGCCGGGAGCTAAGGTGCCGAAAAGTTTTACGATCCGAAATTCGAAAAGGGGAGTTTAAAATTTCTTATTTTTTATTAGCTTGTACAGAGTGTGATATTAGAAGAAGAAAAAGAGATTGATTGAGTTTGTTTACATTTCAAGAAGCGCCTTTCTCGCTCGCTTTGTTCGCCAATCAGCAAGCAGAGCGAGCAAACTTGAAAAAATTAAAACCACCTCTGGCTTGCCAAATTTTATTTGAAAAGAATTGAAGTTGATTTTTATCGCTCGCTTACTCGCTCGCTTTACTCGCTTACTGGTAAGCGAGTAAAGCAAGCGAGTGTGTAAAGTGAGCGGTCGAGTTCGTCTGAAATATTATAAATGCCATATACTCGCTCGCTTTACTCGCTTTGTGATAAGCGAGTAAAGCGAGAGAGTGGGGCTTTTGATGTTCATTGAATACTGAAAATCGTGACTTAGGATTTTCGGCAGAATTTCGAAATATTTGAGCGCATGAAAGCTTTACTCGCTTGCGATTAGGCGATTAAAGCGAGCGAGTGGAATTTGTATTGATGCGCACTAAAAACTTTAGCCATCCTCGCTTTTCTAAAAAATCTTATTTCACTCTCGATCCCATTTTTTGCTTGCGAGTCCATATTTTGACCTGTAAGCATCGCACCCTTTTCCTTCGTTAAATATCCTTCTTAATTTAGTTTTACGCGTCAGGTATTCGGGGATATAATGAGGATTTTCATTAACATGAAGAGAAAATGGTCGGAGGTGGGGTAAAATGTAATTAATCAAGGACGGCGAAATGTTTCTTTATCAACTTTTCTGTGAGAGAAGATATAAGTTTCATTCACTAATTATCATTAAATGACTGCTCAACCGATTTTATTGTCTCGAGAGCTGCCGTATCCTTTTTTTTTTTTTTTGAAAGAGAGGATAAAAAAGAAGGAAATAAAGAAACTTTGATGGATAAAAGTTTAGCTTTAAGTAATTGCATTAGTTTAAGCGCTTTTTCCCTTTTAATAATATTCTTGTCGGCTTTTGTGTCTCTGATGGAAACGCTTCGACTGCTTATTTATTCAGACGACATAGACGGAAGCATTCGGATATGGTTAAGCTCGTTACATCACACGCGATTTTCATTTTCTTTTAGCGGCTCCCCCCTAATTTCTTCGCGTTTGCCTTTTTTTTTTTTTTTGAAATTGTAATTTCGATTTAAATTAAATTAAATCAAAAGGGGAAAAGTTTTTATATTGGGAGGTGTTGGAAATGCGGTTTTTTATCGAAAAATAAGTAGCCTAATTTATGTATTTTAATTTTTTGTAAAAAAAATATTAAAAGTATTTAAATTTAAAAAAATTACATCACAGTTTCAGATTTTAAAGCATATGCGAAAATTTTTTAAATGAAGCGGATTTAATGACTTAATGTTAAATGTGTCAGGTACTAAGCAATATATTTCACTCAAAGAGAAAAGAAAAACGAAACAATATAGTGAAGGTGGCTAAAAATTTCTAGTTAAAATTTGGTGCGCTTTACAAAATTTTAGTAAGGGCACTAAACATTTTAGTAAGATCGGTTTGCTTTTCAAAAATAATAACCACCACCAAAAATTTTGTTGTCACCACTAAAATTTTTAGAAATCAGAGCTCTTTACTGAAATTTAGTAATGCGCACCAATTTTTTTGTCTTTGTCAGAGAAATTCTTTTGAAAATAGGCACGTAATTCTTATAAAACTACAACTTTAAAGGCCAAAAATTTACACATTGATTGATAAGGGTTGAAAAATTTAAGTACTGCTCAAAGAAAAAAGCTGACATTAGTAAATCGAATTTTAAAATTGGTGAAATATTCGTAATTTTAAAACTAGGCCTACAGACTAATTGAGTGCTTTTATTTAAAGCAATTTTAGGTCAAATCATAATTTTTGTGGAAAAAAATTAAAGTCCTGAAGTTAGCTTTAAAAAAAATTTATGAAAGTAAATTAAATGACAGCAGAGGACTTTGAACTAAGGCCCTCTGCTTTTAGGAAAACCGAAACTACTTAAACGAGTTTTATTTTAATGCCCGTTCGACCCCTAAACCAATCCCACAAAAAATCGTTTCAGAAAAATTCCTATTTTTTCTGAAATTATTTTTGGTGCAATCGAACAAAAAAAAATATGTCTGATCATCGTTAGGAATAAATAATCAATTCTTTTCAACTCTTTCTACATAACTGATCAGACATTTTAAATTTTCTTTTACAATTGATTCGACCTAAAATTGCACTAATCAACCGTAATCGAGATCCCATACCTTTTAAATTAATTAAAATATAAATTAAAGCTAATATTGCACTTTAAAATAAAAAATTTGAATGTACCAAAAAATAAACTAGAAAATCGTATTTAATTTTATTCGTTTCATAAATTCTCTGAAACACTGAAAATTTCTATATTCCACACCCAACTTACCTATGAGTATTATATTTCTCTTTATACACATTCTCTCTTATTTTAATTTAGAGATGATTTTAAGACTATCATTTTAATCGCAATCGTCATATTTCAGGTTAAAATTCAACACTTTAAAATGTAAAAGCAATCTCAGTAAAACAATCCTCCTTTTAAAATCTTCTCCCCTCCTTTTCTCATTCATTTTCACTTTCTTAATATTTTACATTTTCACTGGAAAACATCTTAGAAGTAATGATGTCCGTAATGGTGATGATGAGGATGCGGGAGGAATCCTTCCTGACGGAATTCGATAGCGTAGCCAGGGTCTAAGTGTCCTCTACCGTGATTCGTAAATCCTGAATATGACGTTGGTTTTGAGTGGTGAGACTGAAAATGGCTTATCTGTGAAATGAAAAAATTTTTTTAAAAAAATGATTTAATTGAATTTAGTGGCGCAGATTAGGTTAGGTTAGGTAGTGCGCAGAGCCAGACTCGTGGTACAGTGGATAGCGTGCCCGACTCGCACTCGGGAGTTTATGGGTTCGATTCCACTCTACGGTTCGGATTTTTTCCGACCGTATTTCACCTCTGACCAATGTCATGTGAACTTAATTCGAGGATTTGGGGATTCCGAAAAAGCGATAAATGTGTGTTGTCGCTCAGTTTCACCTCCCCTGCAAGGCAATGGCAAACCAGCAGGTGGTAACTTGCTTAGAACAGCTCGTTCGGAGCCGGCATTAAACTGTAGGTCCCATATAGCTGTGTCAACTCGAAACACACAAACCAGCTATGTACGCAGAGAGGTCGCCTACGCTCGAAAACAAGTATGGCACCCAAAGAAGAAGAAGTAGCGCAGAAAGGGCAAATAAGCTTCCTGTAAAAAGCGTTTTTCTGGCCTCTTTTCCAATTTTTCGAGTCTTCTGATTAATTAATTTTTATTTACCGTTGAGATTGCTGGAGGGATGTGAATGTGTGCGAAATGTGGATAGTGTCCATAATCGTGAAACTTGTGATATCCTGGATAATCCACGAGTCCGTGATGGTGAGGGAACTCTCTTTTGTAAATTATTTTGCTATCGACCATTCCGGTGGCAATGATTGAGCAGAGGAGAAAAAAACCCTGGAAAGATAAAAACAAAAAAAAAAAAAAGAGGAAAGTAATTAAGCTGTTAATTGTTGTTGTCAGACCTGCTGCAACGGGAGAATAAAATATGGGCACTTGTTCCGGTGATGTCAGTTAAAAGCAAATGCACTGTTTTTCTTTGCTTGGCTATAACCGAAAATTTATGGCCTGTTTGAAAGTTATTACTTTGTGGGAAAAAAAGTTTAGCGATTTTTTTTTCGTTGTGTGTGAGGTTTTATTCATTGAAGAAAAAAAACAGGAAGCGAATGATAATTTTTTTTATTCTTTTTGAATGAACGAAATGGGAATATTTTGCGCCAGGATTTTAATTGCAGAAATAATTTACTTGAGGGATGAAGGACCGAAAAATGAAAATATGGCAAAATTAATAAAACCACACGTACGGCGGAAACCAATTCTGCAAGGTAAGCGATAGTGAGCGAGGAGCGATTGCGGCCTCAATAAACGATGCACTTCTTGTAAGTTCTCGGTATTTTTCTTATTTTATCTTGAGTTCCACGCTACAACCCTTGACACATGTCAAATTGAAAATGGAATATGAACTCCTGTATTTTGGACAACCGGGGTGGAATAACCAGGAAAATAAATTTTTAAAAAAATTCTTTTATGCCGAGTCTCCACTTGTGAGTTAATCAACAACTTTGATTAACGTCCCTTGTGGATTAACTTTTCTACCGTCTAATTCCTTTTATTTTTTCAATTAACAAACATCTAAAAACACAAAAAATGTTTGGATGAGCAATGCCATTGACTAAAAAAAACCATATTACATTCGGTTTAAAGGTAAATGGACAAGGTAAGTTAATCAAAGTTGTTGATTAACTCACAAGTGGAGACTCAGCATTAGGTAAATTTTATTGCTGTGCTAAATTTTAATTTAAAATAATTTAAGAAATAATTCCTGCACTTGAGATCACACTGGTGAAATTAACCGGAAAATATAAAATAAAATTAAAATTGATTTTCCCATCGTTAGTTCTATGTGCAAGATAGGACGGTCGGGTAAATCCTGGGTCCCCGGTTTTCAACCGTCAAAAAATTGTTTTCGCTATCTCCTGCAAGGTCTGAACTATTTTGCCGAAAATTTCAATTGCATTATTAGTTTTTGGCAGTAAGATCATTATTCAAAAACAATTTCATTTGAAAGTTCGAGCTTTAAAAATTCTTCTTTCCATCTCATTTTATTTTCTTGCAAAATTCTGCAATCCCAGTTTTATAACAGACTGACTTAGGCTAGTGCGAGAAATAGTTCAATCACAACACGTTTTTCTAAATTGCATCAACGCGTGTTTCCTTCGCATAAATGACACAGTGACATAGTCTGGACCATGAGAAAAAAAAAAACTAACGCAATTTGCAAAATTCCAGAACAATAGCTTGTTTACATTGTTAAAATCGCATGAGGTAATCAGCTGCTCCAAACAGGATATTTTACCTGATTATTCAATTAATGAATAAATCAACTAAAGAACCCTTTTGTGAATATTTTAAAATACAATTCAAAAAGCAGTTCCATGTAACTCTTCCGCCTACAGCGTAATAAAGGTACAAAACTCGTAATAATCCCCGCAGCGCCTAAAAACCGTTTTAATTAAAACATTTTTTTTTGCGCGGTTTTGTCGAGTCGAATTTTCGATATCAATCCCCCCACGAAATTCGTTAGATTATAAGGGTAGTTAACAAAAGATTAACGGGTAATGTGCAGTTAATGTCAAACGTTTCCTACAATACGACTGTTGGGAAAAAAAGAAAATCTTTGGGAAAAAAAACGGGGGTGGTAATTTCCTGGGAAGGCCACTATAAGGATATCGTCAACGTAAATGGTTACTGGGGACCAATCCATTTCTCCATCGACGTGCCAGGAATAAGAAAAAAAGAATTCCAACCGGGGATAATTTATGAAATAAGATTTGAAGAGATTTTTTTATATTAAAACCCGAAAAAAAAAACTCACCAGTTTAGCCATATCCAAATGCATCACATAAAATTCACTAAAAGCACAACACGCGGGGAAATTTATTTTATTATTGGAAAAAAAAATAATAGCGATACTACCCGAAGTTTGGAAAACGTGAAAATGGCTCGCTCTCAAGTAAACTAACGGCTTATATTTGTAAATTGAAAAAATTTCTCAATTTTATCTTTGTTCGTGATTGGAACCAACGAGAGAAGAAAGAGGAGAAGGGGAGAGTCTTTTTAGTCGTTTTATTAAAATAGTTCGTGAACGTGGTTTATGCGAATGTTCAAGGGCAAAGAGAGAGGGAATTGAATTACATAATGATCCGTGCTCTGGCTCCGGAACTGTTAATCATTTATTGATACATTGATATGACAATTCTTTTTTTTTTTTTTTTGCATTGTTTTCCACATCATGTAACTTGGACTAAATCTAAATCCCTTTTTTTTTCTTTTGTCCTACATACATATATTTCCTCTTATTAACGTAATAGTTTGTTGATCATCGTGATCTTAATGCACTTGGATAAGCTCGGGCGCTTGGTTTTGCATGTTGAGATGGAAGAGAAAATTATTGGACGTTAATGATGCGTAATTAATCGGAGTTGGGTAATTATTTTACTATGGTTAATTTTAGGGAGTTGTTATTTCAGTGATTTGGGACCACGTGGAATTTTAAGATAAAGCGAACAGAAGCAACAGTGGCTTAATAACAACATTTTTAGGGCCCCCCTGCAGATTCCTTTAAAGGGACCCTTATTAAAAATTATAAAAATATTTTGGGGCCCCCTGGGGCATTGGTCACTATGGCAGCACCAGTGGGAAGGAATGCAGTGCAGCACTCATTGAAGTTTGAACTGGTTTAATAATGTTAAGCAACACGACATAATTCGAGATTAGCTAAGAACAATACAAGCTACGAGACGACATTAGTTTCATTTTGTTTCCTGTTGTTCAAGACGAAACGTTTCTCGTGTTGAATCGTGTTGCGTCTAGTGATGACTGGCAACACCACAATGTTGTGTATTGTTTGGATATTTATGTTGAAAACAAAAGAAATTCAAGATTTAATAAGACACAAGACTGAAGCCTATACGAGTCAATACACGGGTCACAAGATTCGAGACGATGCAGTTGCCCATTTTCAACTTGAAGCCGACGTCGGACAGGAGGCGCTGTGCTGTTGGGCCTCGATTGGCCACAGGGAAGATATCGGACAAATTGGACAAATTCAGGTGCATAACTAAAATCTTTGGAAATAAAAATTAGAGTCATAGATCAAGTCCGATGGAAGACAACGACGGAGGCAGCAGAAATGCTCCGGATTCTTTGGAACTAGTTGGGTTGTAATAGAAGAGCGTCTTCTTCGTTTTTCTGACGTTTTCTTCTTTCACATTTTTTCAGTTCAACCTGAAAGCAAAGTCTCTGCTTGTGGTCATCGGTGTTGCCATATGAGGTGAACAAGTAGCAACCTCAATATTATGAGGTTCCATCTCCACTGTGGAGGTTGACACAAAGTCCATATTTTTTATTTATGGCGAGCCTGGGTCAACCGGAGATGGAACCTTATAATATTGAGGTCGCGAAGTACCGTATATTTCGAACTTTCGGCCTCACTTTATTTTTTGAATTTAATATTGGGGGAGACAATGAAAATCAATATAAGTGTGGGAATAAAAGCAATAAAGAAAAAAAGAGAATAAGCATAATATCGCTGTGGAATAAAAATGTCCCCTTTTCCCTGTTTTTAGTGGATTGACCATGAGCAAAGGGGAGGAATGATCTATCGACGGTTTTCATGGAGCGTTTCCTACGTCGGGTATATTTAAAACCGTGTGTAATCAGGTGCTTTAATGTAGAGGGTGCTCTGAATTTTTTCAAAGTGATCTACACAGACATAGGAGATCCTCAGATAACTGTGAATTTTGAAGTGGCTCTGCTGTAAGGCTGCCTGACTAGAAAATGGAGACTGTCTGCGAACTTCCGAGTTGAAGAACGAGAACTGGTGGCAGCGGTTAGCTAGAACCCCAAATTTAATAAATGTTTGGTTTTGGTGGGGGATCATCGATTAATGTCTGTGGAAGGCCTTGTTGCCAGATAGAATGGAGAAAAATGGACGTCGTGAAAGAGGAACAAGAAGTGTCGTTAGGCTTTAAAGTTTTGGCACAACATTAAACTCATTCAGCGCTGATCACTCGAAAGTAAAAAGTGGCAGGGTTTCGATGGACACAGAGGGCTCAAGAGGAAGGAGTGGGGCAAGGGAGGGTTAGGGGAGCTACGTTCAAGATTGGACGACGACAGGTTGAAAAAGAAAAAATTATTGTGAATTTGTACGATTTTCCAAATCAGAAAAATGTTTTTCAAGGCCTCGTAGATAAAGGCAACACTGCACCAAAACCAGACGTTTAAACAATGCCATCTTGAACTATTCGGAGTCTTAGCTCTAGGCGCACTGCCATGATAACGATTTGCTTCACATTGTCACAACTGTCAAAAACACAACATGAACCACTGAAACATTTCTTTCCGGATAATGATATCGGAAAAAAAATTAAATTATTTTCATTGAGAAATAAAGAGCATCATCAAAACAAACTAGGTCGCATCCGTGACAATCCTTACTCAATGGGCAGTACATCTCCATAGCCATACTCTTCGTGTCATTATCATCAATGTTGTAAGTTTCCCAATTAATGCAGATGATTCATTTCATTTTGTTTACTGAGGCGGCAAGGGATAATTTCACGAACCAAGGAAATCGATACCGCGTATCGAACTCCCCGTATTACCTAAGGATGAATGATTAAACAAGTTGGGAAAATATTCTCTATAATTAGAATATAACACGTTTTCGACATTACAAATATTGAGAAAACTCTTGTTATAAAAAGGTCGAATTAGGGAGCGCCACCGACATGATAGTTCCATTGACTTTTCACAAGGTCGGGATCAATTTGTATAAAAAAAAAAAACAAAGATATCGATTTAACCTAATCACTAATTAACTCCTAACGAGATGACCCTTTAAAAAATTTTCAAAGAAAGCGGGTATGTGAATTTTTTTTTTAACAAAAATATGAGGCCTAACTTGACTTTTACCTTCGTGATAGAAACCTTAGGTCTTTTTCACGTGTCACTGATTTAACGTTACCAAATAGTTCATGAATTCATGACCTTCTTGTGTCTTTCTAATTTGTTTTAGAGATATACGTAAATAACAAAAAAAAAAGTAATATTTACTTTTTAACGGGAAAAAAAATAATGGTGATTCGCCATTAGCCGAACGGTCGTCGTTAATTCTTTCATTGACCTTTTTTTTTTTTTTTCCTAATCCCCCAATGCACAGAAGGCCACGTCTTTATATTTGTCTCGGATATCCACCTAATTAAATTAACGTCAACGAAAATTATTACCGCGTCCATCCTGCATTTTTTAGCTCAAAGAAATTTTTTTTTTTGGTGATGAAGGAACTTCCGAATAAAATTAGATTAAAGGAAGTCTCTTCCATTAAACATATATCAAAAATTATTAAAAGCGAGGATAACTTCGTTAAAGTTTAATTACACGAGAAAATGTGATTCGCATGGAAGTGACAGTTCCCCAGCTTGTATTAATCATTCCTATATAAATTTACCCGCTATAATATTTACCTATGAATTATGTCAGTTGTATAACTTATGTTTTCGACACGATCCCCCGAAAGTCCGCGGACTTTGATAAAATGCAGATGGGAAAACGGGGTGATTCATTATAACGGTTTATTCGATACAGGGGAATTATTTCCCTTATTCCAGTCAAGGTCATTATACTTATTTTTTATAGTCATTTATTAAGATATTGCGGGCACGATCGGGAAAACGTTTATTTTATTTTTTTTTTAAGTGGGGGAGAGGTGGCTCCCTAATTTGGCCTAAGGCGATTTGACCTATTAGTTATGTGTGTGTATGGCCATGAATGTTGGAAATTTTTGCGTTTCAGAAAAATGTAGTTAGGATATAACGTGTAATCATTAAGGGGGAAAAGAGTTTTATTAGAAACTGTTTAGGTCACGCTTAGGTGATGTATGGAGTTGAGTGTGATTATGATTAAGGAAAAATGACAATGATTAAAGAGGTTTATGGTCCGTTTATGCAACAAAGATAGGGAATGCATAATAAGGGCAATGAGGAAAGGCGAAGTTACGGTTTTTTTTAATAAAAACGTAGAGAGGTAGAATTAGTTATGTGTTTGAAATTTTTTGCGCCATTCTGATTTATGATAAAAAAAACTGAAAGACTGAAAGCGCACACCCTCGTAGGGGGAATGTGGTTTGATTAGATCTAGTCCTTATGGCTTGTCAGCTGGCCTAGGATTAAATGACCTTATCCTGGTGCCTTGCTCCATTTTCGCCTTTTTGCCTGCTGATGCAAGTGCTCATGGCAAACCAAATAGAGCAACACTCCAATAGTTACCCCAGCTTAGAATTTCTATTTAAAGCTCGTTAGAACACGCCGATCACTCTCAAAGAATTTCAGCTACAAGATTTTAACTGACTCAACTTTTACTGAAAAACGTCAAACTTTTACTGAACGGGGGAGCAAACTCTTCTCTCAGGCACGAATTGGTTCATCAAGCTACTGGGAAAAATTCTGGTGCTCCCCTCGAATAGAAGCTAGGACTGAAATATTTGATTCAGCAGATGTAATTTTTTTGCTCAACATTTTGGAAAAAGAATGAAACTTTTTATGAATGAATTTTTTACAGAAAAATACTACAACTTTCCAAAATTTCAGTTTTTGAATAAAAAAAATTCTTAGAAGACAGCGCACTTATGGACTAGTCAATAGTTCACCCCGTCTTCTTATAGTGCGGACCAAATTTTTTTACTAAATAAAAAAAAAGCTCTACTAGAATTCTGTTGCCATCTGAACGCACCTGTATTTTTACCTGTTTTTTCTGGAAGAGCCAGTCCGTGCCTGCCTTCCTTCTTAAAAATGATTAACTTTTCCTATAAAACGTTTCAAAGATCCAAGATGGCGTGTCTGATTAACCGTTGAAATGATTTAAAGTCAATCGAGCGTTTTGACGGATTAATTGTCGCCTGTTTTAGTTTTGCTTGAGAAACGGGAACGCGGGGGAGCAAAGGATCTGGATTATCTGAAGGGTTGGAACTTTGTCACTTCCCAAAAAGCTCTTACAATTTATACTCGACTTAGTCTTAATCTGTAAACATTAATTTTACGAGAGAACGTATTTAGGATTGCTTGTTTATATTCTTCCTATTTAAAGGAAAGCGCATGCAGATACGAAAAAAAAATTATTCGCCGAAGGAAAAAAAGCTTACATCGAACTTTTTTTTTATGAACTCCACGAAGTTTATAAAAGGGGGAATCATAAATTCATCGATTTCAATTTAGCCTAAATTTCGAACTTTTTTTTTTTTGCTGCTTTTTAATCAAGTCTCCAACCAGACATATATTATTCTGGAATTTTCCCATAAATAAAGATTGTTCCTCTTTTGAAGAAATATCACTTCGTAAAGTAATATAATATTAAAATTTCACGACACCGGTTGAGCTTCGGTCCGCAACTTTTCTGAAACTAACCGATGGGAATTTTTTTTTCTTCCTAAAGATAATTTAATGGGGGAAAAAGAAAAATTTCCATTTATATAGAAATCGGATCTTAAAGTGGATTATTTTCGTGAGTTAAAAGATTTTTGCGTTTGATGTTTTTTGCTGGCTTGATCCCCAAACAAGTAAAAGTTTAATTGGAATCTCACTTGCTTCTAACATGTCACTGGGAAATTTCCTTTTCCTACTGTGTTTACATTCCTTATCTTTTCCTTAAATACCCTCTCCCGAATGTTTTCCAAGTTGGGTAAAAGAGAAACTCTCTATTAACTCAAGGCATCAGTTTAAAAACTCAAGCGAAAGCTTCGGTTAACCGAGCTTTCCCGAATTCTGATCTCTATTTCTGAGACGCGGTATTCAGGGGGTTTCACAATGATCAAAACCGCATCCAACGTATTTAGTGCCGTTAAACAACAGGGAAAGGAAGGAAAACCCCTTTTTCGAAACCCATTCATCAAAGTGAGGGGCTCTTTTTCATTAAGTCCATTTCACACGGACTCGATGACAGATTACGTCAGGTTCAGTTTATCACGAGGAAAGCCTTCCGGGTTGTTCAGAGAAAGATTTTTTTCCAGTTTAAGCAATTAAATCCTTGGAATTCTTGAAAGAAATATTGAGGTCAAGAAATTGGGAAAAAGGGAAAATTAAGGAGGATTCGGGTTTGAGATTTCTGCAGCACCGGAGGAAGGTTTTCTGGTTGGAAGCCTGAAATTAGGTTCAGACTGAAACGGTCTCTTACTATTCACAGAAGAATGCGACAACTTTCCGAAATAACAGTTTCTAAATAAAAAAATTCATCGGAATTCTAAGAAGACAGGGCACTTATGGACTGGCCCATAGTTCACTCCATCTTCTTAGGATTCCCGTGGAAATTTTTTTAATAAACAAATGAATAAACAGCTTTACTAGAATTCTATAGTCATCGTAGAGCGCCGCTTCTGGTATTTTTACTTGCATCCTCTGGAAGATCCTGTTCGTGCCTGCCGCAGAATTGAGTAATTTCAAATGTTAAAGCGGCCATTTTTTGATATACTTAACTTCTTTCCAAATTAAATTTCGGAACTAATTATTATTTGACAATTCAATTGCCATTAAATACATTGCACAAAATCCGAAACGGTGACAATCTCGATTATTCAAATATTTGATCCCATTCCTTTGCATCATAACAGTTAAGTTCAAAACCATTTTAAAGAGAATATTTCTCAGTACACTTTGCAAAACTTCATTTTTTTTTCTTTTTCATTTTCACCTGACATAAGTTAACAGGCACTTTTAAGTGTAAGTGATTCTGTCGTAACTTCTTATTATTATTTTTCGACGCGGATTGTCCTTGGCTCATTCCCACAAATCACAATTCGAATAAATAATAAAAAAAAAAAACTAAATTTGTGATTTGGTATCGGGGCTGAAAACACAAAGTTTTTACCAAACCACGATTGGTCATTGATCTGATTATCCGACTGTGCGATTAGTCATGACTTCTATATTTACAAAAGTACTAAAAATTTTTATAAATCAAGATCTAGGTGTCTTTAATCACGATCGATCGTGACGATCGAGTTACCCGGGCCCGTTTGTAATCCCTTTTTTTGTTTACTTAACCGATCCGATTAATATTAAGTTAATAGTTGTTCTTTTCTTCTTATGTTTATCATTTTTCCCGAATGAATTAATTTCCTTTTTATTATTATTTATTTTAATTTCTCGGTGTCGTAAAGAATCGCCATAAGTCATCTTACATTCTTTTGTTATTGTGTAATTTTTTTTTTATGCGAGCCCATGCATGCATGACAATAAAACGACAACGAGAGAAGTGTTGATTGCGCAGTCGAGTATTTAATTTTTTTTGATATACAGAACGCAGTGAGAATTTTATGAAGTTATCTAGAAGGCAAAGAGAGAGATGATTAATAAATTAATCCGTGCATGACAAAAGCTAACGGCTTGTTCGAATTTCATATTAATGACCGCAAAACTGATGATATGAATTTATCGACTGGGATACTAATAATTTACCATATATTACCGAGATGATTTTGCATTTCAAATTGGGGATCTCAGGACCGTTTGCTTTAGGGTGAGCAACAACAACAACAAACCGGGTTCTATTATTGATGACTCGGGTAAAGTTTTTAAATATTCACCCGAAGTTTTGGAAATCTTGATTGCGTAAATTTTCTTCGGGAGAATTTATGTGTTTACTTTGGCCATCGTCATCGTAGCGGAAGGAATGTTGGGTGTCTTGTAAATTTTGAGAAGTAAATGGTGGAGGAATGGAAAAATTAAATTTGTATCAATTCAATATGAAATTTCTTGTCTACTGTCAGGCTCCGCTGTGTAGAACGTAATAAGATAAAGCTATCATGCTGTCAATCATTTCATTTTGAAAAAGGGGGAAAATCCTGTTGTTCTTTTGTTTATCGCGAAAAAAATCTAGGGGAGTGAGTGGAAGTTGTTCGTGTTTGTCTAGAAAGGAAATGATCTGGAAATGTCGTAGTTTGCAATTTGTAATGTATTTGTAGTGCGATTGTAGAGTTGGTTTAAAAGCCCTCTATTTCCCTTTCTGATATTGAGATAGTTCACAGTCCGAATATATTGAACACAGATCTGCCTGGTGCGCCCCTCGAACAGAAGCGCCCCTATGTTCTTGCAGTTTTTAAAAATGACTGAAATATTTGATTCAGGTGTAGTTTTTTCAATAAAAATTTTTTTTACCGGAACTCTAAGAAGACAGGGCGTTTATGGACTAATCAATAGTTTACCCCGTCTTCTTAGAGTTTATAGATGTAGATGTATTTCTCACATTAAAGACGAAAACAGATGGATGATGCGTATCATACAAAAGCGTCATTTTCAGGCTTTAGTTTTGTTAAATGCCCCTGTTGTTTTTTTAAAATGCGATTTTCAGTCAGAAAATCCTTTTTAATATTTTCAAAAATGGTGACTGTTTACGTTTTAAAAATAAATGAAACTATCTTAGCTTATACCGAAATCTTATGGAAATCAGTGCAAATACTTGATCCATCATCACAAAAGAACACTCCATTAAAATTTCAAGAAATTCTGACTGAAACCTGGAAATGTTTAATGAATAAAAATGGTTCTATTGGGATTCTGCAGTCAGCGTCGCTTATGGTACTTTACCTCTAGAAGAACCAACCCGCCCAAAAAATAAAAAGGTTACCTTGAAGAAGGGGGGAGGGGGCTATTAGAGATATCTAAAACCAAGTTCAAGATAAAATTAAATCGATATCAAAGTTAAAGGCAAGTCAAAACTTTGTTTTAAAGACCTGTCGTCTGTAACTGAACCCCCTTCACAAAGATTACTTTACAAACTTTGATATTAGACCCATGAATATTTGAGACAATTTCATCCATGATACACCCAGTGTTACGAGATTAAAGATTTATTTCCTCTGACAACAAGAATACGTGTTGCCCCTGGTAATGCTAAATACGTTATAGCTCCCGGTCCTTTTTACCTATCCTCCCGCTCATAATATCTCTTTTGTTCTCACCATACCGCCGTATCATTTCTATTCATCTTGGGCTATTAATATTTAATTTCGATCCGGGTAGCTATCAAGTTCTTCCTCTTGCAGAAGAATTTAAAATCGTTTAGAAAACAGACCCGGGGTAAAATTTGACCGAAAATTGACCGAAAATTGACCGCACAGCAGGCCAGATTTTTGTGGCGGCAATGGGTCGCACCGTGATGATTTGGCAGGTGCTGAAAAGGAAGTCTACCATTTTTATTCTTAATTGACGCTGGCTAATTAAGAGTTCCCGGTGGGTGGCGTGCCAGGTAGAGGTCTGCACGGGCCGAAAAAATGCGGTTCAGACCCGGCTCGGAGCCAAAAATTGAACTCTGGCCCCTGAACCCAATTTTTTATAAAAGACACTGACAGACAGTGACGGTAATTCGAGGAAAAGATTGGGCCCGGCCCGGACCTGGGCCGGGTCGGGCTCCGGGCTGGGCCGCCTATGCTGGAGTCAAGTGCCAGGATTGGCACGAATGAAAGATAATCTCTACTGCGGCTAAGGGGCTCCAGACCCTGGAAATGCCGAATGAAAGAGAGAAAGAAATTTAACATTTTTTCGAATTGGGGAAAATCGTTCCTGCGAGAATTGACTCTTTTTGTTTCAAATATAAATTACCCTGTCGCCAAGCCGAGATTATAAAGCTCAATAATTCATTTTTTTCGCGGCGGCGGAGCACATTCTATCTACCGTTCAGGGATCGGACTTTTTTTTCCCATAGTGTGAGACACGTTATAAAAAAAAATGACAAAGAGACCATGCTCTGAATCACGTTTCTTTCGGGGAGAGAGACCATTAAAATTTTTACACAGAGTCGGATCCTTCACGTCGTCTAATTTAAATGATTCTCGTAGTTCGTTGTCAACTTTGAACCGTAACAACCTTGAAGAAACCTTAACGAGTTCTCTCTGCCTTGAAAGTCTAACACAAGGTTTTCGCCGATTTGGAAGTCGTTCGTGTTGTAAATTGTAAAGTAGTTAGTGTTGAATAAAAAAAAAAAACGATTTCACGAGTTCGGTCAGAGATTCAATCAATCTTTCTTGAGGGGGGGAATTAAAACATTTTAAATCCTTTTTGTGTTTAAAAAGGTTTTGCTACACGAGAATTAGCTTTTCTGATGTAAGCATACGCGAAGCTGTCTCAGGGGCTTTTAACTTGTCATATGCAAGATTACCTCCTTCCTTAGTTGGAAATCGAGTTTCCTCAAGCGCGGAAATTTGTTATTAGGATCCAGTTTCACCTTTCCGAGATTTTTCCCTTTTTTTTAAAAAACAAAATGGGGAATTAAGTTGCGCAGAAAATAAAAGGAAATTTTATGGTTCTATGGAATAAGCTGGGTATAGTTCCTTGTGGAAAAAGAAGGTACAGTATAAAGAATGGATTTTGAAAATGATAAATACGTCATGTATCGCTGATCGGCTTTTTTTGAAAGCAACAAGCTTTTCGAAAGAAGAGCTTAACATTTCTTTTATGTTTTTCATTTTTAAGCTCGAATAAAGATTTCGCTTTTGGGTCACAAAATAAGACTTTTGGCCTCTTAAATTCAGTGAAAATTTGACTTTCTTCATATTCCCATAATCTGTTATCATAATAATACACAAGCGATCATAAAAACCGAATAACGCAACCTTACGCATCTTCTAATTCAATCATTTTTTTTTAATAATAATTTTTCCAGCCATGATTTTATTTTTATTTTTGCCAGTTAGCCATATTCCTCGAGGAAGATAAACTTTCCTTAGATTGAACTTAGCGAAAGCTCTCTTTATTTTAAACGGAAGTAAAACTTTATTACAGTCATTATTTTCTTACTGTTTACTGTTCCTTCGTTTAATCTCGGCTTTCTTTACGAGTTCTGTAGTATCTGGTCACGGATATGATACTCTTACAAGATGCCTCATTCAAGAAAGTAAGAAAAAAGCGGGATCGTAAACGTTCACGTGACCGGAAATCTCATTCCGTAGCTTATCTCACGAAGGAAATTTTCCTCCCGAAAAGTTTATTGTAAAATATTTTCCTTTTCTCCTCCCGACATGGGAAACTCACACAGCCCATTGTGTATTATTTGTGTATCTTCGTTCGATAAACCTTTTCTTGTATCTTCTTTCAAAGCCCCCGATGAGATGGAAGTTTTGTTTTAAAATTATTAGGCAAACTGTATAGATTTTATACCTTTTCATGTTTGGAATTCTTTGAATTTCCCTCCCGGTATTAATTTTCCTATACGACGAAAATGCCGAAGCAAAATATTGTTTTTTCCCTGATCGGGAATCCCTTAAAATAACAATTTAAGGGAGTTAGATGTGGGAAACACTGGGGAGAGAAAAAAGGGCCGAAAATAAAATCAATCTATGAAGTAACTTAAGCCGGATACGCTCAAGGGTTTTTCCTTTGACCGTGGGGAGGAAGTTTTTTTGAAAACAGTTAGGGAGGGTGAATGAAGCAATCCATCTCCAGCGGTGAAGACATCTATCACCTGAGTTTAACATTTTCACAAATGAAATAAAGAGATTTTATTATTTTCTTTGTTTGCTCAACAATTTTTTTAAAAAATAAAAATCCTTTGAGCTAATTTTTATATTGCTAAAAAACGAAATCTGGTAAATGAATCCAATTTCGAAAGAAATTAAATTACAAAATCAGATGAATGCCCCCAGGAAATAAATACGCATCCGTTATTCAAACAAGATCAATAACCAAACACATAAAAATTCTCATTAGCGACGATTTTTTTTTTTCGAAAATTCCTGGGTTTTAAAAAGTTTTGCGTTTTGTGCGCTGTCTGCGTCAATCATTCAGTCACAATCTAAAGTTGCTTGGGTCCCAAGGGTTTTAATTAAATTTAACGGCATGTTAAACTTGGTTGAAACGTTTCCCTACCTTGCTCACGCTTAAATAATCATTAGACATAAAAAGCGTACCTGCTAAGTTCTCTAAATTATCCTTTTTCCCCCTTTGAACCCTTTTTTTTAGGAATTTTTTTTTTTGAATGTGATATTGAAAACAGACAAACATAGAATAAAATGCGGATTTGGGTGCTCGAAACCCGCCCCGTATAAAAGGCCAATGCGACAGCATCGGAATTACTGCAGCAGATCCTAGAGAGTGAACTTTGTGTATTTGATTCACATGTAAATCGGACTACGTTTTCCAGTTTTATCCCGGCTACGGTAAAACCGACCGTACAAAAGAGAGGTTTTCCCCCCGCCCTATAAAGCGCGAAGCATTAAGTTTTATCGTTTAGTTTAGTTTTAATCCGTTTGGTAAATCTCCATGGGAGGGGAAAGGATAGGCGTGATGGAGGGGTGGATTTGCCCATTAATGAAAAAGTCTGAAAAGAGGAAAAAAATCGCGGGGAAATGTCCATGATTTGTAAATTTGAGAAAGAATGAAAAATAATAAATATTTACAAGTTCGAATCAAAATTTTTAGATCAGCGGAGACGAAAGTAACGATTTTTTAAAATTTTTGTATTTATAAGTTTTTGAATTTTTGTATTTTTTTAAATTTTTGTATTTTTGTATTTTTTTGTATTTTTAAAATTTTTGTATTTTTGTATTTTTTGTATTTTAAAAATTTTTGTATTTTTGTATTTTTTTGTATTTTTAAAATTTTTGTATTGTATTTTTTTTTGTATTTTTGTATTTTTTGTATTTTAAAAATTTTTGTATTTTTTTGTATTTTTAAAATTTTTGTATTTTTGTATTTTTTTTTGTATTTTTAAAATTTTTGTATTTTTGTATTTTTTTTTTGTATTTTTAAAATTTTTGTATTTTTGTATTTTTTTTGTATTTTTAAAATTTTTGTTTTTTTTTCTATTTTTAAAATTTTTGTATTTTTGTATTTTTTCTTTCTCTGGAATTCTCCTGATTATCTTTTATTTTTTTTGTTTTTCATGCAAGTAATCTTTAAATTACTTCCAAATTTTTTTCGTCGAGGTATTCTTTCAATTAATTTCGATTTCCTGGGAAAGTTCTGTATATAAAATTTTTCTGCCTGGGATACTAAACTCATCCTGTTTCTTGTTTTGTCTGATGGTTCTTAAATTTCCTGAGTTTACGATATTCAGCAACAGAAATGCACAGATCCTCGACTCTACTCTTTTTTTTCAAATCTTTCTCCGGCTAACCCGTTTTTAAAGAGATAAAACCGATTTTACTTTGATTCAAAGGAAATAACTGAAAATTGAATCACTTCTACAAGATATGAAGTCCGATTTTCGGCTCCCTTCGGGATAAAACGGAAATAAGGGAGCGCGATCGGATTCGCCTACTTACACAAATCAAACTTGTTTACTTATTTATTTTTTTCCGAAACGTTATATCAGTAAATGCCCTTGCGGAAAAACGTCTCAAAGGTATATTCCTACGTTGAAAATTTTGAACTAGTGTATTTTCAAAAAAAGTTTTCTCCCTCCCCCCTTTTTATTTTTTTAAAAAAATAAATCATGACAAAAAGTAAAGAACTCACTGTGCGGAGATTTGTTTTTTGGCTACGGGAAAAACCGAATTCGTTGGGCGACGCCGGGCTGGCGATCACGTTCCATAAAAACTGGCAATATTTTCGATCCCCACAGGCTTAATTGAAACAAACGGCTGACTATTATTATCATTTTGTGTTTCAGGAATTTTTGGAAGCTCGAATAAAAGAATTAGAAAGATTGCTGGAGGCGGAACAGAAATCTGGTCAGCGAGAGCGCCTTGCTGTCGCCCGGCTTCAGCGGCAACTTGCTAGGGTGAGTCTAATATTTGAATTTTATTTTTTTGGGGAAAATTTCCTTTCGGTTTCGTATGTCAGGTTTTTTTTTTGAGTATAATGGATTAACCTTGACCAGCAATTAAATGGAATTTTTTTTTTTTCGGTAAATATTTGAAGAGTTGAGAGAAAAATATTTCTGGAGATTTTTTCTTCCCCCTTTTCTGAAAATGGATGGCGATTGATTTAGTGATAGAAAACGATGATCACGACGGTTTTTCCAAATGACTTAACATGTAACAGATAAAAGGAGTAAAATCTTGCAACGGATTTTCCCTATGTTTTGACGGGTTTGGGAAGGAGGAAATCTTTTCTCCGGAAATATAACCTATGATGTATGAACTTTGAAACTCCTGACTTTTCCCCATAAAATGGTATTTAATACCGTATAAATTGATGTTATAGGGAGCCGAAAAGTGACTTATTACTTTGCTCAAGGAGGGATAAACATTATTATTACAGCTTACATGATACTTCTTCATTTCTTAACTCATGTTAACCGAAGGAATTGATTTTCCGGGGATATGTAATGAGTCTGCGAAGGTGGAAAGATATTTGATATGAGTTTCTGGAATATGTGGGTTTTTGAGTTTAAGAGAAACGCTCGGTGTAAGTCGAGTTGATTCAAATATGGCGACTTGGAACAAATTTTTTTAGCCACCATCTTTTTTACTGGGACCCAATTCTAATTACAAACCATTTTACTCCTTCGACATTTAACACCTTTCAACAATTGCAAAATCCCCATAGCAATTTTCCCAAGTGCAAACTACGGACTTGACTGACATCATTGAGTAACATGTCTCGAGTAAGTCTAGCCCTCGAAATTAAACCGACCTTGATTTTAACACTACAACGATTTTTTATATAAAATATTCGGGAATATCGTGAATTTATTTTCCATCACTTTATAAAAAATAATATTTAATATAAATAAAAGTAGAGCAACCTTGAAAACACTTCAGTTATGACCAGAACTAAAATTTCGTTATTATAGAATTTGAACCGAACTGATTATATCGATGACCCCTTAAAACCCTCGACATCAACTTTGATGCATGGAAATGAGATGTAATTCGCTACCCTGAACCTTTTTAAAAAACGAATTCCACAATTAGTGGCCTTAAAAATCTCATTATAATTTTAATAGCTACTTTCAAAAAAAAAAAAAAAATATTTAAATGTCTTTTTGGTTAAGGTAACGATGTTGGGTCTAGTTTTTTATATATAAATTATATATAATTTATAGACAATTTATATATAATTTATATATAATTTGTATATAATTTGTACATAAATTATATAAAATTTATATATAAATTATATACAAATTATATAAAAGAGGATTGTATATAATTTATATACAATTTATATATAATTTTTACGTCTTAAAAAATTTTTGGTGCAAGGCAAAATTATATAAAATTTATATCATAATTATATACCGGGGCAAGCATATTTATATATAATTTTTAACATTTTATTTTTCATGAAAAATATGCCCGCGATGGGCGAAATTCGGCCCCCAAGCGGCCCTGTCTGTGTCCCGCATCTTTCCGGCATGCCGTCGATAAACTTTTTAAACTTTTCAGAGGGTAACCACACCCCCCCCCCCCCCCTTCTTATTGCTTTTTGTAAAATCATGAGTCAAACCTTTCCGGCCGATGCCCCATGTGTTTAAGCAAGCGGTATTATCTGCAAAATTTTAAAATTTAAATTGATACTTTAAGATTCATGTTGTCCCTGAATAATTGCTCAGCCGCGCCGTTGCCGCCAATTTAATGTTGGTGCGCCGACGCTGCCGACCAAATTATTCTGAGATAAGTATATACTAGATTCGTAAAAGGCCATCGAGCTTATTGTTTCATTACTTTGAATATTTTTTATTAAAAATTGTTTTTGTTGTCTTTTCAGGTAAAATTATGATGGGGAAATTGTGACTAATATTCCTTTCAATGTTTACAACTTCTTAATGATTGAAAAGGAAAATCCAGGATCAAGCAGGCCGATCAAAGAATGATGGTTTCAAGATGTGTGTTTTGCTTTTTCACCAATTGAAATTTATTGTTTGTTGTTTGGTAGTTCTGTCCGAAGACAGGTTTCGGCACCGGCCCTCAAAAGGTGCGTCCCCGGAACTGCAGTGCCACTCTGAAAAATGAATTTCCTAAGAAGGTAGTTTTCCGCTTTTGCTTTTATTCTATAAAAAGCCATTGGAAATTTATTATACACGAAATAAATAAGTAAATAATTATTCACGTATTTTTTCTTTTCGTAAAAATTTTTTTTCTGCATTAATTATACACTGTGTAGACTAATTTGGACATCGATGAACGCTTGCTTATATTCAATAACTGAAGAACCGGTGAAATGGTTCAGCAGTTATTCGTTGAAAGAAATGCAGAAAAAAGATTTTTACGAAAAGAAAAAATACGTGAATAATTATTTACTTATTTATTTCGTGTATAATAAATTTCCAATGGCTTTTTATAGAATAAAAGCAAAAGCGGAAAACTACCTTCTTAGGAAATTCATTTTTCAGAGTGGCACTGCAGTTCCGGGGACGCACCTTTTGAGGGCCGGTGCCGAAACCTGTCTTCGGACAGAACTACCAAACAACAAACAATAAATTTCAATTGGTGAAAAAGCGAAACACACATCTTGAAACCATCATTCTTTGATCGGCCTGCTTGATCCTGGATTTTCCTTTTCAATCATTAAGAAGTTGTAAACATTGAAAGGAATATTAGTCACAATTTCCCCATCATAATTTTACCTGAAAAGACAACAAAAACAATTTTTAATAAAAAATATTCAAAGTAATGAAACAATAAGCTCGATGGCCTTTTACGAATCTAGTATATACTTATCTCAGAATAATTTGGTCGGCAGCGTCGGCGCACCAACATTAAATTGGCGGCAACGGCGCGGCTGAGCAATTATTCAGGGACAACATGAATCTTAAAGTATCAATTTAAATTTTAAAATTTTGCAGATAATACCGCTTGCTTAAACACATGGGGCATCGGCCGGAAAGGTTTGACTCATGATTTTACAAAAAGCAATAAGAAGGGGGGGGGGGGGGGGTGTGGTTACCCTCTGAAAAGTTTAAAAAGTTTATCGACGGCATGCCGGAAAGATGCGGGACACAGACAGGGCCGCTTGGGGGCCGAATTTCGCCCATCGCGGGCATATTTTTCATGAAAAATAAAATGTTAAAAATTATATATAAATATGCTTGCCCCGGTATATAATTATGATATAAATTTTATATAATTTTGCCTTGCACCAAAAATTTTTTAAGACGTAAAAATTATATATAAATTGTATATAAATTATATACAATCCTCTTTTATATAATTTGTATATAATTTATATATAAATTTTATATAATTTATGTACAAATTATATACAAATTATATATAAATTATATATAAATTGTCTATAAATTATATATAATTTATATATAAAAAACTAGACCCAACATCGTTACCTTAACCGTCTTGGTTTCCATTTAAAATCGAAAATAAGCTACTTTAACTGCGAAAATGCATTCGTTGTAATAATGCTGAATTTATGAGCAGTCCTAATATCGAAATAAATTTTTCTCATGTGAGGAAGGAGGGAGGGAAATCGAATAATTGATAATGATTCAGCAATCCGATCATTTTTCTGCATGAGATGATTGTCGACACGGAGGATTATGTGTTCACAGGCACGGATTGGCCCACAGGGCGTGCCCCTGAAATCTTTAAAAAATAGAACATATTTGTGAATTTTTTTAGGGTGAAAAAGAATGAAAACCAAGCAGGTTTTTTTACAGAAAATTGCGACAACTTTCCAAAAATTCGGTTTTTATATAAAAAAATTTTTTACCCTCATTCTAAGAAGACAGGGCACTTACGGACTATTCAATATTTCGCCCCGTCTTCTTAGAATTCGAACCCAAATTTTTTTAACAAAAAAACAACTGATGGAATTTTTTAGTCACCTTAGAGCGCCACTTATATTTTTACCTGCATCCTCTCGAAGAGCAAGTCCGTGCCTGTTTTTAATGAAATTCGAAATCGGATGAGGTTGAGTATGTATTGTTTGAAAGTTTCAATTTAAAATATTTCAAAATTTAACCCCCCTTTGATGACGTGCACTGAAGAAAATGCGCCATATATAAAGTGTGATTTCATATTTTTTCCTGAATGATGAGTTCTTTCCCTCCCACAATTCACGTATATATATTTTACGATCTCTTAGACGGTTCCACATTGTTCGGGTTGAAAAGCGTGGAGTAGGACCATGTTTCCGGCCGTTTATCTTCCCTGTCGCAGAAGTCATTCTTACAATCAATTTCCTTTGGGGATGGCAACTTTCCAGATTTCATAACGCGATCGCCATTTTTTTTTTTTTTGAGTCATTTTCGTATGTTTTTATAAGGGCGTGTGCAAACAAAAAAAAACTTTTAACGAATCCACTTGGGACGTAATAGAAAATAACAAGAACAGAAATTAATAGAGAAAATTCTTTCTTTAAAAAAAAAAAAAAACGATGATGGATGGCTAGAGATGGAAAACGGGAAGGAAAAAACTGAAAGTATAAGCAGAAATATTTTACAAGGGAAAACGGAGGAAGAGGGAAATGATAAAAGCAGCATCTTGACGCCTGGGCGCCGAAAACTTAATGTTATTGAATTGGTATTGATATCAGAGGACAAGCGATATCAATAATATATGACGTTTATTGTTGTAGTAATATTTCGACTATGTTGAACTTTTGCAGGAAGACAATTCTGCGTGTGACATTTTGTAGAAATTTTTGGAAAATGTTTTGGTGAACTTGATGATTGCTGTTTGATTTGACTGGCTCTTCAGGGAAAAATACCAGAAAAGGCGCTCTACGGTGACTACAAAATTCCAGTAGAGCTGTTTTTATTTTTTAAAAATTCTTCACATTGTAAGAAGACGGAGTGAACTATTGACTAGTCCATTGGTGCCCTGTCTTCTTAGATTGCGAGTGAATTTTTTTTTAAAAAAAGTTGTCGCATCTTTCTGCGCAAAGTAGCCCGATTCCGCTTTGTTCTCCTACATTTGCTGAATCAAATATTTCAGTCCTATTTTTACCGGTGAGGCAGTTCCTGCCTGATAAATTTTCTGTATACAAATTTTCCTTTTGGTTTACCCTCGACGCCATTTTGAAATAGTTTACTCAGTTAAATTCTCTTAATACTTGAATAAGGATTTATCTTACTTCTTTAAAAAGAAATCTCGACGAATTCGGGTCCTCTCCTCCGAAGCACATTAGAGACAGGGAAGAAAGAATAGCTCATCCCCAAAGGAATACCCACCCCTATTGATATCTTAACATGAGGGAAGTTCCGTGCTCAAAGTCTATTTGTTCTAATGCAGCAAACCTGACGAAGTAATTCCGTCATTTGTTCGCTGCTCTTATCTCGAAAGGAAAAAAAAAAAAGAATCGCAAGTGGCAGTGTTATTAAATTTTATAACTTTTAGCCATTGTAGGGCGGGAAAAAAATCATCACGTTTAATCCGAGGATTAAAATAATGATGGCCGAGGAGGAATAATCCGTTTTATAGAAATATCCTTGTGGATGTGTGAGTGTATGCGTGTGAGAGTTGTAAACGTCTTGAGCTGAAGTAGAAATGTTTTCAAAGTTGAATCCTTTAACATCTCAAAGCTTAACTCTTGGGACCCATTGTCCACCTAACAACGAATCGACATTTTATGACTTTTCCTCCTCACACCAAACTCCTAGTCAACAGCTTTCCTTCCAAATTAGTTTCGACTCTCACTACTTCTAACTATCAAGTTTGTTTAGGATTTTTTTAGGGGTTTAAAAAAAAGCTATTTAAACGTATACAGGGTGGTACTGATTCACTCCAGCGACAGCCAATTTCTTCTATTAGCCGCACTTAATGGCTACTCTCCACAAAAAAGTAAACAATTTATTTAAAAAATTGCCAAGTGCTAAAATCGGATTTGCCGACTTTATCTCAACACTTAAATCAAGCTCCCCTCAATATTTCCGAGGAAAGTGAAAAAAAAACGAAATGAAAATAAAATCGGATATATATCTGAATTGAAATGAGTTTTATAGAACTTATAAAAATCATAAAATGGTTTTCATTCCAAGGAGAAAAGTAAGGATTACGCCACCCTCTACGTCTCGGTCTTAGCATTCCATCATTTTTCTTCCTTTTTCCTTCTTCTTCTCCCCGGCTCCCTGTTCCAAGTCAGAGAAATAAATTCGAAATCTGGATTTTCGTGTCCGATGAAGTCTGGTTCTGGTCTTTTTCCTTTGTGAAAGCCCCCTCCCGACGCCATATTTCGAAAAGGCGACGTGGAGTGATGAGTTTACTAAACCTCATAAAAATTATATAGCTGACTAATGTTCGCCACAAATTGACAACAATAGAAACGTCTAGAGATAAAGTTTTTGTTTAAAGGGCTTTAATACGTCATATTCAAAACAATGGCCGCCGGAATCGAGAGGAATATTCATGGGAAACTATTATCGAGGAAAGCAAGATAAACTTTTAGATGAAGTTTCAAGTGTTGATGTACACGGTGTTTGAAAACTCCGATGGACATTTTCTTCATTTTGTACATCCCCCGGAGGGCGTGATAAACGGGGAATTAAACACGAACAAGCTTGACACTTATAAAATCTGATTTGCAAATCACTGGTACAAGCGATTCGGTGATTGAATGCAGGACGTGAATTGCAATGCGATGTCTGGTTGTATTACATTTCCCAGAAGTATATTGCACGGGGAGATTGATAAAGTGAATAAAAACGGGATTTGGCAGTTGAGGGATTGATGAGGAATAATTGCTGATTTACGGATTTGAGGCTGTTTGATTCCTTGCGGGGAGAGAGCATTGGAATCTCTGACTAGAGTGTTGATAAAAAATTGGCTTCATAAGCCAAGGCCAATGATTTTGCCGATGAGAGGCCAATGAAAACTTGCTGGAGTTATTGACAATCAATATGAGCCGTTTTTTCAGCAGTTTCCTAACAATATGATTTTTAAGGGTGCCTCAAGGATTATTACTTGGGCCCATACTTTTCCTTTAAACGTCTTAGTTTCGAGAGGATTGTGAAGCTGTTAAAAGATTTATTTTTAGTTAATTCAAATGAGAACTCAAAGCCGGTCAGGTTCTGGTTAGGACCGGCGTTAAAAACCAGTGGGAGTCATTCAATTCTATTCAAAAAGTTTGATTTAGAAACCAGGACCATTTTTAGTCGTTTTCGCTAATTCCTCCTGAAGCCAAAAAAATAGGATGAGGTAGTCAATTTCTTTCCGAAAATTTTAGGTTAGGTTTTCGCTCTACTGAATCAAATTTCTGTCAACCGAAATAAATTTTCAGGAAAACCGAACTTTTAAATTAGTTAAAGTATAAAATAATTTCCTAGAAGGCGGTTTTTTGTATTGCGATCACTTTCACTATACATGGGAAAGAAAATTCATCTTGCCTGTTCTCCCCCTCCTTGGAAAACGTGCTTCTGCATTTTATTCGGATTAATTCACGCAATCTCTCCCGCCGCCTGAACCAAATGACGGGTGTTATGTATCTCATTTTTTTTTGGTTTGGAAAAAAACTGGAGGGATTAAAAAAAAGGGAACCTATGAGGGAGTACGCGTACAAAAAATAATATTTTCAAATTTTTCTGCTCTGAAAGAAAAAGGAAATTAATTCAGATGGAATTTCGGCGGGGGCCTCTTGACGACGTCGATGAATTTTCTAACAAAGGCATTATTACAAAATTTTTAGAACATTTGAAATGCAATATATCTGCATTCTTTTCCCTCCTCCCCTTTTCTTCCTTTTTTTTTACAAAACAAAAAAGTATTTTCGAAAATGAAAGTTTTAACTGCTTTTTACTTTCTTATACGGGGTCATTCCTTTTTTTAAAATAAATTTTTTTGTGACACGGGAGGGGATGAAAAAAAAACAAGAGAGTTCTACACGGGGTTTCGCTTTTCAAAAAACTTGCACTTTGTTAAACTTTTGAAAAGCGATTGTTTCAAACTATGAAGTGAATCTCGCTTTTGAAAAAAAAATAGAGGGAATTTTTTTTTTCAAAGAGACATAAATACGCCTGATATAGTCTGCTACCCCCATCCCGCATTTTTCTCTTCAAATGCCACACACACAATTTTTACGGCCCCTCATAATTAATAGGTCGTCATTTAGTTGTCAATGATAACTGTATAATCAAATACGACATTTTTTTTTCAATACTGCTGACGATGCGGCGGAAACAATTTTTCCCCCTTGCTTGTTTCCGATTGTTTGTAAGTGATAAACGATATTGTGGAAAAATGGAATGAAGTTTCGGGTTTTATCGGTTTTGGCATTGCCAAAATAAATTTACGTCGCGGGTTAATAGAAGTCGCTTCCACGTGGCTGGAAATCGTGGCCACAGACTTCATTTCAAACCTTTTACTGTAAATCATTTTAAAAAAGATTTAATATTTAGCCAAACCGCAATATAATTTTTTCTCTTAAGAAAACGGAATAAACGAGTCTAACACTTAAACGTTACAAAAAAGGAAATTGTAAGTCGTTAATCAGCCTCGCGGGGCGAAAAAAAAAATTAACCCTATTAATCTGACTTATTTAAAGTCAAAAGAAAAGAAAAAAACTTTGTCATTATAATAATCATGAATTAAAAACTGCCATATTTTTCCTTCCTACAAAATACTCACGCGCGTGAAAAAATTTTCTTCCGTTTATTTTATTTTTCTTTTTTTCCCCCCCGGTTAAATCTACATAAAATAATGCTCAAGCCGGATTTCAAGTAATAATTATAAAATTTTCACTTGTCTTTCTCCATTTTCAGCTAGTTTTATCAAAATATTCCTAGCGCTATTAAAATTCACTGAGCGTGGCTCTTTTTACTCTGTAATGTTAAAGATAAAATATTCTGCCAGGGGAATCGGTTTTGATTCAAGGCCAAAGGAAGAAGGTTTTCTTGGGAAATGTGTTTCCCGACAAAAAATGGACGCAGTATACAGAAGTGAATGACGTAATTAACCCAAAGGCGAAAACTTGGTGAGACAAGTCAGGGACCTGTAATAAAACGATTAATTAATCCGTAAAAGAAAAAAATACGGGAATTAAAACGCGCGCGCCGCGATCCCGAGCATTGTACCTCGCGCCGTACCTCATGACCGCACACATCGACCGAGTCGAAACAAATAAGTGAAATTTGATATCAACTCGGTCGTATTAGCATGAGAGAAATACAGTAAACTCGAATTTTCATTGGCTGGAATATTTTTGTAATAAAATTATATTCATTTAATTAAAAAATAATAATAAGCAAAAAATCAAAGCGCGAATAAAATTTAAATACTTTTCGAATAAAAAAGAAATATTCAGTCAATAAGTTTGAGTTAAAACTGAGATAAATTCGGAATAAAAGAGTAATTCATATAAAATAAAGTTGCAATTTTAATGAATTAAAATTGCAATATTTCGGGATTAAAAATGCGAAAACCGGGCTGGGTATAAATACAGATACCCATCCCGGTACAAATCAGTTCAGCTCGGTTCTGTCTACAGATCTCGCTGTGCGGCGTGTACGGTCAAATAGTTATTGTCAAATAGTTATTGTCAAATAGTTATTGTCAAATAGTTATTGTCAAATAGTTATTGTCAAACGGATATCGTTAAAGTTTTAGTGGAAGTTATAATTAAAGTTATAGTTAAAACTGTTGGTTTTCACCATTCAGGAAATAACCAATCTGTAATGGCTAATTGTAAGTGACAATTGTTAAAACGGAAATCATTAATAAAAATCAAAATTCATAAAAGGTAGCTTGATTGAAAATCCGAAATACGAAACAATCCCCGTTTCTTTTACATTGGTGGCAGCGGTGGGATCTGCCAACCTGCTCCGAATTGAGCAGGAGAATTATTTGGTCGTAGGCCCCACGAATCTTAATTTTCGCAAGCTTCAAAATTTGAATTTTGGTTTTTAGCGTATTTTGTGAACGAAATCACTAATTTCTAAAGATAAAAGGGGAATTTTAAGTGTTTATATTGTGTAAGGTTAATTATCTAAAATGGTTGGTACTCCTCCTGGCTCTCCGGGACAACAAGGACCTCCGGGACCGCCTGGAATGCCGGGACCCCCGGGACAGCAAGGTCCTCCGGGACCCCCAGGGCAAGCAGGTCCTCCGGGGGCTCCAACCGGCCCTACAGGTGGAACAGGCGCAGGTGGAACAGGAGGGCCTACAGGTGGCACTTCTCAGCCGCAAACCGGTCCAGGAAATCCTGCCCAGGTTGTGGTAGCGCCTCCGGCCTCTCCTGCGAAGCCTCCGACTATATCAGGGCTTCTGAGTGCCATTGACGCGTTTAAAGGCACTCCGGGAGAAGACGTTAAGCAATTTCTCGCCGAGATTGAAGAAGCAGCCACTCTTGGAAACTGGCTGCTTGCCCAAAAATTAGCTGTGGCCAAACTCCATATGAAAGGAGAGGCTGGCCATTTCCTAGAAGCCAACCCTGATATCAAAGCCGAAAATGATTGGGATAAGTTTAAGAACGCCGTGCTCAAGCGTTTTGACCCGGACGAGCATAAGAGTACAGCTCTCCAAAACTTGATGGAGACGACTCAAAAGGCGACAGAAACCGTATCCGAATACGCGACTCGTCTAAAGCTGGCAGGAAGGAAAACCTTCAAACCAGGTGCATCTGACGCTGAAACTAAAATTAGGAATGAAGTCCTCCAAGAAACCATGATGGCCCAATTTTTAAGAGGTCTTAAAAGGGGTCTTAGAAGAAACGTGCTCACTCGCGAGCCAAAATCTCTGGCAGAAGCCATTAAATTTGCTCTTAGTGAAGAACAAAACTTAAAGTTAATCGAGTCAGGGGCCCCAGTAAGGGCCATAGCAGATGTTTCAGAAAAAGGGAAATGGGGGGTCAGTACGCAAAGGGCAAGGGAAGGCGACTGGCCAAGGGACCAAAAGGGCACTAGGTCCAACCCTCCAGATAAGAAACAGGGAGGGGGCGATAGCCGCGTAAGAAAACCGTACGGGAATTTTAACAACGATAAGAATGTTAATGGGAATTTTAAAAATGGGAATAACTTTGCCTCGGGCTCCAAGGCGCCTTTTAGGAGCCCGAGCCAGACTTCTTCCACCAATAAAGGTCGACAATGTTTTGAGTGCCACAAAGAAGGCCATCTAATGGCCCGCTGTCCTCAGATGACTTGCCGTAAATGCGGAGGTAAAGGGCATTCCCAGAAAGTTTGTCCTTCAAAAAACTTCCGCAATGCGATGTAAAGACCCCAGTCCATCGCAGCAATTTTCAAAAGGCAAACCTGGGGACAACCAAAGTCTACTGGCTGCAAAAAGCCCAAACCGATAAGGGATTTTACCTAGAAGTTAAAATCAAGGGCAAGGGCTACAGCATGTTGGTAGACACTGGATCGTCCGTGAGCATTCTAAAGGCTCACGCGGTCGAAGATGTCGACAGGGAAGCCATTAGGGCGGCTGATAATATTAAGCTTATAAGCGTGACCGGTCATTCATTAGCCTTTTCAGGCATAGCAAAAATATTTTTCAAGATAGGATCTTTTAAGTTCGTGCACAACTTTATGCTATTGGAATCTTTCGATTCGTTACCCAAGGCCGACGGCATTTTAGGGATAGACTTTCTGAAACAACAAGGCTTCGCATGGGATCTTGGAAGGGATATCCTTACTTATCGTTCTCATAAAATACCGTTGCATACGGTAGAGAGTGACATGATCGCTCGTCTGACTAGAGGAGACGATGCGATAGTGACAGCAGAAGACGAGTCGATATTCGAACAAAGGGAATTAATTCAACTTGTTTGTAGCGTCCAAAAAGACGTAACCCCGAATCCTTGGGCCAAGGAATATTCACCGGACGAACTGGTAGAGCAAATGGATTATTTCCATTATGCTCCAGAACCAGAAGTTGCCGGTCCAGTTGATTTTTCGGAGTATTTTATTTTAAAAGGGACTTTACAGGGAGTCAAGCCACAATTAGTGAAGTTATTGAAGCGTTTTAGGGATATATTTTTATTGCCTGGAACCAAACTAAAGGGTACTCATCTAGTAGAGCATAAAATCGATACAGGGAACGCGGGTCCGGTCTTTAAAAGACCCTATCCAGTTCCACACGCTCTAAGGGAAGAACTAAAAGAGCAAATTTCGAAGATGATTGAAGATGGAATTATTGTGCCTAGTAAAAGTGACTGGTGTTCCCCCTGTTTATTAGTTAAAAAGAAAAGCCCAGACGGCACCCCAAAATACCGACCCGTAATCGATTACAGAGAGCTAAACGCCATTACTAAGAAGGATAGAATGCCGATGAATTCTATACAGGAAATCCTAGACTCGTTGAATGGCAGCAAGCTCTTTAGTGTAATGGATTGCGCTTTCGGCTATTGGCAGTGCCCCGTCTATCCCCCTGATCGGGAAAAGACGGCATTTGCCACCCCCTTTGGATTGTACGAATGTGCAGTCATGCCTTTTGGTTTATCTAATAGCCCAGCGACATTTATTCGTCTCATGTCTTTGGCATTGAAAGATTGCATAAACAAAATATGCTACGTCTATTTAGACGACCTGATAGTCTTCAGTTCCACCCCTGAAGAGCACTTGCAGAGGCTAGAAGTAGTTTTCGAAGCCTTGCGAAAGGCCAAAATTATGTTGAAACCCGAGAAGTGTAATTTTCTTCAAGAAAGCGTGGAATTTCTTGGCTACGTAATTTCAGCCGATGGCTTAAGGCCGAATTTACAGAAAATTCAGTGTGTCCGAGACTTTCCGCGACCAGTAACAATTAGGGACGTCAGGTCCTTTATTGGGCTATGTTCATATTATCGGACGTTCATCAAGAACTTCGCTCGTCTCGCACGTCCATTAACTAATTTAACAAAGAAAAATACGCCTTTCACTTGGGGAAGATTGGAAGAGGACGCTTTTCAGAAGTTAAAAGATGCTCTATGCTCCAGCACTGTTCTACGACATCCGGACTATAGCAAGCCTTTTCTAGTGTCGTGTGACGCTTCAGGAACGGATATCTCCGGAATCCTTGGACAAAAGGATGAAGAAGGCAGGGAAGGACCAGTGGCTTATGCAAGCAGACAATTAAATAAAGCCGAAATGAATTACAGTACCATAGAAAGAGAACTTTTGGCTATCATCTTCTCTATCAGAAAATTTAGAAACTACATCTTTAATACGAAATTCTATCTGATCACGGATCATGCGCCGTTGTTGTGGCTGAAAAATCTAAAAGACCCAACATCAAGATTAGCTAGATTTTCTTTACTACTGTCAGAATACGATTTCGAGATCCTGCATAAGCCTGGACACTTGCATACCAACGCAGATAGTCTAACGAGAACACGTACACCAGAAAGGAAAACCAAAGTCATAAAACAGCAAGTAGCCGCCGTCTCCACGGAACTAGAACCAATTCTGGATGTCCAAAGAGTCATGGAAGAGCAACAAAACGACGTAGAAATCAAGTCGATCATAGAAGAGCTCAAGGCAAATCAAGGAAAGGACGATCGCTATTATCTAGATGACCAAGGTATCGTCCGCCTCCATGGGAAAGGTAAAGAAAGAACCGACAGGATCTTCATACCTTCTTCATTGACGTCTTATGTCATGAGATTAAATCATGACCCGCCCCTGAGTGGTCACCTTGGGATTCGGAAGACCACCGATTCCATCAAGACTAGGTATTACTGGCCAAATCTCAGAGAAGATGTAAAGCACTACTGCTTAAACTGCCTATCGTGTGCAGAAAGAAAGAAGTCTCCGCACCTGAAAAAGGCACCTTTACAAAATTTCACACCGTTAACCTACCCAGGCCAAATCACGGCCATGGATCTAGTAGGACCTTTGAGGTTAACAGCAAGAGGTAACAAGTACATGCTTACCCATGTTGACTTATTCACAAAGTGGGTTGAAGCAATTGCCATTCCCGACATGAAGGCTGAAACCATCGCCAAAGCCTATGTAGAAGAGATAATATGTCGACATGGGGCGGCAGATGCCCTCTTGACGGATCAAGGGCCTAACCTCATAGGAAAAGTGATGCAAGAAGTCTGTAAAATGCTGCAAATAAAGGCTCTAAGAACGACCGCCTACCATCCTCAGACGGACGGAGGCTGCGAAAGGACGCATCGCACGCTATTTGACATTATGTCACATTTTGTCAACCAAGACACTCATGATGATTGGGATGATTACTTGCCTTTGGCTCTTTTTGTCATGAGAACCAGCGTGCATGCCTCCGCAGATCAGACTCCATATCTTCTGACCTACGGGAGAGACTGTAAAATCCCTAGCGATTTGCTCGACAGACCCGTCAGATTCTCATACAATGAGAATGAAACATATGGAGAAATGATCCAGAGAAGACTGAGCGAAATTCAAGAACAAGCCCGAAGATGTCTCCAGAAGACTGCTGAGCAACGAAGCGTGCAGTACAACAAGACTGCTGGACCTATTATTTTCAAAATAGGGGACCAAGTGCTATTGCATAACCCAGTATACAAGAAAGGATTAAGCCCAAAACTTGGCCATCCTTGGGAAGGACCCTATGAAATCATAGATCAAACCTCGCCAGTCAACTTCAAAATTAGAAATATCGAAACTTCTAAAAGCGCCTTAGTCCATGCGAACAGGCTCAAACTTTTTCCGCCAGCATCCGTAAAAGTAAATAGGATCAGAAAAGCGGTAGAGGAACCAAGCAGGAAAAAGAAAAAGGTTGTATTCGCAGAAGAAGAGGAAGATGAAGAAATCTCTCCCACGCATACTCCGGTAAGTGCACCCACGGGTGCCCCCACCCTTGTTGCACCACCAAAACATACAAAAAGTAAGCCGAATTCAGGACCGACTTATAAAAAATGTTCAAAAAAGACTCAAGTCAACAAAAGAGGATGGGGAGCTAAAAATAAGGCTCCACCCAAGACTAAAGGCTTCGCGAAGAAAACTCAAGAAGAGGTTCGGAATACAAAACCAGAGACAAATGGCGGAGTAATTCCTACTGGAATCCCGAACCCTTTTCGGAAAACGACCGAAGTGAGCTTCGCAGACGAGTTCGAGAAATTTATTTCTCAAGAAAATACATTACCATTGATCCAGGAGCCTAGTAAACTAGTAGAAGAAACGACAGAGGACGGAGGAGAGGCCGAATTGCCTCCTACGGAAATTCCAATGGAACCGGCCAAGGAAAAAACTCCAGAGAATGTCAAGAGCCAACCTTCGTCAGGTACGGACGACGACAGCCACACTTCCTCTTCAGATGAAGAAATAGAAGAGGAAGAGTTCCTGGAACCGATACCCAAGAAAGAGGAAAATCTACTCGCCGATGGGTTGTCGAGACTTTCGATTATCCCTATAGAACCTCCTTCTCAGCCTGTCATGACGAAATCACACAGCACTAAGCCTGCAGACACAAAAATATTGCTACTGGACTTACCAGCAACTCCATTGATAGACTTAACAAAGGAGGGAAAAGAAAGTCGTAGTAGAAGCAAATCTGCAAGTCGCCTGGATAAGTCAAGCAGGGATAAAAGAGGAAGTAACCTTTCCTCTCCGGAAGAACAAGGCAGCGATCCAACACTGGATAAAATTCCGAAGGATTCTCCGTGCCATGTCAACATGAGGATCCAAAGACAAAAGTTCTGGGATCGATTCATGGGTAGGAACAAAATCGAAATTCCCAGCTCTAGCACGCAATCAGAGGAGCTGGACCTGGGTAATCAAAGTTTAGTCTCTGACAAGTTGCTCGATACAACAGCGTCGTCAGCAGGATTTGTTGACGACCCGGATGATCTTACGTACGTTCCCAACTACGAAGATCTTGATACCTCAGAAGGAAGTTTCCGTTCTACCTTGACAGAACAGGATACCTCTTTCTCCTTAGGCAAAGGGGACGGCTCATCCCAAGAGCCAGGTCCCACAAATAAATAATTAACCCCAGATAGAGTTAATTAAAAGAGGGCTATGAATAGTATTATATCTAATCCTCTCAAGCATAGGTTAAGGGTAGATAAATAATTTTCTATTATAGATACGCAGGAGATGGATGCCAACATGTGTGTTGCCGAATTCCAATGCGTAGTCGATAAAGATGGCCATCAGTTGCCAAAGGAAATAGCAATCGTTGACCTCAAAGGACGACACACTGATGTGTATCTGTTCAAGCCGCCGGAAGGCCTAGAAACCTCAGCAAAAATGCTAAGAACCAATGCCTTCCTGTCAAGTGCTTTCCACGGACTAGCCGTAGAGGACGGAGAGACCGAGTATAGCGACCTACAGCAAATACTCCGCAATCGCACCCGCGATTACGACACGGTCCTCGTTAAGGGCTTAACGAAACGTTACTATATGGAAGCTATAGTCTCCATACCCGTAATTAACGTAGAAGATTGGGGCTGTCCCGCTCTAGCGGCCCTGATACGACAGCCGCCTATCTTATGTCCGATCGAACATAGAGGTCGACCAAATTGTGCCTTGCGGAACGCCATAGCCGTCCGAGACTGGATGGCCACTCGACAAATCTTAGCCGGGATGTTGTTGCCGATAACTGCAAACGCCGGTCGAGACCAAGAGACACAAACAGAACCAGTGGCCCTAAGCATGGCCACGGGAACCTCTTCTACGGAAGAACCGGCGTACATGCCCATGAAACGGCAACGTCAGGAATCAATTCCAGAAACACCAGCCGCAAGCACAGATAATGATCTCGGGGTCGATGTAACTTGGGATTATCCCCGAAGCGGAGTCCCTTGTATGCTCGTCAACCCTGAATCAACCAGACCGGCGGAGACAACCAAGTCAAAGCTGCAAAAAGGGTTCTTCAGGCGCTTCAAATAATTTCACGAATAGTAAGCTACTCTATTCATTGAAGGGAAATTCATAGGGCTTGACTCACCTGAAAACTAACATAGTAGTAATAAAGGCTTTGTAACTAACCTCGCTAATAAATGTCTGTCCTCTTGCCTAATTGCAGGGACAGTGTCGCTTATACTATTGGTTGCATGGTGCCATACTGGATTCGCCCTGACTGGATACGATTGTCAAAACCCAGATGTCCAAATGTCGACTTACTCGACGGCAGAGGTTGCACCGTGCAAGAAGCAACCCCTGTCCATAAAGAATCAAACCCAAGTAACCTTGCAAGTGATCCAGAAAAATAAATATGCGGAAGTGAAGGCTATGGCATGCCAAATGGAGGTTGAAGTGTTCATATTTCATTGCGGAATGCATTCGCACTCAAGTATGGTAAGAAATGGCCGCCAAAGCCTCCACTATCGATTTTCTAAAGATCAATGCAAACAGCTCCATGCTACAAACCAAATGATCTATCCTTACTCTCCTTTAACCCTATCCAACCTCAAGCCTTTCGCGGAACACCGCGGCACGGTTTACGTAGCCGGATCTGTTTCTACCGACGGAACGTGTGCAGGTGGTAACTACCACTTCAACGGGGAAACTTACCAAAACGTAGTTGTCGAACATAGGTATAAATTGACTTATGTGACAATGAAAGGAAAATATGAATATGAAACCCCGAAGATATTCCTTAGTGACTTTACCTGCCAATATAAAGATGAATCTTGTGAAGACATGAAACATTATGGCAACATATTCTGGGATCACAATGAGAACATCGACTGCAGCCCCGACAGATACACTACGATCTTTAATGGGGAAGGGACGAAGTTAATCCTAGCGGAAAAAGATACCAACTCGTCGTACGCAGTCGTGACGGTGCGCGAAGATATCTATGTATTCACCATTCGACTACAAAATATCTTATCCACATGCACCGAACGGTTTTATAAGACAGATCATGCAGATTTATTCGTGCAAATCGACGAAGACTACAGGACTCACAGAGATCCTGGAAAATCTGCCGTTGCTCCGGAAAATATGTCTCTGGTAGCCTATGTTAACACTAAGTTCATGTATCTTGAATTGCACATTGCCGATCAAGTGGAACAATTATATTCCGATCTATCGTTCAGTCAGTGCGTAAATCACCGAACCACCTTAATGAACTTGTTAACACTGGCAGTCACTTCACCGGAGGCATTCGCGTATTCTCTCACCAAAACCGAAGGCTATACAGCCATTACCTCGGGAGAAGTTGTACACCTTATAAAATGTGCACCAAAAACAGTATCTTACCGGCCCTCCAAACATTGTTATCAGGAAATCCCTATAACGTACAATGGAGAGCCAATGTTCTTAACACCCAGAAATAGATTAATCGTCAAGCACGGCAATGAAATCCACTGCAATGACTTGTACGAAGTGATCTACAATATAACAGGACACTGGACCGTCACGTCTGACAAGCTCCATGTCACCGTGGCCCCAAAGATCCTCGACCCGAATACCGCTAAAGTTTGGCGATTCGACCGTACCAAGAACTTGGCACAGGCTGGACTATACTCCCCCCAGGAAATGGAAAGTCTAACTAAACGAATTCTTTTCCCTAACGAACGAGAGGCCATAACAAGCGTTGTGGTGAACTCCTTGACCTCTTCCACTACGGACAGGCAAGGATTACAGTTCCACAATCTCCTCGATGAGGAAATCCTCCGAAAGGCTACCGACTCCTTTATGTCAAAAATTTGGGGTGGTCTCTCTAGTTTCGGGAACGCATGCTCTGGCTTCATAGGCATCCTCCTATTGGCCAAGATTTTAATGACCGTAATTGAAATGTTCATAAACGGCTACTTTTTGTACCAAGTATTTGGACTAAGTTTCCGCATCCTTGGAGCTTGTCTTCAATCCGTCACAACCTATTTCGTCACAAAACCAGCGAGCTTTGCGACCTACGAAAAGGGCAAGGAAGCTCAAACTCCGAGTATCCAGTCTGGCAAACCCCCCGAACACATGGATGTTGAATCTAACGAGGGAGGGGATAAGCAATAAGCAGTAATAGCAGCCATAGCAAAATTTTTCGAAAAATTTGTTTTGCTTAAACCATTTCGTTTATCCTATATAACCATTTGGACCGTTGGAAATTAACCATTTAAAAGAATTAACCAAAATTAGCCTTTCCAAAACTAGTGATTTCGTAATCCCCCTAAATGTATTTCCGTAACTGGTGTTAACATATCCAATGCATGTAACCGAGCCGCACAGCGAGGGGGTCGACTGAACTCCTAGGGATATCCACTCCTGTTATCCACAACGCTTGGGATAGCTCTGGGTTGCTTCTTCTCCAAGACTGGCCTGATCTTCAAGAATTACCAGAACTTCAGGGATCAGTTTTGCATGCCTTACGAAACTCGTGCTTGGGAACCACTACATTCGCAATCGACGGAATTATGACTGAAAACATTCCGTTACAGATACCATCCATTTTTCCGTACCGGTGATTCAGCCTTTGGGTCAGCAGCCTATACATATCGTGCTGCCAGTTATTTACGTTCTCCCGGTAACGCAACCTATGGGACCGGGCCCTGTGCCCAATCCACCTGCGTTCTGGGAACCAAATCATGTTCCAGTCAGCCCAACAGTGACTCCGGAACAGACAATGGAACAAGAACCTCCGTTGCCGTACGAAGCGGTCGACCCATCCAACCTCCTGCTTACGCCAGAAGAGTTTCACGAGGTAGTAAATACTCTTCTTCAGGACAGGAGTGACCCAATGATTGGACGAAACGGAAAAAGCCAAACGATCAATCAAAACGGCCAAATCAAGTTCATCAAAGAGGACGAAGGCGAAGGCCAACCGAAAACTAATGAGCCTGAACATTCAGACAGGGATGATCATTCAGACTCCCATGACACCGAGTACGTGATGCGGCCAGAAGATTGGTAAGAACGAATCTAATAAAGTGATGGACTCGTGGCAGTGACAAAAACAAAAACAAAAAAGAAAAAAAAAAAAGTAGTGCGCATTCATAGCCAATCAGTGAAATTAAATCAGAACTTAGTGCCAACAAAGTCAAAAATTTAAGTAGTGTTAAAGTAAAATTCATAAAAAAAAAAAAAAAAAAAAAAAAAAAAAAAAAAAAAAAACTTAAAACAAAAAAAAAAAAGAGAAAAGAACACAAGCACATCACACGAAGGCACACGAGAAAACATCACTAAAAACTTATTATCTGTGATTATTATCTGTGATATCAGTCAACACACCTAGTCAGATCATGCCAAAAAAAAACTTCAACGTAACTAGGCAATAGTATTGGCAACGCCGATACAAACATCTTCGGATCTTCCAGAGAGTCATAAACCTCCAGATCCAGAACAGCTAGTTGCAGCGCCAGACACCCAGCACACTACCCAGAAAGGAACTACAGTAGACAGAGTGGATACAAAGAAGACATAGGGACTCTAAGTGACAAGTGTTAGAAATTAAGAATCATCTATCGCTGCGACGATAGTACTTCGCAACCTTGTTACATCACGATTGTCCTCCCGGAAGAAGAACCATCGTGGTAGCGTTAACCGTAGTAGAGTCAATGTCAAGAGGCACGATGCTCGAGAAGTTTGGGTTATGTTTTGGGATAACCCAAAACAAAAAGGTGGGAGGAATGTAATAAAACGATTAATTAATCCGTAAAAGAAAAAAATACGGGAATTAAAACGCGCGCGCCGCGATCCCGAGCATTGTACCTCGCGCCGTACCTCATGACCGCACACATCGACCGAGTCGAAACAAATAAGTGAAATTTGATATCAACTCGGTCGTATTAGCATGAGAGAAATACAGTAAACTCGAATTTTCATTGGCTGGAATATTTTTGTAATAAAATTATATTCATTTAATTAAAAAATAATAATAAGCAAAAAATCAAAGCGCGAATAAAATTTAAATACTTTTCGAATAAAAAAGAAATATTCAGTCAATAAGTTTGAGTTAAAACTGAGATAAATTCGGAATAAAAGAGTAATTCATATAAAATAAAGTTGCAATTTTAATGAATTAAAATTGCAATATTTCGGGATTAAAAATGCGAAAACCGGGCTGGGTATAAATACAGATACCCATCCCGGTACAAATCAGTTCAGCTCGGTTCTGTCTACAGATCTCGCTGTGCGGCGTGTACGGTCAAATAGTTATTGTCAAATAGTTATTGTCAAATAGTTATTGTCAAATAGTTATTGTCAAATAGTTATTGTCAAACGGATATCGTTAAAGTTTTAGTGGAAGTTATAATTAAAGTTATAGTTAAAACTGTTGGTTTTCACCATTCAGGAAATAACCAATCTGTAATGGCTAATTGTAAGTGACAATTGTTAAAACGGAAATCATTAATAAAAATCAAAATTCATAAAAGGTAGCTTGATTGAAAATCCGAAATACGAAACAATCCCCGTTTCTTTTACAGACCGAAGACAAGAAAGCAATTAACTCTCCTAACCCATCAATCTTAAACGGGGTAAAACTTTTATACAAAGTTTCTGGGATGTCGGGAATTTTCTTTTTTTACGGGTTTTCAAAAAAAAAAAAAATGCATATGGGATTGTAAATGAAAAAAACCGACAGGGAGTCATCCCTAATGTCACTGTTTGCAAGTGTGATTTAATGGAATAAGGGGGCGAGGTCGACACCGGTGCCAAGAGGGATCAACATCGCCGAGTATAACCGCAAACCCATAGCGTCGGGGACATCCGCATACTCTTCTTGTTTATTTTGTCCTCCCGTTTTCCTAATTGTGGAATTAGTCGAGAGATTTCCTTACGACTTGGTTTTTATTTACCGGGGTGCAAAACTTTCCCTTTTAGTTTGTTAAAGTAAATCTTCTTTTCCGGATAATTGTGGTCTTTTAAATGAGGTTGAAATTGGAAGGCGTTAAAGAAGATGATAAAAAAAAAGTAAGATGAATCGAATGTCTATTTGCCCGTATCACCTTTTTTGTGTAACATGTCAAATTGGAAACTTTGTTATCTGTGAAAGTTGAAGATAACATGACGTTTAAGAGGGTGGAAAGCATTCAATGACAAGCCGGGAAACTATCTTGAATGGTTCGGTCTATCTGTTTTTCCCCTTTTGTATGATAAACACACATCAGTCAAGGAGGGAAATGAAAACGTCGAAAATTGAGAATATCTTTAAATTACCCGCCTTTGACGCTGTACCCTTCTTGTACATGGGAAACCACATCTCACTTTTGACTTTGGAGTAATAACCGCCATCCGAATGCCTTATTATCGTCAAGCTGAGGAAAGGGTAGGGGATATAAAAACCCACCAAGGGTCCGCTTGAAAGTGTCGTATGGAAATCTTTGAACGCGTTATGTAAAAATTTAAAATAAGAGGAGTCAGCGATTTTGGGAAATTCGACTCAGCTGCAAGAGTATATTGTGTAGATAAATCACAAGCAGCAGTCATTTTAGGATTGACCCTGGGACTTCTTATGATTATATCAGGTGCTGATAGTAGAAGTTCAGTGCTGATAATGTAATGACCCAAAAACCGTCGTCATCGTCACCGTCGCCATCACTGAAATCGTGAAAATCTGTTATGGTTTGTTCGGTGTTCCACACCTTTTTTTTGAAGCAGACGATGTTTTGTTTTTTTTTGTTTTGTTGTAGAAGAATAATGAATATACGAATAATGTTAACACGGATTTTTAAGAATCGTTTATTTAACTAATCTCATCAGAACATGGTTATCAATATATTTGACTTTGAAATTTTCTATGTTTAGCTTATGGAGGTAAAAAAAATATTCTTACATTAAGAGCTATCGAAAGGTGGTGTCGAAAATTTTGATCCAGCGGGAGTTGGGACTTGTATTTTTATATGGATTTTCGGTGGGACCACATGACGTCATCGGATAAACATTATTGTCAATCTTGTGCTCGCCTTTTTTTTCCAGCCCTTAATGCGTCCAATTTTGAACATAGGCCTCCCTCAAGGCATGCCATCTGTCTCGGTCCTTCGCTGTTCTTACCCAGTGGAAACCCGCCGTTCTTTTTAAGTCATCATACCAGCGGTTTATTGGTCTCCCTCTACTTCGCTGCCCAGCCCATGGCCTCCACTGTAGGATTTTCCTGTTCCATCTGCCATCATGTGCTCGCCTTGTCATTATCAATTTTGTCTTCGCTCTTCTCAAGAGAGTCGACACCTAGTCGCTGTCATTAAGTTTCAACATCACCTTTGTCATTGACTTCCTCACCAACATTGTCGTCATTGATTGCTCTCCCTCAGTGGTAAACTCGTCAATATAATTGAAAAAAATCTTTGAGCTGCTTTAGCGCCAGACTCATCAGCCGGCCGAGTGGTTAGCGCTCTCAACTCTCAATCAGAGAAACGAGGTACTTGCTCGTTCGGCTTTCAAGCCGTCAGTCAATAGTCTACCGATCAGAGAGAGAACTTAAGCGCCCTCTCGGCGCAGTTATACGTATAAAGAAAACGGGAAAAGTATAGGCCCTAGTATTGATCCTTGAGGCACCTTAAATATTTGTTCTCATCCAAAAACGACTTATCTCGTTTTTACTTTCTCCCCAAAGCGAATTAATTACCATGTTAAACAAAAAATTAAAAAAAAAACCATATATCTCATTTTTATTTATCAGCTGAGACTGATGAATACTAAATTACCGTTACATACATTCGCGTTGTACGGACATACAGCCCATGTGAATGTGTGTGGGTTAACTACCCGGTCGTCCTATCGTTAATGATATTGAAATGCAAATTTATTGAAATGACGAGTATCGTGTGCACACGGAGCTGGAGGAAGAGGAGGAAGGCCTCAAACTCATGTTAAACCATCTAAATTTTGTTCAAACTTGCATTAATTAGCGGGGAGAAACTATTACCGTCAAAACCAATGAATGCTTACAATCATTGGTGAATTATACCGAAACTTTGAGGGAAATCGTTCACTGGGAAAAACACAAAACCCCTTTTTATAAAAAAAAAAAATAATTTTATCAGGAAGCTTTACGAGGAAATTATACGCGATATATATTTTTGTAATATGGTATATAAATTATTATTATTATTATCGCGGGAACTCAATCACGGTTATTATTATAATGGCGAATATTGATGGTCAAATCAATAGAATTCCGTTCTCCTTTTATTTTTTTTATGTGCGACCATTTTTTATAGTGATTGATGGATCTGCGCGTGCTCTTGGCATAGTTTACTTTGAATTCTTTTTTTGTTGTTATATCATCTGTAATTGAGAGTTGGTTCATGACCTTTGGCGTAATTAGAACGGTAATGCACTAAGTAAAATAGACATCAAGGCGCCATCTTAAAAATTTGGAGGATTTTTTTGGAAGGTGAATAATTTTTTGAAATCTCTTTCTCGTCGTGTGCTTTGTTAGAGGGCGGGTCACTAGGGAGCTTTATAGGGATAAGGACACTTCAATAAGTCGTCTGCTTAAAGCTGCCTTGATCTTGAATTGAAAAATCTGCCAAACACGATGTCCGCTTTTCAATTCAAGAATGGCGGCCACCAAATTCGAGATCATGGCAGCTCCCAGCTTTCCTTTATGTAGCAGACGACTCATCGAAGTGTCCTCTCCCTAAAAGGCTCCCCAAAGGTCACCTGCCAAAATAGGAGCGTCTGCAAAGGAATCTGTGATGCTTCAAAATGTTTTCTGGGTACCTAGGCTCCGACACATTGACTGTACATGCAAATTATTTCTCGAGAAGATCGTAAAAACCGAGAAAGCATTTTTACAGTTTATTGGAAAAGTAGCATTTTTACGACATGAGAGTGTTATAAGAAGATAGGGAAGTAATATGAAAGATAACAAGAGAATACTCACTCCGATGATAACATGATTCACGCCTGACGGTATTTTCTTTTGATGTGAAATTTTAATTTAAAGGGACACGTATCGAGATCGGTTGAGATAAGCGGGAAATGGTGCAATTTTTGTTTTGAAAACAATGAATGTCTAATGTTGAAAGCATACGGGGTCGTAAAAAAGGTTTTCAAGAACGTGATGGCGAGTGTGAGGATGAGGATGTGCCAAATGGCTAAAAGCATGATTAAAAGAAATTATACGCAGTAGAGAATAGTTTGCAACATTCAAAGGGGGGGAAAAACAACATTGTACGAAAAGGAAAACGGGACCGCATAGGAAAATTTCTCACATAATTTTGAAAACTTGAAAGGGACAAAAGTTTGTTTTCCCCGACATTTCATAACTTCTAATTCAAACTGCGAAAACAACTGCAGTACATAAAATAATTGCATAGGATCCCAATTTATTATACGACATTAGATTAGAATGTGTTTATGTAGTTTCGAGCCATCTGCTTCCTCTTTTTTTTTTATTCGGCTATTCGCTTTGTGAAAACAGATGAGATTCATTGTTATGCAAAACGTATTATGGGTGATTTCTGATAAGTGGAAAATTCTGCGGCGGTTTCTGATGACAAATGCACCGTGACAATTTTAGCCAAGATTTCTGGATGCTGGTAGCAGCTCACAGGGCCTTTCTTGTCTTTGACTTGTCCCGTGTCAATCACTAAAGACAAATTACATACTTAAAATAATTCGAAAAAAAAGTAAAAACAGGAAAGAATATATTGCAGCGCATAAAGATTCGATGAAGGGATAAACTAGTCTTTTATTGAGTCCTTTGAGAATTGAAGCTTCGTCTCAGATGGACGGACCCTCATTCAATTACGCTAACGAGGCTCTTCCAATGCAATATTGTTACTCAAATTGTGTATTCTAAAAGATTTACTTTCAAAAGAGGGTGTCGGAGAAATGCATTCGGACGGGGGAGAGGTATATTTTTTCGGTTCTTTTGACAAAAGGAAATTTTAAAATCCCGATCGCATTCATTCGGAAAACCAATTTTATCCCTCTCGCTTTTCTGCGGGTGTCCTTCGCCAAACCCAATCATCGAAATTCCTTTAACTTTTCGGGAGGGCGCGCGACGAGAGGAAAGAGTTATTCGATAAAAGGACTGGTAAATTTAATGGAATGATGTTGTGACAAACTTCCAGTTGACCTTTCCCTCCTGTCCCTTTTTCGGGAAATAAAACCGAGAGGAAAATCTTTCAAACGTTTTCCGTGCGTTGGCGGAGAAAAGCGCAGAGAGAGAAAGTGAAAATGGAAATTGGAGGAAAATGCGGTTTTGAATGGGACGTAGGCTTACGCCGCAACCAAACATAGAAACTTTCAACTTAGTGCAAGGCATTTTGAGGGTTTTAATTTTTCTCGTGCGTTATAGAAATTTTATACGGCCGCATTAGGAATTTGTCTTTTTAGCGTGAAAGTATACAATAAAATTCCCCCGACCACAAAAAAGGATAAACTTATCCTTATAGCTAAATGAAAAGAAAACAGACATGATGACACTTTTACCAAAGGAACAAACAAAATAGGATGATGGAAATTTTCGCAGCAAAAAAATCAAACGGGAAAGTATATCAAGCGGTTGGAATAATGTACGTACGGGAGGGGGTTTTTCTTTCTTTTTTATTTCCGCGTTTTCCCCGCTTTGGGATGGAAATCCTTCTAGTCTTTGTTTTAACAAAACCACTCATAAATCTATCTCATTTAGTCCAAACGTCTGTCCAACCTCTTTCCGTTTTGTCAGCAACTTTTTTACTCCCTAGAATGAAATTGAATTTTTCTTCCAAACGAATCCCATTTTTCTTTTGACCTAGGATTCCGTTCGGCTTTGGCTTTTTAAGATGATAAAGGATTGAAAAAACAATCCTTTTAGTTTGTAGCCTTTCATGGATGAAGCTTGACATTCGCCTTCAAACAAACGATTTTCAAATGTTTTTAGTTGGTGTTCATTATTCAACATTTCTGTTTTTCAGCTGAAAGTATTGTTCGATTTTTATTACATCATTTGGTTTTGTCACTCAACTTTTGTATTATTCGACATTGCCACTCGAGTTCTGTGTCACTCAACTTTTTTATCATTCGACACTGCTGCTCGACTTTTTTTGATTTTGTCACTTAGAATTTTATCATTGGACTTTGTCACTCGACTTTTGTATCATTCGATTGTGTCACTCGAATTTGTCTCTCAACTTTGTCACTCGACTTTTAAATCAATCGGTTTTTGTCACTCGACTTTTGTATTATTCGACATTGCCACTCGAGTTTTGTGTCACTCGACGTTTTTATCATTCGACACTGCTGCTCGACTTTTGTTGATTTTGTCACTTAGAATTTTTATCATTGGACTTTGTCACTCAGCTTTTGTGTCATTCAACATTGTCACTCGACTTTTAAATCATTTGGTTTGACAACTCGACCTTGTCACTCGACTTTTGTATCATTCGACCTTTGGGATTTCTTTTTGTCACTCAACTTTTGTGTCTCTAGACTTTTTTATCACTCGACACTGCCGCTCGATTTTTGTTGATTTTGCATCATTCGACTTTGTCTCTCAACTTTTGACTTTGTCACTCAACTTTTTTACAAAACTTTGACACTCAACTTGTTTATCATTCGACTTTGACACTCAACTTTTTTATCATTCGACTTTGTCACTCGATTTATGTATCATTCGACTTTGTCACTCGACTTCTTTATCATTCGACTTTGACACTCAACTTTTTTATCATTCGACTTTGTCACTCGATTTGTGTATCACTCGACTTTGTCACTCGACTTTTTTATCATTCGACTTTGTCACTCGATTTATGTATCACTCGACTTTGTCACTCGACTTTTTTATCATTCGACTTTGTCACTCGATTTATGTATCACTCGACTTTGTCACTCGACTTTTTTATCATTCGACTTTGTCACTCAACTTTTTTATCATTCGACTTTGTCACTCGACTTTTTTATCATTCGACTTTGTCACTCAACTTTTTTATCATTCGACTTTGTCACTCAACTTTTTTATCATTCGACTTTGTCACTCGACTTTTTTATCATTTGACTTTGTCACTCAACTTCTTTATCATTCGACTTTGTCACTCAACTTTTTTATCATCCGACTTTGTCGCTCAATTCTTGTCGCTTGACTCTTCATCATTCTGTTCCATCACCTAACTTTTGCATCACTTAATCCCTTAGATTTAACATTATATTATATCCGTATTTTTTGACCAAAACATTGCTCCACATTGAATCAACCTCTCTACATATCCGTGATAAAATGTCGTTTGAAAAAATATCATAACTTATTTCTAAAATAATTTCAAATAAAGCAGAAAACTCGATTGTGCCTTCATCAAAATAGGAAATCGACTTTACAACATTCATAAAACCCATTCCATAGCCCGTAGTAAAATTTCCCAACATAAATCGTGCACTATCAACAAAAATCTAAAAACACAATTACGATTGATTTTCTTATTTCAAAATTACGTATACAACAAAAATTTTTTTTCCCCAAAAGCACGCCCTCTTTTTAAAAGTTATACAACGACACACAACTCAACAACTCGAACCCCTCTTTCGGTTTAAAGTTTTAAAGCTAACTCGGTTTCCCCTATTTCCGGTCTACCCAATGTTTTAAAACGGTAATACCACCACTTCGATACTTTATACTTTCACAAAAAAAAAAAAAAAAACAATCCTAATAAAATCTCCACATTGTCGCTTTTATCTTTAAAATTAACGCTTATTCCCTTATCCATAAAAAACGTTTTAATGAGGGGCCCCTTATAACGATCCCGACGGCTTAAAACACAAGTGCAAACCACCAGGAGTTCCATACCGTCATTTATTTGTCATTAATTAAGCAGGAGTGAATCGTATACAGAAATCGGGATGATGGGGTTTCCGAGAGTCTCCTTTATCGAAAGGGAAAACTTGGGCGAAATATAAAACATCGGGACCATGTTTTTCCTTTTTACTCCTAGTAATACACACACACAGGCCCTCGCACAACTTCATTCGACGCATGTCCGTTCTACACCGACGCTTTGCTTTTCATCCATACAATTCATCCGTCCGCCAGTTCTTGTTTTCCTCAACGACAAAACGTACGTCGACCTCTTTTTAAAAATATTTTCGTTCTTCCGATGTAAAAAAGTCTTCCGTGGGTTTTTTTTCCTGATACGTGCCCGGCAATTTAAAGGATTAATTTTTGTGGCTCAAAAAAAATTTCAGAAGGGTTTTTTTTTTTGCGAGATCGTTGAACTCTGGGGTTTTCCCCGCTTTTTGGCTATTTTCCTAAAATATCAAAAACGCGTGATATCCTTCAATAAATATTTAAAAATGTTTTCTTATCGAATGTAGGGCATTTCACAAAATTACGGTTCGGTTGTTTCCCGTTATTGGATTATTTTTCATGATTTCAACTCTTCTGAATTTTTTTCATGTGTTTAATAAAAAAAAACAATGGCAGTGACCGTGAATAGAATCAGTGTGTAAATCCTTTGTTTGGTTTTTTTTTTTTTAAAAAGTGGCCAATAATGAAGTAAAAACCGCGGATTAGGATTTCACTGGATGAATCGAAACGATGAAAGCTTGTCTTTCATGGAATGGGAACCAACTTGACTAAAATACGACAGGTAAAAAAAAATTGAAGAAACAATACGCCGTATTTCTTTTTTCCCCTCTTTAACAACACCCATAAACCATTAAAATTATAGGGTTACATTTCCTTCGAAACCCTCGGAAAGTTTTGGGTAATAGAGATTTTTCCATAGACTTCAAAAGAAGTACATAAATCATATTAAGATTTTTTTTTATCGTGTATGACGATCTTAAAAAACACGCATTAAAAACATTTTTTGAAGGAAGTTGCGTAAGATTCACGCTAGAAGATTGCCTTTTAAAAAGGCGGGGAAAGGAAAAAAGATTCACCAAGAACGTAATTTATTAAAAAGTTTAGGTTGCTTAAAGGTAACGGCCGTTCAGTGTGAATGTTTAAAAGTTGTATGGAATTCGCGAAGAGGAAGAGTTAGAAGTAGACAACAAAGTTTAAATGTTGTTATGGACTCGTTAAAAGTTGTTTACGGGTGTTAGACGGTTCGGGATTGGTTAAGCTGGGAGGAAAATGGATTAAGAAAAATATTATTGACATCGTCTTGTTTTTTTTTTTAGCCTTTTAAGGTTTTAAATTTTCGTCTGAGGATGTTGTTTTTTTTTGAGTTTGTTGTGTAATTTATGTGGAAGGTAAAGAGGCTGGTTTGGTTTTGTTTGGGTGAATTTTTTGTCACGCCGATTGAAGTAGCTAAATTTTTAGATATGATATTTTGATGTTTACCTTATGAGATTTGCTATTTTCGGGGTTTCAAAGTCGACGTTCTAGATCTGAGGTGAAAAAATTCTTCCTCCCAGAAAAAATCTAAATAAATTCTTTCTGACAAATAAATTAAAAGTCTTTCCTTTAGAAAAGATTTAAATAAATTCTTTTTGCCAGGAAAAATTCTAATTTTTTCTGTCAGAAAAATGTTAAATTCTTTCTACCAGGACAATTTGAATAAAATCTTTCTGCAGAATAAATTCTAATTAATTCTTTCTTTTAGAAAAATTCGAATAAATTCTTTCTGCCAGAAAAATTCGAATAAATTCTTTCTGCCAGAAAAATTCGAATAAATTCTTTCTGCCAGAAAAATTCGAATAAATTCTTTCTGTCAGAAAAATTCGAATAAATTCTTTCTGCCAGAAAAATTCGAATAAATTCTTTCTTTTAGAATAATTGGAATAAATTCTTTCTTTTAGAAAAATTGGAATAAATTCTTTCTTTTAGAAAAATTGGAATAAATTCTTTCTTTTAGAAAAATTCGAATAAATTCTTTCTTTTAGAAAAATTCGAATAAATTCTTTCTTTTAGAAAAATTTGAATCAATTCTTTCTGCCAGAAAAATTCAAATAAATTCTTTCTGCCAGAAAAATTCGAATAAATTCTTTCTTTTAGAAAAATTCGAATCAATTCTTTCTGCCAGAAAAATTCAAATAAATTCTTTCTGCCAGAAAAAATCGAATAAATTCTTTCTGCCAGAAAAAATTCTAATAGATTCTTTCTGTTAGCGAAAATCCTAATCAATTTTTTCAGCCAGAAAAGATTCTAAAAATTTCTTTCTGCCAAAAAAATTCAAATAGATTCTTTTTGTCAGTAAAAATTCAAACAAATTCTTTCTGCCAAAAAAATTGAGATACAATATTTCTTTCAAAGTAAATTTAAGTAAATTTTTTCTTTCTGAAAGAAATTTTTGAAAAAAAAATCATCAGCTAGAAAACTTTCTAAGCTTTTCAATTATATCTTACCGCTGCCACCAAAAATATCATCAACGTAACACTCCATGATTGGCATTATCTCTCAGTTCCTCTTCCCTCAAATCTGAAAATTTAGCCAAAGCGCCTAAAAAAGAACAGATCTTTGGATCAAGGTGAGCTCTAATCAAAAAAAATATTGACATTGTTTTCCTTTTTCACTTATCTTACTCATTTTAATTTTTCTTCAATCTTTTACGACAAAGACCATAACAGCGAACTCATTTCCTCCTTTCTTCTCTTCAACCTTACAAAGCAAACAACCCAATAAACCAAAAAGGATTTTCATTATCGTGATCTCATTAATGCCGTAATCGATAAAAGCGAGATGAAGGCGGCCAAGCTTGAAGGATGGTAATTACCAAGATGAGTGGGGCCATAGGAAACACAAAGAAGACCACGGGACTATTCATGAATCTAAATGCAATTATCTGTTGATCTCCCGGGTAATGACATAATTTATCAAATCATTAAAAACCGGGAGAAGGTCCGAAATTCCAGGGGAAAGGGATTATCTAAAGGTAACGATGCGGCTCAGACCAAACTCGGACCTTAACTTTTGAGATGCTGTCGCTATCCCGTTTGATGAGAACTTATTATCATCCCTTTTCCGAACAAATCGGAGGGCTCGAAACTCGTCAGAGAGAAGAAAAAAAAAAGACGGAAGTAATATTTCTTATACGCGGTGACGTAAGCTCCCATGAATCACAATACGCGTTGCGTGATATAATTTTACCAGCGGTTATATGTCCGAAATATTGTAAATTTATGTATGACGAAGCGGCGGCCCCCGCTACCATCTCCCCTCCAAAGTTTCTCTCTTTACATACAAAAGCACAAAGCTTTTGAAAGTTTCAGCTTACTCATCATAAAGCTCTATAACCCAAGGCAAAATCAATACGAAATGATAATTTCTCGCTTTCACGCTTTTGAAAATTTTCAATTCCAATCAAGCTGTGTTTTTCATCCGGGGAATTTGTCAAAGCCAAAGTTATTGTTTTTCGTTTTACGGCTAGAAAAAAATAAAGTTTCCTTTCCTTTCCCCGTTCGGTCTTTTTCATTAAAAGCGTTGTTTTTAAGGATCGGCTCATAAATGCAAAAGATGAAATGGGAATGGAAGAAATTGGGTGAGACAAGACGCGGGAAAGTGTAAGAAGTTCTGGGACGTGTCACTGTTAACAGGATAACGAATTCAAAACACGGCTTTGGGAAAAGAATCCTTTTCTTTTTCTTTTTTTTTTTTTTAGAAAAAGAGTTTGGAAAAAGTTTGAAACGTTTTTAAAAGATAGAATGCGAAACTGGTAACGAACTGGAAGTAAGTGAACGTACCTTTAGGATTAGCTTAATTGACAGGAAACATGTTTTTAAAAAAGAAAAGGTTTGCTGGAAGTAGGATAATTATTCTGGGATTATTTCAAACAAACGAAAAACGGTTGAAAAATTTTTGGTTAGACTGATGTTTATTGGGGGGAGGGGGTGTTGACCGCAACGCAGGTACAAGATAAAACGGGTCGACAACGGCAGATGGAGTTAAAAAAGTCTTTCGGAAGGGTTGGGAGAAAGGTCATGGATTGCGATTAAGAAAAAAACAAAATTTTTACATCTTTTTTTGGCAGAAAAATTTTTTACGGGCATAAAAGATTTTTTTTTTAATTTTTTTGCTGGCTCAAAATTTTTTTTTAATTTTTTGCTGGCTCGAAAATTTTTTTTTAATTTTTTTAAAGTCTTCAAATTTTTTTTTGAATTTTTTCGCTGGTTCAAAAATTTTTTTAAATTTTTTGCTGGCTCAAAATATTTTTTTTTGAATTTTTTTGCTGGCTCAAAAAATTTTTTTGAATTTTTTGCTGGCTCAAAAATTTTTTTTGAATTTTTTTACAGGCTTCAATATTTTTTTTGAATTTTTTTGCTAGCTCAAAAAAATTTTTTTTTAAATTTTTAATTGTCTATAATGGCTTAAATCCGTATTGCAACGTTCTAAATGAAAATCTTAACGAGCCGGTGAAAAACCTCGGAAAAAAAAGCTCTTGAAAATTTCTATTGTTCACCAATCTTTTATACATCTCTTTCTCTAAATGAATTAATATATTTTCTTATCGGATTTCCAATTCCTTTTCGCCTAATCGCTTTTACTCTAATCTCCTGTTCTATTGTAAAAAGTAATTTTTCCTGAAAAACCCTGATCTCTCTTTTCTCAATCTTAACTACGAATTTGATATGTATAACTTCTCTTACCATTCCTATAAAAATTATTCCGGGAAAAAAAAGGGGGGAAGAAAAATAACAAGGTGCTAAAAAAAAGGAAAAAAAAATCTCGTTATAAAGTATATGGTTTTTGATTTATAACTTTAGCCAAGCAAGGAACGAAAGTAAATTTTTCTTCCTTGAGAAAATTCGTATAGAAAGTGAAATCGGGTTTTGGTTTAGCTTTTGTCAAATTAAATTTCGTTGTGAAGGTTGTTCTTTGTAGAATAAAGGAGGATTCTATTTAAATATATGCATATGCAATGACTTTGCCCTTTTTTTCTTTGTTGTTTATTGCTTGATTTGATTTTGTCTCGCCGCAACCAATAAATTTAATAAATTTTCAAGGGAAATCCTTCTTATTAGTCTTAACCCTTGTTTATTCATCGTTCTTTTAATTGCTGTTAAAATCCCGAAAATTTACGGAAAGGAAAACATTTCGAGGAGATTTCGTGCGCGGCTCATCATTCTTTCCCTTTAAAATATTTCCTGTCTGCAAATCGGTTGATCGATGGAATTCCAAGTGACAGGAAACAAATTTGCAAACGGGAAAACCGTAAGAATAGTTGATTCGGAGTGATTTACGACGGCGGCGAGCAAATGGCCTCATCACGAATGAAAACCTGGAGCAGCAGCAATGCGGCCTCTTTTCTCCTTTTTTTTATATATTTTTTTCCTCCTTTTCGACTTTTCCGGATTGACAACCGCATTTTTTTTTCCTACCCTAATTTTTTTAAATTTCATTTCGTAATGAAAGGGTGTGCCCCGATTTTTTGATTTCCGGTTTGGGATTTTTATCTTTGGTAAATTCATTCGTTAAAGCTTTCAGCGGAAAATATCGTTACAATTGTAATGTAATAATGTAAATGAGGTCAATTGGGATCGGTCGTAATGCCGGTAACGTGATAGGTAATGACATAATGGAACGTAACCTTGACTCTCAAACCTGTTACCATTTTATCGGATTTTTATTTTCATTTTCTCGGTCAAACTGTTTCCCCCCTCCAGATTCATTCAGCGATAGCGTTTAAAATTGGCCAAACATGTTTACGCCGGATTCCGAGTTCGAACACATGTTTGCTCTTTGGAAAAATAAAATTTGGAAAACATTGTTGATATTTTTTTTCTTTTTGTTACAGAGAGAGGTAATACAGCGAGATGTTGAAAGGGAGAGACGTCTGCGTGAAAATACAGAGTCACGCTTGCGTGAGACTGCTAGTGAATCAGAGCGTTACAGGGCGAGTTTGGCAGGTTTACAACGAGAATTCTCTAGGTAAGTAAAGGAAAGGGCAGGAAAAGATGAAAAAGTGGAAAAGCGATTCGGTTTCCCGCAGATTTCGAATTGAATGGAACAGATGGTCTTAAAATGAATTTTTGGTTTTATGTATATTGCCAGAAGCGGATGTTTCAAATTAAACAAGTAATATTTCTGTTAAATATTGGGACTTAAAAATTGGTTTTGTTAAGTGCTTTTTGAAATTTTTGATTAGAAGTTTCTAATGATTCGAATTGGAAGTATTAGGGATAATTAAAATTGTTAACGAAAGTTTGTAAAAGAATTAGGTTGCTTTAGGGCTGAAGCAGAAGTATTTGAAATATTTGGAAAACCGAAACACTTTTTTCTAACTGGTGGATATGCCTTCAATACTTCTTATTGTGTTGTCTGCAAAAATTAACCCGAGGAAATTGTGATGGAAAAAGAAAAATTTTAACTGGTGTAGATGTCAGAAGCTGAAGCATTTCGGCCTAGGGAGCCCAAGGGAGGAAATTCATGTGTAACATGTTACATTCGGTATATTTCACAGGGAAACATGTTACGTAACATGTTATCTTGTGAAATATGCCTCGTAACATGTTAAGTCATGTTACGCTCGTGAGGACAATGTTACATGCTTTGCAAAGCATGTTACGAGCCTTACGAAGAATGTTACGGCCCTTCAACATCAAGTTACAGCCCTTCAACGTTATGTTACGGCCCTCCAATATCATGTTACGACTCGTTTAGATAATGCTAGTGAACAAAATGTTACATGATGCTGAAGGGCCGTAACATGATGTTGAAGGGCTGTAACATGGTGCTGAAGGACCGTAACATTCTTTGCAAGGCTCGTAACATGCTTTGCAAAGCTTGTAACAGTGTCCTTACGAGCCTAACATGATTTAACATATTAAATCAAATAAAACTCCTTAACAGTCCACGAATAAAATCAAGTTTATTTATTTATCTCTATACGTATTTCGGGCTACAAAAACGATGAACGCCCATCCTCAGGAAATCCAAAAAACATCTAAAAATAACAACACGAATCTTCACAATCTTATGATTTAACATGTTACGAGGCATATTTCACAAGGTAACATGTTACGTAACATGTTCTGAAACATGATACATCAGAACAGGTTACGTAACATGTTTCCCTGTGAAATATACCAAATGTAACATGTTACGCAACATGTTACATAACATGTTACACATGAATTTCCTCCCTAATAGGAAGTGGACCCTTCGACGAGTCGTCTGCTGCATATGGAAAACAAAAAAAGTTCGATTTTCGCATGATTGCAAAGCTTTAGCATTCCTATAGAACGGCGCTAAAGCAAAAATTTCGGCACTAGTACCGAAATCCCGGAATTGAAATAATGCTTCGGTATTGAGATCCCTAAACCCAACTCATCCTGATTTTTCCTGTGGCGACATACTTAAAAGGTCTAACTAGAGCTTTTAATATTCAGTTAGCTCTTTAAGAGATTAATTTTTTAATTTCTACTACACGGCGCGGAAAAAAATTTTATTTGTTTAAAGAAAAAAAATGCGTGATCGACTTCACACTATAATAATACCTCATTAAAAAAATTATTACAAAACTTTCAGGTCATTGTAAAAATAATATTTATAACATTTGTTTAATTCACATATCATTCTTTCAAGGTTTCCCCCTTTACCATTAAACGAACTTTTCATATTTTAGCCGAGAAGTTAAATAAACCCTAAAGCTTTGAAGAAAAAAAAACGTCTCGAGTGCGAAAGAAAGATTTCTCAAATTTCATTTTTAAAAAGGGAAAAAGAGAGAGAGAAGAAAAGATTCTCAGGAGTTTAACTTGTTCAGTTTTAATAATGCAAAAGACGGGAAAGAAGAGTCGAGGATGAGCCGAGGAGAGAATATAGAGGGATAAAGTGCAATAATACTCTCTCATCAGGGACGGAATATCTGTTTACCGAATTTAATAAACATTTGCGAGTCGATTTGCTTCAGCCCTGACGGTGTGTGTGTGTTTTCTTTATATGGAAAAATCTCTCGAAGGGGGGAAAATTTTTTTACTGAGGATATTTATGTATATGGGCTCATTTAGGCTTTAAAGGGAAGAATATTAATAAAAAGATTCCCCCGACGTGTTCCGATCAAGAATTATAATCCAATAACGTAAGGAAAGGTAAATAACACTTACGATCTGTTGAAAATTATATTATGAAGTTTGTGCTAAAGAGATACATATAATGGGATTATTATCCTCCTTATTCGATGATTAACAAAATTATCCCTTTTTACTACTAGACGTTAATCCCGATCAAATAAAGTTTATATTTTAAAACGAAAGGGAGGAGGAAAACGCGATGGGAAGAAAAACCGAAGCCGAAGTCAGCGGTAAAAACGTTGGGAGGAAAAAAATTTTTTTTTCTATACAGCGAAAATGTTTGATCATCGTTTAAGTTCCTCCCTTTCATCTCTCTTCTTTTTCCTTTTTTTTTTGTTTGTTTCCTTCGTTCATTTTACCCTTCCTTCTACCCGAGAGACTTATTTCTCTTTATTCGATTTATTCCTGCAGTTTTTCAAAATCAAGGAAGATTGACAGTTTGCTTGAATATTCGTAAACCGACTCGGATTTTCCCTTAAATTTGATTCAATCAAACAACAGATGTCTCATGTTCTTTTTTTGCATAATAGGTCTCGGAGGAAAAATCGAGGAAATTGACGGGTAGTTTGGATTTTAAAAATAGGATTAGGAGCTCGAAAGTTGCTCTGAGGCAAAGGGCAGCAATTGCCAAGAGAGAAATGATAAATCTCCCGTGTTTCCAAAGTTGAGGAATAAGATTATTGGTTGGCCACAGGCCCGCAGCTAGAAAGGGTCAGGAAGTCGGCTTAGGTTGGTGCTGAAGGGGCTGGCTAATACAGGCTCAGGTCTGTTGGGTTTGGTTTGGGTCCCAATTTTGGGTTTTTTTTCAGATTGGGAAGTTTGAAAATTTTGGTGCTTCAAAGAGTCACCGGTTGATTCTGGCGCCAAATCTAGTTGCTGGCTGAAGTGACTGTAGTGAAGCTTTGCTTGCTGAGTAAAATCTAGCCAAGTCATTTCAGGCCCGTGCAGGCCGCAGTCTTTATCTTCCCTAAGTGTGGCTCATTTACTAACTTCCTTCAGTGAAAAACTTGTCACCGTGAAAGTTAATCCAAAACTTCAGTCGGCTTTAACCTGGGCGGGCAGGAAAGGCAATAAAATCGTTGCCCTCATATCACGAACCCGGGGAAAGTTATTTTTACGATATATCCCGTCACCCAATTTTTATTTCCTTATTTTAATCTCCCGTTTATCTGGATAAAACAGGAGCTAGAGGGGGCGGATCTTCTTCTCATACGATAAAATTGTTGGGTCATTTTATATGATCATGATTTATTATTGCATTCCGAAGATTCTCCTGTTTTTTTTTCCTTTTTCCCCCTTTTTATATCGATGGATAATATACTGCCACCGATTTCCTTTCCCCAAAACCCAGGTAATTAAATTTTCATACCAAAACCAGTTTAAAAATTTATTTTTTGTTTTTACAGAATGGAAGATACAGTCCGCACAATGCTTCAGTACAAGACAAGGTGCGAGCTTTTAAATCAGGAGAAGGTCTCCTTAACCGCTGCGTATGAGGTAAGGGAAATTTATTTTTTAATTTTTTCATGGGCGTAGGCAATTAATCATTCCCCCCCCCTTTTTTTTGGAATAATATTTGGAGAGTGTAAAAAGTATGATATTAACTGAAGAGGTTTAATTATGTTTAACTGTTATAATGTTTATTTAAAGAATTTTATTAAGGCGATATTACCCGTTTAAAATTATGTTTTTACTCTCACAGTAGTTATTTGTTTTTTTTTATCTTTCTCCCTTTTCATTTCTCAAGATCTTCCCGACCCTTCGTTTTTTTTTATTTTTAATTGGCAACATCAAAAACCTTAATTATCCATTCATTTATTATGCTATGCAATTAAGAAAAATAAAAATAGGGATTGGGAGTGTAAAGGCTTGATGTTAGGTTTTTATGTAAAGAACGTTTAAAGAGTAAAGTTTATGAGCTACCGAGATTCGCGGGGGGGAAATTTAAAATTGTTGAGGAACATGAAGCAATTCATGTGATGAAATTTGAAATTCGAAGAAATTTGTCAAATATCTTAAAATTGCTTACTTTAATTAGGATTTTTAGTAATTAAGGGTCCTTTTTCGAGTTTTGGCGAATATTTCATTAACGAAACCATTTTTTTCTACAAATAGTACTTCTTTAGCAAATTTTCAAAATTCCCGGGATGGGGGAATATTTCCGGGAATATAAACGGAAATATAAATTTAACGGAAAACAGAAATTTAAATATCAGGCGTTTTCGTTTTGATTCCAATTTTTTTTGGAATTGTATTTAACTTACGGAGTGGTGGAATTTCCAAAACGCAAAACGAAGACCACTCTTATCATAAACGGAAATATTCCCCTGAAAATAAATTCCCGGGAAATTTGCAAAGTTAATTTTTATTTCACTACTACAAAACTTTTGATTTTTGACTCTAAGCTTTCCTTTCCCCGTCAACTTCATTCCCAAATTCTTGTGATGAGCTTTATAATTATTCTTTTCTTTTCAGTGTGCTTAAAGAAATATGAAAAATATCAAAAATTAGCTTGAACGGATAATTTTTCTTTTCAAATCGAATTGTCACTTTTTTTTAAGAATGACCCAACTCTAATTGCAACAAGATTGAAAGAGTTGAAATTGGAAGTTTGTAAAAATTACTCATTTGATGACGTCCTCAAGTAGATCTCGAGGAAAGGAACATTTTTTGTCCTCTTCATATGCCCTCTACCTGTTATAATTATCAAGACATTTGACTTTGAAACTTTCCATGTTTAGCTTATGGCGAAAAAATAATCCCTATCGAAATCCGGTGTCAAAAATTTTTGTCAATTTGAGATTTAAAATTTTTTTTTCGTCATCGAGAGCTGAAGCTTGCGCGACCTTGCTCACAAAATTTTACGAGCTCTCATAGCTGTGAATCCTGAAATTTTCAGCTATTGGATCCCTCTTCTGTCCCAGGCTAACAATTTCTCCTTCGCGCAGACGGTCAAAAACCAAGTCACACAAATCTTCATACCAACTGAAATAAATCACATAGTAGGACAACCATGCGGGTCCATAATAAAAACTTCCTTAACCATAAATATTGAAATCAATCGGCCAATGAATGAATTTAATCAACTCTTGAAATGTAAAAGTACGGATCGTTACATTGAAAAGACTCAAGCATATGGGAATTACAACCGCCACTAAGCACAACACGTGTTAATTGAGATCATTCTCAAATAGGCAACTCCGGCCGGGGAAAATTTTCCTTGCAGGCCATTTTTACTATCACGTTGAAATGGTTTCCCTTACCGGACTCGTGAAAATGCATAAGGTGTGTACAAGGGGTCGCGGAAAAAACAATGGCAATCAATAAGCGATACATAGGGGAAAAAGTGCATTCGTCCCACCAACCCTGTAATAAGAGAGGCATCGATTATTAGAACCCTAGCTAAAGGGAAAGATTACCCAACGAGGAGAGGGGATTCTCTCTTTGTCTTTTATCAAAGTGGTTTTTTTTTCTTCCCTCGGATTCTCTCCCGGAGTCTCATGTTAAATCATAGAGCCTTTTCCACCTTTTCATTTTAAATTACAAACTATTTGATTCAGTCAACAGTGAAAATCAAATTCGACGGGATCCGAAAACGCATCAATTCAATTGAAATTTTATCGCTTTCAATTCCGGTTAAAAGCTGTTCGCGCGCTAAATAATTTTTGGGAAGGAGTGAAATCCAATTGGGCGAGCTTTAAATTTTCTAAGAACTCTCTCAAAACCGGCCACGGGAAATCTGTTTAAAAATGAAATCACCGGAGTTGCCTTTGATGAAAACCCGGGGACTTGATTTACAGTTGGGTGAACTGAATAAGTTTCCGCTTCGCCGTATTAGCTTCAATATTTATTTTGTTTGCTCTCCGGTTACAAGAAACTCGACAATGCCTACTCGATTCGTTTTTCATTTCGACAAAAGAAAAATCTTGTAAATTTGCCATCTTGGGAAAAATCGGTTAGATAGAAGGAAATTACACAACTAACGCATTAAAATTTTCAAAATTTGAATGGGGGAGGGGGGGAATCTCGCTGTAGCCAAAGTCGGGATGAAAACTTTTCATTGTACTGCTTTTCAATCCCGTTCGAACCCTCTCTAAAATTCTCGAGGCTTTTATTCCATATTTTTCGAATAAATTCCTTTTTAACAATCGATGTGTCGATTCTATTAAATATTTCAGAAATTAAAAAAAGGGAGTTTTTAAAAAAGAAAGTTGAAAGCATTATTTTTTTTTTTGCTTCTTTTCCTTTAAGGTTTCAGCCACCCTTTTTCTTGAATTTACGTATGAAGATTTTTTTTTTTAGCTACGGTGTCGCGTGCGTGGAAATGTTATAAAATGAAAAAGAGTTCGTTTACGCCCACACAGTCGACTTCAGTTAAATTAACTATGTAGGGTAAATGACAGAAAATGCTATCAATCATTTTAACATTTCAACTCCCTCTACACGAAAATTACTCCCGATCATTCTGCGAAAACGAATTCATTCAAAAACATTAAGGATAATTAATTAAAACGATTGGATTTGGGAGTTGGGAAGTTGAAAAGTAAAGAGCGTAATTAAGCCATCGGATTTGATTGCTGAGGGCCTAAGTCAACCCTGGTTAGGTTAGGTTAGGGGATGTTGAGGGCATGTACCATCTCTTGGTTAGGCTGGACCGGCTAACCCGGGCAAAAAATTCATTCTCTTTTCCACAAGTTAAAAAATCACCTTGTGCATAGGCCAGAAATATCACTTCCCCTTCCCTAGGCGCGCCTAGACCCCTCTAGGCTTTTCCCCACCACTGTATTTAAGCTTTGTCGGGCTCGGAAGTAAAATTAAAAAAATACGACGGTATGTAGTGCTTACGTGGAGGATGAAACCGAGGGATGTTCCAGAGGATTCCCCTTGTTTGTTTAGAACCGCAGACGGGGAGATACAAGGCAACTCTCTCTCTTAAATATTGATAATATTCATTTCGCTTTCATAAAAAAAAAAAATAAAGAAATCCTATGCAAGCCGTGCTATATCCCTTAAGTGGATTAATTGCGAACGATTTACGAGGGAGAAAATTTTCAACTATAAAAAAATCTTTAAACCGTGTCAATTTTTTGAATAAAGACATTTTAAAAAAAATACTTTTCAGATGCAAATATACACGGAAATAGTGTTGTGCCTTTCGTTTCCGCTTTCGGTCATTAAAGGTCTAATTCCAATGGAATCTTCTACCAAATTACTTTTATCTCGGATTTGGAGAAAAGCCAGGGGAAGAAAATAAGTAGGATTTCCGTTTTTTTTTCCTCATCTCCTTATACTTCTTCCTCCCCGCTTCTTCTTTCTTTTTTTAGTCGTGAAATTTTTTTAATTTAACTTATAAGAAACGGTTTAAAGTTTTCAAGTGAAAAGAAGTTGCTGAAATGAAAATTAAGATATCGCTAAGCAAATCTTTATTAAAAAAAACAACGCTGGAGCGTCTAATTTAGACTGCTTTTTTATTTCTTTCTTTCCCTTAAATCAAGAAAAACAAGTTAGAGTTGTAAATGATAACGGGTTCAGCTTTTAATTAAGTAAAGGTTTTTGACACCTTTTGTTTTTACAGAAAAGATTTTTCTAAGCAAGTTCTTTTAACAGTTTTGCAATCTCAACAATTTCAAGAGTAAGGAGGGCCAAGAATTAATCCCTGCGGCACTCCCCTGAACCCATAGTTGCTTTATTCGAGTGTAGGTTTTTTAATTAATGTAGTGAGATTCTGGTACCCCCGTTTTGTAAACATAAACAATATCTCGTGACGTATCTCGTGACGTCACGAATCTAAAACCTATATAAAGCTTATATATTCGAGTCCACGAGTTGATTTCGCATAACTTGCGCCTTAATTCGCTTCTGCATAAGCTAAGAATAGGTGATTGTCCTCAAATTGATATTGCCTATCCAGTCGGAGGAAGGAGCACGACATAGCCTATGGAACCCGACCGCCATTCCATCGTGGCAGGAGCGCGATTCGGGGACAAGGCGGTGAATTGACACGAGCCAAAATACTTGTCAACTCCGGAACATCTAGAAATTTCCAGACGTTTCTTTCAGACGACGATCGCGTCCAACAATCGATGGAGGGGTATAAAACCCAAAACCCTGGCGGTAGCAAGCCATTCGATCCTCAGCTCTCAAAGCAATCGAATCAGCCAAAACCCACGGGTTGCCGCGCACTCAGGAAAGCGGAAACGAAACAAACTCACTTTGTCGGTCGTACCCTTCGGAAAGCGACCATTCTACTCATCTTTTTACTGGGCCGTCGTACCCTAGGAACGCGACGAGAAGTTGTCAAAACCCCCCCAGGCGAATCGTATCCCCGAAGAAGCGGAGCCTTCAAGAGAAGTCAGATTTTCCAATACTGAACTCGCTTATTCCTGTTACTTTTTATTTTTTCAAATAAAGAGTTTTAAACCTTCTAAACAGATCTATTTCAGTTTAAAGAGAAATCGGGCACACATGAATTATTTTCTTCCTTCGAATTAACCGAATATTTTTCCGATGACGCCATCGCGCCACTCAGCAATAAATCATAGTTCATTTTTTCTTCATTGCATATTCATTTCCGCTGTGCATTTTCATTCTCTAATACTTTCCATTCAAATCTTCAATGCATTTTTTCAAGCGTAAAAGAACCCGAGGAGAAAATTAAAATAAAAAAAAAGGGAACGACGAGAATTAAGAAAAGAGGGAGGAAGGGTGATTTTCTCTCCGGTGGTTGGAAAGTTCTTAGGAGCTAATCTTCGGGCCATGTCGTGGGTACTGAGTAAGGGGTTGTCACACAAATCATCCCCTTTTGAGTCCAACATTACGTCAAACGCACGAGTTCAACCAGGAGTGGATCGGCTTTTAATTATCGCGGCTTCCGCCTTTTATACTCTCTTCCTTTTTTTTCTCTCCGATCGAAAAGGAAAGAACGGGACCTAAATCAAATCCACATGGCGACTCGAAACCGCATAAAAATGATTCCACTAAATGAAGCTACATCGGTGGAAATTTTTCATTTAGAGGAAAAAACCCCGATGTTTAATCAAGAAGCCTCGGGTGATTGGGTAAAATCATGTCCTTTGTAAAAAAAAAAAAAAAAAACATCGATGGCTCCGACATAATTGCGTTCATTTAATTCGTCGTGTTAAATCCAGTTTGAATTACTCAATAATAAGCAAATTCATATAAACTGCTAACGGGGAGAGAGAGAGAGAAAAAAAAACCTGGCTAAAGCGGAAATTGTAGGGAAAAATCCGAAAAAAAAATAATGATCTCGAAGCAGACGTGACTTCGATGACGTTTCATTTTTCATTTGAAAGAAAAAGAATTTTGTTTTTGAAATACTAGAGCAAGAAAGAAGGGTAGAAGGAAAATTACTATTGCGATATGTCAAATATTTTCATCGTTTTTTAATTTTGTAAGTAAAATTATATTAGGAAAAAATTGTTGGGAGAGTGAAAAATAAGGGTGGACGTGGCCCGCGTCCGTTCGACGTTTTTTAATATGATGGATATGAATGCCCTTTTTTTTATAAAAGGATAATGCAACATTAGCTTTATTGAAGAATAGGAAAAGCTGAGTCATAAAATACATCATCGTTATAAGGCGGCATGGTCTAAAGAAAATAAATGTCTTAAGAGAGTTTGTTTTCTTTAAGTTCTTTGTTCAGGGTTGATTATATTGAAAGGCGAGGGCGGCAGCAGCCGAAAAGCTGATGGCAGAGCTGTACTAGTTACAAGCGATGGCGCAGCCATTTGTTTTTTTAAGAGATGGCAGCGATGTTTTGCAACGCTTTTGGCCAAAAACTAGGCTAGGCTGAACTACACTGACCGTGAAGTTCTAAAATTGAGACTCTAGTAGCCCTAGAGGTTTTTAGTTGGGTTTCTAATGCTCTGCAGATCTTAAATTAGGCCTTGAGTGGCCATGGCAGTATGAGGTTGGGTTGGGCCTATAGTGATTTTAGTCTTAGATTGAGTCTTATGGCTTTGAATGTCTCAGATTGGGTCTTCAGTGGCCCAAGAGATCTTCGATTGGGTTTAAAGTATCCCTAAACGTCTTGGATTGGGTCTCTAGTGGCCCTGAAAATCTTAAATTGAATTTCCAAGGGTTTTGAATGTCTTAGATTTGGTCTTTACTGGCCCTGAAAATCTTGGTTCGGGTCTTTACTGGCTCAAGAGGCCTCCGATTGGGTTTATTGTATCCATAAGTCTTAGATTAGGTTTCTAGGAGTCCTGATCATATGGATTGGGTCTCTAATAGCCCTAATTTAGTCTTTAATGGCTTTGAATGTCTTAGGTCGGGTCTCCAGTGACCCTAAAGATCTTAAATTGGACCTTTAGTGGCCCTTAAAGTTTTGGATAGGGTCTTTAATTGCCTTGAAGCTCTCAGCTTGGGTCGAAGGTGGGCTAGTTCGAGCTAGGCTTGATTGGGTTGAGATAAGCTGGGCCTAACTAAGACTAAGCTTGGTTGAGCCAGGTATAATCTAGCATAAAATATAACTAAATGCTTGATTTTTTATTTTTTATTAAATTTTTTTCTTTTTGTCTTTTTCAGAATCGGGTTCACCAGTACCAGAACACGATAACCAAACTAGGACAAGAAAATGAATCTCTTCGGCAACAGTTGAGATTATTAGAAGCGACCGGGACCGGTGAGGTTCAGGCCGCTTTACTCGATCGTCTCAGATCTCTAGAAACGGAAAACGCTCATTTATCTCGAGATGCCGAGTTTCAAAGAAAGCAATATGAAAGATGCTTGGATGATATTGCAAACCAAGTGGTTAGAGCATTGTTATCTCAAAAGGGTCTTCGAGAGGAGATCGGTAACTTACAAAGGAGGATCAAAGAGCTAGAAAATCAAAACCATGCGCTAGCGAATATTCTAGTACACAAGTTAGATAATGGAGGATCTACTGTTGCTCTGCCTACGTATGAAAATAAATCAAACGAGGATAACAAAGCGGGATGGTTGCTAGGAATGTATTCACCGTCTTCGAACGGTGGAAGGAGCCATTGCGCGGCTACGCCCGAATCCCCTGTCACTTCACTTTCGACCCCGACTAATACGCCGAATGATGAAGTTAGGAAACGATTACGCCGATTGCATTTTAGTGATTTAGGAGATAGGAATATATTGAAAACGCTTAGTTCTTTCGAATCTTTACTACTTTTCCCGCTTCAACGGCCGAGGTCACTTAATTTACATCTTCAGACTAGCCCGATGGCGGTTTCGGCAATTAGCACTGTTTCTAATAAGCGATGTCAGCATAGGAGAAGCAAACTTAATTTAGGTAAGGTTTCTTATTTATTATTCATAGGATGTATGGATTAAAGTATTTAATGTTTGAAAAGTTTCCTTTCTCTTCCCAAACTTCCGGTTGTTGAATCCTTCCGGTAGGAGATTTTATAATGGTTTAACGTGGGATTTGAATATCAAGGTTTTTAATCCTGAGGTGGAGGAAGTTAAATGTGTGAGCAGGTTGCCAGTTTTAGGATTTTTTCAAGTGATTTTTTTTGTATCACATTGTGCTTTCGGAAGAGTGCGAGCCCAAAATTGGAATTTGGTTTAAATCGGCTCTTGAGTGCCCAAAATGACTTTTCAGTGGCCCGGGCTCAGGGCTCATCTTATGAGGCTCAAAGTAATTGCGATAAGGTTCAATTTTATTTAGAGTGACTCAGGACTCATCTCATCTGGCTTTAGCTACGCTGAGTTAACTTGAGTGGCTCTTACATGTCTCATAAAAATTTGTATGTGTCCCAGTCTACGCTTATAAGGCCCAGAGAGACCCTAAAGAGGCTAAACCTGGGACTGGGTGACCTAGTGTACTTGTAAGCGACTTGGGTTTGTTAATTTCGACTTCAGGAGTCCCTGGTGGCTTTAAGATGCTTCAGAGCAACTTTAAAGGCTTAAATTATTCTTACCGGTGGCCTATGCTGCACTTAGGTGCCTCATGCAGCTCTTATGCAATGAATACTGACCTCAGATGGCTGAAATATAATCTTAAGGGGTCCAGGCCTCTCTTAGGAGACTTATCTCTACCCTAAGTAACTCTTGAATCGTTCTGGGTACTTTAAAATGGCCGTGGTTGGCTTATAAGCAGCCCTGAGTGGACTTCAAAATTGTTAACTTGCCCGGAAGGCTCTTTAAAGGCCTAGAAAAATTTTTAATAGCCCAATCTGCTTTTAGGAGTCATGAGATCCTTTGGGGAAGTTCATGAACGCCCAATTAAGCCTTAAGTGGGCTCACAGGCCAACACAAGCTGATGCTAGATGTGTCAGTTCGCCGTGATGGCCTTTGAAAAGGGAAATCCTCCTTGTGACAGGCTGGATGACTTGCCGATGGCCTTGACGATAAATAAGTGGCCTTTTTGCTTCTAAAACTAGCCTAACTTACCTGAGAGCAACCTGAGATTCTTTTATAGAGAGATCTTGGCTGCTGTGAGAGGCCTTAGTGCGGCTTCAGATGGTTCCAAAGAAGCTTAGGCTACTTAAGTGACAGCAGCACAAACTAAATTTTTTGTAATGCTTCTTTTAATTCCTTTTTAATAAAATCAAGGAATTACAAACTCTTTTCGTCGACTTTTATCACTACTGACTTACCTTTTAAAATAATCAAGACAGGGACCATAAATTAAATTTGATACCATCTGAGTTCTTCCTGGATTAAAGATCGGAAGGAAGAAAAAAGAGAAGGAAAAAAGGAAATCAAACTAAAGAAAAAAAACCGTTTGTAATTTCATTAAATCTTTCTCGGTTTTTTTTTTTTTTGAAAAGTTGGCAGGTTTTAAAATGCTAATGCAAGATGTTTCGCCACGCGTTAAACCATTGTCAATCTTTCACCCTTCTCCAGAAACCTTCTAATTGGGTTAGAGACGGGAGTTTTAACTTCATTTTAGACACCGTCCTCGACACGTTGTTTTCTTTTTCGTAACATGTTTTTCCTTGTGTTTCTCTTTTGTGTTATTTTTTTTCTCTCAACGCTCCAAGGCATAAAGTTATCCTTTTTTTTTTGTTACAGTTCATCTCAATAAAAAAGCGGAAGACGAGGGAAATGAAAGTCCCGAAAGCGGAAATAGAGATGAAGGTTATTCGACTATGTCTAGCGATGTTCAAGGACCCGGTGAAACCAACGAATTATCGAGGAGGGAATTGGAAGATCTAAAGGAAGCTACGGACGAAACAGATGTCGTTATGTTGGATTCTAATAGCGGGATTACTTCCATTGTTGTCGTTGAGGATATGTCCGATCCTGATATTATTTTCATACCTTTAAATTTATCATTAGCAATTAATCCGAGGCATAGTTATCCCCCGACGAAAGATTTCCTGCCTTTTCAACATGTTATGAGAAGTTTTTCGGATTCTCATTTGTGTTTAAAATTAACGGCAACGTCTCCTTTGTGTAACACGCCTCTATCACCGTCGATGCTTCTTGTTGATGTTATGGATAAAAATCATCCGTTGAGGAGGAGTAAAGCCACGGCTAGTCTTTTAACGAAAGAGGGAGAGGAGAGTTTGCAGGAGACGGATGATACTCAGAGTAGCAGTGGGAGTTGGTGCAGTGGAGTTGTAGAGGGTTGTTGGTGGGATACGGAATATGTTCAGCATTGGCTAAGGTAATTATAGCGGTAAAAAATAAATTTGGACGATATGTCGAGCAAAATTAGTTAATATTGAATGTTAAACAAACGATTTGTTTTGGTTCCGCAGTTGCTTCTGCTATCTAGAACTTTTGCACCACATGGTTCCACGAACGCGAGTGTGTTAGATTACTTCAAGTGTTGTATTAGAATGGTTTTACACCTAGGAGACTTTTACTTTGATTTCATTGATTGTTTCAAGCTGTATCCAAATACTTCCCTCCCTTAGCTGTGTAAATTTTTGGTGGAACAATAATTTGTCATTGATTCGAGGAACCACACTGTTCGCAAAAGCTCTAGGCTGCAGAAGCGATTAAGGAAACAAGCCAGATCTGTTATTTAGCCCTTGAAACTGAATTGTACAATCAGCTAAGTGGCGGAAATTTCATTTTTATCTGCGGAATCATTTTTTTTTAGAAATCCAAATTGGCCATATCATTCCCAAAAGCTTTAAACTGCAGAAGCGACTATGGGAACAAGCCAGATCTATTATTCAGTTCTTAAAACTAAGTTTTACGATCGACTAAGTGGCGCCAATTTTGTTTTTAGTGGCAAAATCATTTTTTTTAGTTCCGAAGTAGGCAAATATTAAAAAATATGCCGGTAGTTCAAGCTAAAATTTTAAAACTTGATTAGACCGGTTTCTTTTATTATAAAGAAATTTTAGGCACCTGGTTTAGGAATTAATATATTTCTTTTCATTGTATTTTCGAAGTTTATATCATTCAGGAACAAATTCTAAAACAATTGTCTTTTCTGATTTTAGGTTGGACGACGCTAGGCTAAAGCAACAACAACAACGTGATATTTTACAATTAGAATACGATCGAACTGAACTAGAAGACTGGAGCATGTCCTTATCCTGCGAAGACATCGCTCGATCAACCGACGGGGAATCCTGCTGCTCTAGAAAAATAGACGCCACAACACCCGGCACCCTACCAAGCATCCGAGAAAACGACGCTTCCGAATTAGAAGAAGACGGCAACGAATGCGCGTGGAACGAAGCCAGTTACATGAACCTAACCGTAGATACCAAACCAACAGAAAACGGGAATTGGCCTTACGAATCAACCGACACGCGTGACAAAAACAGCTGGAATTCCACCCAAAGCATGGCATCACCCGGCGGTAGCTGGTCTAGCATGGGCACGAACAACTCCGAAGATTGTTGTCATTCCTTAAACGATTGTTATTTTAATGACAATAGCGTCGGGGTTGATTCTAAACGTTCATCAGCCGCAAGCGACGACGCGGAGTCGACAGCAGTGGGGACCGATTTCACGAGGGATTTTTATAGACTTGTAAAATTCGAAAGTACGAAAAGTTTAGCTTCGAATTCATCGAAAAGCATCGGGAACGGTGATTTAAGTTCGTTAACTAGGAAACAATACGCAAACGATCGGGAATTAGCACTTCAAAGCGTTTTAAATTTCATAGCGGAGCAACAGCAGTATTGTCATAATCGAGAGGAAGAGGACACTGCCTCACAAACGTATAGTCGTCCTCCTTCCCAAGAAATAATCACAGACGATCAGAAAAATCAAAAAGACTGTTTTATTAATTCGTGTAACCAAAAAGACTGCCTGTGTGAAAATATAAAATTAGGAAAGTTAGACATGGACTCGGGTAAAGATAAAATATTTTCGGATAATGTCCTTAAACAACTAAACGAAAATTTTAACATTAAAATAGATCGTGAAATCGATAATAATAAAAGAATTAATTCCGAATGTGTTACGAACGATTCTGATCAAATCGCGGCTGAAAATCAGAAAAATTTAGATAAAAGATACATCGAAGATGAAAATATATCGAGGACGTACGCGGATCCCGAAACGGAGGATTTCCACCCGCCTAAAGATAAATTACAAAGGACTGAAAATTTTACTAAATGTTTAGAAACTCCCCAGTGCGATGTGTTTAGCTGTGAAAATAAAGAAAATCGCGAAGGTTCCTCAAGTGTTTTGTTAACGGTCAAAGAAGAAGACGAAAACGTCGAAGGTTCGAACACCGAAAAAATGTCGGAGTCGTTTACTTCGACGATATCGACACCGGACACGGTCATTGTCCCGGCTAAAAAAATGGAAAGCCCTTCGAGGAAAAGGGAAACCGGGATACCGATATCGATATCTAAGAAAATCGAAAGTTCTTCCAGTAAAAATGATTCGTCGGTTGAGAAACGGTCCGGAATTCCAAAGCCTAGGGTTAAAGGTACGAAGATACCGGTTGTAGCGAATAGGAAATTAGAAACGAATAAACCAAAGAAATTAGAAGCGAGCGAAACGAGTATACCGTTACCGATATCGAGAAGGCAGGATTTACCAAAAGCAATTAAGAAACCGATAACTCCAGATGAAGCTTCCAATGTTTTAGTGTTAGGAGATGCGTCTTCTGTTAGTTTTCACGAAAGAGCAACGTCGAAGGATGTGATTGATGAATTGAATAGGATGATAAGGAAAGGAGAAGAGGTTACCCCTGGGAATAATGAAGGAGAGATGCATCCTTTGGACATGGCTTGTTGTTGTCCTACTGGTTGGGTTCATGTTGAAAGGGATATCGACTTTACTGATCCGAAGGTATGTATTTAAAGGAATGAGGGGTTGTGTGCCAGTTTTGTGCAGGATCAGGAAAATGAGAGGAGGAAAAATTTAAGGGGTTTGATTCCCGGTGCGAAATAAATTTTTTCGTACCTGTAGCAGTTCTAATATTTAGAGACTAAATACACTAAATAACCTCCACATGCCTTTTCTAGATCTAAAATAATCGCAACATGGTTTTACTAGATTTAAAGCCATGCCTGACGGATCTGGCTATTAGAGTTTGAAATTCCTTCTAACCGCTTTTGATTTAACAATGCTAGAGTAATCAAGTTTAGTTTTCAGTCATTATTCTCTTAACTTCATAATCATTTTTATTTGGAAATTTCCTTTGCTCTTTAAATAACACTCAAAATCTAAAAATAAACCTCCATTAATTGCCTCCGCTATTTGATTTACTAAAAATAATCTCATTCAATAAACCCAAATTAAGCTTTCGATAATGACGTCACATCTCCCAACTCGTCTGCCCATTTTCATTTTCCTTTTACAAAAAAATTAAAATTACACCATCGTGATTCCGTCGTCATCAACATCAAATTTTCAACGCTTTCAATGATGGCTACTCAAACTCGTCTGACTCATTCTCAGTCCATTAGTCTCTCTTTATTCTTTCTTTAGGTTTTTGAATCATCAACATAAACGATACGAGATTAGGCCCCGCGTTTTGTTCAATTTGTTTACCCGACTTTTTACACGGTCGATTAGTCACTGTGTGAAAGTCGGGTAAAAACATCAAAAAATATTCCCGTGAGTTTTGTAAAAAGCACTTTGCTCAGGTTTTTTTTTTTGAAACTGAAAAACAAAAAAATGATAAATGTTTATTTATTTATACTTTTGGTAGAGATTTATAAATTTTTTACTATTGTTTATTACAAGGCACGTGCCAACCTGTTGGATGTGATGTTGGCCTCAAGCGGAAGTTCCGGAGCGAGCGGTAGCAGCAGTGATAGCGGCGGGGACGAGCCAGTAGATTACACTCATTTGCATCGATTACATAGGTTCAGGAGACAAAGAAAAGGTAAATAAAAAGAGGAATCAAGTAAGAAATTAAATCACTAAGGCTAAAATCTACCAATTTAATCACTAGACAACTTGTCAAGAGTGAATTGGTCACTAGAACAATTATCTTGAATAATGGCGGCCATCTTGTGTTATTGAAAATGTAAATAAATTTACTCCTTTGTAACCAGGTTAGGTTAGACTCTATTTATTTTACGGCCTTCTAAATCTGATAACTTATGCTGTGTTTTGATGTTTCCGATATTGATATTGGATTGAAAAATAGTTGAATGTTTCGCCACTTGGCTGTGCTTGAGTTTCAGCCATTCGCAAGGAACGATTTTTCTTTGTTTTGTATCATAGCTGACCAGCTTTTTTATTTTGAATTCTAGTGTGATTTTTATGATTTGAAAACTTATCCAGGAAAGTTAGTGTTGCTATTAGCATTTGCCTTGACAATCTAGAAGTTTCCAGACATGGAAGACCATTATTCATTGCGACATTTTTGTCATCAATATCTGACAGTATTGGCGGCCATTTTCGATTCTTAAAAAACTGAAAAATGAAAAGTTGGAATGCAAAGGAGAGTTCTCGGAAAGAAAAAATCACATTAAATTTTAACCAGGTTAGGTTACTTCAAACCTTATTGCGGAGTCTAACCAAATTAGGTTAGGTAGCTTGTCTAAAATGCTATTTTAATAGCTCAATCAAATCGCTAATTGTATAAATGATACTGATCTTCGACAAGTTGTCAAGAATGTCCTGCTAATGCTTTTGTGTGACCATTGGTAGATTTAGGTCGAAAAAAATATCAATGGCCATTCCCTGCTTCTCGCATTTTATCACCCGCCTCATCTCATTAAATTGCACTTTGCACTTCATTCATTCTTGCACAGCCCCCCCATGCCATTTTCTTCTCATTTTCATCCTCTCTCGCTTTTACATCCACAAAAATATTTCAATCAAAATCTGTTTTTGGTTGCAGCTTCTGCAACAAGAGAGCAGTTGGGTGTCCTTCGATATCCTCTGACTTCTGCCCGTCCTACAATAATTGGCCGAGAGAATTTCTTCGTCCGATACGGGGATAAAGAAAGAGAAGCCGTTGCTAGTTTTGATTTTCTTGAAGATCTTTCAACAACATCCATCAGTGGATGTTCTTCTTGTGATACCTTAGGTCAGCCTCTCCCCTCGAAATTCTCCCCCTAAAAATTTAGCAGCAAACATGAATAATTATTTTTATGTTAATTTTTAATTTTAATTGAAGGATCATCGGCTAATAATCAACAGAAACGGATTTCACCTCCAGAATTAGAGTTACCATCACCGGAAATTGATGTGGCTACACCGATAACGCCGACTACTCCTGTTACTCCAAGCGATGATAGCGACGAAAGAACGGGAGGCCCTGTATCCTTCAGTGATTCATGTGCTGATAGTTATTCAGAATCCACCGGAAGTTTAGAAGAGCAATGCTAAAAAGATTGGATTAAAACGTTTTTTAAAAAAAACATTTACAGCAGTCAAAATAACGGGTTCATTAATTTCTCTTGCAAAAAAAAATTATCAGTTAATTGTATCGTATCATCTTTTTGGGAATTTCTCAATGGAATTATTACAAATTGTTATGAAAGTAAGTATAGTTCATTGGCCAAAGCCTATTAAAGGGGCACTAGCGCGAACTAAACGACAGTAGCTCTTTCTAACTACATAATGACAAACTAAAAAAGACACTAGTTGTTAACGACCAAATTACGAACTAAGTGGACACTAGGCGCTATCTTTGGACACATGCATTCATTTATTTGTTTTAAAATTGATATTTTTAAAGTTTCCTCTTTTCTCTTTACAGAAATATCATTTCCTTTCATTCGGGATTGGACCCCCACTCTGCAATTCTTCCTATTTCAACATCAATTTTTAAAATATCTGCCTGCGGCACTTAAATCAAACATCAATTAGTTAATATATTAACACTGATTAAGACGCGACCAATTTTTAAAATATTTATCGTTATAATTAGTTTGTCGCACGTAAGAATCGAGTATTTAAAAATTAACTCGGCACTCTTTTCTTACGTGCCACAAAAAATTTTTAAAAAATCAAACCTCCCCTTTTTTAAAAAAATTCTTAATTTTATTTTTTAAGGGGGCCCTTAAAAGTATTTTGATATTATCTTAAGCAATCACGATATTACTGAATCATATCGTCAATCAGGTTATTTTTAAAGAATAATAATCAGTTTTTTAAAAAGTATTATTATTTTTTTTCTATATTTCGTCTGCTTTTATTTTTTCTAGTCACTTCCAGTATAAATAATTTTTTCTTTTTAATTATTTTTCTTTATAAAGAAACTAGGGTAGGCCAAAGTGCAATTTCGATCGGGGAGAAATATATTTGAAGAGAATTAAATACTCGTGAATGCTGAAATGTAAATTCAGTCATATGAAGGTGTAAATTTTTTGTTTATAGCACGAGGAACCTGAATTTATTTATTTAATTAATTTAAACATTTTTAATTTTAAGTAGAACATTATGATTCAAATATAATTAAAAATATCAAATTTTAAAACTTTATAATTATTCAAACACTGATCGCGGTCACTTCTGAGCCGGAAAATGGGGAAATAATGGCCCGATCAGGCTAGATGGTGGCCAGATTGTTGTTAAGCCAGAAAATCGTGGCAGCAGAAGCAAAATTCCTGCGAGAAAATTATGGCTTCTGCTGCCACTATTTACAATCCGGCTTGAAGGCGAAAATGACCGAGTTGTGGAGGGTAAACTCGCGCCTTAGAATTGACTGTGAACCATTGTGTCGCGCCTTGAATATTTTACCCGCCAAAACATGTTCACATCGACCTTGCGCGCGCATGACATCATCTAAAAAATATTTTCTTGAAAGAAAATAGGCTTAGGATTTTTATTACATTATCAAATCAAGTACAGATGTATTTTTCACGCCATCACGTCGCCTAAAAAATTTTAATTAGATTAATCTTTACCTCTCAAGGCTAAATCCGACGAAAAATTTAACGGCAACAGATAATTTCTTCAAAAGGGATAGGAATAGTCCGTATCTGTAAATAAATATTACCTTTTAGATAAGATTAGCCGGGAAAAAACATTTCCGATGAAGTAATTTAAAAAACGCCCTTTAAACTGTAGGATTAACGAAAAATAATAATCATTAATACAGTATATAAAAATTATTATTATTATTTAATTTAATTGGTGGATTATTATTCACTGTGAATTATTCACGCACTCACTTAACAAAAAATAAATACAAAAAATATGTGATGTGTGGTTTTGCGCATGATGATCGTATTTTGTGGCTTTATACTTTTTGCTCCAAAATTCGACTGGTGCAAATTGAATGATTGTGATGGTGAGATTCTTCGAACCATTTTTTAGAAAAATTTTTAAAATGGCCGATAAATCCGTTTTGATTGTGATTATTTGAAAAGTGATGCGACGCGTTTTCAGTCTTTCACCTGGCTTGCCAGTCTCAGGGCGAAAATCACTCCAATCAACTGTAAAAATCAAAATTATAAATCAGAAAATGGAAAGTTTTATGATGTTTATTGCCACAGCGCCTGAGAAAACAGAGTGGAATGTTGAAATTGAGTAATGTGGAAGTCGCAAGAGGAAAGCTAACCTCAAACTTTCTTGAAACTTATGAGTTGGCCCAGTTAGCCACTCTGTCTTTTCGGAATAATTTTATTTTTGGATAATGGGAAAGGAAAATGCTAATATTACCGCTAACGGGGCTAATGTGTGCATAAATATTTGCAGTGTGTTCTAGTGAGCCTACAGTCAGAGAGTCCCATTATTCATGAAAATGATGTAATCGATCCTAACCGCAAATGGTTACAATTATCTAAACTGTAGCCAGAAAACGGAACATTTAAAGCATAGTTGGCAATTCTCTAATTGGAAACTCCAGAGGCGCCGACTCCAAATAATGCGTAGGAGGCAAGCCCATGTTAATTTTTCCATAAGCATAAGTTCCCTTAGCTTATAAAACTTTTTCGAGTGGGGGGAGGGGGGGTAGGGGGGGCAAAGTGGACCTTGCTCAACCCAAGTCGGAGCGCCTGATAAACTCTATAGTGTGTTCGGATTATAAACATCGGCCGCGTTCAGGAAATGAAAAACTCAGCTCATACTGGTGTTCAAACGCTGCCAATGGAGCATTTTCCGTCTGCATGAATTTTGTGATTCATTAGTTTTGTTTCTGGCTTCCACATTTTGCAGTTTCGGTTTTAGAAATTCATAGTGCAGCTAGACGGCGGCAGTAAGAGGTAAGATTCATGTTAAGATAATCTTATTCGTTTATCTTTTTTTAATAACTTACCTCGATCAATGAAAGGGCAATAGCTACACCTCCTAGGATTTTTCCAGCATCACTTGTAAAATCTGTCATTTGATCCACACAACCTCTTTGATAAAAGAGACTTGGGTTTTGAGAATTGGCGCATCCTGAACTGTAGCTTACACAACAAGAATCCGGGATACGAGTGTTGCTGAGAATTCGGCTATAATCTCCCATACCATAAACTCCACAACATTCAACCTATAATAAAATAATCAGTAAAGTTTATTACAAGAAATATTTTGGGATTTTAAATATTAAATTATTTTTTGCCAACAAAGATGGCTAGGCTAAAGAAAGGTTTTAAAAATACCGGCTAAACTTATCCTCTTTGCAACCCAGCTCATAAAATTTCCTCTTCCGGCCTTTTTTTCCTTTATCTTTTTACACGATTGATTGAATGCCCTTATTTCAGCAATAAACTCAAGGGCACATAAGATGAGGGTTTGTATTGCGCATGAGTCTGACTCATTATTCACAAACATTATTTTTATCACTAAACCGACCGGTTTAATTGCTTTAAAGGTAATAAGATATGAGTGACGCCTCTTTTTAGGGACTTAAAAAAACAATAATAAAGCTACATACCGTTTTCTGTAATGCATCAAAAGCTTCTTTAACATCTTGTTTTGAATTGTAATTTTCAAAATTTGAAGACAAACCCCTTTCGATATCTTTTTTCAAATCGGAGAAGTTAGTTACTGCATAAATTCCAATGGCCAATTCAATAACGAAAATCGTCAAGAGAAGTACTGCAAACTAAAACAAAAACAAATCGATTAATTTACCGCGCGTTTTTGCCATCAAACTTGAATAATTTTTTACTCACCGAAATTAGCATGCATCGGCTTTCCCTAATTGCACCGCAACATCCTAAAGTAGCTACCACGAATATAATTACACCAACTACGATTAATGTAATTTGCGGAGCTGTTAAACCTGCACTTATGTCGCTGAGTATGTTACCAAAATCCGAAACTTGTGATAACAATATCCCACCAACAATAATAATGGCTAATCCAGAAAGCTGTATAGATAAAATTTTTATCAAGTTTTAGCTAATTCCTCAAATTTTATTATTTTTTCCATAACTTACCGAGAAAATTAAATTGAAGAAAAATAGAAGATACTTAATGCAACCGTCACAGCAACCCATTTTGAATTTTTTTTTTACTTAACTTCTTCAAACTTGATTTCTCCTGGAAAAAATGAGGAAACAAAGTTGACAAGCGTTGACAAAAGACTAAAACATTTAAAAAAGATTACATGCGTCCTTGCAATGCATGTCGCAACGCGTTTTTTATGTTGAAGGACAATCCTTTGTAAATTTTATGTTTCTACACGGTTTTTTAAACACGGTAAGATTTGCCAAGAAGAAAAATCGTTAAAAAATAAAATAATCCACGAAACGAATTTCGATTCCGAAGAAGCCAACGCACGTTTTTTAATAATTGAAAAAATAATTCATAACAAATTACCCCGCGAAAAATTCGGATTTCCGCTCTATTAAAGCAAAAACAAGGTTCTTATGATAAAATAAACTTTTTAAAAACTAATGAATCATATCCTTACTTTAAAAACACAATACCAAACACATCCGATACACGCAACGGCTTTTAAACGAATGATGTAATAATTCAGGTATGATCTAGTGCAGACTGAGGGTCGCAGGTTTTAATAATTGTAATTCTCTACGTCATTGTTATGCGAATTCATTGAATAAATGATTCACAACACGAATATCTCCGCGCGAACGGAATAAAATAACACAAGAACTCTTCTAGGTCGTTTTAAGGTATATAATTCGTACTCACCTTGATTTTTTAATTGTATCCGAGCGAGGATCAACACTCGAAAATAAAACTTTAACTCCTTGACGCGATACTTAATATTATTTTTTATACGAGAGATATGTTATCATTTGTTGACTCGCCGCAGAGGAAAAGGTAGATTAGATAAAAACCAATGGAAGATCATTGGAGTCTTTTAGAAAACTGCAAAAGATTGAAATTATGTACAATGTTTATGAAAATGAAGCTTGTAATCCAAACAAATCATCGGCGATTTATTTAAAAATAATGCTATCAATTGTTTACAGGTTCTCCCTGTGTAAACATAAATAAAACATGAGTTTTAATGTTTTGTTTTGGTATCTGGATCTAATTTACATTAGAGATGTTGCTAATTTATTTTTTTTATAGGAATCAGGGGCGTATGAAATAATAAAAGTCATTGAAGAATTAAGAAATCATATTTAAAAAGGTTTGGTTGTGTTTTTTTGAGCGGAAAGGTGCCATGATTTCCGGTTGCGTTCATGAATTCAAAATTTTTAGTTTCGTTTTTGGCAACAACGCAGCGCTGTAGTAGTTCATTCATCCCCCAAATCAAAAATGGAAGCGTCATGTGTTGTTAACGTGTGTTTTTTTGTAAAATCCGGTTTAATATCTGATTGTGATGACGGTTTTGATCTGGATTTAGTGTATGAAGGTGAGACGATCATTTTTCACAAATCTAAAATTCATGTCTGCTATTTTTTTCTCGATTTTTGAATCCGAAAATGGCGACAGTTGTTTACATAGCATAAAAACCATTTCCGATCTGATTTTTGTAAATGGAGGATGATATGGCTTTATCGAATGGATAATTCATTAATATCGATGATTTTTTAAAAATTACTCGATTTTTTTTCTATAAACAAGTGCTTGAAAAACGTGATTCAAACCATATGTGATCTCAAAGTGTCATCTAGATGACATGTAAATATTAGCTTTGCAAACGATTTCTGCGAACTGTTATTATTTTATGAATGCTTTATGTAAGTGAAGTGATGAATGAGATTGATATTGAATTAATTATTAAAGATGAGAAGCTGCATATGATCCAGTTTTCTGTTTCAATGATACGAGGGTCGAGCCATTTTTTTTTCACGTTTAAGGCAATCTGCCCGTTTTAAATCAACCTTATCATTTTCATTTCAATATTAAAAGTTAAATAGCGAAGGAAAAACATTTTTTAAGTGTAATTTGTCCTTAGATAGACATGAGACATCCTATTGACGTCATTTAAAATTAAATATCTGTGCGTGTCGCTGTTTTCTTATTAGTAAATTTTTATTATTGGTAAAGGCAAAACTGATTAGTGTCATCCCATTTTAGGACCATCACAGTTTGACAAAATCAGCCAGTTTAAAACCAAAATTTATTTATTTTACATATTAACAAAAATTTTCCCCGTTTATTTGAATTGTTTAGCCATGATAAAAAAATTACTCGTTGATAAGAAGTATCATATCTTGCTAATTGTCCCTTCAAGGTAAACGCCTCTCACATTTTAAAAAAATTAGAATTTTACCTGAAAATAAAAATTTTCTTCGACATGCAATTTTTTAGCTTTATAAAAAAAGAAATAAATTTCAGTTAAATCGTCTTCCAATTATTTAAAAGACCGTAGACTTTTCGATGCCATTACGTCATGAACATGTATGAGTCAATGGCTTGTAACTGAAAAATCGTGGAAAAAACTGCCTATTACGTGTATTGAGGCGAACAGTTAAAAATAACCTCTGACAGATTTATCATACCATACATTCCTTTATCGGTTTTAGATTCTTTGAGATTTAGATTGTTGATTTTTTGGTTTGTCTTCTAGGAAAATTGATAAGGTTTTCCCTGTCGCTACTTCCGTTTTTTTAAATCTCGTTTAAATGTTCTCCTTTCCCAAAAGCGACGATGGCTTTGTATAATGTTTTCATGTTTTTAGCCATTATTAATGCTTGGATTATTCCAGCGAGCTAAAATAAAGTTTTTGGCAATTTATCAAGATTGTAAAGAGTTAAGCTATTGCCATGGTGATTCACATGATTATGAGCATTGTGGTTTTGTAACCATGTGACTGTGACATTCATTAAATTGAATTAAATCAATCTGTGACGTAACTTACATCTACGAATGCGAATAAAATAGATAATTTTCCGATGTAATCTTCTCTTTTGCTTAAAAAAGAGTACAGGCCTTCGCTGCAGCCTGTTGTGTGGGGATTGCAGGTGGTAATATTCACATGATGGCAAGGATAATTTGTTTGGTTGCAGTTTTTACAACAAGTAAACAATAAATCGCTTGACCAGTTCAAATTTCCCCGAGTGAAGAAGTCAAAAGGTCCATTTACTCCGCAGCATTGAACCTGGAAAGGCAAAAGAGGAGTAGAGAGTTAAGAATAGAAACATTTTAATCACCAGATTTTTAGAACTATGCTTCGACCTAAAAGACCGAACCTGTAATTAATAAAATCGTGGCGAAAATTAACCGGAAGCTAAATGGAAAAATTAAACTTCCAGATCCGGATTTTTATCATCTGATAATTTTTAAAGGTCGCCCGCTTTTATATCAGAGCAAAAAAATTTGAATCACAATTGTTAGCTTTAATTTTACGTTTCTTTCCCATTTTCAGGGTCATCTTCATTTTCAACAATATAACGTGCTATTCCCAAGATACTAAACACAAGGAAAATGACACTTTTCCCTTTTCAAACATTAAAAGAATAATTTTTCACCCAAAAAATTTTAAAAACGATTTGGATGAAAGTCAAGTTGTAAAATTTACTAAAAGAAAAAACAAAACCAATAATTAATAAATATTTTCAAAGGTCAAGTTCACTATCCTTAAAAAATCATGGCGTTTTTATATGACTAAGGAAACTTTGCTGTAGGCCATGAATTCTTGACCCATATTTTTTCCCCTTGCAATGTTCAGCTTCAGCAGTTACTACTACAGGCCAGTTTATCGTTGCATTTGTGTATTTTTTTATGATGATGACATCATATAAGAGCGATAAAGGTTTCATTATGCCGATCTATGCATGCATAATTGCTTTTTTCTTTTAACGTACCGCTTTGGGTTTGTTTATTTCCTTTAGTCTGGTTTATTATGCCATTCAGTAGCCATAGGCGACGCTAGGAGGTAGAGTCAATGTCAGAAATTCCGATAAGTTTCTTGTTTTTAATCACAAGCTCTACCAGTTTGAAATCCGAGAGTGGCTAAGTCCAAAGGCAAGTTCAGCTACAAGCACAACCCTATGTTTAGCTTATGGCGCCTCCTCTCTGTAGTGTGGAGAAAGATTTGCCCCAGGAAGTCACATTTGTTTTCCTCCTCCCAGCCCAAGCTAAAAAAGGGGTGGCAACCTTAGGTCAACTCCCACCCCACACCCTTGTTTTGCTAGAACGTCAACCGTTTCTAACTTAACCTCAACTGGTTACAATTTTCAAGCCGGGCACTGAATATAATTACATAGTAGCGACTTAATGACGGGGTCTCTATCAAAGAGATCTTCAGGGTCTTTACATTGCCTGCTGGCGCCGCCTATGGTCAATAACTAACCTCGATTTGAAGCATGTGGATCATTTTAATAGATGAATTATCACTTGCTAACGCATATTCCTCGTTTAGTATATTATAATAATCTTCGTCGGTTTTTCTATCACGGAACAAGCTCACGCAGCCTGTTGTGATTTGTAATAAGAATGTCACGATTAGTAAAATAGCATACTGCAACGATAAAAAAATTTTAATTTAATTTTATTGCGTGTTAGAAAACGATCAAATCATAGCTACACAAAAATTCCAATAAGGGCGCCAGTTGAACTTAAACGCTAACGCCATCTATCAACTATAACTCCACTTAAACAATGAGAGGCACTCAAATGTTAACAAAATCCAATAGATGGCAGCACCAGCAAATCATAAGATAAGTATTGATTGATCTCAGAGCCATCTGTTGGATTTTAGCAAAACTGAAAGTCTCTCATTGTAATGATGCGCTATCTGTTGGGCAGTTTAGCCATTAGAAATGATTTCAAACTGCATTTTTTCATCTACTAATTTTTTTTTTTTTTTTTTTTTTTTTTTTTCAGATTACCTTTTTAAGAACGGAGCTGCTCTGCATCACAACTCCGCAGCATCCAAAAAAGCTTAAAATTAACAACGCCCAACCGATCACGAACAGTATAATAGGAGGGAATATAATACCATCATCTAACAGTTTATAAAAATACGTGGTTTGCTCATAAAGACTGTAAACAGTGATAATAAAAGCAATGCCCGAACCCTGTAGGAAGGAAAATATTTTTGTTGAGATATTTCCAGCTGAACAATTCTTGGCAGACATAACGAACTTACGGCAATGAGAAAATTGGTAAGTAACAGACGAATTTTTATCCAGTTATCACAACAAGCCATTGTACAAATAGGTAACGACACATAAAAACTTTCATTTTTTTGAAGTCACTGATTTCAAATCGCAGGACATGGTAAATACAGGAAAAATTTATCTGCGTTGATTTAGCCCCACAGAAAATTAATCCGTTATGTTTGAACAAGTTGTCAGATGTTGGGTAAATAAAAAAAATGTCGATTTATTTATTTAAAAAGTTATATCAGAATGTCAATCAATCAGTTTCATTTTATTGAGGATTTTTTTCTGTAGGAAGTGGCAAAGAAACCAGATTAGGTTAGAATTGTATACAAGCTTGAGCTATGTCTGGTTTAAGTTCAATGGGGAAGCCAAGCGCAAAATTTTACCGCTAGGGTCGCTAGTGCGTATAGTAGAGAGACTGGAAGAAGAGAGTCTTTATCTATATTTCAGCTTTTCTATGATTAGTTGATTTTTTTCCCCATAAGAATGATGTAGTCGACCCTAACCACACTTGGTTAAAATTTGAAAGAAATAAGAAAACGACCAATCAGAAGACAATCGTCTTAAGGTTTTTTTGAAAACAAAAATAAGATAATAATTTCATCTTCTGCTAATTTTCCAAGCAAGTTTTATATGAAAAAAACAGAAGACAAAAATATACTGGCATTTTATCTTTGTTTTGAAAAAAAATCTTCATAAAATTTTGCCTCCTTTCTTTTTAATCGCTGAAAGGTCTAAAAAAATTCTTTAAGCAATTTTCATCTTTTTTAAAATTACATCTATATATAATATTATAAAAATTGTTTACTTAATACTTAAAACAGTCGTTACGTTTTGTTTTGCAAAAAGACGCTTTGCAAGAGACAATAATTATTTACAATAATTTCTTTTTACAGAATACATGATTAATATTTTTTCCGAAATTAAAAACTACTTAAATTTAGATGATACTCGCGTCGCGTTTTAATCGAAAAACAAAAAAATCTAATTGAAAGAAAGGTGGTTGGAATACTTATAAATTATTTAATATCTAAAATTTTTAGACCGTTACTAGGAAGTTGAGTATTTTATATCAACAAAAGAAAATATTCAAAAAAAAAAATATTTTAACGACTAATTCTAATTTTCTCTTAATTATATGTAATTTTTTTTACAGATAAGAGAGAGATCTAGAAATGTAACATCCAAGATACAAGTCTAGGTAAGTCCATTTTTATTTCATTATTCTAAATAATTTTTATAATGAAATCTATGATTTTATATGATTATAATTATAAAATGTACCTAGGGTTTAATTCAAGGAATGTTGTAGAAGACAAAGAGGGTTTTGAGAGAGATCTCAGGCCAAAAAGAAAACAAGGGCCTTTCTAAAAAAATGTCCAACAATTTTTTTATGAGAGCTTTATTATGCTTATTGTTGCGCTTATGAATCTAAAAAAATAAATAGATGCTATGATCAACATTCCTTGTATTAAAAAATATCTTGTTGAGATGGCTGAATCTTTTATAAAATTAATCATCTCTTCAGTAACACCTTGACAATTGAGATCTAAAACATAAAAAGCATTCAACCATCTATTGTCTTTTTAAACTAATCATGTGATGTTTAAAATAATTAAGAAATGAGGATAAATGGAACACAACTGCCCATATAAACAGCATTTTCCTTGTAAATATGGCTTTTACTAAAAACTACCTCTACATCACATTTATTTTACGTAAAATGAAATGACGATAACTTTTTTTAAAAATCATTCACAAACTGATATCTCAAGGCAATGCATTAACAGCAAAAATGGTTCTTTTTTCTTTATTCAGTTCTTTAGTTTTAAAAAAATTTTCCAAAAAACGTGAGACTGAATTTTTTTAAAATTTAAAAAAATAATTCTTATTATCCTAGATTTACTTGTTTTGAAATTTCATGCAGGGTAGTAATTTTTTTATAAATGAATACGAGACATACGAATAAGCTGATAAATACATCGATGGAAAATAAGTACCAATTTTAACAAATACTAAGCGTTTGGGGTAGAATTAATTTTTTCGCCTTGGATAAAAAAAATGCCTCAGCATTAGATAGATAGTTCTGAAGAATACTTGCTTGACTAGAAGCATATTGATAAAAAATACGCCGAAATAATTTTCGAAATAAAATAATTAAGCGATTTAATTGAATACTTTTTAATGGCGGGTATCAGGCTTCAACAGTGAGTGTAAATCATATATTCTTGAGTTTCTGCTTGTTTCCTCGCTTTGCTTTCCTTGCTTTTACGAGATGAGACCGCACACTGAAAGTAAAAAGAAAAGATTTTAAAATGAAGGAACATTTGGCGATCACTTTAACTAAAACAATTTGTTTACCCTTTCAAATAATATAAAAAGCTGAGAATGAGGCGTGTGGGGTGCTAAATCTATCGGTATAATCCTAACTGGAACAAATGGCAATCCTGTGAACTTGTAGCTTCCTCGCTCTAAGGGAGAAGCGCAAAAATCCAGGAAAAGTCTAACCGGACTTTTATGATTGTTGCAAATGTAAACGAACCTTTTAACTGAAGGTGACATTCTTACTTGATCTACAATTTTAAAAGCTAAAACAAAAATTAATCAGTTTATCGAATCAACCTGACCAATTTTTTTTTTAACCAAATCATACCTAAATCTGTTAATGTACTTCGCTTGTTAACGCCTAATTTCGGAGGATCTAAAATACAAACAATTTCCTTATTTCGTCCTTCAAGAGTTCGGAGGAGATCGCCTAATTGCTCTTCAGCTCTGCCATGGAGGAATGAAAAATTTGTGATGTTGTTCATTTGAGCGGTTAATACTCCATCAGCTATATGTTGTTCTAACATTTCTATTGCATATACTTCTTTACATTTTTTAGCTATAGTAAGACCGATTGATCCAATCCCAGCACAAATATCAACAATTGTAACATTAGGTCCTGGTTGAACGAGATCACATATTGCCTGGTACATGGTTTGTGCTGTGCATGTGTTTGTTAGGAAATGAGTAAAAGGTCCGATGTGAAAATTAGTTCCCATTACTGGTTCAATTAAACGTTGAACTCCGCCTAAAAGTTCTAACGTTGAAGGAACCACTTCTTGTTGCCTATAAAATTAAATTTTGATTTTATAGAAGGCATGTTCTTAACTTGGAAAAAAAAAATTAATGAACTTACTTTTCTTCATAAGGGTGATAATATAATGAATGAACGTTGGCAACTCTCCCTTCTCCGTGGAAGAAAAAATTGGACAAATCTGACTTAACATACTGAAGTTGCTGTGCAGTTAAGAGATTAGTATACATTACAACCATAATCATAACTTCCCCAGCCATTGAAACTCGAACCATTAAACTGTGCCAAAAGCCAGTTTTCGTTTCAGGAACAAATGGTGGTAAAGGTGATTGCCTAATGTAATCTTCAAATAACTGTGAAAAAATTTTTTGTTAAACACATCTTCATAAACCTTGCTGTATCATCTCACTTACTTTTACAACAAGCTTCATTTGATGAGGCAATTGAATCATTTTATCTCCAGGTCGAACACTTAATACTCCTGATTTGGCACCTTTAAATCCTACAGCTCGTTCTTTCGTAACTTCATCTATACCAACTCGGAAGTCACATTTTGCTCTGTATCCATTCGGATTGCAGGTCCTCAACATTGGATCCACTCTACATAAAAATCCTTTGTGCTCTTCTTGTTGCCTTTGAATATAACTCCCTAAATTTGGATTCCTCGTTAATATCAATTCGCATAATTTCATGATATAATTCCGAGCTGTTTGCATTTTCTGTTTGATCTACAAAAAAAAATCATGCATTATCTTTCATATATTTACGCGAGCATTTCCCATTGGATTAATTCTAATATTAATGTTTACATTTTAAATACGTCTCCATATTCTAAAAATAACAAACAATTATAACATAAAATGTTAATTGATTGGGAAAAATAACCGTTGAAACAATAGGAAACGGTTTGTGTAAAGTAATTCGTTACTTTCAAAATTCCATAAGACAGGAATTTGAAGCTGCAAAATTCTTTTATGTCCAGCCTACCTGTTCCTCGTACGGAACCTTCCATAAAGGAATGGTCGTGTATAAAGCCTGCTCTTCTAGAGATAAATTCCCACATTTTATTTTGCCGCTATAATCTCTTTTCATACCCTGCATGTTATTAAACTGTAAACTGGAATCAATTTTTTAAGAAATTACTGAAAATTGGAAAATGCTAAATATCGGCGTCTTGATTTTTTTATGTACTTCGAATATTTTTAACATTGAAAACGAAAAGTCACTAAAATTTATTGATCCCACTTTTTAGGGGAAATCTAGGGGAATTTCTGTGATATGTTGGCGCACTTGTTTATTTTGAACCTCGTTTTTGAAACCGTTGACAAATTGGTTATGTAATGAGATTATCGTTGTATTTAACGTTTTTTATCGTTTTTATTGAATAAAATCATGATCGGGAGTGAGAAGGTTAAAAAATAAGCGAACGGAAGGTAAGAATTCTTTTTATTTACGAACAAATCTCTCAAAATTTCTCCTAGAAAAAAAGGAAGGATGCGCTTACATGATATTGACTATTCTAGGTTTATTTACATGAGAATAGAATTCTTATTCAATATATTGCGACGATTTTGCTGCTTAAGTAAACTAAACAGAGAAATAAAATATTTGTCAAATAAAATTAAGCAACGACATAATAAAATTAAGTCAGTAAAAAAATAAAAATCATAACGGATTGTTTTGAGATTTCAATAATTTTTTTTTAAAATAAATGCACAGAATCATTGCAATATAAACATAAGTATCCCAGTTGCTATTATCAGCTACTACGGTCATAGAAATCACAATTGTCGTTATTAGTTTTTACAAAAAAAAAAAATGCCATAAAAAAGTGAGGTGAATTATTATCTTGAAAATGTTCATTCGTAATAACTAATACAACATCACAATCAGTATAAATGCTTTATTTTACTTATGTTAATCGTGACTTGGTTGTATTTTTTGACATAACCCTAATTGTACTAAAAAAATTAAATTTAAGGCTATAGTTTCATATTAATTAGCCCTGATTAAATCAGATAGAGATTTGGCTTTTTTCAAAAGTCTTATTAGGTTAATAATACTGCACTTAGAGATACAATAAATTAATCGACTAAATAATTTAAAATGAAAATAAGATTCAAGGAAATTAAAGCTTTAATTTAAATGGCACAATACAAAGTCGAGATTAGTAATGTGCCTGTATGTTGTTTGTTTTGTACATGAGTGTTAAAAATTACACATTTACCACGCTGTCTCTTTTATTGGAGTCTGAATGAAGTTTTTCTTGCATTTGCTTGAGCATATCTTGCATACGTCTAATCTCCTCATCTTTCTCAAGTAACAAGCGATCAGTTTCTGATAATCCTTCAATTGCTGCGTTCGAATCTCTTTTAAGCTTTCTAAAATAATTTAAAAAAAACTTAATTACAATCTAGAAAATGTAAGAAAAAATGTTCAAGTCAATTTTAATTACCCTCTTTCTCTAATTGCATCTTTTGAGATTTGAGAAATGCATTGAGCTCTGAAATTCTCATAGTGAACATCTTGGGTGATGTCTTTTAAGTCGTGCATGTGCGTGCAGATGAGCATATTTCTAAGTTTCATAAAATCACTGTGCTTTGGATTTTCAACTACGAAAAAAAAAATCTCGTTAAAATTTAATTCGCTTTAACAATGATTATTATTCTTTTTTTATACCTTCAACTACACCCCACGGATATTGCCGACCTCGAACTTGCTTCCCATTAACCTCAAGCAATGTATTACTTCCCACGACAGCAAACGGGACAGCTGCTTTCAATTCCCTATCCTGCTGCTTAAATTCTTCGTCTTCGTCGCTATCGCACTCTGGGAATTGATAAATTTGAATTTGATGATCTTCTATATCAGCCATGATCCTTTCTTTCAGTCTTTTAACTTCAGCGGCGGTTAATGTATCCGCTTTGGCAATAACTGGGACTATATTCACTTTTCGATGCAATCTTCTCATGAATTCTAAATCGAGTTGGCGCAACCTTAAAAAAATAATTATTTTTTTATTAAATGTTTTATGGGTAATTAATGTTTATTAATTATGTTTTTTATGACGTACCCGTGGCCGTAGGGAGGTACGAAATACACGCAGCAATGGACTCTGTTATCTTGAATGTTTTTTCTGTTTAGCCCACTTTCATCTTGGAAATATTGCCGCATTTGTTCGTCAATGTAAGCGCAACATGCTCTCCAACTTTCTTCGCCGTTTATTGCGTCGCCGTAGCCGGGGGTGTCGACAACGGTTAGTCGGAGTTTTACCCCACGTTCTTCTATGTCCATGGATTTTTTTTCGATTGATGTGGTTTTTTCGACTCGGTCTGGAAAAAAAAAAGAATAGTTACCTGCTGAAGACATTTTGATAAAAATGTTGAAAAAAATTTCAAAAATTCAAAAGCTAATGAAAAAAATTGTGGACGCTGACGGCGCTAAAGCAAAAAGTGGAAGCTAAAGTTCAAAAATGGAAGCTTAAGCAAAAGACTGGATGCTATAGCTAGAAAATGGAAGCAAAACCAAAAATAAATTGAAGCTGAAGTTAGAAAATGGACTCTGAAGCTAGAAAATGGGAGCTAAAGTTAGAAATCGGAGCTAAGGCTAGAAAATGGAAGCTAAAGCAAAAAGTGGAAGCTAAAGTTCAAAAATGGAAGCTTAAGCAAAAAAATGGACGCTAAAGTTAGAAATCGGAACTAAAGCTAGAAAATAGAATCTAAAGATAGAAATCGGAACTAAAGCTAGAAAATAGAATCTAAAGATAGAAGGTGGAAAAGCTAGAAAATGGAAATTTAAGCAAAAAAAGGACGCTAAAGCTAGAAAATGGAAGCTAAAGTTATAAATTGGGACTTAAAGCTAGAAAATAGAAGCTTAACCAAAAGTAAATGGATGCTGAAGTTAGAAAATGGAAGCTAAAGCTTGAAAACTGAAGCTGAAGTTTAAAAAAGGAAGCTAAAGTTTGAAAATGGAAGCTTGAACCAAAAAATGGATGCTGACAATTTTTGTTTACAGTCCAAATTTTTTAACTCCGTAGGGTTTCTCATTATGAACCTGAGCCTTAATTATTTTATTTTTAAAATTTTTTCATTTCACTTTTTCACTTCCAATTTTTTTAATCGACCATTATCACCGTACCATTTTCCATTTTTTAAATTTACTTACCGCTAACATCTGGGATTTTTCTATCCTTATAAAGATCAGCCAGAAACAAACTGTTAACCAACGTCGATTTCCCAAGACCAGATTCTCCAACAACCATCAACGTAAAATCGAACCCTTTCTTCACCGATTTCCTGTGAATTTGTTCCGGCAAAGTAGCGAAACCTATATAATCCCGATCTACCTGAAACAAACAATCATATCAAAAATTGCACCAGGCACTCTTTCACCTCCACCATCTTACTTCTCCCGGAATTTCCGGATCTTGATGTTTAACCTCCATAGCCGCTGAAAAATTTAATCTTTGAGGAGGGCAAGACAAACAAAAATTACTATCAGGAATCAGGCACGTGGGTCTTTGAGCCCTTCTTGGAGATGGCGGAATCCCCGGGCCAGGTCCCTGCCTGTTAACGTTAGACCCATAATTCCGATTCGTCGGATATTTAATACAATCTCCCAAATAATTGCTCATGATCGATTGACCTCCGGACCACAAAGACGGATTATATTTCCCGGTATCTGGAGTTTTTTGTAAATTCGTAATCGCCGGATTCGAACTCGAAGGATTTAAATTTGTTTTAATTGCTGGATTAAAATAATTAGGATAAGGATAGGGTGGAGGTGTAGGACTTGGAGAACGGGTGCGTCGACCTGGAAGTATGGTCGATTTGATTTTTAAATCCGGAGCGCTCGTGCTTACTTTCGGCGGGTTCGTTAAATATTCTAAAACATTGGGGCTGGAAAGAGAGTGTTGGGAGAGTAATGGAGGATTTTGTTTCGTTGGGGAGGAACCGTGATATGAGGACATTAGTTATTTCGTAACTAAATTTATGCCACTTTTTTTTTTTTTCCAAAATAACTTCACGCTAAAACCGTTAGAGTAAAACTGAGCTTTGTGATGAGGGTTTTGGTATTTTTTTTGTTGAATGCGCATGTTAAGCGTAATGAGAATTTAGTTGATTTTTCGGTTTGGTTGTTATGAACAATGGATTTGACATTTTTTTATTAAACGACTTTTTAAGGTCATGGGAGAAACTTTACCTGACATTTTGAAGTGATGAGGGAGTGTTATTCAGCTATATTTCATCCACTCTTTTTTATCGCTAGGGATCGTGTCTTCATATCGGTGAAAGTGTAATGAACCTGAAATGAAGAAAGTTCAGGATTAGTTTCAGAATTTTAGCATATAAGAGGTCGCAACAATTTTTGTCTTTCGAAATGGGGATTATTTTTCTAAGAAAGGGAGGGGTTACTGAGCGCCTTAAAGCTATTTAGTTGAACGAATTTCCTATTATTTTTAGGATGCTAAAATGAAAGTTTTTTATTGAATCATAAAATTTATTTCCAGGAGCTGAATCGTGGGGTTGGAAACCTTAGAGATGCTTTAGGAGAAGCTACATAGTCGTCGGAACTTGATGGTTCCAGATTCTTGCTTCAGAATTGGTAAGTTTTCAATTCCAAAACTAAAATAATTGAAAAACTAAAAATGCGTGCACAGTGGTGTCGTTTTTTCAAGTTCTACAAATTTTCTCACTGCAAGAATATTCTATAAATCGAAGATAGCACTAAAAATGTAAGAAAAGGCTCATCAACTGGTTTGAGAAGACGAAAACTTTAGTCTGAGCTTAGGAATTCATCAGTTTTAATCTTGTCGACCAGAAAACATTTCAAAGATCTCATATTGCTCTTGCTCTTGCCGAAATTATCAAATATTAGCGCTATCCAGTGACTATCTCACAAACTAAACTACATTAGCGCCTCCAGTAATGATTTTACAAACTTAGAATGACACTAGCGCTTTCAAACTCACTAAATTTCGTAAGCCAAAGATACTCGAGCGCTTTCTAACGATCCTTTTACAAACTATAGTGACATGAGCGCTGTTCTATGGTTAGATCTAATAAACTAAATTTATTAAACATTTTCCAAGGACGCTTTTATACGTTAAAGCGACACGAGCGCTTTCCAGCGACTGTTCTACGAACTAAAACGACACGAGCTCACTCTCACGACTAAATATCCGAGACTAATATGGCGGAGCTCATCTAGATTTCATAAACCAAAGTGACCCTAGCGGTTTCTAGCGACTTTTTCTGAAACTAAAGCGTCACGAGCGCTCTCCTACGACTAAATTAAAGTGACATGAGCGTGCCAAGAGGCCATTTCTTAAATTAAAACCCCATTAACAAATTTAAAGTGATTCTAGCTTCTTCAGTATTATTTATTGTAGTTTGCTTTGCTCTAAAAATTTTTTTTGAGTTTTGAAAAAATTTGAATTCTTTTCTGATCTCACTTTTTCTGGTTTCCAGCAGAAATCTTCCATTAGCAAATTCACTCTTGTGATTGAACGTAATCCTTCTAACTAAACTCAATCTCGAAGCATTATAAATGCATCATACCGTTTAAAAAAAACACATCACCCATAACGGGATATAAAAATGTCATTTGATACAAGCATTACACCATAACCAAATAATTTACATTCTCAAAACAAACAACAAACCTTCATAACATGTTTACTTCACAAATCTGCAAAAATACTAAAATATTAAAACGCACATTTCAACTTTGAAAAAAAAAACGCATTTTAAGGTCAACGCAACCAACGCAGAATATTCAAATTAAAAATTAATTTTCAAAAAAAAAATTTCACAATCCCATTCAAACCGATCAATATAAAAAAACACACGTTTTACTCACTTGACAAGCTTGAAAAATATTTTAATTTATAACCTCTCAAAACAAGATATTTGTTACAATGTATCCGGTATTACATTTAACACATAATATACAAAACTACTAACTGAGAGGTGTGAAGTTTTGAGGTCTTGGTAATTATTGTCTTGTTACAAAAAAATCGAATCCTTATCAATTGTGAGAGACTCCGGATAAACACCTTAACGTTTACCTTATCACTTAATATGTGTCTCACTGAGTAAACATTTGTTAACAGAGAAAATTTTTTTTAGTGATTCTTACCATTTTAAGTTAAAACTGATTACAAAACGAATTCTTTGGCTTCTAAGTTTTAATAAACAAAGAGAGCATTGATAACAGTCTCAGCTTTGGAAAAAAAATCCTTTAATTTATGAATGAATTTCGGTTTTAGTTTATTTTTTTAAGCGTTGTTCACTTCACTATTTTAATAAAAATAAAAATTGTTGGAAATGTAATTTTTCACCCTATTTAAAACTGATGTACACCCTTTGAATTTACGCAAGGGCGACAATAGCCGATCGATAACTCGTAGTACAACTCCCTCCAATATATGAAACGCGTGATATAAGAAGGTCGTTGTTAGCAATTGAACGTTTTGATAGGATGTGTAATTTCGTTTTGGCCTGTTATGTCATGTGTGAATAGATTTATAAGAGCATTAAATGAGTCTTGGATGGCCTATGCTCTGTAAAATCTCACTCATTAGCCATGAATTTTTAAACGAGCTGATTTTTATTCTTAATTATTTTAGGCGTTTCCTTAAGGCGAAGGAGCGGAACATGTCATTAAACTTCCAAGGATGTTTAACATGCATCTTTTCTTGTTAGGAGGGGAATTTTTTGATATAAAATTTCATAGGTAAAAAAATTCTCCAATTTTTTTTTTGATTAAAGCGGTTTCTATAATCAAGAAAATATTTTTTGAATTTTTTCTGCTAAGAACAATTTTTTACTGTGGTTAAATTTTTTTGACTTCAACAACTATTTTTTTTAGAATTGAATTTTGCACTTTCCAGCCACTACGTTGTCCTGCTCTTGCTCATATTCAAAGTAAACTTAAGAACAAAGAACCAGACATACAAACATATTAAACCTTTTGTGTTGAATGAAAATCCAAACTTGAAGTAAAATCACTGAAATAGGAAAATTTGAGAAGAACAAAAACCAAATCCATTTCAAAATAAATTTATTTTATATTACCTCAGAATAAAAATGACTTAAAAAATATGAAATTCTGCGGAAACTGTTTTTTTTTTCATCTGTAAATTACATAAAATCATCATTAACAACCATCTTTTTTTAAAAAAAAAGTTTGAAACTTTTTTCCCGTCACAGTAAACATTTACACAACACATTTATATGCACATACAGGTACGATTATTTTCTGTCTTTGAGGTTTTAAAATCCAATTACAAAAAAATAAATAACGATCTAAAAAAAAGCTTTGCCTGTTTTTTCTTTCGAAAAAAAATTTCCTACAGTGTTTTCTATAAAATATTATAGACCATCCTGGCAGTGCGTAAACCTATTTACCAAAAAAGCATAATCAAGCCCTTATAATTAAAGTGATTGTTTCATGAAAAGATTTTATAATCTGAAACATGTTTTTAAAAAAAATTCAGAAATTATAAGAAAAAGCAAGCTTTACGTCACCAGTCAGTCCTACCACCTAATAATAATAATATGATATGATTGAATATTGTTCCGAAGAGGAAAACTCATCATTAAAATCTTAATTTTTTGGTAATTTTCCTCTTGGGAATGTTTACGCAAAAAAATTTAGCAGCGCTTTTAATTACTCTTAAAACATACCCAACAATCCATCTGAAAAAATGTCCGATATATTACAACATAGAACAGTAAACTACCTTTAGATTAAACAAATCTAATAATATTAACATAAGATTTTACAACTGATTTTTTTTTGTATCCAATAGACAGATGAATTGATTTTCATTTTATATTCTAGGTTATAAAATCTAACATCGAATCAACAATCATTTTAGTTTGAAATGTACGATAAAATAAATGTCATTCGGAGCATCTCACTGCAGCTTTAAAAAAATTAATTACCTTGCTTTGTTTTTTTAAAAGACACCCAATCAAGGGACGGATAAAAAAAATTAATGCGAATAGTAGTTGTATAGGCGTAACAAATGGCTGCAAAAAGGCTTTTTTACGTTTTTTCAGTGTAGAAAGTCGATTATACACTGAAATTTTTACCAGCTATAAATTTTAAAGTCTGTAAATGCCCTCAAAAATAATAAAATAATAATCCACCTCGGTTTTAAAGAAATAAGTTGCGCAAAATACTGCATTTAATCACTCACTATTCCCCTTGCGCAGCCATTTTATAAACATTTGAAAGGAAAATGGCCCAAAACATTTTTTTCGGGGCCTTAATAAAGATTTATTTTGTTCATTGTAGTGGCAGCACTGGATTTTTTTGGTTTTTAAATGGAAGTCGTCAGTGTTTGTGATTGAAAATGTGTAAAGAAACCAAGTGTAAGTTATTTTTTAGATGAGTGTGTTATTGATGAAGAATTTACACTGCTGAAAAAGGATTAAATCAAGACAGGCTTCAGCTAGTTTCAATTATTATGAAGGACGTTTGGTTAAAATTATGAGGTAACAGTTGAGGTTAGAACAAAACCTGTTAAAAACATAACAAGGAAAAGAAGACCTCAAATACTGCTATTGATTCTAGTTTTTATGGAATTGCCTCTATGTGAGTTTCTTGAAATCAGTTTCTAAATCAAGCCTGCATTGTTAATGCTTCCTTTAATTTTATTTAGCCTTCAATAATTTATTTAATCCAGCTGCATACTGTTCTACTCTGAAAAGCTTTTTAGAGCAAGCTAATTTTTAAAAAAAATTTTGTATAGGCCATTCTTAAAAAAAAATCATAATAACCACAATTCCTTCTGCAATACCTTACTTAAGTTATTCAAGAGGTTTAGCGAATAAGAAAAACGAGAATTTGAAGTTCAAGATATAGTTTGAAAGAAAGTAAAGAATATTAGGCTTAAAATTATTCTTCACATATGAAGAAAAATTTTACGGAAGCCATTGATTATTTTGAGTATTATTAACTTCATGATTTTCTTGGCACGTTACCTTTTAGTTTTAAATAATCAATTTTTGGTTTTTTTTTAGAAATAATCCTCGTTAAATATTTGCTAAACCTTAATATAAAATCCGATAACTCCTCTTATTTTATTCATAAGTGCAAAACTACAGTCCATAGTGCTGTTTTTGAATTAATAATATTAATATCCGAATCGTGTGGGAAAGCGATTCAAAAAATACAATCTACACATTTATCGATCGAAAATTTTATACGGAAACGAAGTTCATTTCTGAAATATATTGCTAGAAAAGCAGGAGAAATTCAACAAGTTGATTTGTTTTGTTGAAAACCATGCTTTTATGATTTAGCACTAAAAAATATTTTTTGATCTTTGGTACAAAAAACAAATTCATATTAACAATGAAATTAAAATCAGCCTTTTATTTACATTTATTTCATAAGCGGAGTGAGATAATGGGGCCAATATAACAAATGGCCAACTCCATATTCAGTTATGGCTTCATTTGCTGGCACCGCTTATGATTTTTCTCCCAAATTGGTTAGAATCTTCATCCCGAAAGCCAAATTTCATTGGCTTTTTGCCTTCATCATGAACACTTAATGTGGTAGGGATATATCGCTAACATATTTGAACCCATTTCAACCGATCCTGGTTTATTTTTATAATTGAGCAATTTTGACTTATTATTCAAACAAATTCCTGACGAAGGAATTTTTTTCACATTTTTTCAATCGTTTCAAGCTAAAGCTGAAAGTGGAACTAAAATAAATCACAGCGTACACCGATTCTTATTCCAAAAATGATTTTTTTATGATTTTTAAAAAATAATAAATTAAAAGCTAAAAGTTATGATTTTTACATATTACATAATATCACTTATATCAACACCTATAACAGCGATTACCTTTTTTCTTTACAAAAGTATTTCTTTTCATATTTTATGTTTACGCCCTTAGCTCTGCCCCAACTCTTTATCAAAGCGAATTAAAAGCTGCCGTAGTCTGGAAAATGCTGTAATTAACACAAGCAGTAGACAAAGCGACCATTTTGTCCAGGGCCCTTCGCTCAATTTTTGGTAAAGAGTTGGAATAAAATTTCTGTTCGAGAACCAGAAATCAGAGAATCGTTAATTTCACCTTTTGGAGTTAGCTAACACCGCAGTATGTCTCTTAGTTGTATACTTAACCTCAACTGGTTACAAATTTTTAAAGATTGTTCAAGCCTGGCTTGAGAAATGTTTAATTGGCAACTTTCTAATTTCTGGCTCTTTAATCTATTTTAAAAAATTTAAAATTTTGATTAAATAAATAAAGACTATTTTTGTTTATCTTTTTTTAGAATATGCGTTTCGGAGAAATAAATAATGCGCTTAGACATATTTTGTAGTTTTCCATTTTGCAAGCAATCGATTCGAGGCTGTTTAGCATTTTTTGAAATTTTTACAAGTTTCCTCTTATCTGATGGAGATGTAACAGCCAAAAGTCAAGGAAGCTAATAACAAGCTTGTGAAAAACAATCTTAGAGAGTGGCAGAGTTTTTCAAAATGGCGGACTGAAAAATATTATTTTCAGCTAGTAAGCAAAATCTGTGGCTGCAGGGCCAGTCATGAATAATGCCTGAATAGCTAAGGCTGTTGCGGAAATAGAACAAGAGCTCTTTTGTTTAAAAAAAAAATAGGCTGTTTATTAATGTTGGTAGCCAGAAGTCAGCAGATGAATTTCTGTAGCTTAAGTGGCTGAGTTCTTGAAAGCTGGCCAATATACAATAGGTTCCCAAATTAAAGTTAGCATAGCTTTTTCTCTCGATTTAACATACTTGGGAGCTCGTTTCTTGTGAAAATAAGCACTCTCATAAATAAATTTCCCTCATTCTGCATTTGCTATGGTGTCCTTGAGATTTGGCTGATATTTCCCATCATAATTCTCAATGTCGAAACTCTTTTTCTTTTTCCATGAATCATTTAATTGATTATTTTCATAATAATTATCTCTCGGCACAATAATTGGCAAAATTACCCAACAACGATACAATAATATTCATTCCATCTTCATAACAAGGGCATTTTATTTATACAATAACCCTTTTTTAGAAATAAATAAAAATTTTAAGCTTAACAAAAAATCTTTGGCCAAAGAGACATTTATTTTCCTTTTTTAAAAAATTCTCTTTGTGTGTTGAAGCATTTTTAAAGCTTATCCTAATAGGCAACATATATTTTCGCCTTAAAAAAAAAAAAAAAAATGAAAGTTCTTTGGTATATTTCTCCTACTGAAATACTTAAGCGGTCTTTCATTCTTCACATTTACGCCAAACTGTATTTTTTTAAAAAATATGGCAAAACAACAGCGACGCCAGGGAAGTTTTTTTAGAGGGACTAATTTGATTTACTGCCACAAAAATTTGGCTTAAGATTTTTTTATTTTGGCCCAGCTAAACCTGCTTAATTGGTGTTTTTAGGCGGTTAAGCCCAATTGTGGCCTCTTGCTAAAGGCTTCTGGCCCTTTCCCAAGCGTCGCCATTGCATCAGAACAATAAAAACCAGACTAGATAAGACTAGAACATAAGGTTAAATAAAATTTTTAAAAAACCCAACGAGAACTTAGCTCAAAAAAATCAATGAATCAAACCCTGCGATTTTCAACAGACATATTTTTGTACAAAAAATAAAATTTTGTTTGAACGAGAAACTTAATAAGAAACCCCATCAGTCTTCATAGACACAAACAAAAAAAACTAATAGAATGACGATGAATTTCTTAAGTCAAGAGAAGGCAAACTCAGTGAAGTATTACGTTGTTGGTACAATACTGAGGATTTTCTGAGAGGAACTTCTTTAGTTTGGTAGGATAATCCGTCATTACTCCATCTGCACCAAGTTCAAATGCCGTTCTAAATTCATCTTCATAATTTAAAACCCATATATAAGTCTGGAAATAGATAACGAGTGATTAGTTTTAGATTTGGGAGGTTAAAATTTATAAACGATTGAGATTTCATACCTGAATCCCTCTTTTTCTTAAATGTCTAAATAAAGCTGGTCTTAGTAATAATGCATCCATTGTTTTTACTAATAGATTATGTAGAGGCAAATAAGAAGAGCTTGGAGTTCTTCTCCTAGAAAAAAAAAGTCTATTTTTTACGTTTTTATGTTGTTATGTTAGTAAAAAAGCAGGGATGGCAAATTTTTGTTCATTAATTGCATTTGAGCTCTTGATTATTATAATGTCTTTCTGTTTCGATTACTAATGCACTCGCAGAATTTTATTCAATCAAAAGTTTGCAACCAGTTGAGGTTAAGAAAAAAAAAGCTAAGATTAAAATACTGATAATCACATTACCTGAGATACACAGATGGAAGAAAAATTTCCAAATGTGTCTCCTTGATTGGGTAAAATGGCAGGAGTCCTGAATACATTAAAAGTACGAGATGTACAACTCTCCTCATCGAAAATAATAAATTGACATTTGGGTTTTCATTATAACACTTCATGGTGATTCTATCATCAAAATTCCCCCAAACGGTTAAATTTTCTCTTTTGTAGTCTCTTATTAGGCGAGATACCTCTTTGATTAATTTATCATTATCTACCTTAACATCAATATTAATTGGAATGTTAGGGAAAGTTCGAAAGACATCTTCAAGCAATGGGAATTTCCTTTCTTCTACTGTTGCTGATCCAGAAAATGTAAAATCTAAAAAAACAGAATGGTTTTTGTTTTTTTTCCACTGATTGGAATTGTTATCATTGATTTTTGAAAATACCTGGATCGAAGTCCAAACTTAATTGCTCTTTTAAAGGAGGAATTTCTGAGTAATTTAATTCAGAAATATTTTTATCTACTCCTGTACTCCTTAAAAGATTGTGGTCGTGAGAAACTATCACTTTCTCATCTTTTGTTAAATGCACATCTAATTCCAACATTTCTGTCCCAAGCGCTATTGCTCTTTTGAAAGCTGTCATGGTGTTTTCATAATTTTCACCTGCCCCTGTTCAAAAAAAAAATTTATAACAATCAACGCAGACACCTGTAGATTTTTTAACACAAAATTGAATTCCCTTTTTTATGGCAAAAAATAAATAATTCATAGATTCACTCGGGTATGGAAACTAATAATTATTCACTTTTGTGAATAGGAGCTTCTGGGAATTGTCTTCAGACGCATCCTTTTTATGAAATAATGAACTTCTTAATCAAAGATGCAAACAGTTTAAAAAGAACAATATACCAACCTCCCCTGTGACTTATATGTCGACATTGGAAAGGAATCTTCTTTTTTTGATGAATTAAGTGTGGATATCGGAAAAAGAACCATGATGTTAGAAAATATCCGCCGATGAATGCCAAAAAAGACATAATAATACAAAAAAATGACAAAGATGGGTAAGCAAATTACATCTCGTAAATATAAATTGCCATGCGCTCTGTTGATTTTCGGGGCCCCAAAGTTTCTTGTGTAAACAAAATTTGAAGTTGCGTTCAGGAGGCTTTTTGTCAAATTTGGCTCGTTCCCGATCGCTCGTTTTTTAAATTTTGGCGCGACTTTTTTTTAAAATTCAAAATTGTTAAGGTGCGTTTTGACGCATTCCCAGTGGGAATTTCTAGAGAGACTAAATACGCGGTCGAACGCGTGAACTGTCAGAGGAAAACTTAATTTTGCGCTTATATCGACGTAAATGCATGTGCGGTAAAAAAAATATTATTCGGGGGCCGAGCGAAACATTTAAAAAAAATAGCTGTGATAGGCTGCCTCTAACCCGGGATAGCAAATAGGAACGCTGTAGTTTTGCTCGTGAAAATGAATTAAAAATCGTGGGCAAAATTCATAAAAGTTGAAAAATACATCTTTCATACAGTTCCTGTGGGAATTTCGGGACTTATTGGGATATATGGATAAATAAATAAACAAATTTAAATTTTATTTCAATAAAATTTTAATAATTCAATTAACTTGTTTTTTAACATTTTAAAACATATTCACAATTAACAAACCAAAAGATAATTTTTATGACTGATAGTAGAATGACTGAAAAAGATAAATATTATTGAAACTACGTCTAAAGAAATCGAGATTCGTTAAGTACCAGTACTGCTTAAGATGACTTAATAAGTGCTTGATTAAATTAATAAACAAGTACTTAATAAATATTAGGACTTATCACTTAGGGTTGCAGGACTTAATCTATTTAGACGGACTCGTAGTCTTTTCTTATTGAACTAGCTAGATTGCAAGCGAATATGATGCCCAACAACTGAAACAAAGAAAAAAAATTATAAGTCAAAAAAATACCCTCAAAAAAATGATTAGAGAAGTTAATGAAAAATTGTTTACCTCAATAATAGCAATGCCTATACCAACTCCTCCCAGGATAGCTCCATTAGCCTTAAACAAAGTTTGTAAAATATCATAGCAGTTGTCCTTGTATAAATTTGGGGAGTCTGCAGTACAATTTTGGCCTTCTTGTATATCAGCACAACAAGACTCTGGAATTCTACCAATTGCAGAGGACCAGCTTGTAGGTCCATCTTTTCCACCGCAGCAATGAAGCTATAAAAAAAAATAGTCCCCACATTAGATTGCTTGAATCATGTTTCAACAAGTTATCTTATTTTATCAGGTTTTAATCTTATCAATAACTAAATGGATCATCTCAACTTATGTGCCGATTTTAGAAAAGTGTAAAAAGTTACATTCTCTGATCCTCCCTACTCACTAAAATACTTACACTTGTCTGCATATCGTTCCACATTTCAGTAGTAGTGTTGTACTCAGGATTACCAAAATGTTTCATGGTTGCTTCCAATTTCTGATCCAAAACTTCCGTAACTCTATCCCTCAACAAATATCCAGCAATACCGCCGCTCAATTCAAGGACAAAAATCACAATCAAACAGGCACAGAACTGAAAAAGACAATAAAATATTTACATTATAATTCAAATAACTGATAAGCAAATTTGTAAACTCACTAAAAAAAAATTTTTTCTCAATTTTTACAAACTTACGGTAACTGTCATGCAGTAATTTTCCTTAAATGCTCCGCAGCATCCGAAAAACGAAACAATGAAAATGATAGTTCCAATAACAATAAGCAGTGCAGGGACTGAAAAGAACCCATCGTCAAGAATATGCTCATAATCGCTGTATGATGCTTGAACGACTCCACCAGCAACAATTAATATGATTCCAGTCAACTGAAAATAATGAAATGAAAATTATGCAGCAGCAGAGAAACTCTCAATACTTCCTGTATCATGGCAGCTTAGATGATTCATCATCAACTGATTGCATTAAGTTATTGCCCTTTTGTTTACAGTAAAAACGAAATAAAATCTCACATTAAGTACTTTTAAAATGGGAATATTTACGATTGAGAAAAAAAAAATTCGAACAAGATTTTACATTCACGAGAAAATATCATACGGTTTTGATTAAGAAACGTTTGAATTCGGTGAAGTGTGTTTAATCGATAACATTTCGACATAATTTACTCGATAACCTGAAACCTGTCAAGTTTTGGCACTGGTTATCTAATGTTACAATATGAAATTACGTATTTAGAATAAATAATTAAAAACACACGGAAATGGAAAATACTTACAACAAAAATCAAATTAAAAATAAATAATAAATATTTTAGAACTTTCGATCCAAGCGGTAGACTCATCTTGATTAATTTCTATTACGACTGATGCTTTAATTAAATTTTTCTACTTCTCACAACGCTTCAAGGACGAATGAAACGAAATAAACTAAAAATTTTGTGGTGACTCGTAGACTCGTTTGACAACTGACGCGTTCAGAAATTCACATTTATGAAAGCAAATGGCCGACAAGGATCGATGTTGCCATGGCAACGAGGCAACGAGACGACATTGTTTATCTCGCGGGTTTATCGCCCTTTTAATTGTATGATGGGACTTTTAGGGAGAGTTCTGTGAATTGATTTTATGTTTTTCAGCGAATGAGCAAATAAACAATCCTGATGTAAACATAGAAAGTATATTTTGAAAGAAGGAAATGAATAATTATAATAGCCCTGTACATTAAGCTAATTTTAGTAAACATGCAGTATTATAAAATTTGCAATTTGATCTTATCAGTAAGTTTCTGTTGAATTTTATCAACGTATCTGCTCAGAATTTTTAAAAAGTCATAATATTTGAGGAAATTATTTCATATGTCATTTTGATGCCCTAAGATGATCTAGTTTAGTCTATTGTTGTCTGTAAAAATTCTCGTAAATTCCTTTCAGATTTGCTTGAGTAAAATTTTTGCATCAGTAAGACGATTATTATTTTAACTTGATAAAGCTCAGTTGACGATGAATCATAATGTTTATTTACGCCTCGTCGCTCTCTTTCAAAAGATTATAAGATGATTATAATTCTTAGAAATAAATTGATATGATGTTTATCAGACATTTTGACACTTGAAACTATAAAGTCGCTGATGTTTTATTTTTCAGGTACTAATAGCGATTACATTCCTCGGCTTTTTATCATTACATTGGCTAATAATGACAGCCGATATTGATTACATGAACTACGTCCATTACGTTAGCGAAAAAATGACCAAAGAAGTTTTTCTTAAATTTTGTGTGGGGACCTACATTTTATTCGCAATGTGTCTCGGTGCAGTATCATTTTTCTTTGAAAAATTCCAAATACTTTGCTTATTTACTTTATCGATCGTGACGTTAATTTGCTACCTAATCGGGATTTTTGATTTCTTTCATTTCGCTTTCGCTTCCTGAAAACGCTTATCGTCGTTAATCAACAAAAAAACTTATGTAAAATTCATTTGTAATTGATTTTATCATGCAAATAGACACACGGAAAATGTTTTGAATTTTTATTGGACGCAGAGAAAGAAGATTTTGCATATAAGGCCCCGAAAAATCATGATGGCGCATGCGCAGTAAATCGAACGCTTCTTGTTTTAAAGCAAAGTGAGATTATTGCAAGAAATTACGTATTAATTATCGATTGTTTACGGTTTCTTGTTGATAACAAGAGTGTATTAACAATCCTAGGTTTTCAATAAATGAATAGTTTGCGGTAAAAATGTAAGTTAACGTTATTTTTATCAAATTATAAAAATCGATTTTTTAGTTTGGGAAAAAGGAATTAACATCGTATTTTAATAACATCGAGTGACGTTCCTCTAGTTAAATTCCTTTGTTCTGAAAGTATTTGCAATTAAAAGCCTAATTTACTGTCGGAATTTGTCAATTAGTGGCGTTTCTTTTCTTTTTTTTAGTAACGTATAATCAGTCAATTCCTACTGTACAAAATGGTTTCCGCAGCGATGTCTTGTGTTAAATATCTCCTGTTTGCGTTCAACCTCATATTTGCTGTAAGTGTCGTCTCGCCGGGGAATGTGAAATGAGATATTAATATTAATCTTTTTTTTTAATTTGCATTTATAATGTGATCTTTTATTGGTTTTAGATATCTGGTATAGCGATTTTGGTTGTCGGAGGTATCTGTCAAGGTGTATACCATAATTACTCGGAGTTCGTGGATGATAAGTTTTTCTGGATACCGATCGTGGTTATAGTTGTCGGGGCTGTTATCACGATCATTGCATTTTTCGGATGTTGCGGAGCCGTCAAGGAAAATCATTGCATGATTTCAACTGTAAGTATTTTTTTTTTTTGCATTTTAATTTGGGGAGTTGCCATGTGATTTAAATTGCATAATTTGAATAACCATTAGGCTATTGAGTCATTAATCTAAAATAATGAAAAGATCATATGGGTAATTGGGAATGTGGTAGTTTCAATCGTCTTGATCACGTTCACTTGTTCGGTAATTGAAATATTATTAGAGGTTATTACTCGAATTTTTATTTTACTGACATTTATGTAAAAGCAAATGACAAAGTCGTTATGGTTCAATTTTAACCATATTTCATGATCAAATGAGGCCTAAGGTCAAAAGGTCAAGAAAGAGGTAAAGTTACTTTGCCTCCTAGTAATCTTATCACTTGAAAAAAAAACCAGAAGAGCATGGAAGACAAAACAATTGTATTAACCAGTACAAATATTCCTGTTGAAACTGGCTTAAAAATATTGTCTATTATAATTATTAATGGTTAAAACTTGCATTAGAAAAGTGAATTAAAATGATGTCATTTTTGTGCGTTTTGAATATAATAATTTATGTATTCTTAGTTTAATCGTTCTTACTGATTAGTTGATGACTTTTAATGTACCACACTTCAATATGTGCCATATAGAATTTATTAACTGAAACATGTCATTTTCACAGACCAACGGTGCTTGAGTAATTTTTATAAAATTTTTCTCTCTTTACAGTTTGCTTCATTATTATTGATCATCTTTATTTTGGAATTGGTTGGCGGAATCGCAGTTTACGTCCTGAGAAACGACTTGAAAAAAATATTCGATGACAAGATAATCTCTAGCGTGAAAAGCTATGACTCGAACCCGAACGTCAAAAATACATGGGACATCTTACAATCCGATGTAAATACGCTTAATTTATTTTTACCAATTCATTAATACTTAACTAGCTTTTTTCTTATTGTAAATTTTATCAAATATTCCTTTTATTATTTTTAATAAGCGTGATTAAAAAAACGTCCTTTTATGACTATTGACATCATGCCATGCTTCGTAAAGCACAAAGAGACTCCACTACCTACACAGTTATTAACTAATAATATATTGCAATGTTGCCTAGTTTGCAACACTAATTCATTTATTTTTTTACTGTAGTTCCATTGCTGCGGTGCTATGGGGGTTAATGATTGGCTGAACCGGATTCCATCTTCATGCTGCCAAAATTTATCAACCCAGGAAGTGTGCACAGCATCACAAGCTTATGATACTGGATGCTTAGATAGACTTCAAGGATTCGTCGAGACAAATGCTCTTATTTTAGGCGGCGTCGGAATTGGAATTGCATTGATTCAGGTAAACAAGAAAATTTTAAATTATTCTGGCCAGAAAATTTAAAACTTAAATTCACTTTTATTTTTTATTTTCTAGTTGATCGGGGTCATCTTCGCTTGCTGCCTAGCGAGGTCTATTCAAAAAGAATACGAGAGCGTATAAATACATCTCATGCTTTTCAGCTAAGACGTAACTCAGTGTTAAGATCTGCGCATTTATTTTTCATCTCATTAATTACAGTCCAAAAAAACCGTATTCATCTCTCTTTACTTTATCTCTTAACTTTATCTCATATTTAAGAAAAGATCTTTTCACTGCTAAACAGCTACAAAAAATGTAAAGAGCAAAATAATTGTATAAAAAAAATTTGAAGAAAAAAATATTATTTTATATAAAAAAAATACTTTATGTGAAAATGCTATTTTGTTAACCAAAAAAAAAAAAAAAACTTAGAAGATATCCTGTGTGTAATCTTTACCAATTGTTATTTGTCTCAAAATCTTTAACAGACTTGTTGCAATTAAATTTAAGATTTTCTTATATGTTCTATTAAAAAAAACAAACTAAGAAAATTATCTCAAGAGTGTGTTCAGTTTTCTGTCAAAAAAATTTTCTCTTCGACAATAGGCATAAGTCTGAGTTCGCAGTAGAACTGATCTATTGTTAAATACTAATTATATTACAAATTACAGTAAATTTAGTTTTTAGTGAATTTCGGTATGTAGACGATTAGATTTTCTTTTTTTGATAATTTTAACTTTTTTGTATATTGTATTAACTTTTAAGTAAATACAGGGGGGGACTGATGTGATCGACCGGATGAGAAAAAATTTCTGAGTATTTTTTTAGCCGCAGTCAACGAGCTCATTAAAAAAAATTCCGGTGATCCAACCCACCCCTGCAGTAAATGATATTCTTTTTCATTTGCTTTTTCAGAATCGTGAATTAGCAATTACTTTAAAGCGTTTGGTATTGAATGGCATTTGTCGAAAAATGAACATTTGAATATTTGAACATTGCATTTTAATATTTGATTTTTTTTTTATTGAATTTAATTAACTCAAAATCTTGCCACCGAAAAATTAATAATGTTAGTTACCGAGATAAAATTGAAAGGCATTTTTTTTCTAATTTGAAATTATTGGTGAAGGGAATTTTTAATCTCTATTATTGATCTCAAAATCAAATATTCAAACAATTTTTTTGGCAGCAGAAAATCTAAATTGTTTGCAATCTGTATAAAATTTCTAGTATTAAAAAAAAATTTGCAATGCCGTGTATGGTACTCTGAGGATTAGTGAGAAGCTAAAATCTTGTAAATCGATTGATTAATTAATTTTATTTCATTAAACTATAGTATTGTAATTTAAATTTAATTTTTAGGGAAAAAAATTGCAAATATTACCAAACATTTCAAAAAATCATTAGCAATGTGTATCACTTATAATAATAAAAATTGATGGTTTAAATTTTAACGATCAAAGGAGCCCTATGCATGCTCAGGCAAAATATTTCTTCTCAAAATCCTTGCCATTAGTACAAAAATAACTTTACTTGGCCATGCATCGGGCTGCGATTAAATTTGGCATTAACAATTTTAATATTTAAAAAATATTTGCTCAGGTTTATAGTTTTTTTATTCCAAAACATTTACCTTTTTATCACTATTTTTCATTTTAAAAGTTCAATTTAGTAAATGACATATTTAGTATTAATAAAGAGGATCATTTAAACTTTCCTAATCAGCTTTGTACAAAAAAAAACCCGCTTAATTTAGACCATTTTTCGATATTATTTTCTACTCATGTAATCATTAAACAAAAAGTATTAACGTATTATTAAAATAGGAGACATCTTGGGTCTAGAATTAAGTACTAAGACTGAATTTATACATTCCAACCTTTTTTATTAGTTAAATATGTCATTTACAATTTTTTTTTAATTTAGATGGAAAAATTTCTGACTATAGTTGAGAGAAAATAAAAATATCGCCAAATTTTCAAATAGTTTTAAATGTAAACTATATACTGTATGTGTAACTTTATATTTTTATTGGAAAAAAAATTACCCGTTTTTTGATGTACCAATATATTCAACGTAAATCTCTTTATATTTAAAAACAAAAAAAAAAAAGAAGCTAGTTTTAAAGTTTGGTAATGTGTTCATTGTTTATCTGAATTAAATATGCATGAATTTTTTTTTTTCATTCGCTTACTTGCACAATTATGTTTTTTTGGTGATATGTGGGCCAAAATTTGGTTTTTGTTCACTCATTGTAAACTATTTTATGGAGTCAAATTATAAAAATGATATTAGAATTTTTCCAAATGAATACTTTTTTTTGATCAAATTTGATTTTTGATTTTTCGTGGATCATTTAATTTTTTTTAAATTTTAGTTTTTAAATAATAGCTTTAAAGCTTTAAAGTTTCTGGACCAAATTAAGTTTAATAAATTTTTTTTACTTGTAAAATAGAAGTGGTTTTATTTTGATGTATTTGAAATTAAAAGATACAAATATATTTTTTGAGTATTCTCCATTTCTAGAGTATCATTGAAATGGTATCCACATTTAAAAATTTTTTTTTTATATTTGATGTGGAACAAAATTTGACGGTTTTAAATGTAATATTTGCCATGTTTTAAAGTCCTTATCAAACCAACCTTAATTAAACCTTGTTTTGAGGTTATCTTCATAATACATGGCCGCATTGTCACCTATTTTTAACTTATATGCTGCCCCCTTGTGACATCATTTCCTATTTCCTCTTCCTTCGACATAAATAAAGTTTGTGTTTTGAGATCATCAATCGCAAAGGGAATTTAAAGAAAGAATGCTTAGCTTATGAAAGCCTGCAGTGATTGATGCTTGTAAACCCTGCCTTCAATTCTCTGCTTCTGATTAGCACTATGAGGGATTTCTTCCCTTATTCGCCATATTGAATGTAGAGACAAAACCAAAAACAAGTATGTCCAAGTGTAGGATAGAGGGCTCTACTTAAGATGTACAGACGACTCGCTTGCCAGCTTAATCAACCATCTAAACCTTTTGTATGTAAACCTTATTTACCATCCACAAAACAAGACACGCCATGAAAAGTTGCCTTTGACCAGCTCATAACTGATTTGGTTGACCAAAGCCTGTACTAACACCTTTAGGCTCATCTAAATTTGTTAAATAACTATTAGCAGGATTTCGAAATTAAATTGCTAAAACTTGAGATTAAACATCAAGACCCAAGAGATAAAATCACAAAGCCCTAACAAGTTACAAATTTATGGCAAAAGTAAAAGGAATTTTCCTTTGCACCAGCAAAGGCGATGAAAACCGATTTTGATAGACGATTTATGAAAAAAAATTAACAATAATGAAGCAAACTTATCGAGGGAAAAAATTACACATACCTTATTTTGCATGCATTTCGCAGATTTAACCTCGTTCCAATGTCAAATTCTCCTGAAAAGCCGTTGGGAATTCGTCTGCGCACCGGTACTATAAACCTGACCTGGAACAAATAGAAAAAATAGTGTCTTCTTAAACAGTCTAATCAATTAGCACTATTAAACATAAGAAAAAATAAAGAAATGAACCTTTTTTGTATATATTACCCACAAGAATAAGAAATTTAATTGATTATATCAAAATTAAATTGTAAACTTTTTCGGGCGGACTCGTAGATTTCCGTATCCTTTGTCTACTAAAAGGATTATTTCGAGTGGACGTCACCCTCTTCATAGGTAATTTATTTCTCATCCATACGTTCCCGAATGATTTTAATGAACATTTCTCTCGCACGCCGAACAACTCTCGATGTAATTAATTTATTCATAATGTTTCTTTGAAGAAAAGAACCGGCTGCCATACGAAAATAAAGTTGCGTACGGTCAATGTAATAACTCCGCCATCTTAGTTTTCCATTCATGCTGGTAGTGAGTTTTAATGTGAATTAACTTATATTTTGTTTGATTTTGGTGTAAGTATAATCTCTAATGATGGTTTAATAAAAAGAATAAATAGAGGAGATACGTCTCGTTTAAAATTTCGGCTTTAAACCCGGCTTGTATTTATATAATAATAAAAATAACGCTGTCGTGTAGGCCGGTGTTGTCTAGTTATTGTGTAAATAAAATTAAGTGTCGAAAATAATTGACAGGGAGAAGGGTTACGGGCTTATTATTTTGAGTCACCTAATTTGAAAGCTTTCGGGAGTTGTTTAAGTTACATATCGTTGTGAAATTTCCCCGGGATTTGATAAATTTCTTTCAAAAAAATTATGTATGATTGATAGTGTATCAGTCAAAAACTGAGCACCTACCTAAAACGTAGTTCCTTGTTTTTTGGTAAAAAAAACCAGCTGGGAACAGCTGAAAGTAAGTAAATATCGAATTAAGGGGATTTAATGGGTTTTAGAGGATTGTTTTTGTGAATTTTTAGGCCCAGATGCCCTTCATTGACTTGACCTCTGCAGGGTGGAGTAGCCATTGCACAAATCAATGTTATGATTTGGATGAGTTTTTTTTTTTTTTTTGTTTAAATTTTCTAGTCTTGTTGTTTTGTCTTAGAACATTTAAAGGAATGCTGGTTTGGTGTTTAAAATAGTAAATGGTTCTTAATTGTATCATGATAAATTGGCGTAAAATGTTCTTGTGAAATAATTGCAAGTGCACTCGATGCCTGTGATCCTGAATGCAGTGCTTTAGATCAGGATATTTCAAGGCATTGTTACTGCACCAAATTTATTATGTAACCATGTTTGAATTACATTTTGACAAAATGTATTGATTAGAATACATTATGGGAGTAGATTGCTTGGAAAGACAGGGATTTTAGCAGAAACAATAGTAAGCTCAATGATGATATACGTAAGCAAGATAAAAGGGCAAAGTTGAGATTATTTTTTAGTGTAAATGTTTTATAAATATCCCCAAGTTAGTAAGAATGAAGAAAATATTTGCTGCAAGTGCAAATAATGGGGAAAAAATATTCATAGATGAGAACTATCATTGGACGTCTTAAAAAAATAGTTTTTTTAAAATCTAGATTGTATTTCATTACTGAGGAAGCCTGAACATGCATGAAAATTTTTTCTCTTTGTACGCTGCTTGACATAATAAGCTGATTCTGAATTTTTTACATGGAAATCAAGAAGTCAGATTAGGAAAAAATTAATTGCCATCAATAAAGGAGAAAACACATTAGGCGTTAGCTCATTGTGAGAACTTAGGAATTTTATAAGTGAAAACCAAACTTTTTCAATATCTGAAATAATCATCTACCACAGGATTCTTAAATGTGGCTCATTTCTTTGAAACGTTAATTAATTACAATTTTTCAAACTAGCCATCACATTATTGGTTTTTTTTATTTTCAGGCTGATGTCTGCTGCAGGTGCTGGGGCAGGTTCAAGTGGTGCAGGAAGAGGACGAGGCTCTGCATCACTAGTTGACAATACAAAGACTGAAAACAAAGAGACCAAGCCTAATCCTAAAATGTCAAAAGCCCTTAGCACATCAGCTAAGAGGATTCAAAAAGAACTTGCAGAAATCTCATTAGATCCTCCTCCAAATTGTAGTGCAGGCCCTAAAGGTGATAATTTGTACGAATGGGTTTCTACAATCCTTGGTCCACCAGGTTCAGTATACGAAGGTGGTGTCTTTTTCCTAGATATTCATTTTTCTCCTGAATATCCTTTTAAACCTCCAAAAGTAACATTTAGGACAAGGATTTATCATTGCAATATTAACAGTCAAGGAGTTATTTGTTTGGATATTCTAAAAGACAATTGGTCACCAGCACTTACGATTTCAAAAGTGCTTCTTTCCATTTGCTCTCTTTTGACAGACTGTAACCCTGGTAAGTTGACCTTATATCGAATAACGAATTATTTTCACAGAGTACTAATTCATTTTTGTTTTTACAGCGGATCCACTAGTAGGAAGTATTGCTACTCAGTATTTACAGAATAGAGAAGAACACGATCGCATAGCTCGATTGTGGACGAAGCGATATGCAACGTGATCTGTTTTCCTACAGACTGTTTTTCAAAAAATTATACCATCGCCCTGGGATCAACGTCTTCATCACGGTGTCTATAATCAGTTTTTTTTTTCTAATTCTAAATGATTGTGATCAGTGCTAAAAAAAATTCCTCTTAACTAAATTTTTTTTGTGTCAGTGAAATAAAGAGAATGAATCTTGGGGTGAAAGTGAGATATTAATATCAAGAAATCGGAAACTTATTTTTGCCAAAATGGACAGGAGGATTTGATACTTACAAAAATAATTGATTTATAGTGAAATTGTTCCTAAAAGAGTAAACGTTCTGGATAATTTGAAAAGGAGTGTAAAATAATTATAAAAATTAAATCAAATTTTTAATTAGAACTGGTCAGTAACTTGAATAAACGTTCAATGTAATAAAGATATTTAATTTTTTAATGGATCATTTTATATATAGAATCGTAATTTATTTAAGCTACTGCCCAGGTCTGATAATTAAGTTGAAATGAAATTGTGTAACAATGAGGGAAGTTTTTCAAGTGTACTCAAAGAGATTTGAATCAAAGCAAATGAAGGGAAATTTAAATGATAGTGCTATTGAGGAACAAACTATTCATATGAAAGCCGGAATTATTAAGAATTATGGTGCTTCAATCATGTTGTACTAATTTCTAAAAGAGATTATGTGAAATGATCATAAATAAGCATGAGTTTTGATTGACTGAACGCCATTTTTCATTCACAATTTAGAGTGACAAATGCTTTTCATAATACAAGTGAGGCTTTCTCTGGTATTTGACTTTCATCATCGTTTTAACTTAATAACAATCATCATTAATCAGCAAAGCTAAAAATTTATGACGGAAAAGCAAAAAAATCGCCATTCAGTATTATTGCCAACTTTAGGGAACAATAACGTTCACTAAAACTTTATTGCCAACCAAATTTCATTATATTTCAAATTTTTACTAATTATTTGCTTTGATCCAAACCTCTGATTTAAAAAAAAATAACTAAATTGAGTCACTTTAATTATTTAAATAATTTTTTCTTAATTTAATAAATATTTTAGTTTTGTCATCGGTTGATTGCTCATTAGCCAAGACTGAAGCTTTCATTTTATTGCAGACATTCTCCCTACAACCAGATTAGTTACCAACTTTTAATAGAATGACAAAAAAATCCGAAGCATAATGATTTTAAAATTACATTTCAACTGAGTTGTTTGAAAAAAATAAGTCAATAAAAAAAATTTTAAAAAATGTTTAAAAAATCTTTTCAAGCGGCTGTGATCATATCAGATTTAATTTTATTTTAATGCGCAAAAATCGTTTATTATTAATTTTTTTTTTTGCATGCAATTTTTTTTGCGAAATCATTGTTTTTTTTTCTTTACATCGAATTTGAAAAATGAATTTAAAATATAAAACGGTCTTGAATTTAAGAATTATAGCTGACGCTAAAAGAATTTCATTCGAAAAGACTAAGAATGACTAATTGCAATTGGCAATAGCTTTTTAATATGGCCTAGTTTTCTGTAGAATTTTAAGATGAACTTTATCATTTTTTCGAATATCAATCTAAGGCGAATATTTTTTTTAAAATAGCTTATTTTTATTTAAAAATTCTACCTCGAAAAAGGTTATCTTAGTATCGAACCCCACTTGAAAAAGTTATGACGATAACATGTACCGACAGCTTCCATCTTTCGCAACAAAACTATCAAGAACAAATTGTAATTTGCAGCTTCCTTCATTTCTAGTTCATAATTTAGTTATTAAAATGAAAAAAGAAGATAAAAATATAAAAAGCCATACGCCCAGGGTTATAAGTACATATTTTAATGTCTGATTGTAATTTGTAATAATGTTAATCTGTAAGAATCTTAGTTTCTTTAAAAATTAAAAAAGTTGTAATCTATAAAAAATGTTCTTTTTTTATTTGTTTCATTCCGCTGCTGTTGGATTTGCATTACAACAGATGTCACACCTGTATTTCACCTTTACAGGGCCTCAGGAAGATTATTGTGCCTATTAGAAAATGCTGTATAGTCCTTTCGCACAAAAAATAACGATAACGATCATCTTGCGACATTTATTTTTTTATGTTTGCTATAAATAAGATCGGCATCAGTTCAGGGAGATGATTATCTTTTCTTATCAGGGGAACCATGTAGGTGACGTACGGCAAACCATAGCTGTACTTATTGATAACGCATCCAAGTTTGCAACAAAGGAATATACTTTTTTTCAGATAGCAGTTTGTGAAAAGAATTTTTAGCTTTCGGTTTTAAAAACAGAAGGGTGAAATTTAGATCGATCAAAATGGATGGATACGGGGACGAATTAAGCCCTGGGATGAAATGCGTGAAGTATTTGGTGGTGGCTTTTAATTCTATTTTTGTTGTAAGTATACCTCTGGAATTACGCAGATGACAAGGCCTTTTTTTGGAAAAAAAGGAAATAAGAAAAATCGGCTTACCAAATCCGGCGAGTATTGACGTCAACCTGAAACCAAAAAATTAAAAACGTTTACATTTTTCAAATATCATCTTATGCAATATTTTTTCCACTTTCAAGAAAACTGGTTCAAACTGGGAAGCGAATATTTTATTTTTGGACACCCTGTACCTTTTCACTATGCCTTGCAAAATACTACATTATGTTTGAAAATGTAAACAAAATTCATTTACCTTATTCTCAAGAAAAGATTTGAGAATTATTAAATTAAAATTCACACAAGATTTCACTGAACATAACATAAATACTGGAAAAAACACAAAAACATTTTTCTAACCTATAAAAATGCATAACCATTACTGAAAAAAGTGCGTTCAAGAAGAGCGGAAAATTTTCGCCCTCAAATGTCGTCTGCTTTACAAAAACCGTTTAAATTAAAATTATATTTTATTTTCAGATGACTGGAATTTTAATTATTGCAGTTGGAACCACTATCCATTCTATTTACTACAATTTTGATGAATTTCTGGAAACAAGATTTTTCTCGCCAGCAACCTTACTTATTGTGGTTGGATGTTTTATATTTGTGATCGCCATTTTTGGTTGCATTGGGGCCCTGAAAGAAAGTACTTGCATGATGAATGTTGTAAGTATTTTCTTTGGTTAAAATATAAGAATTTCAATAAAATTTTTTACTGGAACATGTTTTAATCCTGTCTTACTTATGAAAAGCTTGGACACTAATTTGAAAATATTTGATTTATTTTAGTTTGCAGTTCTTCTTGGTGTAATATTCATCCTTGAAATATCAGCCGGAATCGCCGCATTTGCTCTTCAAAGCCAAATTAGATGCACTATAGCAGAAAACATGAATATAACCATGCATGAATCTGCTGATAATGAAGACGCCACTAAAACTATTGATATAATTCAAAAAGGGGTAAGTCATTATTTTCCAATTTCTTTAAATATTTTGATAATTTCATACTTTTTTAAAAATCTCCAGCTATCCTGTTGCGGCATTAATGGACCGACTGACTGGAGCGGTATCTTAAATGACAAAGCCTCATTCAAGATATATGAAGACGAAGTAGTGCTACCCGATTCTTGTTGCGCTAATATTACTACATTAAAAGAAGAGGAAACTAAATGCTTTGCTACTTACTCCGACGGCTGCTTACCAAGACTTACATTTGTCGTTGGACAAAGTGCAGTGCTTTTAGGAGGCGCTGCCTTGGCCGTATCAGTTATTCAAATTATTGGGATTTACTTCTCATTCTCACTTGCCAAATACATACGTAAAGCTAAAAATGAAAGAATTCATCGACAATATGAAATCAGAAGGCAGCTTCAAAATTCTTATTCATTAATGGATAAAACTAAACCAACTGACATCCCCATTTTATATTTAAATAGCACTAATCAAAATTCTAATATGTGAAGAATCTTTCAAATCAAAAAAATTATTTCAAAAATTACTTTAATAAATAATATTTATTATTATATGAAAACTTTAAAATACATAATATATTATTACCAATAAGATTTCGATAATTCTAAAATTCCTTTGCCAATATTTTCGTGCTTACCACCTGGCAAATAAGGTGGAGTAAATTCTCTATATGCTAAACATAATCTTTTACTAGTGACATCTTCTCTTAAAACGCAGTGTTCCCATTGATATCTAGCAGGACCATATAAAATAATTAAAGATTTTTCTCGCATAAAAATTCGAACGATTGGTGAACTATCACAGCTTGAATATTTATTTAAATAAGATTCACAATCTTCGTCACAATGTTCAACTGGATTACCCTTTGTGTCCAGCACAGGCGGGTAGTCAGCAATCTGTTCTAAGTTATATTTTTTCTTACCACCATTATATTTAGTCATCGTTAAATATGTATCTCCTAATACATTAACTGTTACTATTCTTTCACCCCATATCCAACAATCATCAATATGAGGATCAATTGAAGCTCCTTTTTCAGGATCATATTCTAAAGAACACTGCTCAATGACATGATAATTTTTAAGAATATTTAAATTATTAAATTTATCAACTAAAAATTTAGAATATTCAGGAAAACCTATAAAATTTCCTTTAACGATTTTATTTTTCTTAAAATTGCATTTTGGCCCATAATTTTGTTTTCTTCTTCCACTTTGGGATAAATCCCAGTTTTCACTGTTCATTCCTTTTAATAACTGTTCTTTTTCCCCATCACTCAAAAAGTCAAGCTGGATGTAAACACCAGGGAAGTCAACAGCTTTTCCAGAATGGTTCTCATGTCCATTATTAAGGTCACAATCCCATCCTGGATAAGCTTTATTGCAGACATGACAATAAACATATGCATTTTGTTTCTGAAAGAAAATTTGGAATTGAGTAACAAGAAACTTTTTTGTACATTTTAATAGGGAGAGACTAAAATGTAAAGCTGCAGTGTCAACCTGGCTAAAATAAAAACTATAAGTACCTCTTCTGCTTTGATGAATGGTTCTGGATTGATTTCATATTCAGCTTCGCAAATTAAGCAAGATCGCCTTCCCTTGCAACCGCAGGGCCTATTGTAATCCATCTTCTAACCTCACCTCCTTACAATAATTCACTTACAAAGTTTCTAATCTAATCATTTTTCATAATTCAAAGGGCAACATTTTTAAACTTTTGAGTGATTTTTTAAAATTTTTTGTTCAATTCACAACTTATTGTTTTAATTTAGATAAAAAAAGTGCCTTCAATTTCATAAAAAACACTGACCGGAAAATTTGAAATCGAAATCTCAGTATCACGTGGTAGCAGAAGATTTCAACGCAGCCGCAGCGCAGCGTTGCCAGACGTACGACTATAGTCGTACACGTACGACTATTTCACTTAAGTGCATACAGTACGACCAAAGGGGGTGTCGTACGCTACTATTTGAAAAAACGTACGACAGTGTACGACTATTTGTATTTTCATGGCAAAACTCAACCAAAATGACGAAATTGACGCGAAAAAATGTGATAAAAATCACTTTGAGTACGACTAAAGTACGACTTTATTAGAATTTTTGTACGACTCTTTTTGCAAATGTACGACAGTTTTAACGTACGACAGTTTTTGAAAAAGAGTCGTACTTTGTACGACTATTTGTTAGTACGAATCTGGCAACACTGCCGCAGCGACTTCTGTCCGCCGCCATCTTTAAAAAGTTTGTGAATGTGAATGAGAAGGCAGCGTTCGCCGTTCATGTTTACAAAATAATCGTACGACGTATAATTTTCTTGCTGTTTTTCGTTCTTATTGGACCTTAAAGCCTCAAAATGGGGAAAAGACAACATCAGAAGGATAAAATGTAAGTAATGTACCATTAACCTAACAATCATAGCCATATTCGAGTTTTAATTTGAATTGTGTTTAGGTACCTAACCTCTACTGAGTGGGTAACACTTTATGGAGGTAAAAGAGAAGGACCACCAACTAGCGATGAATCTGTATTTAGAAGATTACCCTTTGATCATTGTTCCTTAAGCCTCCAACCATGGGAACATCCATACTGTGATCAAAATGGCAACATATTTGAATTACAACCTATAGTCGAGTATTTAAAAAAATTCAAGAAAAATCCCGTAACTGGAGAAACTTTGGATGCAAAATCATTAATCAAGCTTAAATTTTATAAAAATACATCTGGGGAATACCATTGCCCTGTTTTGTTCAAAACATTTAGCAAGCAAAGCCATATTGTTGCAATCAGAACTACTGGCAATGTTTTTTCATATGAAGCTATTGAACAACTAAATATTAAAACCAAAAACTGGAAGGATTTGATTACCAGTGAAGACTTTGAAAGAAAGGACATAATTACGATTCAAGATCCAAATAATTTAGATAAGTTTAACATTTCAAATTTTCATCATATTAAAAATGACTTAAAAGTTATTAGCGAAGAAACTTTGGCAGAACGGAAGGATCCTACATATAGGTTGAAAAATATTAATAATGAAGCGAAAGCTATATTGGAAGAATTAAATGAAACATATAAGACTCCAGATGCACAAAATGAGGAGAAAAAAATTGCAGATAAAATAAATGCAGTACGTTTTTGATTTAAAAAAATGGTAATTATTGGAAATCAATATGAAAAATTAATTTAAACTTTGATTTTAGGCACATTATTCAACTGGAAAAGTTGCTGCAAGTTTTACTTGTACTGCTATGGAAACTGAAACAGTTCATGAAGCTGCAATAATAGATGAAGATACATTAAGATATGAGAAAGTTAAAAAGAAGGGTTATGTACGGCTAGTTACAAATTTAGGACCTTTAAATATAGAAGTTCATTGCGAATTGCTACCTAAACTTGGTGAAAATTTTCTTAAGCTTTGTCAAAAGGGTTATTATGATGGTACGAAATTTCATAGGTCAATTAAAAACTTCATGGTGAGTGTAATTTTTCTTAAAAATAAAATTTAGTTCCAAGTGAAGTGAAAATGAAAATTTTCAGATTCAAGGTGGTGATCCTACTGGCACTGGAACAGGAGGTGAATCAATTTGGGGGAAACCTTTTGAAGATACATTTAGGGCAAATTTATCTCATAATGGTAGAGGGATATTATCAATGGCTAATTCTGGGCCTAATACAAATAAATCTCAATTGTACGTATTAGAATCCTAAAAAAAAATTGAGGGACCATCAATAATTTTTTTTTTTCCAGCTTCATCACTTTTCGCTCGTGTAAGCATTTAGATAATAAACACAGTGTTTTTGGGAAAGTTGTTGGAGGATTAGACACACTTTCGGCCATGGAAAAAATAGAAACAGACAATAAAGACCGGCCGATAGAGGATATTAAAATAATCAAAGCTCAAGTATTTGTTGATCCGTACCAAGAAGCGGATGATCAAATAGCAAAAGAGCGCGAAGAAGCGAAAAAAGCAGAAGAGGAGGAATTGAAGAAAGCCCAGTTGAAAAAGCCAGCACCTGCATTAAAAGTTTTCAGATCAGGAATAGGGAAATACATTAATTTGGAAGAACACACAAAGTAAGTAATTTGGTTTTATTAGGTTAGAAAAGTAATTGTTTTAAGGGCCTCAACTGAAAATAAACTGAAATCATAATTTTTGTTTTTAGGGTTAACACAGATAACAAATCTGAACCTCCGGCTAAGAAGAAAAAAGAACTAGGCTATAAATTTAATTTTAATAGCTGGTAATATATTTTAGCTACTTTTACTTTTAAAAAGCATAGAATGTAAATATTAAAATAACTGAACTAGAATAAAATAAAATAAGACTTTATTCAACTTGTCAATAATGTACTTCTTAATTCTGCTAAAGTAATCAAAACAGCTTCTTCAGTCCTAATAGTACCAGACCCTTGATCTGGACAAGTATTTAAATAATGATTAAATAATAACGATACATCGTCAACTTCTAAATCATCATTTTCAAGAGCTGCCTCTAAACCTTGCAGTCCTCCAAAAGCAATTAAACAGTGTTTATAATTATTTAAAAGTTCACTGTTCACTTCATCTATATTTTTTCCTTTATCTGATGTACCAATAGTTAAATCATAACCATCTTTATAAGGACACTTTGAAAAAACTTCACTTAATGTATGAGCTATCCTTACTGTATAACCCCAATAGGTTCCTAATTCACTTAATGGTGTATCAGGGGACACTACTACACCCTTAACTTTTTTGCTATTTGGCTTTTTAGGAGGTAATATTTTCACAGTAACTCTAAGTCCAGGCTGTAACGTTTTATCAACTAAAACTTCATTTAATAATCCAGCATTTACAAAAGTTCCTTCCTCTTTTTTAACTGGTTTATCAGTTGTTACTCCTTCCCTAAATGGAAAATCTTTGTCTTGTCGTAAATGGTGTGGCGCATCTAGAGAATTCATTAATCCTGCATATTGTAAATCCTTATGTAGAGGGAAAAAATATTTTCGAAGATATTGAGGACATTCTAAATATTGTAGTAATCTTGCAAATTTAGCACAACAATTATTTTGTTGTTTTTGGAGAGGATCATCAAGATTAATTTTCCCCTTGTCATTGAATACAACGATTTCGTTAATTTTGAAGATACATGCTGCACGAGCAATCTGACCGGCTAAATACGCTCGTAATTCTTGCGATTGTGCGTTTTCCAAAATAGAACCAGCTACTGCGATGCTACACGTGCGCATTTCTTTTGGAATTTCTGAGTTGTTATTCGAAGGTGTTTGTTTTATTTTTTTCTCTTTAGTGACTAAGTTTTTTTCTAATATTTTTTCCATACGTACATCTTTCCACTTTTTTCTTTCTTCTTTGACTTTCCGCCAAGTTTTTCTCTCCGTTTTTATAGGTCCCATTTTTGATTAAAAACTATTTAAAAAAAGGTTTTTGTTTACAAATTTTTGCAGAAAAGAGAAAGTCGTGGCAGCAGATGTAAGATTGAATGGCCGACAAAATGGCGGAGCGTCCGCTTCCGGTAATACAAATAAAAACTTTGAGTAAATGTCTTTTTTTGATTGATTTTCATTGTTATTTTGCATTTACGGCTCAAAAAACACTCTTGGAATTATAAAAAAGGAGTATATGTACCATTTTATAAAATTAGTCATCAATCAAGAGCCTAACCTACCAGCCTAAACAAAAATCACAACAAATACTATTCTATAGTGATAGTAATAATCAAAGTTAACAATGGAAATTATTATTCGAGGCCTTGAAAGTTTTCAAAAAGGGATTAGGTACTTTCAGAGATATTTTGATGAGAACGTAGAAGATTAAATTTACGCAGATGGCGGATTTTTAGCATAGTAACAGACGATAACTTGGCATGGTCGCAAAAACAACTGGATATAAAGTTTTAAGGTCATTTAACAAACCGATTTAAAAATTCAAAATAAAAATTTACTTATGTCTGAAAATAGATTGCTGTTTAAAAAAGATTCCATGACGAATTTTAGAGTTTCATCAGAAATTAAAATGGCACTTTTTTAAAGAACGATTCAGAGAAAAATTTTAGGTCCAGTTCAAGTTTTAGCAGAACTTACATAGTCACATTCAAGAGTCAGCTCCTCTTTCAGCACTAAAGTAATTAAATGGACAAAAACTTTTGGGATCCAGCACAATTTAAGAACATGACAAAACTTAAAATAGAACTCATGCAATTTTTCCGCATTAATCTAGATTTCTTTAAAAAAAATTTCTTATATCGCATATGTTCTTTCTAACCTTTTAACCTTTGACCTCATCAACCCTGAAATGTTTGACACTTTGTAAAGCTTTATCTCTTAATAAAACCCTTGCAGCGGCATCAAACTCTCTCAAAGAGTTTACCTGTGGGAAAATAGTTTGGTAAAACTTTCTGAATTTTTAGCGATTAAATTATCTGTCTTTGCTCTTCATGATTACTTTTTGAGTCTTTTTAACATTGATTTGCGGAATCCCTTTAGATGTTAATTTTATAGACCCAATATCAGTTCTGCCAGGTAATCAATAGGCGAGAGCATAAACTTCATAGAATTTTATGATTTCTGCGCCAATCGATTAAATATCTTCAGAGATAACGATCAGCGCTAAAATATACCTCTGCGAGACAAAGATATAAAACAACCCATGCCATATTTTTTTTTTGTAAATTTTTTATTTTTAAGAGCTGTCAATTTTATCAGTTGCGTTGACGGCCGTTTATGAACTTGATATTCTGTTTATAGAATATGTCCGTCATTTCTCTCCATTTCTCTATGTAATTTCCATAGCAAAAATCAGGACCGTCCTGGTATCTTCAAGCTGCCTCACGAGCCAACTAAATTGCAGACAAACATAAAATTGGATCCAAAACAAAAAAATTTGATCACTCGGACATATTTAGAAAATGACTCAAAGAAACTGAGGTTAGAAGATTACATTGTCGAGCTAGCTTTTTTCCACAAATGACCATACACAGAATCAAGAAAAAAAGAAGCGTCATGGAACGAATAAGAATCGTAAAAAAAGAACGATCATAACAAACAAACTTGATCAATAACTGTCAAACTACAGCCACATATATAAAAACAACTATTTCAAGTTTTCTCGAGGTACAAACCAGACCTGCCGAGAATCGTATTGTTTAATTAAGCTATCTACCACACATAACCAACCGCATTTAGTCAAGGCTAACAAGATAACTATCAGTACGATCGCATTTCTTCGTCCGATCGAGCAGGTTTCCGTTCCCTTTTGGTTTTTAGTTTTCCGGCCGAGATAATGGAGAAAACTAAAGAGGTCCCGGTTTTAACTTTAGAACAGTTAAAACTCCAAAAAATTGACCTGCACTGCCCGCCGCTGGAAGAAATAGCACAGAGTAAGTAGGCGTTAAATTAAAATTTTTGTAAGCCGGTGATGGGTACCGGGTTATTTGGTTGTTGACCATAAGGTGCTGGGCTAAATTTTAAACCATCTCTTTTTGTTGGATTTTTTTTCCCGTTTAATGTCAAAATATTTATACAAAAGCCGTGAGCTACCAAACACTGCGAAAGAGTGCCATATTTAATTTCTTCATCGTTTATTAATAAAATATCGTTTTTTTTCAAAAGCCGGGAACCATTTTTTAATTATTCTCACTAAAAAGGCGGGTACCTGATGAGGTTATGCAACATAATTTGAAAAAATTTAACCGTTTCATGAAATAAAATGTTAAAAAATTTGTTCTTTGATAGATGAAAAAAACTGAAGTGTTTTACGAACTCACCTCAATTTATAAAATCACTCGCGAAATCAACAAAAATCCAGTAAAAATCTTTAGTTTGGTAGCCGGTTTTCAATGGCAGCCATGTTGGTTGACAATAAAACCTGTTCGGGCAGGCACCGTTTTTGCCGCCTCCTCGAAATTAGTCTGATGACACGACATAACCGATTTTTAAAATTTTTTTTCAGTTCTCAATGAAAAATTAAAAGCTCAATTTGAAGAGGTTAATGTAGAGGTCACAGATTGTCCAGATTTATCTGAGCAACCATTTACATTAGCATGCAAAGGTAAATAAAATATTCTTCCGATCGAAGATATTTTTTTCCTTATCGTGTCGTCGAACTTTGATAAGAAAAGATAAATTAATCATAATTTAATAATTTTATTTAGGATTATCCGGGAATCAAACCATAGTTGAAGTAGGAGGGGTTCCAAATTTACTTCCCTTGCCAAATAAAGAGAAGGTGTACGATTTCAGGAACATAGCCAAAGGATTGAACTTCGACCCATGTTACGTTTTAGGAGCAGGAGCCGGCCCATGGCCTTATGTAGGAACAAACTCAGAGGTAGAGAAAGTTCTTTAAATAACTAACTTTATGGCATGTTCTTTACGAAGTTGTAATTTATTTTTAGTTGATACCAAATATGGAAGTCAAAAACGGAAAATTAAAAAATCAATCCAGGATATCAAGAGTGGACCCTAAAACTCAAAAATACATTCAAGAAGTACTACCTGAATGCGAACATCGTAGCGCTTTGTTGCTGAATCTATACTGCTCAGAAGGGAAACCTGGAAAAGTTTTAAAAATCCATTGCAAAAAGAGAATAGGCGAAGATGATTTCGTAACGACGATCAGGAAAATCCTCAAAAGTCAATACAACGGGAAATCAGTCGGTAAGTGATTAATTTAAACGGCACGCGCCATTTGCCCTGATTGCTCAATAGCTTAATGCACTTTTAGGAATGACAAAACTTCAAAACAGGAAAATATTTTAGAAAAAGCCTAAAATCGATGTGAATTACTTTTAACGGAAAAATACATTTATAGTTATCAGCTAAAATTTTTAACAATACTGAAATGAATTGACATCTTACAATGAAAAATATAATATACTGAAATATATGTAAATTAAAAATAAAACACTGCATAGAAAAACGAGTGAATTCACCAATAATTTTTCTTTCAGGATTGGGAGGGGTTTTTTTGATAAAGGAAGGAAAGGTGAACCAGCATGTAATGCCTGATTTTTCAAAAGAACCTATTAACTCAGATGACGGGCTGAAGCAGTGGTTAAAATTTTACGAAATGAAAGCACCACTAATTGCTCTTGGCACGTTAATGACAGCTGATCCGGTAAGCTAAAAGAAAGATAACATTTTTATTAAAGTATCAAGGTTTTCAATTCTTGTAATATGAACCAATTAAAGCATTGTGTCAAAATGTCCATTAAAATCAAAGTTATCACGAATTTGACGCTGATTTAATTTGTGATAAACGTTGAGAGTTAATTAATTTTTTGCTATAAAAAATCATGACGCAAAATTTAAAAAAAAAATCAATCTGCGAATTCAGCGACGATTAAGCTTTTTTTTTAAAAAACATTTCTAGCCAATTTGAAACCTATTTTCTTATTCGTCCTAATGGTTCATATTACAATTTTTATTCAATTATAAGACGAATCTTGATAAGAGGTAACACAATCTATTCAATAATGAAATAAAATTCTTTGGAAACGAAATCAAACTTTGTTTATGAACAATAAAATTTAAGACTAAACAATGTTTTAATTTCAGGGATTGGATATTAGAGTCCAACATTTTCACAGTTTTAGCCATCACGGTGACGCTGGCCATTATCACTATGATACAACCCCTGATACCGTTGAGTACTTAGCTTACTTTGGAGTAGGAGAAAAATTTGTCAGAATGGACCAACCCGAAGAAACACACTCATATGGAAGAGACTGACATCATAAACTTACAATAAAAGTACGACGATTAATCCTGTCATGCCTTAAAAGTTCGAACACAACGTACAACAAACTGACGACAAATCGGGCATTCACAAAGCTGTTTCCCGCAAGCCGTACAAGTTGCCATATGACCACATTCTAAAAACACGCATTCTATTGGAGCATCCATACAAATTTTGCAGAGTTCATCTAAACTTAATTTCTCCATATCTAAAACAAAATTGCGATTTAGAATATTTTTAGATTTTATTTATATGAATATATAAAGTATTTTATTACCTTTTCTTGATATAGTGTAATCACTCCACAGCCTATTAGCTTTTTCCACCAATTCAGCCCTTTCAATACATCCTTTAAAATCAGTTCTATTTCTCATTAACAGTTCCTTTAGCTGCTTAACAGTAAGAGCTTCTAAGTCAGCTGTACTATTGATATCGGATAACATTAAAGGTCTCTTAAATAGAATTTCAGGTACTGGCTCTTCATCTTGAGCATTTTCATTTGGTAAAGCTACTGAATCACTAATGGCAGTATTATCTTCCTGACTATCACTAATAGGTTCAGCAAATGGCTGAATGGAATCATTAATGAAATCATTGGAATAATTATCAGGAATATTACTTGAGCATTCTGCATTGCCCACTGCTCCCTCCTCAGTCCTTGAATCAGAGCATTCAACAGATGCTGCCTCATTCATGTCATCATCTGCGTTCTCTGTTCCTCGTATTCTAATGCCATCTTGACTAGTTAAATTTTCTTCACTTTGCGATAATTTCCTTTTTGCATTAGGTAAATCATCATGAAATGGACTTCTGTGAGGGCTATTAGGATAACTATTGGTGCAGGAACTGACGTCTGAATGAGCTGAGGATGAGGCATGAAAACTAGAATTGTTAACTGCCCTCATTAAGACATTTACTAAGTCTTCTTTTTCTGAAAATGAAAAATATTTTAATAAGATCTTACATTGACAATAATTCATCTATTTAATGAATAATTCACTTACCTACACACCCACTCACTGAAATATGTCTAGACGTTAAATAATTTTTAAGGTCTCTACTACCTAAATTCAATAAATCATCTCTATCTAGTGGTCTAGCAGTCAAAATTTGGCACTTCCTGCAACACAGTTTCTTATCTGCCCGCCGCATGATACAAAGGTTACAGAAGAAATTTTTACAGAAGTAGCAAGGCCGCTAAAATATAATTCATTATCAATTATTGGAATTTAGTATTGAAACTTAACTCATGAATCATTACTTACTTTCCTACGAAATACATGTAATCGAATGGAACAGCCTTCACAGGCTGGCCCACTTTTCCAAGCACTGGAAAGGCTATCCATATTCATTTTTTTGATGGCTGATAACATCAGAAAATAGACACAGCTAACATTGAATAGTGAGCAAGAACTACCTACTAAAAATGTGTGAGTATGGAAAATGTATTATCTATGCAACCGAAATTAATTTAGATTATTTTCCCTTTAAATCACCTATTGCCAAGACACGATAACGAATTATTACAACCGAATTAAGCACTGTATGTGAATCATATTTTATTACGAGGCAGATAACTGTTTGTCTTTAAAGAACGCTTTAATCATAAATAAAATGCGTCAGAGTCATGTGTTGAACTTCATTATCAAATAAATGCTGTAGAAATTCGATGTTTCGCCTTATCACGGTCACTACATTTCTTGTCATTCATTCGGTGCAATGCAGTGCAGGTGGAAATAACAAGAAAAGGGCCCCGAAAAATGTATATTCGTATTCGTTCCAAAATGGCTGAAATTGTAGAATTTATCTAATTTACAACTTTTAAAAAGTAAGTATGAAGGTTTATAATGAAATCCTTTGATGTTAAATCGTTTCTTGAAAAATTAAATACCAAGCAATGAGAGTTATTATTAAAATAAACGATTTTTTTAATTCCCGCCAAGACACCATTTTTTGCGCCATTTTTTAAAACTATATGTTCTGCAAAAATAATTTTTTTCTTTTTGAGCTATTATTTTTTTAATTTCGTTAATTTTTGTCATTATCTCGTCAAAGTTTTTAGAACTATTTTTAAAAAAATATTTAAACAATCAAATAAATGTTTCTAAATCATACATTTCTGATTCTGAATAAGAGATTATAAGAGATTAGCAATCGAAACCAAATGAATTCTTTCGCATAAAATATCTCCTTTTAAATTTATGCTTTTGGGGATTTTGAATGAAAAACATTAATACCTAACTTTTAAAAAACATCAAACGATCTCTTGCCCATTTTTACAGATTACCTTCAATAATTGACCTAGAAATAATAGTCAATGTTAAAAATTTGTTTATTCTCCAGCTGTTTCAAGAATCTTACGAGTAATTAGTGATTCATAAGGATGTGGTGACTGAAATCGAATGACGTAAAATTCAACCTAAACGCAATGGAATGGAAATGGCTGATGAAACTACGAAATATCCAGCGTCAGATGAGATTTGAATTTTGCCCCTTATTCGGTGACGCAGTTGCTCGTGACGGCAAGCAACCAATCACAATGAACCACATCGGAAAAGTGTTTCTCGGTATTTCTTATCTTTAGCTAATGGTAACCATTATTTAAAGTTCATTAAACGAAGAGAAGTGAATAGAATACATTTGATATTGCATCATGAAATTTTGAATTGCGAATTGTTCCAGTTTTAGTGCAGGCATTCATTCTCCAGTCGTGATAAAAGAAGTGTGTTTAATACAATGTTTTTAACAGAAAAAAAAGAAGTGAGAATCAGTAATATATTAAGCGATAAATTGGATAAAGATAAGTGCCACGACGACGATACTATGGATTACCAGAAAGTTCTACAGAGCCTGGAAACAGGCTGCCTTTACTTAAACACATCTTCAGACGAATCACAACCCGAAATTGTTGGAAAGAAAAGGATGAGGCTCCATCAGCTCTCCTGGGAGGAGAAGATACAGAGGAAGTATGTATTTTTCGTTTTATTATGACTAGTATGATAATATTTACCCACCAGAAGGTCAAATTAATCCATACTTCTAGTGACCCATATTGCATCATTTTCCTTGATTATTTATTCATTGTTGTTGTTTTGACCTTTGCAGGAAGATGAGGAATAGAATAGCCGCACAAACCTCACGCGATCGAAAGAAAGCAAAAATGGATTGTTTGGAAGAATCAGTAAAAGAACTTAAAAATCAAAATCAAGAACTATTTTCAGAAATAAATGAACTTAAAAAACAAAATGAATCATTAGTTGATGCAAATAAAGAACTACAGAAATTGTTGTCAATGAGGACGTTAACTTGCACATGCCAGAAAAAGAATACAGAAACAAGGAGGAATGATGAGGCGATGGAAACAACAGAGAATGTGATCAGTCAAATTCAGACCTGTGTCGGGGATGACCTACCCTTAGATGGACCTGCAGAGTCTACTAAAATCCCTCAGCCGAAGGGAGTGTGGCCAACCTCGGCACAGTGCCTGACAGAGACTACTTCATGGACTCTTTGGAAAATCTTAACTCTTTACCTCCTTTCCCTGAAATGCTGGCAGATGTCGAAGGAGAAGAATTCTTGGATGACCTGGAAAGATTGGCAGCAAGTTTGCTTAAAGAAGTTGAACAGCATGACAACAGAGGAGTTGTGGAAAATATGGCAGATAAGGTAAAAATAAATAAATTTTGTCACTATTTTGTCGGCCAGACTCTAGGGAATCAAAACATGTACTATGGTTTTGCCCAAGTTTAAATTTTTTCTGATACCACATTTTACTGTTTAGTGATTTCTTATGTCCTAATTTCAGAACTCAAGAAGTTGCCAACAACAATGCAACATTCCTAATGAAATGGTGGGGCAGACATCAGAAATCATGGAAACCTTTCGAGTTGGTGGAAGTGACAACATAAATAACTCAAAATGTCAGGACCTCACCTTATTCGCATCAACCAATGAAAAACTGGTTCACATCTCTTTGGAACATTCATATGCACAAAGTAACACTGATTTTAAAATGGAAGAGTTCTTGGAAATTAAACCAAAAGAACAGAAAGTTGATAATCATCCTTCAATTAAGATCACTGAAGCACCAGCTGAAAAACCTCTAACTTTTCAAGAAGCTGTTGCTACAGAACTTTTACCAAAAATGGATTACTTGGACATTTCATCATTTTCTGATTATTCAAGTCCAGTGAGTGACAGTTCATCTGATCTCGGATATGAATCTCTGGACTCACCTTATGGAAGTGATTTGTCAAATAATGATAATTTGAATGAACTTTGGAATGACAGTTTCTCAGAACTGTTTCCTGAATTACTTTAAGTGATTGATATTAGTGTTAAGTTTTGTGTACATGATATAACTTTATTTGTCCATTCCAGTTTTGAGTGGGGTGTAAGGCCTGATATTATATTAAATGAGTTTTTTATCAAATATTTGCCTCAGTAATTTATATTCCTATTTTTTGATTATTAAATGCAGCCTTTTTTTGAAAAATATTTCAGCCTACCATCTGTTAAGAAGACTGTTAATGGCCAATAGTTAAGAAACTGCAAAATAGTGGAATGGAAGGTGACAAGGTCAAGTTAGGATCAGTATCTTCTGAAACATAAATTGAATCATGGTAGGAAGTGTTCAAAGGTGAGTAAGTAATATTTTGTAAGTATTTGTTATAGTAAATACTGTGTATATTTTGTATAATATCGGAATTTAAAAACAACTGCCAAATGTTTATAAATATTATTTTCTTTTTAACAAAAACATTTTTTAAAAAATTTGAAGAGATCATTAACAGTTTCAGGAAGGAGGACTTTTTTTACACGGATTTAGGAATTACAGTTCCACACGAATATTTTGAGTATGCAAATTATCCACATCTTCAAACCAATTATTATAAACTTGAATTGGATCAATCATCCAATGTTTGTGGAATGAGATTGGTTCCCCTATTGATAGATAATCATCGCTGTAGTCATTGGGTCTCGCCTAAAAAATTTATTCCCGATAATTTTTTCAAATAAGCGGCGTTTGAAAAAATATTCAAAATTTACATACCTGGTGAAACATTGGAACATGAACAAGAGTTATGTTAAGCCTGTTCAAGCAAACACCAAATAAAAACATATCATCAGGTGCGGAATTTGACGGACACTCGCATTTAATTTTTTGATTTTTAAATTTCATAATTGCGGCTTTACTTAAAACAACACCACCTCCTCCAGTGATATAATTGTAGCCGGTAGGCGTATTAATAGAATACCCGTATCTTTCTCCAATAGCATAAGGCAGTTTGTAACTAAAACAACTAACTAATTCTTGAATCCTGTACACACTATAAAAAGAAAAAATATTCAGTAAATCAAAAATTTTTTTAAAAGTATAAAAGTCAAATGATAACGTTTAGGCCTACCTAAGAATAGTATCATCATCAGATATCACAGCCCATTTTAAATTTTTATTGCTTTTCATCTGGTTGAAAATATCATCTAGTATAGCTCTTGTTTTAACGCAATGACCGTAGTTTGTGTTAGGAACATTTAATCTTACAGTCGGGATTTTTTCATCTAAAAAACAAAAAAATGTTCAAGAAATGAACCCAAAATCAAATTAAAATTTTTAGTCTTACCTAATTTATCACTGTAATAAATTATGTTTTTGGCTTTCATTCCCCAAGTATTTTTAACTACTTGCAATCTATCCATATGAAATTTATGATAAGTCTTAACAGCAAAAAAAATTTGATTTAAATTTATAGCGTTGCCCTAAAACAAAAAAATTCTAGTTCATTTTAATTTTTCAACTTTTACCATAAAATTATTTGATCTATTTACACATTTATAGCTAGTGCTAATATAAGTGGCGCAGTCTTCAGCATAAGCAACACAAAATCTGTATGAATGAGTTAAAGGAGGGCCTTTCAATTGATCTCTTATAAATAATGCTAATTCATGAGAAGCATCAATAGAAAAATCTATACTGCTTAAAGCATTTCCTTCGTTTATTTTTTCTGTCAAACTACAAAAGAAAACAGGATTAATTTAAAAAAATTTTAGATTCATATCTTCAAAAAATAAATCATACCTCTGTAACAATTTGTCGCTGAGAACAAACCCGCTTGCTAATAGAGGATATTTAAATTTTGAAACGGAAGCAAAATGATGAATTATTGTAGGTTCTTTATCCATTAAGCTTCTTCCTAAAAAATTGATATCTGAAGATTGCTCATTGATAGTTTCTAAAAGATTGGGGACATTGATTTTCGTATCTTGGGTGCAGAAAAATATCCAACTGCAGTGTCCTCCATGCTTGTTCCAAAGGCTGCAAAAATATTTAATATAATTATTATAATATGACATAGGGCCTTGTATTGGGTTAATGTTTATGAACTCACAATGTTATTAGAGGAAAAATTGTCCAATCTCCAGGTTGATTAAAATCTTTATAAGTCAAATATATGATAGAATTATTATTTGTTTGCTTTATTAGATCATCTTCCAGTTGATGAGATTTTTTAGCAAGATATGAATTGTTCTGACTTAAAATTACAAATATTACATCCTCAGCACCTGAAATTATATTAAACAATTATTCAAAATAAACATATTTAAAGCAATTTTACACAGTACTTGCCAACAGTTTTAGTAAGCACACCATCAAGGCTTACTATTGAAGAAAATGTCATTAAAAATAAAATGGGCCTCATCTTTGTACAGCAAGAATATAATATTTTTTATGAACCACATTAGTTTACCTGCACAGCCTGAAATCAAACAGTTTGATCTTATAAAAATCGTTATTAATCGACATCAATTAAGTAACTAAAAAAATGTAAACAAACCTCCAAGTAACTAACAGACATAAATGAATTGAATTTCAACTAAGTATGGTAATTGTAATTTCTTAACATTAAATGATTGATTGTAACTATTGCTATTGCAGCAGCTATTGCATTAAAGCTAATAATTATTCAGGTCTAATCAATTAATTTCATTCATTTGGGCGTTATTTTACATCTTTGTGAATTTGAAAATAATGTAAACAACAATCCGGCTTCGTACATTTTTCCTCTCGTTTCCTCAGAAATATTTGATTACTCTCTACATCGACCACCAATTGAAAATATCATTCTTTCAAATTCAAATGATATCAAAATTTGTCTGACGTAGTTCCTCTAACTAAATTTAAAATAAATTAGAAATGTTATTTTTTTTCCAAGTCCGTTCCGTTGACATTTTGTCGTGGACGTTCGACTCGACTCTCGACATTTTGAAATTCTAATGCCACGTTTTTTGCCAAAACCGCCATTGTTATTTTCTTTACGGTCACGTTTCGTATTTGCAATACGAATTTGACCGATTTTATAGATTTTCTTTGTCTTAAAATCATGAAGAGAAGAAGAAGTTGAGTTCATTTTATTTTACGTTGATCTGCAAAATCATATAGGTAAGGATTTTTTAATATCTGATAAAATACTCCAATAATTTCATCAAAAATGTTTTACATTTTTTTTCCGCATTTAGTTTTTATGTAAATGTAATCTGATTATGTTTTTCCATTCGTTTTTTTTTCTAGATCAACATGATATTTTCAATATTCGGGACTCCACTTGTGGGGCCTTTCTTCGTTCCAATGTTAGTCCTAGGCATTTTAATTTATTTTGTCCTGCGAAATAAACAAGAAAAAGATTCAAATGAGGACGAAATGGATACTGAAAATGAACTAGAAATGGACAGAGGGAGTAATGTTAAGAAAAACATAAATGAAAAAAATGAAGATTTAGTCCCGAAAATTATTAAAAAAGCTAGGTCAAAAAAATGCTGTAAGGATGAATCAAAGTCTGATATTAATTCTAGTATAAAAGAAATAAAAATTTATTATGGTTCTAATGGGAAATCCAAGGTATATAGTACGTCATTTTATATCAGGTTTTTTAACATGTTAAAAACATAATACTAATAATCATTTTGTTTGATTTTAGGTTTTTAGTGAGAGACTTTCAAAATGGGCTGCTGAAGATGACATAATAAGTGAATTAATTTTCTTGGGTAACTATGAAGCAGAAGACAGATTACCTGGGGAGAAAAATTGTTGCAATGTGTTTGTTTTACCCACATATGAAGAAGGGTCACCATCACCTCCCTCACTTTGGTTTTGTAAATGGTTAGAAGAATCATCTACTGATTTTAGAGTTCAGAAAGGATTGCTTAAAAATGTTAAGTTTGCAGTATTCGGACTGGGGAATTCATTTTATGGGGGTAATTTTAATACGGTATGTAGTTAATTTTTGAAAAATATTTCTATTAAAATTGTTTATGGTAATAAAATTTTTTTCATGCAGGTGGCAAAAAATGTAGACAAATGGCTGTGTAAGCTTCAAGGTACAAGAATGTTAAAACTTGGCCTTGGTGATGAAAATGTTTCAGATTCGAAATATGGGTCTATTGAAAATGATTTTGAGGTGTGGGCCAAAGAATTGATTACAGTGCTATTGAATCCCGAAAAATTTAAATTAGGATGTAAGTGTGATGGAAAACGAGAGGTAAGTAGAAATTTTTTATAGTTTGATTTGATTTAAATTCCTGCTTTTACTTTTGTTAAATTAATTTTTTTAGAAAGGTCATTGTCAGAATGGGGAATCAGATTCAGAACATGTAGAATCATCTGATGAAAATGATACGGAAGTTAGTTCCGGTGTTATCGATGTTGAAGATCTTGGCAAAGCCATTAAAATAGGAAAGCAGAAGCCAAATGGTGTTCAAGATATGGTTACTCCAGAACTAAGAGAAACTCTTACAAAACAAGGTTATAAAATTATTGGAACACACTCAGGAGTTAAACTTTGCAGATGGACAAAGGTAGCCTATTGATTTGGGAAAAGGAAAATAAATGAGGCATATATAAATCATTTTATTATTGTTTTAGTCTATGCTGCGCGGAAGAGGCGGGTGTTACAAACACACATTTTATGGGATTGAAAGTCATCGCTGCATGGAAACCACACCTTCATTAGCATGTGCAAATAAATGCGTCTTTTGTTGGAGACATCATTCAAATCCAGTAGGAACCGAATGGAAATGGAATATGGATTCAGCAGAAGATATTCTACAAGGTGCCTTAGAAAATCATTATAAGATGATAAATCAATTTAAAGGTTGGTAAAATAATTTGTGTAGCTATAAATTTTATTTCCCCTCTAATAACTCTTATTGTTTTTTTATTTCAGGCGTTCCAGGAGTTTTGCCTGAAAGACTGAAGGAAGGTACAGAAGTAAAACATTGCGCTCTTTCTTTAGTAGGAGAACCAATTATGTATCCTGAAATTAATAAATTCGTAAGGATGCTCCACGAGAAAAAAATTTCATCCTTTTTAGTAACGAATGCTCAATTCCCCGAAGCTATAACGTGAGTTTCAAAATCTTCAATTTTTTTGGGATGAAGAAAAAGATGGAGATAGTAAAAATTTTATTTTTTTCTAGGAACATGATCCCTGTAACCCAGTTATATGTAAGTGTAGATGCGAGCACAAAAGATAGTTTAAAAAAAATAGATCGCCCTCTTTTCAAAGATTTTTGGGAGAGATTCATTGAAAGTTTAAAAGCTTTATCGACAAAAGGTCAAAGGACTGTTTATCGACTTACATTAGTGAAAGCTTGGAATGTTGAAGAATTGCAAAGCTATGCAGAACTTGTATCTTTAGGGAATCCGGATTTTATTGAAATTAAGGTATACATTTTAAATTATAGCAATTTATAAATAATTTGGGTCATATATTTCACTGAATTTTTTTTCAGGGGGTAACTTATTGCGGTACCTCGAAAGCTTCCAATTTAACAATGGAAAATGTTCCTTGGCACAGTGAAGTCATTTCGTTTGGAGAAAAATTATGTTCCCTGTTACCTAATTATAAAATAGCCTCTGAGCATGAGCATTCAAATTGTGTGCTCTTGGCTAATACAAAGTTCCTTATTAATGGGGAATGGCATACTTGGATCGATTATGATAGATTTCATATGTTGATGGAAAAGTATGAATCGTCGAATGAAAGAGATACTTTTACATCACTGGTAGGTTTGAATTTTTACATTAAAAGTTAGGAATCGCATTAAATATAATAATTAATTATCCATTTTAGGATTATGCTTTCAAAACTCCTGATTGGGCTGTGTTTGGTTCAACTGAAAGAGGTTTTGATCCTACTGAAGTTAGATGGAGAAGAAAAACAACAAAAGATATCTCAGGTTGTTAATTAATTGTTTGTTTAGAAATTATTAATAAATTTAAATTATTTCTCTAGTGAAAAAGAGTATGACGGTTAGGTATTATACGGAAAGTGTATAACTCTAGGTTTGAAATATTTATCTTTATTTTTAATGTGATAGCTCAAAATTTTGAAGAGAGTAAAATAAAAAACAAATTTCATTAATACGCATCTTATAAAAAATCTGGAAAGCCGTAGGAACATAGTAATAGAAAAAATTTGGCTTCAGTTTTTATATCCTGCATTACTGTATATTATGAAAGATAATAAATTACAAGCTTTGCTCTCTTAATAAAACCTGAAATCAATTATCTTAACCCTAGAGATATTGTTTAAAAGTAGACCTTGAAAATTAGAAGAAACCATTTTGGCAGACTTGCTGGGATTAGCCGCAAAAATGTTTATGATTTTATGTGATCCAAACATAACACAAACTGCTTGGAATTGAGAATTAGAAAATGATTGAATTGTTGTAGAATTGTAAACTGTGCTTACAAAAGAGACTTAATTTATTAAATAAATTTTATGAAAATGACTACTGAATTTTTTTTGGACAATACTTTTTTAACCTCGTTAGCTCTGAGACATAACTGGTCGAAAAACCAGGAGAAAAGGTAAGAGTTACAATCTGAAACTGCATTCCTTTTTACGTGGAAGAAAAAAAAATACAAAAAAAGGAAGCCATTTTGATTTACAAAAATGTTGATGGAATGAATCAAGTCCACTACAGATTGAAGCAAAGTACTGTTCCTCATGATCATAATATTTCAAAAAGCAACATTAAAAAGTCTATACAATCATAAAAAGCAGTTCGAAGTTAAGAATTTTGACATTTTATAATCATGCTGTCATAAAAACCGTTGAAATCGGCCATTTTAGGGCCCTGAAAGAACTTCCGTTTCCGGTTAATATCAAAATATGCAGCCATTTTTTCATTCAGTGCTTGATTAATGTAAACATCAATGTATTTCGAAGTTACTAATTATTTCGTGGTATTGACGTGACTCAGTGCGGTGTGAATCAAAAATAAACTATCCGGGGACTTATAATTAAACTTGGTGTTTTTGTCGATGTGCTCAAATTCTTAAAATGGATGATTTAGGTAAGTGATGCTTTTGCTTTACACCTTTTGCAAAAAATGAATGAAATGCTCGAACGGTGGGGAACACGTGTTTTCATGCTAATGTAGAATAATTAGGGTTAAATAATGGATCACATTTTACATCCTGAGATTCACATTTGACCTTCATCCTTTACAACGCCCTATCAGTTATATGAAGTAACTGCAATAGGTTAGTTGTGTTATTTCGGTTAAATATTGATAATTAATGATATCATTATGGAAAATCTCATAAAGATTTCATGGTGGTGATTAAAAATGTAGTGAGGAGATGTTGTTATGAATGTGTTATATAATTACAAAGGTGAATGTGACATTGAAAGCTATTGTTATTTTTTAGGTTATTTTCTTGAAAGATGTTATCGCTCGAGGAAGAAAATCACAGATAGGGTGTTGAAATAGGTTAACTGAGATTGATTGCTTACGATTTTGAAGAATTCGTAAAACATAATTTTAATAAGTGTTAAGGTATTTTTAGTCGAGATTGTTTGGAAGACTCATATAAATTAAATCCTGTCAGAGATAGCATATTTCAACAGGACAATGAGATATTGTCTGCGTTTAAATATTTTCTCCTTTAAGTTTTTCATGCTTAATGGGTTCTTAGGTGTTTTGATCTGATGTATTTATGAGCGACAGAAAGATATGTGCATGTCTCTAATTAGAAATAAAACAAAAGCACAAGCTTGCTTATGTTTGACTTTGTGTTGGGATTAGCCATTTAAAATTGAAAGGTTTATGAGTCGTTAAAGGATATTGGATCTTGAGTAAAATTTTTTTCCTGTCTGCGGCGCTGTCGGACGAGCTTTTTGTCTTACAATTTTGTTTCTGTAATATACACAACCGCGTATTGTCAACAAAGAAGTAAAACTCGGCGCTTGTCAACAGTCAGTTTTATCGTGTAGTTTATATTTTGTGATAAAGGACTTTAAAAAATCGTGTTTTTTCATTTGATTAGTTCAATGACATTTAAAATGAATTGATTCAGAAATTTTTGCAAGTGTGAGTAAGTGTGACCTAGAGTTTAAAGGTCATTGGGGATTCAATCATATGTCATTTGCATATGTTTTGCTATTACTTTTTTTCTTGAAGTTACATAAGGTGCATTTAAATATTTTTAATTTCTTTAAATGATTGAAATTAAAATATTGATTTTTTTATAAATGACCCAATTTTAATTTTGCCAAGACCTGATTAGATCTAACACCTTAGTTGTTTTCACTTTTATACCTTATATGGAAGAATCTTTTTCTAAACACGTTATCCTAAATGTCGGTGCGCTATTGAAGAACATTCGACAATTGCAGTTTACCTTTTTATTCCGTGACAATAATCTCACCTTTTCGGAAAATTTCGTGTGTGAATGTCAGTGAGTGACATTAATTTTCATAGTTTTTAGTTCCTTTTGTGTTTGAATTAAATTTATTTTTAGTAAAAAAAATTTTTTTTTTGAAAATTGGGCAGAGTTATAAAGGAGATTTAAATAAGATGATTGATCTTCAGTAATTTCGTTGTTTGTGTCTTGAGACGTGGAAGAGCTTTGAGAGTGGATTCTAATTTTGTCCCCCTCTTCATCGATCCACCATTCTTAAATAATTTCCATGTGTCTCGTATGCACTTAGGGTTTTAGTTTACGCCCTTCTCACTTTCCATCTGTTGATTCTTTTAGTATCTCAAAAAAAAAAGTTTTTTCAAAAGCACCGGTGCCTCATGAGTGTATGTGTTTAATGTTTTTTCTTCCTCGTTGGGAGAATAATTAAACTTTTTATTCGGTTTCGGTTTTCAGTCATAATTTTGTGGGCTAAATAATTCATTTACAAAATGGAAGTGATTTCGAATTAATTGCTTTATTTTTTTTTCTTTTTCTCTTTTTTCTCTTTATTTTTTTTTCTTTAAGTTTGACGTTAACTACGGTTTCTATGCCAGTTTCTAGAAACGTTAAGTTGAAACCACCTACTATTTATCCACCTTGCACATTTTTCGAATGGACATGTGCCAATGTGTTTTTCTTAGATTGTTTTATTGTTAAATCGATTTTCATCTCGAAGATTCTTTTTCTTAAGATTCGGTAATATTTTTTCGTCTGGTTTGCAGTTTCTTCGTTTTTTTTTAAAATTTTACAATCATCGATTTGTTATTTGTCAAATTAAAATTTGATTAGTGACCGGTACGTTCGTTAAAAATGAGCAAGTGAAGCATTTATGGCTTTTTTTTTCAAAGTGAGAAATTTTTAAAGTTCAAGAAGGCGGTGTGATCGTGAAGTCAGTAAACAAGAATCGCGTGATATTTGAAAATATTTTTGTGATGCTGAATTGTTATAATACGATCCCCTCAAATGCTGACATTAAGGATTACTTCTATTTATTTTCCTGCGGTTGTAAATATTTTATTTGAAAAAATGTGAAGAGTCATCTTTTTAAAATTGTTATCTTTGCTGTAGGATGCGCTTAAGTTTTTTGGCTCTTAAATTAAAAAGGCTTATTAAAATTAAGCGGGTTGTATAAACAATACTTGCCCTTGCATTTAATTTTATTTTGATGCATTTTGAGAGGCCCATGTTGGGATATTCATTTTGAAGTTAAATGGTTCCTATTTTTTTTTATCTTTGCAACAGAGTTTAAAATGTATTTGAACTTGAAATGCACTTTGAAATCTAATAACCGTAAAATCGTCATTTTGCATGGATATTAAATGCTAACGCCCTTAATTAGCTTTTAAAAGCTATTAAGCATGCTGAAGTATATTAAAAGGATCTTATTATTCTCACAGGGTGGTAGTTATGAAATTTTTAGCTTTAATTGTTTGCAGGGTTTTGGTATGGAAGAGTTGTTAATTAGTGTTGAGATAGAAGTTGGACGATGAAGGTTTTGATCAATTTGGCCATTTTCAGTATTATTTTCTCTGAGCACTTTGACCGTCCGGACGGTATCTTCAATACTTTCCCTAACCAGTCAATTGAAAAAGCTCCTCAGGGGTCACGTTAATCCAAGTCATTGAGTGGCTCTAACAGGAAAGCTTTCCTCTGCTAATTATTTTTCTTAGATACGACCAAACGTTAAGTGGTGGTGATTTTAGTTTAATCATCTACAAAATCGCACTTTTTTTGTCTCCTCCATCATTTTTCCAGGGTGGGCTGAATACCAGAAGAAATACAACTTCCAGAATGTTTCTCTTGCACACTAAAAAAATTTTTCCTGGGTCTCAGAGCACTCACACAGGTCTTAGGTGAACAGTTCACCCAGTTTGTCTCTGGGTAATTAGAACTGATAACATTATTTTTTTTTCCAAAAAATTTTATTTTTATTTTTTTTCCCAAAAAATTTTATTTTTAATTTTTTTCCCAAAAAATTTTATTTTTAATTTTTTTCCCAAAAAATTTTATTTTTAATTTTTTTCCCAAAAAATTTTATTTTTAATTTTTTTCCCAAAAAATTTTATTTTTAATTTTTTTCCCAAAAAATTTTATTTTTAATTTTTTTCCCAAAAAATTTTATTTTTAATTTTTTTCCCAAAAAATTTTATTTTTAATTTTTTTCCCAAAAAATTTTATTTTTAATTTTTTTCCCAAAAAATTTTATTTTTAATTTTTTGCCCAAAAATTTTATTGGTAGAAAAATTTTTTCAATCTTCACTGAAAAAATTTGTTCTTGCCAAAAAATCCTTTTCTAAAAATTATTTAACACAAATTACTAGAAAGTGATTCTTAATTTTTTTTGGAATAACGATTTGTAATGATTTCTAGATCCAGGGGATAATGACCCCTGCTCCCTCTCCTTTACAGCGACCCCGCTTTATATTCTTCTCCTAAATAACTTACCTCCAGTTACCGATTCGCAACGGCTTAGTCTAGCCAATAGTGAATCAAAAACCGATTATTAATTACAAAAAATTAAAGGGTTAACGAAGCAAGTTGTATGCCTACACATTTATGGTAATTTCACATACCGGCATAACTTCTCGCCTCTTATAGTTTTAACTTCAGTCTTGCTTAGTGTTCATTTTTTACTGACGTGTAAAAATGTCATCATTCGTCCTACCTTAGTCATTTTTTTCCAGCGATTTTTTTTTTTTTTTACTAAAACTTGCTCACGCGTAAGTCATTCCATATACAAATCCTCGCCCTTTAAAACCTCATACGCTAACTTTTCGCACACCTTATAGATCAAAATCCGATTCGAATTAAGTAATGATGCTAAATGGGGCCAAATATTTCAACAGGAAAAAATTTCAAACCACGGAGGTGTGTATAATTAACACTTAATTAACTCCGCAGGAAAAACTTGCACATAAAATAAATTAAATCAATTATTTAATAGTGTAAAAAAAAATTTTTAGTTGGGATTTTTAGCTCCTCGACCTTTGCACGGTTTTTTTTAATATAAGAAAAAAATTAGGTGATGAACTCGCTTTACGAAATTATAGGGCGAAATTAACTAGAATTGAAGATCTCATAATTAAAATGAATGAAGATTACATTCTTACATCGTTTAACGTGTCCCTGACGATCGTGAGTGTGTTATTATATGAATTCATCTTCAATAATTGAGTTTATTCGGCATTACCTCGATGTGGTACAGTGTTTTCGGATTAGCTTTTTATTTTTTTTTAAAAGTGCATTTAAACGCTTCTGTGTTTTTTTTATTTAGCCCAAGCTTTATAAAATTCACTTGCGTTTTTTTAGGTTGTCAATTATTTGGATAAACAAAATTATTCAAAGCATGATGCTCACCTGTAGATAAGATTAACGTGTTTACCTAAACATGGATGTTTCAATCTGAGGTTATTTATCTCCGGTTTGATGAAGTAAAGACCGTGTTAAAAATGGCGTGGAAATGATTCTTAAATAGAGATTGCAATCGAAAAATAGTGCTGGTTAACATGAGTATTGTGATTGGATTATTTTTTTGTTGTTATTGATTTTAAATGTGAATGACGCTTGATCGTCGGTTTTTAAATAAACTGTGGTAGTGTTATTTTTGTAAATGTGATCGTCATGGATCGTACTATGTATGGGAAAATACTTCCTGGGACTTATCAACCGTATCGGTGTACGAGGAAAAATGGCTCGCCTCCTGGGTGTAAGTATTGGAATGTAAAATCAAATTTTTTTTAAGCAAAAAATTTAAAAATATTGGAACAAGTGGTTCGTACTTTAGCGCTGTTGCTTTTTTTCAATTTCCTAAAATTTTGGAAAGGGGGAAACTAGATTGATCTTGGGGTGAGAAAAATCCTGGTTCGAATAAGGTGCAGTTAGATTCAGCAAATGTAATATTTTTGTCAAAAATTTATGTGAATTTTTTTAAAATAAAATTTCGTATATTTTACTGAAGAATGCCACAAATCTCTGAAATATCAGTTTTTAAATAAAAATTTTTTTATTCGAATTTTAAGAAAACAGGGCACTTACGGACTAGTCAATGGTTTACCCCGTCTTCTTAGAGTGTGAGCCATTTTTTTTTGTATGAGTAAAAACAACTTACTGAAATTCTGCAGTCATTTTAGAGAGCCGCTTCTGGTATCTTTGCCTGTGCCCTTTGGAAGAGCCAGTCCGGAAGAAAGGGTCTCTTTAAAAAAGTTTGAAATTGAGGATAGGTGCACAAGAATCGTCGCCGTGGCACAAGAGGACAAGAGGTGTGATTTTTTATTGCAACCTCAAAGAACTGGAGGATGTGTGCAAGAGTGGAAAATTTTGAGAAGGCACACTCTATTCTTATTTCGACGGGTCTCTTAAAACTATCTGGAGACATTATCTCTCCATTTCAAATCTAAGATCGAAATTCTGATCGAAATTCGCTAACTCTGCTACGGCCCTGTACATGATTATCAAATACGTGGGTAAGGAGGGACATCACCTAGAGATATACATAAAAAAATCTAATACTTGCAAACATTGGCAATTCATTATCTTATGTAACATGGCACACGAAATCCGAATTTTCTATAAAGCAAATTGAAAATTATGTTTACATCAACATTAAAAATGATGTCCAATGGTTAAAGAAAATGTAATTTTCTAATTATAACTCATTAAAGATCGTCCTCCCACTTTAACATCACCCGTCATTATTATCATCGCAATCATTTCTACTGCATTTTCTCTAAATTATCATTTAAGTTTAATTATTATAATTGATACGATCCTTTTATGACGAGAGTAAGGTTTTATAATATGCGAAATCGAATATATTGTTAAAGCTGTACGTTGGCTCTTTCAAAGTCTGCCAATTTTCCCGACCTATGCAAACATTCGAGAGAAAAAAAATTTCGTTTTTTCAATACTTTGATTTACAACTTTAAAGCTGTCGTTAAAATTCTGTAAGTTTATAACCTTCGAAACAACAAACAGTTCTACACGTTTTTCTAAAAATGTTTCGTTATTTAAAAATCCTAACGCCAATGAAGTGATTCATTCCTTTTTGCTTTAATAAACAAATACGCGTGAATGTTTGCTGTGTGTTTTAAAGAGAATACTTGGTCCTAAACTATTATTAAAGATTAGGTAATTTTAACTGTTGTTATTAAGTAAAAGAGTGTTTGAGTCAAACGCCAACTTTGTTACATAGAGTTCAAATTTACACTTTGGGAGAATGAAACTTGTTTCAACCTGCATCGATCACGTGTGGGCATATTTTTTAAAATCGTCACCAGGAGTGCAGAGCAATAAGAGTTGCGAGTTTTGAAACGCTAGGGGCGCTGCTTTTAGTCATAGTTAAAAGAAATGTAATGTGCCGTTGCGAAAAAGGTACCACGTGACGTCACTTGTCTTCGTTAATGTCAAAAAGAAATTATGTAATTAATCAGGAACTTGAAAATCTGAGGCAGTATTGTAAAAGATAAGAATTACTCGAATCTCGAACAAAAAAATTTTAACAAAGGAATGTTCTCACAGTTCAGATTAGCCAATTTTTTTATGTGATAAGTAGATGGGGGGAGGGGGTGTCAAGTAAGTTAGCTCGGCACCGAGCGTTAAAAGGAATAGGAACGTCACTGCTCAAGAGCAAAATCTTCGATGCTTGAGTCTTGGGTGGGACTAATTTGCCCCCTTCCGGGGTCGCCGGCAAGAAAATCGAAAAAATTCAAGGTCGCTGGCAAGGATACAAGATTGGGAAATATCCAAAGGGTGAGGGGGGGAAGGGGGGGAAAGTGGAAAAGGTCCTTTTCGAGGAGGAGAAACCGAATCCGGGGTCGCCGGCAAGAAAAAATGTATGGTTCTGGGTTGCTGGCAAATACTGGGCCGGTCTGCAAAATAGATTTACCCTTGTGTCTTGCCACTTCTTATTTTTTGGCACGGACTAGCTCTTCCAGAGGGCGCAGACAAAAATACCAGAAGCAGCGCTCTAAGATGACTACAGAATTTCGGTAGAGCTGTTTCTATGTATTTTTAAAAAAATGCTCTCACTCTAAGAACACTGAGTGAAGCATTGACTACTTCATAAGTGCCAGGTCTTCTTATAATTTTGGTGAAAAATTTTTTTTAACTTAAAAATGGATGTTTTAGAAAGTTATTGCATTCTTGAGTAAAAAATACACCCCATTTGCTTTATTTTCATTGAAAAAAAATCACAACAATGTTGGACAAAAAAATCACTTCTGCTGAATCCTATGTTTGCAAGAGCTAAAGGACGCTTTTATTCGAGGAATGCACCGGGATTTTCTTCGTTGGGCCAATCCGTATCTATTAGCTTATAAAGGAAACGTGGTGACTCTTATTGCGAGATCAAACCCATAGTTCGAGAACATGGCAGCTTTCACAATCAGCTTCCACAATGTATGTAGCAGACGACTCACTCAAATGTCCACTCCATACTAGGCTCTCCAAAGAGCTCTAACTACGGCCCTGTTCACATATATAGGAATCTTATTCGCCTAAAGATGCACACTGTAAATATTTTGACCCAGGTTACTTACAATTATATCAACTATCTCAATTTTTTTAAATTGACATCTCGAAGGCACGTTTAAACAATTTCAAAAAAATTTTAAGAAACACACGAAAGCTACAGTCTAGTGACCTTGTCTTGATTGCATGACCTAATTAGGTTTATACGAAACGAGTTTGTCTATGTTTTTACTTATTTTCCTTGAGGAAAGCTTCTTCATATGTTTTACACTTGGCCTATATTATTTTATATAGGTAAAAAAAAGGAAAAACTTATGACCGAGGCATAATTCAATAACAACATCCTACACCTTTCCTGCCTACTATGTTTGGAACACCTTGCCCATATGAGTTTTCTCAATGTAGCGATCATATCAAGCTTATTCAAGGCCTGATCCCGCGAATTGTAGCGTTGTTTAGGCAGTCCATTTTAAGTTCTTGCACTTCCAATTATTCTTTTAGTATCTCTTTGGATTTTCCAGCTGATAGTTTAAATTAACTTAATGGTGGCGTGTAGTAAGATTATGTTTAATTAAAAAATTTTTGAATTCGAGTGGTTCAAGTGATTTTTTAATATTCTGTTTAGTTATTTCGAATTGGGGCCATTGTGATAAGAAGTGTAGTGGATGGTGCCGGTGTGCTAATTTTAGGTCGATTAATACATTGATTTTTTTCGGATCGATGAAATTTGAGATTTTTGTATTGAGAGTATCCGAGATTTAAATATTTTTTCTCACGTGACGCCAAAAGCAAAATCGCCCAACCGAATCGAAGAAGAGAAGAGGAAAAAAATCAATGTCGTAATAATGACCTTAATATAATCGGGAATAGAGGATCGAATAAACAAATTTCAGTGTTTACGCCCACGCCCAACGTTTTCTTTTTTTTTTTTCCTTTAGATTTTTTTTTAAAGAATTTTTCAAAGGAAACTTTTATTGATTTTTTGAGTTTGGCACTGTTATTAGTCATTATTTATCGTCAAGATGATGGAAATGGAATCAATGAGGATGGTTAACAGGGTTAATAAGATTAACCAAGGTGCGTATGATGATTCAAATTTATGGATTTTTATTTTTATGGAGAGAGGATGGGTTTTTTATTCAGACTGTGTAATTAATTACAAAAATTAGTTGGTTAATATGGCTTGAGCAACGCTGATAATTGCGGAAAGTAGTCTATGACGATGAATTTTTTGCTTCCATCTGGACCATCTGGAAATAATGAAATTATAAAAAATTGATTGAGCGCTTAAGGTCTTCAGGAGAGTTAATTAAATCGTGTGTAGGAGGACAGAACTTGTTAGTGATTAAGTCGAGAGGGTGTATATTACCTTTGGAAAGGAAAATATTGAAATTATTTCAAGTAGGAATAACAGGGAAATGTTAACTTGCAGGGAAAAAGTAGTTTGTTAGACTGAATTCACCAAGCAGTTGATAATACTGTGTCTTCATCTTAGTCCGATGGCTCTATCAAACTCATCCGACCGCCTGGAATAAGGTCACGGTCTTTACTATTGCTTAGAGAAGAGGAATGAGTTTCAAAGTTTATCAGCCAGCCGTACAGCGGCTTGATGTAAAGCTGAGGTCCGGATATTTGACTGTTCAGGTTCTGTTGATTTTAAAAATCTGGTAATAAAGGGATGCCCGATCAGGATTCCAGAGTCGCGGTTCATGCAAAGTCCCGGCTGCATTCCCACATGTAATCTTCTCTGTAGTGATATGTAGAAGAAATTATAAAAAGAAGATTAAGATGAATTTCACTTTTTCGTACCCAAGTTGTAGAGGTGCAGATATTTTAGCTGATGCGACTCTAACTAGAACAAAAGTCACCCACCGCTTCTACTTCTCTGCTTTTAGAAGAAGTGAAGTTGCTGACACTTCCATGAGTTCTGTTCAATCTAAATCTGTTCAGCATTCTTCTAAGTTATTATGATTGTCTAAGGTTCGAGATCCTAGTTCAGTTCCGGCCCTGAATTTTCGCAACATAGGACATATTTGGACGATCTGCAGTCAGAACTTGTCTTGACACTTTTTCTAGTCACTCTTGGACATGTGCCTCTCCTACTCTTTCATGTCACTTGTACTCCGCTCTTGTGACCATTGCATTGTTAGCTCTGCACTGAGCCTAATGGCATCCTCATGCGGATGTTTTCATTGCTGTTTCGGTCACGCAAACCTATGGTTTTTCTAATTATTAACATCGGATTACGTATTCTAGAACGTGCAAGATTTGCATTTTTTTCCCATTGAATCCTTCGCAAACCTATACCGGCGCAGTTTCTCTGCGCGATCAATTAGATTAGGATGTTGCAAATGGAGGAAGTTGGCGCCAAGTTAGTGCAATTAGGAAGACAAGGGGATCCTTACTTAATGTAGTTAGATGTAAAAACAATATTACTGCTAATCAGTGGCAAAAAGCCGGTAAAATGAAATACCGAACATATGACAATCGTGCCACCCTGTACCATTGCTCATCTTCACCCCAACGTCCCGTGTACCATTCCTTACAGTTTGTGGCTTGACATATTCATCAGTCCATCAACAACCTTAAGGACTATTTTTTTTAAATTATATTTTTCGTTTTATTTGACCAAATATAACTTTTATATAAAAAAAATCCTTCACGTTGAGGTCAAATTCTTCTGCAAAAGTTGCCTTCCCTTATTTGGCAATCACCTTTCGCTTGTTTTATCCTAAACGACCATTTCTCAATGATTAGACCGTGATGAGTTTGATGTTTTTCTATCCACTTCCATGATTTATGCAGTTCAAGATAACATCCTGACCATTTTAAGGAGAAGGAATTAACTAGCAAAAAATTCTACTTTGATATCATTAAAGATTAGCTCGAATATTAAAAATAGCTACATTAACCTTTCGTGTGCCATTTTTTCATATCGACTATCATGCAAAGGACCAATAGTACTGCCTTATTTTTCTCAAATACTCCTCTCCGATTATTAAATTATATAATAGTTTGGCTACTGTGTAAAAATATTCTTTTTTTAGCATCCTTTTTTAATTGATACGTCATTACCGTGTCAGTCCTACTGATTGTTTATGCCAATGCATCTATATTGGGAGGTAAAAAGTTGAATTTTAAGTACTTCGTGGGAAGTTGGTTTATCATTGCTGTAACCATTTGAACTGTATTCTGGTTTAAGGATGTTGATGTTTTTTTTTACATATTGAAAAAGTGTAGGCTGTTTATTTTTTGGGTGTAGGAATTGTACATTTACTAAAAGTTCCGAATCTCATTCTCATATTTATTTGTTTTTACCTTTATTGGCCTGATGATATTTCAGAAGGCTATTCAACTTTGACCGTTTTATTACTTCCTTTAGCCATGTAATATATATCTATAATAGAATTCCTGTAGAGAAAGGTCAATGGCAATATATTTTCATAGCGAAAAAAATAGTAATTATCTTCCAGGACATATTAAGGAGTGGAAGTATGATGGAATTTGTTGTACAACCAAAAGATTTTGCTAAATCAGTAATCGGATGTAATGTATAGTCAGAGCGACCTTGAAAGAGTTCCTCCGTATATAAACGTCAGTTAGGCGTTTCCAGTTCTCATTCCATCTTCATTTTTATGTTGGTTTTGCTCTTTCCTGTGCCGAACTATTAGTTTTTAAGTTCTTCTGTAGGTGGATTTTTTAATTTTTATGTAATGATCATGGTTGGATTAAAATAAATATTGAGCTTATGGTTGAATTTGATGCGAGTGTGGAGATTTATATAGATTGGTGAATATTGAATGAAAGTTCTTGACTAGGTCATACCTTGCTCGGTTTGTACCTAGCCTATTTCGAGACGAAAAGTCAAGTTCGTATGCTAATTTTTTTTGGTTTTAAAAATACAATTACATCATTTATGTGTGTTGTACAAGGTGTTAAGAGATTAACTTAAGTTTGGTTGTATTATATGGTTTTTTTGTTGTTCTTGGAAAAAGGGATTAGTGTTGTCTGATAGTCTGGTGTAAGACCTTCATAAGGTTATCACAGTTTAATTAGCTAGGTCCAAGAGCACTAGGTCCAAAAGCTCAACCCCAACATTAGTCAACCCGTTGAACACTGGATTGGTTGAAGCGTTTAGGTTCCTGTGAGCGGGACGTATCGCTCGTAAGCCGCTGATTCGGTATATACGTTAGGTTCTGGATGGAAAGCCTGTAAATCATAGACCTCAAGGCAGACAGCGGCTCCAGTAGGAGAATGACGGGTCAAAATAGGCGGATTGGTTTGGAGTTTCTGATTGGAGGGAAACAAGCCAGGATAGGACTACCTGAAGTGCTGTGTACAGTGCGGCAATAGAACTTCAGATCCGGTAAAGGTCCTAGTTAGTGAGTCAGTTAATGCAAGAAAAGAGGTGTGAGTGACAGACAAGGGGTTGCGCGCGACCTTGGAACCTAAGGTGATTTTTAGTTATGCAAAGTTTAACGTGAGGCCGTTTCTTCACGTCTTACTTGAAAATGTAAAAAAAAATTGTAATGTTCTTTAGAAAAACCGTACAAGTCTAATATAATTTCCATTCTACTTATCGGTTTTTAATGTTACACGTTATTAAATTCGTCATTGCATTGTCAAATTTTTGCAAAATTTGATCTTGTCCGATTGCATTACAGCGATTACTGCGATACTGAAGAATTTCAGGGACTGGTTCTGTGTGTCACTTGCACGATTAAGGTTCACTTTTCACATTTATACAGTACAGAAAAGCGAAAACTTAAATGGTAGATGGTCAATTTAGAACGGCTGAACTGAGACTTGCGGGGGAAAAAAATGGCACAGATATTGAAGGCAACGGTAGCCTCTCTGGATCCTCGCGTTAATTTCAATTTACTAATGTTTAACTTTTGATTTTTACCGGGGTTAGGCTTGCAAACAAACATTAATTGGGTTTTTATAAAAAGGAGGTACTCATGATCACATTTTCCCAAAATTGTCGAACTCTTTTATTTGTTTAAGCGTGATCATATTGATGATGATAATTCCCTCGGCATGAAATTCCATTTAGCGCCACAGCATGCACTAAATTTCACTTACTAAATTTAATAGTAACCAAGGAAACTCATAAAAACTCAAATCTGGGTCATCCTGTATGTTTTCCCTCCAATCACTGTTGATACGACTTCGCAAATTGACATTCAGTGGCGGGCTTATCTCTTTCTCTCTTGACATTTCTTTTCTAAATATCAGACGTGACATAAGAGGGTTACGAAAAATTACCTTCTGACCTCCAATTCTTTAATAAGTATATACACAAAAACTAAAAAGAAATGAAAAGTTTTCTTGGCACATTGCTGATTACTCTAATACGCTTAGTCATTACTGCGGATTTCTCGTGCCAATTTTTTCTTCATGGACGTTTTTACGACGTCACCCCAACAAGAGGTTCCCCCGTAGATGACTCGGCTTGTTGTTGAGAAATCCCATAACCCTAAATTTATTTTAAAATCTTGAAAAATCTTTTGCTCCGCTTTAAAATCCGCGTTTTGGAAGTTCCCGTATGAGCTAAGAGATTGTTTTTGCCTAAACGCATCAATCAGGAGTCGGGATGACGTCATGTGAAAAGAAAAATAACGTTGAGCAAAACGTTTTATATATTAAGACGTATTCGTGAAATCCGCTACTGAAATGACCGAAGAATATAGAACGCTGGCCAAAAGTTGGATATGAGAAACAAGCAAGTGGTCGCTTTGGCATACATTTTCGTGCAAGCTTGAATCATTTTCTCGTGGTTCGTCTTGTTAAAGTCTTATCGTGTTTTCGTGTTTTTAGAATTTTCTTTTTTTAAAAAAAGAAGGGTGCGCCCCCTACCTGGTTTGTTTTTCTTTTCGATATTTGCGTTTTAATTTAAATCGCTCACATGACTATTTGGTGGACGGCTACCGTGAAGGACGGAGGTACTCGGATTCATTCTCCGACTCCGCCTCAAAAAACAATAACCCAAACGACTATTAAAAAAACTTACATGGAAAAACGTGAATGGGATACTCATTTCAGTAAGTAATTAAATAAGAAAATTAAAAGGAATTGTTCGATAAAGTTTTGAATGTTAGAATTCCCCAACTCCCACGATAACAGATGTTTTACAGTTAATTTTGGGTTGCCATTGCTTATAATAGCAGGAATCAATCGAGAATGATTTAAAAAATTTTGAAATGAATTTTTTTTTTAAAGAAAATGAGGGAAAATATTGGAGTTCTCGATTGTTCCATTTGACTCGGCGTTCGATGTAATGATGCATAGCGTAGCATCTACTGCCGGGCGATTAATTAATTTTTTAATTTGTCATCGTGGGTTTAAAGGAAAGTGTTATCTAACGGATATTTTTTCAGGGCCTTAATGTTTTTTGGCTTAAGAAAACTTTTGACTTATTGGTGAAGTAAAATTTTAAAAAAACAAAATTGAGGTATCGATTTTATGGTTAGCGAAGCAGGTGGAAAATTTTTTATTTTTTGTAAGTTCTGGCTTTAAAGCCCCGAGGATTTTTTTTTATTAAGAGGCATGCTTATACATGTCCTTGACGGTGGCCTTGAAAATGTATTCTTTTTAAAGTATTTTGCCCCTGAGAGGTGTGTTTGAAAAAATCGTTTTGCTTTAAGGTGTGATATTATCGTTAGGTATCGCAGAAAATGACGTAACAGACAATATGCGTGTAAGCGTGTTGGAAAATGAAGAAAAAATTGATGGCCTCAAGAAAAAAAAATATGGCTTCTTGCAAATTTTTTACAGGTTATTGTTTTTTATACCCTATTAGGCATTAGTCTTATTAGTTGGTCTATGTGTTGGTATTTTAAACTTCAGTTTCGTCCATTATTCTTCTTTCCACTAAATCTTTTTGAGTATTTTCTTCTCCGTCATGACCATTCTTTCATCATTTTACGTTATTTGTTTTGATCTTCTATTTCTACCGTTAAATTCGAGCGTCTTGCCGAATTAATCGACCGTTCGCATCCTCGGCTGGCATGAGTTTGTACAACATGCAAGAGAACTTTAGAGATGTTTCCTTTTTTTAGCCCCCGTCATCACCTGTCCTGCGTAACAAATCGTTTTCATCCTTATGATTGATGGTTAAGTGTTTGCTTGGCAGGCTCCAAAAATCGTATTTACCGGGTTTTGAGGTAGGAATGACAGAATCAGAGCTCCTACTGCAGAAGCTTTTTGCTACCCATACCTAGACTACATAGACTCTCTTAACCTCTTACATGTCGCACTGTCTTCCGCTTTTCGAAACCGGCTTCTTCCTACTGTTTTAATTACATCGCTAAGTCTTTGTGCGGTATTTCTCTGCCTTCTGCAGATAGCCAAAATCTTCACAGTGTTATTCTCACTGTCCAGCGCTTCTGCTCCATCTAGCCTTATGGCCGATTCATTGCTTTGTAAATTCTGCAGGCCACCTCATAGCATCTGTCACTCGATTTCCAATATGGATTTCTTGCTGCACTAGGCAAAGATGATGATCGCTCTTGATCGCTAGAGTCATTATCTCGAGGCGATATTTCGAATACTGAATCAGGACTAGGAAGTAATTAAAATCAATCCTTCTTCTTCTTCTCCTGTTATCAGCTGGCACATGGACATGATCTTACTGATTAACTGTCAGGTCAAGGTTGAATGCAAGATCATGAACCATGAAAATACTTTACTCTGCTGCCAAAGATTGTTATCTAAGTTAGCCTTTAAACATATCAGGAGCAACAATTCGAAGCTACAACTGAAATCATTTGCTGAGAAATCCTAACCTACAGTCCTGTGCTAGTAGCAGTAAATGGCAATACAGTAGACAGATGTAATGAAAGCACGTGAAATAAATGGTAGCTATACAGCAATTATGGGGGAAATTGGGTTTAGCAGAGTAGAAAACATGAGGTGATTAGGTTAGGGTTAGGGTTAGGGGTTAGGTTGGGGCGCGTATTTCAAGCGTATAAATAACAACGTGTTGTACCCGTTGTACCTGAAATGCGAATTATAAAGGTTACCCCGCTTGGACCGTAATCGTTTAGAGCCTGGGTCTCGTAAAAAATAAGAGGATTAAATAAAATTTGGGCTGAGTCGCGAGCGAGGTAGGTCATTGACGTTAACACTTATAGAGGTTCTACTGTAGTCTGAGGAATTACCTAGGCCAGCTACCAACAGTACAATCGGGTACAAGTTAGGCACGGATTGGTTGTCCAGATGGCGCAGACAAAAATACCAGAAGCAGCACTTAAAGATGACTTCTGAATTTCAGTAGAGCTGTTTTTATTTATTTTAAAAAATTGGATCTCACTCTAAGAAGACGGAGTGAAGCATTGGCTGGTCTATAAGTGCTCTGTCTTCTTAAAATTCGGGTGTAAAATTTTTATTTAAAAATGAAATTTCGGAAAGTTGTAGCATTCTTTTTTAAAAATTCCGCTTTATTTTCATTCTTTTTTATTCAAGAAGATGTGGACAAAAAAATTACATCTGCTGAACCAAATATTTCAGTCCTATTTTTAATAACTGCAAGAGCAAAGGGGCGCTTTTATTTGGGGGCATCTCGGTGGGCTAATCCGTGTTTAGTACTAGTAAGGACACTTCAGGCCAGCAACAGTAACAAAGTAACTCACAATTTTAAGTACAACTTTACCTGTATTCCGGTAACGCAATCGTTCAACTTTTTTATGGTTGCTAATCTCAAATTTGACACAGCACCGTAACTCATCTTAAAACTCAAATTTACAGATGACTTAATCAAACTCGATTTGACGCTTTATTTCTTGCCTTTTACCTTGGCACAATCCAACATAAACCCGACCCTGAAAATAATTTTTATTTTAAAACTTTTAAATTGATCTTGATTATTTTTCTTCTTAATCCGCTTCATTTACTTTCAGTCTACTTGCCAATACGCTTAAATATACACATAATAAGCTTCATTGATCCCGCTAAAAAATACATATAATGATGAATCAGTCATAGCCATATGAGCCTACGTATGAGACATTGAGAGTAACCTTATAGCAGTAGCTAAACAATCACGAACTAATGCTGATGTTTTTGGTAGAGCAATGTAAACCATTTACATTCCTTATCAACGCTCAAATTATTATTCTGGGATACGTTATCAGTCTCGCATAGTTCATTTAGGTGTGTTAATTGTTCTCACGGACTCTTTTGTATTTTTCAAGTTTTTAATACGTGAAAAATGAACCAGGAAGATACGTTTGATTACGGATATGACGACTTCGGTAACGAAATGGATTTTTATGTTTCCTGTGTTGTGCTAAGCTTTTCACGCCCTCCTATTATTTCAAAATTCGTGTTTTAGCTAATCTTGTTATACATGAACACGCGTCATTAACTTTTTAATTAATTAAGATTTATTATTATTTTTTTTTTTTTAGATGCGTTGCTAGCGGATCTTCAAAACACGATATCTCCTGGTAGCCCACCAGGGAGAGATATCGGATCATCAACTTCCGGTTACGGATCTTTGAACGGTCCACGAAAAGACGTTAATCATGGGGATTATGGGCAGACGCGACAAGTTTCTTCCGAAAAAATTCATTCGGTCCACAGGACACAATCCCCAGCGTCGGTGAGTAATATTTTAATTTTCTAGTGTAATAAAAATCAATTGATACAAATTTACCCGAAAATGATCCGTGCGAGCCAGTAATTTCGTAATATTTATTGAAATTAAGAGTTTTTGGCACGAGAACTGAAGATTTTCAGTGTTGTAGCCTGATTTTTAATTTTTTTTATTATTATTTAAATGTGTTTGGATTTTTTTAAAATAAAGTTTATGGGGAGTGATTTTGAGGTATTGAGCAATTTTTATTTTGTTTTTTATCCTCATGGGAGGGCTATTGTTTGTGTGTTGGCTGGTTTTAACGAGTTTATGAAAATTTGAAGATTTTGTGGTGATGGTTAAATATTTTACGAATGCTCAAAGTCGAAAAATTAGGCGGAGAAATTTACTGACACGTTCATTGTTTACTTTTCATTTTAGTGGGTGAAAATATTAAACAGAAGGAGACCGGAAACAGTTTAGAGATTATTTTAAAATAGATACTAAAAAACATTTGTTCTTTCCAAAGCTTTAAAATGTTTCAGTTTATAAGTTCATGACTATAGGGTGGTTCGTTTTAAAATTTAAATTTAAAAAGTACGATGAGGAATGAGATAGATTAAGAGGGGTGCCGGAAAAAGGTCGAAAATCGTTATCGACCTTTTTTCTTGTCCACCTTTTTTTATTTCCTATTTCCTTCGACCTTTTTCCGAATTTTAAAGAACGACCTGGAAAAAGATCGATCATTGGCGCTCAATCTTTGTAAAGCCCTTTCACCTCCAAAAAATTTTTTTTGCTTTATTATTGACCATAGAACTCGATGACAAATACTCGTCTAAGTTTAAAACCTAAAAAATTAGAACCCAATGCAGTTGAAGCAGATTTTTGTTTTAAATTACCAGTACTCACAAAAACTTTCATGTTCCAACATGTTCAAACACGTCTAATTTTACCTAGATTTGCTTTAAGGGGGAAAACGTGCTGATTGGTCGATTTATTAAGCCCGGAGGGAATAACCAATCCCGTACAACGTAAAAAGGGGAAGTCCGACTCTGATTGCTTGATCCGAAGCAGTATAGGAGGGGGTAACCAATCAAAATACAGATAAGAGGGGAAATCAGATTTTTATTGGTCGATTAATGAATCTTGGGAGGGGGAATAACCAATGAGAACAAAATGAAAAGGGGGATCGACTTTTGATTGGCCAGTAGAATTATATTAAGATCATTACCGGTCCAATGAAGTAACGAGGAGAAAAATTACTAAAACTAAATTTACTTAAGCTTTAATTTTTTCATAAGAGCGTTTAGTATTATAGCGTTAAAAAATTAATAAGCCTAATTAAGTCAAATATCTTAATTAATTGCATCTATTTAATTAACTCGGTGAATGTTAGCCTCAAACATTAGACTTGCCAAATATGCTACAAATCATGTAATTTGGCAATAAGAATTGTTAAAAATCATTGTTCTATAGAGATTAATTTAAAAGTAGTTATGAAAAAATTAGAGAAGACATTAATTATCGCATAATGCAAAAAGGAAAATTTCTATATTGTAAGGAAATAGATTAAGCTCAAAAAAGTGCAGATGGCAAAATAAATTTGGCTATGAATGAAAAAATTAACGCATTCACATGAACTTGAACTACTAAACTAAAAAAATTTTTTATCTGACTCATGCGCGGTTAAATGTATTTAATTTTCGATTAATGACTTTGACTTTTAAAAAGAAAATCTATCAAGTTCACTCGGGGATAATGGTATGAAGCTTTAGACTTTTGCCTCCCTCCTCCTCGTTTTATTTGAAAAGCGATCGTATCCTGAGGTCAAAGTAGTTGGCAGCCGTCATTAGATTTTCGATATGAATGAGGCTTTTGGAAGAGAATATAATATATTAAAATAAAAATAAGGAGAATCGAAAAAAAAATATCGTGAAGGTGTTAAAAATATTTGGCTGGCTGACAATTTTCTTAAGCTCGTCTCGAAATTTAAGTTTTAGGCGGCAGATGGCAGAGCTTTACAAAAAGTTCTGATTTTAAAAAAAAAATGTTGTTATTAGTTTAATTTTTGGGAGGCAGATGGAATCGCTGTTGAGTTAGGATGTTTAATCGTAAAGAAATCGTTTTTTTTTTCGTAATTCATGATATTGCAAGCCAAATGATTATTACACGGCTGAATTGTTTGCAGAATTTTGGTCACGGTTCAAATATGTCTTTTTAGTCTAGGGGTAATAAATTTTAAAAGTTTTGCGAAGTAGGAAAACCTTAAATAAATAACCTTAAGGGATTTTTGTGATTAGTATAGACGTATAAATCAAATTCGACGGGTCTACTTGCATCATCAATTAAAAATAATAAATATATCGTTTATCATTATGATGAGGTTAAGTAGAATGAGAATGCAAAAAATAAATATTATTGTGTTGAATTTAAAGAGGGCATTACCGGTATTGTAGGTATTCGTAGTTAAATTTTACCGAAACCATTTTTAGTAAAAACTGGAGGAGTTGGGATAACACATTGTACAGCTGAAGTTGACATAATTACTACATTAATAATTTAATGAATCCTCGCCAGAGTTTTTCGTTTATCCTGGCAAACTTTTTTTAAATTTATATTTAGATATTTTCACCTGCCCAAGAAAAAAACATTTAAATTATAATAATATTTTTAGATTTTAATTTTTTTATTTTTAATTTTTTTGTGCATGCGGATAGGTTAAGTAAGATTTAAAAGAGAGGATGCTGAATATTTGGGATTTCGATTGAAAAATGGGGAATGTTTTTCGACTAAGAAAAACTAAAATTGAATAAAAAATTTGGGGAAATCTGCACATTTTTTGTAAATAAAAAATGCTTTGCAAAGAGACAAAAATATGGTTAATTCAATTCCTCAAATCGCAAACGAAAATACTCGTGGTTTTAATAAAAAATTATAGTTTTAAAACTTTTGAAAGAATTTTAGGGAAAAGTTTTCTCCATGTTATGCTTCTTATTTAAGCTGCAGCTCAATATGAAGTTTTAATTGTTTAAATAATGCCAGAAAATAAACGCTAGAAAACTGACACGAAAATCTACTGGCAAAATTTTCGAAAGCTTTAATTTGAAATCCCTTTTCGAATGACTCAATAATATAGGGATTAGGTTTTTATAAAAAAAATCCATGGCAATGAAATAATAAAATTAATTTTATCGGTTTAGTTGCGCCAATGAAAGAAATTGTTCAGGAAAATGCACCGTGAACTTTAAATGAATTATATTATGTAAAACGTGAACTTGAATCGCATTAAAGAAATTTCGCACCATGACAATTTCTTGAAATTTTGGCATTGTAGTGGAACTAATTCAAGTACAAGGTCTAATATTACATTTCATTTTTTATAAATATCAATTTCAATTTCAAGTGAAATGGTTAGCAATGAGGAAATTAAATCAGGTTTAAACTTTTGGCTGCCATCTGGCTGTGTCGTTGGAACTACTATAGTCTTCAAATTAAAGTAATAGAAACTGTAATAGTCGCATCAGAATTTGGCGTAAGCTAGGATCGCTAATGCAGCCTTGAGAAATATTATTGTTTATATCCAATTAAATGTAGTCGGTAGTATGGACTGCTCAACTCATCTCTGTAGTCAATGTCATCTCAAAGACATTTTCTTTATTCTGAATAAATCATCACTACTAAAATAATTAAACCAGGTTAGGTTAGCTGCATCAAATACCGTCATTACCGGCACCGCGACCATGCTGCCATCTAGTGGAGATTTCCAGAACTCATTTTTCAAAGACGCTATCCTTAAGAAATTATTTTTGTTGTATCATTCATTTTCTCCATTTTTCTTTGAAACAAAATTGATAACATTGCATGTCTAAGAGCAGTTGAAATAAAGAAATAAAACCAGCTTCAACCTTAATTTCTGCAGATGCCGGAAATAACACCCGACATCTTTCTTTTTTAAAAAATTATATTTTTCACAATCGAAAATTTTTCTTTGATATCAAAAACAACATTTATTAGATCAGAAAACCACCACGTTCTACATTTTAATATCATAATTACAAGCAGGTGCTATGATCCCAAATATTTTTACTAATTTTTTTTATTTCGCTACTTTGTAAATAAAAAATAGTGCGAATCAAATTAATAAAAAATTGGCGCCCGATCGGTTTCCTTTCACCTTTCGGGGGGATTATAACGCGAAAGATGCTGGTCAAAACCGCGATTTAGAAATAAAAAAATGGCGTGAATGCTAATTTCGAAATACAAGAAAATCTGTGTTCACAGGTGTGTCCAATTAAAATCCTTAACGCTGTCAACATTGACGACTCTTTTTCCTCAAATCATTTTAACTAGAAGTGTTTTTAATACAAGCTTTGAAAATTAGGCTATGAAAATAAAGTCTCGCTGTCAGTTTTTTTTTTTTTCGGATGATGTCTTAAGCATTTTAGTTAGCTGCATTAAATCAATTTCAATTGATGTAGGCTACCGTGGTCGCTTAGTTCAAAATATATCATTTTACTATTTATTCTTGACTTTTAAAAATAAACAACGGATCAAAGTTATTTATTTTTGTTTGGTTTTTTTTTGTTCTGTTTCAGCCTACATATCAGAAATCGAAATCGTCGAAAATGCCGTCTTTAAATAATAATTTATCGGAATTGGACACTTTGCTCCAAGATTTAAGCAATGCTAAGTATTCAGGGACTGGAAGTTTAGAAAGGAAAGTTAATGGGACGGTATCGCCGGTTGGGAGGATACCTACTCGGCCATCAGTAGATAGTTTATTAGAGGAATTAAATACGCCGATTCCTAATGGAGCAGGGTAAGTTAACCAAGGCTTTTGATTGCTTCTTTCATGAGCTGCTCTGTCTCAAGCTAGAGAGATATGGTGTCCGTGGCATAAGTCGTATCTTAGTGGTAGAAAGCAATATGCTGAGCTCCATGGAGAAAAATCGGGGATGGGGTTAATCACTAGGCGGGTGCCTCAAGGTTCAATCCTTGGACCACTTCTGTTCATAGTCTATATCAATTACCTGATCAACCAGATGGAAATCTGTTTTTATATGCAGACGACTCCACTCTTTTCGTGCATGGTCGAATAAGCGATGACCTGAACGTTAAGCTAGAACGTGATGTAGGCTGTGCAGAAGTGGTTCAAGAGCAATCATTTGACTCTGAACTCCAGTAAGACCAACTGCGTCTTGTTCGAGGCCAGACCGGGCTGCGCTGAAGTTGAAGAACCTCTGGTAAAAGTTAACGGGGAGGGCATCAAAATTGTTGGGGCTACTTAATTTCTGGGAGTATATGCTGGTAGGGGCCTTACCTGTACCGACCAGGTGGATAAGGTCTGTGTCGTCTCAGCAGGGTACTTTTTTCACTAAGGATGAGTTCTAAGGTAAGTGGAAGGGATACGCTGTTGACGGCTTACTATGCCCTTTTTGAGTCGGTTCTAAGGTATGGCATTACTTGCTGGGGAGTAACCTCCCGACGGAAATATGGAGAGTGTGCTTGTGCTGCAAAAAGAACAGTGATCTGTAACGAAACTGTAACAGAAACTTTGGTTTCTCAATTGCAATATTTGTCTGTGTAACGAAACTGTAACAGAAACTTTACCCAACACTTTTTTAGTAACGAATCAGTAACGAAAATGAAAAATAATTTTTAAAAGGAACGCCTTTCAGGAACGGATTTGAGAATGTGAAGTTCAATGAGGAACGAAGAGAAACGATTTTATCTAAATCATAGAAACTAGGGAACCGTAAACCAAATTTGGAATTCGATTATAATGCTAGTAACGGTATAGAAAATATTTAGGAACGCTGAGCGGCACTGGTAACACGGAACGGAACAACCAGATTTCGTTTGGCACTTTAAGAAACAGTAACAGAAACGGAAACGGGAACTTTGCGATCGTTCCAGATCACTGAAAAGAAGCGATTAGGGATCCGGCCGGAATTATAATTTTAGGAAAAATGGATTAGGAAAATTAAATTAGGAAATTACAGTTTTAGGAAAAAATACTTTTAGGAAAAATGGTTTAGCAAAATTATAATTATAGGAATTGTAATATTAGGAAAAATGGTCGGGAACCGGTCGGGTAAGGTGGAAATGGCATACAGACCCCCTTCCTACCAAGACAGACCCCCTACAGACCCCCTTCCGGGTTCAGCTGAGTCCTGAAACTGACATTACGACCTATTCAAGGTCTACGATTAGTCTAGAAGGTCTATCTCAGGCTTCTAAGTGTCCCTGATCGATCAGTTTCGGTTTGTAACTATTTTGGCAGTCCAGTTCAGGTCTCGTGTGCTTGTTTGGGGTCTAAAACCCTGGTCTAGATTTAATCTATTTCTAGATTCAGGCTTGTATATCACCTGACGGATCACACTCTTCCGCTTTTTAATGACTCGAATAAATTAGGCTGAAACTCTTAATTTCCTCAGCCTTACTAAACCAAAAGTAAAAATTTATTTTTGATTAAACGAAAATTTTAACCGCCGTGGTTTAACCCACGGACTATTTAACTTTATAAACGTATCAAAAGAATAGGAAATATTATTCCTACCAATGCCAAGTTCTAACATTCGACACTGATTCATAAAGCAATGAAAACCGTAAAGCTTTCAGATTAAATAAGTGTTTAAAGCGAAAATTGGCAAAACCCAAAAACCTGTTAGCAAAATTTACTGATATCGATAATTCATTTGTTTTTAAAAATAACCAACTGGATTAATATTTTCTAAAAAAAAAAAATTTCTATTTTCAAAGTTACATAAGCGTCTTCTTGGTCTTAAAATCGTTATTCGAAAGATTTATAGGGGCTTAATCTTTTCCACGGATTATTGAGCTTTCTCTTGCACAATTTAAAACCGCGCGCTGCTTCTTACAACAATTTAAAATGAGGGTAAAAAATTCTTTCGAGCCAATTTTACAGTAACTCGGTTTTCTGCATAGGATGACCGCCATGAAATTTAAAACTTCTTATTTTAATACCATGTAATTAATCTTGAAAATAGAAATAGTGGGTGAAGACACAGGCAAAATGATATAAAACATCAGCTTTAAAAAAAAAAAAAGAAGAAAATTGGCCGATGTTCAAAATAAATTCGAGTTTTTTTTTTCTCTCTGAACCGATGTTGACATCATCACAATGAACCAATGAAAATAATTACGTACGATTTATTGTTAGAAGCTGATTCTAATGAGGAATCGATTCAAAGGCGCTTTCGATCATCTCTGATTTTAATTTTCCTGTTTAAACATGGAAGAGTAATGGCGTTCGCGGATGAACGTGGGGGTTCCTAATTTTTCTTAAGCTTGAAAAATCCGCGCGAGAGGTTTGACGGCTTATGCATCGACTCCAATTTATAATAAGCTCTACTTTACACATAAAATTAATTTTTCTTTTAGGTTATTATTAAAATGTGTAACCTTAGGAAATTAAAAATGGATGACCTCGGCATCTAAAAGTGATCCCGTAATTAATTTTTTTGATGGGTTTGTGTAAACGTACTGCTAATTGTTTTCAAAAATAAAAATTTCTTTTGAGATAAATGTAATGTAAGTTGACTGAAGAAAGAGCTAGGTTGGTTTGTCAGGGTTTAGGGCTGAACTAAGCTGAGGTCGGGGACAGATGATGGCTGCGGTCTTCCAAGCTGGAAGTCTATGTCATATCTTTGCGCTGGAATTAACCTCAGAAAAGGTCTAACAGGCGCAACCACCAACATTTTCTCAGACAGTCAGGTGGTAATTATGGCGATCAACGCCTGGACATGCTTACTTCTGTTTATAAGACAGCCGGCGCAAGATAACCGGGTAAATATCACCTGGGTGCCAGGACACTGCGGGATACCGAGGAACGAGAAAGCAGACAAACTCGCACGAAAAGGTGCGAAGAAATTCCTCACCTGCCCTGAACTCTTCTGCAGCCTCCCAGAAAGCTACCTTAGGATGACTTTTAGAGACTGTGAAGACAGATAGAAAGCCTTAGCATCAGCTTAGCATGGGACAGAGAACCCGGCCTAAGAGACTCAAAACAGTTTACAGGCGGGTACTCTAGAACCAGAACCATGCTTTTACGGTCGCTCTTGAAGAAAGAGCTAAAAGGCTCACTGGCCTACTTACAGGCCACTGTGACCTTCTGACTCACCTCTACAAAATGAGGAAGACCGAAAATGAAGTATGCAGGCTGTGTACAGGAGCTAGGGAGACGGCGGAGCATATCCTCTGTTTCTGCAAAGTTGCCGCCTCATGCCGGGTTAGAATCCTTGGGGAAACATTCCTCTCACCCCCAGGTGATTAGTGCTTCTACCCCTACGAAAATCCTAGATTTTTTTAACGAATTCCGACAGTAAGGGCATAGCACAATAGATTACAAGATGGTCGCAATGTCCAGGCGGGCATCCTGGGTTCCCTACCCTCCCTCATTTAGCAAAAAAAAAACTGCTGAACATTATTAAGTCCACTAGAGGTTTGAGATACCCAGTCAGCAAGCGGTGGAAATTCAAGGTGGATTATCGGTGTATTCTACGTGGATTTTAATACTTGGTGTACACTTATCTTAAAATCCACATAGAATACACCGCTAATCCACCTAGAATTTCCACCACTTGCTGACTGGTAGTATTACTAAACTGGTCACAAGTTTGCATTGGGCCTCTAAGTCAGTTGCAGATCTAAACTAAATTGCTGCATGAGTTTATTCTCTTAAGCTGATGTTTTAGGTAGATTCCCTACACCGACCGAAAGTGCTAAACCCAAAATGTTCGTTACTATAAAGACCGCTGAAAAACTTTAGCTATTTTGTTGTGCAAGGAGATCACTGACCTGGTGAAAAATTTGGACTTGTCTTACCATATCAAAATCTGCTTCTTTAGCGGCCTGAGCTAGACCGATTGCAGACCTGAACTAAGCCCAGAAGGTAGGCTCAGACGAACCCGTTGAGCCTATAGAGGAGATGTTAGGTAACCCACTAAACCTGTTGTAGGTTTTTAAATGGACCCTTAAAATATGTTTCAGGTCTGAGCTAGATCCGCGACAGTACAGGTCTATCAGCTCGCTCGGTCGGTTTCAGGATTTTGTGTTATATAAAACTTTGCCACAATCAAAATTTTCTTTATGTATATGTATAGTCTTAAAAACTGATTTTTAACGAATAGGCTTCGACTTTGTTTATAATAAAATCTGCAAAAAACAAATCACTGATTTCTATCATTTAAAAAACAGGTGCATATCTGTCTAGACCGTGCTTATTTTTTTTTTTTCATCATCTTACAAGCGCTGATTGTTTATCATGTAGACCGTGACCTAATCTTTGCTATTCAAATGCTCACGTAAATTTATTATGTTGCTAATGATTCGTAAAAATATTGTCAGTCGCTTCCACAAGTTATCAAAACATCAGATGGTCTCGTATTTTTCTTTTTTATTAATACTATTTATATATAATTTTATTTTTTTTTATCTTTTTCAGGGACTTACGAGACGTTTACGTACGGAAAACGTACACCGTTACCGAAAATCAAACTCATAAAACAGTCCCTATCATGGGCGGCAGCCCATCAGGCCCGACAGCCTCTTCAGCAACGAAAGAATTAGATGATTTAATGGCATCGCTTTCGGATTTCAAGGTAAAGGAAATAAAAATTATGAGTTATGAATTAATACTAACTTGTTAATTATTTTAAATGGATTGATTTATGGTCTTTTGATGAGGATTTTATTTATGGTTGTTAAAATTTTTTAAGTCGGTTGAAATTTTTTCAGTAAAAATTATTTTCAAATGCTTCGGTGGTTTTGGGAGTATTTAAATTCGATAATTTTGGTGTTAGGTTTTTCAAAACCGGTAAAAGAATTATCTGTATGGCGGCGAAAGCCCAAAGTCTTATTTTTCCCGAGATATTTCCATAAAAAAAGATTAGAGTGTGATGCTCCAAGCCATACAGAAGCGCATAGAAATTGCCTATTTTCATAAAATCTTTCAAATTTTTCAGTCTCGTTAACTTTAAATATGAACTTGAAACTTTACAGTAGGGGTTGAAATAAGGAATTTAGGAAAATCCTAGAGCAAACGATTTAAGATCTCACGTGAGAATGACTCAATTTAAAAATCAATCTTTTAGAAAAAATCAAAGTTGAAATATCTTGAACTTGAATAACTTTCAAGTACTTCGAATGGGGAAACTTCTTATTTCCAAGACTTATTTAAAATTGGTTTCCGATTGGAAACACGGGATTAAAGGGAAATGAGCCAGGGCTTAATCTTTCATTAAAAACCTTGTTGAGACTGGTGTTTCCTGGTACTGCAATCGTGTTTAGTTAATTGCATTTTGTATGACTTTATCTACCCTCATTTATTATTTGATTTATTTTTCGGAATAAAAATAGTTTTCCTCGCCGTTATAAATTAAAATTTAAAGAATTAAAATATTCCAGGCTTGTAGACGTGTGTGATGAAATCAAACGGGCGTTCCAATTATTCTTTTATAAAAATAACTATAGTTGACATTTTGATGTCTTAAATACACGCATTTCTAGGTTTCGCCAATATTTTTAAATTTGTTTTTGTTTTTGTTGGATATGAACCCTTTTCGATTCTTGAATGAACCACCTATGTGGATTTATATTTAGACCTTTTTGTATTTTAAAAGAAAAGAAAAAAAAATCTTTTTAAGTAAATATAAAATATTTTAGTCCATTGTTTAAGTTTTGTCTTGGATGTATCGGTGCAAATTTTGTATGTAACGATTCTTCATCTCGTAGTTGGTTTTGGCAAAGACTTTAAAAATAAAAATTTATTTTAACTGAAAAGTTGAAAGATTAGTGCGGTTGATAAAAATTTGAAAAATGACAACAATGGATGATGTGGGCCAAAAGAATAAGTGAGAGGGTTTGTTTTTTCCGAATTTTTTAAACTTGTTCGAAAAATAAAAGAAAACTAATTTAACAAATAGTTAATAAATGTTTTCTGATTTTTCATAAAAACGCCCTGTAGGACGTGTGGGAAATAAATTGTCGTTATTTCGTTCGTGACCTTAGGTTTTTTTGTGTAGTTTAATTTTAAAGTAATGTCGCTTTTTTGTCAAATTTTTAAAAATGAGAATGAGGTTTTGAGAGTTTTGTTATAGATTTATAAATTTTGAGGAGAGTTAATAGAATTCCGATATTGTTTTGTAGAAAGCATCGTTAATAATTTTTTCGGTTGCCTTGTTTGGTATATTCAAAAACGCGACTTAGAGAAAATTTTACTCTCCGGGTTACAAAACCCCTTTGCCTAGTTTGTGAAGATCAGCTTTCAGTCAGATGATGATCTAGCACCCTACCACTGCACCACCAAGTTGCTTTACAACTTGTTTGATTAAAACGAGACAAAAACTTAATAATCCAGAATTAAACCCGTTTTGAGCGATTTTTGTGAAAATAGGCAATATATTTACAGGTCTGTGCTGCAAGTTGCATAATCCCATAATCGTTTTTTAAGATATTTTGAAAACGAACAAAATTGTTTAATGCTATTGATTATAACACTTGAACTGAAGACTGAAACTGCTAAATTTTTCAAGTCCAGACTTGTCAGTCCGGCCCTGTCTTCATTTTTTCCTTAATACAATGGCTATCACTAGGTTTATGCTTCCACTAAATAAAAAAAAAAGTACAGTTGAATTATAGTCATTTTATTAGCCCCTAAATATTATTCAGCAATAATCCTAAGACACAGCAATGCAATAAAACGCCATACAATAAATTATAACGTTATTGTTGGGTAATTTTAACGAACGGGGAGGGGAAAAAACTAAAGCGTGTATTTTAAAAAAAGAAAACTCAAAAAACATCTTGCTGCTGATTTTTTTTTTCAATGGGCCTAAGGCTAATTTTCCGCATAAACAATACAAATGACGATAAAAAGTTTTGAAAAAATAGAAAAAAGAAAACTAACGTGGATGATGGTCCGTTGTTGCGTTAAAATAAAAATATATGTGAAGGTGTTAAATTATTTAACTTTGAAAATATTGCAGACGCTAAGCTTATAATAATGTTTAGCTTTTTTAAATGGATGAGACACGGTGTCCTTTCTTGGCCCACTTTGACGCCAAGCCGCGCTAGAAATAGATCTTCTGGAGGGGTCAGAGTATTTATCCTCAGGGACTACAATATTTTTTGAAAAAAATAAAAATTAAGAAATTGCATTAGACCGAATTGTAATTATTATTTTTTTTTTTTTAAATGAATTAAAAAAATTTTTGCTATTTTTTTGAATAATAATTTTTGGCCATTAATATTTTTTTAGAAACCAAGAACTGTTGTAAAAATTTTCTAAATGTTGTTACTTGTCACCCCTGACGATCATATGTTTCTACTGTGTTTACATTGTGAGAGAAATGATAGAAGGGCGGGGTCCGATTTTCGTAGAAAGTAATGGAGAAAGGGGTGCAGTAGAGGAGAGGGGGGACCCTACGTAACGAAAGCGCGGGGAGACGCCAGAGGAACATATTCCTGCTTCGCGCCACTCTTGCCAGTCTTTTATAAGACTTCGAATTTTGAATAATCCACATTTCAGCTTTAATATTTGTATTCACGTAATTTCTTTTCTTTTTTCGTTTTGTTTTTTTCAATCCCCGCACAAAAAAAATTAAAAAAAAAAAAAAAAAATAGGAAAATTTTTTTTGTGCGGGTTTAGAATTTTTGTGATTTTTTTTTTAGAATTTTTTAGATTTTTGATTTGGGAATGTTTAATTTTAGATTAATGCCGGTAGTCATCAGCATCAAACAGTAACCGATTCGCCATACGCCAAACCTAACAAGGCAACGAAAAGCTCGCTGAAATCGCTTACACAAAGCTACTCGAAACAAAATCAGTTGGATTCTATGCTTGGGAATCTCCAAGCAGACATGTCACGTCAAGGGGTAAATACAACTCAAAAAGGTTGCTGCAACGCTTGCGATAAACCGATCGTCGGGCAAGTCATCACCGCATTAGGGAAAACATGGCATCCGGAACATTTCACGTGCACTCATTGTAATTCGGAATTGGGAACGAGGAATTTCTTCGAAAGGGATGGACATCCTTATTGTGAATCCGATTATCATAACTTATTCTCACCGAGATGTGCTTACTGTAATGGACCAATTTTGGATGTAAGTTAAAGTGCTAAGTGAATTTTCTTTTTGGCTAAAAAAATACTAAAAATAATTTCTTTTGAATTTTTTTTAGAAATGTGTAACAGCTTTGGAAAAAACATGGCACACCGAACATTTCTTTTGTGCTCAATGCGGGAAACAATTCGGAGATGAAGGATTTCACGAAAGGGAAGGGAAACCATATTGCCGAGATGATTATTTTGACATGTTCGCACCAAAATGCGGAGGATGCAATCGTCCAATTATGGAAAATTATATATCAGCATTAAATAGTCAATGGCACACGGATTGTTTTGTATGCAGGGTAAGTCCTAAAAAAAATCTCATTTTAAAATTGTAAATAATTTATTTGTAAATATTTTTATTAATTAAGTTTGCTGTTTTCTTATAAAAAAAATATTTAGGATTGCAAGAAAGCAGTTACAGGAAAATCTTTCTATGCTATGGAAGGAAAACCAGTTTGTGCTGAATGTGTCGGAGTTGACGATGATGACGATGAATAAAAAATTACAAAAAAAATACGAAAATCCCCCGAAAAATGGATAATGGCGCTTGCCAGTATGAAAAATGATGATGAAGCCCACAAAAAAAAACCCCCTTTTGCCCATAAAAAACCCTTTGGATAAAATGATGCCTTTTGCCCTACCCTGGAAAAAAAACCCCTAGCGTCGTTGGAATATGAAAAAGTAGGATGTATACAATAGCCGAACTGAAATGGATCTCCACTGCACTTTATTGTTATTATTTGATATTTTATTTTCTTTTTTTATATAGATGCTTCATGAAAATGAAATTGGGCATATTTTTACTTTTTTAAATCTAGGAAATTTGACTATGCTTGTTATTGTATTTTTAAGATCTTATAGTTTTGCAAAAAAAATAAAGATTATGAAAAAAAAATAAAAAAAATAAAAAAATAATAAAATGATAGAAAGAAAAAATTAAAAGAAGAAAATATTACATTCCATTATGGTTAACTCCCTTGGGTTTTCCAAATTTCCAGTTTTTATAGCTTTCGTAGTTTAGTTAATTTAAAATTAACAAATATTAGAGAATTTTGTTTGTTAAAGGAATTAAAATGAAAATTTTTTTTGTTTTTTTTTTTAAAAAAAAGATTTTAGAAGTAAATTTGCTAATGACCTTGAATGATTAAGTTATATGCTCTTGAGTTTTAAAATAATTTCATGAAGACAATAAAATGCAGTGAAGATATCATTAATTAAAATTTATACATCAGAAGAATAAAAATGCCGGTACTGAAGTCAGAAGAGATGTTAAATTGACTGACAGCATTAGGATTCTAAATATAAATTAATTATGACGTCACAATGCCGATTGCGTTTAACGTGCATTGGTTAATCGATTGAATATGAGAATTTTGAGAAATTGGATAGGATGTTTTTGGTCTACAAGATTGATTTATATGAGAAATAAGAGCGGAAAATTTGCCTTTTCGCAAAAATCTGCTCGGTATATTTTTTGCTCAGTTCTTCGTGTTAATTTTTTTCATTCGAGAAGAACTGGAAAATGCCTAATGGTTGTGGAAAAAATTGCAGAGCTTTACGGTTGTGTTGAAAGATGCGGCAATGTTTTAAATTTGAGGATGAAGCAATTTTTGGGTTTAAGGGAAGAACAGTGCATGGGATGTATTGACCTAGCTAATAACTTGATTTACAAGTCAATAGTGTTGATGAGAGATTTATACAGCCTAGAATTTGGCGCAAAAAAGAGCTTTGACCTCTTGTAAAAGGTCATTTGCTTCAGCTTTCCTGAAACTATCGAATTTTTTTAATGACTGCAAGTTGCCGATCATATTCGCTTCTCAAGAATATGTCTTGAGATCTAAATCAGGCGAATATATCCAAAATTCGGTTTCCATTTTCTTCTTTACTACTATTTTACCCGTAAAAACCTGCAGCGCCATCTGCGAAACCTTAAAGCGGGTCACATTTATTATATAAATAAACAGGGCTCGTCGAAATCTGTTTATAAGACGGACAATTCGAAAATGACTCAAAATGATTGTACCTAAAATTTATCCAAACAGGGTTAATAATGTAATTTAGACGCTTTTTACCCTTTGGCATTGCCTTTTTATTTATTTTTGTATCTATTAGGATTGATTTAAGCGTCTATTTAAGGTTAATAGCCATTAGATTGGTTCTTAGACGCATCCGATCTCCTTTTTTCAACAATAAGGTTCCAAAAGGGCCCAATATCCCATTTTCGTCTTGTTGCCATTTCTCAAAATGGCTTCCATTTTCTTAAATATTGCCAAGGAAGGAATTTTTTTCATATTAACATTAAAAACACTAAAAAATTGGTAGAACTATTGCTAATTCGGTAATTTGTGAAAAAAATGTAGGGTTAGCTTATCGAGAGGAAAGAAAAAACAGAATTTCACCTCTAAATTCAATCTGAGGAGAGATTATGATGTAATCATTTATTTTTCGCCCTAATCCTCTTTTATTAGATTTCATCCGAAACAATATTAATAATCTTTTAGTGTCCATCTAGGTTTAATATAAAAACACAATTTTCAAAAAAAAAAAAAATGGGTTAAGAGTTACGCATCTGCTAAAAAAAACATAAATACTAAAAATAAATCCAGTATATACACTGATATTTAAGATGGCAAGAATCCAAAATATCGTAAGCAAAAACGATACACATTTTGCGGCCAAGAGGGTATTGGAAGTTGATACATCGGTATTTCATGTATAGTACTTACACATTAAATGACAGATCAACGAGACGAGAATAAATTGGCTCCAACCGTTTGTTGGCAAATAAATTTCAAAAAGAAAAAAAAGTTTAAAAAGAAAAAAGGGAAAAAGTTGATTGCACGATGATTAGGAAGACATTTGACATTGCATAATGCTAAGAGGAAGTGGGTGTTGTCTACAAACATCCTTTACAAAAATTTTTTTTTTGTTTTTCAGGATTGCCGACAGCCGTTTCAGGGAGGATCTTTCTTCGATCATGAAGGCTTGCCTTATTGTGAAACTCATTACCATGCGAAAAGGGGATCCTTATGCGCAGGTTGCCATAAGCCAATCACAGGTAAATTTAATTTTTTTATTTCAAAAATTATTAAAAATCAGACGTTAATTATTTTTTTATTTATTTTCAGGCCGCTGCATAACAGCTATGTTCAGAAAATTCCATCCAGAACATTTTGTTTGCGCATTTTGCTTGAAGCAGCTTAATAAAGGAACATTTAAAGAACAGAATGACAAGCCGTATTGCCACGGTTGCTTTGATAAACTTTTCGGATAAAAAAATCGTTTAAATCTCTTCCAAGCGATGTGTAAAGCTTCAATTGTAAATATTCTAGTAGAATGAGTTACAAGTTCATTTTATTTGTCAAACATGTCTTTTTAAAAAAGAACACTGAGTATTTCTCAGTTGAATCAATTCCAATTTAGTTCAAAAAAATGTAACAATATTATTAATTTTACTAATCCAAAGGCGGTGGTACGAAAAAGTAAATGTAAGATTGATCGTGTAACCATAGCACAATCTTGAAGTCTGACTTTTTTCCAAAAAAAAAAAAAAAAAAATGAGGCAGGAATTTAATGAATTATAAATTTGTATATTAATATTTTTTTATGGCTAAACTGTAATATTAAGAAAAATTTTATAGATTTTCAAATTTATTTTAATTCAGAAATATTGTATTCCCTTAATATTACAGTTTAACTAACGACGGTATAAAATTGTAGTATAAAAGTAATTATTTTTAAAATCAAATGTGCCAAATCGTGATTATATGTTAAAATTTGAAATTTTAAAGATTTTCTTTTTAGATATCGACGAATAGTTTGATTGCATTTTTATTAAAAAATGATAGAAGCAATATCTTGCATTAAAACAAGTTCAGTCAGCATTAGAATTATTATTGAAAGGAAAAGCGGGAGAACAAGAAACGAAATGTGGGTAACCACTCAAGTTATTTTAAAAAAAATTATGCTTATTTAGATGTAAATTTTTTATTTTAAAAATTGTTTTTTTTAGAAATATTTTTAGCACCGCTTCAAATTTAATCAAAGACTAACAGTTAATTTTTATGTAAACTCAGTACGAAAGTGAAGTATAATCGTAGTTTTCGTTTTAGTTGATGAAGCACGATGTTGTGTCATCTGTAACGGAACCTACATGACATCACTAATAAAAATTGTTATTTTATTTTGAAAAATATTAATGAATTGTTTTTTTTAAAATTAATATACTTTCAGGTGAAAAAACTTGTAATAAATTGTCGATGTATTCGCATCTACTTTTTACTTTACTTATGTATTAGTACAATAATTAAAAGAAATAAACCATTATTTAAAAATTAACTTGTGAATTTTGCTCAATAACAGAATTTTACCTCGAGAAGGATTAGGTATGATTAATTAAGTTGGATTGTGCTGGGGCAGTCCTAAACAAGCCTTAAATTGAATTGTTAGTGAATAAGTTAGCATCTACTAAAATAGGGATCATCTCATTGCTTCGAACTGCAAAACTATTCCTACTGCTTGGATTTGCCATAATGAAAAAATATATCAGAAAAGTGAAACCATGTTGCTAAATTACACGCTAAATTACAGCACGTTGTTAAATGACATTATTCATGTTCCTCCGTTCGCAGCCTCTAGATACTGATAGAACTGTAAAAACTTAAAGTAAATAAATCGGAAGTAAAATTCATAAGTAAAATTCAAAGAAAATAAATCTCGAAGGAAAAAAAATTATCCGCGCGCGAGAAATTAAAATATAAGGCCCCGAAAAAGGATAATTTCGCTCGCTTGAAGCAGAAGGAAAGTTTGACAAGCATTACGTTTAGAGTAGGGATGTTCGTATCATCAGAAAAGAACCGACGGGTGCATTCTGAGCACCAGTTTGATGAATGTAACCTTTCGGTAGAAGGTGAATAATGTTTCAATATGCCTCGATGGATCTACAACGGTTAAAGCCGTTAGCTTGGTATGTTGAATTTTCAATTCTGCAGCCAGGAAAATATTCTGTTAATCAACCACCACGTAAAGAAGGCGAGCGTTACTTTTTGAACGTATGAAAAAATTAACGCTTGTTTGATCTACGTGGAGTAAACAGAATATTATCTTTCGTCCGTTTGTGCATTTGAAAATGTAACAAATCCAGCTTACTTGTTTTTGTGATTTTAGAAAATGAAATTAGTGCACAAAAATGTGGACAAAGATGGAGGGGGGTAAGTATCAATTTTTTTTATCTTAGTGTTGTTATACATTGAAAAGCTTTTTGGTTAGAAAGTCTAAATAGTCATCCTTACTGAAATGTAAACATTTTTTTCGTAACCGTAATCAGCTTTTTAGATATGACGTTTAAGAATAAAATTCAAGTGCATTGAGATTTTGTGAAATAATTTAAAAAAATTCTCTGAACTCTATGTGTACAAATACTCCTAGAACGAATATTGTTAATCAGTTTTTTATTATTATAGAAGCATTACTCTCATCCCAGAAGAACCAGAAGATATGTGGCACGCATACAATCTCATTAGTGAAGGAGATTGTGTACGTGCATCCACAATTCGTAAAGTACAAAATGAATCAGCAACTGGTTCCTCGACAAGTAGTCGAATTCGCACAACTCTTCAAATCCAGGTTGAAACTATAGATTTTGATACTCAGGCATGCATGTTGAGATTAAAAGGACGTAATATAGAGGAAAACCAATATGTGAAGGTAAAAATCTTAAAAAATTTTAATTTACTTATGTGAATTTTAAAATAATTTGTATTTTTAGATGGGTGCTTATCATACATTAGATCTTGAAGTTAACAGGAAATTTGTCTTAACTAAAAATGAGTGGGATTCAATTGCACTTGAAAGAATCGACTTAGCCTGCGATCCAACTCAGAATGCAGATGTAGCTGCTGTTATAATGCAAGAGGGATTAGCGCATATTTGTTTAGTTACTGCAAGTATGACTTTGATTAGAGCTAAAATTGATCAGGTCATTCCTCGGAAGCGAAAAGGGAATGTTCAGCAACATGAAAAAGTATAAAATATTTGAATTAATTTTTCTTAAAACTTGAAACAGGACCTTAATTACTTTTTTTTTGTTGCAGGGACTTGTAAAGTTTTTTGACAATGTAATGCAAGCAATCCTTAGGCATATAAATTTTGACATCGTGAAATGTGTTCTCATAGCAAGTCCTGGATTTGTTAAGGATCAATTTTTTGAGTATATGTTTGGGCAAGCTGTAAAAATGGACAACAAAACACTTTTAGAGAATAAGGGCAAATTTTTATTAGTTCATTCGTCTAGTGGCTTTAAGCATTCTTTAAAAGGCAAGAAATGAAATTAAATCTTAAGTTGCTCATATTTTGAGTAAAATATTAATTTTGTGAATTGATGTATTTTTAGAAGTATTGTCAGATCAGTCTGTCGTAGCAAAATTAGCAGATACAAAAGCTGCAGGAGAGATTAGAGCTTTAGAAGCTTTTTATGCAATGCTGCAATCTGATCCTGCCAAAGCATATTATGGTTTAAAACATGTTGAGAGAGCAAATGAAAGCCAAGCTATTGAAACATTACTATTATCAGATAATTTATTTAGGTGAGTTCTAAATTAGAGAAATAATTTTAGGCGAGAGAGAGAATGTTACTAAATTGATTTACTGAATTGAAAATTGTTGAATTTTTAGGACACAAGATGTCAATTTAAGAAAACGATATGTAAGACTTGTAGATAGCGTAAAGGAATATGGTGGTGATGTTAGAATATTTTCAAGTATGCATGTATCGGGGGAACGTAAGTAAATTATTCAAAATTTAAGCTCAGCCCCGTTTTTTTTTTTTTTTTTAGCTTCAGGGCTGTTTAAATTGTTAAAGCCTACTGATCTAATATTTATTTTCTTGTAGAATTAGCTCAATTGACGGGGGTAGCAGCCATTTTACGATTTCCTATGCCTGAAATCGAAGACGACGAAGAGGAAGACGAAACTGGTGACTCGTGAGATCTAATTTAAACTTAATTAAATCCTGCAAGGATGAAAGATTGTAAATGTACTATTTATTTTTAAAGAAATTTAATATATGAATCACTCGATATACACAAAATCGTCTTGATGCTTCCATGAGAAATCAGAGAGGAACAGATTAAGGTTGCTGAAAAACTGCAAACAGTTCAGGTAATACATTTTTTATTAAAAAATTATGCAGCCGATTTTAAACTCTTCTTCGACTCTTTTTTCTTTTGCCTTTCCGCTTCTTCTAATAATCTACGTTTTTTACGAAGAAGCCAAATTTCTTTCTTCCTCTTATCTTGACCTTTCATCATATTTTTGTACAATTTTTTATGCTTTTTGGGAATCATTTTCACTCGTAATCTATATTCTTGGCTTTCTTGTTTTTTCTGAGCCAACGGGTCTTCTTTGTATACTTCTCCAGGCTTAACCTCCATATTTTTCAACTGAAAAAAAATAAAGTTGAAATAAGCTTTCGAGTTCCGGCAAAGTCTACACATTCATGCTTACCTTTTCCTTTGCTGGGCTTGCTATTTCTTCGTCGGCACTTTCTTTAGATTCGTCTTCATCATCGTCTTCATCTTCCATTCCACTATCTTCTTCATTTTCCTCTTTCTCTTCCTCATTGCCTTCTTTCTTTTCTTCCACTTCTTCTTCTTCTGATTCCTCCGGCACCTCGCGCATCATTTTAAAATTTGGATCTTTCAATTCTCTCTCTTCTGGCGGCACGTAAACTTGATCTCTACCCTCGTTAACAAACGGTGATAGATGTGGTGGTAGAATTGCTCCCATCAAATATTTTTCAACTGGTAATAATTCTCTTCTATTAACTGAATCGAAAATCCATTGCGGCTGAACATAATATCTAAAAACGTTTTTATGAATTAATGTTTTTCTGTTTATATTACGGGGAAAAAAAAACAAAAAAAAAAAACGATACTAACCTTGATAAATATTGCTTTTCTACTGAAGGCCTATCCACAATTTGATAATTAATGCTTTCATCAGATTCTTCAAAAGTAGCACCAACAAAAAAATCTCTATCCCAAGAAACTTGCCCACCAAAACATCTAATAATAAAAACTAAAGGTTCCCTAGGAACTTCTCTATTTAAATAAAATTTTAAACCTTCAAAAAGTTTCTTCAGTTTCTGCACTTTGAGGATTTCTTCTTTTTTTTCTTCAAATTCCTCTTCACCTTCGGCCTGAAAAAGAAAAGATTATTCAGTTTTTATAATAATCACTTAGCTCACATGAATATTTAATATTGGAAAATACTAACCACAGGAAAAGAATCAATCTCCTCGTCTTCTTCTACTTCATTGTTTAACTTGCAAATTGGAATATTTAAAGCAGATACTCTCTCTGATAAAAACTCTTCCTCATCTGTCAATTTTTTTTCAATGTCACTAACACTATACCCAGTTAACTTAGGTGGATATATCAAATTTAATTGATGATAGAGGTGAAAATTAACAAAACCAAGCATAACAGTGTAGAACTGAACAAATGTAGACATGATTCGAAAATCAACATCATCTTTATAAAATGGCTACAACAGAACAAAATCATTAGAAAAAATTTTTTTACCAATGAAATCCTTTTTTAAATTTACCAACCTGAAATGAAAAATAATGAGGAACAATCCAAGTGATAGTTTGACCACTAAACTCAGCTTGAAAATAATAACCCTTAATTGATACAAAAACTTTCCTTAGCGCTCTAGCTTGAATCACAGCATGCATAAATTCAACAGTTAAACGTCTGCAAAGAGCAGATTGATCCTTAGGCACATGCCTAAGGGAAGGAAAAGTGCTAAATAAAAAGCATAATGTTAAGCAGTCATCCAAATCTCTTAAGGCATCAATGAAAGTTGGATATCGTTCTTTTACGATATGATCAATGTTCATGGTTGGATGCTTATTCATCTGTCTCCTCATTTCCTCATACTCCTTCATACCATGGGCTCGTCCTATTTTCCTTGCAAAAATTTTTATGTCCCTTAATTTCCATATTAATGGTTCGTGAAGTAAAAACTGTATGTCTTTTTTGTGGTACAATGTTTTGATAGCGGTCTTGCCCTTTTGTGCTTTTTTCCTGTTTTGAGGCTCTCTTGGGTATATGCCTTTGAGAATGCATAATTTCCTGAAGTCTTTTAAAGATAACTGAAGGTACTTTAAAGCGGCTTTTCTAGTGATATACCTAGCACCTTCTCCTGATTCATACTGAAAAAGAGAAAAAGTAACACGGTTTCAGTGGCTGAAATTTCTCTTTCAGGTCAAAAAGTTAACAAGGAAGTACTTCTTAACCTATTTACCTTCTTCTGTCGTTTCGCTACCATTTTGTAATGCTAAAAATTAATCTTTATATCTCGAAAAATATTTTTAACAGCACATGTTTCCCAAAAACGTGTCAATAAAAAGCATTGAAACGTCTGCCATCTTGTTTCGAAAGGGCCCTGAAGAAATCAATGGCCGTGATTGAACTAGTTGTCGGCGTCGGTAGTTAAGCTTTGGATCGTTTTAATCGCATTTTTTTGCTTTTATTCGTTCATTTTAACTTAAAATGCCTACTCGGCGCGGTACGCGTGGTGGCAGGAAAAAAACTCCGCAAAAAATTTCTCAAGAAAATGCACCGGAACCCGTTAAAACGGAACCCTCAACACCTCAACAAGAACCTACTCCTGAAGGTGAGAATCCGCCGCCTGAGCAGGGTAATGGAAACGTTACAGAAATAAAACAAGAACCAAAATCAGAGGATCAAGTCGAAAGCAATGAAACAGAAGCTGTTAAAAAAGAAGAAGACGACGATGCTGCTCTTCCATTTAAAGTTAAAGTCAGTCATTTACCTGCGAATTATGTCGTCAACGTAAGTAATTGCGTTTTTACCGTAAATTAGCCCTTTTTTTTGATATAGAAATGATTTTGTTTTTGTTTTTTATTATTAGGAATTCCAAGATTATTTGGAAACAACATTCAATATTCCCATTCCAAAGATTATATCTCCAGCTAAAAATAGCCCGTGGCTATTAATACCATTTGCAACCAAGCCCGAACAAGAAAATTTTGTACGGCTCCTGCATAATCATGTTTGGAAGAAGAAAGCTTTGAGGGCTATTGCATTTGAATCTCTTAAGCGAAAAGCAGAAGATGGAGAGGAGGACCCTGACATTAAGAAGTTAAAAGAAGAAGAGGAACCAGTTATGACTCTGGAAGAAGAAATTTTGTCAGAATCTCTACCTCTACACAGTGTTACATATGAGGAACAGGTATGCAACCTTTATTTTCACTCATAAATAATAACGCAGTTGTTTAAGTATTATTTTTTTTAATTTTTAGAATCGTTTGACAGTGCAAGATGTTGAATTATTATCCAACAAACTTCATGCATTCATGTGTGTCAGGAATCCTGACTTGGCAGGATGGGCTGAAGCAATGTGCGAGAAGAACGGAGGCTACATTTACAGCATTGAACCTCTAAAGCCGTCTCCGTTTTTAGATGGCTACAGAAACAAATGCAAATTCCGCATTGGTAAGGTTTTGAACTGATTTCACTGTAATGCTTAAAATTTTTAAAATTTAAACATTTTAAATTTTTCACACAACTCCAAACTGATAATTTTGTTTTTAATCCACAATCATTTTAGCTCATACACAAAGCACTAATAAATGTTAGTGCTTCAATTTTTTTAAAAAGAAAATAAAACAGAAAACTGAACTGTTAATAAATCAGTTTTGGCAAAAGGTGAAAGCATCATTTCATTAGTTTTACTCGCTATGTTCTTCCAGAATGTATTTGTACAAAATACATCACAGTGGAAACTATTGTTGGTTGTAAGAATTGTAAAAACTAAATAACTCATTTTTCTTGTTTACTATAGGGAAAAATGCTGATGGAGAGATCACTGTCGGATTTTGTTTGAATGATAATGAAAATAAAATCCTGGGTGTCCAACCAGGCGACAAACTTATACATTTACCAGATAGCATGAAATTAGCAGCTAAGGTATGAACACTTGCTCTAGGGGTACCATTCAGCTCTAGTTGCAAGATGTGTTTATTTATTTACATAATTTATCTTTCAAAAAAAATGAATGAAGTGTTTTTTTTAAACATGTTTTAATTAATCCACTTCATTTTGCAATTTCGTTAGTCAAAACTTTTGATGTTAGTCAAGAATTTGACTAACTCTGATTTAAAATAAAAAAGTTTTAAATGGCATGCTCATTGGAATGAGCTGCGATATTAAATGGATATAAATTTTTAAATTCCTCTTGTCTTTGTCATTTTCTATTACAAAGACGATACTTTTTTAGTTTAGGATTGTTTTATGGGGCCGAACCATTGATTTAGATTTCTTTTGTATTTTTTTTAAGTTGCTAATTAAATAATAATTAATTTCGATGTTTTGTGTAGAAATTCGAAGAGTACATCCGAACTACTGGGAAGGATCCGTACGATAAAAGGAAGAGGAATGGATTTTGGGATCATGTCATCATACGAGTCGCTCCTGAAGGAGATCTCATGCTTGTGGTTGTGATGTATCATAACAATTTGAAAGAAGACGAGTTGAAAGAGATCAAGGAAAATTTAAAAAATTTTTTTGTAACCGGAGCTGGAAAGGAATGCAATTTGTTCTCGTTGTATTTTCAACTAATGAACGATAAGTAAGTTTTTTAAAAAACAAATTAAAAATCGTCGCCTTTTTTTATTTTAATTTAAATTATTTTTTTTCAGGCCGCCAATATTACCTCCGGAAAAATTAGAACTTCTTGTCGGCGAACCTTCATTCGAAGAACACATTTGCGGATTGAAATTCCACGTTGGGCCATTTTCTATTTTAAATGTTAATTCACCGGCAGCTGAAAATATTTACAAATCAATTATTGAATTGGCAGAACCTACGAAAGAGACAATCGTACTTGATTTATGTTCCGGAACTGGCGGTATTGCCTTTACCATTGCAGATCATTGCGAAAAGGTAATCGCCATCGAGTCTCAAGAAGATAACGTTAACGACGCTCTAAAAACAATGAAGCTGAATGAAATAAAAAACGTTGAATTCATCAAAGCTAAAGTAGAAGATGAATTAAGTAAAGTTTTTGAAAAATATAAAGGCAAAGCTATTATTCCTGTGATTGATCCTCCAAGACAAGGATTAGGTAAGTTGAACGGGGGAATCTCACATTTTGATTTTATTTTTTTTTATAAAATTGAATTTTTGATTTTAGTACAAAAAGCAATCAGCCAGTTGAGAGCAAATGAAGGGATAAAGAAATTAATATACGTATGCTCAAATAGTAAAATGGGCGTGAAAAATTTCTTGGACCTATGCGCTTCCGCTGAGAAGAAAGAGGGGACTTTCGGGAATCCGCTGAATGTTGAATTTGCTGGATTACCCTTCCTACCTGTGAAAGCTGTACCTGTCGACGTCGCTCCCTACACAGTGAATAATACTATTGTCATTCTGTTCGAAAGAGTAAGTTTTAAGTTTTTTACTATGATTTTTCATGGAACTTGAAGCGCTTAAAGCCCTTGAGAACTAATCTTAGATTCCGGGCAGGTGTTTTAAACTTAGCTACAATAAGTTTGCCAGTGTCCTTGAAGGGCCCTAGCAAGCTGAGCTAAGGCAGTTAGGGAGTCAACAGAACTTGGCTTAGGTCTCTGAAAACTTTAGTGGTCATAGCCAAAGCCTCTGTTCGATCTGTTGAACTTAGATCAGTCCTCTGCTATAATCTCAAGCAAAATTAGATTAAGTTTCTAGTAATTTTATTGATTTTCGGGCTGCTTAAAATTGTAGATTTACCAGTGCGTTGAATTTAACTTAAAATTAATAATTACTACTTTTGCTATTTTCAGATTGATCCTTCAACATTTCCAGCTGCTACAAAGCCACCCCCAGTACCAATCAAAAAGCCGCAATCAAAGAGAGATGACAGAAAGAACAAAGGCAAGAAACAAGGAAGACGGTTCACAACTAGAGGCGTTCGAGGTGGCCAACGCGTTCGCGAAAAATTTGGACGATCGCAACCGGTCAGAAATCGTTACGGACCTGGAGGGAGAAGAAATCGAGGACCACCAGGGCCAAACGGACCTGGACCAGGTACATTCCATTAAGAAAATTTTTTTTAAATTTTCATATTTCTAGATTTTGGATTGATAATTTTTTCTTTTAGGTTTTCAAGGTGGAAGGAATAACAGATTCCCGCCGCCTCTAATGAGACCAATGGGAGAACCTACTATGAGTTTAATTTCCAAATATGGTTAGTTAAAAAAAATGTTTTTCTAAAATTGTTATGAAGGAGATATTAATTTTATTTCTAAATTTTAGAGCGAAGAATCGCCGAGCTCGAGCAGCAAGATCGAGCTTTTAAAGCAGGATTATCAATGGGTCTTCAAGCTCTTGGCAATAGAGGTGCAGCAGCAGCCGCAGCTCAGGGTGGAAATTTAGGAAATTTCACTCAAAACCTTCGAAGCTTGACAGATTTCCCAGCAGGACAAAGTTTTAATAATAATAATTTCGGAGGCGGAGGAAATAACAGCCCATGGCAAAATAACGCCAATAGAAATTTTGGCGGCGGTAATAGTAGTAATCTCGGTAACATTGGAAACTTGGGCAATTTGGGTATGGGAAACCTTGGAAATTTGGGTAACTTGGGCAATGTGCCCAATGTTCCTAACGTCCCAAGTTTAGCTAATCTGGGAAATTTCGGAAACGCAGGAAACGGATTTGGGAATAATTTTGGTAATAATTTCGGAAGCGGTGGAGGCGGTGGGGGAAATAACGGAAATCGAAGATTCGGCGGAGGAGGAGGAGGAAAATTTGGAGGTGGCGGAGGTGGAGGTAATAGAAAAGGAGGATTCCGTGGTAATAAGGGTCAAGGCGGAGGCGGCGGTGGCGGCGGTGGCGGTGGCGGCGGTGGCGGTGGCGGCGGTGGCGGTGGAGGAAAAAGTGGAGGTGGCTTCCGAAATTACCAGGGAAATAAACCACGACGATAAAAATTCTCAATTATTTTCAAAAAAATATGTCTTATTGTACAATTTTTTTTTTAAGAAGTGAAAGTGGTCATATAAGTATTGTTAAATATACGACGTTTTATTTTTAGTTTTTAAGCATGTATTGACATAGAAGTGCATAATTATTTAAACCAAATATTTGCATAAAAGGATTTTTATTTAAAAACTTGAAACAAGAGTGTAAATTATATGACGAATGAATGATTTATTAGATTAAGATTTTTCTAGACACATTTAATGCAATAATTTGCATTAGGAGAGGTTTATGTATTTGTACATTAACTTCAGTATAAAAATACGATTGATTAAAATTGCCGGGATTAGAATTTTTGTTTTTAAAATTTATTTTTGTTACCTTTAAATTGCTTCTCTAACTATGCGATTTGCTAGGCCCCATGAAAGCAAAACTCCAGGAATCTGTAGAATAGCAATAATTGTCACTAGTACACTTATTAATAAAAAATCTTTAGAGACGGTTTCTGTAAATATGTCTAGGCAGCCTTTTTGGTATATGAAATGACAGGAAGATTGGAGAAAGTCGGCTGACGATCCACAGCATGAAAATGGAACGGTTTTAGCACCTCGATAATCTCCTGGCCCGTGAACACCACAACATTGCATCTTTTAAAAAACTTTATGTCAAATTATTTTGGAAAAACGTCATGTTGTAAAATTGTTACTTTTTTACCTCGCCTTGAATACTATCCCAATAATACTGACAAGATGGATCATAAAGAGCTTCTTGAAATTTATTTTGGAATATTATTGTAGTGCTTGCTCGAAGATTCGCCCTCGATACAAAACACCAGGCAGCTCCTGAAAATTCTAAGAGTATGGTGATAGCTAAAAGAGCAGAGAACTATAAAAAAAAAACAAAAAATTAATGCTGTGGAAGCCATTTTGGGTTTAAATCCAGGACTGCAAACTAATAAAATAATATTTGCCGCTTTGTACTTTTATTAGGTTGGCGTCTTGGATTTATTTTCATTAAATGACAAGAATGTTTTAATTTTTTCATATATCTTGCAAAAAATTCTTCAGATTTATTTTAAAGTAAGTAAATTAGATATTTAAGAGTTTTACTCACGCATCTTAAGAATATTGCATGTTTTTTCTGCACCCCTTTCCAACCGACAAACGTAGAAATTAAAATCAATATGGCGGGTGCATACAGAAAGAAAATGGACGTTCGTGTTTTTCCAAAAAAATGTCCAACGCTATATCGCCTTAAAAGTATAAAGCTTAAAACTGCTGTTAAAGCTATGCCTGATGCCTAGAAAAGCATTTTCTAATTATTTTTCATAAATGAATTTTATTTTGCGAATATTTCCTATACTTACAAAATACACGATCGCATAAAACAATACCGAAAACCTGTAACATTTCAAAGTGCGACTTGACATGATTTACTATTTCATAATAAACTGTGATCAAACTATCAATAATTACATTATTGACTTTACTTTTTAATCAGGAAATAACGTTTAGATACCGTGAATGATAAGACATTTAAAATACAAGATTAATCAGTCTGATGCACGATCGATTTTTTAGGCTTGGTAATCGTGTGCCTTGAACGCTTGAATGATAAGGATTTATTAAATTTCTGGTGTGAAAAAAAAGAAAGGGTTTGATCAAAAAAGTATTGCCCCGGGTGAGGATCGAACTCACGACCTTAAGATTATGAGACTTACGCGCTGCCTACTGCGCTACCGAGGCAGTTGATTGGAAGGGGAAAAATTCGCAATATAAAATCATTGTAGACCATTTAAATCATTTACAAATAAATTATTTATATATTCATGAAATAATTAATGTATTTTATTTTTAAAATTAGGAAATTTAATAATCTAAGAGAAATGTGTATAAAAAAGTTTAACTATTGTCATTTTAAATTAATCTTGATAGAATTTTTAACCTCAGTTGGTTAACGTAGTTTCTTCTACGTCCGCCATTATTGTTTATAACAACAATGTACACGTTATTATATGGTCTTTACAAATATTTAATACAAAAAGATGAATATTGTGTGTTAATACTAGGTTTAGACAATGCAGGGAAAACTGTAAGTGCGTGATGATTATTCATTAATTATTGTTGTGATTATTAGCTCATTTTTTTTTCTTTTTTAAAGACATATCTTGAATCAGCCAAAACAAAGTTCACCAAAAATTATAAAGGGATGAACCCTAGTAAAATAACAACAACTGTGGGACTAAATATAGGTGAAATAAATGTAGCTGGTATTAAATTAAATTTCTGGGATTTAGGCGGACAGGAAGAGCTGCAATCTTTATGGGATAAATATTATGCTGAATCTCATGCTGTTATTTATATTGTTGATTCTTCTGACAGGGAAAGAATACCAGAGTCCAAAGAAGCATTTGGTAAGATATTTATTGGTCATCATTTTTTTTCTTTATTTGTGAACAGAAAGGACTAATTTTTTTCCTTTTATTTTACAGATAAGATGATTGCTAGTGAATCGTTAAGAGGAGTACCGTTATTAGTTCTTGCCAATAAACAAGACATACCAGATTGCATGGGAGTAAGAGATGTTAAACCTATTTTTAATCAAAGTGCCCATTTGATTGGGAGAAGGGACTGTATGGTAATGCCAGTCTCTGCTCTTACTGGTGAAGGTATAGATGAAGGAATACATTGGATTGTTGATTGTATTAAAAGAAACAGCGCAGTGCGACCTCCAAAAAATTTAGAAGATTCATAATTTAATTTTTTAATTTATTTAAAGTGTATAATGACTAACCTAAGGCTGTGATTATTATAATAAAAAATGGTGAGTTTATTGCCACAATAATCAAATTCATGTAGTTAAATCTCAACTAAAAAGTTTTAAGGTTATAAAATTTTAATTTGATTTTTAAATTTAAATTGAAAAAATTTGTAAATTTTATCAGGTATTCTGAATGAAAGTATTAGAATCCAAAAATGGTCTAAAGTTAGCAAATGGAAATGAAGACTTAAAAATGACTTGAATGAAAACGAATTCTCTTCTTCTAAAAACTTACCACTTTCACTTGAAGGTAATCTTTGAAAACATTGTAAATATTAACATGAATCTTTTTTTGAACCTTTTCTTGAACTTTTTTTTCCCCTCAACTGTATTGGAATAAAAATATTTGCCCAAAATAGCCGATTTTTATTAGGTAAACACTAAAAATCGCCATTTTGAGATTATCAAATTCGTTTTAGCTCTGAGGTACAGATTTGCATAACCAAAAAACTGAGGGAAATAGCATTTTATTGAAACATGGGAATCAGTAAAAAACCAAATATAAAATAACATTTATAAATTTATAATCCTTTTGAATTAACAAAAATAATAAAATAACTCAAAATTATTCTTCTGACGTAGATTTTTCACCCGACTTCTTGCTTCTTCGTTCTTTAATCCAAGCTTCAATTCGTGCTCGAAGTTCATCATCAGGTTTCACCATATCCATAGTTAATGGAGAACGATTAAATGGATCTGATTGGTCGCTTAAAATATGTCTGAAAATTATAAAGTGAAATATAATTAAATGATCACAGTAACAACTAAAAATTATGAACGTACCTGGCAATAGTAGTTCTATCGACTATTTGCCTCGATGAAGGCAAAATAACAGGATCAGTCATTAAAGTCGACATTATAGGATCTAAAAATTCATCTGGAACATCTGCTAATATTTCCTCTTCCATTACTTGACGAGATGCCATGACCGAAACTTTGTCAGCAACTGTTTTCAAATCAGCGATCAGTGCGCCTCCTCCAATACGCGCTGGAAAAGTAAAAAAAAAATTAAATTTGAGAAATACCTTAAAATTTAGCCAAAATTTAAAAAATTACCTAACACATTCTCCGCTTGTGTGAATAACTGAGGGCTGTACGATCTTCCATCTTGGGAAATTGCTAAACAAAACGCATCGCTTTCATGTAAATGCACGTAAATTTTACAAATATCAATTACAATTATATCCGGCTTGAAATCATATTCATCTTTATCCTTAACTTTAAAATTTCTTTTATTTGGCCCAACTAAATGATGTAAAAAATAATTCAACATAGCAGCTACCCTATCAACCATAGTCGGATGACAAAAAATACTCGTTATTTCCGACGTTAATAATTCTAAAGTACGTATCGTCCATCTTCCTAAAATATTATCAAACTTAGCGATCATCCCAGTTTGCTGAAAAATAATTTCGTTTTGTTCTCTTTCCCTCGCTGGCAATTTCGCCCAATCCCCGGATTCCTTAGCAGCTTGCATCGTTTTCAACTGAGCCATATTTCTCAAAGCTTCATCCAACAAAAACACGGAATCGTTAATTAATAAATTTAAAAATCTTAAAAACAACGGAGGATTTACAGCTTCCATATTCGCTTCCGCATCCTTCGCTAATTCCTTGAAACAATTCCTATGTTCTTCAATCGTCCATAAATAATCCATAATAACATACATTGGTCTTCTATAGTTAAATTTTTGTTCGAATTGAACGCTTTGACCTGTCATTTCAATGTCAACGAACACATCTAAAAGGCTTGGAATTATTTTCGTGGCGTGTGGATGTTGTTTGAAGAATTGTTCACGAACGTACGTTCCTAACGGATTCGGATTCATCGACATCGTTTCCTCGTTATTCGGGAGTAAGGATTCCAAACATTCAGCGAGTTTAGCTCGCAAATGCGGATTCCTAATTTTCTTGCATGATCCCATGTAAATAATAATTACACTTAATATCGGTTCTGTAAAATCAAAACCATTTTCTTCAAGAGTTCTAGGATTAAATCTTTTAACAAACGATAAAAAACCTATTAAATTTTCTAATATAAATTCCGGGATGCATGTTAAAGTCCTTGGTATTATTTCAGGCAGTGGAAATTCTAAAGGTTTAATCGATTTTAAAGCGTATGATGATCTAACTGAATTATCAGTATCCAATATAATTTGTATTAACCATCTAGCTGAAGTTATATGGAGCCTTGCATATAATTCTAATGATTTTGGTTCGATTAACGCAGCTCGTAATGATAAATATTTCGTCATTTCCGTTTCCATTCTTTCTTGTATTGCTTCAGCTACTTCGTGGTTTGCGCCTCCTAATGCTTGCGCATCATTATACGCTCTTTGTATTCTTACTAAATCATGATTTATTTTCATTAATTTCTCAACGCATACACGAAATCCTAAGTCGCATGATTTTTGAGCTAAGAAATAACATTCCGTAATGAAATTGAAATTCTCAGAGACTGGTCGGTCTTCCTCAGATGGTAAAAAACAAGTTTCCGAATGTAAATTATGCATGTGGACTCCTTTCCTCTGAGCTTCGTCTTCTGAATTAATTTTAGCTGCGCAATATGTTGGATCAATTTTTAAAATTTTATTATTTGAATCCATAATAAACGGTTGACATAACCTCAACAAAACTGCAGATAAATTTAGCATATAACCATCAGACACAGTCAAATTCCCAATCATTCCTGAAAAATCCTCCTGATGTGCATTTGATAATTTCCCTCTTGAAGCGTTTGCATGTAAACAATCAGCAAACCACTTTAATACTTTATGTTTTGTCTGTGGTGATATCTTCAACAATGTCAAGAACAACTGATGCATATTATCATCAATAACAGTCAAAGATGTCCATATAGTACCTTCATTCGTCCTGGCTGACTCCATCGAAGGCTTATCAAAAAATTCATATCTTCCTTCATTCGTTTTTGGCAAACATGACAAACAAAAAATAGCACCAAGTAACGTATTTGCAAATCCATTCCCAACATCTAATTTTTTTGGTGTTGAATGATCAATCAATGCATCTGCTAAATGTTTATTATTAGCAAGCATTTGTAAAAAATGAAAGATCACATGTTTAAATGAAATTAAAGTGCTATTTGCTATTTCTTTATGAACGTAATCTAAAATTGGTTTTGTTGCTTGGAAAACCGCCTGATAACTATCATCTTCACCTTTAATTATTTCTTCTACAACTTCGTTTAAAAATAATGACAAATCATTGTTTGTATCTTCTAAATCGTAAAATAACTGAAACATTTGAAAATTTAAATCTTGCGCTTCATATAATTCTGGTTGTTTCAAAGCAGTGGATACATTCCTAAGAACTAACTGTTTCATCTCCACCAGTTCTTTTTTAATATCTTCATTCTTATTCACTGTTAATATTTTATTCACTTTTTTATAACATTCGAATAAATAAGTAATGGCATCAGTTTGTACAACATGAATATCCATGACACCATTTTGAGGTGGATTAATAACACTTTTACGTGGTTCTTCTAATAATAATCTTTCAAATAAAGCCTGTTCTAATAAATCCACATCAATCATTTCCTGGTTAGGATTACCAGAAGCTAAATCACTTAACCAAATCAACTGCCTACCCGCGTTTTTATTTAAAGTGAATCCGAATATTTTTTCAACGTATTTGTTTATCCTCTGAGCGGGTGTCAACGCTGAATTTTTATGTTTTTTGACATCGTGTTCGCCATTCCCAGCTGATATCCTCTTAACTGGGTCTGTTTGGCTTGTCGTTGATGATTCATCGATAGACTTTCTCCCGTTTGTTTCGACGATTTCATTCACCAATTTCGGTGCTATTTCACGTGAAAATTTTTGTGCCTCGGCAATCGACGGGAAAAGTTGAGCAAATGGATTATCACTGAATTCGTCCACGTTATCACCCATTATTTAAAAAAAAAATTTTGACCGAAATATGAAAATACACAAGTCATAAATTATCAATAAACAATTCTAAGATGGCGGTGGTTAATGTTCACGTTATTTTTTTTCAGGGCCCTTATTAAGAAAACATTCAATATGGCGGACTCTATTCCTTAAAAATTTTTCTTTTCATTGTGGTTTTTTGTGTATTATACTTTATTTACAATGGATCAAAGTGAGGAATCATTAATAAACAATATTGTTATACCAGGCGATGTCGTATTGGACATCAAAACAGACGTCAAAAGGAAAATAATCGTAGGACCGGGGCTGCGAGTCTCATCAGATAAGGTTATAGTAACAAAATGCGGTATTCTTCATAAAAAAGCACCGAACACTTACTGGGTTGACAGTCATCAGAAACGATACGTACCAGCGAGAGGTGAAACAGTAGTCGGTATTGTCACGAATAAACTAGGAGATGTTTTTAAAGTTGACATTGGTTCTAGTGAACAAGCCCAATTACCTTATGTAGCATTTGAAGGTGCGACTAAGAAAAACAGACCAAATTTAAATGTGGGTGATGTTGTTTGTGCAAAACTTTTAGTGGCTAATCGTGATATGGAACCTGAACTGGTTTGTGTGGATTCACATGGAAAAAAAGGAAAATTGGGGATATTATCGTCAGATGGATTTTTATTTAATTGCAGTCTGAATTTAGTCAGAAAAATATTGCATCCAAAGTGTCCTTTATTAGATACTTTTCAGAGATCTCTTCAAATGCCTTTTGAAATAGCTGCTGGGATGAATGGTTATATTTGGATTAAAGCTAAGACAGTAGATGAAACAATTGCAGTTGCAAATGCTATATTAGCAGCTGAATTTAAATCTGATAGCGAAATAAAAGATTTATGTGATAATATTGGTAATATTTTGGCAGGATTTTGATTATATTATACAATCATGGTAATATAAAAATACATCAAAATAAAAAGAGAGATTTTTTTTACATGATATTTAACTCCCCTTGAAGCAGGATTCAATTTTAAGTTTTAGAATAAATTAGAATTTATTTTAAAAATCTTCAACATTATCAGCATAAATTTTAAATTCACTTTTAGTGTTTGTTTTTAAAGAATGAAGCGTGCTCTGAATAATAAATCCTGTAAAATGTAAAAAAAAAATCAAGAAATTTAAAATGAGAGATACAATGTTTTTTTTATAATCTTTTCCATAATTGGCACTAAAACTTCAGTCATACAATACTGTAACAGATGACATATTCATCATAACTATTTCCCTTTACATTTATTCAACTAATTTCTAATGCTGATTGAAAATGCGATGCGGTTTAAAAAGTTGAGCAAAAATATTTATATTTAGTCAACCCCAGGGCTAAATTTGATTTTTATAAATCAGCTTTCACAAAAACAAATTTGCGAGCAGAGACTATTCCAAAATATTTATATTTCTTTAAATTTTTCCCTCATTTTTCATATTGACCGGCCTCAATATACAAATTGCGGAACGATATCGACTCATTAATACTGTTATTACAGGACATTAAAAAGACAGATTAGAAAAAAGAGAAAAAAAGAAAAAAATTATATATACAGTATATAATAATAAAAAAAAAATATTCAGCCAGAAATATTTTTCTCTGCGACATGAAAAGCAGACAAGTCACTTACTATATGACAAATATATAATTTAAAAATGAATAAATAGTATAATACGCTGCGTCCGGAAAAAGTGATGGTTTGTAACTTGTAAATTTTTTTGAGATCATTACACGGGGACTTAGAATAGCTCAGTGACTAATTTTTCGACTAAAGGAATTAAAGGGGGCTAACTAAAGAATTTGAATCATCTTTGAATAAATCGTTCTTGGAAAAAAAGAAGCGAAATTTTTTTTAAAAAAATTAAAAGTGCTTGAATGCTATTAATTAATAATATGCAAATTTGCATACGTTCTGCATATAATATTCCTTCTTCATTTTTAAACTTAGCACCTTTTTTTGGCATTGAGTTTATTATACACGACTGCATTATCTTAATTATAACTATGTACAATCATTCCCTTTTTCTGGACATAGTGTATCGTTTTCTTTATAATAATTCCTTTTTGTAATGCAATAACTTGGCGACTAAACTGAGTGAAAGTTGGTACAGCAGTTTATAATTTACACACGATCCTGAAAAAATTTTTTTAACGGCATTCCCATACTTTAATAGTGTTATCGACGCTACCTGTAATGCAGTAAGGTTGACTTTTATGGAAATCTGAAAAATAAAATTTAGAAGTTAGAATTTCAATTTTTCACAAAACGAGTTTAAAAAAAAAAAAAAAATATTCTTACCTATACAAGTACAGAAGTGAGGATGAGCTTCAAGTTTTTTAAGACATCTATTATTGCGGATATCCCATACTCGAAGAGTTTTATCGTCACTAGCACTAATTATATATTTACCACCTGGATGAAAGACGACACCCCGTACCCAGTTGTCATGACCGACTAGGGTGAATAGGCAAACTCCTGTACTTATGTCCCAAACCTTGAAAAAAAAATAAAATTGTCAATAAAAAATATTCTTAACACTTGATTTTTTTTTCTAATTTTTTAACATACTTTAAGTGTTTTGTCACGCGATCCTGATACTAAGAAAGGTCCCTTTTGAGCACCTCTTCTGTTATCAGCCCCTGCCGCTTCGTTAATAGCAGAAGTTGCACTTTCAGGTGCCCATGCTATGCATTCTACGACGTGATCATGTTCCCTTAGTTCCATCTAAACAAATTAAATTAACTGAGAAACATTCTATTGCCGTGTTAAGTCAATTTAGTTATTAAAAGAAAATGGCGGCTTGGCCGATGGGACAAGCCGAACTGGAAAGTGCCAAATTTTTACCTGCCATATTTCATATTTTTGTATTTATTGACTAACCTTGCATTCCTTCGTTGAAGCAATCCAAATTCGAACAGTCTGATCATTGGAACACGAAGCTATATACGTCCCATCTGGGGATGGTTTAACCATCCTAACCCATTCCCGGTGACCGGTAAATGTTTTAACGCAGTAACCAGAAGCGACTTCCCACATTTTAATTGTTTTATCCCTCGAACCCGACACAATGTAATCTCCACCAGGCATGAAAGCTACACTTGACACATTATGATCGTGCCCGTGAAGTGTTTTTATGCATTCGTAATTCTGTTGAAAATTCCATATCTTGATTGACAAATCGGCACTACACGATACTGGAAAATAAAAAATTCAAATCAATCCCGATCCTTTGTTATTTTCCCCCTTTTTTCATGACTTACCTAATAATTTTCCAGTCTGGTCGAAAGCGATATCTTGAACAGCATTCATGTGTCCTTTGAGCACCCGTTCATATTCACCGGTTTCGTAATCCCAGACTTTCATTGTTGCATCTTCACTAGCTGATACCATCAAACTGAATACAGGGTGGAATATCACCTGCAGCGATAAAGAAAAAAAATAATTGTTTAAGAGAAATTATAACAAGATGTTAAGATTACCCCTAGCTATGTAATAATTATAAATGTAAATCAAGTACGTCGACATGCTGGCAAAGAATACTTTGCAATACTAATTATCGATAGAACTAAATGACATCCAATATAATTATTATTTTTCTCAATCGAATACAAATTGAAATGTAAAGGAATAAAAAATGATAATAATTTGAGTTGCCATTTTAGGAGAGATTTGCTTTAGCAGTTTTTAAATTACGTATTTTAGGCACGTTGTTAAGAACTTTATTTTATTCTTTCGGATTAGAAGGATATTTTTATATTTTCATTTTATTAAATTGAAAACGAAATCACAGTGGGCGAAGTTTATTGCTATAAGCTACCGGCCCGTGAGCCTAACCTTAATTGGTTACTTTTATGGGAAATGCTGATAAGTGAACGAAATTTTATTTAATAAAGTTTTTTGAAATGAATAAAATATGTTTGCAATAAGATCTCATAGGCATCAAGCAAAAAAATCATGAAATAATAGAGATAAAAAAATTTCTGCGGAAAAAAAATGAAGAGGGGATCATCACATCAGTGTTGCCAATTTAAGAAAATAACAATGTCGGCTTTAAAATCGAAAATGACAAAAAATTCTGAATTGTAATGGTTTATTGAACCTTAATAGAAATATTAAGAGTTAACAGGATGCTTTAATATTTACTGGACAATTTGCGAGTGCTTTTTATTACAAAGTGTTATAAGTGAAGTGTGAAATTCGGCTATGAAGGAAGAAGTCTGGATGGTGATGCTTTTAGCTGCGAGTTTTGAGATTTTGGCTGTGTGACTGTGAAAAAGGTTTGAGGTTCTTGGTCAAGGTGTTAAAGAGTGGATGCGGAGGGATTTTGAGGCTTTAGCTTTGGGAACAAAATTTGGTCGGGATATTAGGGATCTTCACTCCAAAATTTAAATTTGGATCTATGACATGTTTGAAAGCATGTCTTAAATCTCCAATTCAGGTTTGAGCTTTGAACTGAGAGTTTAAGGTTAGGCTGGAAAAATTTTTAGCAGATGATGGAAGTAAGGTGAGGTTTCCCCTTTTTCATTTTTTTAAATTGAAATTTTGACTTTAAACTAATGAGTTTCTGATCGGATTATGAGGTTAGGTTGTTGCCAATGTAAGTAAAACTATCAGCTATACAGTATATTGCTGTCTTGGCATTCAGTTTAAAAGGGGTAGCATCTACGTAAAAAGATAATGTATCACCAAAGCAATGATTGTGTCCAGAGCCATGAAAAGTAGAAACTGTCGTGAAGGGAAAAAAATGCCTCAGCTTAATTTCACGAGCAACTGGATTAAAAGATCAGTCTATACAAATAATAATGGACTGAAAATCATTGAATATTGGACAAAGTCATCAGACCAGCAAGCTCAACTTAAAGTGCGACTTTAGTATGCTGAACCTGTTCAACTTTATTTTTATTGAGTCAGATCAGGTTCATAGTCAGAAATCTTTAGCGGATAAGGATGAACTTTTTTTGGGAGTAAAGTTGTGTGAATGCAATTGAAAATCATAATTAATCTTGTTACAAACACTTTAAAAATATTTTCAGTTGAAAATTGGGAGGCAAAGAGATTTCAGAAGAAGAAAGCATCTTTATTTGCTTCACAATTTAATTTTAGTTTATTGTTAAACCAGTATGCCTTTAGCTTTAGCATTGGATTTATTACCTAAGAGTCACGATTAATTCTAATTACTTTTTCCCTGATACAGAAAAAAAAGCAGGTCCGGTTGATAACATTATTATCAAATATTAGAAAAATGACAAAATTTCATCAGATAAGACAAGATTTTTTTAAATTATCTAAATCCTGACAAAAGATATTCAAATCATCTTTCTATTACAGAAAAAAATCTTCAGCTCAGCAAAAAACATTTATTAAAAATTCAAAAGGCAATCAAATAGAAACCTTCATTTATTTTTTTTTTACTCAGAGACAAACTCAAATAAAGAAAGTAAGGAAACGAGGGGAGCGAAGTTAAAATTTAATTTTTTCTCGCTTGTAGGTTTTCCATTCCCATCCTTAACTAAATTAAATCGTCTTATGACATTTCAAAAGCTAAAAACAAATCCCGGCAGTAAAACATCAGCTACATCAGGGATTCGTCATGCTAGATTTCCTTAAGGCTTCTCAATTAATCCTACATTTAATCGGATAAATCTTATACGCATTATCAAGATTTCCTGTTAATCCATAATTAGGAATCAACTTTGGCTTATTATTAGACGTTAATAAGGAAGCGCCTAGAGCCAAAAAACAAAATCTAGCCGAAAGAAATTTTAAAAAAAAATTCCACTCACTTTCGCACCGAAAAAAAAAATCATAAAAAATTTTACAACCGTCTGCACGACATTGAATCGTAAAAAAAATTTACCATTTCACGCGAAGACTTGAAGACGCCTGTAAAATTAAAAAAAAATAAATACATACCCTAGTAAGCGGGCACCTATGCCCAGTTAAGCAAAACTTCTCCGGAGGTCTAGGAATCCATTCAGACGGCGTTCTCTTTCCCCTCGTCGGCGCTTCAATAATTTCTTTTTCAGCAGCTGATAATTTCGATTCTAATTCCATTACTTTTTTCTGTAGCCGAATAACCGACGTCCATTTTTTTTCTAGGAGCCCGCCGTATTTATGCTCCACCTCCCCAGGCATATCCGCATCCTTTTTAAAAGCTTGTAACGCATCCATATACCCATTGCTGCTTAAATAATCAGCGATAGCTTTGTTTCTGAAACGGAAAAAAAAAATCAACATTAATTAATCAAATCAATCAAGCTTTTATTTTTATCTTCCAGAATATATTCTTGGACTTTTTCCATTGACTGACAACTTCAAGGACTCATCAAAATCCATCACAGAGTCATGAAGCTTTTTTTATAGATGTTTTAATTTATTTTTAATCTACCAGATTTTTTTTAAAAAGAGAACTTGAATTTTTCCCTGTATCATTTCTAAAATTGTTATGAGGGAAACCATATAAGTAAACAAATAAAGCCATAAAAATGAAAAAGGAAAAGAATATCAAGTCCACAAGCTAACCCTTAGTCGTGTAGGTTGTAGTAAGGGTGAATCGATATCCCGACGCCGACTCGGAATTAAGGTTAAGATTACGTCATCGAACTTGAAAATGGTTGAAAATTTCTTCCCGCTTTTGAAAAAAAGTTTTTACCCTAAAAAAGAATCTTTCATCAATATTTAATCAAAGTTTTAAACGAAGGAGAATCAATCATCAAAGATTCTTTGGAAGAGGGGTGGCCAAAATATAAGAAAAAATCATTGTGGTGATTTCTGAGCTGACGATGGCCAAATCCAAGGATTCTACCGGAAGAGCAGATGGTTTTGTTAGTAACGTGAACTCATTCGGAGGTACCCTGAATAGGGAGCCTAGTAGGCAGTGAACACTTCGATAAGTCTTCTGCTACATAGGGCTACGCCATTTTGAAACCGGGAAGCTGCCATAATCTCGAATTTGGTGGCCACCATTCTCGAATTGAAAAATCTATTAATCGGAATGTTATTTTAGGACCAAAGTTCGACTTTTGAGATTACATCCCTGGCTCTGGCATCCCTTTCGGATCAGCTAGCTAACTTTCATCTTATGGAAATAAAAATAGGCGGAGACTCAATGTTCAGTCAATCCATGTAAATTTCTACTTTAAATAATTTCAGAGCCTAAAATTCATGACTCAAGGAACCGAAGACAAATATCTTTTTATTATGTTAAAAATTCGACCCTGAGCTTAACTATATCTTTTTCGGTCAAGACTTTATCCTTACTTATTTGAAGATGTTATAGCATGTAACGTTATCATTCACACCTATGCCACTTTTTTTTAATAATTGCTCCGGTCGTCCTTGATACTCCATTTCCTTTATTTTGATTTCGTAATAAATTTTTTTGGGTGAGGCTACGAACCTGATTTCTTCAAAAATTTTCTTAATGCAAGAAATGAGATTCGCAAAAGGCGCCATTTTGATTTCTTAATGTAGAACGAATTACAGCAAAAAAAATTTTGAAACGGCTGCCATTTTTTTCGGGAACGGTTTAATGGATTTCAACGTAAAAAGAGACGAAACGAATCGGTTGTAAACGGTTTTTTATTACATAAAAAAAAAAAATTGTATATAAAAGTCTTATGGTAACGGAATCGGGTCTGCTAAATATCGTTTGAAAACTTATGGTAATCGGCAGTAGTTTGGACAAGGTCATTATCGCTCCTTTGATTATAGTAATTACGTTACTTCTTATTCCTCTTCTTAGATTCTCTCGTAGAAAAATGGACTTTCCATAGCGAACCGGTTGTCTTGTCACATGGTGATCGAGTTAATCAAAAGCGGTTTTGTTTTTGTTTCTAAAAAAATGTTTTAGGCCGAAGTTTACTAACCTTTAGCGTGAGATTATTAATCACGCTCAGGTCATAATGCCAATAGTGCCATGGTGGTCCGTGTAAGAGATCTAACAGAACCAGGTTTTGTTTGGGTGTGTGGCAGATGTTATAGTAGCTTTTGCAGGTTGTTCACAAGTTTTAAAAGGCTGAGCTCGAAGTAAGGTAAAGTCCCTACTTGCCCCCAAGACCAATTACACGCCTAGCCGAACTGTCATTAGAAAACTAATGGAGTTAGTGGTATACTTTCAATTGGTGGAACCAGACGCTTTGCAATAGTAATCGATGAAAGAAGCATAATTGGGACAACTGAAAATAGTTTCGCTTTATGATATTAATTTGAGATTTGCTCCGTAGAGTGAAGCAAAGTATACAAAAGTCTGCCGCTTGTATATGAACTTGAACTCATCTTCCAGCCCCCAACTCAAACATTCTTAGCCTGAAACAATAACTGACCGCGTGCATGAGACCAAGTACAAAGTAGCAAAGAACAATAATATAGAATTATACCTTTAGGCGCAAATAGCCGCATGCTTCTGTCATCTCTTATCAAAATAACATAGTGATTTAATACACAACCATTGGCCAAATAAAGAGAAAACAATACCAAATTATAGCAGAGGCGATTCCAGCTTCCGAAAAGCACCCACCCAGCCATCAATTTAAAGTACTTTATAACAAAAGGTAGTGGAGCGGAACAGTCGTATGAACATTGGCACACCTTAGACCACGTTTTTTTTTTTGTTTTTTGATCTCATGCAGACGTAAAGAGAAAGTAAATCTGATACTCTTTTTTTTCTTTCCTTTGTAAATTTTCTCACGTCAGAGGAAATGACATGAGAAAATTTAGTGATTTGCCCAAATTAAATTTAACATTCTGCTAAAGGGTCACACACACACACGAGTAATATCCTTAAAGTGGCAAGATCAATTTTTTTTTGGGACCTTAAAGAGTGAAATTTAAAGTTGCACTTTTCTTTTATCTTAAAACGTGCCTTTAAAATATGTAACTGTAAATAATGCGTGGGATGGGTTTAGTTATTTTGATGAAACGTATTACTGTTATTATTGTTACTTTAAAAACGTTAAAGTTCAAATGAATGCCATTAATACAAGTTAACAATTGAGACGAAGTTCTCACCTTGAACTCATGAAATTTATATAAGTACCATAACAATGCATGGATCACAAAAACGCGTATAAAAGCATTTCTCACGGGTTAAATGCAAAGAAAGAAAAAGGAATAAAAGAACTGTACTTTCATAATATGTCATACGGAATTTCTCTTATTGAAATGCTGTGGAATTTTTGGCGAGATATAATAATGTGTTCAGATAAGTCGTTTTTTTTGATGTGGTGGCGCTAAGATTAGGCTAACATCTCTAACGAGTAGGCATTTTGATCTGGGTGAAGAAAAACAAAATCAAAGAAGAAGAAGAGGGTTGATGGTGACCAGGAAGAAATATGTTGAAAGATTAAAGATCAGAGAAGAGGAGGAAGAGGAAGAGGCGAAGAAAATTTTTTTTAAAATAAAAATTAAAAATTAAAAATTTTGGTATACAAAAAATCTATTTCATAAAGGACGAAAGCAGGAAGGACAGGCTGGTTCAGACTTGGACGAGTAGTGCCCGGAAGGATTTGTGATTTTCGTGGGTGAAGATAGGATACCGCGAAACGCACGTGGAACGATGTGTTTAAACAACGCTGAATATAGCTACAGTCCTTGGGGGCACAAGAAGAGTCCCCTTGTACAGTCGGAGAAATAGTTAAAACGGTTTTGGATTAAGGAACGAAAGTGAAATCAGGGGTATGTGAAACTACTACCTGAATGTACTTCGCAGGGTATTCGCAGTGACGCTTTTACAACCTCCAGTACCTTATTTTGAACAAGGTTTAAAAACTTCTTTTCTGCATATTTGCCTTATGTAACTGTGTACCTTCTTATGATATTATTATGGAACTAAAAGTAGCCGTGATCAACTTCAACCTCTCAAGCTTGCACATTCTACCTTCCTCCTCCTAGTTTTCTTTCATCTCCTCGTTTTCTTCCTCCATGTTTTTTTTCACTCGTTTTATTATTTTTCTCTCTCTCCAATTTCATTTTTCGTCTCTCTTTCTTCCTTCTTCTCCCCCCCCCCCCTTCCCGTCTCCTATTAACTCATTTATCCTCACTAACTTCATTTGCACTCCTTCTTACTCTCTTCCTTCATTGGGTCCCAGCAAGCCAGCCTCGCGGCGCAGTGGATAACATACCCGACTCACAATCGGGGAGTCTAGGAGTCGAATCCATCTTTCGATCGAAATTCACCTCTGACCATCAATATCTGCTCATGTGAACATAATTCGAGGAGTTAAAACGACTCATGCGCTGTTGCTTGGACTCTGTCTCCCTTGCAAGATTATGACGAGCCAGCAAGTGGTAACATGTCTAGTATAGCCTTTCTAACTTGCCGTTCGGATTCGGCGTTATAATAGTAGGTCCCGCGTATCTGTGTATTACACAGATACTTGCAGAAGCCGCCGATACTCGGTCACGAGTGTGGCAATTCAAGAAGAAGAAGCTTGGGCCCCATACGTCTTACTGCCTCTGGAGGCTTCAAGTCCGCTATTATAATATTCAAGTTTCAGCATGTATGAATTTAAATGCATTGAAAAAAATTATTTATAATTTATAACAGTTAAGATAAAAGATAAGTTTAATTAATTCAGTGGGAATAGATTAAAAATCTTAACTAGAAATGAAATCATTTACAATTATGATTAAATTTCACTTTTAGCATTTTATCAGTTGAGTTAACTTCCGAAAAAAGGCAATAATCCTAGACAAAGAGACGTTTTTATTGTGATGATGCAATGGGGAAATGTGCACATCACTAAAATGCCGAATCCTCGTCGATGATAGGCGATCATCATGGGGATCCTAACTTCTGGAGGCTGCCTATCCAATCTTGACCGTACCAGTCTCTCAGTTTCTTAAACCAGGATGCCCTCAATCTTCTCCTCCTGCATTGTTGCAGGAAGCGGTGAAACTTACTTTATTAGCTGGTGATGGAGGGAAAGACAGAGGGACCAAACTTTGCTACAGAAAGTTGGGACCTCTAGCATGTATAAATTGCTTGCTGATTTATCCATATGATCTTCAGATATAATGGTAAGTGATGACATGCATTAAAACCGTGGCCAAAGTTGGGACAACTGACAATTCCATCTTCTTTCATTTTACCATCTTTATCTTTATCCTTCTTCCTTCTCTCTTCAGTGTTCCATGTTTCAAGTTTCAACTTTCCTTCTCCGGTTTCTTTCCCCAAGAGAGAGGGCAAGCGGCGGTCCAGTGGATAAATGTCTCGACTTGCAAGTGGGAGATCCGCGTTCTAGCTCAAGGTTTCACCTTCGATTTTTTCCACCTCTGATATTTGTGGGGCAGTCAAGTATCACCACCAGTGAAAAATGTGATTGTTGTGGAAGAGAGCTGTAAAGACTACCACCCTTAAAGCTAAATATGGCCAATAAGGAAACGTCTAACGTCTACTTCTCTCTTCAAGAACACATTTCATTAGTGGAACCTTCCAAAATCCAAAAGGGCAGTTATGGGCTCTCACCATCTTCTCGCTTCTTACTCTCCTCATTTTTTTCACCGTGGTTTCTTTTCTTGTACATCTTCCCCACTCTCCAACATACGGAAAGAAGCAACGACCACGAAAACATGAAAAATCAGCCCAGCAATCACAATTCCAATAACTATGATTGCACGAACTCACGGAAAGAAATTTGCGTCAATTTCACTTGTCCTTTTCAATAAAACCCGTGAAATATCTTGGCGATGACAAGGAGGTAATTTAAACGTTCAAAAACGAACTTATTTCTCCTGACCTTATGATCTTCAAACGCATTCTCATCACTTACGTAAAGTTCATCGTCCCACAATAAAAACGTTATGGCATTTGAGAAATTAATCAGATGATGAATCAAATATCTCAAGCCTTATACTCACGCAAAGCCTGAGCATTCAATACGTCACTTGATTCATTAGAGAGGGAGAGAGAGAGGGAAAACTCTCACAGGTACGCGCGGCATTTCAAGATGCAGGTGTAAGCGCGGGTGTTTGAATTGCATTCTTTTGTAATAATAAACAATTTTTTAAAGTCAAGTACGGTAAAGTTTTTGATATTTTAACCGTAATTATGCAAATTGTTTCCTTTTCCCATTCTCGAATTCTTTCTTCTAACTTTTGTCAAATATGGGCTTGTGGTTTTTTTTTTTTTTTAAAAACTTGCAGCCACCCATTTGATTTTTCTAATCTTATAAAATGATTTATAAAGCGTAACCTGGGAACCTTAAGGCATTTTCTCTGACTAGCAAATATGGTTTCATATTAATTTCTAACATGTTTAGCCTTGAGCTTCAATGGCTCCTTCAACCCACTCCAATAGGTTAGTCTCCAGATGCCGTATAGTCATTATTTACCGATATGACGTAAGTTTTAAAGTACGGTTTTTTAGATCTGTCGTGGAAATGTAGGTGTTCGGATCCATTAAGATTGTGTCACGGATTGTGCTTGAAGTGTGCATTGCTTGCAGGGTTTAGAATTTGGTATGCATATTATGTCATGAGGTTTATTTTCTGGTTGAAGAGTTTTTGAGTATGTTAGCGAGGTTGTTGTTGGTTGGCATTTCCGCCTCGGTAAGATTTTTGTGGGCAGTGTAAGATATCCGGCTGTAACGAGTTTCATTAAACATTAACATCAGTTTTCATTAAAAAGATGGCGCCCGGAATCGTACGGATTTTTTTCATTATGAAAGATGTTTTTATTTAAATAAATCAACAATCCTGTGATGCTGCCGTGCCAATCTGGAGTGGCGAAGACGGCTTTATGGAAAAAGGGTATATGTGAATAGGAAATTACACATTATCGTGCTTTTTTACACATTACTGCAGATTTTTCCCAGAATATGTCCCAAAATGTCTTGATCAACAATCTCGTGATGCTGCCGTGCCCATCTGGAGTAGCGAAGATGGCTTCATGGAAAAAGGGTATATGTGAATAAGAAATAATATTTTTTTCGTGCTTTTTTGTAGATCTTTTGTGGTTTCTTTCAGAATATCTTGCACATTTAACGGCTTCGTAGTAGTCGAACGACTCTGGACAGTCAAAAAGCGAGTGCTCCATTGTTTTAGTGGTTCTGCATTTGCTTCTGGTGCAGGCTCGATTAGAAGCAGGCAAGCCTCCACGATCCTTATGTTCATGTCCATTTTAATTGCCATTCCTTGAAGTCTGCAATATAAAATCCTTTTCATTATCTCCCATTTTTGTTGGTTTCCGGTTTCAAGCCGCCAGTTTAGTGCAGATTTGGCTGATTCATTTCTAGCAAATCAAACAATCGAAAGAATTTACCTCGATAGATGTCGCGAATTATAACTCAACAATTAATTCATTAATAGCGCCAGTTTTTATTTTAGTTCCAACCTTCCTTTCAAGAACTTCTCCAGGCTACAGAGCCGGACTAATGAACCGCTCTATACACGGACTAGGTAACTGGACCATTTGGATTTCAAAAAATAATCCTCAACACGAAACATAACACCAAATCGACGACGCACGAGCTAATTGAAAACTTCCGACCACCTCATCTCCTCATTACACAAGTCATCACAATAAATTAATATATATTTTTTTAAAAGATGTTGATTCAAAAGCCCATGGGTTTGCCCTTTGAAATCATTACTTAACGTTTTCACGCGTTGATCGTAAATTTTACAACTGCGCTACTCCTGAAAAATTTTTATTAAATATTTCCATTTTCGCAAGGCTAATCAATCTCAAGTCTTTTCATTAAACCCACATCGGATTCTTGTTTACAGCAGTTAAAAAAAACCACGCAAACCCACTTCACAAAAAGAACAATCGAGCACGCATATAAATTAAATGACATCTTTTAATAATTCAATTAAAAAATTTTAATTCATTTAAAACGATCCCATTTAATTTTTATAAATTATTTTTCATTTATAGCGTCAAGAACATAAAAATGTCTTAGCAATTCTTTAACTGCTTCATTTCAAGTATGTAAATATCTAATTTGAGGACACGCAATACTCTATAATTACATCTTGAAAAGAATATAAATTAAAGAAAAGGAATAAACAATGAAACATACATAAAAAAAAATCACTAACAGGACCGATCAAGCACCTGTGCGCCATTCCGGTAACAACATTTCCTCTTAATTTCAAAGGCTTTTAATTATCATTAAACATACGTCAGCCTCCTCCTAGTTATAATATTCTTATCAAGAGTAATGTAAATAATTATGTAAATATTGCTAAATTAAAAAATATTGCTCTTGTTTGAGATTTTTTTTCAAAAAAAAAATCTCAAAATTTGCACTTTCTCTTGATTTTATTGTTGCAAAAAATATTTAATATGGGGATTTTGTTCGAGATTGGATGAAGATTAAAAAATTAGTTACGTTGTATTAAAGTGTAGTTTTAAGATGACAATAAGGCGATTCTAAAAAAAAAATTTTTTTAACCAGAGGGTGATAATTAAACAATGGATTTTACTTTCAAAAAATGTTGTAAAAATTCAGCGTGCGTTCGTTTTCGATAAAATAATTTTTTTTTTCGTGAATTGTTCTTGGACAGATTGTAATTAAGGTGCTGTGAATAAATGCTCGTGCTGGCCTGGGTCGATTGTATTTTATTTATTTATTTATTTTACAAAGCGCCGTTATGAATGAATGAATGTTTTTTTTTATTTCCTTCCTCGAAGGAAAACAGCTGGTTGGTTACACCCCGTACGTGAATGGAACAATGATGATAGCTAAAGGGTGTCCTAAATTTTTTTCTCCTTTCTTGTTGTTTTAGTCGAGGTGGATAGGTAAATAATTTAAGACTCTATGCGGCTTGGTTGGACCTGAAAATCTTAGTTTTACCTATGCTTAAATCGAATACAAATATTTTTAAAAAGGACAAAGTTTGGTTCTTGCTAGAAACAATTCTGGATGGAACCAAGGGTGGGCCACAAATTTTCATGAGGTCAAAGTCGAAAAGTGTTACATTACAGAAATATTACTGTTCTTCCCAAATACGGGGGCCAAGGTGGGGTCTTAATTTTTTAAATTTACAATAACTCAAAAAGTACTCAGATGAACTAAAGCAGCCTAAAGCAGTTTTCACAGAAAATCCTTAAAGTACTAAATCAACCTAGCAAGTTTTGCCATTTAAAAAAAAATACCCTCGTTTCAAGATTTTAATCTACACATCAAAAATCAATCAATGATTCAAAAAGCAATTTCAAGTAGAGCAAGCAAAAAAAAATAAATAAAAACAGCTTTGCTTTAATTTTTTTTTTTGCAAACTTCCACCCACGAAAAAAATTATTCAAATCTCCAAATTCTATTTCTCATATTTTTTATAAAAAATACCAAAATCCAATTTCTTTCCAAAAGAAGAAAGCACAATCATTAAACTCGACACCATTTCCAAAATACAAACTTCTTTTTTTATTTATTTTATTAACTCTAGCTAAAATTCATAGACCTGACATTTAAACATGAAAATGTCAAAACCCTACATTAGACATTTATAAAAAAAAAAGACTCGAGGCCTATCCCCGTCTTTATTATAATTACACGCATGAAATTCGTAAGAAAAAAAATTATCCTTCCGGCAATAAAATTTATTTTTTTTTTAAAAAACCTCCCAGGCAAGCGAAGAAAGCTTCAATAGCTCCTGACACGAAGCGACACGTTTCATTTTTTTTATTTTACTTTCCTATCATAATCATAAAAATCAATAAAATAATATTCGAATAACAAAAAACTTCCGGTACGCTATTTTAGAAACAAAAATCTATTTTCTAAAAAATTTTAATAAAATTTCCACGGCCTAATTCGATTTTTCAATGCTAAATCGAAAAGGAAAAAAAAGGGTGAAACAATTTAACAAGGCCCACGTGGTTTTTTTAATCAAAGAATCTACAATTTTAGTAGCCCATATCGTGTATCACGACATATACAAAACCTCGCATGTAAAACTGAATCAATTGCTATGGATTCGTTTAGCGTGGAAATACCGCAAAGTCCACAGGTTTTAGACAAAAAAGAAAATTAAGTCTAAAAAAGAACAAATTTTCCGGATTTATCAATAACCTTGTTTTTATCTCCAGCCGGAGAAAATCATTTCATGTCAAGGAAAGTGGAAGTAGGGCTGATAATTTCCGAATGATATCCATAGCGTAGGGATTTCGATGGAAAAAAAAATCGTGGGATTAAAAATCACGCTTACGTGATCATTGTACCTGGAGTTGTAATTTTCGGATGGCACGGTATCTCGACTTAACGCCCTTTTTATATACATCGAGTTCCGTTAGGGTAAAACAAGCTTGAAATTTTTAAAAATTAAAGACCCTTTCCCCGTTACGAATAAGTGAAAGCAAAAGATCAATGCCATGTTATGAACTGCCCTTCTCACTAATCGTAGAGTTAAAATATTCGTCGAAAAAAAAATTTTCAGATCAATAATGCTAATTTAAATCGTTCTCAAGGTATTATCTGATGTTTTATTAAGTCCTTGAACGTTTTTATGACTGTGATGAATATTATCCTGCGGGTTCAATGCGTCATTCATGAATAACGCCGTGGGCTTAACCGTGGACCATGTAAATATTTAATTCCACCCTGAAAAATCTTCAATTTTTCCCTTTAAAAATTTTGGCAAGCGTAGTATTTCCTTTTCACGGGAAAAAACCCGCTTGGCACGGTTTTCACTCAGTCAAAAAAACTTTACCAGGTCAAAGTGCATCGATCATGCTACACCCTTTGACAACTATAATTTATCAAATCATCAAGTGAAAGGTATCAGTTCCTATAATTTTAGCTCTATTTTTTTTTCACGGTACTTACAGCTCCTCTCGCTGCCGTTGAGACAACACCATTTTCATTGTTATCGACCTCGGAATAATCCTTCCTTTCAAACCAAAATTAGAAGCGGTTCATTTGGTCGAACCTGAAAAAAAAAATCAATTACGTTAAATACAGTAGGTAATATATTTAATCGTTTAATTACAAAGTAATAGATGTAAAGATGATATAAGGTTAAATTGTAATCGATGATAAAAAATTCATATACATTCCAAGAGCCACAGGCTCCTTGTTTGTATAACACTCAACATTTTTGCATATTAATAGTTTGAAAATATGTATATTTTAAACAGGTTCAATTGTAATTGTATAATGAGATGGGCATGGAATATATTGTCTTTTTTTTTTAGTTTTGTTATTAAGCACTTTTATGGTTTAAATTCATTCAAAAAAACTTGCAAGGGGCAGGATATCCTGAAAATATAATTCAAGAGTTCTCGCATGCAACAAAAATTTTTTCCAAGATCCCTGAGAACATTTTTCAACAGATTATTTGATGCGAGTGCAGTTTTATCCATTTGTGGGCTTTGGTAAAAAGGTTTAAGCTCCTTTGTAACAGGATTTTTTTTTTGGGAACTGTAATCCTTTCGAGTTTTGATTTTGCAGTTGCATTTTGCAGTTATAATCATCCAATAATAATGCCTGACCTTTTCCCAAAAAAAAAAAACCAAATCGTATCACATTCACAAAACATAAACTTTGACAGCAAATTGCTTGCCTCACTTGCTTTGACCTTACAAGGCAACATGAAAACACAGCACTAAGTAATCCAATTTTTGAACACACACTCCACGGTAATTTCCATATTGCATTTCACAAATCTAATAAAAATCTCAAAAATTAAAATAACTTTAACAAAAAATCCTCACTATAACCCTTTTAGGCTAGTAGATATGACACATTGCAGGTGAACCATTTTAATACTTGCTTTCTATGAATCATTTCATTATCTTCATTAACCCATATAAAACGACACCCAAAACACCATCAATACATCCTCCTGGGTAAAACTTAACAGCGAAAAAACAGATAAATGTTTAGGATAACATTCCCAAATGCATTTTCCTGCTATCACAAGTCAAAAGCATCTCCCAACTCCATATTAGTTGCACTGTTATTAAACAATTTCCTCAGCACAAACAACGTGTGATTTGTTTAAACTATCAACCACAAACGTAAAACACGAAAATAAATACAAAGAATACCTTTTTTACTAAATGAAAAGGAACAACGGTGACGCAATAGGCCTACACACGATTTTTTTTTTCAGTTTCGCAAAAATGTTGTCGCCATTTTTACTGAAAAGACATATCGAAGGGCAAAGGCTCGGGAAGCATATGCTCTCCGAAAAAAAACGGATGGCGTTCGGGGATTGATTTTCTTACCTTTAAATAATTCACGGGACTAGCACTACACCCTAAAGGGAATTTTTATATTAGTATTTTTTCACGCGAGCACATTCACCAACAACAAAGAAGGCCAACTACGAAAACAAGTGACTGTTAAACCACAGAGGAAAAGCATTCGCGAGAGACTGCTTTCATGTTCCTGTTCCACGATTGTCGTGCGTTTAGAAATTTTTCGGGATATTTTTTTATTCTCGTATAAATATACGGATATAAATCTTAAGTTGCGTTAGATAAAATTAGGATTTTTCGGCAATTACGGGCGAAAGATGTATTTTCAACAATACTGGTGAAGTCTAAAATAAATTTTAATGCGACTAAAGAGTCCTATTGTGAATACAAAACCTTTTTAAAGCCAAAAAGTGTTGATGACGGTCGTACACTAAAGGAACTGGATAAATTTCCAAATACTTTTCTTGATCTTTCCGCTAGGAGCGCTACAATCTGCATTCGAGACGCCATCTAGAAATTTATAACCTGTTTTGGTTAAAAGTATAAACAAACAAACGTTTATTTACGTACTAAATAATAATGCGGTTTTTTAAAATTATTTAATTAAGTTCTACGCAATAATTTCTGAAATGGCAGTTAGGAATATGATGCATCCTCGGAATATTTACAAAACTCCGCCAAATTTTAAAGAATTGGCTATTTCATACCCGGATTTCCGAAAATACGTAAAACAAGAACTTACTGGGAAAGTCAGCATTGATTTTCAAGATAGAAAAGCGGTTGCTGAACTAACGAGAACATTACTGTTGAAAGATTTTAATTTAGATGTTGCAATTGATGAATCCAGGCTAATTCCAAGGATACCTCTTTGCCTTAATTATATACTGTGGATTGAAGATTTGTTATCATTTTTAGATAAGAATGATAGAATTCCTTATGGCATTGATATAGGTACTGGTTCAGTATGTATTTATTGCCTACTTGCTTCATCTAAAGGCTGGAAAATGTTAGCAACTGAAGCTGATGAGAGTAACATTACATTAGCACAAAAAAATTTAGCAAAAAATAATTTAGAAAATCAAATAACAATCGTACCAGTGAAAGATTTTAGCCAATTGTTAATAGGAGCCATTAAAGATGAGCAGACTTTTGATTTTTGTATGTGTAACCCCCCATTTTTTAATCCAAATGAAAAACCTGTGAAAAGAACACCAAGACGAAAGGAAATACTTAGCATTGCTTCTGATGTAGAGACAGAAATAGCTACTCATGGTGGTGAAGTTGAATTTATTAAAAAATTAATTAAGGAAAGTGAAGTTTTAAAAGATAAAATTAAAATATACACAACATTGGTTGGTAAAAAAAGTGATTTTTTAGTGCTGCAAGATGAAGTTAAAAAATCATCAGCTAAAACGTTTACTACAACTGAATTTTGTCAAGGGAAGACAACAAGATGGGGGATTGCTTGGTCGTTTTTGGATATAAAATTAGGGAAAGGGAATAGTAATGAGCAATCAAAGGCAAAAGGAAGTAAAAATAAATCAAAATCAGTGTTGCAACATGTTATTTTGAAAAATGAAGGGATAAATGCGGTTGCAAATAAAGCTAAAATATTAATGGAAGAGTTGAAGGTATGTACACCTTTTCAATTAAGAATTATAATTGATTAGTAATTAAAACTTTCTTTTTTAGCTGCAGTTCACAGAAGAACCAACTGATAAAGCTAACATTGCTTTTAAAGTAGCTGCTTATGAAAATACATGGTCACATCAAAGACGGAAAAGAAGAGAGGATAAGAAAAAAGAAGTTCACTCAGAAGACACAAAGGCAGAGGGAAAAAATGAAAGTGATGATACTTCTCCACCTGCAAAAAAATTAAAAGTTGATGAGGAAAGAGGAAGTGAAAAAACTAAATCTGCCATAGTAGAATTTTTGATAATGATTAGCGAAGAGGAAGGTTCTGTTATTTTAGAATTCCCTTGGCTCTCTGGAAACAAAGAATTAATCCACCAAATATTAACGTACTTTAAAAATCACGGAATAGATGGAAACAAAACTCAATAAATAAAATTTTTTAACTACTAATTCCAGATTTATTTGCTCCCAGACTAGTTCTTTTTCTTCATCGTTAACAAAAAATTTTTAAAGAAAACAAAAATAAAAAAAATATAATTTAATGCTTTTTTCTCAAAACCATTTTTTCTTCCGCTTGTGCGTCCAAAAATCTGAATACATGCATTTTATTCCTTTTCCAATTTCAATATAATTACTGCCAAAATTTTTCAAAAAAAAAAATCAACAAAAAAATATAAAGTCAGCAAACCAGTTATTAAATATTTTTGGCATTAACAATAACAACGCAAGACTGCTTATAACTTCAACCATTCTTATTATCAAAACATTTAACTCCCAAGGCCACTATTCGTTTATCCATTTCAATCCCTGACATGAGTTGTACAAATAGGACTAGTTTTATTCGTTTAAGAAAGGTAAGAAGAAAAGAATTAACATCACATTTTGGCCATTTAACGTTCAAGAAGGCATTTTTCTTAAAAAAAATTTTTAATGGCACCTAAACATTTGCTGACTAGTCTTATTTCAGAGTTAATTAAACAAATAACTTGATTCATTGATTTAAAACACATGAACACTTGAAATATTGCTCATACAATTATTAAATATCATGCAAATTTAATTTTTTTACCATTTTAATGGCCCACGATTTTAATTTCCAAAAAAAAAATTTCTAGAAAGGAGCAATTTATTACTGATGTTTTTTAAAAAAGGAGAATTCATTTGCAATAAGGGGAACGTAGAATGCTAATTAATGAGTTTTTAGGGGGGGAAAAAGAAGAGCTCTAATTTAAAAAAAAGAGCCTTCCCTGAAAAATTCTGAGAATTCCCCAAAAATTATTTTAAAATGTCTTCCAAGAGGATTAAACTACTTTTCGGATTTAAAATTCAACCCAAACCGAAAATTTGCAAAATCAACAATGTTAAAATTTTAGAATTTGTTTTTTCGAGCCTAAACTAAACCGAAACCAACTAATAAAACAATTTCTATGCCCAAACTGTATGTAAATCTTAAATAAATCCATTTCCTGAACCCAAACCAAACAACTTAAATTAAGAAAAAAATCTAAAGTCCAAATCGACGCATGCAGTTTAAAATAGTAAATTTCTACAAAGGGCTCGAAAAAATTTTAAGTTCAAATCAAGGCCAGAAAAGAATTTTGGGCTTACAACGAAGAAAAAAAAATTGTGCTCGGGCCCGGCACGGCCTTGATTCAGCCTTTGTGGAAATTTACTGGTCAATTTCAGACTCTTCATTTCACAATCAGAATTTTTCACTCTTAAAACATAACCCCACAACCAATTCCATTCGAAATCCGATTAAACAGCATTTTCTATTCCCACCCAGCAAATTTTTTCATCTCAATTTTCACTACTCAATTTTTTTTTGTCTAAAGTCATTAGACACGCCTAAAGATGAAATAAAACAGAAAAACAGTCCTAAGTGTTGTCTACTGTTTTCGTTTTTTTTCCACTAAAATTAATCGTAATACAATTTTAAAAAGTTTTTCATCTAATACGCTACTTTCAACAAACAACTAACTTAAATCTTCTACGAAACGACTAACGAAAAATTAAATGTCCTCATTCGAGAAAAAAAAAATTAAAAATTAAAAAAATAAACAGCAACAAAAAAAATTAGTACGAAACTTTTTTTTACTTTTCGCTTTCGAATGGTCTTCTCTAAATGCTAAATTTCTCAAAACGTTTTGAGATTATTTTTTTTAAACTCTAAAATATTTTTTTATTGTTTTTTTACGTTAAATTTTTTTAGGTCTTTTTTTTATTCCACTGATTAAAATGGCGGAAAAAAAATTTAAAACAGGAACTTTTTTAATCCTAGGAAAGAGAAAAAAACGTCAGCTAAGGAGGTTAAAACTCCGCGGACGGAAATAATCTTGATTGAGAGAAATTTTTTAAATTACCCTGCATGGAATAAAGAATCGTGAGCTCGGCCCATTTTGACTATATTAGAGCTAACCCCATACAGGACTCAGAAGAAAGATCAAGTTAACTAAATTAACCACCCTGTACATTTACCTATTACTAACTTTTTTAATTTTTTTAAGCCATTTTAATTTAGCGGAATAAAATTCAGAACTGATATACAATCCAAGTTCCAACTAATTTTTGAGATCAATATGTGACAAGTTTTTATAAAAAACAAATCATCTCGAGATCGATCAAAACGATTTTTTAATTAACAAAAAATTAGAAAGTACTCAGATTGCTTTAAAATCTTAAAAAAAAAGAAAAAATTTCCATCTGCTCGATTTAATCGCCCACGAAAAAAAAACTAATTAGGCAATTTCTCATCCCTAATTTATATGTCTAATAAATCTCTAACAAAACGAATTCCGTATTCAGCTTGATTGGTTGTTATTTTCTGATTTCTTTTCCTCCGTTATCGCTGGCGAATTTTCTTTCTGCTGCCTTTTTTCGATTTCAGCCTTGAAGGTTTCGATATCTTGTTGACTAAGAAAAAAGAATTTTAATTAGTTCGTGACAACAGACTAAAAGCGTCATCAAGCAATCTCCGCTGAGCAGTGATTGAAAATTTTGTGATCCCAGAAACAGGTTCTTCTATTTCTTACCTAATTTGAACCAAAAGAATTCCATTGATAACATTAAGCATATCTAATACGCTTCCCATGGACGGGGGTTGAATTTGAATTGGAGGCAGTGTAGCTCCCGGTTTCCCGGTGTAAATTTCGTTCATTTTCTTTTGTAAAACAACAGCTTGGTGCGTTAAATGTCTTAGGCAGTCCGATGATTCTTTGGTTTTTTCATGGTCTTCGCCAAGCTAAAAAAAAATTAATGTTTAAAAAATTTGTTGGAAATAGGAAAAAATATCTTCTTTGATCGATACTTACAGCTTGTTTGTATATGGCATAAGTTTCTTTCTCGTTGTTCAAAGCAGATCTAAAATCTCCCATACAACTCTGCGTTCGTGCGACCAAATGGTAACTGACAGCGACTTTAAGTGACTTGGAACCGTAATATTTTATATTTAAAGCTAATGCTTTTTCGAGGAATCGAAGAGATAGGTCGTATTCTCCGACGGCATGTAGGATCAAACTGATGTTACTCTAAAAATAAAATATTAATATTACTAAAAAAAAATTTTCTGGTCGAACAAATCTTGCCGGAATTTTCAAATTGAGAAAATTCTACAACAATTACTACAAAATTCTACTACAATTTTTTTATCAAACCGTTTTTTAGTTTTTGTTGAAACAATATTTTTGTAGGAACCAAGTTCGATCTTTGTCATGCCTTTATCCACGAGAAAACCTAAACTTACATCTAAGAGTGCCAACTCCGGATGATTTTCTCCAAAAACTAACAACGCCAAATATCTCGCTCTATACAACAACTTCAGAGCAGTACTGACTTGAGTGTTGGCGAAGCAATAGAGCGCTAAGTGCGTCTGGAAAAAAAAAAACCAAAAATTACCCAAAAACATTCAAAATTTCCAATATAATATTTTCCTACTTACATATTCTGTTATCGTATACGGATGATCAACCCCGTTAACCCTCTCAGACATCAACACAGCTTTCTGTTGATATGCCATAGCCTCGACATGATCTCCCATAATATAATTAAGGCGAGCAAGCATCCTTAAACACTGGGCTATTTCCGGATGCATGGCCCCATAAACATTATTTAACAAATTCAAAGCCTCGCTAATAAGTTCATAACCTTCCTTCAAATACCCCTGTTGAATTTTCGTCTGACCCGTCGTGTAAAAATTATACGCATCACTCGCTCTCGGATTAATATGCTTCACAACCGGGAAAATATTTAAAATATCCTCTTCTAAAAACGTAAGACGATTCTTCGAATCAAACGAATATTCCCTTAACAAAATTTGTATCCCCGTTTTAATACAAAACGACCTCAACAACGAAATTTTCTGCAAATTATACATCTCAGTGCAACTATCGATATTATCAACACCCAAATCCCAATCGTAGTAACTTTTCAATTCTTGTTTAAACTGATTCCATAAACTTCTCGGAGTCAAATTCGCCCATTCCGTCGTGTCACTAGACAACAAAGGATTCGGCCTTCCTTTTCTTTTATTTCTCCTTTTCGCCGCTTTGCTCTGCAAATCATCTAAAGTTTGCTGTGGATGCGGCACTGAGCAGGAAGACAAAAAGCAATTAAGGAAATGACTGACCGATGCTGATAAATTCATCATATCAGTTGATTGTATATGAATCGTGAACACATGTTTAGCAGCTCTTGTTATTAATTCAGAAACTGCAATGCTGTATAAATATTCTAATTGCTTAACTTTTGATAACATGGCTACTATTTTGCCTAAATATCTGATATTTATACCGCGATTATGTAACGCTTCGGAGAGAGTAATCCCATCCATAGGGGCAGTTGAGTGATCTAGGCAATCGCGTATAAACGTCGGTATTTGTACAGTGAGAAGAAAATGCGCGGCGTCTTTGACTAGCTGCCTTTCTTTTTTTAATTCCTCTCCATCCGGGTTTAAGTGCCTTACTCCCGGGCTATATACATCCGGATTAAACCTCACATCGAATTCTGTTTCTTTTAATGAGCAAACTGCTTGCGCTGCTTTTTTAACAATTTCTTTAGTACTCTCCTCTAATTCTTGTTTCTCGCCAGTAATCGAATCCGTTATGCTTTCTACGATTTTTTTAGCTTCATCCGCTTCAATGTCTTCCTCCTTTTCGCCATCACTTTTCTTTGCTTCGATAGCTTTATTCTCCGTATCTTTTTCCTGATTGCTTTTAATTTCTCTTTCCTTTTGTTTTTTCACTCCCAATTGTTGCAAATGAAACGCGGCGTATTTAATAAACATCATGTAACGCGCTTCGACGAACGAATCGATTAATTCCTGCCTTAGGCAACATAATTTATGCTTATGTTCGATCGGGAATCCTAACGCAATTACTTCTTTACTTAATTCCTCTCCTTCGACTTTCAAAAAATTTACATCAGGAGGGAAAGTTCGTAGTAAATCTAAAATATAATGCCGGCCGTCGTTTCCGACTATTCCTTTACATTCAACACTTGAGCATAATTCGATTTCCTCGTTTTTATCGTTCAAAACCTTATGAGGTAAAATTTTTAACTGCTGCCCGGCTTTGTTTAATAATTCCATGTATTTCGGATGAGAGATCACGCTCTTCCCAAAATCGACGGATCCATACACGACGGATTGCTCTTGTTCTCGCTCTAAAATTCCAGGGATTATTGATTGGGCGGTTACTCGATATCCTCTATAGTCAATCACAACCGTTCCTAATGTGTAGAGACCTGGGAGATCAACTGCGCTGTATACTCGAACTCCTTGCAAATCGTTTTTCTATTTTAAAAAAAAATTGTAATTAGTTTTTGAAATTAAATGAGAATTGAGATTTGGCTGAGACTTACGGGTGCTACAAAAGCAGCAGCATCACCTCCTAGTTCTTTATAATGATCTCTAACATCGAAGCCTAATGAGAAAAATATATTGTTCCAGATGAACATTTGCATTTTAGCTTCTTCGCCTGGATTTATTGCCATTACGTTCCCATCGATAACGGCGATTGCTCCTCTTGTGGCTGCCGCAACGAAATCACTATGAACCTGAAAAATTATTTAAAATATTAAAAAATTAAATCCCTGAATTCCTAAATTTTAATTTTTGGCCACTGAAAATTTAAATTTATTCCCCTGAGCCTTTTAAGAAACTAGAATTCATGCCGAATGGTTCACACCTTAAAAATAGCTCTTTCACGTAATAGCCTTTCAGGAAGATTCTTCCTTGGAAGCTCTCTGGTTGTTTGTAATTCTTCATTCCAATCCCGTGTCTGCCCAGGAATATGTTCCTCATAGCCCAATTTCGACGAGAACGCTGAAAAATAAATAAAAAATATTAATATATCTTCCTGGCAGCATTTTTAACGGGCCAAGGACTTTCGGGTTTTTCTATTAGACTATTAGGCCCACATTAGCTTTAAACCTTAAATTTTGAAAACTTACTATCTTCTGCTCTAATAGCATCAACTGTATGCTCCATTTGAGGCGCAACCCATGAATATACTTGATACGGAGTTGCGACGCGTTCAAAAGGATGTCGCATCGTTTTCTTTTTTTGTAACATCGCAAAATTACGTTTGAAGCCCGGGCTGATTTGATTAAGAAGCTCAATGAGAGAATGACAAAGATGAGATGGAGTTGCTGGTTTCGGATTAAATTCTTCTTCAGTCGACCTAATTAATCAAAAATTATTTAAATTATTGAACACAAGCTAGGGCGGATTGAGTCACCAGGAAATTGAAAATGTTTCACTGCCACAGCAAAAAAAAAAATCTTCGCTCCAAGCAAGTAAATTTTTTCCGGTCTGCTATATTTTACAAGAAAAATTCTAAAAAAATTTGATCGACAAGAAATGTTTGCAAAAATTTTGGTAAATTGTGCTAAAATCAATTTTTTCCTCATGTCACAAACATACTAGCTCACTCTCTCTCTTCTCAATCCGCCCAAATCTCCCAAATTTTTTTCATACTTACTGATTCAAAAAAAATCCTTTTGTACAAGCAGTAATATAAAAATGTTTATCTTCTAACGTGACCGCATAAAGATACATAAGATCCCCATGCATTTTCCTATAACCAGGAGGAGGATTCCACCCTGAAGTAGTTAAAACCTTCACACATTGCGGAGATTTTTGTTCTTTGGCTTGAGGTTGCAAAGGTACAAGCGGAGGCTCTTTCGAACCGGGCGTAATATAATCCGGAGGCGTGCAATCTATACTCTCAGGCCGAGTTTTCTTTTTTTCTAAAATATCTCCTTGAGTGACTACATTAAGGAACGCTAATGAGCTGCAATCGACGCCATTATAAGCATCAGCCGGGTCTATAGATTTTAATAGATCCCGAACATGTCTGACGTGGATTCTCGCTTCTCTGATAGTGTAAGGCTCTTCTACGACCTTGATAACTGATCCGTCTTTAAGCCCTTCGATATTTTTTAGCTCTGCGAAATTATCAAGCGTGTTGCCGTCTAATTGTAGCGAGAAACAAGTTCTGTGACATGTATCTTCTCTTTCCATTAAGAGTTGATGTATTTCTTGGACTAATTCCATGCTGGAGACCTGGAAAAAGAAAAATATCAAAGTATTTAAATAAGCAATGCTAAAAAATTTTTTTAATTCTGAAGATGGTCGTTTTGAAGCACTAGAATCGTTTTAGTTCGTAAAATGGCTGCTTGAGAGCGCTATTGTCGCTTTAAAAAGGGAAAATAGTAATTTTAGTTTGCCCCGATCGCATTGGATCATAAAAATGTAGCTGGGAAGGGGTAAAATTGAGTTCGTTTGTGCAATAACCGGTAGAAGCCGCTTTGGTTGGTTTAATTTTTGAAAAAAAAATTAACGCCGGGTTTTTTAATTACCTGAATATCGAAAGGATCAATCCCAGGGCTGACTATTTTAACGGTAAAACTTAAATCCTGTATGAACACAACCTCTTGATCGTCTTTTTTCTCTTTCTCTCCATCTTTTTCTTTTTCTTTCGTCGCTTCGACTTCACCTTTCTCAATGACCTCGTCTTTCTCGTCATTTTTCTCACTGAAACTGTCCCCATTTTCACAAACTTTAGACTGATTTATCTGATTTATAATATTAATATCTTTACTTGTTCCGATTTTTTTCTTTAGGCAGTCTGAAGATTCCATGCCTGAAAAATAAAAAATAAAAAAATTAATGCAAAAAAATTTTATATTAAAAAATGGCGTCAAGCACAACTTAAATTGAAAATAATTGGATTGGGTAGGTGCTGAGGCTATTCTCAGTTTTTTTCAACCTGAACAAATCTTTAAAAATATTTTTCTTATCTGGGCTACAAATAAATGGCCTGAAAACTCTGCAGATCCAAACCAAGCCAGTCAGCGCCCTAACAGGCCCAGACTAAGCCCGAAGAAGCCATCAGCAGCCCAAGGTAAGTCTTTAAAGGTTGCTAAAGTTTCCATTTGAACTTATAAAAGTTTTTCAAGAACTACATAAGCCCGCTGCAGCTGTAAAAAAATCTACCGTTTTTCGAAACCTCCACTGAATTTTTTTTTTAATATTTGGGGTCACTAATGCTCTTGTTGCCATTTATTAATACTTTACCATTTGTAACAGCAGTTGAATCGGTTGACGCATCTTGGTTAACATCAACTTTCATTTTTTGTTCCTCAACTTTAAGGTCTTTGTTTTCTTCTGAGCCTAAAAAAAAAACCAAATATTAGCCTTACAAAAAAAATTGACCGCCTCCATAAATAAATGACACGATATGCAGTCTGACGACAGGAAATTCACATAAGAGGGGTTTAAAATATTTGTACACATTTGTTATTTTTCTCACAAAAAAAAAGGTTACTTTAGGGTGATTCATTTTTCCCCCTTGATTATAACCAACTAACGAACCTGTCACTAATTCCCTAAATAAAAATCATTTTGATTTTAAAATTTAATATTTTTGAAAACCAAAGTGTCATCTACTATGCTGAGCTTTCAATCGACTCACCTAATTTTGTTTCAGTCTTAAAAAATAGACATTGAAAGTTTTGTACATTTAACCGAAAGAAGATAAGAAAAGAGAAACCACTGGAAAGAAGATAATAAATAAGAAGAAAAGCACGTGGATTTAGCTGAATCAATACGACAGCTGCTCGAAGCGCCACCGCCCACACATATCGATTTTAAAATGCCATAGAGGTTGAAATCAGAAAAGTTGGGGGAGCTTTGAGCTTTTAAACTTGCAAGAAGGGTTTAATTTAATGTTTAAAATTATAAAGCCTGAAAAGATAAAATTCTTTTTTTTTAGGGTTCTGTTAAGACTTACAAATAAAAAAAATTATTAAATATACTTAAACATTTTTCTAGCCTCCTGCTCTGAAAAAATTTTTCGGGCAGGATGCTTTTGAAAAGGCCTTTTAAGTGGCGCTAGTTAGTTTTAAAAAAAATAAAACGATGGCGTTAAGGTCGTATTACTTTGTAAAATAGCAGTTGGAAAGCGAAGAAATTACTTTTTTTTTAAAGCTCCAAAAAGGATATTTTTTTAGCTACAACTATTAGATCTATAAGATATCCCCTTAATCTGGATGGGTCAATCCATCCCTGATCATTGAGATGCTTCATTGTGTTTTAAAACAATTAAATCCTAATTTTTATACTATTCACACTTTGTTACAAAAGAAAGGTCAAAACAAGATTCTTAATGATTAGAATGAATTGTTCAAACCATCTAGAATCGATTATCGAGCCTATAATATGGTAATTTATTCAATCGATGAATTTATTATTCATTCTTTGAATATCATTTCATCCACTTTTTTTTTTTTTTTTTTTTTTTTTTTTAAAAAAAAGCATCTTTGAATTATAAAATTTGAGAAGTACTACAAACTAACACCTGATTATTTTTCCTTTATTCTCATAATTTTCTCTCATTTCCAAGTATCTTGAGTGTAACTGCACTTTCTTTTTTCCCAAATCATTTGGTTTGTTAAAAGTCATGCAATCTTGCAATTTAAAAAAATGACAATAAACTTGAGAAATTTCTGTTAAAAGTTAATTTATCATTTTTTAAACAGAATTTTTTTATATTTATAATTTGCCCTAAATTCATTAAAAACCTTCAGGAAGAAAAACAAAACATCGAGTCGTAAAGAATGAACTATGACGTAATTACACGCGGCTTCTAATTTTAAACAATCGGTCAAACGAAAAAAAAGATATTGCTTAGATGAACTTGGACGGAATCCCGATGTTGAACGCTTCAAATCGTTACGTTGATATTTTTTTTTCCCTTCAAGGTTGTCAATTTTAAATTGGGATATTTTACAAATAATTGACTGGAAATTATCTTATTCCATCAAATGTGAATAATAAAAACAAAAGCTTCATGACGGGATTTATGAATTCAAAATGATGGCTACAATTGGTGACGAAAAAGGTCAAGGATGTGACTAAAAAAAAGCATTGAACATGTGTTTACTACAGACGAAATTCTAAGACCTCCTACTAATGCAATCAATTTAATAACGCACTTGTTTTAGAGTAACAGCTTAAAAGTGTTAGAAAGATGTGCTGCAGAATCGAAACTAACTATTGCAAAATCTGCAGACGAACATGATCAACTACATAAATTATAATCAACATCTACAGCAATATCAATTGTTATCATATGCCCCTTTTAATTTATGTATATCATCAAAGTAAATATGCTTAACGTCTTATTTACAATCTTCATAATGACCAAAAAAAAAAAAAAAAAATGAGCTAAAAAATAGATTTTAATTATTAAGACCAAAATATCAGCACATTTTTTTAAATATCAAAGCAAATAATATAGAAGCATGTGCAAATTAAATAAAGTAATAGTGGATTCCAATCAACAACACTGATAACAACTGGTTTTCGCTATTTTATCAACATGATACCGGCCTTCGTAACTACTCCATTTAAAAATAAATTATCACTATTACTAATTAGAAATACTCACCATTAGCTAGATGATTCTCAGACTCATTATCCTCTGTAACAGCTACTTGTGAGCCCAAAGCCATTACCAAATTGAATAACTAGTAAAATTTTTTTTTTATATCATTCAAGACCACGTTCTGGATAGCTTACTGCACGTGTAGCTCTGCACTGAAGACTGGAGTAATGATTTTTTAAGGTTATTACTACAACGAATATTGGAGTAACACGTAATAAACTCAATACAATTTTAAAAACTTGACTTAAAGCGTAATAAATTTAATCATCAAATCAGTCTATTAACTCTTTCCGAAAGCCGAAATTTATGATGAAACTTTCTTCACTCGACCACAATCATGTGACCTTTTTCACTTTTAATCGGGGCCCTGACTTGGTATTCATTGGTCAAAGGGCCCTGAAAGTCTTTTACCGCAAACGCAAAGCGGAAACTTGCAGTGCAGAAAATATGATGAGCGAAGTGCTTGAGAGTTGAGATATTTTATTTTAATTTTTATCAGAATGATGTCCAGGAAAGATTTTATTCAAAAAGAAAAGTTTGACAAAGGTTTAGAGTTATCTGGCAAGGTAAATATTTCTATGTAAAATTTTTTATAGTCTACTAAATGAAAAAATTCAATGAAATTGAGTACCTACCTCAACATAACCTCAGAATAATTTTAAGGTTATGATGCCGATTTTGAAAGTTTGAGTTAATAATATTTTGTTATAAATAATTAACTTATTTCATGCTTGCATTCCAGAATAATGAGGATCAGTTCTTTATTTTATTGAGTTATGTTGAAAATGCTACCATACTTTTATCAGGTGGTCATTTTTCAATAAGACCTATCAAGATTCAAAGATCATGCTCATTCCTCAAATAATACAAAAAATCAAAATAAAATGATTTTCTCTTTTCAGAATTCCAATGCAGAGGATGAAGTGCCAATATTTAAAGATTTATATATTTCTGCTTTTTCAAAAGCTTTAAGGATCAGCGACAGTTCAAATCATCAACAATCTGAATCACCTGTAAATAGTAAAACAGTAAAGAATAATGAAAGCAAAACAAATTATTTAACAAAATACTTATCAATAAAAAAACCAGAAAATAAATCAGTAACTAGCAATTCTGGTTTAAGTCTCGATGTGATAAACAATCATGACAGTTTAATTCAGTCTAGTACACCTATCAATTCTCCAAAACCAAAGACATCAATCAAAAATGATGCTGTTACTAGTCCTACGTTAATGGAAAATGATAGCATTGAAAAATCATATTCACCTACTAAATTATTATATGAATGTGATGTTCAAAGACGGTTAGATTGTGAATCAGCTATAAAAGAAAGAGTAAAGAAAATGAACGATACTGATAAATTGATTCATGACAGTTTAGAACATTTAAAACAAACTAGACAAGAAGAAATTACAACAAAAAGAGTATTATCAGAACAAAAAATTTTAGATGATATTCACGAACAGGAAATTAGAAATAGGCCAAAAAGAGAAGCTCAGCTAGCACATGAAAATTTAAAAAACGCTCAAAGAGTCCAAGAAAGAAACCAAAAAGTGAGAGAGGCAGAAGAGGAAGCTAAAAAAAAATCAGAAGCTGTATTACGTAAGAGGAGACAGTTGGATAAAATTCTGGAATGTCAAAAGGAATATGGGAAGGAATATAAAGATATGTTAGAGACTATTAAATCTTGTAAAGATAAAAATGCATTAGCTGAAATAACAAATGCTCAATCAAAACTGTTAAAGTCTTGTGCAGCAGGCTGTGAAAGTTTAATTAAGAAATGTAAACAGGGAGATGTTACAGAGACTGATATTGAATATGCCTCGAAACTTGTGGAAACTGTCAAAACAATTCATCAATATTTTGCTAGTGAAATTAGGAGGATTAATGATGCTGTTGAGGAAGCCAAGAAGAAAAGTAAGTAGGAGCAGCAGTGAAGGTGCAGATTTTTGGGGTGGATGCAAAAATAAAGCTCTGATTTTATAGATAAGCCTTTCATTAGATGAAAGTTGAATCGCAACTTGAAATTAATATTTACAATTTTTCAGGTCCTCAAGAGGTATCTTTATCATTAGCAAATGACAAGGAAGTAGTATATTCAATTCAAGTGGGAGGCAAAGACGGTCCTCCGCCGAGTTATGAACAAGTTAATAGAACAAATGATGGGAATGTTGGTGGTGATAATGCTGACTCCGGAAAAGGAGACTCCGTCGCTACCTCAGGTAATTACAAGTTTGCTAAAAATTTTTGCTTTAGGCTTTAAAGCCCTGCAGACTTTAGCTACAACCCTAAAAGGAAAACTTTCAATTAATTCAAGGGAATTTTTTTTTAGATCTTTCTGATTGTTTCGACGCTCAATCATTAAAAAAGTTCCTAAGCCTGAGGACTTACCTTGAAGATTTTGAAAAAAGTTACCATCAATTGATGGAAGACGATTCGACTAAAAAATTTAGATTTAATTGCCAAAAAGCCGTCACTATTCCTGTTAATGCAATATCTCCAGTAAGCGGAGCTCATTTAACCGATAAATATGTTAAATTACATGATTTACTGTCTGGGAAAATGGTCGAGGTTGGAGATGTAAGAATATCAGCTTCACAACATCCTTTAGGAATAGCTTACTGTAAAAATTTATTAGCAAAAAAATTTGTGGTGAGTTTTTATATTTTAAAAGTTATTTTTACTATTTTGCGGTTAGATTAATAATTTTTGATGGTTTTGACAGAGACAAGGAAATTTAACAGTGTCAAGCAAACCTGACGCAGCGTTTTCAATAGCAGCGGTTTTAGCTTCTTTATGGGTTGATTTCCCTGATTTCGGCCATCTTGTACTAGCTCATTTTCAGTTGGAATGCCCGTATTTGGCTCCTGTTTTTATGCCTCAAGTTGATGGGCAGTCGGACGAAGCGTATTACAGGTTAGTGAAATAAGAGAAAATTACAAATTAATATTTTTTTAAAGATCCAAATTTTCTTATAAGAAATATTTTTTGTGCAGGTCTTTAGGTTACCATTATACACCTAATGGAGAAGTAGAGAAACAGGATAGTTTTTTAAAACGGATGACTGGGATAATGAGGTTATACTCAGCGCTTATAATTTCAAAAGTGCGACAGCCTGGGAGAAGTAACCCGCTTGGATTAGCAGAAGGATGGAGGTGGATGTCAGCCATTTTAAATTTAGAACCGAGACCTGATATTTGCGCTACTCTTCTTTACGATTTTTTGGAAGTAGCAGGCTGTGAGATGTTTAAAGTTTATGGAGCTCAATTTAAAAAGTTGTTGGCGTATATCTGTCAGGAATATTTTCCGAAACTAGAAAAGGTAAGAAAAATCTTGAATAATGCATCTTTCGCTCCATCTGCATGGTTAGATAAGCTTTGTTGTCCTCTACATTACGGTTAGCAGGACTAAAATTTAATCAATTAGCATCCTAAAAAATATTCAAGTTTCCAGCTTTTTGATTACTAGCTGTCTTATTACAATAGTAGAATATTTAATTGAGGATTTTCAAAACCATTTTTCGTTCGGTTACATTTTTTCATTAACCTAACCTAATCTGGTTAGTAACTAACTTGTTCCGCTATTTTAATCTTGTCTGTTTAGTTTTGAAACAGATTTTTAGTACAATGATTTTACCTTTATTAATGCGAAACAAATTGAACTGATTTCTTCGGCTGAAACCAGTTGAGGTTAGATAATACGACTAGAATCACAACAGAAACTCAGTCAATGTAACAGGAGTTGTTTTACTAATTGTTTAGGTCTAAAATTTCTGTCTTGAAGCAAAACATATTATTTAGCAGCGAAACTTGTAATCATAAAGTTACCGACTAAGTTTAAGTACAATCGGCTTTATAAATAGCTGATGCATTTTTCCAATTCCGTACAACTTAACCTAAACTGGTTAAGTGGTATTCAGCTTTTTGTGGGCTACTTAATTACAGTTTCTAAAGGAAATTTCTAGCATTCTAAAAAGGTTTTATGTGTATTTTCTCTAAGTTAGATCCATCTAAATCGGATTATTTTAAATATAGATCGAGTTAAGAAACATTAATTTCATTTTTTATTAATTTTTTTTTTTCAGGTTACTCCTGCTAGCTCGGGTGGTCCTATCGTTCGGCTAGAAGGTTTTCTACAAAAAGTACTAAAAGAAGAATCAATACCTAGTCCTCAAGGAATGCTTCCTGCTAATTTCTGGCGATAATAAAAACAAAGTAAGTGTTCTTATTAATATTTATATTTTCCCTAAAAGACCCCATATCAAAAAAAATGTTTATTTCAGGGACTTGACTGCATGAAGTGCCATTTTTATTTCTAAAAAAAAATCAAATATTTTTTAATTATGAGCCACCTCACTTCTCATAATTAAAAAATAGTGCAAGTCATAAAATTTTTTATAGATACAGTATATTTATTTAATTTTATAAAAAAAATCAATAAAAAAATTAAATGACCTCTGAGAATATTAGATGTCTCGTTGGAAAAATTTTCTTAAAGTGAAGTTTAGTAAGCGATACAAACGGACGAAAGTCCCACCGACCTTTCTTAAATACGGTTGGCGAAACTTTCATCCGACCGTAGCGCTATTTTAATAACTTAAGTCAAACAGTCTATACGTCCCATAATTTTTTTCCTGAAACAAATAAAATAATAAATTATTAATTTTTAATATATTTAAAGGAAGGGTCAAAGACAGTGCTTTTAAAACATAGTATTACATGTTGATCACGAGTATGACTCACTTTAGGAATCACATTCTTGTTGACACACCCTTTCTCATAAATGTGCGGTTTTTTTTTAGGATGGGTATTTAATTATTCTTTTATTTTTTCACTCTCGCGGAAACTGAGGTTTTGGCCAAAAGCTTAATCGACATTTTCACAACTAGTTTTAAATTTGCTCATAAAATTTTTATTTATTAACTCTTTACAAATTAATCATGAATAATTAATTCGCATTAAAATTCCATTTTATAAATATATACAAAAGGATTACGAATTCTTTAAATTCCAAACGGTACTTAAATTTTTTTGATTTCTAAATTAAAAACTTACGCGAAGAAAACAAGTTAGGCCTAAGCCTAAAGATTTCCCCCAAGGCGATTTCACAAATATAAATCGGTGCATTAGGCGAGGGCTGAAAATGTTAACTTTCTGACACTTTATAAATTTTTAAAATCTTATTAATTATTTCTATTTTATTAATTTTTCTTACTTTTTAAACCCGTGCACTTTGATGTATTAACCAGATGCATTGGGCACTCAATACTGATCAAACAGTTTACTATCTTATCGATCTCGGTATCAATGAAAACAATGGAATTATAATGATGATGACGATGATAATAATAACAATAGTTTGTAGTTATCAGCTGTTATCTGGCCGACTAGATTTTTCTTTATGTGGTTGAATCATTTAAATTGCGAAATACTGAGTACGTCCACGTTAACTCAAAAGATAACCTTTCGGGTGTATTGTTTAAGATGAAAATTATTTGTCATGTAGTGGAGGAAATATTTTACACCAAAAATTAAATCAAGCCCACCCCTTTGCCATATTTATTGCTTCGAAAGCATTTAAGTTGGTAGTATGGTTTTTCTTTTTAAAATGGCGGATAGGGATTTTAGTTTTTTGCCCACTAAACCCTTATCGTCAGTTCAAAGCCTAAGCCCAGCCCTTTATAAGCATTCGTGTTCCAGACCTTGATCTTAGCCAAACCCTAAAACTCGGGAACTAAAAATAATTTAGCCCGATCATGAAAGGATGCATTTCATAATGGCCGCGTCTGCTGCCACGATTTTGTGTCCCATATGTAAACAACCAACACAAATCAACTGAGTTTTTTCATTTAATCGGCTTATTTCCGTGAATCATGTTGGCAACATTAGTTTTTAACAATTATTTTCCACGAAATGGCTGTCACGAATGGATGTCAACACCCTAGGGATGATATTATTTATTTCCACCATCAAAACGTACGTATAACCTAACCTTGATCAATAATCCAGACAAATTAAAACAATTAATATCGACAAATATTGCAGTATAACGTTCTACCAATTTAATTTCTGTCATTCCAAAGGAATGCCGTGTGTGTTAAAATTTCAATAAATGCAGGTCAATATACCAAGTGCATTATCACAATAAAACAATAACGAGGTATACAATACAAGCTTAATATTGCTTTTAATGAGGAAAAAAGCCTAAACATATAAGCCTCCGCTTTTATTTTAGGTTAAGAAATTTGCCTTCCAGATAGTATAATTACACTTTGCAAAGATAAAGGTGTGGAGAAGAGAATAAATTCAACTTTTTTGAACGTAAAATTATTTATTCCGAGAATTAAAAATGATTTTAAAATATCTTACACGTACTTTTCGATTCCACATCTTTTTTTTTAGTTTTGTGAATGGATGCCAGCCCATCTGTCACGCAAGTAAACTTATTAAATTGAATATAGCTAATTAGTTACTATGCAAGTAGTTGAAATAATTGAAGTCATTAAAATGTTTGAAATCGGCGATTTTTCAAAGACCAGTAATTTTTTTAGGTTACTTAGCAAGGAAAATAATAAAAATAATTGGTAGTAAAAATGTTTTTAGTGTTTTTCGGTTAGGATTTTTTGGATTAAACAAGACAAAACGGGGAAAGGGATAATCACTGAAAAAGAATGTTGAATTAATCGTTAACTGGCGTCACTTGAGGCGTCTACTGGGTAGGTTTTACACGTAAATAATCAACATGCAATTTTGCAAATGTTTCTAGCTGTTTTAATTGGTATCTTATAGACAAAAGAATGCAAGATCCTTGATGCTTTTAAAAGATGAGATTTCGCGTTAAAAAGCGACCTTAGAATCTTCTGATTCATCTGCAATCTGTGATAATCAGTGTGGCCACCTGTTGCGGTTACAAGAGCGTTTTCTTTTTTTAAATTTTCTCTTCTTTAGGATTTGAATAATTTTAAAGCATCTAGATTATTGTAAGAAGATTAATATCGCCGATTTGAATTTAAAAAAAGCTTGTTTGAAAATCGTTTTTGGGTTTTTTGTGATTTAACCTAACCTGGTTAAAGTTTGAAATTCCAAAATTGGTGGAACGTTATCAGCCCTTGCGAAAATTGGGTTCTTATGATAAGTTACTTACCTTAAATTTTTTATTAAAGCATTGTATATCCACATATAAATGAATCCTTCATTTTTTATGACATTAATTCCCACGAAACCAAAAATAGTTTTTTTTAATAATACTAATTTATTACAAGTCACTAAATTTTAATAATAAAAAACATCTCTCTTTTTTTTAAATTTTATTATTCGGCTTATAAATCGCACGTCACTTTTGATCAAACACACCATGGGTCTAGTCATCTCAGTTGGTAAACAAAAAAATAAATGACAATTTCATTGAAAAAAGAAAAAAAATTAAATAAAAAAAAAAATTAGAAACTTTGTAAAGAGTTATTAAATAACTTGTTGTAACCAAGTCTCATTCAATACTGAGTGAATTTCTCATTGAATGTGGACCTGCAAACTAATACCAAGGTATATTAAAAGAAGAGACATGCCTTATGATTTCTCTTATGCCATCCGCGTATTCTTATCATATTTAACTTTTCACTGGCTATCAGTGTTATCGAATCCGATTTTTCAGTCGTCGATTTTAAATATTTATTATGCGGCAAATGACATTTGAATAAATTGGAATTTATTAAAAGACCTTGTAAAGCCATCGATCAGGTGGGAACGGTCCAAACGTAACGTGCCTTTAAATCAAATCCTTATCGAAGTAAGTCAATAAAAATACTTCTGATAAGCCCGAGGATTTTTTTTTTGAAATTTTCTTCAGGCGTGGATTGGTCGATGGATTTAAGAAGGGGTGGCTTAGGGAATTAAGGTTTTGGGGTTGAATTCTTTGAAAGTGCTAAAAGGATGTGTTGATAAGTATAATATTATTTGCTGGAGTTTGTAGTTTTTATATACTTTTGTATAGCGATGACATCATGTAAAAAGGTGAAGGCTGTCTTCTGTTAGGTTATACATGCTGTGACGTGTTCGAATTTAAATATAAATTACGGGTCTTGTTTGTGACCCGTTAAGTAATATGTGCCGTAAATTAAGGGGATAAAGTTACGGATGTTATAAATGTGACATTATGAGGTGACGTTTAAAGACTAGATGAAGCTTTGGGCTGGCACCAAACCTGCTTCTGTTTCTTAATTTTCTCCTCCGCTAAATTTAAAGGATATTGGTCCGTACTTTCTACCCTCGCCTACCATCAATGGCCGAAGTATTGGAGCCCACAGCCACATTGGTTTTTAAACATGCAACATGGCGGTGGAATTTGAATTAATCCATAAGGCGGTAGTCGAGTGCTCCATTCCTCTCTACCTAGTCTCTCTAGTTTGCCGCAGCATTGTAGTGATTCTGCAAGGCAAGGACAAGACAGGAAATGGTCAAGTTGTGTCTTGCAGTATGCAGGAATTGAAAAATGGCGTCAAAGTTGTAGATAGTATAAGACAATTTAATAACTACTTGCTTTCTGGACATTAAAATTTTCTTGTTACTTGCTTCAAAGGGCACTTCCTTAAATCTTAAACCAGATTACGGAATCATCATTCTGCAATCAGCAAGCAATGAATAAAATGACATGTAGATAGATGGAAATGAACTTAAAAATTCGCGAGGTCGAATAAATTATCCGATTTCCAATCATTTTCGTCATACAGAGGAAAACTAACCAAAAAATTAGCAAGTTAACCCCAACTTTTCCATGCTAGAGGCACACAATACAAATGACCACTCATAGTTCCTTTCAGAGATATCTTCAGGTTATTCTGTGACTTTTGAGAATCCTATGACATCTTTAGGACCATCTTGTGCCTCCAGGGATAGACTCTGGAGCCGATCTTTGTCTTAGGCATCTAATCATAAATTTGTAATACTTCTAGCTCGCTGAATTCTTTCAGCTGCTTGAAAAGAAATATGGCGTCGTCAAATATCTGTGATATTTATCGATATATTTGACATTAAAATTTTGTTAGCTGTTTTCTTTGAAACTTCCTGGTTTCGATCTTAAGTGTTTAAGGGAGGTTAGTAGGGAGTGGACACTTCGACGAGTCGTCTGCTACACACAGACGTCGCCATATTGCCCCATAAGCTTCTAATAGGATGCGATTCGAAAACATGGCAGCCCCTTGCTTAGCAGATGACTCTTCAAAGTGTCCATCCCCTACTAGGCCTACTAGGCTTTCTAGTGTTTACAAAACAGCCTCCATCGATCAGGTGGTATAAATCTGATCAACTACCACTAAGCCTGTACATCTTGGAAAATTTTAAAAATATAAATCCAAGAATTAATCTGAAGTCTAATAATGTAGGTTTAAAAAAATAAAATTTTCTCTCGGGCTTTAGACTTTTGCCTCCACCTAATAGGATCCAATTTCTAATTCCATGACGGATGTGAAAAATACGACATTTCAACACGATGGACAGTCGCACACGTGTGCCACCACATCCAAATCACTCAAGTGACATGCAAATAAATGATTACAGATTCGTCTCATATCCTTGATTTATACTGATTTATGGAAATTTTTTAAAACCAGGCGGAAGATTTATTGTTTTTCACCTTTACAAGCTCGGTTTATATTATTCAAAATAGGAAACCGAATGGTAGTCTCTGAGAACTTTTCACTCTGGTTCATCTTTTGGTCTAAAACCGAACATTTGGAATCGGCCACAAGGTCCGTTACGGTACTCTGTGTATTGCTACACAATTATCAAATATAAAAATAGATTTTAGTAGCTATGAGGATTGTAAGGTAAATAACAGGATAATTTTTCGAATGAATTAACGAGTAGACCGTTGAAGAGAGTTGAATGAACTCGACTGGCTCAGGTTGCACATGCAGACAACCAGACTGCCTGTTAAAGACCCTGACCTAGATATTGAAGCCGACCAAGGACGTATTATTCGATCTTGTTCTTCGCATATGATTCCATGAAAATTGCTAATAAATCGACCCTAGAGGTGCCGCACGAAAATTTTTTAGCACTTTCTTTTCTTAGATTAAGAGAAATTAGGATCAATATTTAACGGATGATCGACAGGAAAATTCGAACAAGGATTTAAATAAGTAAATAGTCATATTAAAAAATAATAAAAATATAATAGCAAAATTCAGAGATAATCGGAGTAATAATAATGATAATAAGGATTATTATATCGTCTTTCGAACATTTTTGTCCTACATTGAGGGTTTTATATTCATAAGAAAATTTCTTCGCAATTTCGTGTCGGGTTAAAGGAAAATTGGAAAAAGTTCTAAATTAGGATTGATATCTGTGCCAAAAAGAAGAGGTTACAATGGTAACAACTTCGACTTCCCCCTACACACGTAAATTTTTTTTTAAAAAGTGAAAATAAAATTTCCTTTTCCAATAACGTATTCATAACGAGAAAGGTCGTTGAATCTGTCGTATTGGTGCGAAGTTCCGGCTCGCGCGTACTTAGTGGGCCAAATCTACCGATTCACTTTCACGCAGGCCATTCTTTTACCGAATACGACTTTTCGATGAAACGTTTCGCCGTTATGGTCATCTTGTAATGAGATCAAATGAATTATGCGAATGATATAGTGATAGCGATAAGTTTTAAAGTGAATAATTATTTGTGAATTATTTGGGCGATTACTCCTAAGGATTCCTCTGGCTTAATAGGATTCGCAGTTGTATTTCTTCTTAACTTGACGAGCGACAATGGTGTTAACAGAGAGGTCGCTGCTTGGATTCAGAATGGAGACCACTGTATGTTCTCTCGCTTCAGTAGAGTTCTCTCTGTGGGGGATCTAAGGTTTTTGAGGATGCGAAGGCTCACAGGACAACTGTGATCAAGGTATGTGGACTTCAGTGGGCGGGACATATTCCAGGTAGCACAGAAAAACTATCATCTAGCAGATTTATAAAAGTCGCTAATGTCCATCTACGGAGGCGTCTTGCAAACATCTTCTAGAACAGCTACAGGATGTCTTTGGCTACAACGTTTCCCTAGATGGTCATTAGCGATCTTTATGCATCTGCCAGAAGTCTTGCAGAAGGGTTTTTTGGTTGTGCTACTTGAATAGAGCGCGTGTGCCTCATCGTGGACGATAAAATAGGTTCTGGGTGGACGCCCTACTGCAGGTCCAAGGTCTTAGAGCAGACCTCGACAGCGTTGGGAAGACAATGTATCCAGTGATAAAAGCGTTAGCTTTTTAATCAATATATACTTCTTGTACTTCTGGCTTTCCACAATGTCAGTGTTACCAACTACTGTACCATCATTCAATCTCACACTCATTACAGAACATGCACATTCGTGATAACAAGGAGTCCCAACTGATGAGCTACCTGCCAGAATGTAACCTTTTGGAAAAGAATCAATGATAAGGCGATGACTTCAGGTCATTTAAAGCAATAGATAGATTTTTTCTTCTTAGTTAATAACTAGAGGCAGTACACAAGTGGAACGAATGGAACAAATGTTGGTTCAACCAAAACACAACCAACAGTTTTTAGAACAGGTGTTCGTTGTGGATTTTCTTGTTAGATAAATCTACTGATTGAGGATGAAAAAATGATTTTAGAACTTGAACTTAGCTGCCAAGACTCAAAAGAAACCACTCTTAGTGATGGATCAGGGATCAATATTCCAACAAGTGATAGTGTCAGAGTTAGAACGATAGCCTTGTTCCTTTGCTCATCTGCGGCAGACGTAGACTATCCTTATCTCTTTCTAATAACATGAGTAGAAGAGAGATAGAGATAATTTGCTGCCGCCGCCGGCGACACAAAGGAACAGGGCTAATGTTGGGTTCCACTGGCAGAATCAGGGAGTCCTCTGGCCCTGTCACTTGGAGTTCCAACTGACAGCTTTGTTTTGTTCCAGATGGTGTCTTTTGAGCCTTATAGCAGCTACGTTCAAGTTCTGAAATTAGTTTTTTCACCCTCAATCAGTAGATCTACCAAACAGTTCAGAAAAATCTCAACTGTAAATAATCTGACATCAAAACTGACGAAAACCTTTATCATGCCGTTTCACTGCGTCTCTGAAAGAACCGATGACCAGGTGTAATTACACCGAAACGTTATATCATAATTTTTTCTTATGTCTAGAACTGTACCGGATCTAAATGGTATCTCAAAAGAAAGCCATTTCTCCTTGTAGTTAACTTATGTTAGCCGCGACTCCTTAAACATTTCTACAATTTGAATCGATGCAAAGAAAGTCCGAAACCCTTTTTTATCTTATTTTTATTTATTATAGTATTTTTTTTGCCGGACTGCAATCATCTGATTTTAATTCATTCTACAAAAAGTGAAAAATGCATTTAAAATTGTAGGCGTCTTTTTAAATGGATTTATTATAACAGACGGGATCATCGGGCTTGTTTAACTAGCTTGGTACTATCTTCTAATGACACTGCGAGTTCAATGAATGAAATGAATTTTTAGACGACGAGTTTGTAGGAGGGGAAAGGGTCGATGAAATCAAAATCATGCGTTACGTCGATTCGTCTTTCACTGCCTATTACAAAAGCGGATCCTAATACTTTTTTCGCACTCGTTGAACAAGTCATCAAGTAGGTATGTGGATCCTGGTATATTAGGGCCGAGGGAAAACATAATGCAATACGTAAGGAGATATCCCAAATGCAAACAAATCGGTTGCAAAATCGTAAACAAAAGAAGAATCGATGATCGAACAAGTTATTGTGTTTACATCATGGGGAATATATTAAAAAATTTGGCACATCGAATTTTTGAATATCCAATAAAAAGAAAACCCATTTGTTTCTTCCGGCAAGAAGATTTTTCATCTACGGGTACTTCCCTACTTTTTTTATACACCAAATTTTTTATATTAATCCCTGTTTGGTTTTTTTAGGGGAACCCATCAAAGCTCCCCCTGCTGAAAAGGAACCATTAACCGAATATGAACAGTTGGTCAATTCATTTTATGAAAACTTGAAAGCCAAAAGGAAATCGACGAAATTAATGCAAGAACAGAATCGTAGGCGTAATATAAAAAAGGTCTTAAAGAAATTCCCAGGTTGGGATGAGCTGACAGTGTCTAATCTTCATAACCTATTTCTCCTTTTTGATGAAAATAAAAATGCAATGCTCAATGTTGAAGACTTGTAAGTTCTGTTGATATTTCCTTGTGATTTGATGATAAGCGGAATCATTACTGCATAAATCAGTCAGTTTATATATACCTTTGGAAATCTTCCTCTACTTTTATTATTTCCTAAGATTCACTATTATTCAACATATTTTCTAAGATCTTTGCTTCTTACAACATTTTCAGTTGTGCTTTGCTCGAAAGCCTGGGTGACAATAGCCCCTATGAAATGCGTGTATCAAAATTTGAAGAGGCTGATGTGGATGGTGATGGCTGGATAACCTATGAAGAGTTCTTACCTGTAAGTACATTTACTTTCAATAATTCATTTTTTCCCCGATTTAGTCTAACAGTGCTAAATATGATCCCTTAGGCAGTGTATCACTTTCATCCGTCTGAAAACGGTAGCCTTCGAGGTCTGGCTAAATTATGTTTTGAAGCTGCAGAAAACATTCGTTTTATCAACAACCTTTCAGTTGGAGAACAATTGGAATACGGTTTATTTTAATACGTCCCACGATAAGTAGTAAATTTACACAGAAAAACATTTTAAATCCATCCATCAGTTCGAAAAATAAATGAATCTAAAACATGGCTGGCATAGAATATATCTTTCCAGTTTAAGAGAATATATTTGAATAAACTCATTTTATAATGCTTGGATTTGAATTGATAAGTGAATTCTTATGAATTTTTGATTATTAAGATGACAGGTTCATTTATCAGGTTCCTTTCCATTTCTATTTCAGGACTCTAGTCCTTTCCGTTTGAAATTCATTACAAATCTTGAAAGTGAAGCTTAATCTTACCGTCTCTTATTAATAACTCGTCCTCATAATTACTGTTGACATTCACAATTTTATTTTTGAGTAAAAAAGTAGAAAAGAAAATGTTTTGTTTTCATAACCGTTTCGATTTAATTTAAGTGAAAGTAGAGACATCTAGCGGATAAGAGTAGAACTAGTGTCGCGCCATTTTATTTTTCGGGGCCCTCTCACCGCATTTTTAGGCTTTTTTCTCTTCTCGCCTCTCCTTCCTCTCTCTCTCCCTCTTTCTTTCGCTTCACCTGTCGTCAAGAACACACGTGCTTGTCAATTGATTAAAGTGGATTACAATTAGTTAGTCTTTTACGTGTATTTATATTATTAAAATTTGATAAGTATAAACCGTTTTGCGCTTTGAAATCGGGTAAAATTATTTTACCATTCGAATATGCCTGTCACATGTAAAATTTGTAATTCACAAGCTTCGAAGTATAAATGCTCGAATTGTTTTCTCCCTTAGTAAGTGTACTGACGCCGACTCAATTTTTTTATAATTATTTGCTGTTTGAACGAGTGTTTTTTATAGTTGTTCCGTTCCGTGCTATACCAAACACAAGGGAACCGATGAATGCCAGAAGGTGGAAAAAAAAGTCAACGCCGAGGAACAAAAGGCACGGGAAGAAGCTGAACGATTTTTCACTGAAGACATGATTCAACCTGAGAGATTGAGTCAGCTTGGTTTGTGTTTTTTATTTTGATGCTATTTGTCTCATTATAAATGTGTGGTTAATGATTTCTATTTTTAAATAGGTGAAAGTGAGAGAATGAAAAATCTGTTAAAAAATGCAGATCTTCAAAATATGCTTAAAGCAGTTGATAGTGCAGAAAATGCAGCAGATGCTATGAATAAAGCCATGAAGGATCCAATGTTTGCGGAGTTTGCAGACGAGTGCTTGAAAGTTGTGGAGGATTCAGATCGGTAAGGGTTTTTTCAGATTTTTTAATTTTAGGTTAATATTATTTTGAGAATTGATGAAGCATGCAATGGGCTGCTTACTTCTCATGTTAGTTAAATGTTGAAATGACTGTGATTAATACCATACTTTACTAGTAGATATTACAGTGTGTTAAAAATAAAATATCTTAAAAAAAAAAAAAAAATGGAAAGGGAAATGATTTTTCTGTGAAAATCTTATCCCATTAGGTAATTTTTATTTTCTTAATTTCATTTTTCTTCATTCTTTTTTTTTTTTTGCTTGGTATGTGAAATAGTGACAAACTGCTTCATGCACTTGCTTCATGCAAGTTTAAATTTGCATAGCAAGCCTAAAAAATTTGAGGATAGAGAGAAATAAATATTAAATTCCAAGAAAGTAAAAATTACCCAAAAAAAAAATTGTCACATTCCTTACTTTAGTATTAGTTATCACTAATAGTAATGCTTTAATGTGAATGAAATGAGGGACAAGGAATGAAATGCTGTAATAATTTTTTTTTCAGGCCTTCTAATTGCTTATTGGCATCTTACGATTAACTTAGTAGTAATTTTGTACATTATTTACAATTCAGTTTTGTTGATCTTTTTGTTTGCAGTCCTTACATATTTGTACAGATCTTTAGGCAGTGGTGATCCTTCCAATTCATTTGCAATTTCATGGTATCTGGTCCTTAGGTAATATGCTGATGATTTAGGATCTCGTTGTCTGGTAAACACTCCTTTCTTGTTACCTCCAACTCTTGTAATGGCTAAAATGTTATCTTCTGTTAGTATCACAGAGAAATAAATTAAGAGAGAGAGAGTGAGTGAGAAAAACCGTGATAGCAAAGAATTGAGTTTGATCGTACTTACTTTGAGCTGTCTTGAAATCTGCAAAATTCCAAATCATTTCTCCAATGAAGAATCCTTTGGATCTTAAATTATCAAAAGCCCTAAAGTGTTCTGTCATGAATAGGATTTGGTATTCTTCTGACCACACACTCTCAGGATACTAAAATTTTGAATAAATACAGAATGAGTTACAGGTTATTTATTTGTTTGATATTTTTTAAGAACTCAAAGGAAAAACTTACAACATGAAGCCCAGCTAAAGTATCAGCTCCATATTCAGTCATCAATACTGGCTTATTATATTTGGCAAACCAAGCCTCAGCTTCAAGCACTACACTATCAAAAATAATTTCTGTTCGCCCTGTGTTTGAATACCAGCTGTTGTATCTATTAAAGGAGACTATATCAAGGTATTGTCCCTGTAATGAGGGAGAAAATAAATATAAGAAGCTAAATTAGAATCTAGAGCACATTAAAAATTTTTACTTACTACTTTATCCTCGGTTACACTTCTTGCTAGAGCAATTGTCGTTGGGCGACTTGTATCCAGAGATTTAACGTGGTCAACTATTTGCCTAGAAAAATTTTTCGGTTATTAAAAATTGAATAACTAAAAAAAAATATTCAGTTGGCAAGCCCTTACTTGAAATATACTCCAGAAGCTGCTGTTTGGGTCCTTGGTTCGTTAGCAACAGACCAAATAATAACACTTGGACGATTTTTATCTCTTCTAATTAATTCTGATAGTGATTGTTTATGCTTTTGAAGTAAGGTGTCTGAAAATATGCTGAAAAAATTTGGGATTAGTTAAGAATGTTATTTTTGGAGATTTCGGTTTCAATTGTTTTAAATCCTTACTCTGTATCGACGCTAGGACATTCATCAATGATCATGATTCCTTGTTCATCAGCTAAATCCATGATTTCTTCTGCATAAGGGTAGTGAGAAGTTCTGTAAGTATTTACACCAAGCCATTGCAACAGATTGTAGTCTTTTACGATTAGGGCAAGGTCTAAGCCTTTCCCTCGAATCTGAAATAAGAAGTGTGAATAGTAGTAACGCAGTTTTGCGAGAAAAAAACAGATGAAGGTAAAATCGTTTTACATTAGAAAGCAGTGCTAGAGTGAAAGAAATTCAGTTAACCTAGAGCGTGCTAAGGGAAACTAAGAAAATTTTAGGTTGGCATGCTCCTCAATTTTTGCATCAGCAAGCTATTTTAATAAAGTATTGGCGATTTCCCGAGGTGAGGGGATGGTATCCTCAAGCCGAAGGCTGAGTAAGGCATTATTCGCTAGGGCGCTCCTACGCTTCTGTGCAGAGGAAAAGGCGAATATGTCTAGAAGTGGAAAGAGGAAACTTTTTTAGGACGCCTTAAACATTTCTTCGTAGAGTAAACCTTTAAGAGGGGCATGAGAAAGCTTACAGTTCAAAAGCTGCACATTCCTCTTTTTAGAAGAATTCTGACTTACATCTGAGTCCTCGTGCTTTCCGACACCTCGAATGTAGACTGGCTTTTCATTGAGGAGAAGTTGAGTATTTGTCCATCTAATTGTTCGAATACCAACTGGAAGCCTGTAGACATCCCTTGTTGTTCCGTCTGCCACTTCAACCTTTAAGAAAAAAAATATAGTTAGTCAAATTAAAGTGTAGCAGAACTTAAGACAAAAAATTTTTTCGGCTATAATTGCAAAAGGCCAACAACGGCCTAAAACGAAAAATATTATTGCCGAAAAAATAAATTCTTAATTACTTTGAGCTTATAGAGATAACCTGGATCTGGATCCATGAGGTAAGCCCACCATAATTTAGGCGATGCAACAGTTAAAGAACCTGTGCAATCATTAGCTGTTGCGACTACATTGCCTTCTCTGTCTGATAATTCAGCGTTACATTCAACTGTTGAGTTGTCAATCGCTCCTAAGAAGTCGATTTTGTAATTTACAATTCCTGTAATTAAAAACAATTTCGATCAGTTTCCCAGTTTAAGAATAATGTAGAAAAACCGTGAAGTGGTTCAACGACCAAATTGCCCATTTTGCACTTACGACGTCACTGCAACCTTTACTTTTTTTTTACTTCTTTTGCTAATTTTTTGGGCGCAAAACACTTTTGAAAATTATTGGGAAACTTTTTTTTAGAATTTGAATTTTACATTGAATTTTTTACTGCCAAAAAAAAAATTTATTCTATTTTAATTGTGCATTCTTTAGTTGGAGGCTTGAAAATTACAATTCGTGTTTTATGCAAGCAGAGTTAATCAACAATGTCTACTCCCTGCAGAATATTTACTGTGGGCCCCTTTTTAAATTTTTTACAGCTGTTATCTCTCTTCCACGGAGTTACTTTTCACTCAGAAAGCTGAGGCGCGTTGCCACCCGCGTTCGTGGGGGCCCCTGGGGCGCTTGCTACGTCACTACTTGGAATCTAGTCGAATCCCAGCTTTGGCTAAGCAACTAGCCATCCTAGAAGCTACTTTATTAAATGAATTAATTTCCCATTTGCATTGATAAATAAATCTTACCATTATTATCTTGTACGTTAGTTGAAATCGTTACATCATCTATGTATAACAGAGGAGTAGTATAAAGATGGACGGACCTATCTATCCCTGCATAGTTGAAAAAGTCAAATGTGTAGCTTTGAGTAACAATAGTGGTATTCCCCCTAAAACACAAGACATAATCAATTAATATACAAAAACCATTCAAAATAATCTATAATGACTTGATAACTTACACTGTTAATTCATTAATTGTTCCCTGAGGTATTGTAGTTTGCAATAACGTGTTATCAACTGAAACCGTTATTGTATTTTCTTGCCCGAACTTAACTAAATTCGTTACTTCCACCGCAAATGGTAAATGCCCTATTTCGTGTGTTGTCGCTAGTTGCCCATTAACCCACTAAAAATAAAATATAAATTAAAATTAAATTTTTTTTTTTTAATTTTTTTGCAGGTGCTAATAACTCACCACTTCAGCAGCGTAGCAAACGCTACTAAACCGAAGCCAAACTCTTTGGTTTTGACTCCATGATTGAGGGACGAAGAACTTTCGATCGTACCAAACGACTCCAACGTGATCTCTCAAAGCCATGTCAACTGTCATGTCGTTGTAGCTTGCAGGGACCGGCATCGGGATCGTCGCTCCAACGTCCCGTAAGTCTTTTTTATACCATTTTTCTTTATATCCTTTCGTGGAATCTTTGAATGGAGAAAGTCGAAAATTCCAAATGCCGTCGAGTTTTCGAACTTCTCGGGATTCAGAATCTTTAGGATAGAGAATCCCACCGTTGATTGTTGTTACTTGCTGGCATAATAAGCCAATAGCGAATAGGGTTAAAATCATTATTATGAGAATTATTGATACTGCTATTATCTGGAATGACAAAAATAATTTTTTTTATTATTGAGGCGCTAAGATAGGGTTAGGTTAGGTCAAAGGGCAGAGATTGAGCCTTATTGGTTATTAGATTCTTTTAAGTGTCATTTACTATGTGGCCAGATTTATTATTTAATCTGAACTATACCTTCATCCAAAAAATTTGAACTGCGCGGTTCATTTCATTTTTTAAACGCCACTCAATTTTTTTATTCAACGATTAGTTAATCTAATAACTTTTACTCTTAAATAATTTAACGCCGCGCACTTTAAGAAAAAAGTCATCACTTTACAGCTGCACATATTTAAACAAATTAACATTCTTTAACAAAAAACTGTGCATCTCTTATATAAAAGGAAATCCATCCCGCTATTTTATACGATAAAAATAATCGACCATAGCCCTACACGAGCTTTTTTCATAATCAGAGAAATGAAACATTATTAAATCTTGACCAGTAAAGAGTTTTAGCTGAAGAGGTTAATTAATGTCGATTAACGTTATGTTTTTCCTTTTTTTTTTGTTGAACGTTTTAATATGCAAATCATGTCTTCATTATTAGATTTGAAAGGCCAGTAGGAAGTTTGAGAATTCATTGTTTCGGGTGAAGGATTGATTTTTCCAAAAGTTGAGGAAATAAGTTAAATTTTGTTAGGATTTATTTAGATTTTTATTAACTTATAATTAATTTCTTCGAACGGTGGCGTCATTGGGGAAAGGCCTTTGTAGCCTTTAATCAGCCCCCAATCGCCCACTTAAGTTTTTAGTTCTTGTGAGATAAAGTGAAGGGTAGACAAGGCACTTACGCACAATGCCAAGCTATGATGAACCGACTTGGATTACAAAATTTTTGATTAAATTTCAAAATTTTAACCTAATAATTTTCTTATGCCAAAATATCCAAGATTTTTTTAAATTTTTTAAAAAATGAACTTCTAAATCATGTGATGTTACTACCTGAACTATATATCAGCTAGATGTAGGCCTAATTACATGAGTTCAACAGTCCCTACCTTGAACTAAAAGCAGACACCAAAACTTCCGATTGACTGACTTCGATTCCTTCCAACTACTTAATTCGAAATAATATTTATAGCCAGGAGATAATGTAATCATAATTCTACATCTTGATAACGCCCTTAAAGGAATTGACCACATCACGATATTCTGCTTAATCTGCTAGGAAACAATTTGAGATGTTGCTAAGAGGTCTTATTCCTCGAATTTTTTTAAATGATCCTGAAAATCATTCGAACCATCATGGGAAATTTTCTTAATCTCAAACTCGACCTTCATAAATTATTATTATGAATATGAGCAGTCGTTATCAAAAATATTATAAGGTATTAAAATTAGGCGAGTTGTCACTTATGGAGTCACTGAAGTGTTTTTCCGGATGATAATTTTTTGACCTCGTAAACGGATCAAAAAATTCTTTCAAGGCTTCCAGGATGTCTTTGCAAGCGAGCGAACCCGATTAAAGACATAAAAATCAGCCCAGGCAATTAAAACGAAAATAAATGAAAAAGGCACGACCCTAATCATGGTGTTGGTTAGTCTCTTCGGATGAGTTGTTTATGTGTTTTGAAACAAATTGCAGGACTTAATTAAGTAAGAAGTGACAATAGGGTGATTCAATCGTGTTAAAAGCACGTTATCAACTGAATTAAATTTTTTAGAATTCAAATCTTATCAGCGAAGATATCGATTAATGAATCCCGGTAAAATTTTTGTTACTCAGCCCAGTTATTTTAACGGCCAATTACATTTCCAAATGATTGGGAATGTTTTTAATTTATAAATCTTTTTTAAACACATCCCAGACTTTCGATTAAACGAGAATAATTAATGGAGTGATGACATTTTTAATTATTTTAGAGGAATGCACTCTTTATTGATGTAATGCAAATCAAAGACTCTTTGACTAATTGCTATAATTAATTAATCACGCAAAGGAGATGGGGTTTATTTACCTTTGGTTTGATTCCTTGTTTTGCGATGTGGTTAGGCCTTTGTTGAGATTTTTTGAAAAATCATTTCCGAAAATAACCGCGCACCAAACAGCAACCTTCAACGCACCACTTTACTACTTCCTTCCCGGCCTCCAGTGGGAATAAACTATCGATGGAGGCTATGCGCGTTTGCAACATACACTGCCCCTTATGTTTACAGTCGGGCGCAATCGCATTGAACTGAGTTTCGAGTTGTTCATTTATGAGTTGGACGAAATGAGATTTTTTTTGTACGAGAGGCTGAAGCGTTGAGATTTTGGAATAATTCTTGTGAGGAATTTTTAGCCGCTGGAAAAAATTTAAAGGATGAATTTTTAAAAATTATGTCATGAAAATTTTGTCGAGCTGAGCTAGATTTTTGGCTTTTGTGAATATTATCATCGAATCTAATCGGATTTGAATTCTTTTAATGATGTTTGTTTCCGTGTTTTGCAAACTGCAGTAATGACCATTGCGACCTTTTACAGAGATTTCATGTTGGCTGAATATTGTGTGGACCATGAAATTGATATCAAGTGGATTATTGAATTAAGGGAGCTTTCATTCAGGTTAATGTTAGAGAAATGTTGTTGCTTTTTCTAAATTTTAGAAATTCCAGCCTTCAAGCAATTTGTATGTCATTAAAAGTCGGATTAAGTCTTTCGCTATTCAAAGGACGAGGACGATTTGTGAAAAGGTGGCTCCTCAATGTAGTAAAAACCAGGGACTAGTTCTGGAGATAGGAAGATTAAACTACATGGAAGAAACTTTTCTTCATTTTCTTTGAATGCCGTCTCCGCAGCTGGAATTATCGATCATAATATCAGTCTAACAAGTTAACACAGATTCTTGAGCCATGAAATCTTTTTTCAACCTAGTCTGCTCCAATCAGGCACGAACTGGCTCTCTTAGAGGGGTCGGGCATAAATACCAGAAATACCGAAATATCGTTGTTATATGTTCATTTAGTGTTTCCGTTAAGTTTCGTAACACGTAGGGGAATGTCAAGGAAATGTAAATTCGAACGTTTTGTGTTTCACCGAAGTCGTTTTAAAATGTTTCGATGATGTTCTCTCACTTGCGGAAATGTTTGCGCCGTAGAGGTTTGCGAAGTGTTCGCGATATATTAATAATAATAATGCGTATATTCATTCAAAAAATATAACAGAGTCCACAGGACATTTGTCCCACAATCAGACCTGTTGACGTCATAATATGCTAAAATATAATATAATAGATTACAGATAAATATAAAATGCAATAAAATAATAAAATAAAATTATGGCAGCACAACATTTAATTTAGTTGGGATATCGTCGCTTTTACCGCTCTCTTATATTTGTTCAGGGTGTAGCTGAACGGATCAATCTTGGTATTTTCAACTTCCCGAAGCATTCTGCTTACTGGGTGTACTATGGCCGGACTATGGAAGAGCTGACAGCTGCGAGTATTTTTGTTCTTTATTTTAAAGAATATTTCGCTGAGCATACATATGTTTTTAATAGCGTAGCGAAATGTTCTATGGTTTTCGAAACATCTGAGCAAGGCTTCTCAAAATGTTTTTCACGCTTCAGAAAATGTTTAGGAATTGTTCAGGAAATGTTTTAAAATATTTCTAAATACATTTCGTGAACATGAGAATACTCTCATGAGTAATACTCTATTAACTTAAATCTCCCAGCACTGAAATGCTAGTGCCCATTAAAGTTAGGAATTCCTCCGGCTGTGATGTGATGGCGATCCAGGAGAGGACCCTTCGAATTCCTCGCCTTGTTCTATTGTACTGGATTTTTCTTTGTCCTCCTTTTTGGAAGGACGTTCATGCTCGCTTTCATCTGAAACGGGCGCTGGCATTGGGCGCTCTCCCCTCCTTACGTAGGGCTTCCTTTTCTTCTGTAAGGATTTGGGGGGCTTCGGAGTTGAAAGGACGGGTGGCTCTAGGCCCGCCTCTCGAGCTTCCTTCTTTTTTTTTTTTTTTTGCGAAGCCTCTAGGCCCTTCCAAAGCCTTAGCTCGTTTCGCCAAATACGAGGGCAATTCGGCGACGTATTTTTCGATTACCGGTCCCTCTTATTTTTTTCCCCCCTCGAGCCATTTTCTATGGTGAACTGACTAGACTTCTTCCTTACGGGTAATCTGATGTAAGCAATTCCATTTAAAGTTCCAGGATTTTTTTGACTCTTAATTAGGGTTATAATCGGTTTTGGAAAATAACATTCTTGAAAAAGATTTTATTTTCATCAAGGGCTAAATGCAAAAAATTTTCTAATTTTTCTTCGTTCCAATTCCTTTTTATTCTCTCAAGGATTTTCAAGTAACGATGAAGTAATTAAATAAATCACAACAAAGCCTTACAAGCCCGATAAACAAAAAAAAAACCAAACCGATTTCTAAGCAATCCATCATCACACTCCACTTAATTAACTCGAACAGCTCGTGTTTCGAAGGCCAATGTCAATATCCAAGATTCTATTCAATGTCGAGTTGTTCGCATTTCAAATATTAACCAATCATCTATATTTAGAAAATACTGTTAGTTTCGTTTTTTAAAAATTCACCAAATCGAAAAATTTTAAGTTCACCTAGAACGCCCCTGCAACGTCAGGAAAAACATGTCACTCACAAAAGGGAATTGAAACCGGCATAACGACCCTCAAGCGGATTTTCAATTTCTAGCTGGAAAATGATGATGCTTGATGAGGCAAGAGAGGATACTTCTTCAAAATGTAGATGTCACCGACATGCTACAACGTTCTTTTGTTTCGTTAATATTTTGTTTCTCACATGTTTAGGTCGTCGTTCCCGGGTTTAAAGTTCGTTCAACTGGAAAAAAAATAAAAGAATGGTTATTTCTTTTCCAGGCTGGGCAAAAAAATTATAACAAAAAAAAAAGGGGCAGACGTTTAAAATTTGTGCTTGTTACCGAGGAAAAGAAGAAAAACCTGTTTAATGTGTTGCAGAACACTCCAGAGAATTAAAAATCGTAGCCTGGCCCCGAATGAAGGTATGGAAGATTGGTCAATGCCCCCGCGTTGAAATATATATTTAAAAGGGGAAAGATCAAAAATCGGTCATACAATTCTTTAATGTTATATAGATCTGGCTTCGCTAACTACTCGTGTTGTTGTTTATTATTAAACGCAACTACGTGAGGCATGCAAAGAAAGTTTAGGATTCATTTTAAAAGTAATTAAACTTTTTTTTCTCGAAGGAAATTTTATTTCTTTATTCGACTAAGCATTTTTTAATATTCGAGGAATTTTGAATATTTTCCTGGCTATAAACATGCAGAAATGTTATTAGAGTCTTTTGCAAATATTTGAAATATTAGATGTATTTAACTCAAGGCTAGGAGTGTTTGATAAATACAGAAGTAACAAGTTTCAGAGTTTGCATGATTTATTTACTTGTTAAATAATTAAGACTCGAAACTATATCAAGTTCGGTGGGGCTCTTGTTAGCTGTGATGGAGAGAATCGCGCTGTAGGATCGACTTTAAGTTTTACTCACAGTAGGCCTCATCTATCGTCTTTTCTAATAAGATTTTTTAGAAATCTAATTTCTGATAAGTTTAAACGTCTGTGGTTTGGAACCTGAATCTAAAGGTTTATCTGGAGAGGTTGGATTGCCAGAACCTGGAATTGTAATGATTTTACGATTATTTTGAGAATTTCCATTGAGTTTCGCATCGTTTTAGAAATGGAATTGGATTTGGAATCTATATCTGTGAATGATTCGCTGAACTGAAGATTTTCGTCTAATCCTGAGATCATTTTGAAATTCTTGGACGTTCCGATTCCGTTACTGTAACTGCTTTATTGACATGTTCGCGTATTACGTCTACAATTGACAGTGACACTTGAGGGTGCAAAACCTCTGGAGTGAGCATCACATGGGTGATGCACAGAAATACATGGCTGGCGAACAAGCGTCTTCGGGATTAAAATCTTTGGATCGGCCCCGGGACGTCGACCGTTAAAAAACTTTCGTGTCAATAAGATACCCGATTGCACGATCCCTCCGATTCTTTTTACCTGACTGACGGAGCTTTCTGCATAAGCGATCAACGTTCACTTACCTGAAAGGGAAAAAAAAAGAAATCAATTAGGATTAGATTTTCGGAAAGAGGAAAACCTCGAATAAGGAAAACTTTCTTAAAATTTTACCTGTATACATTACAGGAAAGACTCAAACTAACTAGAAGCTCCTTCAAAATCATGATTATTCTTTCAAGTTGTTCTGTTTTGCAAGTAGTTGTTGGTGTTATTACGGGCGCGACTGTGCGTGTTTTCACAGAGAAAAAAAAATTAACTATTCTCGTTCCTCTTATAAGATTGAGGTCTTTTGCCCAATTTATTACGACGGAAGCGGACAGAATGTCGCGACAGGACGTTTGTAAAGAAAACCCTTTCACGGAGAAAAATCTTCTGTGCTGACAACTAAAATTGTTCAGTTGTCCTGGAGCTCAACCAAAAATTCAGTAGCGACTAGCCAAAAATTAGTAGTGCTTACCAAAAATCAGTATTGCTTACCAAAATTCAGTTGTCGCTACTGAAATTTTTGGTTGAGCTCCAGGACAACTGAACGACTTTAGTTATCAGCACCGAAGATTTTTCTCCATGTTTGGAAGTCCGAATTTCGACGACAAGAACTACTCCATCTGAGGCTGGAAATAACCTTTCGCCTCAATGAAGAGGGGGTGCGTAGTCCTCCTTTAGGATTCCTATGTTCCCTATCTTCACGTCAGGCTGCGGGTGCATCCACTTGATCCATTGTAAATTTAAAAAAAATGATTTAATATTTTCTTACAATGTTTTTTACAGTTTTATACTTTATCTTTTCTATTTTATCCTCATTAACTTTGGTAGTCTATTTGTCCCATCCACTGATTTTGACGTATTCTGCAAGTGTTAAACTCCTCGTAAGTGAGGGTTTGTTGTCCCAAAACTTTGTAAAGACGAGAATGATGAAAATGGGTAAATCGATTTTCATGTCTTTGAACATTAACATCTCTCCTTTGTTAAAGGAGAAAATCAAAACGAAAATGTAAGTGAATGGCATTTGGCTATTCCGCTTTCATGTACTTCCCGTCAGGTTACTAATTGAAGTCCGGGTTAATTTTCACCAACTTAACAACATGCTCCAGCCAAAAGCTTAAATTCCATTCAGACTCCCACCTCATCTTTTATACCGAATTTAAACACAGCCTCCGACATATACTTTCATTTCATACCCAAGTTTCCTTCTTGAATTATTTACGAAGCGCACTATTCTCCCTAAACGTAAGTAGGATGTTGAATGTTTTAGCGAAATTCGGTTGCAATGTAAGCATCCGTTGAGTATGTAAGAAAATTATGTAATTATGAGTGAAATGAGTTGAGGCCTGAATGAAATGAATTTTAAAAATCCGTGGAGGGAAATGCAACGTACAAAATTTATGTTGGAAATATTCAAACTGCCAGACTTACCTTTGTACCACTAAATGGGACTTTATTTATTTTCCATGATTTCTGAAATAACATTCTATACGTTGGCCGCACTAACGATGCAAAGACTGCACGGATTATGAACATTTTAGTGCGTTGATAACGTACGCGATAAGGTTTAATAATAAACATGGGGATTGTAGAATATAGGTATTTTATGTTCAGTGCGCTGTTAGTGTCCAATTAAGCTTGAATTAATTTTTATAAACGTTTGTATTAGCGAAAGCGTTCTGCCATTTTGAAATGAATGTGTTCAGTAAAGTACAATTAGTCTCATAATCAGTTTTTTAATATTTTTTAAGCCTCAGTTGTGGGAGAAAACAATCATATAAAAACTGAAATTATTTTGGGATTTGTACTATAATTATAATTTTAAAATAAAATCAAAATTAAGCCTCAGTTGTGGGCGTTTTAGCTTTTAGCTAATTTATTATATAAAAAAATTGATAAAAAAGCTTCGAGGTTTGATGTCTGTTACAACGAATTTTTTCATCGCCTAAATTGGCCAGAACGCTTGCGAAATTCTTCGTGTGGAGATTTATGGCTTCGGCAAATCGACAACTTCAAGTTTATTATCGAGAAGATGAATGGATGCATTTGAGCTAAGATAGTTTACTATAAAGAATGGGCGGGAGGAAGCGGAACTTGATTAAAGATGCATTTCCTGTTTTCCGGCAATATTACGAAAGTATAATCCCTGTCTAAAAGAAACCTTATAGTGTTGAATCCTCACGTTTACCTAATCTTTCCACTTTTTTCCCGATCTAATATTCTTTCACCTGCCATTCAACAATTTCACAACTTTGTTCATTTTAAGAATTAAGAATAAAGAAACAAATGGAAATAAATTTTAATTATCTTGCTGATCGTAATATATTCGGGTTGCACTCAGCTTGTTACTGAAATTTATGATATTTTTCTTCTTCCAAAAATAGGTGCTTATGCCCATATTAAATAGTGACAGGCAACGCCATCATTTTTTATTCCATTTTATCCCAGTTGAAATTACTGTGTCATCACCATAAATGCACTTTTTTTTTTGGATAGAAACTACGCAGTGATAATAGGATTTAATTTGGCCAGCTCCTTTCAGCTGAAGAAAAAGCAAAAAAAAAAGTGGAAATGGTATTGAGTTGTTGCAAATTAGCAAAAAAATCTTTTTTTACCCCTTCCCGGTAGGTTGAGCTATGAGGCTGGTGTTGGCTAGCATGGTGGCTTGTGCCAGTAGGCTGAGCTGGGAAATTTTAAACACAAAATTTTTTTAAAATGATTATTTTTTACGGGCTTTGGAACTCGATCAACTACTCCTGTATTTGCTTTACTAGTTTGTTAGTTATGGTTTGTTAGTTTATAGTTTGTTCAGTTAGTTATGGTATGCCGTGCAGTAGAATAAAAAAAACTGAACATGTTATTGAATTTAATACCTGTTTTGGCGATTAAGGCGAGTTTGCCTTCTACGGCTGATATATGCTCGAAGAGAAAGGAGTCTACTCGCAAGGGCAATGAGAAATGTTGGAACATACGGTTTTTCAAAACATTTTTTTGCTGATTTCTCCAACAAAGTTTAAAGAATAATCGAGTATATTCTATTTTAAAAAAAAGATGAACCATTTTTAAACAATAGCATATACTCAATCATTCTTAAAACTTTGTTGGTGAAATTGGCTCTTAAATTAATTTTAATAACTCGTCGTAAAACCACGGTGGCTTCAGTGGGCAAGTCATGTGGAACGGGCCATTGTCACCGCGATGAATGGAAGGGTCAGTGTTGTGCGGCCGATGGGGCGGCCTAGGAAACGGTGGTCCGACAAAGTGAGGAAGTATGGCCAGCGCCAAGTTCTCTCCAAGGAATTAATCGTTGACGGTGTTCCCAAATCCACCGATTCGGGTTTGTGTTCTCCCGACTTCTGAACATGGTGTCGTCATTTTCTGTTGACTGCCCAGTTGCCAACCTGTTCAAGGCGTTCGCAAATGCTGCGTCCTCCTTCTGCCTCATAATTTCGGTCAACTCATGGAAACGGAATTGACGCCATAGTGTCGTGCCGGCGATGATGGACAATCCGGTGTCGTTAACGGGCTCGAAAATCCAACCGTCGAATATGGGCCTCAGTTGGTTTAGGTCCCCAAAAACGATCACGTCGATACCACCGAAAGGAGACTCACACTTTTTAAATTCTCTCAATCTGCTTTCTATGTGAGAGAGCATCCGACATTCCACCATCGAAATCTCATCTATAATCACTAATTTCAAATAATAATATTTACAGACGAAGGCATTTAAAGAATCGGCATCTAATTTCTTCAGTTCTGAACCGTTCAGCGGGAGCCGGAAGGTGGTGTGCAGAGTTAGCCCTCTGATGTTGAACGCTGCCTTGCCTGATATTATTGTCATTCTTAAATATGTCTTCAGTCTTCTCTTAATGTAGAAAATGATACATTACTAACAAGTGAACGTCTCCCACTGTAAAAAACGGATTTCGATCAAGCCTGGCTTATTGGATAGTGCATCGAAAAACAGTCGACACTTGTTTTTTTTTCAAGCGCGGTAACTCAATTTTAAGCTTAAAACTACCACTTGAAATCGCAAATTTTATATGGCAAAATCAAATCAGGCGACTCTGCCCGTTCGTTTCCACAGCAGAAACAGTTAAGAAGAGGTTTAGAAAACTGCTATTTGGTAAAAAAAAGACAATTTTCAACTGTTTCTGCTGTGGAAACGAACGGGCAGAGTCGCCTACTTAATTTTGCCATATGAAATTGTAGATTTCAAGTGGTAGTTTTAAGGTTAAAATTGAGTTACCGCACTTGAAAACTAGGGGAATAGCAGTCCGGGGAGGACTACTCACTTTCTCGCTCAGTTTCATTCGATTAAGGCATCATTGGGGACTTGGGAGGTCGGGGGGTGGCTTGAAATCAGGAAATGGACCGAAAATTTAAAACCCCTAACTATTAATTAGTCGAAATCGAATCCCATGTCACCGCTATTTGTAAAACTTCAAAATTTTCGGTTTTTCCGGATTTTCGGGGGAGGGCGATTTTTCACGGAAAAATGTTAAAGGGAAAAGTGGTTCCTTATAAGGAACCATTTTGTGATTTGAAGGCAACCCTGCCAAGTTTAGAACTTTGGCAGGGCCAAAAAAGGCCAAACAATGAATTTTCATTTTCATTTTTCATTCATTGGTGTGGAGGGTGTCTCCACACAAAAAATGAAAAGAATCGTTACAGCCGTTTTCGAGAAAATCTTTGAAAATTCATTGTTTGGCCTTTTTTGGCCCTGCCAAAGTTCTAAACTTGGCAGGGTTGCCTTCAAATCACAAAATGGTTCCTTATAAGGTCAGGTATCTCCACACAAAAAATAAAAAAAATTCGTTAGAGCCGTTTTCGTGAAAATCCCCGAAAATCCTAAATTTGGCCCTGCCAAACCCGTAAATTTGGCCGGATAGCCTTGATGATGGAATAACAGTTTTCCCTCTTCTTGAGGAAGGCGGTTGCCAATTTTCGTTGCGCTGGTTCTTTCGGTTCCGGAAACACAGGCAAAAAACGAAAGTGCACGAACGGACGGACGGACGTCAGCTCAAAAACCATTTTTCCGGTCATTTCACGGCAAAATATCCAGTTTGGCGAAATTTCATTTTTGACACGATCGCAATACTTCCTCAATCTAGGGAGCTCGAAAGTAAAAAACATGTGTATAATGTTTTTCGATGCACTATCCAATAAGCCAGGTTTGATCAAAATCCGTTTTTTACAGTGAGAGACGTTAACTTGTAGGATGTGTTCTTCTTATCTCTGCTGTACAAAAAGAATCTGCTGTTTTCACATTTTCTTTATTTGCAAATTTATGGTATATTAATTCTTGCATTTATTGGGCTTTAACTATCCAAATACTTCCGAAGTATATTTTTAAATTCAAGGCATTTTTGAGGATCACTCAACAACCCTCAACTCTTGAAAATTTTTGAGGGTTCACTTCCTCTACGGCGCCTCTGGAAAAATGTATCCTCTCTTAGAGAATTTGTATAAAAAATGCAACTTTAGACTTTCTTTAAAAACTTGCCAATCGATACCGATCAACCGTAATCGCAATAAATTTCACCCTTTTTACTCTTCCTATTTTTCAAACTCTAATAAATTTCACATTGAGCTTGAAGGGAAGAAATATATGCTTGAAAAGAAAAAGAAAATCAATATAAGAGTGATATCATCATAAAGAGGGTTGGAAAAAAAAGGAAAAAAATCTTTCGAGAGCCGTTGGTTTGTTGGAATGTTTAAAGAATTTTTCTCGGTAAAGCATGTTCATACAAGAACTACCGAAAAGAATTTTTTTCGGCATCTTTTACTTTCCTTTATGCTTTAGACACAGTTGCAGCTCTGCTCTGGCCAAAAGTGACAAAGTTGCTGTTTGGTAAAGAAACGGAACGTTCGAAAATTCTGCTCTTCCTCTAATTTCCCTAATTATTTTCATATCGTATCTACCGTCTTCGGCCTTCACGTGCGCCTCATCGATAACAACAAGAACTAACTTTTCTTCCTTTGCTTCCATTTTTAAAATTTTCCCCAAATTAAATGGCACAATCCACGCGTCTGTTTTTATAAACTTTATTACATAAGTCATCGGGCGACTAGACATAAGTTCATTGGTCCGCGATTTCGAATCGATATGATTCTTATGCCATTGTTGCATGTCTATACAACGCATGCACACAGTTAGGCAGTGACGCCTGCAGTTTGAAGCGATACTCTCGCCGTGACGCTAACGGGAAAGGGCCGGGGGCCCGACGTAAACATACGGTCTGTTTTAAAAACACGCGACATGATCGGTTTAGTTGTGCTCAATGGGGGTGTGTCTCTTATTTTTAAACTGTTTTCCCCATTTCATTTCTTCAAAATGAAAAATCGTCAAATTTTAAAAAAATCATTTGCTCAGTCGCGATTTTTTTTTCTGTTTTTAAACTTTTCATTCGATATTAATCCTCTTGTTTTTGTAGACGGCACTTTAATCCGGTGGGATTAACGAAGAATCCGTGTAAAAACGTTGACGTTTGGTGTTTTGGGCTTTACAAAAAAACCCGGATTAAACATCGGATCGAATTTTCAATGTTTGTTTGGCGGGAGTTCTAATTCGGATCAAAGAAAAATTTTTTAGCCATGAATGAAAATGTTGGGGTTTTAAATTTATTCCGGTTTGTATGCACAGAATCCTTCTTCATTTCTTAGAAAATTTTATTTTGAACCATAGCCCAATGCTCTTAAGGTTTGTTAATGTGACTCCATATACTTCATCAAACACCATTCACTTTTAAAGATATCTTGAAAGTCATTAACTTCGATTGTTTAATTTTTAAGAGGGTGGGCTGGTTTTTTTTTTCGTATGAGGAAATATACAAGCTGCGCTTTGACACTTTTAACGTGTTCTTGGAAAAAGAAGAAAACGTTGCTGTTGAGTTCAAAAGCCGCCCCCCCTGTGAAAAAAAAGCTAGTAAAAATCTTGACGAATTATTTAAACCTTTCATTTAAATTATATGGTGCGGAAAGTCTTGTCTTGAAAAAGAGAGCTAATTCATTGCCCCACGGTTAATTTTAAAAAAGTGAGAGTGTTATGTGGGATTTTGTGTTGTAGGAGATTAGATGAATCTTTTGTTTATATTTTATTGTGTGGCGGCGATTTTTGGAAACTTGAATTCAGTGAATTAATTTTTGTTTGGAGGCTAGGAGGCCAAATTTGTAACAGTGATTTTGAGGGGCAAAGGAGAACCAGGCTAGCTGGGAGGTTCGAGGTTGGTTAATTGGGCTTCTGGAAAAATTAGGACTTTTGCCATTCAAATAAAAATACCATCAATTAATATATCTCCTTATATTGCACCAGCATGAAAGTAGTCGATCTCATCGATAGTCATTCAATTAATTTAGTCTTAGTGGATAAACTGTGCCTTATTTTATCAATTAAAAAACTTTGCAGTAGAATGTTTTTATTGCCAAAATGCACTTTGACCTTTGCATTTAAAGTTTTTTTTCCAGTCATTGCAAAATTAATTGCAAAAAAAAATTAAATGCACGAAAAGTCACTAAAAAAAGTATTTGTCATACACCGTCTCGATTCAAAACATAAACAAAAAGCAGAACGCATGCGTGGCTGCCGATTATAATTTTGAAAATAAACAAAAACAACCTGCTGCTGTGAGCAAAAACGTCCTACTCGACGCAAACACTTAAAATGAGCCAACGGAAGAGGCTCGTGGCTTTTGGATTTGGACTATCTTTCGGTGTATGACCGTGTAGTTTACATTCAATACATTTGAGCTTATCACTTCATTAAAACGACCTTTCTTGCATATTTCTAGCTCTATTTGTAGAGTTACCCTTGCAAAAATGCCAATGGCTCACGCTATTAGTCAGCAACAGTGACGACGCTAGTTTAATTCTTCAAGGGGGGCACAGGAGGGCCTAAGAGTTTTTAGGGGGGCCTCATAAAAAAACTTATTTCCCTTTAATGAAGTATAATTCGGCAGTTTTGATGGTTTCCAGAAAACACTTCAATTATTTTATCCAGAGGCAGCAATTTCGTTTCCTCTTTTTCTATGTTTAATATTGCCAAGTTAGTAAGTCGATCTTTGATCATTCGATTTCTGATGTGAGTTTTGTCCTTTCAAGCGTGGAAAATGTTCTCTCACAAGCAGCACTTGACACCGGGATTGTTAATGCGATTACCGACAATTTATATGATTCGTGATAAGACACCACAATCCAGGACCTCATTGGGAAAAGCAGGGGGGCACAAAAGTGGGACACAAGCTAAGCGTCGTCACTGGTCAGCAATTGGGTTCTTCTCGATCGACTGATATAGAAAAACGGACCCTTTCCTTAGTAGTGACCCTATCCACTAATAAAATGAATGGCCGAATTCATTTTTTTAAAGATCAACACATTATCCTCAATTCGCAAAAATTATGAATTAATTGGTTTATTGACCTGCCAAATTTAAAAAAATTCCCCTCAACCATTAGATTTTTCAGCAAGCTTACGAAAAAAAATAGGAAGTCAAAATTTTTCGAACATAAATCAGTCTAACATGAAGTATAATAAACTTTTTTTTAAAAAAAAAAATCCCGTCTCACTTAAAATCTCGTTTATTTTACAAAAATCTAAAAATAGTCGATTTTCTATATCCCCAAACTTTCTCCTCGCTCAAATCCCGTATTTTATTTTTTAACGAATTGGCTGCCATCACAACCGCGAAACCGACATGTTCCAAAAAAAAAAAAAAGAGCGAACAAGGCGTGAGGAGGCGAAACCTACTAATTAACCTTAACAATATCCAAGGCTTGGCCACCACTGCAGGCACCGGGGCAAATCATAACAATCCCTTGGTTGAAAAATGAATGGGGCTGATCCCGGGTGCTTGGGAGTGGCATCCCTTTCGCCCTGACATGTTAGAAATAGGGTGTTATTGATATTAGAGCGGATGCTCTAGACATTTGGTTTGTTTTGGTTTTTTTTTTTTTTTTCGGATGACGTCGCGAAGGCCGATATCAAGGTAATCAACGGCGTGTAGCCCTACGCATTCATTCACAGAGCGTAGGTGTCTTGTGTAAACTTGTTAATCCGTATTATAGTGTCTCGTCTTCACTATTGGCAAGGTTCACCCGTTATCCCATTTATTCTCTTCTTTTTTTAATGGGATGAGCATGACGTAACTTTTCGGATAACGTTTCAATCTCGAGAATTTTTTTTTTATTAAAAATACGTTTGATGAATTGTGAATTTTAAAGGATGAGCAATTTGGTCTTTAGGGAAATTAGTATGCAGGAACGCGAATAATTACGCATATTTACGCTTAGTTGCTTCCTAATGACATATCCTTTTTTTTTTTAATTAATGAAAGGATTGGAGGTTACGAGTCATAACGTTTTATTTATTTTTCACCGATAAATATTTTTATGAAATCGTTTTTCATATAAGTGAATGACCTATGACTTAAAAATAACCGCAGACATCCGATTATAAAAAATTTAAGGAGTTTTTTTTTATGACTTTTAGAGACAATGAATCACGTTCGATTCATAAAAATTGTATTACTAACGTGATTTCCAGCGTGAATCGTTATGTTACATTAAGGAGTAAAATGAGGTTAAACTGTGTTAGAAGTTCAAGGATTTTCATTTGGACTTTGTAAGTAGTTCCATGTGATGTGATGTGCTCCTGAATGATATGCATGCCGTGTCTTATGGGAGTGGCAGCGTTGATTTTATTTGAGACTGAGCTTGAAAAAGATGGAAAAAATATGACTAGCCCTATCGCTGGCTGAAGGCACGGAGTAGCTCTTCCACAGGGTGCGAGCCAAATACCAGAAGAGGCGCACTAAGGTGACTACAGAACTCCGTTACAGCTGATTTTATTTATATAAAGAAAAAATTTAGCTCACATTCTAAGATGACGGGGTGAACTGTTGACTAGTCTATAAGTGCCCTGTCTTCTTAGAACGCAAATAAATTTTTTTTAATTTAAAAACTAATTTTGAAAATTGTTCTCTATTTAAAGAAAAATACATCGATTCCCGCTTTGGTTTCAATTTTTATTTGCTCTTTGCAGTCTGTTGAGACTAATATCAAGCAAACGAGCCAACAAGGAAAATTTTCAATGGTAAAAAATCAATCAAAGCTCATTTCAACATTTTTCCTAACGCCAATCAAGGAAACTTAACGGAAAACTAGTTCATAACTGACTTTTGAAAGAAACAAAAAAAAATTCCATGTAATTTATTTCTGTAGGATGAAAGTAAAATATTAATTGACAGTTTTATTATAAATGACTTTTGTATGAATATTTCAAGGCCGCTGCAATCACTTATTTTTCATAAAAACAAAAAACCGATATGTCAACATAATAAACGGTTATTCCAACGCATTTTTTTTTTTTGAGTTATGGTTTCTTAACGTACTTATTACCCAACGAAAGGCGTAAATTGAAATCATCTCGAAATCGATAAAACGGGAAAAAATAATTTCTCAGGCCTGATTAAAATCACAAAGATAGGAAATGAATCAGAGTGAAAATCGATGAAATCACTTCCCAAATGTCCTCCGCAAAAAATATTTCTCTTGACAACTTAGGATTTATTCTTAATGTAATTTCTCTCGAGAAGTTGTCGGGTCATCGTCACCATGATTAATTTTTTTTCCAAGGGATTTTCTTTCCTTCCGTATGTGATTCATTCCCAGCTTTTTTCTTTCTTTTTCTTAGGCAAAAAATCTTTCTTTTCAATTAAGATTTCTGATTTTTTTAATTAATTTAGATTCTTAAATATCAAAGTTCACGTACTAAAGACCCGATAAAATGACATAAAAAGCTTTAAAAGAAAAAAATCGGAAAAAGCTTTATCGATGAAATTTGTATTACGAAGGCGAAGATGATAAATGGGTTTCGACTTGTGTTCTTTGTAAAGTTTCGCTTGGATTGGGTTTTAAGGCTGAATTTTTTTTTCTTTTTGAGAGAGAGAGTTGATATGAGGAATTGATAAATATATATACGGGTTTTTGTTTTGGATCGGGCTATTTTATGAAAATATTGCATAAATTTTCGATCCATATGTCCGTGAAACTGAATGTGATAAATGAGCTCAAAATGGTTTCATATACAAGACGTTGCGTATAAATAATAATTTAATAAATGTTTGTTGCCAGTAAAAATATCAGAAAGCTCTAATGATCTGGAAGTCAGGAAAATGCCATTTTTATCTTAGTTAAAAATAAATGACCGATGTCTTTGCTGAGATGTCTTAACGGTGTTGTATAATAATTTTTTACACAACCTTCTGTAGTAGCACCCAACCAAATCTGGTCTGATCTGGACATTCCGTGTTGAGAGTGAAGCTAATTTTTAAGCAAACGTCCACAGCTTGAACTGTCTTCTCAAAGCGAAAGCGCTGTTGGTCCACTATTACGTCAGCATCGGTGTTGTATATTAATTTTGTGCACAACCTGCTGTAGTAGCAGTCAACCAGATCTGCTCTGCATTTCATTTTGTCGGGCAAAGGTAGGCGTTTTTACCTATGAACTCTGAGATTGATTTGTGTTTAATATTCGCAGGGTGATCCTTAAATCTGAATTCCTTATTACAGGCCACTCCGCCACTGTTAATCTCTACGCAACAAAAAAAATTGGCCCCATTTAAGGTGATCCCCAAATATGGTAATTTCATTTTTTTACCATAAATGATCTTTTAATTCAGTTTTTCTAAATATGGGAAGCGTTTGGTGGAGCATATGAGTTGATAATCGAAAACGTGGAAAACGTTATTTGAATTTAAAATTTCAAGTTACTCTTAACCTGAATTTTTACCAGTGGACTTATTTCTTTCTTCTTGTCGGGTACTCTGCCTTTCCTGCTGCCACAAAGTTAGGGTCAATTAATGCTTCTAAAAGCAGTAGTTTGCAACATTTACATATTCACTACAATACCCTAGACACCTTTTGTGGAAAATCGAAATCACTTTGATTTCGATCAACCTCACGCAAGAACAAAAGAAAAAGTAAAGCCTCATTTTTTAATCGTATAGTATCAATGCCCCGGACAGAAATAAGAAATGTTTGCCATCTTTGGAATCCAATGCCAGTTCATTACAAAACTTTTTTAACGAACATTCACCTCCCACCGTTTAAAAAGTTGTCCGAGGCTCCGTTGTAATAACAGTTTACTAACAATATAGCTTAGGTGAAAGAAAAAATTTAAAAAAAAAATATGAATCATTAGCGCCTAAAAGTATGTAAGAAAAAGAAATCATCATTCACTCTTCTTCAACATAATTCAGTTCGTGGCGTAGCCATCGATTTCATTGTCACGTATTGACCTGAGTTTTTGAAATATTAGCAATAATATTAATGGTTCAACCCTAGTAAACATAGAAGGCACCCAAATTTTTCATTTGGGAGGCTTCGTGTGAGGCGACGGAAAGCGAATGTTAAGAGGGCGTAATGGCCTCACTTTTGCAGGAATTGAATCTTTACTGCCTCTTCCAGATTGCCCGTGGCAATAAGGCTGCAGGGGCCTGAAGAGGCTTGATATTTTAGCCTGTATCTTGATTCCCTCACTTCGATATGAATCAATAATCCTTTGTAATTGTTTTGAATTGGTAAGCGGAAGGATTGTCGTTATGTCCGTGGCGGCTTTTATTATGGTTGTCCACCTAGCACTGCTTTTGAATTTTTAATATGCTCGATTTTTGGACTAACTCTGAATATTTTCATCTGAGTAATTTCTGATTCCCACCTAAAACCAAAAAAAAATCACGATTTATTTTTTAAAAAGGACTGATATACGTATCGGTCATTTCCTCTCGGTCAATTAAACCTTTAACAATATCGTTTTGAACAACCGGACAAAAGTCACGTTTAAAACTAAAAATAATAAATAAATAGCCTTAAATCCGCTTCGAAGCAGGGAAAATTTTTTTTTTTTTTTTTTGAAACGTTCCATAAGCTTGCTGATTATGCTACTAATTAAAATGAAGTCGCCTGGTAAATCTCGTCGTGTGGTTTATATCAATTATAGTTACGAGTTAAGACATTTGGTGGAAACAAGACTTTCCTTCCTTGAAATTAATTTTCCACTCGTGAAAAGAGGGAAAGGTCTCCTGTTTGAAGTTTGTCAATAGTGGGGAAAGTTTGTCGGTTTTTGACTGCTTCTTTTGAATGGACGCCGGAGAAAGCTTATGATGTAGATAATGAAAGTGAATTTTCTTAAAATAGCACCTAGCAGGGTTATTCCATTATTAACGTAGTGGACTGTTCCTGTCTAGTCTTCCGCCTTGTGGGCCTCGTGTGATTTCTGTTTTAAAAATAATATGGTTTCGAAAGCAAATACCTCGCTTTCTTCCGTTGTTTTTTGTCCTGGCTGTGAAAACCCTCTAATTCTTTACTTACTAAAGCGTTCACAAAGTGAACATCTTGAAAGTCTTTCCTTCTTGACAAATTGAACTGTTCTAACTTTTTCTGTAAAGTTCGAAGACAAAAAACAAGTGTAAATTTTGATTAACCGTTAATTAAGTGAAGTATGTATTAAAAAATACCGGAAAGAAGTTCGCTGGTCCGAAGTAATTTTGTGCTATCTGCGAGTTTCAGGTTGACGCTTGTTTTCCATTAGCTAAACTTAGAGAATCAATGTCAGCCTGATACTTGCAGATAGCACAAAATTCTTTTAGTGAGTTGACAGCGTCTCTGTAGCCGAGATCTACAGTAATGATGTCCTTGTGTCTAATCGATTGTTGCAATTTCTGCCTGTGGTGCGCAGATATTGTTGGAATTTAGAATTAGCACTGTTCCCCGTTCTGGAATGAAAACAAACGCTCACCTCAGTTCAAGAAAAAAGAAAGATGTTTTTTATTTGTTGTTGATATTGTGGTCATTCTTTTTCGAGTCCGATTTTTGTACGAACCTTTTTTTGATTAAACATTTAACATATTTAAAAGTTTAATCAAAAAAAGGTTCGTACAAAAATCGGACTCGAAAAAGAATGACCACAATATCAACAACAAATAAAAAACATCTTTCTTTTTTCTCACATGTTGCATATCATCCTGCACGCATTGTGCAACTCCTTCTTCTTCTAGGATTCTTAGCATTCTGAATTTCCAGTAGGCAAAGTCCTTTCCGTCAAATGGACTTATTCCATATTTCTTTTCGGCCATCTATTTCTATTCCGCAACGGAATAAATTTTTCAAAAAATCAATAAGCTTTTCAAAAGACAAAAACTTCCAAAATTAAACACATGTATATCTCCGCCCTTGATATAGATAAGCTGGGCCCATAACCTTTAGGTAATAATCGTTTTGTAAACTTTTAAATATGTTAAATGTTTAATCAAAAAAAGGTTCGTACAAAAATGAATGGTCTTTTTCAATTATGGCATAAACGCTTAGGCCACACTAGTTTTTCATCACTGAACGAAATTGTTCGGCGAGATTTGGTTTCTGGTTTACAACTGGATCACACAGCTTGTGATCGCGTTATTCAATTCTGTACAGATTGTTTAAAGGGAAAAATGACTTCTGTTCCTTTTGGAACTCGTAATCGAAGTCAGCGTGTGAATGAGATAGTTCATTCTGATTTGTCCGGGGCTATTTCCCCTAAAAGATATAAGTATATCAGTACGAGAACCGTGACGTGCTTTGTCGTCTTCGAGATGCAAGCGAAGTTAATTTAATTTATTTCGCCTTCTTTTTTGTAGTAGACGACGAAAGGATGAACTGTTGCCATTGTATTGTTTTAATGATGGAAATGAAAGGCTGGAAATCATATTCTGTCGTACCGAAAGTGGGATCCATGCAGACAATTCGTTTCGCACTTTCCCTAGACATTTGTAGCTGTTCTCTTGTTTGAAGGCCTAAAATGAAAAGACCGTTTGTTGATTTTTCCTTCTCGTTCCTACCTATCTTGAATGTTTTTTGAACTTGACAAGTCAAGGGGCTCAACTCGGTTTTGTTTTCATAAGGTAAACATTAAAAACACAGAGAGTTGAGCCCCTGGACTTTTCAGGTCCAGATTTGTTGTCTGCATTCAAATCTGAAGGTCCTACAAGGGGATGACAATCAGCGGGTTTATAAAAAAGTACAGGATTAAACTTTTCCTGAAGGAGATCTTCGACCAAGTCGAAGACAGCGCAGGAATCCGAACGATTCCTGGATTGGTTCTTCAGGTTCCTATAAACATCTTTAATTTCCGTATCGAAGTAAAATTTTGTTTTTTCGGGAATTAATGCATGTCTCTGAGATCATGCTTCCCGAAATTCCCTTGAAGCTCTTCCTGTATCCTTTGTGTCGTGACACATTCTGCAAACTTTTTCTTTATGAAGGCGTTGACAGAATCAGGAAGATGGTGACGTTTGGAATTCGCCAAGATGCATTAATGATTAGGATTTTTATAATACGTGACCCTAATGGTAGATGGACATGGTTTTTCGACAGAATGGTCTTCCGAATCAGGAATGTGAACGACCATTCTTCTTCACATTCCTGATTCGGAAGACCAGTTCTTACAGGGCACTCAAGAGTTGGAGTAATTCCTATGGACGATTTTTTTTTTCCCCCTCTCTGATTCCCTTCATCCGTTTTCTTTTTCCTCTGCTGCTAAGAGTCCGGCTCGTTAAAAATTGCACACGTAGTATTTTACACCGTGAGAAGCCTTAATTCTTGAACGGCTGTAGGCTTTCATGAAATGAAGCGAATCTTGTGCTCCTTTCCATTTTTTAAATTTTTCTATATCGGGGAAAGATTTTTAAATCACGGGAATGATCAGCAATCAGATGCTTGTACATTTCCGTAACGTGGTAAAATAGTTAGTTGAAGTTTTCTATTAGGCATTTTTTTTTTTTGAATTCGTCTTTCGCACAAGTGTCATGCTTGACGTGAATGTACATTGTTTGCCTCGTAGGAAATGCAACATTGCAAATCGCGCAAGAAAACACTGTGACGTCTTGGTTAACTTTTTTGGCATCCTCCTTTTTTTCCGATACAAGTGCCGGCAAAAACTACTTTTGTTTTTATATTTCTTACCGTTTTGCTGCATTCCCGCCCGGAGGCATTTCCCGCCGGAGGAGGATTATACGACAACAGTTGTATAATCCTCCTCCCCGAATGCGAGATTTTTTTTGTTTCTATCTGTTAGAAGTCTCTATACAGTTAGCAGCTTTAATTTTTAGTAATCGTTTTTAATTTTACTTAATTACTAAGAGTCTTTTGGCTTTTTTAAATTACCAGTAAAATTTTTGCCCTCTTTGAATAGAAGGATTTCTGTGCGAAACTTCCAATTACTTTGTCCCTCTGTCGGGAAAATATTTAAACGGAGGCGCCGAAGCGTTCAGTTTTCGACCTTGATTAGATTGCTCTACACTCTCTTTATTTTCTTCATTGCCATATCTCTCCGCAATACAGCCCGCGACCACCCTGGAGGGTGCCGGCATGTGCTTTGCCTCATGCATGGCTTGAACTGCGGTGAGATTATTGACAATCTCTAACTCTTGGCGAGCTTTCGCGACTATATCGGAATATTGCGTTGTCACTAAGTTTGAGAATTGTAAAATTAAATTATTTAATTGCACACACGTAGCTTCTGCCACTGATAGGTGAGCCTTAAGCTGCCGTGAATACAACTGGATCCGATTTAAAAGAAGCATTTCCTCCGTCGGCGGTTCCTGATCCAACAGGACGGGCAGTTGCGCCTCTGTCGGCGGCTGAGCCTCCGGCGGCGTAATCTTCGGCGATTGAATAACAGTGTCATGATCACTTGCGCGCGATCCGGTCGTGGAGACGCTATCCCAATCCTCTTGTGGATACTCCTCGATTGTGAAGACGGGCGTCGTCGGCCTTCTTGACTGCGCGTCTTGCTTCTCTAATATATCCAGCCAGTATCAGACGATTTGGAACTTGCTGCGCGCAAGTTCCGTCCTGTCCGGACATGATGGTTTGTAATCGAGTCCTTTTTCCCATTTCTGGATGCTTTTTCCTGCTTATGAACCCAAAAAAAACATTTACGCCGGATCCTTCACCGTATCTTACTGCTGAAGTGATGGTGATAATTCCCGTGGCTGGCCTACAATTCTCCCCCTGGGTCGGGATTTTTTCTCTCTGTTATTCCTAGTGATTTCCCCCTTTAAAACTTAGCCACTCATGGCAATTTAACTAACCGGTAACCGTTAAAAAAAAAATAAAAATTATTTTAAAACCCATCTCTCTCACGACCTTCCTATCCGCAGTCGAGATGAGAAGTACGAAAGTCGTACTTCCGATTGTTCGATGCTTCCGTCGTCATCTCGCAATTCCCGTGTTGTCAAGTCTATCTCTTCTTATTTTCTTCGCGCGCTAATTTTAAATTTGAACGGTTATTTATACTCAAGGGGAAAAAATCTAGGGAAAGTTTCCTACGCGTTAGGGAGGGCTCTGGGCTTTTAGATACGATTCAGAAAAATCGTAACAATCGGATTCACTGTCACTAGTGCCAATGTATTTTAGTTTTGGTTTTGGTGCTCTTTTATCTGTTACAATCCACCACTGCAGCTAGAACGACCAAAAATGATTAACAACTGGAAATACCTATTAAAGATGACACATGAATCTTAATGGTGCATTTTAGCTATTATTTTTCATTTCGAAGAGGCGACATCCTGTCAAACAAAATACCTTATTGATAGTCCGAATAATTTATAGACGATTCCTTATTACTGTCAATGGCGGTCATCCAACATATTTCTCAATAAAATAAAAATCGCAAGACGCATGGGATTTTCCCCCCCGTGACCCTTTTTCAAAGTGCTGCATCATGGTGCAACATCACAATCAATGAATCATTTCAAAATTCGTCGTATATCACATCTATTTCAATTTAAATTACGACACACCTTATCAGGTGTCTTGACACCGTCTTGATTAGCATAAATAATTTTAAAGGGACGTGTGTGCTGGAATAAAATTATTAGGGTTGATTGAAGAAAGGGACGAGAAATGCAATTAAAAGATTTCATTGTTTCTTAATGAGGTGATATTGTCGAATGAAACATCCTCGTCGTCTCAAGAAGATAAGATTATATAGCAAAGGAATTATCATTCGAAGTTTTTTAAAGTTATGAAAAGTCAACAAGATAAAGTCGAAGATGGTGCGTTTGGAAATATTGTTTGGTGTAAAAAAGGGAAAATTGAGAGCACATGACTCACTGGCTTACCTGCGTGACTTCCTTGACTAAGTAAACCCACCCTCTAATTAAGTTGAGTCTTTTCTGTGTAGCTTCATTACATATATTATTTTCATTCATCGATATTTCCTTAGCGAAAATTATGAGGGAAGTTTCTCTTTAACCCTTTAAAGGCCGACTTTTGACCGAGGCCGGCCTCCGAAAAAGTTCCGTTAACGGCCGACTTTTGGAAAAGGCCGGATATATCCGGCCTCTGATGTTCTAGTGAAAATCTTATTCCAGACAGCTAGACTGAGGGATATGACCATGTATTGGTGTAATACAGCATTAGACCTTTCAAAGAAAAAATTTACGACTTGAAATTTCGCCCATGCTTAGCTTATGGAAGGAAAATCATAAATAAACTTGATGTAAATTTTAGCTGAATTGACCAAAATTTAAATACTGTCTGTTTTGTTTCAACTTTAACATTGCCCTAGTGAGTTCCTATGTTAAGCTTATGGTAATGTAATCTTCATATGCTTAGCTTATGGATAAAAATAATTCTGAGCAACTAGAGGTTTTTATCAAGTTCATTTGTACCGGGAAAACTACCAGAAATCAAAAAATTGTCTCATAATTTTGGGGATTAAAAATAAGGAAGTTAAATGGCAAACTTACAATAGTTAGAGATGGTATCCTAAAAAGATCTGTTTTCAATACTGCTAGTATGAATAAATAGGTCCTTCTATTGTTCGGGCGACATTTGTATCTCAGGTATTTTTTTTTTTTCATCCTTTGAATTTTTTGTAAGAACACCCTATTTGCGCGTTCTATTAGAATGAATTACAAAGACATTTTAAGAATGGCGTAGCATGAATTGGGAAGGGTAGAGCCAAGTGCAGAATTAAATTTTAAAAAAATCGGTTCTAACAGAAATTTTTAAGCTGTATTTGTAAAAAAGTCGTGCCCCTGCAAACTTTTGAATATGCATTCAGCAATACAACTGACTTGGGACCTTTATAAACCTAATACAATATATCCCCCGAGTCTTTAGCTGCAAAAAGGGAGTAAAACTGCTTATTATGACCGTTTTGGTCAATTGTGTATTGCGGTATGCCTACACTAGAAACTTTAGGAGTGCGGATTTTTTTCGGTTTTCGGGCTTCATTTGCTTCAAGTTTAGACATATTAACATATTATAAAAAGTCGGCCTTGCTGGGTCCCCAATAATTACCTTTTCGAAAATTAATTAGGCCTTTAAAGGGTTAATGTTTTTTCTAATGGAAGGAAAGGTGACCAAGCTTCCAAAATGTAAATCTGGTTTTTCCAATTATCCATGTAATAGGTTTAGCAGGTGACCATAGTGTAGAGTTTATACTTCTGAAATTTGCAGAAATTGAGAATTCAGGCAGGTTAGTAATAGCCACATGTTCACTTGATAACTCCTATAAAATCAAAAAACCAAAATTTTTCAAATCCATTTTCTCTGAGCATTGATTCGAAAATGAAAGATTTGAATAGAGAGATGCAAATACTAAATTTGAGTGTTGTAGCTTAAGTTGAGAGGTGGGAATTAAAGAGTTGAGCGCAAGAAGGGCACTTCTATCATGTTTAGCTTACGGCGAAAATGCTTTTTTGGTGTAGAAAAGCACTTGGCATAAAATCAACATTGGACAAGTACCTAATGTTTGTTTTTATGGATTTTGTTGTGCTCGTGGGATTTTGGCGGAATCCTCAACTTCAAATTCGCTGATCCGAAATAATTTTGTGCTATCTGCGAGTTCAGGTTTACACGTGTCGTCGATAAGCTAAACATAGTGAATCCATGTAAATTTGAACTCGCAGATAGCACAAAATTATTTCGGACGAGCGAATTGCAGGTCCCTACAAAAGTGAAGACGCAAGCCTAATTTACGAAGGGGGTCTAGAAAAGGCTTGACGTTAATCTGTGAGGGAAAGGAAGGCAAAATGTTCTTCAGTCCGAATCATTGCCATCAGTGTAACAAAGCCACTGCTGAAGCCTTTGAAATCCACTTTGAGCTTCAGAGCTAAAAAAAAAACCTCATTAAACGATGAATATTCATTGTTCGTATTTCATATAGAAAGCAATTAAAACAATTAAATCAGCCGAGGCTAGGAATTAAAATGTCACGAACCTTTTATTCTCATCATAAAAATTTATAATATTTTTTTTCCACCTCTAATATATCACTGGAATTGTGATTTGTGTGGGATTGATTACTCACTAAACACAAGTAGCACGAATGAAAAAGAAAAGAAAAAATCGACCGAGCAAATGTTCTTAACCTAACGGGGGGGAATTTTATAGATGACACAGCAAAAAGAATTGACTCTTTAAGTGATGATTCAAAAAGGGAGGATGAGTGCGAAAGACAATGAAACAGGAAAATCATCATAAGCGGAAGCGGTATAATGTGAAATATTCTCTTTGTGGCGAAGATTGTGTTTTGTGGATACAAACAAGGATGATACGGTTTGTGTCCATTCCAGTTAGTGTTCCGCGCGTGTTCGAACTGGTCTTTAACGTGCCCGCGCGCGATTCCTAACCAATCACAATCTTCTTTGCGTTGCGTTCGAATTTTTTCAATTTTTTCGGGATGGCCAAAAAAATTTTTTGAGCGATGGGGTCGAGAATATTAATTATCCGGAAATACATCTTTTATTACCGGAAGTCAAAATTTAGACGAACAAAAAAAAATGGTAAAGAGTGCCCAACCCATGGCATGGGATCATTAAATTCTGTGATGACGGCCAGTGACCGTAAAAATACTGACACACGGTTTAATTCACGAATACAACTTTTACATTTAAAAACGTTCCTTTTGGATAAAGGGTGGATAGGCGTGAATAACTTACCATTCATAATATGCGGTTTGATAATTTGTTTTGTCCCCTGCTCGAATTGCTCCCCTCTTTGGAGAAGGGTTGGGCAGGAAATTCCAAAATTTGGAATGATCACTGATAGTGGTTCGGGTATTGTGACGGATAATTCGATTCATAACCATTCGGTCCTTGATAATGATCAAGTGTCTTCGTTTAGTGAGAGGACGTTGGAAAATAGTGATTCGCGTAGTGGTGTAAATAGTAGTAATGATAAATTAAGGATAGCAAACAAGTGGAAATTTGAAAATGATAGTGATTTTTTGGGTAGAAAAAATGGGAGTTTTGAAGGAGAAAGCGTTCGGAGGTCTAAGAGGAAAACTTTGATGATTGGAGATGATGTGGTAAGTTTTTATTTGGACAATAATTTTGCGGCAAAAAATTATTTTTGTTCTTTAATTAACTCTTTGAAAATTTTTTTTAATCGTTTGCACATGTGGAGAAGGTTAAAGTGGGAACAGCAGACGAGAGAAAAAATTGCCAATGTAGCTGAGAGCTATTTCGATTTAAGAAGCGTCGAAGTGAGAGATATTAGTCTACTCAGCTAATATTTTTTCCAATAAAATTTTAGTTTTGCTTGTAGCTGGCGACGATTTTTTATTTGTTTCGAAATTATTTTAAAAGTTATTTTTACCATTTTCTTGTGCTATTTTCTGGCTCAAGTAAGAAAGATATGGGTGCGCATTCATAGAGATTTTTCGTGTAGTATAAATGATTTTTTTCTCGCATGGGACAAAACGAAAATATTTTTCGGATTTAAAAATTTTTTTTAATTTTTTCACCAAGGTCTAAGAAAATATATTTTATGGTTTTTTTCTGGGTTGATTAGAAAAAAGTTTTTAAGAATTTTATTATCATTCCAGCAACTTTTCGTGCCTGTTTTAGTCCCAAGTCAAATACGGCACTGACTAAAAGAATAGTAACATGAGATGATAGGCGGGTTTGGGAAATCACCATATGCTGCGGACAGGCAACGAAAAACCTCTTGATGAATAATGCTTTTTCAATTGGTAGAACATATCCATCCCTCTTCCTACCCAAAATAATATTTATTATCTAATTATTTCCATCATGAAGTTTGAAAGCGAGGGATTGACAAGGTGTAGTGTTTATTCAGTAATTCAAGCACTTCACATTCGATTCTCGTCTAATCGAATTCTCCACCCAAAAGACAAAAGTTTATTTTTTTTTTTTAAATTCAGGCGAAATCTCATCCTACAAAAAAAAACGGATTCGTGTCATTTCGTTTTTAATTTAAAAGACATGACTAGGGCCATGCTACGCATTGCAAGGTCAAGATCCCCAGGTCAGTGACTGCAACTGAAAAGAAATTAGCCATAAAATATTCACAAAAGAAAAATAAAAGCGAAGTTATTCCGTACAAGCCAAACATACTGATTATATTTAAAAATTCTAGAATTTTTTTCCAGCTATTAAGAAAGCAATAACCCTAAACTAAAAACAAGGCTTCACATGTTACAGTTCTAAGAAAGTGCAATCCTTTGTTTCCACTCGCTTTTTTCCCATAAATGTTTTTAGTGGGGTCCATTTCATGCCTAAAATCCAGACCTATACAAGTTGAGGCAGTTCGTTGACCGTCATGGAAGTACTGAGGAAAAATAGCGGATCAAGGTCCTTTTATGACTCAGTCATTGTTGATACATAATTTTGTAAAAATAGATAAGGAAGTGGTGGATTAATTAGAGAAAAAAAGAAGATGCGTCGATCTGGATAAAAAGTGACCGTGAAATGGTATAGGGAAAAAAAATTTTTGGCAAAAAATCAAGACCGATTTCTCGGTCGGTGCATCTCCACGAGTGAAGGACACTAAACGAATGATTTCCGTTGTCTATGACTAACTATACAAAACCGTTGTTCGTGTTTTAAATGGAGATTCCCTCGAATTATTTGAATAGTCTTGTTAGCGTGTGTTAGTCAGCACAATGAATTCGGATTTTTAGGTCGATATTAAATGGCTTTTGTTAATTTATCCATGGAATGAGCTAGGGCAAGAATGTGGTCTAAAAATTACACCTATTTCCTAACATAATTTTTTTGGCATTATTTTTGTTTAGAGCCAACGAAAATAGCTTTTTTAAATGAAAACCAAACCCTATTTCCTTTAAAAACAAAAAAAAAAGTAAAAGCTTTATTGCAAACAAGTGAAATTCCTCCCCTCAATTAAGATGAAAAATTAAACAAGTCGGTTGATGCTTAAACGAGGGAAATATACCTCGGAACTTCAACTTTGCTCCCGGGTATCGATTTCCCAAGAAATTGAAATGTTTTCCAGACAAAACGGGAAACCTTTTTCCCCGATATTATGCCTTTAAGATTCTTTCGCATTCTTACTCATTTGAATAATTTTTTTTTTTGTTCTTCAGGCATATATTTTTTTTAATAAATCATTTAATTACAGATTGTGCTCAATTCGTGGGAAGTAGTAATATATTTTAAAGTGGCATAAATTTTTTTTACTGTTTTAAAAAAAGGTCATTACCAATGTCAGATTCGAACAATAATACGATCAATGCATGAAAAAAAGATTTAAAAGAAATGAACATTAATTTCTAACTGCTATAAAAAACTCATTTAAAATTGTATGCGATATATCCTAATGAATAGAGATGAGCCGCACGTGTAATTTATTTACCAGTAGTACACGTGTACTTAGTGTGATTAATCTCATCAATTTTAAAACGTTTAGACTCGGTTAAGTGCGAATCTCATTAGTTCTCGTTCGATTTTTTTGAGGTCTGTTATTTTGAAATTTTTTTCCCAAACAAAGAACACATGTGAATTAACATTAACAACATGGCATTGATAGATGTTTCCAAGTATGTCCCTTTTTTGTTTCTCGAATAGTCAAAACAAATAAAATCTTGATTTGTTTTAAACGGGAAAGGGAAAATGCAACAGCTGGAAGTAAAATGAAAGCATTTAAGGGTGAAGATTTAAAGTTTCAGACTTGACGGGAAAATGACGTTTTTAAGTTGAGGTAATGAAAGAGGATTTTTGTATGAAAAGATTTTGTTAAAAAGTTTTAGGATTTTGATGCTAAATGTTTTTCTGCAAGTTGTTTATAAAAACAGCGCACTGGTAGGTGGCTATTGACTGGCATAATTGGTTTCTAATATAAAGTCTAATGGTTGACAATCCCTACTATTGTAATAAGTCATATCTTTATAATTATCGTAAAAACCTGAATCGGAATAATTTCCATAATCCCTCGCGTTATCACAGCCGCCGTAGCCCGCTTGAGTATCGTTTCCATTGTTTGTATTAATTTGGACATGTGAAGAATTGACTATTTCCGATGGGACATTTAAATCGGTTTCTGTTGCTTCCTCGTTGTTTGTTAATTCTGGCTCGTAATCCTCAATTTTGTTTGTCTCGGACTGTCACTTGATCTATAATTTTAGAAAATTTAATCAACAAACACTCAACATTTTAAACTTGTATCATCACCTCAATTCAATGAAAGTTCACTATAGTCAATACGGCGCGCCGTATTGACTATAGTGGACCACTATAGTGGTGTAAGAATTAAAAAAAAAAAAAGAAAAAAAAATGGTTTCGGGTTTACGTTTCCCGTTACGAATCCCGTTAGATTTTATATTTGAGCCAAAACTTTAAATATAATAAGCAGAAACTTCTGCCCGAAGTTTCCCCTGACAACCTAACCTTAACGATTCCCCTTTACCTTTTTCCTTCGCTGGGCCAAAATAAAAGTTGACCAATATCCTTAACAAAGGTAAATGGATATAAAACAAAAAAAAAAAAAAATAAACATAAAGAAATAATTTTTTTTTGTAATCTAAACCGGCAAGCTATATTATATCAATCTCGCCGCGGTAGCCATACTAATTTCATCATCACGTGATGATCTCAACAGCTGATGCGCTCTCAGCGATAGAGCGCGCGCAGAATATTCCGTTTAAAATACGATTAGGGAAAACTTTTTTTCCTTCCCCTTAATTTCCTAATACCACGCCTAGTTACCCCAGAAAGGGAAAGTACATAAATAAAGATATACAAAAAAAAAATTTTTTTATTATGCAAATTTGGAAACAAAAACATAAATTGAATTCAGGAATCACTGGGCACTACGGCTGTTTCCTTGAATTTCCTTTCCTTATCTATAGCGCGGAGCCTCACTCCATCCTGCGAATAGAAAAAACAAAAAAAAAATTAATAATTTTCTTATAAATAAATAAAAAAAAAAAAAAAAAAAAAGGGAAAACAACTGAGAAATACACTTACGAAAGCCTTCGAACGACCGCCATTGGACGGCCGTCATCTCCCAACAATTGGCCCGCCGCAGCCTCGCTTGCAGCCATCTCCTGAACTCGGGAGGTACAATCGTATACCTCCTCTGCAATTCTAGTAGCCGCTCCAGCTCGTGGTCAATTAAGCTCAATAAAGTATGCACATTGCATTCTAACCAAAAATCCCCCTGGATAATCCGGCTCATATCGCGCTGGGCCAGGAGGAGTGCTTTTAACTCCGTGATAAATGTAGCCTCTCCGAGACTGATGTTTCTGAAACAACAATAATTTTTTTAATAAAACAAAAACACTAAACACAGAAAACACTTTGTCACTAAAACCAATAACACTAACGGGTTGTTTTCTTGTACGTATCTTGACATTTTTTTTTTGAACGTGCGTTTGAACATATTTTTTGCGCCAACATTTAACGGTTATTGATGATAAACCTTAAAAACTTTGCTCGATATTGACGCTAAAGTTTGCTATTGCTGTTAGTTACAAAACCTTTTCTTTAAAAAATATTCACATCAATAGAATTCGGCTTTTGATTAATTAAAATAATTATTGACGCTACATATTAAACCTTTTCAAAGTACGTTGAAATATAAAAGGATAGAAAAAACAATGAACCCATCATGTCAAGGCTAGGAAAGTTTTTTGTTTCAAAATCAGGCTTTGAGAGCATATAGTCGATGAGACGTAATGATTGTTAACACTCCTACTGCCTATCACTTAACTAAAATAATTACATTAGTTCCGTTGCCATTTTGTCATGTTCGTTAAATTATTGTATTACACCTTCCTTTGACGTGGTCGAGCTTTTATCTCCGGGCCTTGGCACGCGGGTATCATAACTGACAAGCTCTTCGGTATAAATTTTACTTATAACAATATAAATGGGAGTAACAGCTTGAAAGAGTGAATCGCTACCTCGTAGTTCATGAGATTTTTATTTTTTATTGTGTAAAAGTTTGGTAGCAACTTCTCTCCAACGTTTATATTTCTAAGCAAAAATGTATATGTATGTTGCGTTGCTGGTTTGAAGTGTTACTGAGCACCAAATTAAGGTTCTGTGTAAAGTAATGAATACATTAGGCTGATGGTTCTATGTCTTGGATTTTACCTGGTGGCAGAGGTCGAAATTTCTTGGGAGCTGTAAAAACATTTGTTTATGACAATTCGCAGCGGGTCTTTACCTTTTTCAAATCTCTAAGAATATTTTATCTTCTAGATGATGGGCTTAAAAAATATCACTATCTAAATAGATGAGTTATTAGGTCACTAAGTAGATTTATTATTTATTCAAAAATTATGAATGAAAAGTTTTTTCTTAGCCTTGAATTAAAGTGATATGTATAATAGTATTACTATGAACTAGATGACGACCTTCTTAAACGTTATCATTATGTTTTATGTATCGTGTTTCCTTTTACGTTTGCATTATCAAATATATAATTTTAGTAAAAAGAGTGAAAGGGATTTAATTTGATGTGATTTAAATTATTAATTAGAAATTCCTGTTGCTTTGATTCTGTAATTTTGCTTTTGGCCGAAACAGCAAAATTAGCTTTCTTTAAAGTCGAAAATGATCTTTCAGCCGTAGTGACTGAAACCGGCCCCCTGGACCCTCCGATGCTTCCCACAAGTCGATTTTTGCTCAAGTGTCTAAAGGACTCAAATCGGCACAGCTTGTTAGATTCTGTTCCGCTACTGTGCATCACCCAAATTTATAAGTTATGGATCCTTTAGGTTGACATATTCGATGATGCGAAACGGAAATTCAATCTTTTTCCCCGTTGACGCGGATGTTTGGTCTCGAAAGTGGCAAAAGAAAAAAAATCCAGCTTAAGAACAAATCTCTCCTTTTTGAATTTTACATGAGCCACCTTTGAACTTCATAACACCTTCCAACTTTAAATCTTGATGTAAGATAATTTAAGTTTGGCTATATATGCAATACCGCTTCGCGGGTTCCTGATCGTTCTAAGCGATAAATTTCCGAAACCCGCTTGATTCCAGTCTAAAACCAAATACTTGAGATATAGCTGCTATTAATTTTGGAAATTTCGTAGAAAGCACAGAGGAATGAAATTAACTTGATGTTAAATAATAGAATTTAGCGAGGAGCTTTGGAAGCAATAAAAAGTTTTAAAGGGAAAGATTTTCTCATTGATTTTGTTTAATCGGGAGCTCAGAGCTTTTCGTTAAGTTACATTATTAAATTTTTATAAGTAGTAAAATTTTTTCTGGCTGATTTTTTTCCCCTCGGAAAAACAGCGTTAAAATGTTTACAGCCCGATCAGGAAGACAAGAAAAAAAATGAGATGCAAAGAGGGGGGAATTAAGTTTTTAGCAAAAACATTTTTATGTTTCGACGTCTCCGTTGAGGGTTCACGTTTTTCTGAAAACAAGCGTAAGGGCAATAAAACGTGTGCCGAGCGGCGCCAAGGGAAAAAGGGAGATTGAAATGGGGAAACATTAGTTGAATCATTTTCTACGGGCTAGCTTCTCGGGGAAACGTTAAATAAAAAAGTAATTGAAGTGAATGAGATGTTATTACTGCCTATTGATCACAACCGTATATACAATGTGGATGATTAGTGTGTTTTTTTAAAAATTTTTTATACGGAATTAAATGAGGAAATTTTTTTTAAAAAAATGGGATTTGTCACACGTGTAGGTTTTGTCGGTTAATATATTCTTGGGAATGTATAATAATTCATAAATAACGGCATGATCTTATTTACTATTCTTTTATTTTGAAAAATGAATAAGGATTTTAACAATAGTAACTATTTATTGATAAGGTAGACGGTTGTTGAACTAGAATATACATAAGGCTTTTTTTGTGAAGTGTCGAACTACATAACACTGGCGACGACCTGTGTTCCAAATTCTAGTGTGAAATTAAAACTTTGGAATCGCGCTGTATTGTGTGAAATGAGCTTTTGTACGTCATCTCCCTTTACTAAAGTTGAGCGGTCCCAAATTCTTGAGTTAAACAGTTCTAGATTCACTTCGAATCGCAAATAGAGAGGACGCTAGTTGCTGCATGTAATAACACACATTAAAAATTTTCCCTTATTTTTGGAACATTGCGGAAGTCAATGAATAAGTTTAGAACTATACCGGAAATCATTTCACGATAACGAATAAAAATAAAAAATAAAAATATCTCAATATCCTATACGTCAATATTGGTTTAGGAAATGCGATTATAATATAAACTTATTATGCGATTACTTTGTGGGTTTCCCTTAGAGTCATTATGATAGATTTATCTTGAGTTTCTTAAGAATCGACAAGTCACTTTTTTACCTTAAGACGCATTGGTCATCATTAGGTGATATCACATATCATTTGAAGCTCGTTCTTTTTTTCATCAAATTTTTTTTATTGATTCACTTCTTTTGAATACATTCGGGGAGCTGGAGCTAAGCGGTTTAGCAGTCATTTTAACTCTAATCATTTAGCTCCAGGACCCCGCACTAGGGTGCGTCAAAAATAATCAACCACTTTTTTTTTAGCTCCCCAGTGAAAATCTATTTCCTTAGACCTTAAGAAGACCTCATGTCAAATTCTAGCTCTTAAAAAAATTTTTTAGGTGTCGCTACCAATTTTTAAAGTTTTTGCACAAAATATTGCAAGTTTTGCGCACCCTATTTTTGACGCACCTTACCCCGCACAAACCTTATGGAATTTTCCCTTCGGATCTTTTGCGATCGGACCGGTATCATTTTGTTCGTAAAAAAATAACGAACAAAATCCCTGAAGACCGAAAAAGATCCTATGATTGGATATCCGAAATTTTAACGCGATTAAAATATTAAAAATAATGTACACAAACCCGATAAAAACAACACCGTCGTTCAAAAAACAAAAGCAAGTTTCCCTTCTCAATGTAAACAAAATCGGAAGAAAAAATCCAATTTTTTACTTAGCACAAGGCCCTTCAGTGCCGAAGTCTTGAACCTGCGTGGGTTCAGCTTGTTCTTCTTAAAGTGCCACACTTGTGACCGACTATCGGCGACCTCTCTGCACATATCTGTGTAATGTTCTTATGTAATGCACAGATATGCGGGACTTATTATTATAACGCCGAATCCGAACGGCAAGTTAGAGAGGCTGTACTAGACAAGTTACCGCTTGCTGGCTCATCATAACCTTGCAAGAGGGACAAAGTCCAAACGACAGCTCTCGAAGAGTTAAAACGAACTTTATGAAGGTGGAAATTTCGGTGCTACTTTAATGTGCGCTCTACCTCCCAAAATAATGAAATAAGGATTCCTTAATGAATTCCTAATGTAATAAATGCATTGAAAAAATTTAACGGTGCAAATACACGGGCTAACATGTTAGCAAACATGTTCTGCTTGTTCTGCAGGTCTGCAGGTTCTGCTTGTTACTAATTTACCCTTCTCAAAGACTTTTTGGTGCTTCCACAAATAAATAACTTCACCCCTCCTCCTCACCATGTTAGCAAACATGTTAGCTAACATTTTAGCTATTTAGCTATGCAGTGACGGATTTACGTGTTACGGGCCCCTAGGCACGAAACGTAAATTAGGCCCCCTCCCCCAAACTTTTTGGCCCCTAACCTATTTTTTTTTTCAAAGGAAAAAATTTAAAAAAACATGCAAGCACTTTAAAAAGAGAACTTTAAAAAAATATTCAAGAACTTTGTAACTCACCAATATTTCGGATTAAAAATCCTTCCTCCTAGCCTTAACGGCCGAAAAGTTTTTAATAATTTCATTGTAATCAATGTCCCGTCAATAAATCCGCATTAGCGGCGAAAGCCCCCCAGGCTAGAAAGCCTTTCGTCACTCATAGTGTTTCTTAAAAAATTTTTCACTCTACCCATAACGCTGAAGGATCTTTCTCCACTTGCGTTTGAAGGCATTATACTTAAAAAAATTCTTAAGATAATGTCCACATTTGGAAACGTATCCACAACGTTTTTTTCGCGCACAGTCTTTAATAAAACTTTAGGACTTGGAGAGTAATTATTTTGGCCTTTTACATATTTTAAGTCAACATTCAAAATAAAGTCACGAAAATGGACACACTCCTCTGGAAAATCGTCATCCAAATCCGAGGAATATTCTTTTAAAAGGATTTTTGCATTTTCACGAATGTCATCTTCACTTAGAGAGTACAGTCGATATAGAAATCCGAACAACTTGTCTAATTTGGAATAAGCGGTGGCTCTTTTTTCAAGTTCAGCAGTTAGTCGATCAAGAATTATCAAAAATGCATTTACACGCATGCTTGATTTGCCATTAAATTCTGCTTCATTTCTTGCTTCGTCTGAACGAGGTTTTCGTTTTCTTTGCCTTTTCTTATCATAATCGTAAACTTCATTCTGAGACAATTTTATTCCTTCTGCTTCATAGAAGTCATATCGCTCCCTTAATTTTTCAACGTAGTCTTTCAAAGATTCATAATGAAGTACGACGTCGCTTATATCTGCCGTTTCACTCTGCAAAGCCTTATTAGTCTTCTCGAATCTTTTTAAAATGTCCTTCCAGAAAACAGTCATAATGGCGGTTTCTAATTTTCCTAATTCTCGTATAAAGAAGGAGGGACCTCCGGACGCTTCTGTTTGGGCAGAGGATGCCCAGGGTTCTTAAGGAGAAAATAACGGGGGTTCGAATTCAGGATGATTCAGATGGGGAGAAATTTAAGGGCCTCGCGAGCTTCGCAGAGGTCCCTTAATTTATGATTACACTCTTTAAAGGCTGTGACAGTCTCGAGTTGTAAGAGCTTATGTTACGTTACGTGTAATATTTAGCTTATGGGACGCAACGTAACGTAAGCTCTTACAACTCGAGACTGGCTGGACCTTTATTTGCTCGTTGTAGAGGTTACTAACCCTTGGGATTAAAGAACACACATAAATATCCATGGCTGGTCTCAGGACCGTTATGGCATCTACCATCTCCTCGTATTGTTTTATGAAAATGCACGGGGCCTGATTGCTGTCCGATGCCTGATTAAACATTTTCTATTAGTTTCTCAAACATTAAAAAAACGGATCCATAAGCCGAAACAACCACATAACATTCACCTTTCATATAATAACTTTTTTCATCAAAATATCTTGCGTAACGTTAAAAAAAAATCTATTCTCAAGGGCGAACGGATAAATTCTTTATTCCGATAGATCGCCGATATTTGGGTTGCATTAAAACCCGCATCCTCGTCAGATTTTTCCAATTCCCTATCAGTTTTCATCCACATCACGATTCCCTTTCGCCCTGTCAAATTTAGAGAGATATATTTCCCTTTTACAGTGATGAATCGATTAGATCGGGAATATTCTTAAGAAAATGGGGAAAATTGGCAATCATATTAAGTTTGGTAGGAGAAAAGCCCCTAAGGTTGAAAAGTTTTAATAGGACGTTCTTGTGGATGCCACATAATAATGAAGAGGAGATTCCTTTTGATTTATAACATGCGAGCTCTTTCGTGATTGTTTATATTTACTCTAAATTGGATAATAGAAAAATTACATTAAATCTGTGATGATGAATGAAATGTTGGACTCGGTGCAAAATGTTTACAAAACTGTTTTCTGGGTCAGATTCTTTTGAGAGGAAATCTCTTTCATCGTTTGGTGGGAAATATGAAATTAGTTTCAGAGGATTTACTATTAGTTTATTTAGGTTTAAGTAGAGCTTATCACAATATTACGGTTTGAATGCTCCGCTGTAATCAGAAGATTTAGATGAGTAGGGTAAATTTAGGGGCGGATTGCCCATATGGATGATATTTTAAAACTCCACAGTTCAAAATATTTGAGAAAATTTGAAACTTTTGATTTCACTGAGGGATAAAACCTTTTCGGTTTCAAATTGAATGCAAACGAATTTCAAACGACACTTTCCTGAAACTATTTACACAAAAAGTTTCAATTTGAAGTCAAAAAGTTTCAATTTTGAAAAGTTTCAATTTTGAAAAGTTTCAATTTTGAAAAGTTTCAATTTAAAGTTAAAAAGTTTCAATTTTGAAAAGTTTCAATTTGAAGTCAAAAAGTTCTAATTTTGAAAAGTTTCAATTTGAAGTCAAAAAGTTTCAATTTTGAAAAGTTTCAATTCGAAGTCAAAAAGTTTCAATTTTGAAAAGTTTCAATTCGAAGTCAAAAAGTTTCAATTTTGAAAAATTTCAATTTGAAGTCAAAAAGTTTCAATTTTGAAAAGTTTCAATTTGAAGTCAAAAAGTTTCAATTTCAAGTCAAAATGTTTCAATTTTGAAACTTTTTGACTTCGAATTGAAACTTTCAGGCTGAAACTCTTTTTTTTTCTCAAATGAGAATATCATTTTGAACTGTGTTGTTGGTAGTCGGATAAAGGCGGATTTTAAAGTTGGTGGTTTCTTTCTAATTTTATCATATCTTTGAAGGTTTAGCTGGTAACATATGAAGAAACGGGGAAGTCTTTTACTTGATAAATCTTAACAAGACATAGTGCTTACTGGATTACATAATCCCATAATTTATTTTCTAGAAGCTTAACCCTGAATCCGCTCCTGTCAGCGGTGGTATGATTAATTAAACATCGATTGCCACTTCCTGCTTTTTGTCCGAACTGCAGACCAATCGTATTATATGTATTTTTGACGTAATAACTGCACTGGTGGTATAAAAATAAACCCGACTTAATCGGAAAATAAAATTTCATTCATTATATTTAATAAAACGTCCTTGATTGTAGTCTCATCTCTAATGAAGCCACTTCTCTGATGAATCATTCCACTTTCAATTGCATTTTGCATGGAGTCTGCCAACTTGACAGTGAATAACTAATGAGAGAGGATAATAACATAATATTAACCGAAAATCTAGACAGCTTGATTTAAATTTAATGCACTGACATTTGATTGCGAGATCCCTTAGGGAAAGATTTTCATCTGAGGTTTTATTTTATTTTGCTTTTTTTTTTTTAGAATGAAACTTTGGAAAATGTGAAGGGGTGCTGATACTGAAAGACACTTTATTAACATTCTGTTTGAGATGTATGATATGCATATCTTGATTTTAAACCGGAAGGATATTAACATCACGTCGTGGATATCATATACAGCGGGTTCTTTACCCACAATAATGAATTCTGTGTAAAATGAAGATTTTATAGACTGTGACGTGAACATTAAGAGGGTTGAATATTTTGAGGAAAGGGAGATATTTATGTTACGAAATTGATGTTTAACTGTCCGACTGCCGCCACTGCCACCCCCCTTAGCGCGTGGGGTCTTTGATTACTTAAGCGGAAGACAACGTGAAATTTTTGTAAAAAACTAAAGAGATAAGCATCAAAGTATGTAAGAAAGTAGTGGACTTTTTGGCTACTTCTGGCAGCCGTAATAAAGCCATTAACATGACTGGCTCTTTTTATTCTGGTTAGAAGATCCGAAAAGTTCCTCAGTGTAAACTCAGCATAAGCCACCTTAATCCGTTTCATGTGATTTTCCCCTCAAAATCTTTCTACATTAAAATCTCATATTTGCTTTAAAAACTGCAAAAATACAGATTAGACTTTTTAAGCATGTTCGTGTATTTACTTAAAAAGAAAAAAGGAAACACGAAACGTGATTGCTAAATGGATGTGAAAAATTTTTCCAACAGGAAAAATAATTCTTTTTCGAGATTGCCAAAGCAAAAAAAAAAAATGTAAATAATAGAGATAAGTTTTTTCAGCATCGGGCTTTAACGATTTCCCCCTTTAAAAAAACCATGCGCTCTAAAAGATTTTTTCACTCGCAAAAAAATGATTCTTATTATGTAAATATCAAGATTGTTTAAAAATCGATGGGAGGGGCGACGAGTATAAAGAGATTACACATAATTTAAAAGAAAAGACCTCATTTAATATTTTTTTAAAAAGAAAAAGTTCCCTTAAATGCCAATAAAGAAGATCATAGCAAATGACTGATGAAGACTGTTAAAGATTAAGCGATTAGGCAGGGTAATTTTTTTTTTAAAGAAGGGAGTACGAAGATGGGAGGATATTGAAATCTGTTTATAAGAAATAATCAAAACAACCGTTTTATAATATAAACAAATATAAAACTTTAGAACTTACTTTTTAAAAAAAATAGAAGATTCCGAGGGATAATGTAATCAAAGGGAATTAGAAAGTTTGAGAGATACTCTCAGTGGAGGGCAATAAGTAACACGATGCAGTCTTGTATGGAATAAACAAACAGGATTAAAGCTTGAAAACAGAAAAGATTGTAATTGGGATGGATTTTTTTAATACTGTTGAAGATGAAGCGAAATCCGCTTAAGACATATGTCTTCCATGTGAAGTTTTTTGCTTAAATTAAGTGTGTTGCTTCCGGTGTAATTTTTTGGCGAACAGGCGGATAATGAGTTGGATTTATGCTTGCGAATGATATCTTTAAGAAATCGGTTACAAAACAAATGTTAAAGCTCCTCCTAATGTCTGTCAAAAGTGTAAATGAGTAAGAATTATTTCACGCGATTTTAATCTTAAATCGAATTAATTACAGGATTTTAGTTTTTGTTGTTCATTTGCATAGAGCTTAAAAATTTTTTATATTGAGAGTTATTTTTTTTGGATATTTTGCGTGGTTGATGATCTAATCTTGAAACCTTCTTATTTTTTAAGGTAATGGCAGTCGAATACTTCCACGAATCCCAATTGTCTTTTCCAGTCAATATAATCTCCCCAAAAAACAATCCTTGCAAAAAACGGAGTAAATTGGACAGTAGCATAAATAATATTTATGCTACTGTCCAATTTACTCCGTTTACATTTCCTTTTAATATTTATTAAATATTAAAAGGAAATGTATATCAGTTTATTTTTTTTAAGTATGATAGCCAAAGAAGACGGATTAAAAAAAAGGTCACGCATTAAAAAAAATCAGTTCCGTTTTTTCGAAATACTTAATTCAACACGATTAACTTTTTCGGCAAACCGCAAGGAGGATAAAGATTGCTGCTAACTATTTTCAACAGGAGATATATTAACTATCATTATTGTTTTGCTTTACGAGCCACCCAAAGCTGACTGAAGCCAACACTAAAACTCACCCTGTTTCTCTCCATTGTTTTCATCTTCAGAATTTCCACTGCCACCATCTTCCATATTTGTCGAATTTCCTTCCGGAACTTTGCACATGTTGTCATCTTGAAATGCTCTTTCAGCCTTCAAAAGTGATGAGATCCAAAAATTGGCCAAGTTTGTTTTTTAAGCCCCACGCATTTGTGCAAAAACTTGGCACTGGGCTGCCACTCACCAGGTCGCTGATCGTTCTGATTAAGTGCTTTGATCGCAACTATTGAACTCATTGTTGCGGAAAGTTCAAATTAAAAAGTGAAAGAGAGATCCAAATTTTCGATCCAAAATTTCTGAATGCGGTAACTAAAAATGCTAAAACTTAAAATAAGGTAACTTCTATTCAAAATCGGGTCATTTTTTTAAAGTTATTTTAAGGTAACCTGTAATCAAAAACAAGCATTTTAAGGTAACTTTTAATTAATATGAAGTAAATTTTCTTAAACTTTTAAACTTTGATACTGTGATACTGTTTTTTAAAATCATAATATCATAAGTCATCCACTTTGGTTCTGATCGTAATGGCACTCGATGCATAATTTTAAGAAAAAATTAAGGTTAAGATTAAAATTAAGAAAAAATGTCATCGTTTGTAATATCACTTTCACTTGAGTCACTTTTATTTGAATCACTTTCATTTGTGACAGAATGGTCTATTGGTGTTCTCGGTTTTTCTGCCTCTTGTTGGATGCTCACTTTATTTTCTGCGGAAGAAAAAATTGTAATGAGTCATTGAACTATTTTCATAAAGAAAAAGGAAAAAGAAGGAAATATACAAGTAGACTGACCTGAAAGAGAATTTTGCCTTTTGCATTTTTTGTCCAACAAAAAATGTCTCCCACAGTTGAAGCACTTCGCTTCGCTCGAGGACTGCACCGCTGGAGCCGAATATTCCTTCCTTTCCAATCCTTTCACCGTCGATGTGTGGACTCATTTTTTCTCCAACCCCTTTGATGATGCTCGAATATGTTCAAATGTTCGCAACTCTGTCTTAAACTCGTCTAAATCGTTGGCCCCATATAAAACACTTTTGTCCGGATCGCTAATTCCGCAAATAACTTAATGAATGAACGATAGATCATCGATAGCTCCTCGGACAATCTGTCTCATCTCCAAATAATAATCATACACCTTTTTCGCTGTGGCGCAATTTATGGTGCGCCAAGCTTATTGTGTATTTCAGCCCCACACACATGGTCAGCAAATTCATTAACGAGGCTTTTCTTAAATTTTTCTCAAGTCAACGGACGGACGGACGGAGGTCAGCCCAAAAACCATTTTTCTGGTTATTTCTCGCCATTTCACGGCAAAATACACAGTTTGGCGAAATTTTATTTTTGACACGACCGCAATACTTCCTCACTCTAGGGAGCTCGAAAGTAAAAACGGCGCGGTAATTTTAAAAGTTTTAATATTCCAACAGTAAGAGTAAAATTTCCACAACGTACATCTTCACAAATTTTAATCATAGTATTTACAAAATAGAGAAATACTAATCCGATTGGCTATTAAAAATTACAAATGTTATTCTTTAAACAAACAAATAATTTGGCGGATTTGCCTTGATGCCATCTTATGAACTTCAACGTTTTAAATAACTCCAAAAGACATTTTGAAAATTTTTTTTCACGATGTAAAAAGATTAACTCGATTTATAGTCGTTATCAATCTTAGAAAATTAAATTAAAAATAAATTGTCAAGCGACGATATTTTACATGTAACTAATTGTCTCAACGTAAGCAAGCAAAACACATTTTAAAATTTTAAATGTTAGACCTTACGATCGAGTCACGTCTCATTTCGATCGGAGTTAATTTGTCGCGGACATGGCCACCCGTTCAAATAAATTAATCCGTTAGCCTTAATGCTCAAAATATTGGGGTTGATAATATATCCGGCCGCATAGCTCATTATTAAAATAATTAAAGACAATATTCATTTTCATTTAAGAAACTTTTCCCTCCCTATTTTATATGTGTCAGGGGATACAATCCTTTAATTATAATTTTGTGTCGGTGAATTTTCATTCATTTTTTGTTTTTTTCTTTTCTTTTTCCAGCAAAATTATTTAACGACATTCGGATACATTCCCCATTCGGATCTCGAAACTGGAAATCTTCGAACTGAGGATCAATTAAGAGACGCCATTCGAAATCTTCAAAGTTTCGCTAACATTCCTGTCACGGGGGAATTAGACGAGGAAACCGTTCGGGTTATGAGAAAACCTCGCTGTGGACTGCCAGACATACCCTATCATTCCTCGAAAAGAAAAAAGCGATACACGCTACACGGGCAAAAATGGCATTACACGAACTTAACGTGGAGGTAAGATTCTTTTTTTTAAAGTTTTTCATCTTTCTATTATTAATAGCTCGAGGTGAAAGTTCGCAAGGTTAAATGTGAAAGCGTTATAACGCGAGAGATATGAAAAAAGAAGGAAGGAGGAAAATTTCATCAGCTGACGCTTCCGTTACAAAAAAAAACATACCGCGCGCCATCTGGCAGTAAAACGCTGAACTAATTCGTTTGAGTTAGTTCTTCAAAACTCTAACAGATCACTCTCGCCACAGCTTTTCCGCGCTTTTAGTTAAAATTCAAAACGTGCTATATTCACGACATATTCACTTATGCCCTTTTTTCTTGAAAACCTTTATAATGAATCAATTAAGAAAATCTTAAATGATAACTGAAGGCAAAAGACAAAGCGTAAAAGAAATTTTTATAAACTTTTACATTTTCTCACGCTAGATTTCTTTTTTTCGTTTCATAAAAAAAAGCTCTCTTCACGAAAAGTAATTTTAGATGCAACAGGAGAACCATTCTACTTTTAAGATAATAAATTAATTAAACAGGCGTTGTATTCTCTTGGGTTTATTCATTACATAAGCGCATTCCATATATGCAGCGCACAGATGTTATAAAAAAGAAAAAAAAATTTATTTGATATCCCGGAGAAAATTTGATAACAATCTTATATTCTCTTTTTTAGATCAAATTAAAAGAGAGAGGAAAATATAAAGTTCTTAGGTATTTGTAAAGGGTAAACCGATAACGTCATTCAGAGTTGGGAGCTAAAGGGGGCACTATGTATGCTCAGGGTCTTGAGGGGGTGAGGCCGAGGGTTTATTATCCCAGGCGCCGCTCAGCCGAGGTTCTAGCGGTCCTTACGTCATAACTGTCCTTATCAAAAACGCCCCTTTACTTTAATCATCTTTTAGATCCAATTTAATCTGTATTGTCTGGTATAAGCGTTTGTAACCTTTTTTCTCGTTTTTTTTCCTTCCAATTTTTTCCCCCCATTGCATTTGAAATGTGGTCTATTGAACTTCAATTATTTATAATTTGTTGGTTTTCTTATTGGGAAATTTAAAGCGTTAATTAAAGCTGGAAGCTAATGCTAGAAAGTAGAAGCTAAAGCTAGAAAGTGGAAGCTAAAGTTCGGAAGTGGGAGCTAAAGCTAGAAAATGGAAGCTAAAATTTGAAAGTGGACGCTAAACCCTACCTCCCCGTGGTGTAGCCTGGTAACCCTTTGAAGGGCTCACCAAGACCAGGTAAAACCGCCTTTCACATTAAGAAATCCTTAGAGGATACCATCTCTTGGCGTTTAGTCGACAGGAGTACCAGCGGGAATGGTACAATAAGCCTAGCTTCAGTGCCTAGTGTAGTAGTCCAAACCGTTCTAGATAATTTAAATATAAACGCGCTTTACTACTTTGCAACTCCATTTTGGAATTTGAATCAAAAGCAAAACATAGAGATCTGAATGTTATTATTTGTAAAAAAACAATGGAATGTTCATGAAAGATGAACATTTGAGCATCGATAGAAGGGGTACAAATACAGGTAGGTTTTCAGCAGTTATTTATTATCATTTGGAGAGACCAAGGAGAAAGGTCGACAAAACAGTATTAATTAAATATTAAATGTATTAAAGTTGAATGTATCTAAAGGATTTTGATTATTTAAAAGGATAATTTCTTGTAGTTGTAGCAAAAAAGCCGAATGCTGTAAAGGACACTGCTACAAGTGTCGCACTAAAAAAGAGTACGCTACACTAGTCTGCCAAGCGACCTACCCATTCAGCGGATTAAAAAAAAGTGGACGCTAATAAAGCTTAAGTTCGAAAGCGGATCGCTAAAGCCAGAAATTGGATACTAAAGTTAGAAAATGGAAGCTAAAGTTAGGAAATGGACGCTAAAGTTAGGAAATGGACGCTAAAGTTAGGAAATGGACGCTAAAGCTAGGAAATGGACGCTAAAGCTAGAAATTGGAAGCTAAAATTGGATTATGAACGCTATTGTCCGAAAAGAGATCAAAACGTTAAAAATTGTAACTGGAATCTAAATGTTTCTCAATATCATAAAATTTCTTTGAGTGTCGAAAAATGGGACTTACTTTTCCCCGGCTCTGTTTATCATAGAGCGTTCGAGATAAGTTTAATTCTGTAAACATTTGACAACTTTGGTAAGAAGTCAAGGTATTTAATTTTTAATGACACTTCTTTCATCCCTTAAGATAAAAACTTTGTTTTTTGATTAAGGTGCAATAAATTACGCATAAACCCCGAAAGAAGCTCACTCATTTTCGCTATAAGCTTTATCGATATTAAGATATTAGTCTATCTTCCTGTCTCCGCGTGTTTATTAAGAGGGCGGATGTGCTTGAATAATCACTTGACACAGTTTCCGTTTTTGTTTTATCTGGTTTGCATTAAATTAATTTTTTCCCGTTTGGAAAATTTTTCTGATCTTATCCATCTTGGTTCCAGTAGTATGAAGGTCATCTCGGAATTCATTATTGTCCCTAGTTAAACTCATATGACGAGTTACGAGTAAAATATAAATGGCTTGAAATTAAGGAGCTTTCGCTGAAACTTTCGTTACGGTCCTGGATAGTAGTCAGATTCTTATTGGAAAATGGCCGACGAATGGCTGCTTTCCTTGTAAAGGGATAAGAAAAAGAAAAAGATATTCCAAGTGTACTTTACTTCTCGTCTCAAACAGAGCTAATGACTCCGTCCTGATGGAAGCCCCAGGAAACAAGTTCAACCCCCTGCAGCTTTTATCAGTTGAATGAAAGGCTTGACATTTCAAAATACCACTGCGAGCTAGGGAGACGAAAAAGCAGGGAAAAGGGCAGCGTCTGACATATATACCCAACTCTTCGAGGGCTAGAAATTTTCATGCTTATGGACATTCGATAAGCCCTCTCGCATTAATCTCTATTAAAATATCCAAAATTATTATGGAAAAAAACTAATTCGTATGATCTCTTAAAATTAACATTAATGAAAAAGACTCTGATAAGCAATCCAAACAATTAACAAACTATCTCTGTGATCATTTTACTATCATATTTTCTCTATAATGTCAACTCGATAGGGGTAGAATGCTCCCCTCTGCGAAGGATGAATAAGACATCTTTATATTCAGGATTGATGGGATTAATTAATTTATTTGATGCCATAGTGGCTAAAAAAATTCGTGTCATTATCGCTGGCTTTTAAAAGCTATTAAATTTCTCCGAATTCGAAATCCCTAAAGTTCTGCAGCGAAAATAGTTTGTTTATCTATTTTATATTCCCTGTGGCATTGAAAAAAATAAAACAGATGCATTTTTATCTTCACATTATACTACGCCCCCAAAACTCTTTGAAGCCTTATAAGACGAAAAGTGGCCGTGTTTATCTCAATTTAGTTCCGGGAAGTCGCCATGAAAACTTGGTTTTTAAAATTAGGGGTTAGGGTGAGCAAGTGCGTGGTTGCAAAGAACCGTTTAGTTTTTAAGGTTAGTGGAAGTTTTTTTTTTTTATAAGTGAAAAATATTTTTAATTTTAAGTATTAATCCAGATGGCAGCCATGGTTGAGTTTGATTAATACTGAAGACGTTTTGATGTCAGTAAATCACAATGAAAAGAAGTAAACTTTGACCTTTTTTAATTTAAGGAACGCAGTCTTGATGATTTTTTTTCTTTGAGTGCTTTTATTTGAAACTAAAAGCAATATAATAAAAGGAGAATGGCGGGATGAAGTTGCTAAGTCGAACGTTTCTGTTTTTCAATTTTAGAAAATTATAAGATTGGGAAAGAAGGCAAATGTCTTGATTTAGGGTCAGCTAGAGCTAAAGGAGACATTTTCAGACTTCTGTTGCCTTCGTGGCTGTTGTAAACTTATACTGTATAAATAAAGCTGAGTAAGCGACTGCGAAGGAACATTCATCAGAAAACTCTTTAACAGGTTATGGGCCCAGAAAGAAGTATTTCGTCAACGCCTTTTTTCAAATCGAAAGTATTTGAATTTTTCCATTCCGCCTTTCATTTAAACATTATCTTGAATTCCACCTATTTTTAAAAAAAGAAAGCTTTGAAAGCTTTCGAAACGAAAACAATCATCCAGACATCCTGCATTTAAGTATCTCTTTCTAATCTTTTCAAATCAAGTTCGGCAAACTTTATTTTTTCGAATGATGCAGAAAACGCCCGAGACACTTCAAAGCCCGATTTTATATCCTTTCCATTTCGAAAGCTAAGCACAGTAAGAAACCATCTTTTTTTATTAGAAATAAAATTAGCGGCGACACAATACGATGTGATGACGGGAACGATAGAGGAAGAAAAGTGAAGTGGAGTTAGTCAGTCAGTCTTTCGTAGCATGCGATCGAACTTAGTTCGTCTTTTAATATTTTCCCTCTCGCGTTTTTTTTTTTATTTTTTTCTTATTTAAATAGTTCCACGTCTCATTATGAATTTTTGCGCGCCGCGAAAAAATCGTGGAAGTGATTTTGTTTTAAGATGAAAAATCACCATATTTGATAAAATGGTAATATATGGATTATTCGCCAATGTTTTTATTAACATAATTGAATCTTTGACCGCTTATGTAAATTTTCCATGCTTTATAAGTTAAATTAGTATGATTTCATTTAACAAAGTCGCTCGTTGTTCTTGAATATATTTGAAGCGGAAAGTGAAAGAAATTCCTTTAAATTAAAATTGGGCGAGGTTTTTTTTTTTTTTTTTTTTTTTTTTAAATTGTGAGTCATAGCTACTTGTTTTCCAAAACAAATTTTTCTTTATGGTGGTTTGTATGAGTTGTGGAAGCAGTAGAGAAGTGACCAATGGGTGATCAAGGTTTTTTTTTTAGTACAAGCTTCAAAAAATTTTCCTTGCGAACTTAAGCCTCCTATGAGTGAAATGGCTCGTCTTAGATTAAGTGCAAGTTGAAGCTATGTTCAGGTATCTAACAATTTTAGAATTTTTAACAGTCGGTCTGTGTCTTTCTCTTGGAAGAGACCTCGAGAGTAAGTATTAGTATCGTCGTAACGAGATATCTAGGTAACAAAGTAAGGTTCTGATGTGGCAAAACCTCAAGGTCTGGGTGGCTAAGTTTTTGCATAATGGTTAAAACTTATTATAGATGTGAAAAAGGTTTAGTATTTTACATGGAATCTTTTTTTTTTCAAAAGATTCTTTGTCGATGAGTAGATTCTTCTGCGGATATTTGCCAAGACATTAGAGAAGATCAGAGTGGTTGTGAGGGCATTAGAGAAACTTGAGTGACCATCAATAGAGCAGTAGAAATGGGCTTGCATTTAAGTGAAAGGTATTTTATAAATTTTTTGTCCGGTATTTTTTTAATTTTTTGGCCGGTATTTTAATAATTTTTTGGCCGGTAGATTAAATAATTGGAATGTAAAATACCTGAGATTGAATAGTAAAATAATATCATTTGGTCGGTAATTGATAGCAATTCGGCAGGTAAAAATATTACTCGACAAGTATTTAAAATTAAAAATTGCGAATCTTACCTCCCTAATCGACGAGCAAAGCCCGGGACACATATTTGGGCCGTCCCCTCTTCCTCTTCTCGCCGATGGCAACATCTTTAGCCGCTGGTGGTGGCTTGACAAATTTTTGGCGGATGGCCAGACCTATTATATGTTTGCAGAGGTATGATTTGTAAAACTCCGGGCATGAACAGGTGCTTTCTATCCAGTTTTTACTATTGGTTGGCATGTCTATGATCCAAACATTGAATGCCCGGCGTTTAAAGCGTTCAAAAGTATTCCAGTTCAAATTTTGAACAGCTTTGATTTCTTCTTTAGTGACGGTATCGTTTTCTCCAGTTGGGCAGTAATAACGTTCTATATCTCCCAAAGAGTCTGATGTTTTTTACCCACTGATATCCTGATGTCCACTGTTTGAGTGTAATTGATTTCGTTTGAGAGAAAGGACGAATCCCATTGTGAGTCTGAGTTGACCATTTTTCCACCGCTTCTACCGCTGTTGGCATGAATCTAGACAAAGGTAATTTCTCCCGAAAGGTCACTTCCTTTTTAATGACAGCATTAAACGCTTCTAAACAATTGTTCGTCGACGGTGTGTTACTGGCTACTCCTTCATACCAATTTTGATGCCTGTCAATCCATTCCGACTTTAAATAGTCAAGAAAAGTTTTCTGTTTTTTAATGCTTTTTTTTTATTTTTAACCTTACTGACCAAATTATTGAATTTTTATTAATGAACAATAAATTACTTGCCATTAGTATAAAAATACTGACAGTTTAATTTTTTTACCGCCCATTTAATTAAAATACTGTTCATTTAAATAAAATACTGGCCAAGCTGTTACTGGCCACCAAAATACTGGTCATTTAAATTTTCTACCGGCCATTTAATTAAAATACTGTTCATTTACTTAAAATACCGAACAAAAATCATATTAAAATACCTTTCAAAAATATATAAGCGGTAGAAATGGTGCTGTCTGCTGTCTACCCACCAGATACTAGGGATGGACGGATTCGCCCAAATTTTTAATTCTTTATTTAAAGGTATTCGATTTTCAGATAATTTTTGTTAGAGAGTCTTGCCCTGGTTCTTTTGAGAAAATTCCTGGAAAAAAATTCGTTGTTGCGCCAGTTTTTGTAGGCCCAACTTGCTCCTCCAACATCTCCCACAAGCTTAGCTCTCCCTCGCTGATAACAAAATTCCAGTCCGCCTCTGAAAAACAAATATCCTAAATAACAATTTATAAGGATACAATGTAGGGTAATATAATAAAAAATAAGTTACGTACCCGAGAGGAAAAACGTTAGATTTTTTTTCATTGCAAGTCATTACCTGCAACATTACAACCATAATCTCTTTTCCTTGTTTTATGAAGGCTGTAAAAATGTGTTTCACGAGAAATCCGACACATATTAAATCTCGATCGATTCAATTATGTCAGGCCCGGAGAATTAATTTCCTTGCTAAAATCTATGACATTTTTTTTTACCATTAATAGGCTTTTAGTTTCCCCGATCAAAAGCTCTTTTGAAAATTGTACTTTTCTCTTGCACGAACTTAATTAATAACCATTTTACCTTGTAAGTAAGCCTTTTATAATTAGGGCTTGGAACTTTTTCGAAAAGAAAAAAAAAAGAATTTTTTATTTAAAACGAGAATCGTGGCAACGACATCATCTAGTTCAATAATAGATTTATTGTATTTTAACGATTCTTTCACCTAAACGACAGGTTTTTATGGGGCTCGGGTTCTCTTTTCACGATTTGAAATATGTCCCAAGGCGGAAAATCATTCAAGTGTCGTAACCTAAAAAATTTTTAATAGGTTTTTTTCGGAGGGGGCTAAAATATTCGCGAAGGCTCATCAGAGGGTGAAAATGAGGGATTTTAATTTCATCGAAACTGTCGCCTCGAAGCATTTTCTTGATGAAGATTTACTTCATTATGACATGGAAAGTCGTTACTTGCCGCAATTGTAAATTACAAACTTTTATGCGCTAGAAGGCGGAAAAGTTTAAGAAAACTTGCGAAATTTTCTAATTTTTAATCAACTGACACGGGTTTTATTTGTGACAAAAAGATTCTTTAGAGAGATATTATCAGAAGTGTTTGCACGTCCCTATAAAAAACATCCCTTATAATTAGATATTCCTTGTTAATTATTCGAGAAAATAACAAAAAATCGTTGAGAGGTGCAAATTTTTTATTAATTTTATGTAAAAGTGATTTCTCAGCGAAATGGATCACTACCCTCACATGCATAATTTCTTATAGCTCAAGTTTGTTTATGCAGAACTGTCACGAATCGACACAATCCTGACTGGGTAACTATAAATTATGATAAACATAAATTTGTTTGGTTTCTGGTTAATAAACACGGATGTATTTGAACCGAGCTATTATAAGCTTATGGTTTATTTGTACAACGATATCGCTGAGAGCTTTGTTCAAGATGTAGAGTACATTCTGTTCGTATGAAAATTTTTTTTATAAACATGTTGTTAGGCGAATTTTAATTAGTTGTTAATCATGCTTAAAATATTTTGTTTAGTTTGTTAAGACGTGTCAGATTGGGATTCCTATTGTTACATTTGGTAAAGAGAAATTTTCTTACCGTTTTTGTCGGGATAAAAGCTCTAAGCTTATAAGAAATGCATTAATTCAGCAATTTTTTCTTAGCTTTAGTAGAAAGTCTTACGAATTTCGACACAAACTTTGAAGGCGCAAACATTTATTGGAGTCGGACTCTTTTCCAAAAAATTCTCGGCGGTCTGAATTTCATTTAGGCGGATTGTAGGCTGGCTTTTCTGTATGTCACCCAGCATTCGTATGATAAAATCACTATGACTTTTCGTTTTTACTGCGAGACGGTTTCAATACAAAATTCGTAAACCGCAACAAAAGAATATCACAGAAGCAAATTTGCAGGAATCATAAATGTCTTAACAAATCTTCTTTTTGTGGTTTGTCGACCTTTAAGTGTTTAAAACGTGTTTTAAAATTTATGGATCGCAGACTTAAATTCCAACCAGCTTTATTGGTTTCCAGGTACTTGATTTAAGGATTATCCAGAAGTTTTTCAAAGTCATTTCAATTTTTCGTCTGCACTACTTTATTCAGGGAGTATTCTGTATTACAGAGCCTGGAGGAAGAGAGTCGAAAACTCTATAACGAAATCCTGGCTTCTTATTGTCTGTGACTAAAATCGTTTTCAACGTACTCCCGTTAATTGGTAGTGACGTCATACATCTTCTGCTGCTTGGTACTTAACTTACGTTTGGTCATAGCCAACCAAAGAGCAGCAATTCAGTTGGCGACTCTTCCTTCAGGCCTTTTATTCTACATGGGAGACAGCATTGTCCGTAATTTTACGTTCGATACTGGAGCAAGTGAAGTTCAAAATGTAACGGAAAATTTCGAGGAGCAAACCTAAAAGTACAAACGCAAAAGTGACAGAAATTACTAATGTTTAAGAGTATTCGCCAATAGATGATTCTTTTAAACTTTTTATGAAAGATATCATGGTGGAAAGCACGATCTGCATTGCAAGAGTTGCGACAGAGCTCAGTAGTTAAAACTCCCCTGAAAAGGAGGCAGAGGTGTCGGAAGTAGAGAGCCTGTAATCAGAGAGTCGCCAACACTGTTTCTGAAAATGCTTCGCTCTGATTGGTCTGAGATCTACTGCAAGTCGCCATTATTGTGGAAATAAATGGGGGAAATCTCATAGCCATATAAGCCCATTTACGTTAAATATAAAATCGGCATATCTACATAGAACTTCAACATGTAGATCTCAGACCAATCACAAAGCTCCGATTTAGTTAACGACTCTCTGATTACAGGCTCTCTAGTCAGAAGGTACCAGATCAATTTCAGCGAACATCTGAGCAAAAAGTACTAACGTTCAGAAATATTGCCAATAAATTGTTCTTTTAAATTTTTGTGAAAGATTAGTAGCATCACTTAAGATTTTTTTAAGAAGGCAATACACGTGGGGTAGACTGGGGCATAGACAAAGATTTAAGAGGGTGAAAAATGGTTCCTATATTTAGCTTATGTAATCTTAAAAATCTCAGGTGCAGCAAGGAAACCATAAGGGCCAAAACCTTCTTTCCTGCCCCAAACGAATGGCGCCTCTGATCACCGCAGAAATTACGATCCTTATTGCAAGAAAGACCTCCACTACAGCTCTGTAATCAACTTGATAATAGCTATGAGAAGTAGGAGCAATCTCAGGGGATGGCTGTAGCCTCTTGAGAGCCCGCGGTCACCCGCACTAAATAATACGAGATACAACATACGCGTTTAAAAAAACACAAAAGAAACAGAGTATCGCACACTTGTACTGTATTAACTCGATTTTCCAAAACCCGGAAGTTACGTGTGAAACGTAATGGTTGACAACAGGGAAAGACCGTTCACTTGGCAGACTATTTTTCCTCTTTCGAGGAAAAAAAATCTTTTGTATGAGAATTCAATAGCCTAAGTCCTTTTCTATTCTCTTTAAAAAAAGGAAATAAAAGGTTTTCTTTTCGTAACCAATAAACGCGATCTTTATTGTTTATAGCTTCAAATTAAAATTCTTTCTTCGATTAAAAAATCCAAAATTTTCTTGCAATTAGCCCATTCGCAGCATCTGTGAATTCCCATTGAGGGGAGGAAAAAAAATAAGAAAAGGAAAGCTCTGGTGATCCGGACAACGGGCGCCTTTCCTGTCGTTGATTGACAAGACGGTAGACGTCACCACTTCACCATGACGTCACCACTTATTCTGCTTTCCCTTTTCCTTCATCAAATTAAGTTAGAGCCGCCTCGTACTTGCATGCGTAAACAATGCTTAAAAGACAGGAAATTTATTCAGGAGACTTACAAAGGCTTTCAATGGCTAATGTTCTCGTAACATTTTCTAATAAGTGCCCCAGGTTGTAGTGAGATAATTGGATTTTTCACTCTCTGATGTCGTTTTATCCGAGCAGCTACTCCCGATTTTTCCCAAACGATATGCGTCTTTGGTATTCATTAGGGGTGTTTTGCTTTTTTGAGATGGTCGTTTCTATATTTTTGGGGATGGAAGATCTCCTCAAATGTCTTCATATGCGTCGTTTCGGCCACTCACTCAACTTGGGTGTGATGTGTATGTGACTCGTCACAACCTCCTTGAGTGAGCGACCGAGACCTTCGAATTTACATCTGGATGTTTTGAGGACGAGGCTGGATGTTTTGCAGCAGCAAAAGAGTCATTGTTTGTTAGGAATGTCTGTTAAAAGAGTTGATTAGTCACAATTACCAAAACTTGTTATAGAAGTTAGTCAAATGCTCCATTAAAACTGGTTATGAAATTTTAGAGCTGCTGATATGGGAGATTCTAAGCTAGGCCCATTAGTTGCCTGAGCTAAACTGAAGTGTAACAAGTGATAACCGGGAAAAGATTTTTGTGCGGCTTAGTGGGCTAAAACTCTTCCTCTTAATTACTAACACAAGCATTCTGTTTTTGCTGGTGCGCCTTGCCACTCTCAAATTATTTTTCAATAAAAAAACGTTTTAGAAATAGAAATTATAAAAACCGGCATACATTACAATTTTATAGCTATGTTATGAATAATCCACACAGATCCACAAGTGTATCATGTAAAAACCATATGGCCGCCATATGGAAACGTTTAAACCGCCGTAGTAGTGTTAACATATCAAAACCTCTGGAGCCAAACAAAAAACTCATTTTCATCTCTCTTTTCAAATTAATACTTTTTCCCCCTTGCCCATTGAGAAATTTATTGAAAAAAACTCATAATAGAGCGAATGAAATTAAAAAGATTTGAAATTTATTAAATGGTTATATCATCATAGGCCCCTTCGCGTATTGGATGATTTCTTTTGTCAAGGAGACCAGAGGTTAAACGCCGAGAATTAATCCCAATTAAAACTAATAAGGCGGGAAATATGGTGTGCGTCTTGTAATGCGGGCAGAAATGTTTGGGAGATAAGAAATATGATTCGAATTGCAGAATCAATGCCATGTTGCCGTTTGATTATACGACTGCTTACATTTTCCCTTAAGTTAACTTTGTAATTAGAATTCCAGTCTAAAATGTCATGAACTATGTATCAAGTTTAAATGGATAAGTTAAGCTATGGTATTTCTCACATATGATTAATGATTTGTTTGCATAACACGCATTGTTATCTTTTTTTTTATTTCAGTTTGAGGACATTCCAACCGAGGAGTTTAGATCCTGGGCAGGTACGAAGCGAACTTCACAGGGCTCTCGATGTTTGGGCAAAACATTCAAAGCTGACTTTCAGGGAGATTAACAGCGATCGAGCTGATATTCTAGTTTATTTTGAAAGGTAATTTAAGAGCGAAAGTTTTTTAAAAAAGTGAAATGTGAGATAACGCACCCTGTATGGATTTATTGAAATATGGCACTAGGGTGTGGGCTTGTTTATTTTGAAGGAAAGAATAAGCTTTTTAAAAAAATGGGTTTTCAAGATTAAAATATTCTAGAATTTATTTTATGGTCTGTTTAACACCAGTCTGGCGGAATAACGATTTGAAGTTGAGTACAGAAAATGAGTACCATAGCAACGGACCAATAAAAACCCGTCTCCGTGGTGCCATGCTTTTGGTTATCGCTTTACCAATTAAAGTTCTTTTTTTTTACAAAGTGATAATGTGTATGCTGGGTAAAGAGACTGCTGCTTATTTTCTTTCATTGACTTCTTAATTATTTTCTTTTTCAAAAGTGTAAGTTCTCGGGAGATGGGCTAAGTTAAGTCCGCCATCTTGAACACAGTTATTGATTATTTTCGGCAGCCATTAAGTCAAGGGCGTCTTAAAGGTTCGGCGTGTACACTTCGACAAGTCGTCTGCTTCATACGCCATTTTGAAAACTGGAAGCTGCCATGATCTCGAATTTAGTGGCCGCCGTTTTCGAATTGAAAAATCTGCCAATCGCGGTGTTTACTCACTAACCTCCTCCGGATACGGCACGGTCTTCTAAACAGGTCTCGAAACTTTATCTTTAATAAATGGGACATGCTGCTCTGCTTAACCACGCGGATTTTAGTTCGGAAGCAGATGGCGCAGCAGTCTTTCAAGTCGTTTCTGATTGGTTCGTTTCCACCTCAGATTACCAGTTGGAGCATATGCCGTCTTCGGGTCCGAAAAAGCGTGTCAAACACGAAACAGTTCTTAGCTTATGGGGCACAGTAGAAAGCATTCGAAACTTTAAATGCGCCTAGTTTTTTTTCGTTGTTTTATTTTTGTTTTTCCATAAGCCTTGCGCCTTGGAAAGATCTAGATCTTTTTTGTTCGGAATGAGAAGTCAAAAATATATCTTTTTTGGGACAAAAGAATTATCAATAAGGAAAAATCTATATACTGCATCCGCATCTTTTCCTTAAAAGATAACAACAAGAACTCTGAAATCTGCTGTTTGTTCTGGATATTGAACCAATTGCTCGTCTTCCCTGTTTTGATTATTATAAAGATTTTTTCCTTAATTACGTCATTGCTTAGATTTTACCTCCGTCCACAGAAAAGTATAAGATTTTAATTTTTATTTTACGGAAAAGGGAATTTTCGAGCAGCAATAATTGTTAACATATAAATCCAACATGGCCGCCACATTAACAATGTTGGTAACCATGCTGTTTGTTGATTTTTTTTTTACCGTGAATCTTTTTACTCATTTTAGGGGATATCATGGTGATGGTTACGCATTTGATGGTCGAGGCCAAATATTAGCCCATGCCTTTTTCCCGGGAGGAGGAAGAGGCGGTGATGCTCATTTCGACGAGGATGAAGTATGGGTTTTGGATCCTTATGCCGATACACAAAACGGGGAGGGAACGAGTTTGTTTGCGGTTGCTGCTCATGAATTCGGTCACTCCTTAGGGCTTTCTCACTCTTCCGCTCAAGGTGCTCTTATGTATCCGTGGTATCAAGGCCTTCCACCGAATTTCGAGCTTCCAGATGATGATAAATACGGCATTCAGCAGTTGTACGGGTCTAAGAAGGATAAATTATGGGCAAAGGTAAGTTGAAAATAAAAAATATCTGCAAATTATTTAAGATTAATGTTTTTCATTAATGTAATTAATGTTATTTTTTTAGATTCCAACATATAATCCGTACAAGCCTTATGAACCAGATGAGTCACCGCAGGCGCCTTCAAGCCCACCGTACAGACCAAGACCTAGGCCAACTGTGCCACCTCCGAGGCGTTTGCCACCAGTACGTCCTCCCATTTCACATCCTGGAAAACCGAACACTTGTGATACGAGTTATGATGCCATTTCTGTTATCAGGGGAGAAGTTTTTATATTTAAAGATAAAGTAAGTATCATTAAAAAAAATTTTGTTTTTAAAAAAAATGTTTACTCAAATGATTTTTTTAGTTTTTATGGAGAATCACGGATCACGGTTTAAACAAAGAGGACTATCCAGCGAGGATAGACAGAATGTGGTATGGTCTTCCACCAAATTTCACTCACATCGACGCTGTTTATGAGAGGAATGACAAGAAAATTGTTTTCTTTATTGGTTAGTTCCTCTCAAGTGCTCTGCTCTAGTTTTTTTTGTCAGCACCTAAAAAATAAAAAAATTTGTTTTAGGGAAAATGTATTACGTTTTCGATGCTAATAATCTAATGCCAGGATATCCAAAACCAATATACCATTTAGGACTTCCTAGAGATTTAGATCATATAGACGCTGCTATGGTTTGGGGCCACAACAGCAAAACGTATTTTTTTAGCGGGACAATGTATTGGAGATTCGATGAGGAAGTGGGCAGAGTGGAATTAGATTACCCAAGAGATATGTCAATGTGGAGAGGAGTCGGATATAATATTGATACTGTTTTTCAATGGAAAGACGGTAAGAAATTTATTTTTTAGCCGAAAAATTTTTTAAAATATTAATATTATTTTTGTTTGCAGGCATTACTTATTTTTTCAAAGGAAAAGGTTTTTGGAAATTTAACGATTTACGAATGCGCGTTGAAAATGAAAAACAAATGCCATCAGCTCAATTTTGGATGGGTTGTCCACCGTCTGTTGAAACGGAAAAAACGGACGATGATCCGTCTTTACCACCAATTGAACCACGTACAAGTTCATCTTCTTCATCGTTGATCTCAAATATCTCTTTAATATTCTTAACTAAATTCTTTTTATCGGTATCGATTTAAATACGGCGATAATAATTAAAAAATCAATGAGGTTGATATTGTGATTTTTCTCAAGCTCATCTAGAATTTCAATCGGCTCTTGCCTTTTTTTTATATATATTTAAGAATTTGGCAAATTGCAAAAACAAATCTAAAAGTTATATTTTTTTAAACAAAGGACCGTCCACTGCCTGTAAAAAACTGTTCATAGTACCTAATGCACTTAACAATTTCATTGACCCGTCCTTAGGTACATTTTTTTAAAGCTGTGAACTCAAATTTTTTTTAAAATCAGGATGTGATAAAAGTTTGTGCTAATAATAATTATAATAATAGACTGATGAGTCATGGCTTGATTTATTAATTTTGAAAAATCATCACAGATTCTAGTCACTTTACAGTAATTTAAAGCCCTATAATTTTTCACGAACTATTCTTGCACAATCATTTAACATTTCTAAAGAAATGTGCTCAGTTAATGAGTAACTAAAAAACTTCTGTTATTGACAATATTTAATAATAAAAAATGACGACTTGAATTGTAAACTAAGACATTAAATCATCTTTATGTATGAACAAAATTATTATTTTTCAATGATGTTACATAAATTACTATTTAGCAAAATGTTTTTAATTATAAGATGTTTAATAGTTACCTACTGAAAATTAATTTTCTTCTATTTTATCCTATATGAAAATCCTATCTATTCATATAATAATCTATTGCTGTTGAAAATGCAGCAAAACCAGCTGCACCTATTAATCCGGCTTTGACACCAGCTGAAAAATAATTATTTCATTAATAAATTGGGAAGTAATCATTAGATATTTTGATTTTGTGTTGTTTACCTCTCATGCCAATTAAACCTCCAGTTATTCCTCCAGCATAAGTTCCATTCCTCCAATCACTTTTTGCCCTATGCTAAAACCAAAATGGAAATTAATATCAAATGGTAGGTTAGCAGGTAAAACCATTCTGAATGACTTACTGATTCAATCGTGCATTCTACTGCTGAAAAAACTAATCCTACGACTGCAAAATTTTTCCCATAACCATGAGATGTAGTTTTTAAATCCCTAAAAATATCTTTAACAGTCTGATTTGCAGCTTCAGGTCCTGTAATTGTTGGATTGACACTTGATGAAAATAATCCTATGGCAACTCCAAGTCCATAACCTGTGTATAAGAGTCACAATCATTTCAAACTAAAATTTAATTATTTTAATATTTAATTTAAAACTATACGAACCTATCACACAACTCATTAACGATTTAAAAGCACAACTTTCCACCGCTGATTCCACCATGTTTTCTTCTTTGGTTTTAATTGCAGCTTGCCCTAAAACTTTTGGTATTAAAATATTCTCCCGGTATTTATCTTTTGTAAACGCTAAACTTTGTGCTATTTGATCACATTCTTCCGGAGATAAACTAATTTTATTAGCCGAATTGAAATTCGGATTACTAAATATCGACGCCATGTTTATTTACAACATAGCTGCCAACATTTAAAAAGGGCCCTGAAAAAAGAACGAAAATAACTACAAACATGGCTGAAGCTGAGGTACGTACATAAGCTTCACGTGTACTTTTTCGGCTTGATGAATGAATTGAAGTAGATGTTATATCAAATTCTTTATTTTAGTTAGCGAAAGCTTTGAAGGATTTACCCATTCGTATCCAAACATCAAGTCGTAAGGAGAGGAAGGAACTTATCGATAATGTCATCTCTGTTTTGTCACACCCCAACATCACAGAATCGATCGTTCGTGGAATTTGCAAGATTTTGTTGTTGACATTACCACGTTACAGGGATGGAACCTCGCAATCATATGTTCAAAAACTTGTCAAAGCTCTTGTCGCTAATCATTGTGATTGGACGTTTAAATATTTGGGATCGACGCTTCATGACTATGCATCAACACATAAGTTGATCGTCGCCAGGTAAGAATTGAGAAAAAATTAGCATTCTAAAGTGTAATTTTGCAATAATAGCATTTTTTTTTTATTTTTAGTAAAAGTACAGGGTATACAGCATTATGTCCTTTGGCGTGGACTTGCATTTTGATTCGAAATGGACTTGATAAGTGCTCAGACACAGCAAAAACTGAGTTTCAGAATGTGGTGGATACACAGTCGATGCTTCTTTTGTGTGTATGTGCAGGGAGGAATAAAAAGCAAATTGAAAAAGCAAGATCTTTGTTGTATAAAATGTGGGATTCTGTTAAGTTTGCTTGGGAGATTTATGTCGATGCTTTGTTGAAATTAGAACCCAATCCCCATTCTTTAATATTCGGTTCTTATTTTGTTAAGTATCTGCAGTCAAAAAAAGAGGTTGATTTAATTGCAAAATGTAAGGTAAGCATTAAATTGGTATAAAACGTTGATTGAAAAATTTTTATTATGTACTAAAATACAGAAATTTTGTTTCAGCCTAAAGTAATTGATACCCTAGTTAAAATAGGAATTTCTTGTAAGAATAAGCCAGACCCATTTTTACTGTTAGAAAGTAGTGGAATTCTGCAGTTGATTACCCATGAGGAATTTTCAAGTCTTGTTTTGCCGTCTCTACAGAAAGCTATGTTGCGATCCCCTGAGACAATATTGGAAAGTGTTGGTTTTGTCCTAGCTGGACTTTCGCTAGATCTCAGCCAATATGCAATGGATATCGGGAAGATATTGGTTGGTAAGTTAGAGAAGATAAGTTTTTGTAATTTTTAACAGAGCAAACTTTTTTTCTCATTATTTTGTTTTATTTTAGCCAATCTACATTCTAAAGAAGACTTAACGAGAGATGAGGCTGCTGAAGCTGGCCGCCAGTTAGCTCGGCAATGTACGGATCCATCTGCGCTACAGAATTTACTAAATCACCTTTTTGCTGTGTTTCAAGGTTCAGAGGGGAAATTAACAGTTTCTACACATAAAATTAGCTTGCTTCAGGTAATATACAGCAATATTTGTAAGGAAATATAATTTGTTTTTTTTTTAAAAATTGAATTTTTTAAATATTTTAGGGAGCAGGAAATATAAGTGATAATGGAGTGACAGGTAGTAGCTATCAAACTCTCGCTGCGTGTGCCATGGAGCATTTTCTGAAAGTTTTAGAAACTGAAGCCCACGAAAAGACATTAGTTCATGCTCTTGAAATGCTTTCCAAATGGGGCGCTAAATTTACTCAGATTCCGAAGAAACTTATTGATTGGTTCGAGAAAGGAATAGGTAAAAAATTAATGAAAAAAATTTTTTTAAAAATTACAAAATCGTGATGTAATTATTTTTTTATTTTAGCCTTAAAAACTTCTAACGCTGCTGTTCGTTTGGCCTACATAGAATGTATGAACGTTTGTTTCCACGGAAATACATTAACTCAAGGTAGCGCCGTAGTCAAAGTACTAGCTAATGCTTTAGACAAAGGAGGAACTGGTCCCGGTACAGCTCAATCAGAAGCTTTAAGTGCTGCTTGTCTTTTACTTCGACTTTCCACGTCCGGTGCTTGCCCTGAACAATATTCAAATTCTCTTATGAATGTTGTTCTTGATATGGATAAACAAACATTTGTTTCTGAGAAATTTTTATCAGCTGCTTCAGAAGACGGTAAATATAAATTTTTTTTAAAAAAAAATTGTAGGCCCTGAAAAATAATTTTATTTTTTTATTTTTTTCCAGCTCTTATGAACGTCGTTAGATTAAGCGAGAGATTACTATTAGATCATGCTGATAGACTAAACGGGAAGGCGTATCCATTACATAGAGCGTTGTTGTATTGTTTAACCACTCAGAGTAGCTCTGTAAGAGCTTTTAGCCGTACTGTAGTTAAACGTTTGGTGTCGGTGTTAGGTGGAACTAAATTGGCTACATCTTTAATTAAAGAATTTTCGCAGATAATAGATACAGGTAAATTAAATTTTTGAATGGAGTTCTGCATGGTTTAATATTTTTTTAAAATATTTGCAGGTTACAAATAATGTTTTTTTTTTTTTAATTTTTCAGTCGCTGCATCCCAGGGAAAAGATGAAGGGAACAATAAAGAAAATTCAGGAGAGCGAGAAAATAATAAAGTCCATGCTTTGGTTGATGCGTTAGTGTGTTTATGCAGTGGATCTAATTTAATGGAAGACGATACGCAGCAGTTAGCGTTAGCGACGATTGTTTGCGCCCATCATCCACTTTTCAGTAAGTTTCAAAGGCAGACGATAAGGGAGCTTCTTCAACTGATTTAAGTTCGCTAAAAAGTAATTCATTCAAAAAAAAAAATTTTTTTAAATAATTTTTACTTTTTTTTTTTAGAAAATTATGCAAAGCATTTATGGCTAAAACTTCTCAAGCAGCTCAACGTAGATCCTAAACAATTTATAATTCTACATAAGAACAAACTAATGAAAATACTTATTGATGAGTACTCGCCAACCGAAAGCGTTGAAGGAGCTTTAAAAACAATCGTTAATCTTCAACCAAACGTCATCATCCCACCAGTCGTAACCTTCGTCGTCAACAAATTGAAAGAATCAGCAGGAGTGCACGTGACCAGAGATGAATATTTCACATTTTTAACTCCCGAAACTGAATTATACGATAAATCCGTCATTGCAGGGTAAGCCAAAAAAATTTAGCCTTCATTACTTACTTTTCAAAATTAAAAAAAATATAAATTTTTTAGGCGAGAACATGAAACTAACGTTACTGCCAACATGAAACGTGAAAGTAAAGTCTATTCATTTAAAGAGCAACTAGAAGAACTTCAACTCCGTCGAGAACTAGAAGAAAAGAAAAGAAAAGCTGGGAAATTGAAAGAACCGGAACTAACCCCAAAACAAAAAGAATTAATCCGCGTCCAATTCGAAAAAGAAAACGCAATCCGTACTAGGTTAAGGGAGTTAAATACTAAAATCCTAGCGTGCGTGTCAATGATACGATCATCCGCTAAAGGAGATCCTATTATTTTTTCGACGTATTTTAAAGATTTATTACCCGTTTTGATATCGAATTTTAATTCTCCTTTAGCTGCGCCTAACGTAACTAAGGTTTATCTTGAACTGAGTGAGTGCGTTTTTAACGGTCCTCAACGTTTGTTCGGTCAGTTGTTGGGAAACGTCACTTTGAGGGTTCTGAAGCCGCAGTGTGATCTTGATCGCGCTTGGGAGGAGGAGTCGTTGCCTAAAGCTGTTGTTAGAACGATAAATAAGCTTCAAGAAGCGTGTAAAGTTCCTAAACCGTTAAATGGACCTTCTTTTTGTTATTGTTTTGCTTTGATTAGAGCTGCCCTTTTGGATAATATTAAGAAAGATGATTCGTTGTTGATTACCGGCCTACAAATTATAACGGAACATGCGAAGATGCGTGGAGAGTCGGAAACGGATTTATGGCATCCGAAATTGTTGCTTAGGCAGCAAATGCTAGAGCTTTTAATCGACATTATAAGTAAGTGGCTTAAAATTTGCAATTTTTTGGCCCAAAAAATATTCAAGCAATTTTTCAATTATTGTTTTTGTAGATAGGACAACTGGCCGAGTACAGCAACTAGCCTGTAGCTCGCTCTTAGAAGTCGCCTACGCTGCTAGCGGTAACGAAAACGGGTGCTGTAGAGCTACTCGTGAAGAAATCGACACGTTACTAGTCGCCTTGCAGAGTCCTTCCAATATTGTTAGAGAAGCAGGATTGACAGGGTTAACTGCGATGTATAGATCTTTACCTAGTGTACAAGAAAACTTCGAATTAGGCCTATTAATTACTAGAAGGATTTGGGTTGCATGTCACGATGTCAACGAAGATAACGTCGCCTTGGCTCAAAAATTATGGGATGTAGCTAAATTAGAAGTAGAACCTACCGTTTTATGGGAAGAACTTTTAAAGGATGTTATTCATCCTGTTGATGAAATTCAGCAAGCTGGCGCGAAAGCTTTAGCTACGTTAATTAAAGAAAATCCGGAGGTTAATCTTATTAAAGATGTTCTAGCTCAGTTGCAAAAATTTTACATGGAGAAGTTAGCGGTGAGTTTAAAATTATTAAAAATTTATTTTATTTAAATTTTAATCAATTAAAAAATTATTATTTTTTTGAAGATGATTCCACCGAAAGTGGATAGTTTAGGTCGTGTAACAGAACATCCTATTGATACTTGGGAACCGAGGAGTGGAGTCGCATTGGCATTGCAAGAATTGGCTCCTTTCCTTGAGCCTGATTTAGTCTCTCAGCTAGTCACGTTTTTTGTAACTACTGGTCTTGGAGATAGAAAGCCTGAGGTGATTATTAAAGATTCGGATAGTAATTATCTGTATTATAAAGCTGTTTTGATATAATTTATGTATTTTTTGACAGGTTCGAAAAAATATGCTCTCAGCTGCTTTGGCTATGGTTGATTTGCATGGGAAGGAAACAGTAGGAAGTCTTCTACCTGTTTTTGAGCAATTTTTGGATCAAGCTCCGAAATCTGCAAGTTATGATCCAGTTCGTCAATCGGTTGTGATTTTGATGGGTTCGTTGGCTAGACATTTGGATAAGGATGATAAGAGGATTAGACCGATTGTGGAGAGACTAGTCAATGCACTTGCTACTCCTTCTCAACAGGTATGATGATTACATTTTTCCAAATTAAATTCTTTAGTTATTTTAAAAAATGACCCTTATAATTATTGAACAAACATAACCTCAACTTTTAGTTTCAAATACACATAATCTCAACAATCAGTTTTAAATACACATAATCTCAACTTTCAGTTTCGCATGCTCATAACCTCAACATTTATAGTGTTGAACAACATTTAACCTCAACAATTAGTGTTGAACAACATTTAACCTCAACAATTAATGTCAAACAACATTTAACCTCAACATTTAGTGTCGAACAACACAACCTCAACATTTAGTGTCGAACAACATTTAACTTAAATTTTAATGTCAACCAACCGCAACCAACACTTAAACTCTATTTTTTTTTTTAATTTTGAAGATAACCATGTGATGAAGATAACCATTTATCTTAGAATCATAAGTGAAAAATTTTTAAATATTGATGTTTTTTAAGGTTCAAGAAGCAGTAGCAAACTGCTTACCACCATTAGTCCCTGCTATTAAAGATGACGCTCCCGCCCTAGTCAAAAAATTACTACATCAGCTCTTAGAATCAGATAATTACGGTGAAAGGAAAGGAGCTGCCTATGGTCTCGCAGGTAAAATGTTCACTTAACCATAACTGGTTAAACTTTTATTCAAATATTCATGCATCGTTTTATTTTTTTTTTTTAATATTAGGGTTGGTCAAGGGTATGGGCATCCTAGCGCTAAAGCAACTAGATATTATGACAACACTTACAACCGCTATACAAAATAAAAAAAACTACAGACACAGAGAAGGAGCTTTATTTGCATTTGAGATGTTATGTAACATGCTTGGTCGTTTATTTGAACCGTACATCGTACACGTACTACCTCATCTCCTCCTTTGCTTCGGTGATACTAGCCAATTCGTCCGTGATGCAACCGACGATACAGCGCGTGTGGTTATGAGTAAATTATCAGCACACGGAGTTAAACTTGTTCTGCCTTCTTTATTGGCAGCATTAGAAGAAGATTCATGGAGGACTAAAACCGGTTCCGTAGAATTATTGGGAGCAATGGCGTATTGTGCACCTAAACAACTTTCATCATGCTTACCAAGCATCGTTCCAAAACTGATAGAAGTTCTCAGCGATTCTCATGTTAAAGTTCAAAAAGCAGGAGCTCAAGCTTTAAAAGTCATCGGATCCGTTATCCGAAATCCTGAAATTCAGGCAATCGTTCCTGTTTTATTAGAAGCACTTCAAGATCCCGCTTCCAAGACTGCAGCAAGTTTACAAACGTTACTCGACACGAAATTTGTTCATTTTATCGATGCTCCGTCTTTAGCTTTGATAATGCCGGTTGTTCAGAGAGCGTTCATGGATAGATCAACTGAAACTAGAAAAATGGCGGCGCAAATTATAGGGAATATGTATTCGTTAACCGATCAAAAGGATTTAAGCCCGTATTTACCGACGATTATTCCGGGGTTGAAAATGTCTCTATTAGATCCAGTGCCTGAGGTTAGGAGCGTTTCTGCGCGTGCGCTCGGAGCCATGGTTCGCGGAATGGGAGAAGCAAGCTTTGAAGATTTATTACCGTGGCTTATGCAAACTCTTACTTCAGAAACTAGTTCAGTGGATCGATCGGGTGCTGCTCAAGGGTTAAGCGAAGTCGTAGGTGGATTGGGAGTTGAAAAATTACATAAATTAATGCCAGATATTATTGCGACTGCTGAGAGAACCGATATAGCTCCTCATGTTAAAGATGGCTACATAATGATGTTCATTTATATGCCTGTTGTTTTTACAAATGAATTCACTCCGTATATTGGGCAAATTATTAATCCGATATTGAAAGCTTTAGCAGACGAGAATGAATACGTTCGAGATACTGCGCTTAAAGCCGGACAGGTAAACAAAAAAAAATTGATGTAAGTCATGCAAACAAATTGAGCATTAATTTGGTTTTTTTTTTGAATTTGTAGAGAATCGTTACACTTTACGCCGACACCGCCATAACTCTCCTTTTACCAGAATTGGAACGTGGGTTGTTTGATGACAACTGGAGGATCCGTTATTCCTCCGTGCAATTATTAGGCGATCTCCTTTATAGGATTTCTGGCGTTTCTGGTAAAATGAGTACGGAAACTGCTGATGAGGATGATAATTTTGGAACGGAGCAGTCTCATAAGGTGAGAGTCTGTCACAAAATTTAAATTTTAAGATGACTGCCATTTGAGAAATTAGGATTGGTAATAATTATAATTCTTTCAATTTTTTTAGGCGATTATTGAAGCTCTTGGTGTTGAAAGAAGAAATAGAGTCCTGGCAGGATTGTACATGGGACGTTCGGACGTTGCTTTAATGGTTCGGCAAGCTGCTCTTCATGTTTGGAAAGTCGTGGTGACGAACACTCCAAGGACTCTTCGTGAAATTTTACCAACTTTGTTTAGTCTTTTGCTGGGTTGCTTAGCATCTACAAGTCTCGATAAACGACAGGTACGTTTTTTTAACGATTAAATAAAGAATTCTTTTTAAAAAAGTAACTGTGAATTTAAACACATTTTTATTTCAGGTTGCTGCTCGAACTTTAGGAGATCTAGTCCGTAAATTAGGCGAACGTGTCCTTCCAGAAATCATACCCATATTAGAACGAGGATTAGAATCTGAACAACCTGATCAAAGACAAGGAGTCTGCATCGGTCTCAGCGAAATCATGGCCTCAACTAGTCGAGACATGGTATTGACGTTCGTTAATTCTTTAGTTCCTACAGTTCGCCGAGCTCTTTGCGATCCGCTTCCTGAAGTAAGACAAGCAGCAGCTAAAACTTTCGATAGTTTACACTCTACAGTTGGAGTACGGGCTTTAGATGATATTTTACCAGCCATGCTTCAACAATTGGTAAGTTTTGCTATCAAAATAATGAATTTTAACCTAATCTGGTTAAAAAATTTACAGTTTTTGATTTTTTAAAATCAGAAATAAATTTTTTGGGGGCTTAGGATTTAAAAAAAATCATTTCAAATCTGAATTTCCATTTTTGTTGACATTTTTGACCAGATAAGGTTATACTGCAAGATAAAATTCTTTTGCGATCGGAATTTTTGAGTTCGAAGAAAAAGTAAAGTTTTATTAATTTACAAATTTTGATTTCAGGGTTCATCAAATCCAGTTTTAGCAGAATCAACCCTCGACGGTTTACGTCAGGTCATGGCTATTAAATCAAGAGTCGTTTTACCGTATTTAGTACCACAATTAACGGCTCCGCCTGTTAATACAAAAGCTCTTTCGATTTTAGCTTCAGTAGCTGGAGATGCATTAACAAAGCATTTACATAAAATATTACCGGCGTTGTTATCAGCGTTGTCAAGCTCGCTTGGGACACCGCAACAAGCTCAAGAATTAGAATACTGCCAAGCTGTGGTTTTATCAGTTACGGATGAAGCTGGAATTCGAACAATCGTGGATCAGCTAATGGAAAACACACGCTCTGAAAAAGTAGAGCTTCGGCGTTCGGCTGCTACTCTCCTCTGCGCTTTTTGCGGAAATACAAGAGCCGATTATTCACAATACGTCCCGCAATTACTTCGTGGGCTTATTCATTTGTTCACGGATTCAGACAAGTTCGTATTTTAAAATTTAAGGAGATCGAACTTGGTCCCTTTTCAAAGTTTCGAGTTTTATCAAAATATTTTTTGGAGCTTTCTCTGGGAAAAATTGAATTGACAGGAAAAATTTATCACAAGATCTGGACAAGAAAAATTTATTAAAAATTTGTACGATAAGAAAAATTAGGAAATAAGATCTGGTCGACAAGGAAAAATTCTAAAAAAATTTCCTCAAAGCCGAAAATGAAAATCTGAGAAAATAAAACTTAGCAAGGGAATTGTTTTGTCATAATAATTCCTTGAGAAGTCCTTTTTGTTCCCTCAGAAGACCCTAAAGTCCTGAAAATTTTGAAAAGAATCGAGTTCGGTCACTTTAAATAATAGAAAACAACTTAGCGGAACAAATTTTAATAAAAAATTTTCTTTTTAGTGATGTTTTGCAAATGAGTTGGGAAGCCCTAAGCGCAGTTACGAAAACATTAGATGCGAATCAACAAATGGCTCATGTTGGTGACGTCAGGCAAGCAGTACGATTTGCAGTTAGCGATTTAAAAGGTCAACAGCTACTTCCTGGTTTTTGCTTACCAAAGGGCATCACCCCGATTTTGCCGATATTCCGCGAAGCTATTTTAAACGGATTACCGGAAGTGAAAGAGCAAGCTGCTCAGGGATTAGGAGAGGTTATTAAATTAACAAGTGCTCAAGCTCTTCAACCGTCTGTTGTTCATATAACAGGGCCTCTTATTAGGATTTTGGGTGATAGATTTAATTGGAATGTTAAAGCTGCTGTTTTGGAAACTCTCGCGCTTTTATTAGAAAAGGTAAAAAAAAATTTCAAATTTAAAATTGTTACAGGATTTAATTTTTTTCGTTTTTGATTTTAGGTCGGTCTCATGTTGAAACAATTTCTACCTCAGTTACAAACGACATTTTTAAAAGCTTTGAATGATTCGAATCGAGTAGTGAGGCTGAAAGCTGCGCACGCTTTAGGACATCTAATTATTATTCATACGAGGGCAGATCCGTTGTTTACTGAACTGCATTCAGGAGTGAAAAATGCGGATGATTCATCCGTAAGGTAAGTTCAGGAAAGGAAAAATTAAAAAACAGTTAAAGAAAAAAAATGCTATAATTATTTTTTTTAACAGGGAGACAATGTTGCAAGCTTTGAGAGGTGTGATAACTCCAGCGGGGGATAAAATGACGGTACCTATTCGAAAACAAGTATACAACACTTTAATAAATCTCCTGAATCATCCAGAGGATGTAACTAGATCAGCTGCTGCGGGTTGTTTAGGGGCTCTATGTAAATACTTACCTCCTGATATGTTAAATGCTACGATTGCGGATCATTTATTGAGTAAGTAGCTCTACATTAAAATTTTTTTGTTCTTTGGTTCGGTTGAGGGTGATCCAGATTTCAGGCTAATTATAATTTTGTTTTTTTTAAAGATGACGATGCTTCAATGGAATGGACCCTACGCCACGGAAGAAGCTCAGCTCTTTACGTCGCTTTAAAAGAAGCACCGGAAGTTATTTACACCGATGAAAACAAAGACAAGCTGTGTAAAACTCTCTTGGCTCATCTTGCCGCAGATCGAGTACCAATCGCCATGAATGGCGTTCGAGCTTGCGGTTATTTGCTGCAACATTTGATGAATAAAGAACAACCTTTGCCCACTCAAATTCTTCAACCGTTCGTCCGAGTAAGTACAATTGAGCAATTTTTTAACAGTCAATTCCAAAACGCCTGATTGAGCCTTATGAACATCTAAAGCTCTAAATTCTTATTAGGTGTTTGTGCCTAGTGGCTTTGCTATATCCACTCTTTTTTTAAACAATTCTTAATATTTAAAATTTTTTTTCAGACAATGAATCATACTAGCAATGAGGTCAAGCAATTACTAGCTAAAGTTTCCATTTTCTTAGCGAGGACAGTACCGCCTAATCAAATGGTTCCAGAATTTTTAAAATTAGCCATCCCAATGCTTGTCAACGGTACCAAAGAGAAAAACAGCTACGTGAAGGCGAATAGCGAACTTGCGTTGGTTGCCGTTTTAGGTTTAAGGCACGGAGATGAAGGTCAACAAAAATGCTTGGCGTTGTTAGATGTTGGTGCCAAGGAATCTTTGAGTGACGTTATTTCGAAAGTAAGTATTTTAATTTTCCGCTTTTAGTAAATGGGGAGAATTTTATTAATTTTATTTTGAATTTTTAGGTACTTAGAAAAGTTGCTGTTTTGCCAGAAGGAAAGGAAGAGGATTTGGACGACACCATCCTCACATGATCAATTCTTACTTCAAATCGGAGAGAAATTTACCATCATTTTTTTAATATTACAGTTCATACGTCATTTGTCGATTTGTTTAAATTTTACTGCTAAATGGGGCACTTCCAGAGGTCTCCCGTAACTTTTGGAAGTGCCCCGTAAAGAATTCATAAGTTATATTTCTAAAAAAAGTCAGAAAATTTTTTTAATACTGTGATTACGTATAAAGAATAAAAAAATATTATGAATTTTGTTTTGTTTTTTCAAACCTAAAACCTTTTGGTTTTACCTATCCCTTACTCTTAGACTTTTCTGCAGATCTAGAAAAAAGCTTAAAAAAAGGTACAATCTGGCTATGGGCCTGACTCTTTTTTTTAAATACAAATTACTATTCCACTGCAACTAAATATTCCGGCTTGATTCAGGAATAATGGTAAGGTTAGGTCTTGATCGATAGAGCTTACTGCCCTTGATCGAATGCTGCAAGAAGTACCCCGAAATTCCTGCAGAAAATGCGAAAAAAGCGAATTTTAAATTTTTTTTGTGTGACTTGTATGAAATTTTATTCGAAAAATCATTACATGAAAATTTCACTTTTTTAAAAAAAAAAGGTTTTTGGAAAATCGCGTTTTTTAAGCAGTTCCCGTGGGATTTCCGGGACTTTTATTGCATGGTCTGATAGAGGACATCCAGGGCTATCGTTTGAGACCACAAGCTCCCCAAAGCTCCTTCAAATAACGGAGATTTTAATCAATTTCGAAAAAAGTGACTTTTTTGGGTTTTCCTTACGTATGAGATGGGGAAAGCTCGGGAAAGCTCCAAACCTGGATTTTTGGATTCCTAAGGTCCTAACCAAAATCCATATATTTTTGTATTAAAACTTTTTGTAAAACAGCTCTAAAACGCACCGTTCTCGAGATATTTGCGATTTTAGGTTGGAGTAAATTTTCGTGGGGAAAAATGGATTTTTGGCTACAAACTGTGTTTGCGGCAGTTCCCGTAGGAATTTCGGGAATCTGATTGTAGCACTGGATAGAGGACGTCGAGATCTATCATTTAAGACCAAGAAAGCTCCCCAAAGTTCCCGATTAAAAGCCCATTTCATGAAATCCGGATAATTTAATTTTGGCCCAAAATGGCCGCTCTAAGCCAACTTTTGGGGGCTTTTTTGGCGTTTCCCTATTTGTTTAGACCCAAGGGACCCATTCCACCGGTTTTTGCCGAAATCCGGAAAGGTCGATGAAAAAGTTCAAAAAACATGAAAGACTATAGTCTTTCCTTTTTTTCAATTTTCGACGAAAATTTGAAAATGGCGGAAACCGGCGAAATGGGTTTAGATGGGGCTGAAAACACGAAAAAAGCCAAAAATTCGGGATTAAGCCCAAAATCAGCCCAAAAATGGCTTATGAAAGGCCTATTTTAGGCTTATTTCGGATTTTTTTTTGCTTTTTTCGAAATTTTAGGCCAAACTATATCCATTAAGGCGGTTTCCGCCATTTTTCGAAAATGTCGAAAATCGAAAAATGGCCTACAGAAGGCTTATTTTAAAAATTGCGGAAACCGGCTAAATGGGTATAGTTTGGCCTAAAATTTCGAAAAAAGCAAAAAAAAATCCGAAATAAGCCTAAAATAGGCCTTTCATAAGCCATTTTTGGGCTGATTTTGGGCTTAATCCCGAATTTTTGGCTTTTTTCGTGTTTTCAGCCCCATCTAAACCCATTTAGCCGGTTTCCGCCATTTTCAAATTTTCGTCGAAAATTGAAAAAAAGGAAAGACTATAGTCTTTCATGTTTTTTGAACTTTTTCATCGACCTTTCCGGATTTCGGCAAAAACCGGTGGAATGGGTCCCTTGGGTCTAAACAAATAGGGAAACGCCAAAAAAGCCCCCAAAAGTTGGCTTAGAGCGGCCATTTTGGGCCAAAATTAAATTATCCGGATTTCATGAAATGGGCTTTTAATCGGGAACTTTGGGGAGCTTTCTTGGTCTTAAATGATAGATCTCGACGTCCTCTATCCAGTGCTACAATCAGATTCCCGAAATTCCTACGGGAACTGCCGCAAACACAGTTTGTAGCCAAAAATCCATTTTTCCCCACGAAAATTTACTCCAACCTAAAATCGCAAATATCTCGAGAACGGTGCGTTTTAGAGCTGTTTTACAAAAAGTTTTAATACAAAAATATATGGATTTTGGTTAGGACCTTTAGGAATCCAAAAATCCAGGTTTGGAGCTTTCCCGAGCTTTCCCCATCTCATACGTAAGGAAAACCCAAAAAAGTCACTTTTTTCGAAATTGATTAAAATCTCCGTTATTTGAAGGAGCTTTGGGGAGCTTGTGGTCTCAAACGATAGCCCTGGATGTCCTCTATCAGACCATGCAATAAAAGTCCCGGAAATCCCACGGGAACTGCTTAAAAAACGCGATTTTCCAAAAACCTTTTTTTTTTTAAAAAGTGAAATTTTCATGTAATGATTTTTCGAATAAAATTTCATACAAGTCACACAAAAAAAATTTAAAATTCGCTTTTTTCGCATTTTCTGCAGGAATTTCGGGGTATTTCTTGCAGCATTCGATCAAGGGCAGTAAGCTCTACCGATCAAGACCAAAAGCGTTAAATATAGATAAATTATTTTTTTAAAGATTTTTTTCCGGGATAGCTTCAGTCTGAAGCTGGGAAAATGGAAAAACGGAAGTTTGAAAATCCAAGGAAAAAGTTAATAAATAAAATACGTCTTTAAGAAAATTATAATTTTAATTTAATTAATGTAAATATTCAGTATAGACTTTTCACATCCTACGATACATTCATGCTTAATTTAATTTCCATTATTTGTGGAAAGCGTCATTTTATTACACTACGCTACAAATTATTAAAAAAAAAAGCCTGAATTAGAAATTAAATTAAAGTCCATAAATTTTAAGAGTTCTATCCATACTAGTTGAAGCTATATAAGTTGAAAGTTTACCAAATCTAACACCAGTAGCTGTTGCCGTATGATCGTTAAATACTTTCAATTCTTGCCATTGTTTACACGCGTAAATCCTAACATCAGTACCGGCAACGGCCAAATACGTCCCGCTTTGATCAAAGCACAAATCTTTAATTTCATAACGATCTTCTAATTGTAAAGTTTTAAAATTCTTTAATTTTCTTAAATCCCATAATTTAACGCAAGCGTCCTCGGCTGCTGTGGCTAAATAATAACCATTCTCGGAAAACGAAATAGAAGTTATGGGTCCGCTGTGACCTGGGAAATTAGCAACGTTGGACTGTTCTTTTAAGTCCCAAATCTTGACTTGAGAATCGGATGTACCAGTTCCGAAAATTAAACCGTCAGGATGGAATTGAGCTGTTGTAAGTCCTGCTCCTCCAGCTGAATTATCATCAGCTACCTACAATCAAAAACATATTCATTTAATTAATCAATTTTCAAAAGCGATTAGAAAAACAAAATTTCATACCTTTGTAAGAAGTTTTCCGGTTCGAATATCAGAAAAGGCCCAATGCTGATCAGTCGATGTAGAAAGAACATAATCACCAGTCGGATGTAATGATAAACCAGTTACAGGTTCGTCATGAGCATGAATTAATTGTATAGTCTGTGACGTTCCAATATCCCAAACTCTGATTGTTGTGTCTGGTGATGCAGTCAGTACGATATCCTCTTCAGGATGATAGATAACTCTAGTAACCTTTTTGGTATGACCTTTAAGAATCGCAACAACTTGCTCAGTATCCTTATTGAAAACTGTTGCATTCTTGTCATTTCCACCAGTCAATATTTTACTTGTATCTGCTGCATGTACATCTAACGACAAAATTCCAGGAATACTTGCACTGTGCAAACCCTAAAATATAAAAATAAAAATAATTTCCTTGTTTCAACCATTATTCATCAAATTATTTATTCACTTACAGGATGCGATGATAATGTTCGAAAATTCCTAATCGAATCTGCAGTAATCAAATCTTCAGGAACAGTTCTTCCTTTTTTCTTCCTCTCCTGTGTTAGTATAGTTGCCTTATCTTGCAATTTTTGTATAACATCTTTTGTCATACCAGCTTCTTCAGTCGGTTGATTGGCTTGCCCAGGTCCAGCTTCTGCTCCAACAGCAGGATGAGCAATACCAGCAGGATTAGCAACAACACCTGCTTGTGGTTTCAAAGTAGCTAAAGCTTCTCTAGCAGCAGTTACTTCCTTCGTTAATCTAGCAATAACACGACACGCAGCATCATGCTGATATAGAGCATGACTTAATTCCTGCCTTGCAGTTTGTAATTGTTGCCGTTGTGTAAAACTATGAAGCATTACCGCATCCCATTCATCTTGAAGCGTTTTTAATATAGCGGGTATACTTGTAGCCGATGGCGGTTTCGGCTTCACAACCGGCGGAGCTTTAACTTCGATTAACATATCGATTGTGAGGTCTTTTTGATTGATGGGATCCACCCCATTTTCAAGGATGTATTTCTCGATTAAACGTCTTTCGAATATTGAACCCGAAACAGGTGATATCACTGGGTGTTCGGGAACTTCGTTCGAAACTGGAAAAAAAAATTAAATTTTGGTTAGCCGGTTTACGTTAAAAAAAAGACAACATTTAAGCACGTAATAACCAAAATATAGCCATTAAATTAATTTGATATGTTAAAATTTTCATTTCGTAAATAATTTTTCTTCACAGTAAGTCTAATAAAAGAGTTATTTTCATTTAAAAATACCAAAATACTTACTTGCACAACACAACGCCATTTTGATGCAACTTAAATTTCCGGTTGCTCGACCGGAAGTTCTCTCTCAAAGGAAATCAATGGTTTTTCAAGATGGCAGTGAAATGGCAACAGAACAGTGTTGGAAGCCTGCCGTCATTGTAAGAAAGTTTACATGCAAAGTGATAATTTTATTTAAAAAAACTAAAAATATGGATATATTATCAGGTTTTTAGGGGTAAGAAAAATAATTTAATAAAAGAGGAATATGACTGATAAGTAGGCATCCATTTTTTCCGGATTTTTCCTACGTGAAAGTTTTTTTTTCGAAATTAGGTCACTTATCTAACTATAACAATCCATTGTTCGGCCTTTCAAGTATATTGAACTAAATAATTTTTAACGTTACTTTTGGCCTTCATATTCCAGTTTTTAATTTGGTATTGCTTAAGAGCTAAAACAAAGCAATCTTAGGAATTCCTAGCTTAAGGGGATGAGCAGAGTGATAAAAATTAAATAGTTCTCATTATCTTCCTAGATTTTTAATATCTTATTAAATTAATAATTTAATTATAACAGATTTATTAAAAGAGAAATTGGTAATTTACATTTTTTTGTTAAAAAAACTTGTAGCTAATGATATGTTATGTCATTTTTTTTCTTCAAACAGGTGTAAATGATAAGGAACAAAAATGACAAGATTACATGACCCAGACAGGCCACTTCACACTGTTCATTTCGAGTCACCTTCACACACTGGAACTCTTTTGTGTGGACTTCAAGCATTGAGATGTAAAGGTCTCCTTATAGATGTTACTCTCATCGCTGAGGGGAAATCCTTTTCAGCTCATAAAGCTGTTTTAGCTTCATGCAGCGATTATTTCAGAGCAATGTTTACAGATGCTATGAAGGTACTAAAACAAATTCATTTGAAAGTTGTTTTGAGAAGTTAAACTAATTTATTTTAATTAGGAATCTCGGGAAAGTGAGATTAAATTGAATGGAGTTACTGCAGCTGGAATAAGATTGTTGTTAGATTATGCTTATACATCACGTCTTGCCTTGACTTTGGATAATATTCAGGATATTTTATCTGCAGCGAGTCATGTTCAAGTTGTTGCTGTAGTTGAAGCATGTTCAAATTATTTACAGGTAAGTTTAATTTTTTTTTGGGGAATTCCTGCAGATATTAATTAGAAAAATTTTTTTTATAGGCTCAGTTGGATTTAGATAATTGTATTGATATAGCAACCTTAGCTGAATTGTATTCCCTATCCCAGTTAAGAAAACGAGTGTATCGTTTTATGTGTGCTCATCTCTGTGAATTCTCTAGATCATCTGATTTTCAGCGCCTGTCTCCTTCTCAATTAGAGCATTTACTTGCCTGTGATTTTCCTGTTGACTGTTCTGAAACTCAGGTAAGGGCTAAATGATGATTTTTGAAAATGATTTGGGAAAAACTGATGATGTTTGGTTTCAGGTGTTAAATATTGTGATACAATGGATCAAAAAAGGTGGAGAAAGGAATCAAGCTGCCGCTTTAAAAATTCTTCGTCGGGTTCATTTTGCAGAAATCCCTCAAAGAGATTTCGAATCGACATTAGCTTTAATTCAAGATCCATATATTTCTAGGTGAGCTAGAAATCTTTTTTTGGACTAGAAATTTATTTCCTAAAAAATTAATAGAGCTAACAAAATGTAAATTTACAGGTTAATCGTATTAGAATCCTGTTTCCAAAGAAAATTAATACAGGATCGCACCGAAGTTATTCCACCTTTAATTAACTCAAGAGGAATGGAACTAGCAGTTATTAAAGTTGGCGGTTTTGGGCTAGGTGGCATTACTAATGAAGTTACTTATTTCTTAGCAAGTTCTGGAAAATGGCGGCATTTAACAAGTATTCCTCACGTGGAGCAATGTAATTTTGGTACGGCTGTTTTAGATAATGAGCTTTATGTTGTTGGAGGCTGCTTTAATCAGTCCCTACAGGTATTTACATTTTTTTTTGCTTAAGAATAAATGTGCCTAAGTTTAAAAATGAAAAAAATAAATTTTCTTTTTAGGAAAATATTCACCCTTTCGGCTTTCGTTACTGCCCACAAGCCAATAAATGGAGTACAATGGCGCCAATGCAAAGGGAACGATGTCGATTCTCCTTAAACGTAGTCGCTGGCCGCTTATACGCCGTTGGTGGAAGTAACGAATCAGAAGAAGATGATACTCATGACGAAGTACGATCAAAAAATTTTCCCAACTCAATAAAATTCCCCTTTGCTTATTCTTTTACTTTTTCCAGGATGTATGCTTATGCGAATGTTACGATCCGGCAACCGACAGCTGGGAAAACGTAACGCCGACAACTGGTAACAGATCTCAACATGCTGGGGCGGCTTGGCCACCAACCTCACCTCATTCTCTATTCATATCAGGAGGCTTGGATAGAGATTTAGTTCTTTCATCAATGCAATGCTATGACAGACGGACGGATACTTGGGAAACAAAAGCTCCTATGTTATCGCCAAGGGCTGATCACGTCATGCTTACAATAGGGGAAAAGATTTATGTTTGCGGCGGATGGAAAGAGGACGAAGCTACCGGTGGAAGAATATTAGTTGATACGATTGATGCTTACCATGTGGCGGAAGATCGATGGGAGACGATTACTGTAGTTCCTGCTCCACGTTACCATGCTGGGATTGTATCCGTCCATTCGAAAATTTATTTCATTGGTGGATTTCATAGTGATGCTCTCTTTGATCGAGCTACGGGTAAGAATCTGAAAAAAATAAAAACATTTTTAAAAATAAATTTAATTAAATTTTTAATTTTTAGCTTTTGTCGATTGCTACGATCTCGAAACGAACACATGGAGCAGTAAAGACAAATACCCACAGGACGTATGGGAGCATACCTGCGTTACATTATACGTACCTAGATGTCGTGATGATATGGAAGTTTTACCACTAGCCAAATAACATTGGGAATTATTTTATAACAAATTTCTTAATTTTATTTACTCTAAACTAAAAAATACTGGTTCATAGGGAAAATGATATTATCGATTTTAGGTAAAGTAATTCTCAGGTTTTAATTAGGAGTAGATTTTTTTCGAAAATCATAAAAATCTGTATCGTTAAAAAATTGTAAGACAAAACTTTCCTCCCAGTTATTTAAATAGCTTTAATCCCGCCATAATTTTTTTATTTTTTTTATTTTTAAATTTTGTATTATGAGACTTTTACGTGAAACTTTAAATGGTATTATATTATTGTATTATTTTGGGATATGATAATAGTAATATGTTCTGTTCGATGATACTGAACGAAGTACTGCTCAATTTGCCTTATTTTTTATGGTAATTTATTTATACTTAACAAGCTCTATTATAAATAAAGCACAAAGACAACATTTTTTGCTTCTTTAAAATCAGCAACCTAACCCAAATTAATTATTATTTTAGCCTTCGATCAAATTTCGCTATTCCTTGCTCCTCTTAAACATTTCAAAAGGATCATAAAATCTCTCCAGGAAAAATCATCATTCAAAGTAAAAACATCGGTTGAGGAAAAAAAATGGTTTTTTATGACAACGTTCTAACTGAATTTTGAATTTTTTTAATATTTCCAAAATGGCGGCACAAAAAAAGGCCCCGAAAATCTCCACGTGATCGTCTGCTTGATTATCAATCAGTTTCCAAAATTTTTATTTTTTCTTAACCGGTCTTCCTTCACAATAAAGGTAAGTAAGCCATCAAATTCAAAAATTAACAATCACATATTTCTTCTATCCGCGAAATTTTTTTACTAACGAATCTTTGAATCAATTTTTAACTTAACTTGAAACCACATTAAACATCTTTTTAAATTTTAGCTTGTTTACCAAAAGTAAATAATGTCTACAGCGACATTTTCCAAAAAATTATTTACTCCGATACCACCAGATAAAGGGAGTTTCCCCTTAGATCATGATGGTCTTTGTAAAGATTTAATGAGAAAATTCATGAAATGTCTAGATAAAAACAACAACAAAAATTCAGAATGTCGCTTAGAAGCTAAAGATTATTTAGAATGTAGAATGGAAAATAATTTAATGGCTAAGGAGCCCTGGTCTAATTTGGGAATGAAAGAATTTGAAGAAGAAAATAAACAACAGAATAAGGAACAAGCGGTGAAGTCGAACAGTTAGTGAAATTAAAAGACAATCTCATTCATGCTTGCAGAAAGAAATATGTCAGCATCTGGTACTAAGGAAAAAAAACGTATTTTAATTGGATGTACTGGAAGTGTTGCGACTATTAAATTACCTGTGCTAGTGAAAAAATTAGTTGAAGCTGGGCATTTTGAAATTAAAGTGGTGACTACTGAGCATGGTAAACATTTTTTTAAAGCAGAAGAAATTTTTAGTGGTGTGGAAGTTATAACAGATGATGTTGAATGGACTGCATGGAAAATTAGAGGGGATCCAGTTGTTCATATTGAGTTAAGTAAATGGGCTGATATATTTCTGATAGCACCGCTGGATGCAAATACACTTGGAAAATTAGCAAATGTAAGTTAAATAATTTTAGTACTATTGAAAGAGAATAATTAATTCATATCAATCTTGTTTTAGGGGCTGTGTGACAATTTGCTAACATGCATTGCTAGAGCTTGGGATCAAAAAAAGACATTAATATTCTGCCCTGCTATGAACACTAAAATGTGGGAGCATCCTATTACTGCAACTCAAATATCAACTTTAAAAAGCTGGGGGTATAAGGAAGTTCCTGTTGTTTCAAAATTGCTTGTCTGTGGAGATGAAGGTTTAGGTGCTATGGCTGAAGTTGACACTATTTGTGAAGTAATAATGAGATATGTTTAGCAGTCATCAAGAAAATGATTTTCGAAAAAATTAAGTAGTTTTGGAATTAAAATTGTTAAAATCTTGCTTTGTAAAAAAATATTTGATTTACCTGAAATATCACCGAGGTGAAGATTGCGAATTCGGACTGTTTTTAACGGAAAAGAAACTGGTCTGGCAATAGTAGGCTTCATGTTCCTGTGAATTTTCTGTGTCCCCATTGTCAACCTGGAAAAATTTTAAAAATGAAAACTTAAAACCTGGGTTCTGATGTACAGACTACCCACAGCCAGCTGAAGTCAAAAATTATACAAGGATTGCTTTAGCCCTACCGCAGTCGCAATGGTGAAGTCATTGAAGTCTCCAAACAAAATCTGCAGAGTAAAACATTCATTCATGTCCACAGTTACACTAATATTTATTCTAGACCTAATGACGTTACGACAGCAAACAAATTTGGTCACAGCCAATCAGAAGCTACAATTTCAATATACAGAATTGGAGATTCTCTTTTTTCAGGCTCTCCAAGCCAACCCGACTTCAGGTAACCTCACGTTCACTGCCTCCTTAATTTTTCTTCAAGCTATAAATTAGTAATGATCTTGCGGCAGCGTAGGCAGCGTTCGCGAGTAAAAAAGCAATATATGCTCGGATATTGTCTAGCTCACAGTCTTATTAATGGGTGAGGAAACTTATTGTTGACTACCACGGTCACGGTGCCTTTACTAAGAAGGCCGCAAGACTCAAGGATCAGCCTTTAACCAGAAATGGGATCGATTCTAAAAGGCTGCTGAGAGAGGGTCAAATGCACGTGCTTTTCCGACTGCAGGGCCCGCTAAGGGGGGGAAAATGGTTATTGACCCTTTTCCCAAGAATTTTAACCTCAATAATTAGCCATCCCATAAATTATTAGACTCACGTCTTTAGGTTTCAGTGAAATGTCGCCCCTCAGCTTAGGGACCCTAAATTAAAAGAGACTGGCAGACTGTCAGCCATAATGAAAATTGAACGCTATATTAAGTATCATGGTGAATTCCACAAGAAGAGTATTCGGCAGCCATGATGGTACACACCGCTTTCTATTAAAGACAACCTTTTGACAAAGCCTCCGTGATCGTGATCGATGTGAAAGTTCCTGTTTTCATAAATCTGAGCGGGCAAGTTCACCATCAAGACTGGCAAATATTCTTCTTGTGGCAGTCGCCATGATACTTACAGTTTGCCAGTTCTATTTTAATTAAGAGAGTCTCTACCGTGCCTCACTGATCTGAAACCTAATGCCCTTGAATGATTCTTTTAGAAACGTTAAGATTAGCGGAAAATATCAAATTACTCAACCTTTAAAAAAAATGAATGCTTAAAGATGAAAACTGTCGATATCAGCAAGAAAAACAACCATCTCAAATTTATAAAACGATCGTATCAGTTAAAAATTCCCACAGAACATGTCACGATAATATTGAATGCTTAAGAGTTCACAAACCAGGGACCAATTTATCATCGCTCAAAAACTCATGATAAAACCAACTCGACGTACGCGGGTATTCCGCTAAGCGCTGTGTGTTCAGTTGATCAGGATGTCTTACAGTTAGCATTTCGGATCTGAGCGTATGCATTTACAAGTTTTTAAAAATAAAAGGAAAAAAAAACTTGATCGTGTGTTGTTGTTTAGTGTGTGATGTGTGGTTTTTAAATTATATTTAAAAAAATAATTTTTCTAATTTTCTGAATTAAAAATTCAGTGTACCGGGATTATTTATTATCAACAAACGGGTAATATTTAAAAAGAAATGATGACGGAAACAACGATCACTGTTTCTCCAACGGAAGGTGCGCCACACGTTAAATCTGATCCTGGACAAGGACAAAATAGCCTAAGCTGGGTGCGCCTTAATGTGGACTATTTCAAGACCGTACAAGGACTTTTAAAACTATTACAAGTGGTAAGATTTTTTATTATTTGTATATTTTTCAAGAAAAATAAAGAATGTTTGATGCGATTAGGTTTCGGCAAAAAATAATTTATTTGGGATGCACCTGCGCGATAAGTAATAAAAATTTACATGTCATAACTGATGATACAAAAGCAGTTATCATAAATTTTTTCAAACGTGACACAGTTAGCCATGCAAAACAATGGCTAATAAACTTTTGATATATTTAATTATTTTTATTGATATGTTAAATTTTTTTAAATATTGCAGTTCAATTAAAAGAAAAAATTTAAAAATTTTGTCAATCATTCCAGAATGATTTTTAAAATCATTATAATTAATTAAGAGTTAAGAATCAATTAAGCGGAATAAAGTGTTGAATGGTATCAATTTCAGTGATAATGACGTTTGCCACTTTTAAAACGATCTTAAATAAAAAAAATTTAACAGTTATTTCGCTAAGTATTTTTTCTGAAGAAATCGGTTTTAATGAGCCAGACGCCACGCTTCCAATTAGAGTTATTTAGCGAGTGTGAATTTGATTTTTGAAATGAAGGTTGATTCAAAATGACTGCAAAGCGGCTTCTTTAAAAGAGTCCTGGTGTAAAAGTTTGAGATGAGAGACCATGAGATTTCCGTCTAGGTGGCCTAAACTGCCCCTCAATTTTCTCACCGATAATAAGTAATAAGAAAAAATATTTTTCATCCCGCAGCACAAGGCCAAAATATCGGAGTCTGTGACGTTTAATCTCATAATACACCTTCATTTCCTAGCTCATGGGATTCAGAACCTCTGTATTTCTCATCCATCCATAAAGCCAAATCTTAAAAGCCACCAATTTTCTCTCTAGAGCTTTGTCCCGAAATCCACAATCTGTTTGCTATTCAATAAATCCAATGTTACCTAGCTGACATCAGAATAGAGTTCTCAAAGGTCTTTTTCAATGGAAAAAAAGCAGATGGTCCCCTACAAGCCCCCTGGTTCCGTCCTGCTGGTTTGAAATGTTGAGATTCAATGGCCAAATTTTTTAAATGGCTCCCTATACCTATAAAGCCCTTCCTTCTTCCTTAAGACAGAACAGACTTTAAATGGCTACTAGAATAAATCTCTCCTAGTATTACTGACAGCCGAAACTCGTGAAAAAGGGCTGAAGAAGAAAAAGCATTACTGAAAACCCCTTTTACAGCTGCAAACCTTCGCATTTAGATTTAATAAAAAATTATTTATTCACTAAACGTTCTTTAGCTCTTTACAGCAAATCCAAACACGTGCACTGCAACCATCTTGAATTCAACATTTCAATTCTAAAACGTTAAATATAAACAATCATTTATTACAATACGCCGAACACGATTTTTTAATATTTCTGCAGCTAACCAGACTTCCCATAATTAATTTCAATCATTTCTTAACAAAGTGCCAAAAATGTTTTCCTCACCGGTATCAACTCACTCTATCGAAAGCTCCTTCGAAACAACAAACGCCCAAATTGTACTAGCACCAAAATTTAATCCTATTTTATTTACATTTAGCTCAATTCAAAAGATTTTATTTACAAAAACCGAAGTCATCCTCTGGTGCGGGTGGTTTATGACACGCCTATAGTCTTTTATAACAACTTACTCCATGTCAAACTGCCAAGAATCTGTTATCGTTTCTAATATTGTATCACTCAACTCTAATTTTCTATTAACAAAATAAAATTTAAAAAAAATATATCTCCAGACCTTGCCAAATAATTAGCCACACACTACATTCAAAAAAACCGACTTCATTCAAAACAAAAAAAAAATGACTCATCCTTGAAAGAAGAATCGAAATGGACGTAGGTTTAAGCAAAAAAAATGCCAAAAATACCTTCACCGTGCTTGTTTCCACGAAAACAAACCCGTTAGCAATGGGTCATTCGGGTTCTAGTGCCACGAAACCTAAAATCATCATGTATACTTCCAGCCCACGAATTTTTAGCCTCGGTGCAAGTGGGAAACTTGTATTGTGGATTACGTAAATATAATTTGTGCTTTTATATGAAAGTAGGCGGTTTAATTTACAAACCTAGTTTCCGAAAAAAGGCGTAGGTAAGAAATAGCATATTGTAGGTTTTTTTTTTGCTTCATAGCAAAGTCTTATGAAAGAGACAAGTCCTGGATTTTGAATTTAGCTCCGAGATGCATTAAAAAAAATAAAATTCATGAAATGCATTTGGTTATTCCTCTTTTTTTGTCTCTTTTCGTATTCGAGGCTATAAATGGAGATATGATCTCACGTTTAGCACCTACTCATGCATTTACATTATATTCTCCTACGTCAGTGTACCGGTATATTCAGGAACACGTACCCTAAGAACGATTTTTTGTAGCACGCTTTTGTTCTGATTGTCACTGATGACCGAATGTTTCTCTTTTGAGGAGAAAAAGAGAATTACAATGAGATTTTTAACCTTGAATTTGGACTACAACGAATACGATGTCGTTGCCAAATCTAGGGTATCAAATTCACGAACTTGACATAGCAGTTCACGAAGACTGAGGTTAAAAATTGGATGATCAGTTTGATGAAAATATCAAAGATCCTCTGGGTTGCCTGATAGTGTCCGAATGACTAAAGTCTGTCGTGCAATGTTTCGATACAATGTTCCAGTAGGATGTTCAGTTTTGCTTCAAGGTCAAACAAATGAACATGATTTGACAATTTCGATGTTAGAGTGATAATGATGAAGGCCTAAGTACATTTATCTACACTAAATCATGCTGGAAGCTGTGCAACAGAGCTTGCATCTCCCAAGACACCTGCAGTTCATATTTTCCTAATAGTTTCAGGTAGAAATATGCTTACTTCAAACATCTCACATGTTTATTTGTTATGTAACTTGATAAACCTGGAGCTGAAGGTAATATCACAATCCAGAATAGTTAATCAGCTAAGTACTAAAAACCGTGTTAGTGTACTTTATTGAGTAAGATGTCAGCTATTCAATGTATTGCAAGCCAACCCACGATCGATCACAGCAAGTAAATCTCTGTTCGATTTAAACCTTAAACTAATGGTCCCACATACCCCATATCTATGTCAACGCTCTACGCAAACATGTGCAAAGAGAATGCCGACCACGACACTCGGTAATTAAGTAATAATAAATGTATATTGTATTAAGCTTTGGCATCAGTCAAAGACTTGCGCTTATATCTATCTCACATTTGCATCTTTCCGTTATTGTCTCCCAACATATTAGAGATGCTTGGTTACTCTTCTAAGTCGGCGTCATCGATGATCTCCTGTTTTGTTTTGGTTTCTCTTGGTGTTCCTTCCTAATGAGAAAGTCTGACGTCATTATGTGTATTATTAACAATAAAAATGCGTCTGGGTCTTACAGGCTCGGATTTCTCTCCTCTTCAAATTATAGTTCTTCGACCTCGAAAATTTCTTCCTGGCACCTGCTCTGGATACATCTTGCTAAACTGTTTTGTTATATTACCTCGAGCCCTTGAGAAATTTTTGATATTTTAAGTTAGTTTGTCTGCAAGCACTATCCTTCAATATCTTCCCTTCTAATCTATGATAGATATGAAGTCGGGGTACCATCAAATTGACGTAGATCCAAGATGGCGAGAGATCACAGTTTTTACTGTGTCAGGAGAAAAGTCTTACCAGTTTTTTTTAGCAACGCTTCTGCCTCCTTCAACCCAGGCTTGTTACAAAATCTTCCTTACATTGGGTTATGTTCCGGTGGCATTTTCGACTTGTGGGCTTTGCTTTGTCGCCGTATCACCTAATTATTTCACTCTCTGGTCTTTTCATCATTTTTTGTTATATTTTTTAAAACTTGCTGTTTTTTTAGGCCTTTTTTGTGTCCATTGCTGAACATCCCTCAATTCATGCCATCTGCACAGGTTTTCCACCGCTGTCACTTTATATAACTTTGCAGTTTATTTATGTCATCATACCACCTAGTTTTCGGTCTTCCCGTTTCGTTGCCAAATGGTTTCCATTGCAGGATTCTCTTGTTCCACCAGCCATCCATTATCCTCGCAAGATGTCCTGCGTAATCCTACTTAATCCGCGCGGTCCCAAATGTAATATTGACACTTTTGGTCATTCCTCGGATCGTTTCATTCGTTAGGAGAAATCTCAGGGAAATCAAATACCCAAAATTAATCGTTGTATCGCTCTTTCCGTTACTTGTAGTTTTGTGATGATCAGTTTTTTTTTTTTAAATTTATTTAATCTATAATAATATATACAAATATTAACAAATGATTTAACACAAAAGCCGCCAGAGCGGCTTGAATGTGTAGAGCCTACAGTCAATAACAATAAGAATAACAATAAAAATGAGACAAGATGTGATATAAAATAAGCATCAGATTCAGAATCAAAATCAAAATAAAATTAAAATTAAGATTAAAATTAAAATTAGGCAGTTGCTTGATTGGCGTTATAAGCCTCAGAACTTTTCAGTCTTTGCCCAACTTTTCAGAATTGCCCAACAGCCAGAGCTGACCTCCGCCTTAATTTCTGTAAGATGCTGCAACTTTTCTGCCTTAGCAGGTAACAAATTAAAATAATACGGTACTACCCATTGTAACATCCTACTTCCAAAGCTATTGTTGTACCAGGGCAGACTATATCTTCTTGAGAGTCCCAATCTGTGCTCCTCAAATTAAGACTGGGAGGATGCACTCGTCAAAAATTTTGGTTCTCAGGCGCAATGGAATATTCCTGTTTTTCAGTTTTTCGAAATTATTCACATTTTCCCAAATGCGGCCCAGCCTTATTTTCTTCTGCAAATCCAACACTCGTCTTCCAACATTTTTAAAAGCTCTCTTCTTTCCCAAAAGAAATGATATCGTCTGAGCTGCCCGAATTCCACGCTTCTATTAAAACATTCCGCCATATCAAAACGTATTCAGCCTAAAACATCTTAACATCAACTAAATTCTTCACCTTTTCTTACAGTCCATAACCTTGACCATCAATTCAACAAGATATCGCCAAAACGGCGCTTAAAAGAGCTAATAAACATAGCATGATTACAATTCTCACTTTTTAGCTCTATTCTAATCCGACATGAAAAAAGGAAAAAAAAAAAAAACCACTTCCATATGAGTCTTCTCCCAAACTCTATCATTATACCTCATTCTAACGAGAATGATTGATCCCACCTCGCGTAAAAAAAAAATCTTCATTTAAAGCTTTGGGCCTAATTATATTTTTCTTTTATATGATCCAATTTTAAAATTCGCATGCCATTGCGATTCTTTCATCATTTAAATTGGGAGAACAACCTTTAAACTAAAGATACGGCTTGAACTTTTTCATGGAAGAGGTTAATCATTAAATCAATTAAATTCCATCATGAAAAGCGTAGGTGGATGATTTTTATTACCGAGGGAGTAAAATGATTCAGTTATGGTCATTTACTCAAAAAGCTCAGTTTCATTATGTGTGGAAGAGACTTTGAATAAATTTACAAAAGAAATCTCGTACGACGACCGAGATAGGTCTCTTCTAAAATACCTAAAGGCGTATACTTAATAATTAATTCTTAAACCCGAGGGTTTAAAATCAGGTTTCTCACTCTTCCAACAGGTAGATTTCACTTGTTTTGGTACCATGCCATCTGGATTCGGTTACATTTCGTTAGCACCTTTTATTATTTTTCGACTTATCGCCTTGCTAAGAAATCCGAGACATGTTTTCTTGTGATGATGCAGAATCTTATCGGTTTTTTCTTAAAAAAATATGATAAGGATTTCTGATAAAACGCTTTGTCAGATTTTTTTTTTTTTACTTTAGGAAGTTGAGAAAAAAATTACTGAACTGTATAAGGTTTGTCTCAATTGCGATTTTTAAGCGCGGCCTTGCTTTTTGTATCCTATTAAATGCTACGGATTATGATTTTTTCCACTTTGCTACAGACACCTGCATTCAACGGGATTTTTAATGGCGAATTACGTACGGTTTTTAGTGGACCAAGGGACCGTATAGACATGGCCTATATACCTAAAATGTCATAAGTTTAAAAACATAACATAACATTGTTTATACTAATTTAACCGCAACAGGATTTTTGTTTTTTTCTTCACACTACATTGGTTATTTTAATTGTCTAACCGCGGTGAATGAATTATTTTCTACACGTGGAGTATCAAGAATAACTAATTTAAAACGCAGGATGATTGTGTGCAGGAATTTTTAAATGTTAAATGAGAATATTAAAATTCTGCGCATTGTAATTATTTCAGAACAAAATCAGGTACATTTTGTTTCCAGTTGAGGAAAAGCCCTTAGCTTTTGTTTGCACGTGTTTAAATTCCATTCCAAAACACAGTAAGAAGTGCAATATGCTTGCAGGTTTAAACCGTCGTAAATTTTTTTAGCATCTCATGCATGTTGTTTATTAATTAGTGATAAATATTTTACGTTAGGTATTTGGCTACGAGGAAGGTATAGGGGGCTCGCCTTTAACAACACACCTCTGCACATTGATGTAATGGGCATGCGTTATTGCTGGTTATGTGCTAGTTTGTAACTGTATTTGTGAGACTCGATAGGAGGCGCCAGAAACGCGTTTTCCCAAAATCTTGCTCAGCCAGACAATAAATAAAAGTCCCATGCCTAAATTTTTTTTGGATATGGCTTGCTTCGTAATTTCATGAAATGCGACAAGTTTCCAACAATAAAATCGTATTCGATTGCTCCTCTGATGACCCTAACGGATTTTTTTGAGTGTCAGTAAATTGGGTCTTCGGTATTTCCTGCTTTTTCAAAGGATATTGTGAGCTTTATTGAACAGGGACCAGACAGGTGTCTAAGAAAGACTTGAGTGAGATTTTGATGAATGATAAGGAGAGGTGAAGACATCTAACTTGAAACTAAGACGATCTCAGGCATCTCAGGATCCATCAAAGTTTATAAAAGCAAAAAATTTAAACACTACCCAGCTAAAAATCACAATCCATAAAGCCTATTAAACCTGTTTCAAAAACCTCAGCCCAATAAATTATATTAAAATTTCCTTTTCTACAATTAACCGAACTCATCCTCCTAAAAAAATTTATATCTAAAAAAAAAAAACTTGAAACATCGAAATCACAATTCCACAACAGTCATTATTCCCAACCATGATTCTTTTTCCCCTGCTAATCCTGTTTTTTTACCTTAATCACCTGAATAAATTTATCGTGAGAACTATATAATTCCCTACATCATTTTAGCCTAATTTTCCGAAGCATAATGATACAACAATAATGATAAATATTTTTTAAAATGCGAATGCAAATTCATTTACCTTAGGAATAATTACACAAAACGGATCATGGTATGATGAACATGACTTTCTTATACCGTTGCCAGATTTATTATCACATTCGGATGCCTGATTTCAGGGCCGTAAAAGGGCGGGCAAACCCGGGAAATTCACCCAAGGTTGTCGGTCTTTGAAAATAAAGTGCGTGGGATTCTGGGGCTGAAGAGAAACCCTGTGACTTGGCATTTGATCATGCGCTCTAATGGGGAAATTTGGAGGCTCATCGGGCAGCGTTTGATCACCAGTGAAATCTAGGAGCGCCGGCTTCAGTGGGCGGCAGGCCCGTAGCCAAGGCGCTCCCTTCGCAAGTTCTTGGGCCCTCCTGGAAAAACTTTTCGCCTTAAATTAAAAGAGATTAGCAAACTTTCGGCTATTTAAAAAATTTGAACGCCATTTTGAGCGACAAGGCGAATTACGTAGGAGAAAATTTGGCAGCCATGACAGTGTAGGTGGCCATCCGGATTCAGGAAAAAGTGGCAAAGTCGCCTTATTTGCGGAGACTTTAGAATGTATTCTCTGCTTCTTCTACCTTCGTATTTTTTTAAGTGGAAGCAGAACAAGCAGAAGACATTTCAAAACAAAGCCTCCGTAAATAAGGCGACTTTGCCACTTTTTCCTGAATCCGGATGGCCACCTACACTGTCATGGCTGCAAATTTTCTCCTGTGTGGTTTGCCATGTTGCTCAAAATGACGTTCAAAATGGCCGACAGTTTGCCAGTCTCTTTTAATTTAGGGTCTCTAGACTATAACCCTCTAGGTCCAAACCTTGCAACCTGGCTGCGGCCATGTAGAGCGTGCTCCCCGTCGCAGCGGATTCTAGATGGACGCCCCACAAGTCCTAAATCTCGGAGGCCTTGACTGAGGAGCCATTTGCAAGGAAAGAGCTGTCTAAATATTGCGTCAATAATACTCCAGCCCTGTAAAGCCATGGATTGATTGGTCTAAGGACGCGAGAGGCAGAGTAGCTTGTGAAAAATGCCCAAGTTATAAACCTAACCTCACTCTTCCATTGGCGTAAAACCAAATTTTAACGCACCTGTTTTCTTAATACTTTAAAACGCAAATAATTCTAATCCTGAACAATTAGCTAAGGGATACCAACAAGCGGAATTGTAAAGTTATCAGTAGGAAACAACTTATTTATCTTAAAAGGTGCGCGCATATTTGATGATTGCACATCCTGTAGTTAATTATAACTCGAGCCATCTGGCTTTCTTTTTGTGCAAAAAAAACTAGCTCCCGAAGAAATTAATACAAGGATCATTAATGTAAGTAAAACGATCACGTTTTTTTAAGGAGTCTTCCAGCCCGACACTGTATTTCACAGCACGTAAATTTCATTGTGGTCAAGGAAGTCGTGTAGAATAACGGTGAACAAATATGGAGTGTGTGTGCCTGACTTTAGTAGGTACGTCTCTTTGGTTGGGAGTTTAGTATTTAATATACAGTACAGAGGAGGCATTACCTGAGTTCATTAAACTTTTTTTTTTCATTTACACGCTCTGCAACGCTGTTACGTAATAAATTTTTTCTCAGTTCTTATCAAGGGAGATGAGGCAAATTTTTTTTTAATGTTTCTGTTCATTACTTACTAATCCCGAAAATTGCAAGGCACGCTTTTTTAAACTTTACATGATTATTCAAATAAAATAAAAAGCGCGTGTCTTGTATATCGTGTCTGGTTATTCTCACGCTAATATCAACAGGTTTTGAAAAGAAATTTCTATACCCGGTTTTTTTTTTTTTGATATTTTTTTTATTTCCCTTTCTTTTTCCGTCCAGTCATCGATTCGTGGTGGGTCTTGCAAATGATAAGGAGAAATTTAAAACGGACGTTTATAAAAAATTTTAGCAAGGTTATAAAAGCAAGCATAATGGCGGACTGGCCACACAGAAGCTGAACACCCTAACCCGAGCCTGCTGTAGTAATTCCAAAGCATCCTCACACGTCTCCAACAGGCTTAAAACGTACCTAGAGGGCCTACAGCAAGTTTTTAACCGTTCTAAAAGCCCTAGCTCAAGTTTTTATTGGTTCCAAGAGCTAAATTTGAGATTCTTGCCAATCTTAGCCAGGACCAGTTCTACACTTTCTTAAATAAAAAACTCAGATGGTCGCCTATGAAAGCGAGTTTGTCAAAGAATTCATAGCACCTGACCGATAAAATGACAAGTCCACTACTCTACTTTGATACTCAATTTTTTTATTTAGCTATGTGGAAATGACGTCATTATCATTGTTCTTTTTATTTTTCACGAGTTATAAAAAAAACGCCCTTTGAATTTTCTAATGGATCCATTCGGAAATGCACAAGTCGATCCCTGAAACGACTGAAGTTGTAAAAAAATCCAGGCCAAATACTTTGAAAGGGTTGGTATAATCGAATAAGGAAATAGTACTCCTCGTAATCGTTCCTGGTTGTTACTTTTCCCATGTCGGTTATGTCCACACTCGTATTTAGGTCGACGAAATACGTGACCTAAAATAATGCGAAAAAAAAGTTCAAGTAATACTAAAACGGTTGCTAAATTATTAAAAGAAAAACAACAGGAACTGGGTTAATGTTTTCCTTTTAGACAGCCAGTTTGATATGGTCACGAAGTTAGCCTTTTAAGGGTTGCGGGATGAGTCGGCGGATTTTCTTATTAATTTTAATGAGAGACCTAAATAACGATGTAAGATGCTTTTCCATTTTGAGATCGGGGATATGATATAGTAAAGGAAAAAGGAAGACTGGAGGTGTAGTACACGCCTAACTAATTAAGCTCAACCTATAATTCGACCTTCAGTTTTTCTCTCACCTCGGCAAAGACATTGGGTCGGTAGTTATCAGACTTACATTGGGTTGGGTGGTCGCTGAACGACCATGGCAATACCGCTATGATTACTGGATGTCTGTATCATCCCATTAAGATAGACCTGGCAAATGGCCCGCCAATCAGGTATTCCTAACCGGCCCGCATCCTCCTAAGCGGTCCGCATGAGGTCTTGGACTTGTATAGCGTGTATCAATAACCTGCCTTATCGTCAGCGATGAGGGACCGAGCACTACATGTCCCGCCCACTGAAATTGACGTGCCTTGATCATACTAGTGATCAGCGGCTGTCCCGTAAGCCTCCGGATCTCTTCATTCTAGCACATCCTTAAAAACCCCATCACCGGATCCCGCTTTGGTCCCAAAATTTGGCGCAGCACCTTATTTTCAAAGATCAACAACCTCTCCTAGTGCAGACAAAAAAGGTCCTTACAAAGGTGCATCAGCTGACCCGCAGGTCTTATGCCAACATTATCGCTTCTGTATGTGTACTATGGCTTTTTCCTTATCACGAATTGTCGAAGCCATAACGAGTTCTTTCTGGGGTTTCAGGATACACCACAAGCAAGTATCAATCCTATTCATTCTGGTTTCATGGTCAATCAAACGTATACATCTTACTTTTCATTCGCGTACTGTATATTTTGGCAGCTAAACAGCACGTTCGGTTCTCTTCAAACTAACTTCCCCACCGATCAATTATTAAGCTTTATTAGCTTTAACTGTTAAAATAAATTAACTAATTAATTGAATTAATTAATGAAGCCGTCTTCACATCTTTGTTAATTAGTAACAAAAGTTCAGATGTCACGATATATTGCCTCTGAAATTGTTAAGGTCCACTGGCTCAAGATATGACCACTTGAACCTGCGCGCAGCAAGTATCACATGGCTTTTTTTTAAGCCCATGACGCATACTTGATATTTCTGCTCACATACAGATTCAGTGCCAGTTTTCACAGCCAGTCACTACTATTAATTCCAGTTTTCTGTTTAGACTTCAAAATTCTTTGAACTCTCCCTTATGCGCCTATTGCATCAAGTTTCTTCCAAGAGAATTCGCTTGTAATAAACAACCGTTAGGATTAAAAGAGTGTAATTGTTTATTTCATTAAATCACAACCTCCAGTGTCATCAAATATAATGTCAACTATTAAAAGAGCACAAGTTTCTTTTACACAAAAACCCCCGAATGCAGCTGGCCAAAAAAATGGGTGTAAAATAAAATCATGATAGCGAATCTCACAATCGTTTGATCATGTCATTTAGATTGGAATGCATTTAACAATCAATTTTAACCGTTGAACAAAAATAAAAATGATGAAGTAATCCCTCGTTTTTGTTTATTTCGAGAAAATTATGCATTCATAAAACGTTTAACCTGATGGGACAGTCTCTTCCATATTTTTACTAGTGTAATAAGGGCCGTTAGCGTTTTTTTTTTTTCATTTTTTTTGTTTCCACCTGAATGCATCCGATAAACAATGTTGTGAATGGATGCGCGCATATAGTCGCAATAAGCCGCGATAAACTGATTATTTTAATAGCGGGAATCGAGTTGAAAGTTAGCCAGAGGCTTCGAGTTCGGTTTGTGAAGTGACATCATTTTCCCTGTGATTTTTTTTTTAGAAACCGACATCTAGGTTAGACTTGCAGATGAAAAAATTTCACATACACGAGGTTTATGAAGATAAATTATTGTCATGATAAGAAGAGCGGAAAGGTTATGAGCATGGTTGTTGTTTTTGTTTGCATCCCATTGTGGCCTCAATAGTGACTTGCAGAACTAGCTTTTGTTAAACAGCAAAGCGCCGTGCCTGTGCACGAGAAGCAACATTGAAGGAGATAGGACGATTCTATCCGCACCATCATTGTTTTTTCTAAAAGGGAAGAAAACCCACCGCCCCCCCTGCTCATCTTCTTCTTCTTCTTCTTCTTTAAATGCTCGCTCCTCGTTGGAGATTGGCGATCATCATGGTCAACCATTGATGATTTTACTAGGAATATCAAATAATGTGGTGACTTTCCATAATCTTCCACATCGCAGTACGGGAGCCATACTATTGATCGAACTCTGCCTCCCGGTATCTCAGCCCAGGCCTTGCCGATTACTACCATCTTCAGCCATAGGTCAGTATTAGCGAAATCCTGAGAAGGGAGCTCACCACAGGGCAAGGACGCCATTCCTTGAGCAAGACAAAACATGCCTCACCTGCTCATCTACCCGCTCACAAGTATAAAGCAGGCAGTCGTGCCAGAACACTTGGCCTCGCACGAATACTCTATTTGGGGCCAGAAAAAGCCAGAGAAAGTGGCCACCAAACGGCCCGTAGGCCGGAAGAAACAGTGCCCAGTGGTCCTCGGCCGCAACTGGCGGTGTCTTCGGCTTCATCCTGGCGCTCAAGAGCAACTGGTAAGCGTTCTGTGCAAGCCATAAAAGCCGTTGTACCAGCAAAATCAGCAAAAAATCTGTTATTGTATGCTCAGCCAAATTTTATGGCAGTAAAGCACTTCCAGGGTATTTCATGGGTCTGTACCACTCGTCAGAATTCCAATATGGGCAAATACTCAAGTAATGATCTAAGAGCGTCCTTATGGAGTCACTCACAAGCCCAGAAAATAAAATTTGACTTTAACAGGCTCTACTCTAAAAATGAAGTAAATTTAGCCGTGCCTAATTTTTCGAAATCTTATCTAAAATTTCTTTTGGGTTTAACAAGGTCTGTCAACAGTTAAGAATGTAATGACCGCGTGTTACCGTTACACCTCATTAGTATGACATAATGAAAACAAAATGCATTCAATGAAGATGACATGGAAGTAATAAATATAGACTTGACGGTTTTCGATCATTCGATCCTATTCTTAGATATACGTATAAAGAAGGGAAAGTCATCGTGGTCGCCATGCGTTCCGCACCCTTTCATTTGCATCTTTAGTCTTTTTTAAAAAATCTATTTAAGTCAAGAATCGGATTTTTTTTCTCTCGAGATAATAAGCCCCACCTAAGCTAACTATCCCAAAAAGAAAAAAAAACAAAACCGCTTTCACTATTTTTTTTTTCCTTTTTTGCATAATCGAGATTAGGAGAAGATCGTGTGATGGTCGCATAATCGAATTTGCTTGTAATTATCGAAATCAAACAAAACGTGTACGATTGTGATTAAATAATAACAATCTTTAAGGTGGAAGTTTGATTATAAGAAAAAAAAGAGAATGGCGTGGCTGGAAATGTGAGATGAAGGGGTTTGATTTCGAGGCCAGCTGGTTGGATAAATCCCGTTCTATTTGATTTGGCGCATGATCGCAGTGGCGATTCAAGAAAAAATTATGCAGAGTAACGAACTGAGAAAGACTCTTGCTTAAAAGACAAACTTAAGTTTAATCTTTCTTCTTTTAACCTCCACTCTTGAAAGAAGGTCTCTCTTAACTTTTACCACACTGTTCATTGAATAACTGCGAGAACACAGTATTAGTAAACAAGACTACTGCCAATCACCAGCCCAAATAGCTAAAAATCCGCTGATGTCCACAAGACACCTTGTGGTAATTGGGCAAGACGCACAACCAGCGAACTGTCTTATGACCAACAACCTCTCGACACAACTGAAGTTTAATTTCGACTCCCCTACCACGATAAAACGCCTTAAATGTTACCAATTAGTCTCTAACTCTTCTCAGGAGGGATGCTTGTGTACGATAGTAATGGATTCTAATGAATTTCTTTAAAAAAATGATTATAACTTGCAGTATGATGCTGATTAATGACCAGACATCAGAAATCATGGCAACTTCATTCCAAATCGAGAGCATTTCTTTAAATGGAAGACCCAAGTCTTTAATTTACTATCTAACTCATTTCGTGCAGCGCTCCTTAAAAGCATGTTGGAGTCATCGTTTTTAAACCAGCCAATGATTTCAACTTTATAATGATTTGGTAGTTTGTGGATTATGAATTTTTTTTTTCAAGCTAAATGAGGCGAGGTTTGTAATAAATAAGATTTATCGTGAGGAAATCGATTTAAAAACTTTTGGCGACCGTTCCAATAATTTTTTTTCGCAGTTTCATCGATTCCTAATAATGTTGTTCTTCGGGCTCATGGTCGTTTATTTGCCCAGTCGATTGGCCTTAGCAATTTGATCTTCAGGCGTCTTCTGGGAGTTGTTCTTTCGCCTCTTGGATCTGTGATTTTATTAAAGATGCAAAACCAAGCAACAAATCCGACTAAAATGACGTCTAAAAGACGTCTTTTAGACGTCATTTTGGTCGGAAAGACGTCTTTTAGACGTCATCTTGGTCAGAAAGACGTCATTTTGGTCGGAAAGACGTCAGAAAGACGTCATTTTGGTCGGAAAGACGTCAGGAAGACGTCATTTTGGTCGGATTGGTTGCTTGGGAAGGGCGCAACAAAAAAGGGGTCAATTTTTAAGAGTAGTAGACTCTTAAGCAGAAAGTTGCTTTGCTTTAAATTACCATGAAATCTGTCGTTATCGGACATCATTCCAGCAATTATCGGACATCATTCCAGCAATTATCGGACATCATTCCAGCAATTTGCGCATGGGGACGTCCAGGCCACAAAGGAGTTAATTTTAATATCTAAATAATGTCAATAACTAAATATTTGAGTTAAAAAAATTTTTTAAAACTACAACTTCATAATCTTTCCTCGAACTCACTAAAAAATTTATTATGAGAAAAAAACAAATTGAAAACACTCAATATATTTTTCAAAAGCTTGAATCGCAAAAATGTGTGACAATCGATTTTATTTCATAACATAACGCGGGCCATTAAAAATTTAACAATCGTCCCCGTTTCCCAACCGACTACAATGAGCCGTCTTTTCTTCTTTTCCACTTAACAATTTTTAGCGCACACACAACATCCTCGCCAAAATCCTAACGATCATATGGAAAAAAGCCTCCTATCAAATCATTTTATTAAAAAACCAGTAATCAAGCAAGCATGAGGAGGAGGAGGAAGAACAATAAGGCATACTCATATGTAACCCGCGCAGCCGATTATTAGTATTAAATATTCATCTACCCCGATTAGAACAATAATATATAAATAAAGGTCACTGAACTGAAGACCGATTTCATCAGTCCGTGACATTTAAGCCTAGCATACCTCGTGCCATTCGAATTTATAAATATTTATCGGATTTTTTTTGTTAAACTTTGTTTTAATTTTTTTATTTTCAGCTTTTTGGAATAATCTGCATGGCATGCGCGTCACCAGCTAGAGCAGCCGGCACAAATTGGTTCCTTTTCGTAGTAGTTGCCAGTTTCATCGCTACACTCATTTGGGTCTTTATTTACCTACTTTCAATACGAGAAGCTCTTAAATTACCAATAAACTGGATACTAACAGTAAGTATTGGTGGTTGTATTTACCGAAGTGCAATGTCAAGAACTTGAATCTTTCTATTTTTTTTTTATACCGTATAAGGAAGGTGCCCTAAGGGCTTATGGATATTAAAACGAGTTGTTTGAACGGATGAAAATATCAGTTGGAAAAAAAAACTAAGACTACGTATTGTTTTTTAATGTATGTACGTATCGAGTTTTGATTCTGTGGAGTAGATTTTGCGTCGCGGGGAATTTGGCCTATTGAATGATTTTAGCTGACCATGAGTAAAAAACATTTTCAGATCTCATATTTGCTTATTTGCAAATGGTTTTATTCGTCTGTCTGTTTCTCTAAATGTAACTCACAAGCCTAATAAGCTTAGGTCTTGGCTCGAATAAACCTATATCAGCTCTATAGTGGTCCACACTAGAATAGCCGGTGAGGCATGTTTTGTCTTGCTCAAGGAATGGCGTCCTTGCCCTGTGGTGAGCTCCCTTCTCAGGGTTATGAGTTAGTGGAGGGCAGCAGCTTCGCTAATACTGACCTAGGGCTGAAGATGGTAGTAATCGGCAAGGCCTAGGCTCAGCTACCGGGAGGCAGAGTTGGATCAATGGTATGGCTCCCGTACTGCGATGTGGAAGATTATAGAAAGTCAGCATATTATTTGATATTCCTAGTAAAATCATCAATGGTTGGCCATGATGATCGCCAATCTCCGACGAGGAGCGGGCATTTAAAGAAGAAGAAGAAGTGGTTCACACCAGTTTTCATGTTGACCACTTTCCAGATCTGAGCCAAAAATATTGGAAACTGGTCAACATTTTATACGGTTATGTAAAAAATAAAAATGGAGGTCAGATCAAGCTCTAGCTCTATCCCTGGAAAAAAAGGGAGAGGTCCTTGGGAAAGGATTACCTAAAAATTTTACGGGGACACTATGGTATTTTAGAACGCTGAAAAGAAGTGGAGGGGGATGAGGAGGGAGGGAATGTTCTGAAAGATTTTTGCTGAAAAATCAATGGTCTGGTAATGGTCTGAAGCTTAGAACTTATTTTCCTTAGACGATTTTCCGGCTCTATGGAAAGTGTTGACCGTTGAAAGTGTAAAAAATTTAAGTGTTGACCAGTTTCCACTATTTATGCCTCAATTCTGGAAAGTGGACAACATGAAAACTGGTCAAAAAAAGTTGACCAGTTTCCGTGTTGACCAGAATTAAAGGTCCCCCTATAGCTACCAGACACGGATTAGGCCACCGGGCTACCGGTGAAAATCTTGGTCCGCCCTTGAATAAAAACGCTAGTTTGCTTTTGTTGTTTTCAAAAATAAAATATTTGATCCAGCAAATGGAATTTTTTGCCCAACATATTTCCAGGTTTTTTTTTAGAATAGAAAAAAATTAAAACCAAGCTGATTCGGGCGTATTTTTCACAGAAGAATGCGAGAGCTTTTCACAATTTTAGTTTTTTAATAAAAAAATTTTATCCGCATTCTAAGAAGAAAGAGCACTTATGGTCCAACCAGTAGTTCACCCTGTCTTCTTAGAGTGGGAGCAGATTTTTTTTATTAAAAATAAAAACAGCTCTACTGAAATTCTGTAGTTACCTTAGAGCGCCGCTTCTGGTATTTTTACTTCCGCCCTCTGGAAGAGGCAGTCCAAGCCTAGCAGCTACCTCAAGACTCGGGTCTCTTACTAATTGGCAAGCTTGTAAGCTGAAATGTTTGCCAGTCTTAAAAGCTCTAAGATATCTAGCTTGAGATCTAATTAATTCAGAAGCTTTTATAGAAAAAGATTAGCTTAAAACTCAGCTTAGTGGTTCTCGAAACTAACAGCATAACATTTACAGCTTACAGATGAAAATTTCTACTCTGCACCTCACGATTCTTACTATCAGAAATCATCTTCTTGGCAACCCTACAAAATCTTACATAAAAGATTGTTTACCAAAGAAACAACAAACAATTATTTACCCAATGATTTTTATCTTTTTTCCAGGAACTATTAAACACAGCGATCACGACGATCTTATACATCACTGCCTTCATAGTCCAACTTACAGCCTGGTCTGATTCATACTATCATTATCGTTATAGAGACTCAAATTTGACAGCTGGGGTAAGCAAAGTTTAAAATCCCCCTCCCCAAACCCTCTTAATTTTAAATTAATTTGTCTTTTTTTTTTCAGTCTTTCGGCTTATTCAATTCTCTAGCCTACGCAGCTGGCACGTATTTCCTATACATAGACTGGAAATCGTCTCAAACCTCAACAGGACCATGAACTGCCTCTCCATAATTTATTTTATTTCACGTCCATATCATTTTCGTTGACGCTGATCTGGTAAAATCATTCGAGAAGAGTACTTATATCTCAATGCCAAAGATAAATAAACGAAAATCGGAAAACAGATCAGTATAAAAAAAAATCAACATCGAATTTCTTTTAAAATATTTAAAAAAAAATTTTGCTACGCATGTTTTAAATGGAATATTTAAAAAAAAAAAAACGCTTGGTTTAAATTTATTAATAATGGATTATGGCAAGATTTATCGTTTTTATTTTAAGCACTGATTTTTTTTTGAAAATGGTATCGAATCCAGCTAATGCACATTTTTTTTAAATGTGTCACTTTATTATATTAAGAATAATAATCGTTTAAAATTAATTACGAATAATTTTTTTTTTTAGTTTTTGAAGAGGATATATTATATTTAAAAAGAAAAGAATCTTAATCTATAATTGGGCAGAATTGTTTTTAATTAATGATCATGTTGGCGCAATTAAAAGAAGACTGCTTTAAATAAATGAAGGCGACAATCATAAATTAGCAAGTTACAAACATGTCAAAAGAATTAAAAGTACATAATTTTTATAAAACAATCGTTGCTACCGTACTTAAAAAAAAATAATAATAATTCTTGAAATAGTCTGCCCAAAAGATTTCTATTTTTAAGAAATACTCAACCGAAAGTATTTTTTTTTTGTTTTAATAATTACGATTAAATCAGATACTAATTTATAAAAAGATGTAAGGAATTCCGATTAAAAGCGTAAAAAATTTTACGTATGGCATTTTCTTTTTTGTAAATATTTTTTTTTAAAAAAAACCGATTCATGTTTCATTTTTTTAAATGTATTTTGATAAATGTTATATTGCTTTCATTATAGAAGTATTATTATAATTATTATTGTATGTCCTTAACAAAATTGTATTTTAATTACTGGTAAACCTAAACCTTTTTCAAAAAAGTTTAAAAAAAGTATTATATCTAGTATTTTGCTTAAGATAACAAATTTATCTTTTTAATCTTTATCAATAGAGTGATGACAATATTCTCAAGTTTCAATGTCTGAAAATTTTTTAAATATAAAATGTGAAAATTGAAGAAAAGCAATCGGAGCTGAAAATAACTTTTTGGTTAATAATAATAATTGATAAAAGATCTTTTAATAATCAGTTTTTGTCAATTGTTCTTCAATTTTAAATAAAATGCTAGTACAAATCATTGTTTCAGTCTTTTACTGTAATTTAAAAGGGACATTTTTGAAAGTCTTGAATATTTAAATTCAGAGATTTAGAAAACTTTGTTTAAATAAAAAAATTGCTTGGGAAAAAACCCAGATCTAGTGCTAGAAAGTCTTGACGAAAAAAACGGGGAAAGGATTTATTGTCCATGAAAAAGTAGTCAAAGGAGTTAATTTTTAATTGGCTAAACTTGGTTTTAAAATCTTAAGAAATGAAACGCTAAACACGAAATTGGTTCCAACAGAAAACCGATTTTTTTTTAAATCTAAAAACTCTTTGTCATTACTTATTACTAGATTTTCGGATTCCAAGCCTTGATTACAACTAGAAATAATAATCGACTTTTTACTAATCAGGTAAAAACATATTTAAGGAATTTCTTAAAAAAGCTACTAGAGAATTTTTCCCAGGAAGGGCCTATTAATTTTCATTTCTTATGAGAATAACTATTTAAATAAATTCCCCTTTTGGGCTTAAGCTGCAGTCTCTTAAATATTTCTGTTCTGCAAAGAGTCGCTGATATCTGCACCGATCCCGAATCCTGACTACAGCATTACAATCTATAGAATTCCTGCACAAGAAAGCCCCACTAACGCTTTATACCCTTGCAAATAAAGGATTAGGCAATCAAGCGATAAAATTCCCAAAGAAAATTCTAAAGAAATGAAACTCCTCCAATCTTATTTTTTCAAATCAAATCGTTACAATTGACCAGGGGATTAAAAAAGCCTACATTCCTGAAAACTTGTATTTGGTTCGACTTCACCAAACATTTTCTATCGATGGGACGAAAAATATTTAATCCTTCATGCTTTGACAAACCATGGCATTCCACTACTAGGTACTCTGTGAAAAAAATTGTTTTAGACTTTTTCGTTTCTTTAAAAATTTTTAAAAATATACATGAATAATCTTTTTGGCCTAAAATGTATACAAGGTCGTGGGTGTTATAAAAATAGAGATAAAAGAAGAATTTAAAAAGGTATGTTCAATAATTAAAGCCATAATTTTGCGCAAGTTTTTCTTGCGTGATGAAGGGCTCGAAAGGACCTAGGCAGGAAATAAATAAAGGCTTTGGGAGCTAATAGGGTTAAATGGCATTCTTGAAAATCAGGTTCCCGACTTCCAGAGGGTCTTCACCTCGCAGATCTCTCGTCATCACAAGGTACTCCGTTTTACCTTCATTAATTTCAAGCCCTATTCGATTTGCGGTCTCTAGTTCTGTACGGTTGCTAGACCTGGGCTTTAACGGTCCCAGCCCAGGAGCAGCTGCGGTCCTTCGAGAATAAGGTGCTGAGGCTTCTAGGACCCAATGTAGATCCTATTACCAGACGCGTGCGTGTTAAGACAAATGAAGAGATCCCTTGGCTCACCAATCAGCCTTTTATTACAAGCGTGAACGAAGGATACGGTGGACGGGACATGTAGCAAGCGCGCCACTGACTAGAACCATCAGGAAGGTGCTGGATGGTCGTCCAACGAGCCCTAGGCCAATGGGAAGGCCGCAGCTGAGGTGGGAGGATAGTGGTCGTGTGGGGGCGCCGGACTGGAGGGCGGCGGCTTAGGATAGGTCTGATTGGCAGGAACTCTCTGAAGCGGCAATAAGGCTTCAAGACTTGTAACGATGGATAAGTAAGTAAGTAAGTAAGTAAATAGAAAAATCAACCTCTGCCTTTTAATTGGAATAGGGAAACGCCTTTTAAGGTTATTTAGCGACCTACAACCGAACCAATCCAATGGACAATAAAAATTAACCCCGTCGCCTTCGTCACAATTCTGAAACTTTCCAGAAAGAAACCGATTGTTCTATTAGAGTAATCAAATATTTGATACTTTGCCCATCTTTATCATGCAAAACTTTTACATCGCACCTTGACTAAATATGACGCAATCCATCAAACCACAATTGCATTTATGCAGGTTATTAACTATTCATCAGTCAAGTGATGTACAGTACACGCATATTCTTTGAAAGTGTCAAGATTTTCGTGAGTAAATAAATCAAGGAAAACCCATGGGTAAGTTTTCTAAAATTTCCGATCATTCCCTCAAATTTCCCAAAACTAAAATCGACCCCTTCACGGAGAAATTAACAAACTCGCAGACATTCTGTCTTGAAAACAACATAAAAAGTTTTTTCTTCTTATAAAATAAAGGTAACGAAAAACGAGTAGGCCTTTATAGATGCGCATGACGGGGTCAACTTTATATTTATATAAGTAGTTCCTTTGAAAAGTATCCCGTAAAAATAGCCGCTTCCAATGCGTTTTCTTATTTTTTTCACGCGCCCATTTTCCCAGCCAGAATCCCGAAAATCAATGTTTAGCTTATGAATGAATAAACATGATATTAGTCAAGCATTGAGTTTATAATGTATGAAACATGGAAGGGCGGCAACCGATTACCGAATCGTCAGTGTAGTAGACGCCAGTTAAGAGATCGAGTGACTTTATTTGGTATTACGGTTATTGTTAGGAAATTTTCATAGGTAACTTTAATTTTTATTAATTCACTTAATTAATCAATTAATCATTTAAATAATTTTTCTTTCAAAAAAAAATCTTGGAATTTTAAATATTTTTTTTGGCTAAAGTTTCTTTTATTAATTTTTTTAATTTAACGGTTTGATAACTTGAAAATTTAAGTAATTTTTTAATTGAAGGGGAATAATGAAAAAAAAAATGAAATGTCATATTTTATTTTTAAAAATAGTTTACATCACGTTTAAAAAAAAACTTTTCATAAATTTAACATCACGCTGGCGGGCAAATGAACGTTCGAGTTTGTAAACAAAAAGAATTTTAACAACTTCATACTAAAAAATATTGAAAGCTCTAATCCAGCTGGTTAAATATTGTGTAAACGCTTTGCCAACATTGTTTTCTTTTTATTCTCAGGACAAAAATTTCTGATTTTATTTATTTTTACAATGAAAAAGTCACGGTCCGGTTAACATACCACTAGTGGCACCAAATGAGCGTAATAGTATCACAAGGAAAGCTACTGATGTGTAACACCCCCCGAAATAAAAAATTTGAATGCAGTTCCATGTTAATTAATTTAAAAAAAATAATAGTTATATGTCGTGTATAATTTTTGTTGAATGTTGAAAATTTCTCTGACTGTTATCAAAAATTTTAAATTGCAGTTAAAAATGCAGGAAGTTGATAATTTAAGGTGAATACAGAAATAATGGTTTTACAACGATTGGATTATTCGTTTTTGCGATCGAATTACGAGCGTTATAGGCTAGGGGAGTATGGAAGGGTCGAAGGAAAACCCAGTGTGCGAGGGGGCCTTGCTTAAAAGTACCATCCCCTATCTTAACCTATTAACATTATTAATCGGCTAAAATCTTTCATACATTTCATACAATGTAAACACGGAAACTTTTCACAGTTTTAGGGAATAGGAATTTGAGAGCGAAAGAAATACGAGAACACAAAATCAAAACGTTGCTTTTCTAAGTTCAATGGCGCCATATAGGGATCGACTCTGCCGCAGAGGCGCTGTTTATCCCATTCAGTGGCGTTCCTAACCTTCTTGGCACCCCTTCCCTCTCTTGTTTTCTTATTACCTAAAAAATGGCTGATCTGAAGAGAGAAGGGATGGGCAATCGAAAATTCAAAACATTCCGCCTTTGAATTTCTGTGTTTTTTCATATAAAGTTTCAATCTAGTCTGAGTTAGGTAGCTTTGTTCGTAGATTTAGCATTACTTTAAGACTGGCACCTCAGAACAGGCCTAAGAACGCCACTGGTCCAATTTCTGTTGCACTAGTATCTTTCCTGGCCGGGATCCTGGCTGTTCCTTAAAATGTTCTTAATTAAACCTGATAGATTGGTCAATGGAACATCGAATTCATCCCCAAAAAGAAACCGGGGGGGTATAGTGGTTAAATTTTGCTGCACTTCCTCATCAACAATTTTATTTACAGGAATTAATGAAAATTAAAAAAAAAAAAAACCAGTTCGCAGAACTGTCTTCTGTCCGAGATAAGTTTATCTTTTTAAGACAAAGACGTTCTTTAGACGTCATTTTGCATTACTGGGAAGTGCATCTTATAATCACGTGATCAAAAACAATGTTTAAGTCCTCATTAAGATCCTCATTAATCGAATTCAGGTCTAAGTTTCTTTTCTGAAACAACTACATATCGATTTCTGGCTCTTGTATGTCTGCTCTGGGGTCAATACTGATCGGCTTCTGTTCCAAGCGCCTCAACTAAGATAATCATCTACCGATAATCAGATATTCTCATTAAAGTCACTTATTATTGATTTCTAATTCGCATTTTCTGATCGAGATTTTAATCTGCACGTTTCTAACCAAGGTGACTTTCCTGGGGCCATCACCTGTTGTGAGCATTGGAAATGGCCACTAAAGCATTAGTAATGATTACTAATGGCAACTAGAGCATTGGTGATGACCACTAATGGCCACTAGAGCATTGGTAATGACTACTGGAGCCGTAAACTAGCGATTTCTGATTCAAGCCCCTCTACTGTGATCACCTGACGATTTCTGGCACAAATATTCCCATCAGAGTCATCAGCTATTGTTTTCCAATTGAATTCTTTTTCACATTTGTGATCGCTGTCAATCTTTCTATTGTTTTCTGATGCAAGTACAGTACACCTGCTGCAACCGTCATCTATCACTTTGCTGACCAAGCATCGCTACCAAAGCGACCAACTGGTCAAACATTTTCATCAAAATGATCATCTGTTGATTTTTAGTCGAAACCAATTCCGCAAATCCCCGTCAAGATCGCCATTTTTTCTGGTCCTGATGTTATTTACAGTAGCCAGGGTTATCTATTTGCAGATTATTAGATGCTACCAATAAATCGTTGTCTAGGACTGGGAATGACTCCATGAAATTGATTCTAGCCTCATTTTTTCAAAGGAAAAAATTTTTAAGCCTCAAAGCCCCTTTTCAGATTGCGAATACCCCACAAGTTAAGGTCATCATTACTTTTAACCAAAAGAGCTTCCTGAAAAAAAAAAAATTCGTGCAAAATGCTCGAGAATTTTCTTATTTCCGCTTAAGGAAACCCACCTAAATGCCTTTTGATCTTGATAACTGACTTCCCCTATTTTCCATATCACAAAAACTAATCCATTCAAGACCTTTAAAAAGGTCAATTCCATAAAATTTACAAAATTAATAAAAAAAAAAAAAAATATATATATATAAAATCTTTCTCCCAACAAAAGTTCAATCTTTCATTAACTAGGCCGCTCTAATGAACAATTAGCCAGACACTAAACAGAATGACAGTACTCTGTAAATGAACTTATTTAAAAAAATGCTTTAACCCCGCTTTTAAAATCATTCCATTGATTTAATTTTTTAATAAAACCCATCCGTTTAATTATCAATCCCATTCACAATCATACATTGAAATGATTCATCCAAAAGGCCCAAAAAAAAACTATTTATATTTCTATTATTACATTTCAAGAAAGAAAACTTAATTCGTTTCGATACGACCACGGTTTCCGGTACGACGTGGACAAGTTCCTGCCTAAACCCACTTCCTAAGTGTTATAAAATAATGTTTCGCGTGACATTTACGAGTTTCTATGAAAGTTTCCCATTTCCACCCCACTCCAATCCGTTTCCTTTTCTGGTTTCCGGAAGAAAACCTTGGGAAAGGTAAAAAAGAATAAGTAAAATAAAAAATAAAACATTTTTTCATCCTCATTTGTTAACCGAGAGCGAATGGAGAACGAACGCAATTTGAAAAGTTTGAGGGATGAGGACATCGAAAAAGCGGGTAAATATCCCGGGAAAAGCCCGACTGAAATCTTTGGATGGCGCCTCGCCGCCTAGTTATCGATTCTTTTCTTATTTAGACGAATGCATTTTACGAGGAGGTGAAATTTTATTATAGGGGTATCGTTAGATAAAATCATTTTTATTTTTGTTTGTTTTTTTGCAGAAAAAGATCACAGGATGTCACACACGGTGACGGTGACGAGAACGACTACCACTGCCACCACATCGGCTATACTTATTAATACGGGTTACTTAAAAACGATCCCCGGGATACTGAAATTCTTCGAAACGGTAAGTGTTCGAAATTTAGGCTAAGTTCAATAAATTCAACAAACTAGCAAGAAAAAATTTTGAAAACAAGTTTTTACAACAATTTTTTCAAAATTTTTTTGTAGTAAAAGAAAATATTAGAAGTATATTTTTCTAAGAAGAAAATGAACGTTCTGAACGAATTAAAAATTTTTTCCCGCAAAAAAGATTCTGGATAAGATTTTTTCGAAAAATCGAAATTTTGTGAAAATTGTTTCCAACAAAAATAAGTCTCTCAAAAAAAATTTTCCAATTGAACAAAGAGAGCATTTTAGAAATTAATTTAGACAGGGAAAATTTCTGCAAAATTGTTGCCAACAAAACAGAACTTTAAAAATTGTTTCAACAAATCAAAATTTTTAAAAAATTGTTTCCAAGATAAAAAATTTTTAAATAATTGTTTTCAAGATAAAAATTCTTTGTAAACGGTTTCCAATAAATTCAGACAATTGAATGAATTCAATAATTCCAAAAATATTGTTCTAAAACAATCCAAACTCTCCAAAATTGTTTTCAACAAATAAAAATTTTTAAAAAATGGTTTCCATCAAAGAAAGTTTTTTAAAAATTGTTTCCGAAAATAAAATATTCATTTCAAAATATTCAATATTCAATAAAAAATCATTTCTGACAATAAAATTCTAAATGCATTTTTACAAGAAAAAATCTTTAAAAATTTTTTTGCATTAAAAAAATTAAAAAAATTTTTGCAACAAGAAGGAGTTTTGAAAACATTTTCTTTAACAACAAAAACTTATATAAAAATTTTATCTCACAGCAAGGGAAAAATTCTGGGACCATTATTTAATAAACAAGGAATAACTCCGGAAAATTTGTCTATAATAAGAAAACCTCCAAAAATTTGTTGTTGGAAATATACTTTTTAATGAAAGAAAAATTTTGGTAGTAAAATTGCTGATAAAAAGTTCAGTTTTGAAAAATTCTGTTCTGAGATTTGGAAATGCCAAACAAAAAACCAACATTTTCATTTTAAATCAAGGATCAACACCTCGAACTCTTTTCCTTTTCCATAAAAACTAACGTATAAATATTACGACAGAAATAGATTAGGTTATTAATTATTTAACGAAGTCTTTAGATTAAGATAAATCAAATGACAGACAAGTCGCACAGAACGTGTTGTCACGAACATAAGTTTCAAAAAAAAAAAAAAAAAAAGCTTTCCCATCTTTAAAATTCTTGGCTTTAAATCAACTTATCAAAATCGCCCACCGCCTACACCGAAAAATTTTTTTTTTCTTTTTGATTTAAAACCGTGGCAATAGAATGCGGATGAAGAAAAAAGATGCAGACACGGGGGAGCTTCAAAAATCTTTAGCAAAAGCCAAAAAAATTGATTTTCGACTCGAATGACGTAAGCATTTGCATTTAAACATATTCAAATTTCTTGAAATAATCATCATAACTAATTTTAATAATTGTCAGGTCAACCCAAGTTAAAATCATGTTTTTCGCACAGTGCTAATTAAGCTTAGGCATTTTACAGCCGAAATTTAAAGTAGTCGGATCCTTCTGTTAAATCGACGTTTTAATCGTTCATTCAAAAGAGCAAAAAAAAAAAAATGAGCGAAAATTGTTAATATTTGAGGCTGCCAGCAAAATTTCCCAAATGGCTTTGTTGGCGCCATTTTGGTTATAAATCTCTTGGACAGAGTTTCGAAAAGGGAAAAAGGGTTCGTGACCTTAGAGATGGGACCAATGTGAAATATTTTCATATTTAGCTAATGAAAATAAAAAATCAGAAAAATTCAACAGCGTTATGATAGATTCTGAAAATTGGGACAAAGTTTGATTCTTTAAACAAGCAATGTATGAAACTCAAAACTAAACATGAATTCAAAATTATAAGGCCCTACATCTATCTCTGCTGGGTGTGGTCGACATAAATGATCATAATTTTTCTAGACTTCCTGTGCTATTTTGATTTCTAACTTAATTTATCATTTTAGCAAAAGAACTATTTTGATGAATATTAAGATTGGACGATAGTAAACTCGGGCGCTTTAATCCGGGTTAAAATTCAGGGGGAAAGTACGTAAACTCGGGCGGTTTAATCTGGGGTTAATCCAGGTATACAAGCCATTATTAGGTGCATATTGGTCAGTGACCTAGCTGGGACCGGGTAAACTCGGGCGCGTCCATTTTAAATAACCCTTTAAAGGCTGACTTTTGCAAAAGGCCGGATATATCCGGCCTCTGATGTTTTAGTGAAAATCTTATTCGAGACAGCTAGACTGAGGGATATGACCATGTATTAGTGGGATACAGCTTTAGACTTTTCAAAGAAAAAATTTACGACTGGAAATTTCGCCCATGCTTAGCTTATGGAAGGAAAATCATATTATAAACTTGATGTAAATTTAAGCTAAATTGACCAAAATTTAAATACTGTTTGTTTTGTTTCAACTTTAACATTTCCTTAGTGAGATATTCTTTTTATGTTAAGCTTATGGGAGTGAAATCTTCATATGCTTAGCTTATGGATAAAAATAATTCTGAGCAACTAGAGGTTTTTATCAAATTCATTTGTACCGGGAAAACTACTAGCAATCAAAAAATTGTTTCACATTTTTGGGGATTAAAAATAACGAAGTTCAATGGCAATCGTACAATAGTTAAAGATGGTATCCGTTAATCCTTATTTTACTCTTTTTATTTTTTTAACGAAAGCTCACATAGAATGATTAAGAAAATGATCAAAAATAATATAATTATGAAATTGATGCGCCCGGGTTTACCTGTTTTCGTTTAAAAAAAAGGTCGCCGACCATTGAATGACCTCTTCAATGTTTTCTATACCTGGATTAACCCCCGGATTAAACCGCCCGAGTTTACGTACCTTTCCCCTAAATTTTGACCCAGATTAAAACGCCCGAGTTTACCCGCGCCCTTAAGATTCACTTGTAATTCCTCCTTCATGCTCAAAACATTTTTAAACAATATAACTGGCAAGATAATCCCTTTCTGGCACCAATTCTTTTTAAAAAATAATGGAAAGAAATATAAGCTCTCATTCTAATCGGAATCATTCTAGCCACCCATGTAGTACTTTTTCCCCACGGGTAATTTCCCGAAATCTTAAATAATCACCGCTCCCGAAAATATTTCTTAAAAAAAAATTTCTTTAATTCTTTTCGCATTTCTTTGCCAATCCATTAAAAAAAACAAACATCATAATATTCATTCCCTCACGACATGAGACTTTGAATAATTGACAACCTGAAAAGCAACAGGAGTAAACATAAGAAAGCTATGACGTCACGGGTCATCAAACTCCCGCAACTAGGTCAACTCAATACTATTTTCAGCGGTTATAAAATTACTGAAAACATTTGGAATCTGGATGCATCATACGTTCTCCCCCCTCCCATCATCATTATTATTAGAACAAATAATATTTTCTTTCATTCCGCACAACCGGAATGAATAAATACCTGAATACCTACGGATTTACTTTCACGACTAGACATTGTAAAATCCTTAATGGGTCAAGGAAATTTTCATCCGCGCCAAACTGACTAAATATGGAAGGAAGTAATGATAATGTTTTTTAGAATGACGTCACCCGAACTAGGAGGCTTTATATTCTTTGGGATTGTAAATGAAAACTTTTACTGCTAGTTATAAAATTAATGGTTTTCAAACCGCGACTGACTCGTTTGGATTTTGAAAAAAAGCTCGTGATTATTTTTTTTTTATTAAGAAAATCTATTTTTTTCCGTGGATTCCTTCCGCTCTAAATATTTTTATGTGTTTAGTTCAAAAGAATCGATTAAAATGGATTGTAAATATTGGAATTACACATCTATTTTACAAGAGATGCGTTCAGTAAGGGCGCTCGAGCACCCTCACAAACTTTGTAGATGACGTAACGTTAAGAATTAAAATTAAATGGGCGGCATTGTTTCCAGAGGAATCGAACCTGAGAATAGGCTTATTAATATTAATTCTTCGATCAATAATAAAGAGTAAACAAAAAAATTTAGAAAACGAAAAATCTGCTTTCAAATTAAAATTCTAGAAAGCCCGCCAAAAATTAACCATGATTTTGTGACGTCACAACTGAATAGGAAACGGGTCATGTCAGGCAGCAGGGATTGAACATCAGAGATGAAAGAAGGATTGTGCAAAATCAGAAGGAATTATGTTTGTGTCCTTTGTTCCTATTGATGGGAATTTTCGCGCCAAAAAAATTTTTTTCGAATGAAGAGAATATAAATCAGTCATGGCGTGATTAGCTTTCACATGGCGTATGATTATTTTTGGTGGGATTTCTAGAATTCGAATTTCAAACTAAAATTTTATCTTTATTTTTTTATCATTAATAAAGAAAGACTAAAAAGAAAAATTTCACTTTAAAAAAAATTTAGAAAACGAAAAATTTGTATTGAAATTCATATTCTAGAAAGCCCGCCAAAAACTAACCATGAATTTATGACGTCACAGCCGAGTCAGATCCTTTGTTTCTATTGGTGGGAATTTTCGCGCGAAAAAAATTAGCCAACGAAAGAAGAGACTTTAACTCAGTCATGGCGTCATTAGCCCAAACATGGCGTATGGTTATTTTTGGCGGGAATTTCAAACTGAATTTTTATCTTTAAAATTCCAAAGCCCGTAAAAGAATAATTTGAATTTTTATCTGTTTGAAAACATTTTTTAATCGATTTGTTCTTGCCAAGCCTTAGTTAAGAGTTTTTGAATTTGATTTGTTGGTAACGTTTTTGAAATTCATGCAAGTGGCCTACTATTTTAAGCTTTTTCCTAGTAGCTCTAACCTTACAATTTTCATTGACAACTTTAAAACATAAATTTGCTGAAGCAAAAATTTCAAATATCAAAGAATTCTTAAAGAAATTATTTTTAATGAGAAATTATGGTTGTCGAAACATAAAATGTTCGCCTAATTTCTCTACTCTGTCCAATAATCACTAAATAATAAAAATTGGAAGCATTGAAATTTTGCATTAATGAAAGAAAAATTAATTTTTTTCAGATTATCGGAGCAGTATGCGTGGGCCTTATAGCTAACTACTCTTATTACACAATCCACCGTTATCAAAACTACAATACCGACATCTTCTTTCTAATAGTAACTTCTGCTTTCCTGATTTGCACATTTACTCTACTTATATCTTGTATAATTTCGATCTCCACAGCTACGATACTGCCCAAGACAATATTTGTAAGTATAACTAATTGAATTAAACTTAAGAATGGCTTAACAAGCTCGTTCACTCGAGCTGACCTCTCCCTCGAGAAAGAGCCCCAGTAGAGCCAATTCTGGCTACAAAGCTTTTTCCGACCCGACTGAATAATAACTCACCCTTAGCCCAAAATCCTCAAAAAATGGCCTTTTGTTCACTATAATTCAATTACAGACCTTTGAACTAACTTTTTATTTTTATTCAAGGAACTCATCTACCACGGCATCGCATTCGTCTTATACATAATAGCATCGATTTGCCTCATAGTTGAAGTAAATCGCTACCGGCACACTAGATGGGAATATGATCCACTCCTAGCAGCTTCGGTAAGTGACCTTTAAAACCGAATAAAAAAATTCGCTGAACGGTTTAGAGTCCTTTGCTAAAAGGAATCAAACCGAAACGAATAAATCATGCATAAATAAAAAAAAAGACAATCATGCATGCAAAAACGATCATAATTCTTTCAGGAAGGTCGCTTCTATTATAATTATTTAATTCCCTTGAAACAAATGAAAAAAATCAAACCTTTAATTACTTTAATTATTTTTCTTTCAGATACTCGGACTAATTAATAGCGGCTTGTACCTTCTCAGCACGGGATTCGCCTACAAAAGCTACAGAGGAGGTTAAACAGTAAAAAATCGAAGCTATAAATCCCTTCCATCTCTAAAAACATTTTTAGGCAACAACAAGAGGAAGGAAGATTACTTTAAAGTTCATGAAAGTAGATGTAAGATTTAATGTATTTATTTGAAATCAATACATTGCCCGGGCATTTTAATGTACAGGATGTAGCACGGAAAAAAACGGCATTAATGACAAATTTAGTTCCCGCCCTATGTACATATTTTTTTTCAAATGACCACAGTTTGGAAAAATTCACATTCCGGTGATTTTTCAAGCTTATTTCACAATATTAACCGTCCAGGCAAAAATTTCTTCTTAAATTATTTTTTAAATTTATCTCTTATAAATATTAATCGTATTCGTCGTGTTTTATAAATGTTATACGCAATTTTATTAATTAGCTATACCATTATTTGCAAAAAAAATAAAATTTAATTGATTTGAAGTACAAAAAAATATGTTATGGCTAAAAGAATTATATTGTTAATTTTTAAATGCTGGTAAAAAAGCTTTATAAAATTTGTGCCTCGTATATATTTATGAAAAACTAACAAAAAAGAATTACACAAAATATTCGTAAATGTTTTTAAATTGAAATTTTTTTTATACTGTATAAGTTTTTTGAAAAATTTAGCAGCTAAGCAGGCTTGTATATTTTCCAAACTTGATCTTTATTAAAAGATATAAGTGATTGCGTTGCCTTAATTTGATGTAAATTAACAATAACGTGGTTTTAAATTTTGGAGCGATTTTCTTTAATTTTGAGATTTTAATTTTAAGTACGAAAGCTATTTATTTTTTATTTAATAAATTGAATGATTTATACAAATCAAAATTGTTGATTTTATTTTGTGGAAAGTTGGTTAAGCTTTAAAGTAGAAAATAGAAATAATGTTTTCAAAATTTGAGATTGCACATACTTGCCCTTGCGATAGAGGATTGGAAGAATTTTTCGCCAAAATATATAAGGAACCGATGATTTACTTTATTCATTTATTTAACCGGTAGATCGCAATAAAATGGTAGATCCCACATTAAAGTAGCACCGCCTAACATCTATACCGCTATTTTTTTAATCCAATGAGTGCAAAATTAATTAAAATCCGCCCAAGAGCGTAACTTTAAAAAATTAAATCTAGACTCCAAACGGTTAAAAATTAAATTACTCTTACAAAATCTTTAAAAAATTCACTTACCCAATTTTTCTTCGAACATCGCTTGCCAATTCCAGCTTTTAGCTACAGCGGAGATAATAAAATCGGCCTCAGCAGACTCATCTTCAATCCCTATAAAAAATCAAAAAATAAATTAGAAAAATCCTTCTCAAAAACAATTATGCTCTTTTTCTATAACATTTACTAAATCCACGTGTATGCGCCACGCCCCATTCAATTCAAACCACATTATACTCTTTCATATATTGTCAATAAAATTTATTTATCTAATTTATTAGCACAATAAAAAGTTCACGGTGGAAACGGAAATCATACAAAAATCTTCATCGCTCCATGACAAATCCCAGAGCAGAACAACTCAAAGATTTCGCCCTACAATTACTGTTTATACTTTCAACAATACTCCAAAAATTAAAACCCATAGACAATTCGCCCACGCAGTAGGGGGGTAAAAATACAAAAATAAAAATTTCGAACATCGTGCTTTTTTTCGTCAGTTGACAGTTCCCCGTATTTAAAACATGTCTCGTGCAATTAATACAGCAGCCACTGTTCTTCCTATGGTAATGTCCCAAGGGGGCTGTTGCCTATTCAAATGTTGCAGTTGTGTAAATTTTGCATTTTTAAAAACACCAGAAGGAATCATTAAACTTGCAGAAGTAGTAAGTAATCCTAATTTTTAATTTTCAAAACCAAAAAAATTTCTATAATTAAATTTTAATAGATTTTAGGGACAATATGTCAAAACCTCCTCATAAACTACGGCCTAACCTATTCCCTGTCACTTGGATCATCATACTACAGTTTTTTAACAACAGTATCATCTAGCATCATGACTTCATTTATTCTTTTGTTATGTTATGTCATTTCTAACAATACATTTCAACTTGTGCGGCAATCTTTATTTGTAAGTATAAGTTAATCAAAAAAAATTTCATGATCGATTAGGCCTAATGTGATTTTCATCTTTTAGGAAATAATTTTCAATGGGATTACATGCGTTCTATACATATCATCCTCCTGCTATTTAGCATTTGCAGTCTACACATTTCTATACCCCATTTATAAACTCACATCTATGTTTCAAGTCTACCCGGCTATGAGTAGCACTTACGTAAGCAAATTCAATTCAATGAAAATTTCAGACCTTTAGCTCTAGACGATTCAGATTAAAGATTTAGCAGTAAGGGATTAATACCTGTCAATTTATTTTCAGATAATTGGATTTTTAGTGGGAGGCATACACGGATACGACGCTTTCCTGGCTTATAAAAAATATCATTAATTTAAAAACAATTATAATTATTTCAAACTAATTAAAAAAAAATTTTTCAGCTAAGAGGAAAAATATTTTTTAAATTTTACCTTAAGAATGTTATTATAGTTATTTTTAAGTATTATCAATGATAAATATTCTGCCATGAACATTGAAATGTCAAAGATAAGGATTAATTTTAATCCCATTCACGTCTAGTTGTGTGCAATGAAAAATGCAGGATTGCCTGATAAAAAATATTTCTCTCAGCTTTCATTAACTCAAACCATATAAAGCAATGCCTAAGATATACTCCAAATAAAAGAATAAATTTTCTAGGCTTAAGTTTATTGTGTGGCTTTGAGTCAAAACCGAATAGACATTTATACAGATGTAATCGAATAATGTTCGCACATTAAATGATAACGTTCGAACTGATTAAACGGATCAAGATAAAATAAAAAAAAATTGTAAAATTAAAGATAATACGAAAACCGAACTTATTAGTTTCGGGTCTTACTGATAAAGCGAAGGTAAAAGTTTTCGTGAGAAAGAACGAAATTGTCATGAGATTGCGGTAGTATTGTGAAATGTAAGTGGAAAAATGGGGAACGCTTGTTGTAAAAGTAAAAATTTACAAAATGACAATCAGAATAATGATGATCACTCGGATAACATAAGTGAGGTGGATGCAGAAACAGAGGAATTAAATAGAATTCGGAATGCTTTGCATTACAATTTAGAAAGTTTTTTGTTGGATAATATTTTGATGTCAGTACAGTTTTTTGAGAATTGGGAAAGGTGAGTAATAAGATGAAATTAAGTTCAAAACTGAAAAATGTTGATGTTTCTTCTTTACCGTCAAATTATCCTAATGTGCAGGAAATTTTATTAAGCCCCATCTATTAGCTGCTCAATTTAGCTCTAATCAGCTCCTAATCAATGCCACTTAAAAATGATCAAAACTTGGTTGCTTTTAAGATTTTCACCGGTTTTCAGAATAAAAATAATCAAAATGAAACCATTCACCTGTTCGTACAAAAACATATTGTAACTGCTTAATTTCATTCCATCACTTAAAAAATTGTATCTTTCTACTTGAATCATATTAGCTAATAGGACGTGTGATGCTTTCAGCAATGACAAGCAAAATCACTGATTTCATAGGCTAACAAGATTTTAAACTGAAGGTGGACAATATATCACTTTAACTGGTGATAAATTTAAAAAACCTGGAACATATTCCTGTCATGAATGCTTTCAAACAGCCAAAATTTTAGGTTTTGTCCCTAAAATCTGACTTAATCAATGCTATCAAATTAAAACACAATAACCAGGAAATAGATCTGATTCAGTGTAATCGTTCTCCGCAAAATTTTCTCTTTATATGAGGAAAAGTCACTGCAGTTTATTACTTTTGCAAAGTGAAGTTTATCATTGATAAATCTGATTATTATTTTTGAACATGAAATCACTTCGAGTGCCTGATGTCGGCTCCGATTGATACAGGCAAAATTTACCCACCTAAAAATCGTTCCCTATCATTTCAATACATACAATCTTTACAAAACATAAAAATCTTTCAAATTTATCGAACCATTTAAATTATTACTGATAAAATATTCAGATATTTTAACAAACACAACACCGATCACACTAACGCTGAATCACTACGTCCGCCATTTGCAATTTCTCGAAACCGTAATGGATTCGACTTGTTGCCTTTGTTTACATTTTAAAAAAACAGAATAAACACTAAAAATTTTAAATAAAGGTTGATTTTTTTATTATAAATGCAAAATTTAGGTTATTTAACGATTTTTATTTGCAATAAAATCGACTGAATAGGATGAAAAATGATTTTTATGTTGTTAGTTGCAGGGCCCAGGGCCCCAATAAATTTCAAAAAATCAAAAAATCCATGGCGGACTTCCGGTGTCTTGGAAATTTAAAATTGTTCGTAAATTTGATATATTTATGGTACCTGAAGTGTTTTAAAATCATTTGACAAAGAATATAGTATGAATCATGAATGCAGGCCTTTATTATCGGATATTATACATCTACCAAAAACCTTCACGAAAACGGCTTTGAATTCCGGACTATCAACAAGGAATTAACTTGTCAAAAAATCATATTCAATCATGCTTATTCATATGATCTGACGACATTAGTTGCGTCAGTTCATTGATTTGAGATAAAACTTCATGGATAATTGTTTAATTTAGGCTTGTCGATGAAAATAATAATGCCCTTTATAACCTGATCTGGTCGCACGTTTAAATTTGAAATTGGTTAGTTATCTAAAAGCATTGTTGATAGAATTTAATCACGAACAGTTCACTTACACGCGACAGCAATTTAATTTCTTTATCATTTCCTAATCATTGTTTTTTTCTTCTTTCAGAGATAATCAAATTTTAAGGGAAAAATGTTTAGAAGAAATCAATTTACTATCCCATGGGAAAAGATGTTTTCATGCAGACACACTACACGAATTAGTTTCTTCAAAAGTTACATTTCAAACAAAACATGGAGCTAAGAAAATGGTAGAAGAAACTTTACATCCTTTAAGAATTTATTTAACGTATGAAAATGTAGATGCAGCAAATGAACAAGATTTAATTAATTTACCTCATGCTAAGGAAAAACCGCATTATAAATTGATAGTTGAGGATTGTATTGACAGTAAAAAGATAAATGCAGGTAAGTTGACAAATTATTGGATTTTTTGAAAAGAAACATTGATGAACGTAATTTTTTACTATTTTTAGGATTTGTGAATCTCATCGAGTCAGAATCATTAGAAGATGAAATAGTAGATTTGCCTTCGAGGAATAGTTTTAATTTAAATCATTTAAGTCAGAGTGGAAGTGCAACGCCTAAAAAGAGAGCTTCAAGTATATTTCGTCGAAATAAACAAAAAAGATTAACAGAGACAGAAAAAAGAATCAGCATGAGTCTTTTAAATTCGCCAAGGCTATCGTCATACCCCAGATTATCAATGGTGCATTCTTTTAATAAAAAAAAGGTGATATTAGACCAAATGATCGCGCAATACGATAATTATTGGTGCACAACATACGAGAAAGTGATTAAACGAAGATCAATAGACGATTATCGGATGAATAACGTTCCAGAGTCATCAACTTTAATTCCTCGAGCTTGTTTTCAAAAAATCGAGCAGCCTCTTTATAAAGATAAAAGGCGTTTAGGTTTAGTTACTGGAAAACCGATGGATGCGATCGTGTCCCATAATGTACTTAATTCATCCGCGTTTAAAGGACATTTTTGTGATGTTTTCGTTGAAAAATTGGCAGAAGTCTTGGATTTTGATAGTAAATCTTTAAATGAAGCAAGTGTGCAAGGAGGATCGATTTTCTTAAAGAAAAATAAATTTTCGTATGAAATAACTCCCGTGGTGGAATTAAAATCCTGGCCGGAAGCCGCAACTGAATTTATGAGGCCTGTGATTAAGAAACCGGAAGAATATCCTTGGCCTACGATTATTTTACAAAAATGTGTTAAAAATCAAGGATTGTACTTGACACCTGTAGGTTATTTGGAATATAGGGAAGAAAATCCGGATTTTGAAAAAGAATGGAAAATTGAATGTCCGAAAGGAGAAAAATATCTCCTTCTGCATTTGCTTCACGCTCAAGTTCGATGTTATCTTTTCGCTTTGGCCATTTATAAATCATTTTTGGAATTAGAAGAAGAAGGGATGAGTTTTGGGCCGTATCATTTAATTACATTATTATTTTGGCAAGTGAAAAAAAATTATATTTGGCCTGAAGCTGAACCTGGATTTAATTTTTTAAATTTTTTAAAAATTGTTTATAAGAAACTTCAACATCGAAAATTACGGGATTTTTTTATTCATCAAAGAAATTTATTCAGTAGTTCGCCTGAAAGTGATTTAAATAAAGTTTTAGGGAAACTTAATTTGATTTTAGAAAATCCCGTCCCGTATACATTAATAGCCATAAGAAATTTAAAATTAAAATCAAATTTTTATCCGAAATTAGATTGCACGAGGTTATTTAAATTGGCGACCGAAAAAGATGTTTTAACTTTTTTAAACCCGCAGCTAGTTATTCTTCGAAAAAATAAGAAAATTCCAGACGAGGAGGAAATTGATGAAGAAGAGTTTGAGGAAGATAAAGAAAAGTGGGTAAGGGCTCAATTACGAAAACAGATTGAATCCGAAAAGGTTGCGAATGACCTTCTTGAACAAGCTAGGAAATCTGTGGATTCGATTGATGTTAATGAGGTTTTGGTTTCGGACAAAACGAGTATTCGTAGACAGGAAATATTAAGAGTTTTCATTCCCCATTTTATTGAAATGGCTTTGAAAAGTAAAGAATATAAAGCGGTTGATCAGTGCTTGATGTATTTACTTCGTGCTAAGAGATTGACTCAGCTTTTATCTGAAGAGCCGATTGATAAAACGGAAACGTTTCGACATTTTGAAAGGATAGATAGCATTAAGTTGAGGTGTGAGAAAATGAAAGCGAAAATGGAAAAAAGAGAGGAGGAGACTGAAGAGAATGGGGAAGTGAAAAATGAAAACGATGGAGCAGCAACACGAAATGAAAATCGAGAAGAACCTCTACAGGTACAAGTTTTGGAAACAGAAAAACCACAAGAACAAATCAAGATTGTGCCTGAGATTGTTGCAAGTTTACACCAAGAAGATAACACATTACAAAATATTGAAACCGTAGAAGTTAATAAATCAGTAAATACAGAAAATCAGTTAGAGACGATTGGTGAAGATGATGAAAAAGAAGTGGACACAAAACTTTAGGTTTAAAAGAAATGTGAAATTTGCACCTGGAAAATCTAACAGTTAAAAGTTGGGTTGATTTGTAAAAAAAAATCTTCTGATATTTATTTGCTGTAAATAAAATTTGTACATACTTATGGATGATTATTAATTTACAAATATTGTTTCAGTGATGGGATCGTATGAAAAAAAAAAATTACATCCAATACAAATCTGAATCTAACCCTAAAAACAACAGTATCCTTCCTAAATTTTCTGTTAAGTATGAAAAGGTTTACCAAGAGGTTCATGGAGAGGCTATTTCAATTCTAGCTACACCACTGATCCATGCCTACCAGCGTTAAAGTCGTAAGAGATTTTTGAAAAAAATATCTAAGAAGAACTGATTTTAAAGTACTGGTATCGCTTTAAGAATACTTTAAAATTGTTAGTAACAAGTATAAGGGATAACCGAGATGTATCATAACGTTAAAAACGGATTTTTATGACTATCACACAGCTTCCTTAAACCGAGTATAAATATTTCTTTGGATTGATAAAACTTACAAATGAAAAAATCAAAGACCCTTGGAAAAAATCTTGATTTTTTAAAGATTTAATCACTTGTGACAAGGTGAGGTTAAGTCGTATATTTACAAATTTTTTTCATACATGGCTCAAACTATTTTGGATTTTTTTATTCGATTTATTTTGAGAAACCTTACCTTAATATTACTGACATCTAATTAGACAAATTTAGAATAAAAAACAGCTCTAAACATAACTAACACATCACTACACAAAAATACAAAAACAACAACTCTTCTCGCTTGTTTGCCGCCTCTTTTATTTTTCTAGTGGCACGATTTTTTCTTTTGATGCGTCTGCCATTTTTTTCGTCAAGTAATCAAATCAAATAAAAATAGGACAGATAAATTTTTCGGTTGATATTTATCTCTTCAATATTATAAGCAATTAAAAATTTTCGTCAACATTTTTATTAGTGAAAACATCCTGACGTGAATCTCATTTTCATTTTATACAAGATTTATAGTAAAGAATAGAAAAATTTTTATCACTTCCCGGACATCGGTTATCTATCTTTTCACTCGGAGTTAAAAAATAGTGACTTATCCTGGAGGTAACATCCGGGTACGGGATTGTAGCGAAATGTCATGGGGTGTATCCATTAATAAACAGCAGGCGGAAAGGCCGGCTACATCTAATCTGAGGTGAGAAATTCCGGTTGGGGGAATGTTGGGAAGAGTCAGCGGCCTAGGAAAAACCTTTAACTTCAAATTCAGCTTGATTGAAACAGCCGTATCGAGCCGAATGCGAAGGGCCGCTTTATGTGCTCAATTCTTTTTTAAATATTAAAAACAAATACGTATAAACAATTATTTATAAAATATATATTATACAACCATGTTATACTTTTTACAGTAACTCTTGAGATCTCATTATCTTATCTAATAGCATATCTCAATTCTTTGGTGCGTCAAATGTTAACAAAAATATCATCTAGTGAAACATAGCTGCAGCCATTATGGCATGTAAAATAAATATGAACTCAAAATTCATTCTTTTAAAAAAAATTCGTATGGCTGCAATTACGTTTAACTCTGATACAATTATACATTCCATAAAAAATTTTTCTTTGAACAATCTTCTTGACTTCAAAAAATAATTTACACAAAAGGGCATGACAACACACCAAAATAAATTTAAGTTTAACTAGCAAGAATATTTTGATTGATCCATTCAATGTTCGGTACTGTTTTATCGTATAACCTCGGCCTTTCTATCCCTGATTTTTGGCAAGCTATTCGCCAGTTGCTAACGCCAACTAATGACCATTGTTTTGCTCCTGGTTTCTGGCACAATAACGGACTACCTGCAAATTCTTCTTCCTACAACAAAAATATTTAATTAGTCAAAACTTAAATGAAAGTATTTTCGAAATTTTTGTAAAAGAGCCACTTACGTTGCAATCTTGTCCAAGATACATAGATTCAGTGCAGACGCTATTTACTGTAGTGATGCTGATGTTTTCACACATTGCCATGTGGCTCATTTTCACATCGACTCTTTGTAATTGTTCTCCTAAACAAAATATTATATTCATGTTTAGAAATTTTTTCAAGTGAAAATTTCAAATACATTGTAGGAAGAGGATTAAAAGCTTTTAAAATGAAAATGAAATAGTATTATCAAAAAAGGGCATATGTGCATATGGATTCCTATTCACAAAGACCTTTTTTGCAATTTTTTCATGTAAAAATATTTTATGACTTACGATTTTTATTCCATCCAAGCGTCGTGCAATAAGTGAAATTCGTTACGGGGAATGTAGGATCTGGTAAACAAACTGGCCTTACAAAATCCGAAAATGCGACCGGTTCGTTGAGCTTCACCAGAACCAAAGTACTTCCTTCGACAGGTGATTTCATCATTCCTATAATTCTTCTTTCTTGCTCCCACGGGGATGAACTTGTTACTCGAACGCTTCCAAATCTGGCAACCCACTCTGCTTTGGTTTGGCTGAAATAAAATATTAAGATATAAAAAAAAAATCTTTTCAAATTATAATCAAGTGGCAAATACTAACCCTTGAAAACATGAAGCAGTCGTCAGCAGCCATTCCTCCGACATTAACGTTCCATCACATAAATGAACGTTATCTTTAAATAAGGCGACATGCCATGGCCAGTCTCCGTGATTAGACATTTTATTTAATCCTTGCACTCCGATATTTGTATGCAATTCCTGAATCCCACATTCTAAATTTTCGCACCCGATATGAAGGATGTTTCTGTGAGGACATTCAGTCGGCAGGAAAACGGAATCACCTACCATTTCAACGTACAAGACATCGTCAGTTTCCTCATCTGCTTGAATGTGATAATCAGTCACCTGAAAAGAAAACATTTTGATTAAAATACTCGATAATTAACATAAAAAGAGGCTTTTAAAATGAAAATAAAATAGTGTTATCAAAAAAGGGCATATGTACATATGATTTCCTATTCACAAAAACCCTTTTTGCAATAAGCAGCTTTTTTACGCTCGTAGCGTTAACGCAATGAGGTTTTAAATAAATAGAATGAAATTTACCTTCTCATATGAAGCGGCTCGGCACATAACACTCGCAAATTCCCTTAAAGTTTCATTCCTATCTATAATATCCGTATCGTTGTATTCATCCATGCATAATTTCCCAAATCTTCCTTTGCTGTTATACGAAACGAATCCGGTATCGAAATACCTATGTTGATGCGGCGTTGAAATAATATTTTTAGGAACTGTAGTCGATGGCAAAACGGAAACTGTAAACACGAAACAAAAATGTATTTCATTGTTAATATTTAAAAAATATATAAACACTTACGGCAATTATTTTCGTCGCTTCCGTTAGGGCAATCCGGAACCCCATCACACTGCTTCGACTTCGGGAAACAGGACCTTCCTACTCCGCAATGCAAAAATCCCTCCTGACAATAACTACACGATGTTTCATCAGATAAATCAGGGCAATCAACAACCCCGTCGCAAAGCCTTGATTCCAAGCCACGTGCCTGAAGTTCTTCAACGCAACCAGGTTTAGGTATACATTTCCCATGTGCGCTTTCCGGGAATTTCGAACACTCAATCGCATCTTTAAACCTGCTCGGTATTCGACTCCCGCAGCTCTTCACAAAATCACTACAATAACTTCTGCAAGGCATTATCATCTGGTCTTCGACGTCTCCGCGTTCCGCTTTTTGACACGGCGGTTGAAGAATATGACAAACGAAATCATAAGCAAGACGATAACACTCAGCGTCGATCAATTCCCTGAACGTAATGACATCATCCAAAACTTGTGAGTAACTGTTATGCCCCACTAAATTAGGATACGAAGTGACGTTATATGGTACATTTGAGCAATAACTCATCTGAAGCGGCAAGCACTGACGAGGGGGTCGCTGCGTGGTTGACGGTAACAACGTCGTGGAGACAGTACTAACCGGTAAATGTGTCGTCATATCGATTATGTTTTCCCTCACGACTAAACTATCAGCGGGTATTGTTAAATTAGACAAATATAATGATTCCTCGAGATTAATTTCTCTTGTGAGTACGTCGACTAAATCGTCTATTTTAACTACCATTCTTCTCGCATCGAAATGAACATTAAAATGGACTATTAAATCTTCTCCTTCCGTCCCGTCTAGAGCTAATATGTCTGTTTTTATAAATGCGGGTCGAAGAGGACTCCTTCGGAAAATTAAATTCAGTCTCTCTCTATAATTTCTGGCTCGGACTCGGAATTCTTCGGTTGAAGGGTCCGCCAATTTCGGATGGAATACATCTCCGTCTGTTATTCTAAAATTTACTCTAAATATCCTTTCGTCGGTTGATCGTGAAAGAATAAATGTATCTGAAAAGAGAAGAATAAGAGGATTAAGTTTATTGGCATCAGTGAAAGTCAAAATAGAATAAGGCAGCTGATACTAGAAATTAGAGACCCTGAATTAAAGAAACTGGCAAACTATCAGCCATTACAATAATTGAACGTCAGGGGCACTGTGCTCGTGACGCCACGAATATAAAACCTATATTTAGCTTATATATTCGAGTCCTCTAGTTGATTTTGCATAACTTGCGCCTTAATTCGCTTCTGCATAAGCTAAGAATAGGTGATTGTCCTCAAATTGATATTGCCTATCCAGTCGGAGGAAGGAGCACGGCATAGCCTATAGGCGACTTCACGAGAAAAATATTCGGCAGCCATGATGGTACACACAGCTTTCTATTAAAGACGATTCTTGGACAAAGCCTCCGTCATCGCTGGGAAAGTTCCTATTTTTATGAATCTGGACGGGCAAGTTCACTCCCTCATGGCTGCTGAATTTTCTCCTCTTAAAAATAGAATCTGTAGAGAGAGAGAAATCCCTACTTCGGGTTGTTTGTTGTGACGACGAAGCAGACGACAAAAGTGGACACCCTCCTCTCTTAGCTTATCGAAACTCCGGGAAAACTCGAGAACACCCGAAGTGATTTGCACTCTCTGCAGATTATTCTCTAAGATTCTTCTTGTGGCGGTCGCCATGACACTTTTATTACTTTGATATTCAATTTTTGTAAATGGCTGACAGTTTGCCGGTCTCTTTTAAATTAGGGTCTCCAGTAGAGAGCAATGGATTACTCCGGTAGAGAGGCAAAGGCCCTGGGGCTTAGCAGAGGAGCCCATGGGGTGAGAGATACGAAGATGCTGGCTGAAGATAAAGGTACCCTATGATTTAGCAAAGAGAGCTCTAATATTTCGGCCTTCACTACCAATTATGAAAGGGAGGTTCATCCGTAGATCGAGAAACAGATCAGAAATTTAAGAAATTAACAGAGCCGGGCCGAATACTTGGTGCGCCTCTGCCACAGGTAGCAATCGTGCGCCCTTTTCCCTTTTAAAAAACTTTTAGACTTCAAACAAAAAAAAGATCTTCAGGCAGCTGTGCAGCGCCCCTTGCTGTTGGCGCCCCCTGCTTCGCTTACCGGGTTGGCCCGGCCCTGACACTAATTTGGCTTGGATTTCACATAACATTTCCCTCCCGCGTTACGATTCCAGTGAGTTTTAAAAATGGCATCCCTTGTGTGGGGACGATAAAAATCAACGAATTTCCTAAACTGTGAGAAGCTGTGAGAGGTAGTTAATATGCTCCTAATTTTAAAAAAAACCCCATTTTATTATAATAATCAACCAGGAAAATTCGCTTTCCTTCATAAACTCACTTAACAATCGCACAACTGCCTTAACCTTTAATTATAATTTGTTAATATTACAATTACGCTATTATTTCTTAATCGTACCACTATACATTACAAAATATTTGTTCTTTACCGAAAAACGTACGCGTGCATAACGTCATAATCGTCAAAGCGTGAGTTTTTCTGATAAATACCTAACGTACCCTTTTAATGGGGAATGATTTTAACTCTTAAGGTGAAAGTATTAATGAACGAGATAAGATCAAATTGTCACTCACAAACAATCAAAGGGAAGGGAGAATCTTAAAATTAAAAAAATAAAATTCAATAACAGCTTGATAAGTGTTTATATTAAACAAACTTATTTCAGAGCGTGAATTTCTTCTAAATTTACAAAACAAATGGTTTTTCCCTATGACATGTCACGGTGGTTTATCTGCGACTTTCTCTATAAGAATCATTGACGGAAGAATTTATATTTATTAACAGGAAATCTGAAAACACTTTATGAACCCATATATATACGCGATATCTGCATCCCTTTTACATTTTAAAATAAGCTGACCTAATCATGATTTGATGCACGAATGCCTCGAAGCCGATTTCGTCACTTAAACCGCGTAGTTGCAATCGGTTGCAACTTCGCAAAACAAAATGGAAATACTCTAGTTTAAATATCATAAGGACCCACCGCCAACACCGGGTTAATTACAAAGACAAATCGTTATCGAGAGTCCTTGAAAGTCGAAACCCAGTAGACGCAGAATGGCTAAAAAAAAAGAGCCAGTCCATGATCTTTCTGTAATATTATATTATATACCCAAGCATGCCATTCTTTTTTTTTTAAAAAAAAAGAAAGAGGGCAACACGATCTAAATGATTTCTCATGAAAGGTCATAAGTCATTTTTAAAACACGAATTGGATCTATTTTTATTGCACCACGAAAACTTCGGTATAATTTTATTTTAATTCGGGATCTTACACCTTTTCCGGCCAAATTTGGAGCTAAAAAGGTGGAAATGGATTGATGATGGGGCTATCAAGATGACGGTTATGTAATGTTATTGAAACGATTATGAGAGAATTATTGTGGTGGAAAGAAAACGAGACTTTGTTTAAGTAAGAGGACTGATTTTTATGCAGAATGAAATTTTTAAAGTTTCAGAATGTTTTCAGTCTTCACAAAAGCTCAGAAGAAGCCTCTTTACTGATCTTTGACTGAGCCACAGAGTAGAGCAGACGCAAGATGCGGTCGAGAAATTTCAACTTCAGTCCATGAAAGAGATTGGTCTAAAATCGAGTTTGGCGAAAACATTTGGCAGGAAACAAGATCGGTTTTAGTTCTTTGTTTTTATATTGAGTTATTGGCCTAGCACGTGATTTGAATGAAGGTCAAAAGCTTTAAAATAATTATCGGTAACACAAGCACAGTTGGGGCAACTGAAAATACTGAGACAAAGCTCTGCAGATACTAGTCACTTCTTCTTCTTCTTCTTCTTTATATGCCCGCTCCTCGTCGGAGATTGGCGATCATCATGGCCAACCGTTGATGATTTTACTAGGAATATTAAATAATGTGGTGACTTTCCATAATCTTCCACTTCGCAGTACAGGAGCCATACCATTGATCCAACTCTGCCTCCCGGTATCTCAGCCTAGGCCTTGTCGATTACTACCATCTTCAGCCCTAGTCAGTATTAGCGAAGCTGCTGCCCTCCACTAACTCATATCCCTGAGAAGGCAGCTCACCACAGGGCAAGGACGCCATTCCTTGAGCAAGACAAAACATGCCTCACCGGTTACCTTTTCCCTTACCCGGGTACTAGTCACTAGGAATCTGAAACAAGTTAAAACCGAAGCATTTGGAGGTTATCGTCCAGCTACAAATCGCTTAAGAATGAAAATCCTAACGAGGTAATGAAGAAGATATGCAGAAAGCTTTTTCAAGGAAGACACGACGAAGTGTGAAACTCAAAAAACCTTATATAGCTAGAAATCTTCTGAAGCATTACAGATCGCAAATTTCGAGACGGTTTTTAAAGAACAAGGAAGGCACAACAATGGAACGAAAGGTCAGGTCATCATTATGATGAAATTCCAGGCAAGGCCCTTATGAATACTCAGACAACTAGTTCAGAAAAGAGGAAATCACTACCTAAACAGGAACCCTCTCCTTTCCTGGAAAGCAATCCGATTTCCTAATTAATACAATCCTTATTTATTTTATAAACAACTGACGCAATGAAAGTTAACTCACGAACTCTGCTAATCTAAATAATTAAAAGACAAAACTATTTCTTTTCTTTTTTTTTTTTCGTAACGAACTTTAACGAACTCATTCAAGTAATCGCTAAGCAAACTTTTTAAAAAAGAAGAAACAACTCAACCCATATGCATATTCAATCAAATCCTAATTACTAATAATCAAAATTCATGTCACCAAACAACATTCATTCAGGCTTTTCTCTTTTCTTGTGGCTTCTGACATTCATAAAATGCAGATTTCATTTCAATTCTTATACGCATAGTCACGTTCCTTCTTCAAATTAGCGCTTTTTTCCCTCTTTTTTACAATGTTAATTCTTACTTTCTACATAAGTATTGTGTCCCTCAAGGCGCTCGGTAAAGAAATCACTAAGTCATGCGATATCAGCTCACTATATGGATTTTTTTTTATACTTTCCACAGCCAAAAAGGTCGTTAATTGGCATCGGCCTAAAAAAGTTACAGTAATTATATTGTTGCTACTTGAAGAAAAATAACAACAATCAAATCAACGTTGATGTTAAAGCAATATATAAACACGTAATAATGAACACCCACTATATGATCAGAATTTAATACTTTTTTCCTTTTGATTAACGCCCTGATCAAATTAAAAGAAAACAAACCCTTTATCGTTTCCATCTCCGACTTGGGAATAATTATACACTTTAAGCGTAATGAAGTGCTCGCTTGAAAATTGTTCCGGTCAGATCTGACCTGAAGATGGGATATAGAATAAAGATTTTCTGAGTAACTGTATAAAAGTACAATTATTACGCAATTAACAATTGCGTCAATAATAATTTATCTTACGGTATTTTTTCTTTTAATAAAAGAATAAATCAAATCTGCACGGTAGCCTCTGTCAATATGACAATTTCTTTCCATTGTTAAAAAGATGAAATTTGTTCGATTGTGTTTTTCCGAATAGTTAGTCATCAAAGAAACGGACGTTAGTGTAAATTAAATACGGTCTAATGGCTTCAGAATTTGCCAGTTATTTTTTTTAATAACAATAGAGTGGACAAAAAGGAAAAGTTTGATGTTTATGGCTAAACGAATTTGAAACGTGTGAATAATTTCTGGGAAATTTTTAAAATGAGGGATTTTTATTTTTTTGCTGTTTGAAAATTGAACGACACGACCTTCTCCTCCCTTACATGACATTTAAAAAAGACAATGTCCATCATGTCCTTTCTTGTCTTGAGCTGACATTGCAGAATTTTCAGGTCCCAAGTCAACTTAAAGATTCTTTAATTAGTCGGGTCGTAAAAAAACGTGAATCCTTTCACTTTTTCACTCAGCTTCCTGCAAGTACTTTACTAATTGAAGCATGTTCCTTGTTTGATATAGAGCACTCTCTTTCGTGCACTTCATAATCTCTTGTTCGAATGGGTCTGATACCTTAAATAAAGTTGTAGACTTGTTGCTGGGTTTAAGAAAGTAACGCCGAGGTGAAACTAGTTGTAAGATTATATCATACAACTGGTAGGGTTGATTGCTACTATTATTGGTAATGCTCACATTTGAATATGAATGTTCAAAAGACGAAATGCGTGATCGTCATCAGCAGCATACAGGATGTTTACACTGACTTGGCCGTTGCCGGAGATGAGGTTGAAAGAGTATGCACGCCAATAAAATATTTGAGTACTAACCGAACAAAATGGGGCTACACCCAGGAAGTTAAGACCTGCGTCGAGGAGGCCAGGAATGCTTTCGTTGAAACGAAGAACTTAGTGTTGTTAAGCATAGTGGTCTGTTCGATGAGGAAAACCAATCGAGAGAAACTAAACTAAGATTGCGCCAGAAGTGCAGCTCATATTTGTCAGTTCATCTTCCCGTCAGTAACGTCACCTCTATCTGAATCACACTCTTGACAATTGTTATCTCTTATGGGCTCTAGTAAACTTTCTCATTATCCTTCTCAAAGTCCTCATCAGCCATCCAGAGTTTCCTTTTACTATCTCAGTATTAGTCTGTATTTCCATACCGCCTGCTATTATGAGCCTTGCACACACTTTTCTTGTGCTTGCGCATGAATGACTTTCGCCACTAAGTAATGCCTAATTAGGCAAGTGAATACCGCGACATACGCTGAATTTAGGCAAAACAATCATTTCGCTTCAACTGCAATTTCCAACTATTGCGCAGAATTCCAATTTAACGGGATAAAAAAAAATCGTTTTTCCTCCCTATGTTCGGAGGTGGTACTTGTAATGATTTGCCTTGCTCTCCGCCTTAGTTTTCATCCTTAATGTTTGCAGAAAGATAAAATGAATTAATTTGATTACCTTAAATGTTATGATTGCATGAAATTGCATAAGATGCAATTGAAAAATTAAGAGATGATGACTAATATATATTGGGCGTGCCTTGTGTGATTCCGTTCCGTTCATTTTTATATTCCAAGGATGAGTAAATTTCATAAGTCAATGTTTCTCTCTATTCTGTTGGCTCAACAAAACCCTTTAACTGAACCTTTCATTTTTTTCCATCAGTCTTCCCACGGATACTAGGGTTAAATCTTGGGATGTTGTCGATTAACAACAACTTGCACTGGTGCAACCGCCGCAGGTCTTGTAAAAGGGTCCCCAGAAGGTTTTTTTAATGCGACAGAGAGTTTTACAAAACAACACGCATTACCAGAGTCTTAATGACTATGAAAGTTTATCCAGGACTGAAATCAATCTTCCAGAAAACTTTTGAAGACTATTTCCCACTTGGGATTGAAAATAATCCTACATCTTTCCATCCGATGCTCTCAAGCTTCAACGAAAAACTGTAAACGATATTTCCAATCCTTTCTACGAAAAACTTAATCTTACAATAATATAATTCCAACCTCACGGAAAAAATTAGACAGACGGACCCGGACCGAGATGAATGAACGTTAAATCATCCGTTTCAAGATAAATAAGATCTTCCTGCTTTCATGATCCGTTCCACTAACAACTCCAACAATCTGAAAAGAATTTTATATTTCTAGAAAACAAAAACCGTCAATCGGGGCAGACATAAAACTGCAATCATCTTCTCACATGACGTAACAAAGTCCGCAAAAAAAACCGAACCAAATCAAACGACCATCTTCTATGGTCTAGTTATATTCAAATCTTTTTTGTTGTAATTCCGAAGTGTCAATTAACAACGGACACGATTGTTCGAATCGGAGCCTAGCAATCAGGACACCTCAATTTCTACTTCCCGAGCATCTTTGAATTATTCAACCGTGGTATCATATGTCTAGCAGAACGGTATTAAAAATCTCAAACCATTCATTTTACCTCTTCCTTTTTTTTTTTTTGAAGAGCAATTATATCTCATCTGGATCTTTAGCGAGGAGATTCTGACCGCAAAAATTACCATAGAGTTCATCGTGCACATGCAATCGCATGAGTGCTTCTGAAGTAGTTGCAAATATATGCAATTCGGTTTGCTTTCACTTTGCCCGAACCTCAAAAAAAGTCGAAAGTGAACGACCAAAAAAAAACCTTTTTTTTTTGATATTTTCACCTTTGCTCGTTATTATATATCCACTCAAGGTTATTTCGTAACTAATCGATACTATTTTAAGGGAATTATAATCGATTGAAATGATATACAAAAGATGAAGGATTTAGTATTGCTAATCGGGGATATTGCGATAGTCTTGTTTGTTCTCACGGTTATGGGGATGAATGAGTTATTTATTCATTCATTCGTGAACGGGACATTGAACACACCCGACTGTGACAAACGGTTACGGATTTAACCTACAAGAAGTCATACATGAGAAAAGTAGGTCCCCATCGGAAGGAAATCAATCGAAATGTGAATCTAAATACGTTGTCCATTTTGTTACGGGGAATGATAAATGAAAGAATTGTTGTCTGTTCTTAAGTGACACGTGTGCCGGGCGTTTATCATTTTAGGAGTACAATGTGAAGTATTAAATAAGGAACGGTGGAATCCCCGCCTGCAAGTCAAATTGTTTTCAAGAAGAATGGGTTTTGAAGCTTTTGGAAATTTTGGGGAATCGAGTATTAGACACGAAATTGTGTTACATGACTAATCAAGAACAGATTACTTTGTTGATTCCAAAACGGCTGCACGGTGTTTTTTTTTTTTTTTTTTTAACGATAAGCAGAAGAGGTTAACGATCCCGACACGGAAGCTATAAGCCTATTGTATCCTTCTGCTTAGCTTGTTTAAGGGACCAGATCGGTCTCCTTGGCTGCACGCAGTGGTCCGATCCAGGTATCCGCGCTTATTCAGCAACCGGCGCATGTGCAAATGCATTATTTCAAGTACCAGAACTCCAATCAAAGACCTTTAGAAATAGACCGAACACTCCCGTGCTTAGCGCTGAAGCCAAAACAAATCGACTGAGTGTCTGGAATTCCGTTTAGTTATCACAGTATTTGTCAAAGGTTTCTGTGTTCCTTTGTCAGAAATGATCCTTTCAGAATGGAAATCTGGACACTCACTCGAATTGTTTTGGCTTCAAGACCTCCGTAAGAGCGTCCGGTCTATTTCTAAAGGTCTTTGACTCCAATTCGAGAACATGGCACCCCCGTGTGAAGCAGACGACTCATCAAGTCCACACTCTATTCTTCTTCTTTAAATGCCCGCTCCTCGTCGAAGATTGGCGATCATCATGGGGATTCTAACTTTGGAGGTTGCCGAACGAAAAAGGGGTACAGAATTTCAGCCGTAACAGTCTCTTGGATTCTTCAGACTCTTGGTTTTCCTCCGACCTGATCTGCGCCTGCCCTCAATCTTCCCCTCCATCTCCAGCTGCGAAAGGCGGTACACAGTGACGGCGCCAGAAATAAATTCTAGATGCGGCCAAGGGTGGGCCACAAATTTTCATGTGAGGCCAAAGTCAAACGGTGTTACATTGCAGCAATATTACTGTTCTTCCCAAATAGATGGGGCCAAGTTTTTTCCAGGTGGAGCCGTGGCACCATTCGGCCCCCCATTGGCGCTGTCCCTGGGTACTTTACGTTACGAATAATATATGGCCGAAATATTGATCTCGTAAAGCACCTCCATCTCCTTGCTCATACGATTCAAAGCTTCGACATTGCTTATTTGTGCGGCCCCCGGAATTCGCAACATGTGGCGAAAGGGCAATGTCAACTCCCTCAAACTCCTCAAAATGTCAACTGGATTTAATTTTTACAATTCTGAAGAAAAATTTGGCCCCTGACTAAAAGTTGGGGCGATTTTGACCCCAGAAAACCAAAATTGAAGAATTGTGAAGTCTGAAAAAATGCTGTAAAATTAGATTTACTTTAAAAGGATCGATTCACACAAAAAAAGAATATTTAAAATTGCATTTTTCCTGCCCAAATTTTAAAAAAGGATCATTTTTAAAAAGCAGGACATTGTATGGTCACCTTATCCCTATTAGGCTCCCTTTTTACTATCACACACTTAAAATTTGCAACCAAAACAAAAACAAACATAATACGACGCATAATAAAATACTTACATGCTAAGTAAACCGAAATGGCGGCGACTAGGAGAAATAGGAGAAATCCAGCAACGATGCAGCATCCACATCGATACTGGTTGCCTAATTTCCGGGTGAACCGGATATCACTGTCCGAGGATAATATTGAACTAGGAGTATCTGATCGATCGGATCTTCCAACCGGTCTTGTACTTGCAGTACATACGGAAATCTGTAATGAAAAAAAAGAAATGATTATTGTTATTTTCAGCCATCCCGACAACCCTCTCAGGGTAACAACATAAAATAATGATTAAACAGCCTTTGGGCAATACTTTCACTAATGTACAGTAAAAAGGAGGTGTAACTCGCAAAATAAGTGGAGGTTGTTATTAAGAATCACGAAGCAGTTTAGAAAAGCGTAGGGAGGATATAAGAGTTAAGTAAATAAAGTATAATAATTTTTCGAATGTAATATTTTAGTTAGGGCACTTCAGCGAGATAATAAAAATACGCCAAGAGATGTTTGCAGCGATTGGATTTGTAGATGAAATCCATCAAGCTCCTATAGACTTTGAGCTTGAATTGAAGCTTTCCAACCTCTGCGCAAGCTTGGGGAAAAGGCTTTGTGCAAACACCAAAATTCTTTTCATAGCAAACTGCAACTTTCTTTGTTTTGGTCATTCAACTTCGGACTAATGCGAGTCTCCGCGCGATAAAAAAGCAAGGCCATTGTCTTAATGGGAATTAAAAGGAAATAGGATATCCGAACCGTGTGATTCCAAGTTTCAACTTTTCTTCGAAAAGATTATTAAATTACCGCAAAAGAGAGAAAAAAATATGCAACTCATACAAATCAAAGCATATCCATTAATTCCACAACATTAAATTTAATAACCGGAGAATTTTTCTTTACTCCGACAATGTATCCAACCTTTTTCTTTTTTACCTATGACCTAAGAAGTCATGAACCGTAAATTATGAACTAATGACATTAAAAACAAAACAATGAGCTTAATAACATTAAAACAGTACTTTTCAACGCCTTACCCACCTGAGTATTCTTCTCATTGTTCTTTATAAAGCAGTTAATCAGTAAAAGACCACACGCTATATTAGTCATAAACGCCTTCACAGATCTCTCACAAGAAAAAATGTATATCAATGATTTCATGTTTGTACCTTAACATTAAGGAAGTAATGAATGTCTATTGTGGTTATGGCACCACATCTTACAGTTATGAAAAAATGAAAACCACAAAAATTTTGAAATGGCAAATTGAATTATAAAATCTTTATAATTTTCAAACTTTCAATCTTTTTATTACTATTAAAAAAAATATAAATAATTTTTATAAAAAAAATATAAATAATTTTTATAAAAAAAATATAAATAATTTTTATATTTTTTTATTAAAAGGAGTTAAAGTCCGGGTGTAAAGAAAAGATGAGTTGTGGGATTAAGTGAATACCTTTAAAAATCGTCATATTCTTCATCATCGTATGTGCAATTCATTCAAGGTACTATTGTCTGTGTAACGCGTGAGTAACGACCCTTCTTGGTATCTTTTCCATCTGCTGTGAAAAAAAAGTACCGACTATGATTACTTTTTAACGTTTTTTTAAGAAGATTATTAACAAATGTTTACATAATATTGATGGGAAATGATTTTATCGATAGTATAAGTCGGTTCAGTAATTTTTTCCACGCAATGTTCGGAGATTTTCGATGGGAAGATATTTGAAGTATGGGGTCTTGAGGAAAAACAAAGATTCAAAGAGCAACAATTAATGGATCACACTGAAGACAAACTGTTTCTCCAAAAGTCGCTGGTGAATATCGTCTGCTAAAGCTTAGTTTGTTCCCATTCGAACAGAAACAGAAAGCTCTCAACAGAGAAACGAAGAAGCGACTGGGGTAACAGGAACAACTTCACTGGAGGTTAGTTCAAGGGAGGTCCCTCAAAGCTTTTATAGTGTAGCTTTTGGTTGCACAAGGACCGTGAGCTACTGGCGACCGTAAAACGCAGGAAGTTGGAGTACCTTGGGCATATGTTGTGGGGACTCAAGTACAGGCTGCTGCATACCATCATGCAGGGAGAGGTAGAGGGTAAAAGAAGACTTGGTTGTAGGAATCTCTCCTGGTTGCGGAATAACTGGAATTGGACCGTGTTAACCGTAGAGGAGTTATTCCCTATGAAAGATTCAAGGAGCTCGTCGGATCGATCGCCTAAGCTCGTGTGCGAGCAGGGCACCCAAAGAAGTGTAGCAGCACGATCCCATTAAAAAAATCTGGCGGTCCCGAAATATTGTTGCGGCTTTGAAAGAAGCCCGGGGAAAGACAAAAATCAGATCAAATTTATTTTTCCCCACATAGGGAAGGCCAATTGCGTATTGGAGACCTGTCTCAAAGAAACACGTCATGACGCCACTGGCAAGAAGAGCAAAAAGCCAAAAACGATCTAAAATGAAATTCTTAAACAAATGAAGCACCCACAAAAACCGTCAACTATAAAACAAATTCTTTGAACTTGGACTTGAAGAAATGTAGGTTTTCAATACCTGTAATTATTTCGTACACGCCTACAGGATATATTTTAGTTCAAGATCTAGGATGCGCTCGTTCTTTTTACGCTTATCGGAGATGATACGATAGTAGCCCTGACAATTTTTTCATATTATCTTCAGAGCGACTGTTAATCTCAGGAAAAAGACCTGCTCAGATAAGTAACAGTCGATTCTTAAAAACTGATTTTCTGGGAATTATTAAAAACCAGCCCATTAATCGATTTCATTTGTATTTCCCCCCTCCCGGTGTAATTACCCCTGCTACCTTTTCCTTTTGATCATCCTTGACTTATTATGCCTAATTACCCTTGGCCAACAACTAATTTTTTTAAATCAACCCACGCAAGATGCTTACAACAATCGCTTTCACAGTTTTAAACAAAGACCCATCTACCTCCTAATATCAACCAAAAAAAAAAAAACAACAAAGAATAAGAAACAATAAAAAGATGATTCATTAGTGCCAAAGGAGGAGCAACATTTCATTTTTTCCTCTTCTGATTTAATAATAACAGACCAAAACTTAAAGGCAATAAAGAGCGCCTAATCGGTTTGTCTACATCATAAAAACGGTTCACTAGGTCAATACTCATATCCCGTTATTTAAAGTTCGTAAGAAGGAATGACTCAAGGTTTACTATCGGAAGTCTTCGCATTTCACCTCACACGTCGTGTCTAATTGAAATAATATACCACCCGAACCATACTGGACATTGACAATCTCATGTTACGCGGACATAAGACAAGACATGACCCGTTTGATGATTCGTCCCGCCGAGCGGCAGAATTCCAAAGTTTTAAATTAACAAAAAAAGTTGATGTTTTGGTTCCGGTCGATCGGGCTCAGGGAATCGGCTCGAGTATTGTGAGAAGAGAAAAAAATTAATTCACGCGGGGGTCCTTAATAGTATATTACTGAACAATCGATGAGTGGTTTTGAAACTGTAATTTAGGAGTAATCAATAAACTAAATGACATATTAAGCCGGCTTAAGTTTGGTTTGGAATAAGACGCACCGTGTCACGATTTTATTAGATCATAAAAGAGGAAAGGTTTTCGAGATTCTCGATGATGATGGTTATGGTGTTGATGACAGTGATGATGATGATAATAATAAAAAATTATAAATATGTTGCTCGGGTGAAAGTGTTAGGTATGGTTTATTTTTGTAAGAGTGTGAGGAGAATTGAACGTGGGTGATTCATGTCTGTCTTGTATGTTCTTGTGGTGAAGATTGAAGATATGAGAGAATGAAAGAATTTTTTGGGTTTGGTGAAAGCAGTGGAAAAGATAGTGGTTTGTCAAACATTGGCTAAAAGTTGGAACTCTTAAAAAAATGGCGCAAAAAGGGAGAGAATGAATGGCACTTAGAACTTGAGGGGGCAGTCGGTGGGAACATTAACAGTTCTGCTTCAGGTTTTGGCGCACCTGCCCATGACGAGCTCCAGATTCCTTCTGAACCGGGGAGGTAGCAGGTAAGTGTTCTGGTAGGGGCAGCAGTCCTACCAGTACTGGCTTAAGGCTGAAGACGATAAAAGTTGGCTAGGCTTAGGTCTGGAGAGCAGAAGGCTGAGTCGAGGACTGACGGTATGGCTCCTGTGCTGCAATGAAGAAAGTGTTGGGAAGCCACCGCATTAAGCTTTCTAGTATAGCCATCACGGCCGAGGGTTTGCTGTGCAAGACCCAAGACGGTCGATTCTCCTAAGGTCTCTTGAACGCACCAATAAGCCCTCTAGCCATGATGGTCGCCAATTCCCTTCGCAAGAAGGCACTGTAAGAAGAAGCACTTAATGGTCCTTCGAAAATACACTGACCAGGTCTTGTAGTCTTGTAGGTCTTGTAGCCCTGGTCAGTAATGAGACTCCCTAACGCAGATTATAAAGGGGTGCCAGACTAAAGAGCGACGGCTCTGAGTTGCGGCATTTTAATGAATCTAACAAGAATTTCCTACAACTGTATCACTCCGGCAAACTGGATGACCCCCAAAGTTCAGTTATGTTAAAAAGCAGACGTGGAACGACTTAACAATTTGGAATTTTCTGGCGCACTCGCCCCATTTCCAGTTCTCACGGCATTTTACATTAACTTCGAGGGTCATTATCAAACATAATTTTTGATAATATAACCAAACTTGCAAAAAAAAAAACGATCCTTTAACTTCCATAGCCACAAAAAATTGTGATTTATTCGAAAAAGAAATTTTCTAAGCGACACGATTGCAATTAAATGAACGGTTTATATTAACCTGCCACGTCAAGCATGAATACAAATCTCAAAAAAATAAAAAATTATGCGAATCGAGTACCGAACTGGTTTATTAATCATTTTTACCGCCGGGTTCGCATTTCGCGGAATATCTTTTTTAAAACATCCGTAACACTTTTTTTTATTATTTTAATCTTTTGTAATAATTACCGAATATTTTTTTTTTCGGTGGCCAAATTCGCTCTTGAAAAATAAAATGTGGGAATTGTCTACGCAACAAACGGAGGCATATCTCACGAGAGGGGAGTGAAAGCAGTTTGGCCAAATAAAGTTCTGTGAACATTGAGAACATTTAAAACTCCCAATGTAATACGATTATTACATAAAATTAAACAAAACAATCACCTTTATTATTAATTATTATGTAAAATGAGAAAAAAATTTTCTCATTTAATTTCTTATACGCACGCTTGTTTAATTGTTGTTACATAAAATCTGCACGTGTTGGAAAAACAACTGGCCACAATGAAAATTTATAAACTCTTGCAAAAAAAAAAAAAACTGGATAATGGATTGTGAAATCGAAGTAGCCACCGGTAATTTACAAAAGATGTTCATCAAACACATGAGGGAGAAAGTGTGAAATTAAAATCGGTATCATACGTCGATAATGACCGATGTTGTGGGAAGATGTATCATTAGGAAAAAACTACTTTTCACCTCATTGAGATTAAAATCCGAAAATTTTATCTCAAAGTCCATCTTGAAAATCATTAAGACAATCAAGAAAACCGCATGCATAGCGGTTTTCTATTGTTTTTTTTAAATTAATGGCAACAGTAACAGGTCGGGGCTAATTAACAATAAAATCCTTTCAAGCTAAACGATACCCTGAATATCGTCATTTGTCGTTAATAGGAAAACTACTTAACAAATTAGACATGAAAAATGCATTTTTTTTTCTTTCTTAAGGTACATTTCTTAAAAAGTTTAGTTTTCACACCTTGTGAAGTTCTTTCACTAAGAAAAAAATCAACGGCACGAAGTCAAGCAAAAAAAAAACTCACGACTATTAATGTCGTGGCAATAAATTTCTTGATTTCATTGTTCACGATTCAATGATTTTTGTCTTTTAAAATTAATGACAAATATTTGTATGATAGTGTTTAGTATGACAAGTGATTGGCTGATGAATGTCAGCTGGATAGTAAATTGATCCGTAGTTTTTGTGAATGCTTTCACATTTTGTTTATTTTGTTCGGGGTAATTGCTAAGATAATTTTTATTCAAGTTTTTGTCAATGAAAAGAAGGGAATTATATGCAACACACAGTGACGGCATCAGGAAAAAATTCTGGATGGGGCCAAGGGTGAGCCACAAATTCATGTGGAGCCAAAGTCGAGCAGTGTTACATTACAGCAATATTACTGGCCAAATTTTTTCGGCCCCACCTGGGCCCCGCTATTCGGTTAGAACAGTAATATTGCTGGAATATAACACTGCTTGACTTTGGCCCCACATGAAAATTTGTGGCCCACCCTTGGGCCGATTTTGCCAAAATGCCATTGGGCCGAACTTTGGGGTCGCAAAAATTTGGCCTCTCCTAGACCCCCCCCCCCCTTGGGGCCGTTCCTGGCAACATAGAATAATTGAATGACAAATTTTAATACAACTGTGAAGTAGATTAGGAATCTGAACTAACTTTAGAGGATCCAGAGCCAGAAAAATTTGGGCAATTAGATAGCCAAGAAAACCATGTGTAATTGTAATAATTATGCTTGAAAGCCATTGAGGCTTTTGTTGCAATGGACACAAAAATATCGAAGTTTGCGTGGCTGGGCAGGAAAAATTAGGACATACATATCATCATGCACCTTGTCGTTCATTTAATAATTTTATTAAAACGATGCACCTGCCATTTTTGTGCCTGGGACAATATTTACTGTTGCTTCCCTATTTTAATTTAAATGTCAAAAAAAAATACAAAGAAATCCATGCATATTACCTCGATTCATTATTTATTCTTTCCCGTCCCAAAGCCTAAAACTGATCAAACAAAATATAAAAAATAATAATTCCTGATTCTCAAACCCAAAAACCGTGACTGACATTTCATAAACTAATATCTAAATTAAATTACGACTTAATGTTGATTACTTAGATATATATCTTAATCATACTTTTATTTTTCTTTTAAAAAAATCAATATTAACCGGTAAATTGAAATCGTTACCGGTAAATAATCAAACATATGCCCTTTAATGCGAATAAAACTCGTTAATGAAGAAAACCTGTTTATACTTAATCTACGACTTTCCAAGACATTGAATACCGTTTAACTAATAATAATGATGTTCTTGAGTCACCCAACAACCAAGCCCTTGATGGTATAAAAACGGTCATTGTCATTAACATCGGATATAATCGATTTAAAGTGAAATTATCATGATACAATATCGGGATGTAGCATCAAATCAGAGAAATTTAATTAACGTCTTGTTATGGCTAAATAATTGACCGAAGTATAACAAAATTTGGGTTATTATCCGCAGCATCTTGCTATTGTGTGTTTGCCTTGAGAAGAGAAAATTTTAGGATTGATTTCTTTTTTTGGAAATTAAAGTGTGAGGAAGTGAAGGCATACTTTGAGGGGAATTAATCCGTGAGGAGCCTTGGAATTATAAAAGTCGAAGTTGGAATGGGTTTTTAATGTAATTTGGGCATGAAATGATTTTTAAGATCGGTGGGAAATTAGTTTATGATTTAATTTTTTTTCGAATGCTGGAATAATTTTTAATAAATAGTTTTTCTAATAAAGAGAATTTTTTTGGCTCTATGGAAAGTGGTAAACTTTTTTTTTGATTAGTTTCCATGTTGAACACTTTCCAGAATTGAGACAAAAATATTTGACAATAGGGTCATTCCATTCTAATTCGACCAGCCGAGTGGCACTAGGTTTCAGATTTAGTTCGAAATTTTTTTTTAAGTAAGGCTACTAATAACTAAAAGAAATTCATATAATTTTCCCCCTGGTCTCATGTAACACCAGAGGCAGGGGGTAGTTTAGTCGAAAATCGGGAGGAAAATCGTTAATTTTAGCTACATTTTTTTAATCCTCTATAACTTTTTTGTGACTTGATCGATCGGATTGAAACTTTTACTGTAACTCCTCTTTATAATGAAGTTTTAAATGTAATACCGGAGAAAAAAAAATTTCTTAAACAGACATTTTCAATCGGGACCATTTTTAGCTAAAAAAAAGACATTTTCGCCAGGCTCTGGTACTAAAACGCGCCAACGAAAAAATTTTTTAATTGGTCTTCAGGGATTTTAGGTCAAGCACTTACAAAATATTAATACAGTTTTTCAATTTTGGTTTCGGTGTCTGGGGCAAAGAACTTGAAAAATTCGAAATTTCGAAAATTTTCGGATTTTGCACTACCGCCCAGCAAAAAGTACTCAATTTAAAAATTTGAAAATTTTTGTGGAAGTACCTCTTACTAAGGACTATTTCAGTAAAAAATTTCAACGGCGTGTTTTGCGTCGTTTTTGAATGGCAGCAACTTCAAATTTGGTCATAAGGGGGTATCCAAAAACAAATTTTTCCTTACAATTTTGATGCTGCCTACCCTGAAAATTTTTTTCTTTTGATATAAAAACATGGTTCCGAATCCGGGAAAAATATTTTAAACCGTTAAGACCTCGCTGAGACCGAAAATAGAGATTTGGCAGATTTTGGAATGGAGCCACCACAACAAACGCCATTAAAAGACCTCATAACGCTTCCTGTTCACCTGAAAATACTTGAAACCCGAAAATGATGGTATTTATTTTGCCAAATGAACGCCAAAACGGCCAAATATATTTGGCCACTTATAACAAAATTATTTATTTAATATTTTTTAACTTTCTGAATTTCCGAAAATTAATATGTACTTTATTTCTAGTAATTTAACTCCTATTTATGTTTAAAAGGTCACAGAGCCTAAATATGGCATTAATTTTGGCCGATGAAAGACAAAATCGCTGAATATAATTTTTGCAGACGAAACAAAATTTGGCCTAATTTAATTGACAACTTCTTTCAATTTATTTAAAAAATAAAAACTTTAAAAATCAAAAAAACCGATTTGCCAATTGCCAAACTTTTCCCCTCACAACAAACCACCCAACACTTAATCTAAAAATTCCATCCTAAAGCCAAATAATCGTGCTCACGTTATGATAACATTATTACACTTTCATTACATTTAAAAACACGTATTAAATACTTCCTTAACGATATGCATTGCAAATCCTATTCTTGTTTTTAATGGTTTGTTAACTAATAAATTGCATATAACAATCGAAACAAAATTAATTTATAACAATTAAATCCGAAAGGGTGTATTATTATTTCAAGCAAAAACCCGCTGGATTTTATACACTTGATAATAACATATCTCAACCGAAAACATGAGACACCTACTGCTAAAAAAGCCTAAAGCAAGCGGATATACTGTTATACTACGATACCTTGAGCCAGGGAAAAAAATATTTCAATCATTTGGCACTGAGCCCACCCTAAGCCTAAAAAACAATACTCCCGCATACGAACTTGAAATGTATACGGTATTTTCTTTATCAAAGGACATCAAGTCCGATTTTTTTTATTGGAATAATTAATGCCAAACTTTCTTTATCAAACACGATTTTTTTAACATCTCAAGATGAATGATTATCAGGGCGATAATTTCGCTTTCTTAGAATATTTTCTTTTGAAATATTCTACCCTCAGCATGGGCGAAAAAAAATCTCGTGCAAACGATGTGGAGCGTGTAAATTGTAATTATCGCTTAATTAGAATATTATTAAATCGAGATCAATTAAGTGAAACTAATTCCCCGATAAATATCGGGGCCGATTTGAATTTCCAATACTGTGTGTGCGTTTACTTCCGGTAATCTAGTTCACTCAATCACTAATGAGCATTTTTTTTTTTTTTTAAACGGGATCGGGCAAAATCGTTAGAATAAACTGTCTGAGAGAAAATTAAGTGTAGGCAGCGCAAAGCGAAAAAAATTCTTGTACGTTCTTCTTACCTTTGACTCCCAAGATGGTTTCCGTTTCCCTGTGTGGTCTTTAGTAATCGTCATGATGTTGCTTCATTCATTGCAAATGTAATTCACTTGGAAAAAAATATTTAACGTAACACTACTGCTAATTTTCATGTGTATATCTCTTCGCGCTCACTTGTTTGTTTTATTCACCTGTGAAAATAAAATAAAAAAAATATATATTATTATTTAAGCGCATAATTTTTTTATTGCGAGGAATTAATGCGGATTTTTTTTAATGCGGATTTCTTCTTAACGCTTCCTGTCGTACTGTTAAGGTCAATGAAATACAAAAGTAATGTTAGGGTATATTGTAGTATAGGAAAGATTTTATGATGTTATTGTTGAAGCCAAACTCATATTTTCTTTTAAATTTTTCTTTTGGGAATAAAATTACTAACATTTTCTAAAAGAACTAGATTCTTGAACTTTTGACTTTTTGTCCTTTTATAAACTTGAGTGTTTAAAATTACATTTTTTCTTTTGTAAATTTTTGACATAACAATTTTGAAAATTCTGGTGATTGTAAAAAAAAAACATATTTTGAGACAAAGACCAAGAATTTTCGAATAAAAATTTTAAAAAGTTTCAAAATTTTAAAAAACTTTGAAAATTTCAAAATTTTAAAAAACTTTGAAAATTTCAAAATTTTAAAAAACTTTGAAAATTTCAAAATTTTAAAAAACTTTGAAAATTTCAAAATTTTAAAAAACTTTGAAAATTTCAAAATTTTAAAAAACTTTGAAAATTTCAAAATTTTAAAAAACTGAAAATTTCAAAATTCTAAGAAACTTTGAAAATTTCAAAATTTTAAAAAACTGAAAATTTCAAAATTTTAAGAAACTTTAAAAATTTCAAAATTTTAAGAAACTTTAAAAATTTCAAAATTTTAAGAAACTTTAAAAATTTCAAAATTTTAAGAAACTTTAAAAATTTCAAAATTTTAAGAAACTTTAAAAATTTCAAAATTTTAAGAAACTTTAAAAATTTCAAAATTTTAAGAAACTTTAAAAATTTCAAAATTTTAAGAAACTTTAAAAATTTCAAAATTTTAAGAAACTTTAAAAATTTCAAAATTTTAAGAAACTTTAAAAATTTTTAAATTTGAAGAAACTTTGAAAATTTGAAGAAACTTTAAAAATTTCAAAATTTTAAGAAACTTTGAAAATTTTAAGAAAATCTTTGTGAGAGGAACTTGAAAATAAAGAAGGATTGAAATATTTTTTCAAGATTTTAAAGAAAGCTTGAGAAAATTTCAAGATTTTTAAATTCTCACTTTCTCTATAACTCTGCCAAATTTTTCAACTTTATAATTTACAAAAAAGTTTCCTGAACTTGTTACAACTGGTAATAATTTGCAAAATAAAACATACTCGTTATCAGTAATGTTCAACATGCAAATTAGAAAACTGCATAATGCAGTATAAAATTATCATTCTGAACAACAGATACCTTATGACATTTAAAAAAATCACTTTCTAAAACGGGGAAATTCATTAAAAGAAAATATCCTTGTTTAAATAAAAAAACTTGAAATTCAATAAATGAGCCTATCGAAAAAAAAAATCTTGCTAATGAAGAAATTTCCAATAAAATCCTTGTTATTTCCAAAAATAACCATCATCTATTTTTATCCAAATAAAGAATACTTTAGCATGACTAATAACAGTGATGGATTGTTTTCTACAAAATATTACTTATTAAGAAAAAAAAAATTTAAATACAAGGCGTATAAACACCTTAATAATTAAAATCCGGACGGTAGCTGTTTTCTATTTGCATTTTTCACCATTTGCACTGTAATTATTTATAACAAGACATTTATAAGTGATCTTCATTTACTCGATAAAAATCCCCGCGAGAAAATTAACTAATAAACTAGTTTTTGACCTGAGTTTGAACATTTTTTTAACAAGATGACATAAAATGCATTATTCTAGTTCAACAGGAATTTTTTAATTCTACTTTCTTTAGTAAAATTCAAAGTGGGGGATTTTTCCTAAGAGTTTCATTAAGTTACAGCTTAGCAATTTTAGGAGAGAAAAAAGTTTCTCATCACGACACGTTTTTCCCAAAAATTAAATGAAAAAAGGGGGGAAAATTTTTGATCCCAGCACATATTTTTGGTTAAATCTACAACGCAATGACTCCCGAAAAAAAAAGAAAACCACTCTCTCACACCTCAAGCTATGAATTTAAAAAAAATTAAAAAATAAATTAATTTCCTTTCTTTGTCCAACCATTTTAATAATTAAAACTATACAAAAACATTTTCTCACTTGAATTAGAGTATCACGTAGTTTTGAAACATTCATCCACGATTGATTAATCCCAAGTCATTATTTTAACTTTTTTAAAATGAAATGTTATTTTTAAAATAAAAAAATCTTGATAGCAGGAAATAAGAAAAAGAAATTTGCGAGAATAATTGCCTTTTTTCTGTAAGATTGCTATTGAACATTAAATTACAATCAGTTCTTATGCTCAACTTTCGGATTATAAAAAAAAGGTTTCCTTGGGAGATAGCCGCAGACTAGTATTACGTAAAGATTAAATGCGCTATTGTGCTTCGACAGGGAATAGGCCCAGGCGTTGATCGGTTTTTAATTCGGATGAATTTGATGGGAATTTATTGGAAATTAAATGCGTTTTCAAGGTATTTGGCTCGGGCGTGGGAATAATGATGAGTTTTGCCTTTGGGGGATATTCGTTGAAGATTTTGGGAGAAGAAGGCTTTCATGAGTCAAAATCGTAAACATTGTATGTGAAATTTGGCGGAAAGGAGGACAATGTAGTGGGGTAGATGGGAGGAATTGGCGAAGATAAAATTTGCTGTGGTGGACTGTAATTTTTGATTTTAGATCAGGCTAAGCTGGTTGATGTTGCAAATTTTGATCAGTACCCGGACCAGCAGTGACCAGTTCCCGGCCCTTGAGCTGCCGATTTTTGTTAGTTTACATTGTCTTCTATATCAACAAAATTTCTTTTTACATACTCAACTATCCTCCTTTTTCACTGCTGCCCTCTTCTCCCATTCTCATTAATAATCAGCAAAAATTTATCGACCTGGCGCCCAACAATGCTTAAAACTTCTCATTGAGGAGGTTTCCCTACAGATCTTATCTCTTCAGGTAGGTGAACCGCATCACGCTTCTCTTAAAACCTTTCGACCTTTTAGCACTCTTCGAATAAAGTTCCTTTGTGTTCCGGATCTTTGACCTAATCCTCATAAATAGACCAACAAAGTATATTTTCGCCGCTTGCCAAATTTTTTACATCAATAAGAACAAACTCGGGCCAGTTGACATTGCGCCCGCACCCGGCCCAGGGCCAATTTAGAAATGCTCTTATCATTTTCCGCTTCATTTATCACTTCCCCGATTCTTTCTCCTACAATAAACCCATAAATCATTTCCGAAAAAAAAATTAACTAACTCATAAAACTCGCACATACCCGTTTAACCTTTCCAAACTTACATCACCTTGCATTAAAAAAAAAAAAAAACAAAAGCCAGCCGAAAGAAATAAAATAAAAACTTGAAAAGAAAGTTGCGTGACTCTTGAACTTCAACTTTTAAAACAAAATTCGAAAAAACACGCATATATGCATCATCACATATGTTCATCGAAAGCGAACCTGATTACGGTAGCTGTCGACCGTTACTCATAGGGAAAACGAGGTGACCCGTGGGTGTGCCAACTTTGACTATATGCATATTAAAAATTTAAAATTCAAAATATGGTAATCGCCACACTGACCCAATCCATTCGCTCTTAACAAGGGCTTTTCGGAAAAAACTGCAAAAACAAATCATAACCTGTCTAACCTATTATTCTTTCATAACCTTTTGGTTTGAAAATCGTGAAGTAGTAAAAGATCATAGGTACGTATTGACTGACAGGACAACATTCCGATTAATGACATTGAATTTGCACAATTTTTTTCTTCGACCTTTAAGAGATTATACAGTTTAGCACTGTCATGAAATAAAAAAAAAAAACCAGTTCGCTTAAATTCTCCCTTTCTAATTTAAGAACAAAGAAAATAAAATTCTTACTCACTTTTTTTTAAAAAAAAAATAAATTAATAAAATAATTTTAATAATCCTTAGTGGAAAAGCACACAAACACTCACGCGCGCTCGCGCGCGAGGAACCATCGGACACCAACGGAAGATCCGTTACCAACAAGAGTAAGACACAAACTGAAGAGAAATATAATGAGAAGACTGGGTCAGTCAGTCGTGCATAACGTACCTTAAGTTCCTTATAAGATAAACATGGTTTGGATAGGAGTATAAAAATATTTAACCGTTTTTGTAGTTTTGCCATCGTAAACCGGGGGTCTTATCTCATTTCAGGTTGGATATCTTATTTCTGATATTTAATCTGGCAGGTTTAGAGCTTGCTCTCGGTGAAGACTCAATTTCTTCGAGAGATATGATTCAAGTTCTGTAATCTTGATTGAATCGGGTCAAGAAGAAAAAATTAACTCCTCCGCGAAAATATTAGAATTTTTGAAAGGCTAGAAAAAATTCTATTTTTACTGAGTCAAGTAAAGAAAATCATCCAGGGCCAAAAAACAGTTGTACAGTTGATCATAGACAATAGCCACGATTATTGCTAAATTAATTTTTTGTGTTTTCCAGCTGACAGCTTTTAATTATTTTCATCGAGGAATCATTAACTTTAGTGACTGTGATGTTTCCTTGTTTAGTATACAGTAGCACATATTTTTCTTTCTTTAAATAACTTTATACTTACTTTTTATAGCTTGCAACTCCAATCTGTCTGCAACAAACATATCTGCGGTCGAAAGTAGATTTTTAAAAACTTTGCCGTTCAAATTTTCCGAAGACGATTCCATCCGGATTTACCTAACAATGTATAAAAAGATATGATAAGAAAATTTAGTGAAATATGAACAAGTTAACACTAGCTCAATGAATACCTGAAGTCGACAATCCGCCAAATCAGAAAATGATGCAAAAAAATCTTGAAATAAAGCTCCTAAAACTCAGCTGACTATCATCACCATACCTAACAACAAAAAAACAACAAACAAATCAAGAAAAGGAAACTATAAGGAAAATTTTCACCTTCTTCCACTCAGGTCGAGAAAAATCAATTTCGTACAAAAAAAATTAAAAATTTACCACATTTTTATTTTTATAATTTAATGTTTTTCATTGTACAATTAAATATTCTTCAAATATCAAGTATAAAATAAAATAAATAAATTAACGAGAAAGCTCGTTAGATGTATAAATGCCTAATATATTTAAAATTTATATAAATTCGCATGTAAGCCCGATTCCGTTGCAAGATCAATCTTTTCTCAATAATCTTTAAAAATTCGTTAGATTTTCTAACTTCAAAAAAAAATATTAAAAAAATAATAAATAAAGCGAAAGAAAAAATATTTCTTTCTTTAATCGTTGCACCAGTTAAAAAATAAAAACAAAACAAAACAATAAATCTTAATTTTATACACACTTTTCTCTTTTCGAATTTTTTAAAAAGACTTTAGAAATCTGCTTTTAAGCGGAAGACGTATATAAAAAAATTATAATCCGCCAAATATATTTTATAAATAATTTTTCTTCAGCTTAGACAAATCAGCATTAAGTTAATAAGGATCAGAATACCCTGTAAAGTTGAAGTTGACTACTAAACACGTAATAAAAAGGCCAATAAAATCATTGGCTATCAAAATTTTCAATCACATTAACAGCACATACACCCAAAATAAATTTTTTTTTTTTTTTTTTTTGAGATCTTCAATTGACGTGCTTTCATTAAACAGAAAGCAAATCATGTCTTTATAAATCCGTATCGTACCAAGCCGCTATGTTACTATTACTCTGAGGCGGCTGGGGCAAATCTTCAAAATCTAAAGTGTCCATCGCTCCGTAGTTTGAACCTGGCCCGTGACTTTCTAAGTCTAATCCTTGCATTGAATCTATTGGTATCGCGTCAAAACCTAAAAAATAATAATTTTTTCCGTTAATAAAATTAATTTTTCCGCATAGGTTTTTTAAAATTATTTTTTAATATTGCACGAGAAGTAGAGTAAAGCATGCAAAAAAATGAAATATACAAAATTTACAAAATAAAATTTCAAAATCAGGCAGATGCATGCCATGAAGAATAAAAATGAATTACTTACCAAAAAATTTAGTTCTTTATAAAATGATACGCGGATTTGGTAAATTTTACAAACACCATTTTAGTATGTTAGTTTGAATGCGAAGCATCGTGTGAAATGTGATTTACTAATTACTCCAGGCCACGTATATATAACTTTTTTAAAAAAAAGAATGGTCCCTCTCGTACTGTTTTAGTATTACATAATTTACGAAGAAAAAAGTAAACATTAGAGTGGCTTATTAGCTCCTCAGTAAAAAATTTTCTTCTAGGGCCACAGAATATTTTTTAGCCTCTAGGAAAAATTTCTATTAAGGGACCAACAAGCCAAATTTGTTATTTTTGACTTGGCTAATTTTCCTCCTTTATCATAGTTAATGTTTTCATGACATTTTATCATTCGGAAAAAAATTACCTTGGTTGCTATATGGCCGACCTCCGTGGCTACTATGAACAGATGGAGGTCCTTGGCTATATAAATTATCATAGCCTTGATCGGGCCCAAGCATGTCCTGTAATGTCGTATGATCGTAAAAAACAATAAATACATCCACAACACCAAATTCAAAAAAATATCAATATAAAAAAAAAATTTAAAACTCAAAATGAAAATGGAAATCTAAAATAATCACTTCGACTATAAACTAAAAGTGCTTCCGCTGTGAAAGTGCCAAATTTGAAAGCCATCTATACATTAATCTAATACCAGGTGGCACAACAAAAAATGCACGAAATATTTACAAAAAATTTACCTGTAAGTCAGGACCTATTCCTATATCTCCGCCATTCCAAAGTTGTGGATCTTCTCTGAATAAAGAATTAGTTAATTCCATTGATAGCCGCTTTTTGTAGTCTTGGGGCTTATCCTCAGACATTCTGAATAGCACAGCAGCAGCGTAAGTTGCTACAAGAAAAAAAAGAATAGATCTGAGCTTCCCGTAAAAAAAATCAGGCCCCTGCCACTTAAAAAATTACGCTTTTTAAACACTTACCAACTCCTTCGTTCCTCGAATGCAGAAGCTCTGTTAATGGCGCGGTTGCTCCTTCTTGCTCGATCATTTCAGCTCCTTCCTTATCTGCCGCAAGCTCGCACAAAACCCCAGCTGCTACTCTCTGAATATTTTCGATTTCATTAAATAAAAGCTGCACAAAAATTGGTATGACTAACTGGCCTCTGATAATTGCTCTGTTATGAGATTCTCGAGCTAAAATGTGAAGAGCACCCACTGTCCCTTCAACGATTTCTTCCATTCTAACTCCATCCGCATATGCACCGGGTTGTTGGCTCCCGCCACTTGCGACTGATGATCTTTGCTAAAATAGTAAATAAAATATTTAATCATTCAAATCTAAGCGCTTAATAATTTATAAAACTTACCCTTTGAGTATCCTGAAAAGCTTTCATCAAAAGCCTTACAAGATGATGTATGGCACCATGTTCCCTTAATGGCGCATGATTAGCTTGACACAACGCCAAATTTCGAATTAATCCAATAACAGCTTTCACAAGTGGCCAACGACTCGGTGGATGAAGCAACTTAACAATAACCTGCATTCCATAATTCAACCTTACAGCATTTTGAGCCATTTCGCTTTCCACATGGCGAGATGTCAAATGCCTCAAAGCACACACAGCAGGTTCCGTTATCTCTTCCCTATCCCCCGCATTAATAATCGTTCTAACCAAAGCATCGACTCCGTTAACCTGACAAACTGTGACTTTATTCCTCTGATTATTACAAGTCAAATTGCTTAAAATTCCAGCTGCACAAGTAACGATATTAACGTCGTTCGAACTTAATAGCTGAACCAGACCTTGAAGAAGACCTTCTATCCCATCGACTTTCGTTCCAGCGTCGGATAAATTTCGTAATGTCCATAAAGAATTTTGAACGAGTCTTTGGCTTGGATGAGCTAAGTGCATGGCTAATGCTTGCATTCCACCGGCTTCAACTATGGCTGGTTTGTTGCTGCTACAAACTGATAATACTTTAAGTACTCTTGATGTGGTCCATAATAATTTTTCGTAGTCATATGATCGCATGATTCGAACGAGCTCGATTGGTCCTTGCGAAGCAAGGATTATGAGTTTCGATTCTTGATTTCCATAAGCGAGAATTTGAAGACAATCAGTCACGATTGCTAAAAATTTAACATTATTTCTTTGGAGTAGTGCAACCATTTTTTGTAAACCACCAGCTAACCTGACGGCCATTTTGGATCCTTCTTGGTGAAGTAAAAGATTATGCAATGTTGTGATTGCATAGAAAAGAACTGATTCAACCGGTGAACTAAAACAAAATCTTCAATTAAAAACTTTTTCGGGAAAAAAATTTTATATGAAGGAATCAATTTTTACCTGAGTAATTTTACTAGTGCAGGAATTCCACCACTTTTAAAAATGGCTAAAAGACCCTGTCTATGGTGTGATAAATTGTGTAAAGTCCCAACAGCACCTTTAGTTGTTTCCAAATCATTGCTATTACTAATAGCTCTCACTAAAGCTGCAACCATCTAGAAAAACAAAACAAATCATTAACATCAAAATCTAAAAAATTCATTTTCATTAGTTCCAAGCTCGCTTAAGACCAATCACTTACTTGTTGCTATAAATATTAATTCAAAAATCCAGAAGCATGGCAAAAAAATTTACAAGTTAACATTTTAAAATTGTAACAGAGCCATAGACAATAAATCAAAATTATTTCTTACCTGAGGACTATTCATGATAGCATGCCTTGATGCTTCTTTTTTCGATAATTGATGAACCATCATAGCTGCTTGAGACACCACAACCTGATCCTCATCATTCAAAAGTTTTATCAACTCAGGAATAGCCCTCGTCGCTAAATCAGCATCATCTTGATAATTGATTAAATTCACGACAGCATGTTTTAACATTTGGCTTGGTTCTGCAAGTCTTTGAACAGCAGTTGCATGTGTTGGAATGAACTGCGTGGATGGAATTTCAATACCTTCTTCTAATGTTTCAGGAAACATTGCAGCTCTTACTCTTTGGGATCTAGATTGACTTAATTGCTGATTCATCTCTGTAAAATCAAAGTATTTTAAAACCTCGAAAAAAGCATTAATGAAAAAATTCATATTTCAATACTAACCATCAACTTGCTCTTGAGTGAACCCAGAATTAAATCCCTGATCCAGATCAAATATCAAATTATCACCATCATCCTCCTTTCCAGTCATCGAAGGTGCTTGAGTTGTAACACCAGAATTAATACCGGAATCCACCAAGTAAGAATTTTGCTGCCACATTAGAGTTTCCTTGGCATCTTGATAATTTCCATGAGACACTTTAAGAAAAACGTATAATTAAAAGTAGAACATTCTCCTATGAATCATTTTCACAAGAATTCAACGGGCTCTTTACTCGTTTTAATTACGAAACAATACTTACTTGGTCTAGCTTGCTGCGGCATTTGGTAAGACATGGTGCGTTGTACTGCTCCTAAAAAAACAAAATTTTACACTATAACTAAAATAAATAATGTAAACATACGCCAATTCTCATTCGCAATAACAAACAGATCGATGGGGCATCCATTTTTTTTTCACAAACGTCGCCCCACCCAGCAGATTAAAAAAAACAATTAATCAATGAAAAATCATCTAACCTTACACCAAATATCGAACCAAAAAGTAATTTAACTACTAAATTTAAATTTACTACAAACACTATGTTATTTTAGTGACATTGAAGTATTAATTCGTTTCATTAGCACATAAGCACGACCGATTCGACTCATTCGACATTTCAGTGGTTTAGTTTATTACGTGAGCGCTGCGATCGCATCAACAAGCTGCATCAAAAGGGCCCCGAAAAAGCCGCCAGATTTGAATGTTCTTCTTATTTTGGAAATATTACAGTGATTTACTTCACTTATTCACCGAAAACAAAAATTAATGTGAAGTTTTTTATATGATCCTTCAGAAATATTATGAATGTTAACTGCATCAAGCTGATAAAAACTAATTTTTTCTTCTTCAGGCAGGATTTTTCTCTTTTACTTTTCAAGTCTTTAATCGGGTATACGCTAATTATTTGATGTTTTTTATTTATATTTCAAAATATAAATAAAATTGATTAAATCGAATTTTGAAAAAAAACCAAAATATTTCCTCTTCCTTTGATCTATTCCGACTTTCATTGCTGATGCTGCGCTGCGCAAGAGTCTGGATAGTGGCTCCTCCTAACGACTTCGGACTGAACTAAAGTCAATAAAATTTAAAGAACCAGCGTCAGGTATTTTTTTAAGTTTGTTTTGAATGAGACATTGTTTTTTTTACTAAATAAACCTTTTTAATTAACAGAGAAAGCAAAATAGTTGATTTGGTGGCATTTTCAAGGTGTAAGGTAAGTTTTTGCTATAAATTTACTCTTTATAATGCGTTTATTTGTCCTGGGTGTGACGGCTTCTACAGTACGAGAATTGTCAAAGGGATGCGCCATCGATCTGTTCCATTTACATTTTTATTCTTAACAATTCTCGATATTTTCTTTTACAGGAGTAATTTATCTCCAAAGCACCATGAGTTATCAAATGCCTCAACAACAAGGAAGACCAAGTAAGTGTAATATCCTCTAAGCTTCTATAATGAAATTAAAAACTCTACTTAAGGGAAGATAGAGCTTTTGTTTGTAATCTATAATGAGCTGGAAAATCACTAGCAAGGTTTTGTTAGATTAAAGGTTTATAACTGTTTTTTTATTATAGTGTCTCATGGAAATTATCAGGGTCAGGATCATCCGATGGGCATCCCCCCAAAGGAAGAAACGTTAATGTGGCAGCAGAGTTCGTACCTGGTTGATTCAGGTATACACTCTGGGATCACCACGCAAACACCATCTGTCACAGGCAAAGAAGATGAAGAAGATAATCTAATTTTCGACTTGGATCATGGATTCAGTACTGGTTTCACTCAGCAACAAGTTGATGGTAAATTTTTCATGAAGCGATTGAGTTATGATAATATTATTTTTACTAATAATTATTGATTTTTGTAGAAATGAACAATCAGTTGGCACAGACAAGATCACAACGTGTGAGAGCAGCCATGTTTCCAGAAACATTGGAAGAGGGGATTGAAATTCCTTCAACGCAGTTTGATCCAACTCAACCGACTGCTGTCCAACGATTGGCTGAATCCAGTGAAATGCTGAAACATGCAGTTGTGAACTTGATTAATTATCAGGATGATGCTGATTTAGCTACAAGAGCTATTCCTGATCTCGTTAAACTTTTGAATGATGAAGATCAGGTCGTTGTGTCACAAGCTGCTATGATGGTTCATCAGCTGTCTAAGAAAGAAGCATCGAGACATGCTATCATGAACAGCCCGCAGGTAAATTATTGTTTCTAATTTTTTGTGATATTTTAATAATTATTTATAATTAAAATTTGGGAAAAATTTTATTTTGCTGCTGGATTTTGTTTGTTACACAGCAACAAGTAAGTTAGTTGTTGATTTTAATTTGGTTAGAAAATAATTTTGGTGTTATTGAATGGATTGATAATGGTGAATTTTGTTTTAGATGGTGGCAGCTTTGGTACGAGCTATCAGCAACAGCAATGATTTGGAAACCACCAAAGGAGCTGTTGGTACTCTACACAATTTATCACATCACAGACAGGGTCTATTGGCTATTTTCAAAAGCGGAGGGATTCCAGCCCTCGTGAAATTATTGAGCTCACCTGTTGAATCGGTTTTGTTTTATGCAATCACAACATTGCATAACCTTTTGCTTCACCAGGAAGGATCCAAAATGGCTGTCAGATTAGCTGGTGGCCTGCAAAAAATGGTCGCATTGCTTCAGAGAAACAATGTAAAGTTTCTCGCAATCGTAACTGACTGTCTTCAGATTCTCGCTTATGGGAATCAAGAATCCAAACTCATAATCCTTGCTTCGCAAGGGCCTATCGAGCTTGTTCGAATCATGAGGACCTACGACTACGAAAAGCTTTTATGGACAACTTCAAGAGTATTGAAAGGTGAGTTGTGGTTCCTGGCTTAGTAATTAAATTTTTTTTCAAACTAATAAATTTTTTTTTTGTTGTAGTTTTGTCCGTTTGCAGCAGCAACAAACCGGCGATAGTTGAAGCTGGTGGCATGCAAGCACTTGCCATGCATTTATCCCACCCAAGTTCCAGACTCGTTCAAAACTGCTTATGGACACTTCGTAATCTTTCCGACGCTGGCACAAAAGTCGACGGTATTGAGGGTTTGCTTCAGAGCTTAGTTCAGTTACTCGGCTCTACTGACGTTAACGTCGTCACTTGCGCCGCTGGGATCTTAAGTAATTTAACTTGTAACAATCAACGCAACAAAGTCACAGTTTGCCAGGTTAATGGCGTCGATGCATTGGTCAGAACAATCATTAACGCAGGCGACAGAGAAGAAATCACAGAACCTGCAGTTTGCGCTTTACGGCATTTAACATCACGTCATCCGGAGTCTGAAATAGCCCAAAATGCCGTTCGTTTGAACTACGGCATGCAGGTTATTGTTAAACTTCTCCATCCACCAAGCCGGTGGCCTCTCGTAAAGGCTGTGATAGGTTTAATACGTAACTTGGCTTTGTGTCAAGCTAATCATGCTCCATTGAGGGAGCATGGTGCCATACACCATCTTGTGAGACTTTTAATGAGAGCTTTCCAGGATTCTCAACGAGTAAGTTGAAAACGAAAAAGAAAATTAATTAAAAATCTTGAAAAAATAAAATTTAAATTTTTTTTTATAGCAAAGATCTTCAGTTGCCAGCGGTGGCAGCACGGCTCCGGGTACATATGCAGATGGCGTTCGCATGGAGGAGATTGTCGAAGGCACTGTTGGTGCCCTTCACATTCTCGCTCGCGAATCGCACAACAGAGCTATTATAAGGGGTCAGTTGGTCATCCCGATCTTTGTTCAGCTTTTATTCCACGAGATTGAAAACATTCAGAGAGTTGCTGCTGGAGTTTTGTGCGAATTAGCAGCGGATAAAGAAGGAGCTGAAATGATTGAGCAAGAAGGCGCAACTGCACCGTTGACCGAGCTTTTGCATTCACGAAATGAAGGAGTTGGTATGTTATTATTTCTGCAACAGCAGTAGATATGAGTCGTCAAGCTTTAGTTCTAAGAGCTCAGACACCAGGAAACGCCAGTATCTCATTCTTCCGGAATTACCAAAGGCGGCTATGGACTGCGTTTTAAAACTAACAGAATATAACTATGTTATTTTCAAATCTGCAATCACTTGGATTCCCCTGTTTGCAGCCATAGCGGCCATAGTGTGAACTATAAGATGCTGGCGCGTTTGTGGTTGCTTTTGGCACTAATAGTGAATAACGCCTGTCTACACTATTAACTTTGATTTTTTTTTTTTAGCTACTTATGCAGCTGCGGTACTCTTTCGTATGAGCGAAGATAAACCGCAGGATTATAAGAAAAGACTTTCTATGGAGTTGACTAATTCCTTGTTCCGGGATGACCAGAACATGTGGAATGGTGGCGACATAGAAATGGGGCCAGATTTACAGGTAAACCTAATAAATCATCATCACTTTTAATGTATTTTTCCCCCTTTAGTTTTGCTGTGTACACTGAAAATTTTTTGTTACCAAAAATTTTTTTTTGGTTTTCATTTTTCTTTTTTGTCAAAGTAGTTTTTTTTAAGTTGCTGTGCTGACTGTTTTCGTACAAAATTTTACAGGACATGTTAGGTCCAGATCAAGGATTTTATGACGGTAATATGTATGCTGAAGGACCACCCTCAGTTCATAGTAATCACGGGGGTCGGCAGTTTGGTAATGGAGGTAAGTCCCAAACAAAGAAAAAAAATTTTAATCGGGGCTAAAATCATACTAACAATTTCATATGAATACTAACCCTTGAAACTGATGAAATTTTTTTTCTTTTTAACAAAAAACTAATTTCTTAAGGGAGATAACGGGCTCTGCAAGGTTGAAAGGTACGCTGCTTTTGCATGAAGAATTATCATTTTTAATCCTGCATGCTACATCATATATTTTTAATCATATTTCGCTTCATTATTAATTTTCTTTTTAAAATTCGGGGGATTTAAATCACTTTGGCTAATTTACTGGATTTTTATTTCCAGGTTATGACTCGTTACCAATAGACGACAATCATGGTCCCGATTCGAATTATGGCCCGATGGATGTTGGGCCTATTATTGATCAGTTAGATCGTATGGATGATTTAGCATAGTATTGTTAAAAACAGGAATACGTAAAATGAGTAGATCAGTCTTCGAAAAATTATGGATTTGGAAAAGTGTATTTGTATTAAATGGTTCGCACTAAAATAACATTTTAATTCTTGAATGTGTATATATTTTATAACTTTATTTATTATTGTATTATTTATTATACGTGATCTTTTTTTAAATTATTTTCAATTTCTTCCTTTTCCTTTTTCCTATAGTTCACAGTAGGAAGCTTAGTAAGGAGTGGACACTTTAATGAGTCTCTGTTACATAGGGGTACGCCCGCCATATTGCAAAATGGCAGCTGGCATGATCTCGAATTTCGTGGCCGCCATTCTCGAATTGAAAAATCTGCCAATCGGCAGATAATAAGTAAAGAGATTAATAAGATAATAAGCCTCTTTCTGTCCTAGGAAAGTACTATTACAAGGCAAAAAAATAAACATAAAAGAATTCATATATAATATGTAACTTATATTTTAAAATTTTTTTTAAAAAGTAAAATATAAATTCTAAGCAGTCAACTCCGAACTAACGAATTGCCAAGATGTAAAACTCACACCGGTTATGACGGAAAATGCACTATACCTAATCAGTACATTATTCCTCACTAAATCACCGTAGCAAGTAAAAAAATAAAACAATAAATTTTGATTAAAAATTTTCCATTTTCAATATGGCGCCGCAAAAAATTCAAAAACTCATTCATACCAAATTACCTCGTGGAATGTTTTCTAAAAAATTTTTTTTTGCGGCTCCTATATTTAACAAAAAAATTATCTGATTTTAAACATTTTTGATATGTATAATTTTCGGCTTTTTATAAATTCGGATTTTTTAAAAATTTCAAAAAATGATACTTTTATCAGTCTTAACATAATAACGAGATTATTTAATATTAAAATATATGATAGTTTAATCCCGTGCAGCCTGAACACATATTCATGCAATATGGCGACTGCATTGAATAGATTCAAATATAAAATTAATAATACTATAAGGACTTAAAAACAAAAATATTTCTTTTAAAAAAAATGTCATAGCATCATTATGCCTCAATAAATTATTCTTAGAAATGCGAAATGATTTTTTTAATATGAAAATTGACTGGTGCTAAGTCTTACGCGATTAATTTTTTTTTTTAAAAAGAGTCTACAAGAAAATACAATATAAAGTAACTAACAAAGTGTAAAATATAATTCAAGTAATAAGACGGATTTTTTAAGCTCGCTAAGTTTTAAAAATACCACGTATGGTACCTTAAATCAACACTTATAAAAATTAGAGGTCGGTGTCATACCAAGCTGCTATGTGATTGTTATCCTGAGGAGGTTGAGGCAAGTCGTCCAAATGATCGAATTGATCAATTATAGATTCATTTCCAACTTCCATCGGACCGTAATTTGAACCAGGACCATGGCTGTCCATTTCCTCTATTGGTAACGTGTCATACCCTAAAATAGCAAGAAAAAGGAGAGTAAGATATGATGAAAAATCGGACTATGGTCAAGTCATGGCATCCAAAATTAAAAAAATTGACTGATTTAACCAATTTCAGATGACATGATTCAATTAAAAACTAAAAAGCTGTACAAAAAAAAATTAATTTACATCCCGAATCTAAAAATACAAATTATCATTATTTTTTCCCATTTTAAAAAATTAATACATCAAACAACTGTTAGTCCATGCCGGGTAAAAAAAAATTCAACATGCTCAAGTGAACCGTACCTTTAATTTATTTAGCAGATCCAAATTATCCACCTTGGAAACATACTTTTCACAGAAAAAAAGAAAAATTCAATCACTATATTGCCCAGTCATAAGATAAAGAATTTCGAAGCAGTTAGTTGTAAATAAGAAAATTATTTTCATTTAAATAATTTTTTTTTTTTCAATATTTCTCACCTTGGTTACCAAATTGTCTCCCTCCATGGCTGCTATGTACGGAAGGTGGCCCTTCTGCATACATACCATCGTAAGGACCATAACCTTGGTCCGGGCCAAGCATGTCCTGTAATGGTCGCATGAGTACAATCAAAAAATAATAATAATAACACTATCACAGCAATTTAAAAGCGCTAACGGTGTACGACTAAAAAAATTTTAATTGATTTATTTGCACTTCAGCTACTAATTTGGTGTGTGTGCTTGGGTATAAAAAAAATAAAAATCTTGCAACTAGGGATACGTTACAAACAGTTAAAAATACGTGGATGACAATCAAACTAAATTTTTTTGAGGGATTGTGGAAGAAAAATCCTTAAAAAATATTTTTTGAAGGATTTTACCTGCAAATCTGGTCCTAGCCCAATATCGCCACCATTCCACATTTGTTCGTCTCGTATTAATGAATTTGTCAGCTCCATGCTGAGTCTTTTTTTGAAATCTTGAGGCTTGTCCTCACTCATCCTAAAGAGGACAGCTGCAGCGTAAGTAGCTTCAAAAAAAAAAAAATAATAATGATTCATTATGAAAAAATAAATTTACGTAGTTAAAAAAAATGATTACTTACCGACTCCTTCATTTCGAGAATGCAGAAGTTCGGTCAAAGGAGCGGTTGCTCCTTCTTGTTCGATCATTTCAGCACCTTCTTTATCAGCGGCAAGCTCGCACAAAACCCCAGCTGCTACCCGTTGAATGTTTTCAATTTCATGAAAGAGAAGTTGGACGAATATTGGAATAACTAACTGGCCACGTATAATGGCCCGATTATGCGACTCTCTTGCCAGGATGTGTAAAGCACCGACGGTTCCTTCGACGATTTCTTCCATACGAACTCCATCAGCGTATGCGGCAGGTTGCTGGCTACCAGTGCTAGCCACAGATGACCTTTGCTGAAATTAAAAAATTCGACGTAAAATTAATTATTTTCATGGCATTTTTAAACCTTTTTTTTTATTATTAAACTTACTCGTTGAGAATCTTGGAAAGCTTTGATCAAAAGCCTTACGAGATGGTGTATGGCACCATGCTCTCGTAGCGGGGCGTGATTGGCCTGGCACAAAGCTAAATTCCTGATTAAACCTATCACAGCCTTTACAAGAGGCCACCGGCTTGGAGGATGGAGAAGTTTAACAATTACTTGCATGCCATAATTCAAACGAACGGCATTTTGTGCCATTTCCGATTCAGGGTGACGTGATGTTAAATGCCGAAGAGCGCAAACAGCAGGCTCGGTTATTTCTTCCCTTTCTCCAGCGTTTAAAATCGTTCTAACCAAAGCATCAACCCCGTTAACCTAAAAATAAATTAAACACGAAAATTAATTTTTCTAATTCCTCATTTTTTTTTTTTTGTTAAATAAAATTTTACTAACTTGACAAACTGTAACTTTATTCCGTTGATTATTACAAGTTAAATTACTTAAAATACCAGCGGCGCAAGTAACGACGTTTACATCATTCGAGCCTAGCAATTGAACTAAGCCCTGAAGCAATCCTTCGATTCCGTCAACTTTTGTTCCTGCATCGGAAAGATTCCGTAGAGTCCATAAACAATTCTGAACAAGCCTGTGACTTGGATGGGCTAAATGCATGGCCAGAGCCTGCATACCACCAGCTTCAACGATAGCTGGTTTATTGCTACTGCAAACGGACAAAACTAAAACCAAAAAAAATTATTAATTTTCTTTTTCCACGAAAAAAAAATTTATTTTGAACTTTACACACCTTTAAGCACTCTTGATGTGGTCCACAACAACTTCTCATAATCATAAGATCTCATAATTCGAACAAGCTCAATAGGTCCTTGCGAAGCAAGGATTATGAGTTTTGATTCTTGATTTCCATAGGCGAGAATCTGAAGACAATCAGTCACGATTGCCAGAAATTTAACATTGTTTCTTTGAAGCAACGCTACCATTTTTTGTAATCCCCCAGCTACTCTAACTGCCAATTTAGATCCTTCTTGATGCAATAAAAGGTTATGCAATGTTGTGATTGCATAAAACAAAACTGATTCAACTGGCGAGCTCAATAATTTAACAAGAGCGGGTATTCCTCCACTTTTAAAAATAGCTAGAAGACCTTGTCTGTGGTGAGATAAATTATGCAAGGTACCAACAGCTCCTTTAGTCGTTTCTAAATCATTGCTATTGCTAATAGCTCGAACCAAAGCAGCAACCATCTGAAAAAAAAAAAAAAGAAACTCAATATTAAATAAATAATTTCAGTTTTTAACAAAACCGCTTACAACCAACTTACTTGTTGCTATAAAAAATAATTTTAAAATCCGGAAGCATGGTAAAAAATTTTGTTTGCATTTAATATATTTATCTTTCACTCGACTTATAAAAAAATATTTACTTACGTGTGGACTATTCATAATTGCATGCCTTGAAGCTTCCTTCTTCGATAATTGATGGACCATCATAGCTGCTTGAGATACCACAACTTGATCCTCATCATTTAAAAGTTTGATCAACTCTGGAATGGCCCTCGTAGCTAAATCAGCATCATCTTGATAATTAATCAAATTGACGACAGCATGTTTCAGCATTTGACTGGGCTCGGAAAGCCTTTGCACTGCTGTAGGTTGCGCTTGATCAAATTGTGTAGAAGGTATTTCAATCCCTTCTTCTAGAGTTTCTGGGAACATAGCTGCCCTGACTCGATGAGATCTTGTTTGATTTAATTGTTGATTCATTTCTGTTTCAAAAAATTATTCATTTAATAAACACTGAGAATCAAAACGATTTTTGCAAAATTATTATTAATTACCATCAACTTGTTCTTGTGTAAATCCAGAGCTGAAACCCTGATCTAAATCAAACATTAAATTATCCTCATCTTCTTCCTTTCCAGTCATTGATGGAGCTTGGGTTGTGACCCCAGAATTTATTCCTGAATCCACGAGATATGAGCTTTGTGCCCACATGATTGTTTCCTTCATGCTGGGTCCCATAGGGACTTCAGCCCCTTGATGGTTGCCCTGAGACACTAAAAATAAATAAAAAATTCAAAAAATTTTTCTAGTTTTCTTCTTCAAAAGTAAAAGCATTTTTCAAATAAATAAATATGGATTGTTCCAATCTAAACAAAGCCAATATTCAATAACATAACAAAAAAATTCATACTTTTTAACAAAAACTAATTGTCCACACCAACCCTCTTCATTTTCTACTTCATTGGTCTATTAACAAAAGGTATGAGTCAGGATTCAGGTACCTGTACACTAGAGACATCTCACTGAAACCACCTGAACTTCTAAATTTTACATATGATTTATGTATCATAATTAATTACATATAAAAATTTTCTCACGCTGTTTTTTTTTTTAAAACTTAGAAATATTTTTTGTATGAATCATCACTAAAGCAAATATTTACACTAGCACTACTTTTAAAAAAGTTAGTTCAGAAAAAAATGTGAGATTAGGAAATTAAAATAATACCGTAAAACTTACTTGGTCTAGCTTGCCAGCTCATCCTGCCCGGATTTAATTTATCCGGCGTATTTACAACACGCCACTCCTACAGAAAAAAACCACAAAGATATAATTATCAAAAACAGTAAAGTAAATTCACGAGATGATACACAGATCGATGGCATCCATTTTGAGAGTTTACAAACACCACACCTCACCACACCCAGGGACGTAAAAAAGATAGTAATTCGTGTAAAATAAATATTATGATCCATTTAAATTATCAATTTAACTTAATAATTTCACTTACTATTAAACTAAACTCCTTATATCCGTTAATTAATTAAATAATGATGAAATAACTCCGAATCCACTCTTTCAATAAATTCCTCTGAGAGGCCCAAGCTTTGTGTATGATTTCTGAACGCACAAAGGAAATGGCTAGTCAAAGGAACGGGCCCTTTAGTTTGATAAAGGAATCCATTCCCGCTCATTTTTTTCCTATTTTGATTTTACTGTTTATTTAATGAAAATCTCAGATTAGTGTTATGTTTGACTTAATTAGTGAAATTGAAACCGTTTTGATTGCTACAGAAGCTATGGTTAATTTCAAAATGGCGAATTATTACTGGAATATTCATTTTAATCGGAAAGTCATCCTCTATAGCTTTTTTTTGTAATTATTAGAAAAATTTAATGATTTTGAATGATTTAATAGAAAAGTGATAGTCCGTAAGAAATTAAATGGGGGAAGGATTAAATGGTGGAACGAAAATAAGATTTTTATTTAGTAAAATTCGATAATAAAGCAATAGGCTACCTTCAGGAATTTGTTGGAGAGTTCCTGAACGTAGTTTACATGAAAAAGGCCCCGTGCACATGCGCAGAAGATCACACCGACATAATGGCAGACGCAAATAAGTAAAAACCAGTGTTGAGTATTTTTAAATCAATATTCCAGGATTGTTCGTTCGTGCTGCTTGAAGCTGTAGACCGTGTGCAGTGATCGTAAAACCACAATGAATTTTGCGAATTTAAAGCGATTATGTGTTATATCAGTAAAATTAAAAACGTAACAAGTTAATTTATCATTTTTGTTATCGTTTTTCAAAGTAAACGGTTTTCAAGAGTTCTATTCATCTCGATCAGGTTTACAAAAAATAAAAAAATGTGATTTCAAGTGCGGAAAAAAAATGTATATCGAGTTACGGTAATGAGTGCTTTCTAGATTTTCTACATCGTCTAGGATTATTATATTTTCTAACTGTCGTTGCTATGAACGGCATGCCCGGAACAGGTAGCCGTACCAGCAATGATCCGGATCACAAATCACCGCGTGAAAGTGGAGAGGATAGCGAAGATGAATGCGAGATATTGGAGGAAAGCCCTTGTGGAAGATGGCTTAAACGGCGTGAAGAAGTAAGTGGGCGTTTTCTATAAAATGTTTAAAAATTTTTCCCAAAGGTATGAATTATTAAAAACGTCGGGCTGAACGATAACAACCCGCCGATCTTGTTGCAAAGTTTGAAGGTTATGATTTTGATCCTTTGATGTCTCTCATATCACATTGTGTGCTTTTGTTTTCATATTATTTAACTGATAAAATACCGATAATGAGGAATCAGGAATCATGTTTAAATTATTTTTCCAAGGCTGAGTATTTTTGAATGAATCATCCTTCCAGAAATTAAAGGAAAAAAATTATGACTAATTTTTTTTTGGTTGAGAATTACGAGGTGGTGAAAAATTAATTTAATGAGGGCAGTTCTAGATTTTTTTTGTAATTAGCAAAGCGCTAAATAACAAATCAACAGTTGTAGTTTTTCAGTTTCCTGTTTCAATGTGAAACTGTATAGCCTATAAGCGATGTTTCTTTCTATTTATAAACATTTCACTCTCTAGCACTTCTGTTAACACTGTTTCGAATCTAAACATCAAGCTGTTTCAGTAAATATGAGAGGGTTCGAATGCTTAATTTTTGGCTTATCAATAGAGGAATTTTTTTATTGATCGAAAGTGTTAATTTGATGGTATCGTTTTTTATTATCTAATTAGTTAACTGATTGACCATGCCTAACATGTTAGATATCAACCTGTTGCGGCGAAAGCGGTGCGTGATTTATGCTTTCATGTTTTTTTTTTTTTTGGAAAGTGGCGAGTATCTGCACTAAGACATTTCTATAAAAAATTCAAACGTGTAATTTCCCATTTTTTTTTTTACTATTCCCAAAAGGGGTTTTGAATGGAAAGACATCTGGGTCAGAGTGAGATTACGCCACCTGATTTTTTTTCTTTTTTAAAATTCTGTTGCAGCAGAATTTTTTTACTCGTGGGGTGATTCTTAAAAAATGAATGAGTCAAGCGGTTGGTGAAAATGGCCAGACACAAAGTGACTAAGTAATATCAAATATTAGGTTTTTGACTTTGTATAACCTGCTGAGTCATTATTTTTTTTCACTCTTGCATCTTCTCCCATTGTAAGATTTCATGTGGGATTGACATCATTTTGTTTTCTATTTATTAATAATTTTTGATTGAGCGCGCGGGAGAAGGCAATAAACACGGATTCCCAGAAATTTTAAGATTTTTTCAAAAATCATAAAAAAAAACCCCGCCACGTTTCTAATCCTCGTGTCTGCCATTAAAATAAAATAACACGTCTGCGAAAATTTTCCTTCTTGTTAGCCGACTACAACAAAAAAATGCATCATCGTTAGGTTATTGTACCACTACCCGTTTAGTACATAATGCAATTCATGTCATTCGAATGACTCAGCTGATCGTTGTCGTCAAAGAGTCAAGGACCTTGTACGAAAACAATTTGAAATTTTTTTTTTGCCACGGGTTTTTGGAGTTGTTGATTTTTTTTTTCGAGCTGAGTCGATATTTGAAAAATTAAATTTAGCTGAAATATGAATTTTTAATGTTTTTATTTCTATCTTTGAATGGTAAATGAATTCTGGAAAAAATATGTCAACGTAACCTCATTTTTTATTCATACCGAAAATCATTCATTGTTTATTTTTAGATATAGAGTACGTTTTCGGTTTAGTAAGCAAAAAATAAATCCTGATCGATGGATTTATATGTATATTTATATTGGGGATTTTTTTGGGAGTTGTTTAGGGGAATAAGGAGGACGGAGGAGTTGTAATTAATAGATCAGGGCGATGGGAAAAATTGAGAGTAGCTTAGAATTAATTTTTTTGAAAAAAATGTGAGGCAAAAATTATAAAAATAATTTTGGAAAATTTTTTTAAGGCCTCTTTAGGGCTATTAAGCTGTTTGGCTACGGCCCTGGCACGATTTAATTTTTTAAGCTCATGTTTCCACTTACATCTTAATCAAATCGTATTAAGGTGCTAAAAAATGTACAAACATTAAACCCGGAAATATGTCAATGCGAAAATGATTAAAAACCAATCTTAATTTAAACCCAATGGTTTTGCTTCTTTAGAATCTATCATCATGTCTAGACTGAAAGCATGAAACGTGTAAGATTTACTTCTGCCAACTCGAGAGGTGATTAAAACATATTAACCGGAACCGATCTCCCAGTGCATTCACAGAACGAAAAGAGAAAATGCATTCATCACAATAAAGATGCACTTTTTACTTTTGTTTGACTAAACTGGGATTCATAAGCTAAATATTTAATAAAATTATTCGGTGAATGACCCAAGCAAAAAAAAATTTTCTGGAGAAGGGCAAACAATTTTAAGAATAAGCCGAAAACCGTCTGCTCCATAAAAAAATTTTGAGTCCACTCTCAAACTTTCAATCATACATTCACCCAACAAAAAAAAATTGCAATGAACTCAAAGTAAAAATTCTCCATTTAAAAATTTGATAAATTGACTCATTTATTTATCTTTAATGATTAAACTAGTAGGCGGGCATTGTTGTGTACAACGTTAATTAGACAAGCATCGCATGGAATAACAAAAAAAAAAAAATGAGTTTACGGGTGAAAAAAAAATGATCATGAAATGTGCCTACCTCATGAACAGGCTTATTTAATGTTTTCGTGTTCGCCACGTGTTGGCAAAGTTGATAAAATAAAAAAAAAAGTTTAATATTCTCATTTTCTTCATTGTTCGCTTTTCCTAATGTTTGCTTATTCTCTTCTCTCTCCAGTAGAGAGATATGATATCCTGATCCAGCTTTCAACTTCAGGTGCTTCATGATATTAGATAACGAGGTTAATCTTTTTAAATCTTTTTTTAAAGCGTTTTTTTTTTAGCTGGAGGGGTTTTTTTTTTTTTAAAAAAAATTCAACGGGTGTTGAGCTTTTAATGACGTTTTGCCATTATTCATGAGTTTGAACATTACTTTATTCGGTTGATCAGAAAAATTTATTTTCCATATGAGTTCGTCCAATTTTTTCATGGCTAAGATAATCTCAATTTTTTTTGCCAAGCTGGACTATTCTTCAAATTATTTATTGACATCAGATTTTTATTCGACAAACCATTTTGAAGAAATTTTTAGTCGACAAACCATTTTGAAGAAATTTTTAGTCAGCAAACCATTTTGAAGAAATTTTTAGTCGACAAACCATTTTGAAGAAATTTTTAGTCAGCAAACCATTTTGAAGAAATTTTTAGTCGGCAAACCATTTTGAAGAAATTTTTAGTCGACAAACCATTTTGAAGAAATTTTCAGTAGACAAACCATTTTGAAGAAATTCTCAGTCGACAAACCATTTTGAAGAAATTTTTAGTCGACAAACCATTTTGAAGAAATTTTTAGTCGACAAACCATTTTCAAGAAATTTTTAGTCGACAAACCATTTTCAAGAAATTTTTAGTCTACAAACCATTTTCAAGAGATTTTTAGTCTACAAACCATTTTCAAGAAATTTTTAGTCGACAAACCATTTTCAAGAAATTTTTAGTCGACAAACCATTTTCAAAAAATTTAAAATTAATTTGCCAAAAATAATCTTCCAAAAATGGGTCATTCTGAGAAACATTTCTCGCAGCTGAGCTAATGTTAGAATTAATATATTTTTTCCTAAGCTGTTCTTTAAATTTTTCTCAGACCTTCAACCTCAGGCTAGTCCCTGCGTCCCCCTCTTTCTCTTCCTTTCAAGACAACTGCTTTCTTAACATCGGCATCTCAATTAACATCAACCTACATTCCCATCAATAAATTAAATCCAACCTTTCTTCCATCACTCTCCACATTTTCTCTCACACAAAATTTCTTTTCCCATTTCACTCCTCCCCCTCCCACATTCTCACACTCCGTCCTTTTGAAACATGTTATTAGAAAAACTCGTAATTCCTAATTGACGTAATCAATGTAAATTAATCGGACCTTCACTTATAATGGTGTGTATCAAAAGCTATTACCATTTTGGTAATAACAAAAAAAATCATATATAAATTATCAACTCATGTTTAACCATCGGAAAGTCCTACCTGATTTTCATTTCCTCGCTAACAAATGATTTAATAAAAATAATTCAGGCGCAATATACTTTATGAATAGCTCGTCTAATAGGAGTGTCCGTCTGGATGTATTTAGAGCAGACATGACCCGAAGGCCTTTTTTTTTTTATTTTCTCCTCTTCTTTCCATTTTTTTATATCCACCCGGAAATATTATTGATGATGTATGTCTGATTTGTTAATTTCAAAAAATTTCACGTGACAGAAACAGATTAATTATTTTGTTGATGTGCAGAAATTATTTTTTCTTTCTTTTTGTAATGGTAATCAGGAAGGAATGCGTTAATGAGCTTTCTATTTAGATTGTTTTAAAAAAGATTTTATTTTTTTTTTTTTTTACGTCTGCGTGTCCACTTTGTACACATTAAACGACCTTCAATCTTCTGCCAATCCGTATGTCTATTGATGCTTCCCGCAGTTTCGCGTTAGCTCAAGGTCTTTGCACGTTTGCGAAAAAAAAAATAGTGGACCAGAAAGAAAGAGATCTTTTAGCCAAGATCAATAGACCTACAGGTGAAGTACACAAAAAATACCATATTATTAACCTGCTTAACCCGTTAATGACTTATCACGTATCAGTTTCAAGGTTGTTTCTTATCGCGAATTTTTTTTAAAAAGATGTTCCTTAATTATTTTACAATGGCTGAGCCGCCCAAGGCAAGAAAAATTTGGGTAGTGTTTGTGTTTTCATCTTTTTAAATGGTTTAACCCGGAAAATTAAGGATGAAATTATTGAAGTGAAACTTCTTTTGTCCCGTTTGGGAGGTAAAGAGCTGAGAATTACGCGTAACTGGTTTGAAAAAAAAAAATTAAGACATGGGAAATTAAAAATTTTAGAAACGAGAGGAGCAGACTGAGGTGTAAGATCCCGAGAATTACGCGTGAATAAAAAAAAAAAATTAAAACTTGAAAATTAAAAATTTTACAAACGGGAGGAGCAGACTGAGGGGAAAGATCCCGAGAGTTACGCGTGATTATTAAAATAAAAATTTTAAAAGGGCCGAAAAAAAATTAAAAAATTGGAAAGGGCCGAAAATGAAAAGGGTCGAAAATAAAAAGGGTCGAAAATGAAAAGGGCCGAAAAAAAATTAAAAAATTCAAAAGGGCCGAAAATGAAAAGGGTCGAAAATGAAAAGGGCCGAAAATGAAAAGGGCCGAAAATATAAAGGGTCAAAAAAAATTAAAAAATTGGAAAGGGCCAAAATTGAAAAGGACCGAAAATGAAAAGAGCCGAAAATGGAAAGGGTCAAAAATGAAAAGGGCCGAAAATGAAAAGGGCCGAAATTGAAAAGGACCGAAAATGAAAAGGGTCGAAAAGGAAAAGGGCCGAAAATAAAAAGGGTCAAAAATGAAAAGGGCCGAAAAAAAATTAAAAAATTGGAAAGGGCCGAAATTGAAAAGGGCCGAAATTGAAAAGGACCGAAAATGAAAAGGGTCGAAAATGAAAAGGGTCGAAAATGAAAAGGGCCGAAAATGAAAAGGGCCGAAAATATAAAGGGTCAAAAAAAATTAAAAAATTGGAAAGGGCCAAAATTGAAAAGGACCGAAAATGAAAAGAGCCGAAAATGGAAAGGGTCGAAAATGAAAAGGGCCGAAAATGGAAAGGGTCGAAAATGGAAAGGGTCAAAAATGAAAAGGGCCGAAAATGAAAAGGGCCGAAATTGAAAAGGGCCGAAAATGAAAAGGGTCCAAAATGAAAAGGGCCGAAAATGAAAAGGGCCGAAATTGAAAAGGGCCGAAAATGAAAAGGATCGAAAATGAAAAGGGCCGAAAAAAAATTAAAAAATTGGAAAGGGCCAAAATTGAAAAGGACCGAAAATGAAAAGGGCCGAAAATGAAAAGGGCCGAAAATGAAAAGGGCCGAAAATGAAAAGGGCCGAAATTGAAAAGGGCCGAAAATGAAAAGGATCGAAAATGAAAAGGGCCGAAAATGGAAAGGGTCGAAAATGGAAAGGGCCGAAAATATAAAGGACCAAAATTGAAAAGGACCGAAAATGAAAAGGGCCGAAAATGGAAAGGGTCCAAAATGAAAAGGGCCGAAAATGAAAAGGGCCGAAATTGAAAAGGATCGAAAATGAAAAGGGCCGAAAAAAAATTAAAAAATTGGAAAGGGCCAAAATTGAAAAGGACCGAAAATGAAAAGGGCCGAAAATGAAAAGGGCCGAAAATGAAAAGGGCCGAAAATGAAAAGGGCCGAAAATGAAAAGGACCGAAAATGAAAAGGGCCGAAAACGAAAAGGGCCGAAAATGAAAAGGGTCGAAAAAGAAAAGGGCCGAAAAAAATTAAAAATTGACAAGGGCCGAAAATTACCCTTCGTAAAAATTTCTTGAAAATGGTTTGTCGACTAAAAATTTCTTGAAAATGGTTTGTCGACTAAAAATGTCTTGAAAATGGTTTGTCAACTAAAAATTTCTTCAAAATGGTTTCTAATCTGGGCCCTGTCTTGCTCTTAATCATTTCAACTCATGAAGCTTTAAATACACAATCAGCCCCTCTTAAAAATTTTCCTAGCTACGCCAATCCCTATATTTAACAAACTACTATTCGTTTGGTGTAAACGAACAATAAAAACAGTAGTAAAAATAGACTGTATTGTGTGTGAAGGTCTGCGATGATAATACAGTAATTAACGAAAGTTATTTGGCAAAGTTAGTTTTTTTTTCTCATCTTGACGATGCTCTTCAATGAATTGAAGAGCGCTAGAATTCTTCATAATAAAAAACCGGTAAATCCAACAGAATGGTAAAGGATTCCGAAATGGCGGAGATGTAGTTAACCTTAATTCGAAATCCGATGAAATTTTATTTAGTTTCTCCTCCTCGTTCGGGTTGATCTTTTCAAGTATCAGGATTCGAACTCTCCGGGAAAGTTTTGATTGCTTCGATGCTATTGAGTCACGCGAAATAAATTCCAAATTAAATCGGTAACGCATACGGTAAGATTGTGGGATTTTTAACTTGTTCGAATCATGCGCGATTTTTTTTCTCGTTTTTTTGTAATCTAACCTAGTTTTCTTAATCCGATCGTCTTATCTTTGTAGGAAAGTGTGTGGCCTGGATTTGATTTGAGATTTTAACAGTGATGATCTTTGAGTTTTTCATTCGTAACTGCGAAATATTCAATTTTAGACTTAAATTGAATGAAATCTCTTAAAATGAACGTTAGATGTCGCTAGAGTCGTGTAAGTTCATGAAGGGATCGTTTTGATCGAGCTAGAATATTTTTAGTTTATGAAATGACTGTTGGATGGCGCCAGCAGAGACGATTTAATTCCTAAAATTGCCGTAAGAGGGCGCCAGAGTAGTATTATCTCTTAAAGTAGTCGTTAGGTGGCGCCAGTGTCGTTTTAGCTTATGCAGTGATCATCTTAAGTATTTTAAAATATTTTAGTTGATGGGATGGTCGTTGGGTGGCGCCAGGGTCATTTCTAGTGTCAATAATTTTTTTATATCATAATTATACTTAAATTGTTCCTAAAAATTTCTCCCGACAAAATTTTTTCAGGATTTTTGTTTTTGTTTTTCCCATTCAAGTTTTCAATCCGAGCCTGGACGTCTATGTTCACACTACTTTTCATCGGATGTTCAGTAAATATTGCGAGAATTCTAAAGACAAAAATTTGTTCAGCTCTGACGATGGACACGAAAATCAAATTTTCGCCCGAAACGACCATTTTTTTCCCAGAATTGTTTTATTTCATTAAAGGATCGTAAGATGGCGCCAGAGTCCTCTTTCCGTTTTAAAAATAGATTTTTCAGCTCTGATGATGGAAAGGAAAATCAAATTTCCGCCCGAAACGACCATTTATTTTTTTTTACGAAACCAGCTTTCTTTATTTTGAGCTAATACAAAGAATACCGATTCAGATTAGTGTAAATTTTACTAAGAGCACCTCTTGACACACTTTTCGTGATAACTCTAATCATCATATTAAAACAATTTGAGCTTTTGCAGTTATTGCAATCATGCGAATGCAAAGTCTATTAAATTCAAATTTATTAGGTACTTAAGCACGATACTTGCTCGGACGTACATCCGAGTTGTTTTTTTTCAAGGCTCTCATGAATACGTCACAAGATTCTAAGAATAATACCTTTTGTAAATATTTTTCAATCGAACTTTACATCAGGGAAAATTTAATTTTCCTAGGTTCGAATCAGGAATCGTCGATGACGAAGCTTCACGTATAATTTTTTAAGGTCACGTCCAAAAATCAGGCACAAGATTATTACTCGCGAAATTATGGCTCAGAAAATTGAAAATCCGGTTTTCCCACATTCGTAAAAAAATTTTTCTTTATTTTTATTATTCAGAAAACACGCGGCACACAGGTTTTGTTTTATTTGGCACAAAATACCTCCCCGGTTATATTCCTTTATGTTAATTGAAAAAGATTTTGTCGCCGGCGACAGTTGGGCAAACTCATCGCCGAGATTTGGCACGCCTTTCATTATCATTGTAATTGGATCATGTTTCAGGTAGTTTGGATTGTTTTGATACGCTTACACTAACCTTGATATTTTTTTTTTTGTACAATTTTAGTCTTCCTGCTTTTTAATTTTTTTTTTTTACTTTTGATTCATTCGCCCATTTGATTGAAAACGTTTTATGCGGGGGATAAAATTATGGGGAGAAAAAAAATTCAAAAGACGTTTTTTTCCCCCTTTGCAGGATTTTTAGCTAGCGATATTTTAATTGATTATATACGTACATAAAGTTGAAGCGATTCCAATTTTTTTTTCTCTCCTTTTTTTTTTTTTTAAATTTTTATTAGCGTTTGATTAAAATGTATGATCGTAATTTTTAATGGGAACACTACAGACCAATGCTACTCCATCATTTTTTAAACAAACTGTCGGGGGTTTTAAATTTTAAGGAAATTATTTTTTTCTGATGTCTAAGAGCGATAAGGATATATCTGAAAATTATTTTTAAATTGGCATCCCTTGTGGGGATGATTTTTTTTTGGGGGGAATCTTGTATTTTTTTGCACCTAATCCTTGAAATTGAATGGGATCTGTTTTTTTTTAATGAAGGCCAATGGTCTCATTACTGAATGCAGTTCGTCTGAAGGTCGGAAATTTTTATTTTAACTCATCACGTATTTAGAACATTCGGAGTTTTGTTGCTCTTTTCCATTCAAGCGACGTCATGTGTGTGAAGTATCTTTATGAAAATATGGGGCTACGTGTTTTCGCGTGGCTGTGTTGAGTATATTGCAAACGTTCTCCCTTTTTTTTTTTTTTTTTTTGGTTATTATCTTTTATTTATGAAGATCGATTTTTTAGATTCTTGAGAAAAAATAGAGGGGATTCTTAAGTAAAGGATTTTTCAGTGAAATAGTGAGTTCGAATTCTTTCTGAAAAATAATTACAAGATTTGTTCGACATGAAAAAATAATCAAAGGCTTTGTTCGACAAGAAAAAATAATCAAGAGATTTGTTCGACAAGAAAAAATAATCATGAGATTTGTTCGACAAGAAAAAGTAATCAAAAGATTTGTTCGACTATAAAAATTCTTAAAGGATTTGTTCGACTATAAAAAGTAATCAAAAGATTTGTTCGACAAGAAAAAGTAATCAAAAGATTTGTTCGACTATAAAAATTCTTAAAGGATTTGTTCGACTATAAAAATTCTTAAAGGATTTGTTCGACTATAAAAATTCTTAAAGGATTTGTTCGACTATAAAAATTCTTAAAGGATTTGTTCGACTATAAAAATTCTTAAAGGTTTTGTTCGACTATAAAAATTCTTAAAGGATTTGTTCGACTATAAAAATTCTGAAAAAATTTGTTCGACTAAAAAAATTCTGAAAAAATTTGTTTGACTATCAAGTTTCTGAAAAAATTTGTTCGACTATAAAAATTCTAAAAGGATTTGTTCGACTATCAAAATTTTAAAAAATCTAATTTGGTTAAAAAAACTTTTTATTTTCTAAAAATTTTGAAGTCTTTAAGCTTTTGCATCGACTTTCCTCAGTATTGCATTCATCAGAACTTACAAATTTTTCTCAGAATTCTTTTTATTTTTTTTTTTTAACATTGACCTTAATAATACGTTATCAAACACTCAGTATTTAAAAATAAAACTTATTTGTTTACTTTTATTAATCAGATATCCCAATCATTACCTGGTGCTGTAATTATAAATTTGCTAAACAAAAGCGTCATTTTTCATTTTAAAAGAATTTCAGTGATTAGCAATAACCGAAAACCCAGTAAAAACCAGTAACAAAGAAAAAAAAATAGGACGAAACGTGACACATACAGCACAAGACCGTGATAACAAATATAATAAGAAAAAACATTTTACGTAGTTCCGATAAAATGACAAAATAAGAACACGTTAACGGAACATTGAACGCCGCCATTGGGGTATCCTCGCTGTTTTTGTTTTTTTTTTCTTCAACTTAAAAGTAAAAAAAGAAAAGAAAGATTTAAATAAAAAAGATGTTCTTCGCATTCAGCAAATGAGTGCAAATTTTTTTTTCCTCTCGCGCAGGGAACCCGGTCAAGGTCTTCAGATTTACCCGAGGTCAGTATTCGTCGTCTCGACGCTACGATTTCGACCGCAGGTCTATCTTTCTCTTTCCCTCTCACACACAATTAGAAACATCTGCAATGCCGAAAATCCTTTTTTACACTTTTCACCAAGTTAAATTGAAAGCGACCGAGTGCTTAAAGCCCATATCCGGGATATAATTCGCATCTATTTTGAGGATCTGTGTGGACTTGTGGGGGTGTTGCGGGGGATTGAAAAAGGTTCATACATTCTTCTAACTTCCTTTTTTTTTTCTCTCTAATATAAAACCGTTTTCTTCGCCTACACGTTTTAATGCATTTTTAAAATAGTGAAATAAAGGTTTCAATGAAATTGGAAATGCCAAAGGTTATTTAATTTATACAAGGGATATTATGATTTTCAAAAAAGTATTATGATGAAAATTTGCATTTAATATCGAATAGGGTTTTAATGTAAAAACATTTGTAAGGGAAAAGCAATCTGTTTAATTTTTTTGGCATTTAAGTTTAAAGGATAATTAGTTAAAAAGAATGCTGCCCTAGAAAAGTGCTGACGTACTGGATTAGGAATGAAAAATTTTTTTTGGAATGAATGTAGTTTGGGACCTTTTCAAAGCCAGAATGGTTTTTTTTAAAATCTTGACTTTGTTTCAACCTAAATTATCCGCTAAAGCCTGAATCAACCCTCCTCCAGCCCTATTTCAGCCCCGAAATCAAATTATGCGGGAGGAAAACAAACTTTTTAAATAAGGCCGCACAGCAGAGCCTGAGAATTTTTTTTAAAGAAAACGCCGAAAGAGGTCAACTTAATTTTGATTAAAACTATCCACCAAGTTCAAAACTTACCCTCCTGTAGCCGTATTTTAGCCCGAAAATCAAATTAAGCAAGAAAAAAAGGAAAATTTGTAAATATGGCCGCACAGCAGACCCTGAGAATTTTTTAAAGGAAAATGCCGAAATAGGTCAACTTAATTTTGACTCAAACTATCCACTTAATTCAAAACTTACCCTCCTGTAGCCGTATTTTAGCCCGAAAATCAAATTAAGCAAGAGAAAAAGGAAAATTTGTAAATATGGCCGCACAACAGAGCTTGAGAATTTTTTAAAGGGAAATCCCGAAACAGGTTAACTTAATTTTGACTCAAAATAGTCAATAAATTTAAAACACACCTTTTGTAGCCATATTTTAGCCCCAATATCAAACTAAGCAAGAAAAAAATGAAACCTCCATATATTGCCCCGGAGGAGAAGCATACATTTTTTTAAAGGAAAATGCCGAAAGAGGTCAACTTAATTTCGACCCAAACCATGTACAAAATTCAATACTTGTCCTCCTGTAGCCCTATTTTAGCCCCAAAATCAAATTAATGCAAAAGAAAAAAAGATTTTTAAATATGGCCCCGGAGCAGAACCATAAATTTTTTTTAAAGGAAATACACAAAGCGGTCAAGTTAATTTTGACTCAAACTATCCACTAAATTCAAAACTTACCCTCCTGTAGCCCTATTTTAGCCTTAAAATCAAATTATCCGGAAAAAAAAATTTTAATATGACAGCTCAGCAGAGCCCGAAAATTTTTTAAGCAAAAACGCCGAAACAGGTCAACTTAATTTTTACCCAAACGTTTCACTAAAGCCAAATTTAGCCCTCTAGCAGCCCTATTTTAGCCCCAAAATGGATTTATCAGAGAAAAAAAGAAGTTTTCAGGTATGGGTTTGCACTAGACCCAGAAAATATTTTTCAGGAAAAACTGCTGAAACCTATATTGACGCAAACTATCCACTAAAGCCAAAATCAGCCTTCTTGCGGCCTTAATTTCAGCAACAATCCCTTAGATTTATTGTAAGAGATAATTAATTTCATCATAATAATTAAAGTCTCAAATAAAAAAATCGTATTCATTTTTTAGCCCTCGAGAAAATTAAACAGTTACGGCACAATCCACAAAAAAAATCCTAATGAAAGCTTTGCGTGAAAAAAAAAAAACGCAGGAATAAAAAATTGAAGAGGGCCAATTGATTACACTACAACACCGTGTATAAACACAAGGCAGAAAAAACTATTACGATTTTTAAGGTCGCATAATTCAAAAGTTTGCGTGTGATATTTTTATATACGCAATCCGTTTTATCGGGAAAACCTTCACCATAATGAATCATGGAATCGTTAAATTTTTTTACTGGCGCCTTAAACATGGTCTCCTCAAAATTTAACAAATTTAAAATGCAAATTTTTTTATGGACAGAATTGAAGCTCGATGTTGCTTAAATAATAACGACGTGATGATTCCGCCCATCATCATCATCGACGCACTCCTGACAGTGACCAGTTAATTGCGCGGCGGCATTCAAGGCCGCGTTAATGCCATTGAATTTAAATCTGGCGGTTACCGGTGATTACCGGCACATCCGATTAAAAAACATATTCCCAAAAAAAGCGAATCATGAAATAAATATTTTTAGAATAAAAAATTATAGGTCGGTTAGCGAGATTTTGAAGGTCAAGGGCTAATTAAGGGATAAATTATAAACACGGAATCTTTTAATTTTTTTTTTTTTTTTTAAATTGTGTAATATGAAGTATTGCATTGCTTTCGAGTATTTTGATCTAGTGACATTGAATAATTTACTAGTCAGACTTGAAGTCGCTGTCCAAATTGATTCGCGGTCATTTATCCTCCCATGTCACTTGCAATTAAACGATTATGAAACTGCTTGTTTACATCCCATCGTCTATCAAAACTGTTTACATAAAGATTTTTACGGGGAAAGAAAAAAGAGAATGATTAATTGAGGAACGAAGTTAAAATAAAATATTAATTGGGCTGTTAATTAAATAGGAATAATATTTCCATAAAGAGGTGCCAGATAATCATAATTTCCGGTTGGCCAGTAGTAATAACAATTCCAGTAGCGGATTAGACGTGGCTTCAAAAATGGCCAGTTTGAGCTTGTAAATTTCGTGCGGAGACCGAACGCGATGTTAACGTACTTTTCGTTTCCATCGTTTCTGTACAGGACTCAGCCCATACCTGGAGGACCAAAGTTGAGTTTTGTAATAATTTGGATCAAAATAAAGTTGGCCTGTTTCAGCGTTTTCGTAAAAAAATTCCCGGGCTCTGCTGAGAGGGCCATCGAGAAAATTTCCTTTGTTTTTAGGGGATATTAGCTTTAGGGCTAAAACAGGCCATCAGGAGGGCTAATTTTGACTTTAGTGGATAGCTTGGATTGAAATAAAACGCGTTGTTTCGGCGTTTTTTTAAAAAAATTCCCGGCTTTTAAAAATTTATTTTTTTTCCGGGTAATTTTGATTTTAGGGCTAAAATAAAGCTCCAGGAGGGTAAGTTTTGAATTGAGTGGATAGTTTGAGTCAAAATTAAGTTGACCTATTTCGGCATTTTCCTTTAAAAAATTCTCAGGGTCTGCTATGCAGCCATATTTACAAATTTTTCTTTTTCTCTTGCTTAATTTGATTTTGGGGCTAAAATAGGGCTACTGGAAAGTAAATTTTGAATTTGGTGGATAGTTTGAGTCAAAATTAAGTTGACCTCTTTCGGTGTTTTCCCAAAAAAAATTGTAGCTTTCCTGGAGAGGCCTTAATTAAAAATTTCTTTCTTGTTTTGCATTTTTGGGCTGACAAAGGGCTGCAGGGGGGTTGTTTTTGGCTTTAGGGGATAATTCGAGTTTAAATATAGTTGACCTGTTATGACGTTTTCCCCCTAAAAAAAAATTTCCGGCTTGGGGGGCCAATTTTAAAAATTTTCTTAACAAATTTAACTTACTGAACTTAAATTAATCATAACGTTCCCAATCCGCCTCTGAAATCACCTGGCGCTATCACCTATCGAATTTTCATTCATTTAACTACTTCGAAAATGACTAATTAATTTAGTATTTAGAATACGACACGTTTAACAAATAAACCGTCGATATATGAACACATCCGTTAGGGAAAACCATATTGACTTTAAGTATTTACCTACAGGAAAATTAATAGAAAGCGAAACCGTCAGAAAATCACGAAATGAAACGTGCCAGGAAATGATGCATGCAATCACTACTCCTAAAATTAAAACATTTTATGCTATCATACGAATCCTCTTTTTAATATATATTTTTTAAAATATCTTTATAAAAAAAATACAAATTAGCAAATTTGCAGTTCAATAGCAAGGTGAGATTGTTATAATTACTGACCTATTTGTTTTAATTTAAGTCAATTATCTTCTCTTTTATGTTCTCGCATTTAACTGTCTTCGCATCTGTAAGTCAAATTAGACGTTAATGTCGGTTTTAATTTTTTTTTTAAAAAAAATAGTTGAAGCCAAAAGTTTTTAAAATGGAAATGTTTTAAGTAGCGAAAGGAAAATTGAAAAATCGTTAGCGTGAAAAATTTAAGAGTTTTTTGTTGGTGAAATATTGTTTAAGGAAAGGTTGTTTGTGTTTATGTTTTAGAGAATCATTGTTTTGTCGGAGAAGTTTTTCTTTTTTAACAATATTGTAGGAGGGAAAAAGGGACTGATTTATATTCAGATTTTACTAAGATTTAACGGGTTATTTTTTTATGTTTTGTAATTTGGTTAAAGATTCATCATGTATTCTTGTTTCAATCAATCTTCTAAAGAGCGTAAAATTTTTCACTGCAGTCAGCTTTGAGAAAGGAAGAAATCTGGGGGCGGTAGTAAAAGAGACATGATGAGGAAATTTGAAGGATCAGCGGTTGGCTCCAATTGGCAGGAAAATGTCGTTCGAGAGCCGCCAGCGCTGTTTCTAATAAAAGACCCGCAAGTCCCAGATTTCCAAGCTCCGATATGAGGATAACGCTTCATGGGTTTGCAAACCCTGATTAGAGGAAAACAAGCCAGGATAGGGCCGCCCAAAGAATAGAATAGAATATCAGTAATTTTACCGACAGCCTAGTATCATCAATAACTGCGTCGAGAAAAACGTACAGTTTCAGTAAAAGTTGGGTTAGGTTAGGTTCGGTTAGGTAAAGTTAAGCTACTTCACTAAAATACTCTCAAAATCACTTCCAAATTTTTTTGTGGACGTTTTGATTCACTCTTTCTTAAATTAGGGTTTCTCCATCTTTAGAGCCCTTTTTACGCCCCTGCCCACAACTAAAACGAAGATCTATAGCTACGGATAAAACATTTTACCTTCCTGGAAATTTTTAAACATGAATATCAAAACGCATCGGGCTATTGTTTGATCATTTTGAAAAGAATTTTTTAACAAAGACATTAAACTTCTTTTCCTTTTGTGCAAGTCTAGACCTGGTACAGACCAAAATTATTTTTTGAGTTTAAAAAATATATATGCGACAAAAACACTGATAACAGCACCTCATATTCCGCGATCGCATGAATTAAGCAATAAATAAATCGATGACCGGACGTTAGATAAAGAAACATTCAGAAAAAAAAAACCGTCATCAAGCTAAAATAATTATGGCAATCAATCAAAAGAATCTTTGATAAGCTTCGTGCAAATTTTCCGTAGGAAAAAAAATATTCTTGGAAATATTAAAATTAAACGATGACAGGATGACTTTATAAAAATAAATAACCAGGGGATCTTAATTTCTCAAATTCTGGTAAATTATATATCAGCGATAACCTTAACATTGGGTCGCCATTTAAATTTTTTGCCTAAGTTTGACATTTATGGTCAAAAATCGAATGAAAATTTTCCTCTTCTTAAATTAGGCCCAAGGCTTGTTTTCCTGTCCTGGGATGTAGAGATCAAACTGAGCAGCAAATTTGTTGAATTTTCTGAACAACGAAGATGTTGGATTTGCTGAACAGGGTATATGTTGAATTTACTGAACAGCGAATTAATGGAATTTGCTGAACAGCGAATCAACTGAATTTGCTGAACAGCGAATATGTTCAATTTGCTGGTCATAGAATCGATTGAATTTACTGAACATCATGTTCATTTTAACTGTTTACTATTTCTTTCCCCAAAACATAAAAAAATTATTTTCAAATCCAGAATAAGCAAACGAGTATCTTTGCAAGAAAATAGCATAACACACAAATTGAAAAAAAAAGGTGTGTCTTATGTCGACGAACTTTCCGACTCCTTGACAGTTTTACTGTTTTTTAACAAATCGTTAAATCCACTCGTTTTTTTTTTTTTGCGTAAAGAAGACGATCACGAGTTTCCTAATTTATTAATCATACCACCGCCGTGGACCAAACCTCTTAACGACAACATTAAAGAAGAGGGAGGGACGAGATGACAATTTTTTTGCTGAAAAAAAACGAGCTGCCACTTAACGACCGATTATCTAAATACGCGTGTGGTTTTTTTCGTTGAGCCTACTACTGGCGAATGTATAGTTAGTTTATGATGTTGTAAAAACGGTTTAACTAATAAAGTGAATAATTTTATCATGGCATTCTATTTTTAGATAAAAACTCATGTTGACGTCCTCTTATCATATTGTTGTTGTTATTATTATTGTAGCTTGTCAAAGTTCAAATGGCTAATCTTAAGATCGAATAAATGAGAGCGGTTGATCCCTTGTAGTGGACGGATTAGGTGATGCCTTTTACCCGGAAGTGTGTTTTTGGCGTAGATTTTTTGAGGACGTAAGAACGAGGCTTAAATTCTGGGGCTCTGATTAGATTCAGACGAGATGAGGAACTAAAAGTTGTAATCTAGGCATTTATGAACTGTTTACCGGTTTGTGAGTTCGTCAAATAAATGGTCAATGTGAACACGATGTTCAGCAAATTCAATGGATTTGTTGTTCAGCAAATTCAATAGATTCGCTGTTCAGCAAATTCAATAGATTCACTGTTCAGCAAATTCAATACAATCGCTGTTCAGCAAATTCAATGGATTTGTTGTTCAGCAAATTAAATTGAATCGCTGTTCAGCAAATTCAGTAGAATCGAGTTTTTAACTTCTGCTCTTACCATTCAAAGTACTTTGTCTGTCAACGGATTCCAAGCAAGTTTAAACACGTTCCATACCAAATCCGCTATTTAAACAGTTCAAGTTTCGACAAATCCAGAGCAAGTTTCAGCACGTTTCGTTACATTCTGTTCCATTTCAATATACATTTTTCTCATTGTGACAAGTTTCGTCAAGTTTTGCAAGTTTGAACACGAATTCCAAACACTCTTAATTTTTCTTAAAAATATTCGAAGTTTTCGAAATTTTATTTAAACTTCTAACTCCCGGCTAAATTTTTTCAAGCAGACTTTGGTTAGCTCCGAAATTTTCGGGTCGTATAATTGAACCGTACGCATCCCTAATCACCAAAGTTTGTTCGAATAATTAACATCACCGATGCGAATCAAAATGAACAAAAAAAAAGGGAAAACGAGAGAGGAAAAAAAGGTATACTGTTTCCCTGTAATGCGAATTACTAGCATGCGGGGGTGAAAGTCGAAGGGTGGAGTGTTAAAAGAGAAATGAATTCAACAGCGTTTTCGTCTCAGACGTATTGATTCCGTCTCGTGGCCTAGGAAAGCCGGTCGGCTTCACTTGTTTTCCCTCCCATTTCCTTGTGCGTATAAGCTCTCATGTGTTGGATCACCTTTTTTCTTTCCCCACCCCCACTTGTTAGTTCTTTCAGTAAACATACGGAAGAGAAGCAGAAAAGTAAATTTCCGGATACTCTCTAGAAGATAATAAAAAAAAAATTTAAGAGCACTCTCTCAATATAAAAGGTTCATTATAATGCAAGATTGAAAAAAAAATTTCCGAAGGGTTAATCGAGGATTTTTCCTGGTTCAAAAAACCTTTTACGATGGCTGACAAGAGTGTGAAAATCTGAAATTAAATGATTTTGTTACTAATTTTTTTTTTTGTTTCAGGTAAGTTCGATTTTTATGATCAAGTTCACCAAGGCGATCGAAGTAATAAAGCATTATGTAATATGGTTCCGTAGGCGTTCGTGGGTAATTTTTTCCCCCCGAACAGAGTACGTAAATATTGAATTCGTGGTAAATATTGATTCCGATCAATATTTCATACGATACGCCGTAATTATTTTTGTTTGGTGGAGCAATGTCACATTTTCTTAGATGTTTTTCATTTAACGTTGTGGGCGATTTTCAAGAATTTTTTATTATAAAAGGAGGAAATTTGAATGCTCGCCGGGCAGCTTCTAACCACTAGTATGATCGAAGCTTGTGTACTTCAGTGGGCGAGGCTTAGTTAGAAGAGAGATGAAATTACTCGGCCGTCAAGCCACGTATCTAGAATCGTCTGGAGGAAAATCTGGGATGCGGCGTTAAAAACCATAGAGAATTCACATTCTTTATTTCGCTCATATCTGATTAGTTTAGTGAAGAATGGAGAGATAAGCAAGCAGTGGTACATACTCATAAAGTGTGGCCAAGTGTTCCACACGGGCTGTATTGAAAAATACGTGAAGGCGTTAGAAGAAAGGCCACGCTCGCACAAAAGAAATCGTCTATACAGATAGAAAAAAGCCAACGAAGCCAGTAGGCGCTGCCCTGTTTCCCAACAACAAACGGCACGTAGAATGGGTAGAAGTTTTGCTCCATAAAATATCAAAAACCTTTTGGAATTCTTTTTAAATTCATCACGAGAATTATTTCGCGAGGCGTAAGCCCGTTTGGGAGACTCCAGGGTCCGAAAAAAAAATTATTTCTTATCGAAAAAAGTAATTTCTTCAGTAAGCCGTTAAAAAATTTTCAGGAATGTACATTGAGGCTTTTATTTAAAAGCATTAGTAATAATTTAAAAATATTATACGTAGAAATTATGATTTTTATACCAGTCTTAATCTCTACGTATAATATACGTATATTATACGTAGCACTAACTCTTTTGGTTTTTTACAACCAGTGGAGGCTTCTAAGCGTCCTTTTGGCCTCGCTGTACACGCACCTCATCCCCCTGTGAAAGCCCTTGGCGCCATGACCACGTCCTTGCTCTTTAAATTCAAAAATTAATACTTCCCCTTTATTGACAATTATTGATTACGATCAAAATACCGAGATCGTTTTATTACTATTCGAAAAATTCCAAGCCTTTTACAAAAACCTCGACCATCGCGTGTTTAAAGGATTCGCTGATAACGCCCGTCACTGACAATGCCGAAGTATATAACGTCAAGTTCAAGGAGTCCTCCGTTTTCGTGATAAAAACAATTAAACAACAAAAACGCTACATGTCGTTTCGTTTCATTAATAAATAAAATTGAACAAAAAATAAAAGAAGCGAAAAAAAAAAAGAAATAAAAATAGCAAATTCATTGACCTGTACAGAATGAGTTGCAACATCGGTAGCCAATGCCGACCTTCTAAGGCAAGCAAGTCTTCATTTATTAAGGAATTTTGCTTTAGGTCATATTCAGATCAACAATTTTAAATGTGCAAGTTTCTTCCTCCCGACATGCATTCATCTTTTTAAATTATGACAGTTCCTGGGAAATGATATGGTTTTATTTAAATGCAATTATCGATGGTTTACCCGGAAAAACAAAACACGGGAAATATCAAAAAAAAAGTCAGCTTAAGAAAAAACCGGAAATCTCCATAAACATTTTTTCGGAATTGGATTTTAATTCCGTGGAAAGGTTAAAAGGTCGCATTTTGAAAAGATGGAAAAACTAAAAAAAAAAAAACTTCATTTCGTTTTCAACAGCATAAAATTAATAATAATCTTTTGTTGATCGATAATAATTCGTTTAAAGCAAGGTTGCTAAAATGCGAATTGCAAGGGATGGGGGTGGATTTTAAAGGTATTTGTCTATTTTGCGGATCCCTGCGCCGGCTCTTTTATGAATTTTGAATTTTGAAAATGGAAAGGAAATAATAAATGAGAATCTAGATTATGAACTTCTTGATAACGAAAATAATGGAAAGTACGGAATTGGGTCAGCTGAAAATGATAAGTTGGGATTATTATTAGCCTTCACCTTTAAGTTATCAAAACGTCCGTTTTTGAATTTTGATATTTCTTAGATTTGCTTTCGGGATCTTGAAGATTTAAATTTGCAACAGGTTTAGGGAAAGGTTAGGGATTTTTTGAATTATTTATCAGTCTGAGGTTTTAGAGAGCCTCGAGGCATGCGAATCTATTAATTTTTGCTGAACATCGGTTCTGTTGAATTTGCTGAACAGTGCTTCTGCTGAATTTCCTGCACAGGGAATCTATGGTACTTGCTGAACACAGGTTCTGTTGAATTTAATGAACAGCAAATCTGTGGTACTTGCTGAACATCAGTTCAGTTGAATTTGCTGCAGAGCGAATCTGTGGTAGTTGCTGAAGATCAGTTCTGTTGAATTTGCTACACAGAAACTTGCTGAACATCGGTTCTGTTGAATATGCAGAACAGTGCTTCTGTTGAATTTCCTGCACAGGAAATCTATGGTACTTGCTGAACATCAGTTCAGTTGAATTTGCTGCAGAGCGAATCTGTGGTAGTTGCTGAAGATCGGTTCTGTTGAATTTGCAGAACAGCAAATCTGTTCAATTTGATGCTCAGCAAGTCTTTGTCGAACTCACTGAACAGCGAATGCGTTGAATTTGCTGCACAGCTAATCTGTGGTAATTGCTGAACATCGGTTCTGTTGAATTTGCTGCACAGGAAACTGATTGACACAGGAGACTGACACAGGTTGACTTGCTAAACATCAGTCTGTTGAATTTGCTGAACAGCAAATCTGTGGTAATTGCTGAACATCGGTTTTGTTGAATTTGCTACACAGAAACTTGCTGAACATCAGCTCTGTTGAATTTGCTGACCAGAAAATGAGTTGAATTTTCTGAACTGCGAATTAGCTGGCTTTGCAGTAGATTAGATCTGTTGAATTTGCTGAACAACGGTTTGGTTAAATTCTCTAATCAGTGAATCTGTTGAATTTCCTGACTGGTGAAACCCGATGGCCGCATCACAGATTCTTTTTAAAATAAAAAACCCTACAGTCATTTAAAAATGTATAATTTTTCAACTAGCATGAGTCCCCCGCGAGAACTAGACCCACGCGCACTGTATAAGGCAACTTAAAACGCTAAATTTAAAAAAATCTACAAGAAAATGATACAAACAAAATCTACTTTTGGTAAAAACAAGAACAGCTGAACATAATCTAAAAATGACAGACCCATCCCGCTATTTTTTCCCATTTCCTTTCTGGATTTTTCCTTCACGTATTAAATTTTCCATGTTATTCCGAATAAAATCCTGAGAGACTCCCCAACCGTCTTTGCATTCTCCATATAATATTTAAAAAAACAAAACTATCTCAAGGTATTGTCTCCTACACGTATCTTCATATAAAAACACAACCCTTTCTCCGATATTGAATAAAGGTAAAAAGGTGAAAGTTATACTAAACCAGACCAGACGTCGCGACATATTGAAGGATTAAAGGGCCGTAAGGGAGGCAAAAAAAGGGTTAAAGGGGGGGCTCGGGGTTGGGTGGACATGCAAGAAAACCTTTGCTGAATCACCTTGGCTCACGCATGGCGAAAGTATTCAAATAGGAAATTATCATCATCATTCGGATATAACTGTCGCCTTGTTGATATAATTAGGGCGAAAATAGGGCCATAATGCGAGGAGATAATAAAACGATTTATCGCTTGTATTGAAGTAGGAAGTATGGAATAAATAAATAGAAATGACCTCTGACATTGTGATGATCGTTGAGCAAGGACATAGTCCCCCCCCCCCCCCCCCCCCCCTTCTCTTGTCACTTTTAATATAAAACCGCCTGACCCGATCATTTGTGCAACTACGGCGAAAAAATCGCATTCACGGCTCTTTTGTTTTCGGTCAAGAACATTCGATCACTTAAAAGTCGAGTTTTTTTGAATTGTTGCCAAGAAAAATTGAAAAAAGCTCACCGTCTATTTCGACTATTTACTATCCCGCCATAGATCGATATGCAAGATATGAATGGTGCCAATGTTTTAAAGTAGAAATTTAAGTGAATGCATTTTATATTAATTGAAAAATTTGATTTATAGGTAGCTGCGCTTCCTTGAAATTTTTAGTTTTCGGCCAAAAAAATTTTTTAATTGATAAAAGTATGCTGAGAACGAACCATGCACACCCTTGCACGTGAATCAAAACGAAATGATGAAAAAAAAAAAAAAAATAAAGAAAACAAGCAGATGACACGATGGCGCCAGATCTCCTGTTCATTTGTGTGATGTACTAATTAGTCTTCACAGTCGATAATTGAAGTGTTTTGAAATTCTTTACGCTTCCAGCTTTCAGGGTGTGCGTTTTTTTGTTTGATGTCACTGACCAAAATTTCCGTTTATTTATTTCCAAGCTTTTCAAATTTTTGTAATTAAAAACTGACCTAGCCCTTTGCACAAGGAGCCCATTTTAAAGTCATAAAAATAGAAGCGTCGGTGGGAAAATTCCCCCTGAGCTAATTGGCACGAAGAAAAAAATTTACAAATGGCGCTTGAATTCTGTATTTTTCGTAAGATTGTCATTCCCAATCGTGACTAACGGGCACTCCAGAAATTAAGTTTATGTTACTGTTTAAACACGTAAAGTGCAATTACTATTATTAAGTTGGCTTAAGGCTCTTATGCTTCCAAATAATATAAACAATCGAGTATACGAGATGAGTTTCATGTTTTAGCCACAAGGTTATTTAAAAAATAAAAAGAATTTACGTCGAAATTTTTGAAAAGGGGAAATGATTGGTTTTGTTTAGATAGATATAATTAAGAACCGACACACATTTTCGTTGGAAATGTGTGAAGATATCATATGGGTTCGATTAATTAGCAGATCGTTAGGATTCAAGCGTATAAAATTTTTATTAGCACCAAGTCTTTTGTTGTTGCTTGAAAGATTTTTTTTTTATTTACTTACATCAACGTATGTGTTTACGTTCGGATTGTTAATTTGAATACGTAGTTTAGTTGTAGGGATTTTTTTTGTAAAGCGGAATAGAATTGAAAGCCAAAGACGTGATTTCCACTTAAATTAATTATAATTGGGCTATTACGTATTAATTTTAATTTCTAGTGAAATAGACAGTCGGTTGTAGGCACTAGATCGCATTATTGCCAGCTGTTGATTCATTGCTCAGTCAGTCTCTCAGTCACTTAACCCCTCAGTCAATCATTCAACCAATCTCTCAACAAGTCACTCAATCAACCAGTCAGTTTTTCCTTCTTTCATTTAATCACTCATCCATTGACTCACTTATTCATTCATTGGCTCGCTCACTCCTCGTTCATTCATCCACCTACTTATTCGTTCATTGATTCATTAACTCATTCACTCGCTCATTCATCCACTCATTTGTTCATTCATTTACTCACTTACTTAATCAATCAATCAGTCAGTCAGTCAGTCATTTTTTCATTTACTTATTCATTCAATATCTGACGGAGTCAATAACTCGTTCATTGATTCTCAGGTCGTTAAGCGCTCACTCAATCATTCATTCATCTATTCATAAATTCATTGGTTCATTCACTCACTCACTCACTCATTCATTCATTCATTGATTCATTGATTCATTGATGATTGATTGATTGGTTCATTCATCGATTTACTCATTCATTCATTCATCAATTTATTCATTCATTCATTCATTCATCAATTTATTCATTCATTCATCAATATATTCATTCATTCATTCATTCATTCATCGATTTACTCATTCATTCATTCATTCATCGATTTACTCATTCATTCATTCATTCATCGATTTACTCATTCATTCATTCACTCACTCACTCAGTCAGCGGTTCAGTCAATGACTCATTCATCCATTGACGCATTTTCTCATTCAAACATTCACTCTTTTATCTCCGGGCTTTATCATAAGAAAAAAAAATTTTCCTTGTTTTATGAATTAATTTACATTATTCTAGACACTCTTATTTATTAGGAAAAAATTAATTACGGTCGCTGTGGTCCCGAAAACCTCCAGTGTTGTGCCATCCTAACCGTATTCATTAATTACACTAAACATCCGCGCTAAAAATACCGGGCGGAAAGTTTCCTAATAAATGAACGGAGATTCGCGGTTATTAAACGGTCGTGAAAAAGGATAAAAGTTGAACAGTCGACAGTTAATGACCTGGAATATGAGGAGGATTTCCTGTTTTCCTCAAATAATCGTTTAAATTAAATCTATTTTTCGCAATCGTAAACCAAACATATTTTTTCCCTATTCTAATTTTTCCAGAAAAATTTCGCCAGTCTTTTGAAAAAATTCATTCAAGGATCGATTTTATAAAAAACAACTGTGATCCCATCAGTTAAAATAACTTGAAAATAATTTGGCATTAAATGAAAATTAAAAATGTCAAAATTTTCCTTGGCAAATTTTGAGGGAGCAGCCTTGCCTAAGAAATTTTTTTTCTCGAGAACACATTTCCTTTAATTCGAAGATTTAATACAAGTTTTCTTAAGGTTTCTCTCTTGAAGTCTTATTAAAGTTGACGCTGTAACTGGAAAATAGATCCAGTGTCGTAAAAATTTCCGTGTAACTTCTTGTTATACATTTTTTAAACGGAGAAAAAAGTGTTAAACTAATAATTCTTTTTTTTTCTTCTACAAAGGCTTTATTATCAGGCGTTATGAGATCATCCGAGTTTAATTTCTTTTCCGCATTTTACTTTTCTAAATGCGAGCCTCTGTTTGTTTTTTAACTGCTAACAGGAAGTCGTGAAAAATAATTTGCAAGTTTATTGATGGTTTTTACAGTTTTCGTGAAATCAATTAAAAAAATGTTATGATTTTTGAAAGGGATTTTACACGTAAATATTAGTTTTTAATCGAGGGGTCGATGAAATAGAGCGGAGGTTTAAGTACAGTGATAAATTTTTTTGGCGGGAAAATTTAAAGCCCTATTTTAATTTTATGAGCCATAAAAATGAAAAGGTATCAATAATTATAGACCTAAACTATATTAGAATGCTACTTCATTGATTTTTGATGCTGTTTTCAAAATCGCAATTAAAATTAAGTGCGGAGTATGATTGAGTGAATGAGTGAATGATCGATTGATCGAGTAAGTAAGTGATTGATTGATTGAATTAATGAGTGAGAACTTACTGACTAATTAAATCAATAATCGACTAACGAGGGATTGATTGAATGAATCACTGAATGAATGAATGAGTGAATGACTGAATGACTGAGTGAGTGAATGAGTGACTGAAAATCAAGAGTGTTTTTTGCCGCAAGAGCGTTGTTTTTTATGCTTTTTTTTCTCTTATCGAGAAAACAAAATAAAATCCCGTTGAAAACTTTTTCAAAATTGAATTTATATAAAACTTTCATTTTTCAGTAACTTTTTAAAAAACTTCTTCATTGTAGTTGACAGGTGACAATCAGATTCGTCAATCTATCATTTATTCCCCAACAGACCTTCAGCATTACTAACTCATTTAATTTTAAAGAGAAAAAAAATTATTCCATGTTAGAAATCGATATATTGGGCGATAAAATTCTTTCCTTTTCTGACGGAAGCGCGAAAAATCGCTGAGCAAAGCAGCGATGTCACAGATCATTTTTATATCAAGGCTTTTCCCATATTTTCCCAAAACCAAAGAAAATCCATAAAACAATAAATAACTTAGATTTATCTATAAATAAAATTTTTCGTGATTTTATTATGATAAAAAATTTTTTTTATTCGGTATCGGCAACTTTTTTAGAGATCGAAAAAACCCAAAAAAAATTTCAACCGTAAATAATCCTATTAGAATGTTGTTTTCTTTCATTTACGATCGGGGACATAAAAACCGTCGCGACGAATTTCCCTGGTAGCCGAAGTAAAAAAAAAAAAAACGAAGGGATCAAGGGACGATAAAACCCCAGAAAACAATTAGGCTATAATTTTAAACATAAAAAACAAACCATTCTTATTGCCGATCGATGATACCGGGAAAGTTTATATGCTTTCGAATGCGTAAATAATCAAATACTCTTGGGAGAAAGTGCTAAAGTTTTCAGTGTGAAGCATTTTATTTTCCCAAGACGGTTTAGATCCGTATAACGAACAGTCCGCAAAGCATCCTAGTAAAAGCTAGAAAGCTTTTAGCTTGAAAAAATATTTTTTTGTAGGACTGAAAACTATTAGAAGGGTTTAAATTTTTAATATTTTTTTTGAGAAAGAAAAAGAGCGGCTAGAAAAAAGCGCAGCGAAATGCGTTAAATAAACTACGGTTGTAGCTTAAGCGCCGAGAGCGCGGTGATGCCGGCTGCGAGCGTTGAAAGCGCGATAGAATTGTCTGACTAACCGATTGTCTCAGAAAATAAATTATGATTGAGTGACTGACTTATCTCATGAATCACTGAATGAGCGATCGACTGACAAATTGATTCAGTGAATAAGTGACTATTTTAAGGAATCATCGAATGAATGATTGATCGATCGACTCACTCATTGATCAAATGAATGAGTAAATGAGTGAGTGAGTAAATGGGTGAGTGAGTAGAAGATTGAATGAATGAATGAATGAAAGAATGAATGAATGAATGAATGAATGAATGAATGAATGAATGAATGAATGAATGAATGAAAGAATGAATGAATGAATGAATGAATGAATGAATAATTGATCGACTAAAAGAATGATTCATTGAATGAACGAGTAGTCGACTCAGCGAGTAATTAAATGATTAAATGATTGATTGATTGATCGATTGATTGATTGATTGATTGATTGATTGATTCTATGAATAAATGAATAAGTGATAAATCAATGATCGACTCGTTATATTAGTGATTTATTTATAATGATTAAGTGATTCATGTAATGAATGGATAAATGATTGATTAAGGAAATAATAGAAAAATGAATGAGAGGATAACTCACTTACTCATTGTCGTAGGTTAATTATATCAAAAGCGCTTGCATTGGGAAACTTTAATTTTATGAGAGCCTAGCACAAGCTACCTAGACTAACTATATAAAAAACATTTCAAAACTTCGTCGACCATCATACTTTTCCGGGTCTCGTCTGTATAATTATCAACTTAAAATTATTATGTAACAACCGACGAGATTAATAACCGGCGCTAATATTCTGGTCTCGATTCCCCCCCGACGGCAAACAAATACACACACACAAAAACCGATCCCGTAACGAAAACAAAAAAAAACGCCTGCGTTCGCACTTTAATGTTCATTTCCCCGGGAGTTAAACCATTCGGCGCTTAAATTCTTTCCGATGATCACCAAAGGAACTTTGCCAAAATAAATGAAACGTATTCGTTACTCGGAGATCCGAATATAATCGTTATTCTATTGTTATTCAGCCCGACAACCGAGTCGGAGAAAGAAAAATTTTTTTCTTTCAAAACTTCCGGTTGTCGCGAAAAGAAAGGAAAAAAAAAACAAATCGAACAATTTAAAACGATTAATATAAACCTTTTTGGCATTAATGTTAAAAAAAAGAAGAGAATGGGCGTAACCCCCTTAAACTCTTAAAAAAACATATATTTTGCCCACATCAGTTTGAACTTGGCCAAATTTACAAGGTCTTATTTTTTTTCAAAAGCATCTGTCTCTTCCTCTGTAATTGATAGTATAAGTGAAGTTCACTAGCAATTATGACTATAAAGAAATTTATTTGCACTTTCGAGTCAATTAGCTAATGGCTACACGTCCAAAGCTTTCGCATGAAAAATTATAACAAGGGGGAAAAAGGCGAATGAAAGATTAAAAAAAAGAAAAATGGAAATCGCTTATTATTTCCTGATGCAATTTCATTTAATGAAAATATAAATTGGTTAAATCAAGTGAAACCTTTTTTAAAACGCACGAACGTGGTTTTGATGCCTTTTAAGGTGTAAGGAGGGTTTTGCCAGTAGCGTGAAGTTAGCAGGGTGGGGATTGCGACGCTCAGTGGGAGTTCAAGGAACTAAACAACGTCCTCTCAAATCGTTCTTATACTTTTTTGCATGTTTTCAGCTCCCCTGATTCATCAATCAAGTCTTGTAATAAAGTTAGCCACCAATTAACTCATATTTTGTCATTTACCAGATCAATCAATCATTCATTCATTCATTCACTTAGACATTCAATCGGTCGTTCTCTTACCCAATTACTTATTCTTCTAATCGATGATTGTTCAATCAGTCACTCAATCATTTATTTCCATAAATTTAACCAATCAATCAACCAATCAATCAGTGATTCATTCATTCATTCATTCATCCATTCATCCACACGTTTCTCTTTCACTCTTACATTCATCTAATTGGTCATTCTTTCGATCGGTAACTTCTCAATCAATGGTTTCTTTACTAGGCTAGTCATTCATTCAATCAATCCCCCAATTGATCAATCAATTATTCATTCACTCAGTCACTCATTCACTATGCTAGTAGGTCATTTATTTAATTACTATTCGCTCTGCCACTTAGTCACTAATTCATTCATTCATTCACTTGCTCAATTAATCAATCAGTCAATCATTCATTCATTCATTCGATCGATTGATTGATTGATTGATCGATTCAATCATTCTCATCATTGCCATTACTTTCTAGTCATGCCTGCTCTTTTTAATGAAGTTTTAATTTGATATTAGTTCAGCCCTAAATAATTACACAAGGCCGCATCTGGCTTAGACCTAAAGCCCTTTTCCGTATGACTAATCAACCTCTCCTCTTCAACGGAGCTTAAACTCCATTCTCAAAATTCATGGCCACCCCTGAGTAATTATTTTCCCATTTCGGAAAAATTTTCTTTTTTATTCTCCTTCCCCGAAAAGGTAAATATTTCACGGAAGAAAACGTTACAATTTTGATGTTGAGCGCTTGTCATTTTCTTTTTGTAGAAAACTGCGAACATTTTCCCGGAATATTTATACGAAAAAGAGCAGCAAAAAATGACGTTAAGGGTCACGTGGTTGCAAAAAAAGGAAAATTCGCCCCGCGGAAAAAATAAAAAGGGAAACAATAAACTTCGAAATTTTTTTCTTTGCATCTCATCAAAGCGAAGAATTAGGCTACTGGAGTGGAACAGTTTAGCTAATATTCATGTTTGACACTGACAGTTGTCATTTGTGTCTATTGACGAAATTAACTTTCCTACTTACTGTCAAGGTCAGAGTCATGGTCTGTGTATAACATATACCGTCATTCGCTTAGTGCGAATTGAAATCCCGCCAAAAAAATTAATGGTAAGAGTTTTTCGTACTTTAAAACGAAATTCAAAAAAAAAACTGTAATATTGGAACATTTTCATATTCAAATTAAATTTAATTTAATTGGAAAATATGAGATAAGGTGCAATGATCAGAAACATAATAACTTTGGCATTAATTCAAATGTGTATAAGTAATACAAATGATTTAACATCTATTACTGTTATATCGCTAATAAATCCCCTGTCAAAGGTTAAGACTTTATAAATAAGAAATGATAATTGAGGAGGAATGATTTTGAGAAAGGTGTAAGAATTGAATTCAAAAGGTGAGAATAGGATGAATAATGCCAAAGATTTATTTTAGTTTTAAGGTTTAAAGAATGAAGAATTAGATTTGTGGATTAGTTAGAATGTTGGCCGGAAAAAAATTAAGAGAAAGACGAGAGAGGATAGAACAGGATGTAGAAATAAATGAGAGAGTGAAGGAATAATTTGATCCAGAGATTGATAGATAGAATGAATAAGCTAAGCGAATGAGTGAGTGAATGAATGAATGAGTGATCCAGTAACTGATTGAATGTGTGACGGTGATAATATGTGATTAAATGATTTAAACTGAGTGAATGAGTGAGTTAGTCAGCGAATGAATGAATGAATGAATGAATGAACGAATGAATGAGTCAGTCAGCCAGTGAATCAAGAGAAAGACGAGAATGAATGAATGAGTCAGTCAGCCAGTGAATTAAGAGAAAGACGAGAATGAATGAATGAATGAATGAATGAATGAGTCAGTCAGTCGGTGAATGAATAAACGAATGAGTGAGGAGTGAGTCGGTCAGTCAGTCAGTCAGTCAGTCAGTCAATCAATCAGACAATCAATCAGACAATCAATCAGACAATCAATCAGTGAGTGAATGAATGAACGAATGAATGAATGAATGAGTGAGGAGTGAGGGCGTCAGTCAGTCATAGTCAATGAATGAATGAGTGAGTGAGTGATCGATAGATTACTGACTTAGTGAATTAACGATTAACGACTTTCTATCGCAGAAATATGAAAACCGTTTATTTTAATCGAGCATTCCATATTTGTCAACCGGCTACAGGAAAAACTCAACCTCATTGTGACAAGAAATTAAAATAAAAAAAATCTTATACCCAATGAATCATAAACGCCAATTACCTTGTAAATATTTTTAAGCCCATGCATTTTAATTACTAAAGTCAATCAATCAATCTCGTAGCAATGTCTGATATTTAAAAGGCATTGATCATGTTCACGGCAATCCTCTTTCCCTCCTTTCCCCACGCCGCCGCACTCTCAACAAAAAATGGCAGGAATTTTTCATACCGATCACCACACATCAACCCACGTAATTAGAAAACACGGGTCTCCATCGGGTTTACGATCAATTTCTCAAACGGTCTTTTTACACTTGACATTGGACCCGAGACCCGGAAGATAATTTATTTCAAAGAAGCAGGTTCTAAATAATATTAACTTGTTGCAACAACCAACTCAAACCGTATAATTACTCATTTTATTTATTATTTGTGTTTTTCATTAACGTTATTATATTCCGGGGCGCATGCTATTATTTTTAATGATACTTTGTACGGTTCTTTGGAAAAAAAAAACAGAACTTGTTTTGATGACGTAACAGGTGGATGCGTGATGATTTTGGGGAATTATGAATTAAAAAAATGAGATGATGAGTATGTGTTTGTGGGTTCCTCCTCCTCATCTTTCTTGTATGATGAAATGTTTTTTTTTTTTTCGTTGTAATTGATCCGAATTTTCAGAGAAGAAAATTCTTGAAATTTTTCATAAGTTTTAAAAATGTTTTAATATTAAAAATAAAAAGGGGGGTTGCGTGTTTGGCGAAATGTTTTTCGTGATAAACGGTTTTACTAGGATATTTATAGCAAAAATTTTTGGGAAATTTTATTGCATATGAAAATGATTTTCGCATCGTGATTGGCGTTGTGCGAATGGGTACGAATTTCGTCGAGGTCGTTTTTTTATTTTATTTTTTTTTCCGGGCTTGTGGGAAATGTATTTTTATTTTGGAAAAAATGGGGAAATGTAAAAAGAAATCAAAGTCAAGGTTACGAGGTAATATTCGAGACTTTACAGAAATCGTGTTGGTGTATGGGGTGATCATTCAGTTTGGTTGTAAATTCGATATTTGGCATGTAAGAATATTTTTTTTCATAGAACAGACTAGTAATGAGGTTGCTGATTTAGTCGGCGATGTAATCCTTTACTAATCTTATAATTAAATCGTTCGATCAATGACTCAGTCCCTCATTCTCTGCATTGTGCATTCAATCAATCAGCGGATTTCTAATTCATTTGATCATTGATCCAGTGCCTGCCAATCCTTTATTCACTCACTCGGTAAATCACTCGTTCGATCATTTATTTATTCTTGTTCATTCCCTTACTCAATCAGTCAATAATTCACTCATTCACTCACTCACACGATGAATCATTCATTCGCTCACTCACTCACCCACTTGGTGAATTACTCATTTACTCAGTCTCTCGATGATTCACTCATTATTCACTCGATGAATCACTCATTCACTCACTCACTCACTCATTCATTCATTCATTCATTCACTCACTCACTCACTCATTCACTCACCCACTCGATGAATCACTCATTCACTCACCCACTCGATGAATCATTCATTCATTCACTCACTCACTCATTCACTTACTCATTCACTCATTCACGTACTCACTAATTCATTCACTTATTCATTCACTTACTCACTCACTCTACAAGCTAAAAACTTTTTACTGAAAAAAATTCTTTTCAACTACCAATGTTCCGCTTCACGCTTACAATACGAAATAAGACATTTTCCTTAAGGTTTAAGTGACATTAACAGATGCTGATGTTTGATCGATGATTTTGAGTGCCACCTGTCAGTTGATGTTCACGTAACATTCTTTTTCCGGATAAAATAAATTTTTTTCCCCCTCTTTTCTGGAAAATTACGTCAAGTTTTATACCGTAACATTCAATGACCGAGCGTCATTCATGTTTCACGTTTTGCATATACAAAAATTCCCAGCCCAATCCTCCCCAATTTTTATTTTTTTATTTTTACAAGAATAACAAGAATCGATATTCCCACCGGTGTTGTTGCACACAGACAGAAAAAGCTTTAATTATAATGGAGAGGAATCGGCGACAGTCCTCCGCCGGTCACGTGAATTCGTGACGTACATAATTGAAACGAAAGTTCCAATTAGAACAATGCCTTGACCTTGCTTTGGGTTTTAGTTAGATATGTTGCATCATTTTTTTCGAAATCACGTAAACCAGTGTTCCAACCCCTCGTTGCTTTCCCCTTGACTTTCAGCGAAAGTTTTAATCACGGAAGTCGGCGGATTCCTGGATTTTTTGACTTTCCCCTTCGTCATTTTTTGTTGGAAGAAATGAAGCTTGATGCACGAGATGGAATACGATTAAAATATTATTACCCAAATGAAATAATGTCTTTTGCTCGTTATTACATAATGGCTTGATAAGATACAAGGCGCCTCATCGCATAGTGTTATAGATTAATAATAATGATTTTGAATGCGTGAGTTTTTTAAACAAGGGTTTCTCGATTTCTTTTTTTATTAAAATGATCCGTTTTGTTTTTGTTTGTAGGTGGAACAACGAGATGTTCCGGGAATCGACTGCGCTTACCTGGCCATGGATACGGAAGAAGGAGTTGAAGTCGTGTGGAATGAAGTTCAATTTTCGGAAAGAAAAAATTTTAAAGCGCAGGAGGAAAAAATTCAGCAAGTTTTCGAAAACCTTACACAATTGGAACATCCCAACATAGTAAAATTCCATAGGTACTGGACCGATACCCACAACGACAAGCCTCGGGTAAGTTTTTATAAAGGAGAAGTGCCTTAGTGTGCACCCAGCGCTCTCAGATGAGAGTTTAAAGAATAAACCGCTTCCCGAACTAAAACCGATCCTGTTTAAGAAACTAAAATAATCCCCAGAGATAGTTCGATGACTCTAGCGCCATTCAGCGACTCTTTAATAAACTAAAACGACTTTAGCGCTCTCAAACGGCTGCTTTATGAACTAAGATCACGCCCAGCGCCACCCCACGTTTGTTTAATGAAATGAAATGCCGCCCAGCGCTCTCCAGGGAGCCTAGTAGCAAGTAAACACTTTGGCGAGTCGTCTGCTACTTAGAGGTACGCCATTTTGAAAACTGGAAGCTGCCATGTTCTCGAATTCGACGGCCGCCATTCTTGAATTGAAAAATCTGCCAATCGCGATGTTCGCTCAAGGATGGCGACCGTTAAATTTGAGATCAAGGCAGCTCCCGATTTTTCAAAATGGCGTACCCCTATGTAGCAGACGACTCATCGATGTGTCCACTCATTATTTGGCTTTTTAAAGCTCGCTGACGACGCTTTAATAGACTAAAACGGATTTAGCGCCATCCAGTTACTAATTAATGAACTAAATTGACTGCAGCGCGATCCAACGACTGTTTATTTAATTAAATTGACTTTAGCGCCATCGATAGACTGTTTAAGAAACTGAAGTTACATCCAGCGCGGACGTTTAATCAACTAAAACGACTCTACCGCTCTCGAGCGGCTGTTTTATCAACTAAAACCACGCCCACCGTCACCCAGCGACAGCTTAATGAACTAAAATAGCTTCCAGCGCTCTCAAACGGCGCTTTAATGAACTGAAACGACTCCAGCGCTTTCGAACGACTGTTCAATGAACTAAAATGGCACCCAGCGCTGTTCAACGACGGTTTATTGAACTCAAACCAATTTAGCGCCATCCAACGACTCGATCTTAATTCTTTTTGTTTTTAAAAACAAATTTTAATTATTAATTTAATTTTTTGTTTTGTTTTCAGGTGATATTTATTACAGAGTACATGTCTTCTGGGTCGTTAAAACAGTTCCTAAAACGCACAAAGCGAAACGTTAAAAAGTTACCTTTATCAGCGTGGAAGAGGTGGTGCACGCAAATCCTTTCTGCTCTCAGGTAATTAAAATTACGATTTCCCGTTTAAAAAAAATCTTTTTTTAAAAATATTTGTACATTTTGTATAAAAAAAAAAATTGAAAACATCCTCTGCATTCCAATACTCCTTCTTCGTTCTTATCTAACACATCATTAGAATTCTTTTCTAATACCTTAACAATCGAAGCATAACAGAGCTTTTGTTGCTTGATATGCCAGATAAATCGAACTTGCACTCTCTTTCTAAAGTTTCTTTTCAAGAAATCTTCTTTTTTTTTCCTCCAAGAACTTCCGTCGTCTTTAATCTCTCTTCCCTTTGAAAGTGACAAGTTTTTAAAAAAATTTTAGTTTATCGGTTTTGGGGTTTTTTTTTTTTTTGATGATTAAAAGTTACGTAAATAAGAGGAAAAATTTTTTTATTAAGGGAGGAAAATTCAAAATTCGGTCGTTTAAAAAATCAATTTTAAAATATGCAAATAAGAAAAGCTGACATATTTCAACAAGCTGCGAGTTTTCCTTTTTTTTTTTATTAGGTCAAAGACAAGAAGGGAAAATAATTAAATTATATTTTAAAATGTGTATTAAGACGCTTGAGAGAGGAATGTTGGGAAAAAGGGACAACGGGGAGGATGGTTTTGATGAAGAATATTTCAAAGGAAAGATTAAGAATATATCTTTGTTAAATGAAGATTTAAATTGCATTGTTAAAGGGGTTTACTGGACAGAGGAGTAGAGTAATAAAGCAGATTGAGAGCAGTGCCGGTTTCAGTTGTAGGGCGGTTGGAGCCTTGGGGGCTAAACTGGTAGATGAAAAAAACGATTAAAGGGGAAAGAAATTTTGCATCTGTTTTAATTTTATCAGTTTTTCTTAAAAATAGCTCAAAGAATCGGCTTTTATTTTACTCAAGATGATACTTCAAACCATTTCTAAAAATTTTTTCCTCTGCGACTTTTACGAGAAGTGAAGTTTCAGGAAAATCGAAAATTTTGTTTCTTCGTATATTGACATTGTACTCGATTTCGACTAAGACATAGTTGGAGATATCGAATTTTTGAACAATTTTTTGATTTACGATTATTTACCCTAAAATCCGAAATTTGACTTTTATCAAAAATACGCGACATCGTACTTGATTTCGACTAAAACATAGTTGGAGATTCCGAATTTTTGGCCAATTTTTCGATTTACGATTATTTACCCTAAAATCCGAAATTTGACTTTTATCAAAAATACCCGACATGGTACTCGATTTCGACTAATATTAGGTCGTAGATTTTGATTTTTCAATCTATTTTCTCATCCGGCAAAATTAGCTTCATTTGGCCTTTTTGAATTTTTATTTTCATTAGCGGCAGCTTGTTAATTTCCCCTAAAACCCTTTTTAGTTACTTTTGCTCTCTTCTTAACTGTGAAATTCCCAAGTTTTGCACATTAATCTTTCCCAAATTCGACCACTGTAAATACTTTCTTTTGGTTTCACAGCCCCCCAAAGCCTCTTGCCTTGATTTCACTAACAGCCCTTGGCTCATAAGCCTTTTCAACTGCAAAAGCTTCTGACGGGACGATCCCTCGCCTAAAAAAACGATTCCATCATTTCTTTTTATTTTTAAAAACTGTAATCATATTTTTTGACATTTCAGAGATGTCATCAAAGGATCTTTTTTAAAAAAAATCGAAAAAATACAGACTTTAAGGAATCACTGTTATTAATTTTAAAAATATGGGTATATCATATATATGTCAATTTTATTGGAATAAATTTACTGACCAGATTCTGACGATTCGGATATTTAGGTTCTTTTTTATTTAACATATCTCAATCCAGAGCCTGGGCAGTAAAATTTAAAAAAATCAAAACGCATTTTTCTGTAATAAATTTTCAATTTTCAGAGAGGTTTAATTTTTTAAAAAAATTAAAATAAATTAAAAACAGGTAATGTAGGTTCAAAAACAATTCCTTTAACTGGTTCTTCGTAAAGGTAAGTGGGAAATTGTCAGTTCATCAATTTTCCTTTTTTTTGTTTTTCTCCTTTTTTTTTTTTTTTTAAATCGTTTTCATTCCGGAAGTGGCTTAAAAAAAATATGAGAGCTAAAAAAAATTCTTCCTAATTTGAAAGCGATAAATTCAGGTTCGCCAGGCACGATAGAAGGCTGTGAGGGATCGGCCCGTTAATCCGCAATGCTTTTTTTAAAAATTTTTTTAAAAAAAAAGTTCAGCTAAAAAAATTATTTGCGTATCGGGCCGATAAAATGATGATGTTTCTTTTTCCAGTTATTTGCATTCCTGCAGTCCGCCAATCATCCACGGCAACCTCACTTGCGACACCATTTTTATTCAACACAATGGCCTCGTCAAAATAGGATCAGGTAATTAAATACCGCGTTTGCCCCACATAACACAACCCCCCCCCTGCCAAAAAAATTTTTTTTAGTTCTGCCAGCTTTCCCCTTCCTTTTTTTTCGTACCCTCTTTGAAACTTGGGTGATTGGTAAGCCATTGACTGGTAAGACAGTGGTTCTTTTATTGCTTTCAAGGAGTGGTAAGTTACTCTTTAAAAAAATTAACTTCTTAATTTTTTTCAGATGCTTTTGGGTAAGTCATCTCTAAAAAAAAATTGTAAAAGTATAACTGTGTAGGTTTTAAGTATATTTTTTTTTGGATAAAATGAGCCGAGTGTAAGGTATGACATCGGTCTCAATTTTTATAATCTTTAAATTTTTTTTTTTTTTTGATCTTGGAGGAAAGAAAAAAACGTTGATGACGTAATCGCGGGGAATTCGATATGATTTTCCGACACGTTTTTCGAGTCTACGTCCGATCGCGTACGCGTCGCGCATGGTGATTTTAAACGCCTCGTCGTGGGGTTTAGGGGAGTTTCGCGTTTCCGTTCGAACAGGCCAATGTCAGTGCCTTATTTGTATTTAATCCCGGGCGGAGAGCTCGAACGTGGAATCTATCGACACGGAATCCAACGGGATATGTCATCGATGTTTACTCGTGCTGAGCACCCCCTTATTTTTCTGATCCGTTGTTTGCTTTGGTTTTTTCAGTGGCGCCTGATGCTATACATCACCATGTCAAAACCTGCCGGGAGAGTATGAAGAACATGCACTTCATAGCTCCGGAGTATGGAGGTTAGTATAAGAAAAGAATAATCCTTGAGCGCAAAAAAAAAAACTAAAAAAATATTCGATTTTTTAAATTTTATATATATTTTTTACTTTCGAGCTCCCTAGAGAGAGAAAGTGTAGCGGTTTCTCAAAAATTAAATTTTTGGCGACAAATTTCTCGAAAACGGCTCGAACGATTTTTCTCATTTTTCGTGTGAAGGTACCTGACTCTATTAGCAACAAGTTTTCCCTTTGGCATTTTTTCGTGAAAATTCGCCCTTCCCGGGAAATCCAGAAAAACCGAAAATTTTCTAGTTTTTGGTCAACGCCGACATGGAACTCGATTTCGATTGAATTATGGTCGAAAATCTCAAGTTTTTGGTCTGTTTTCTGATTCGAAGGTCATCAGCCAAGTTTGTGGCTTTGGCAGGGCCAAATGAGGACAAATAAAGAGTTTTCAAAGATTTTCTCGAAAACGACTCGAACGACTTTTCTCATTTTTCGTTTGAGGGTACCTGACTCTATTAGCAACAGCTTTTTCCTCTGGCATTTTTTCGTGAAAATTCGCCCTACCCGGGAAATCCAGGAAAACCGAAAATTTTCTAGTTTTTGGTCAACGCCGACATGGAACTCGATTTCGATTGAATTATGGTCAAAAATCTCAAATTTTTGGTTTGTTTTCTGATTCGAAGGCCATCAGCCAAGTTTGCGGCTTTGGCAGGGCCAAATGAGGCCAAAATGAGGCCAAATGAAGTTTTTAAAGATTTTCTTGAAAACGGCTGGAACGATTTTTTTTATTTTTTGTGTAGAGATACCTGACTATTTGAAAAAACGTTGCTCTCTGGCAATTTTTCGTCAAAATTCTGGAAAAACCGAGAATTTTGATATGGGTTGATATGGGACTCAATTTCGACTAATAAATGGTCGGGGATTTCAAATTTTCGGCCAGTTTTCAAATTTGAAGCCATCAGCCCACTCCCAATTTTTTCCAACGAAGTCCCCCATGATGCAGTGAAATGATACCCCTACAGAGCAAGAAAGTGATTGGTCCAGAAAATTGTTCAGACCTGAGTGGTTTTAAAGAAATTTCTTTAAAACCATTTCATCGATTAAATAAAAGATTCAGCCGTTGCAAAGCTGGCTTTAAAAATTCTTAAGCCCCTTTCCCCGTTTAAAAAAAAAAACCAACTTGTCATCGTAAAAGAAAATATTCCCGTACACACATTTACATCTCCCCGTCCCGACATAAGAATCTGACAATTTTTAAATATTGAAACATAAACGCTAGCCAAAAAAACATTTGAAATGATCATTTAAAATAGCAACACGTAAAAATTAAGAAGCGTCGTCGATTATTTTCTCAAATTTTTATACAACACTCAAAACATTTTTTTTTCTTTTAAATTTTTCAAGGGCGAATAAAACACGATTTGCTTCTTTTTTTTTCCTCTTGTGCCTACTTAGACGAAAATTTATTTTTCCCACATGGCCCATGTATGTAATAATAATCATAATAAAAGAGCATGACCCTTTTAAAATATGTAATCATAAATTTTTCTATTTAGACTTGCTTATTAATTTTTTTTAAATTTTTTTTTCACAGTTCAAGACAGCCCAGCTGTAGACCTCTATTCCTTTGGTATGTGTGCTTTAGAAATGGCGGCCTTAGAAATCCAAGGGAACGGCGACTCAGGGACCCTGGTGACTGAAGAACACATTAATAGAACTATAGAATCGTTGGATGATCCTAGGCAAAAGGATTTCATTCATAAATGTTTAGCTAAAGATCCGGCACATCGGCCTAGCGCTAGGGAATTGCTCTTCCATCCTTTATTATTTGAAGTAAGTATTTAAATCAGGGGTAGAATTAAATTTAAAGGTGGAATATTGTTTGCAAAACTTTCAGACTGAAAAAAATTGGAAATTCTTCCAAAAAATCTAAAATTTTTAAATTTTAATCTTTTTTAAAATTTTTTTCAGGTACATTCTTTAAAATTACTGGCAGCACACGCATTAGTCAATAGCACAGCGAACATATCCGAAACGATAACGGACGAAGTAATCCATGGGTTATTCGGTCAGCAAACGGTCGTTGCCGAAATAGTACATTCGGACGGTCGGCCGCCTCATCAAACCCGCATGTGCGACGTCCCGGTGACGGAGAAATTAGAAAAATTCGTCGAAGACGTCAAATATGGAATATATCCTTTAACTGCATTTAGTCCCAGGACGCCGCCTCCACCCAGGCCACGTGCTATAAGCCCGGAAATGGCGGAAAGCGTCAAGTCCGTTACACCAGAGCCTTTTGATGTTGAAAATAGGAGAGTGGTTAATATGATGTGTAATGTGAAACCTAAGGAACAGAGCTGTGACCTTTGGGTAGGATTTCAATTTAAATTTTTTTGAAGAGTGAAGTGATTATTATTGGCTAAAAAAAATTAAAAAGGAATTTGTGGCGGAGGCAAAAACTAAAATAGTTTATCAAGTTTTTAGGCGGATTGATAAATAATTAAAATTTGTCTTAAATTTTTACAGATGACGATATTACTCCGGATGGATGATAAAATGAATCGTCAACTCACTTGTCTAGTTAGCGAAACCGATGCATCAATGCTCCTAGCGCAAGAACTCGTGCATTTCGGTTTTATAAACGACCTCGACCGGGAAAAGCTCTCAACGCTAATAGAGGACACGTTACAAAGTTACTTTCATCAACAACTCGGTACTTCTCTCCTGTTGCCTGCTGCTACGCCTACAAATCATAGCTGTGTTAATTCTAGTTAATAACGGCTTTACTCACTGCCTTTTCCAACTGCTTCACAAACAATTCAATGTTTTTAGTCTTTTTTTATTATTTTTGGAAATGTCAATCAAAATTTAAAAAATCGTCTTATTTCAATCTTTTCTTTTTAAAAAAAAATTTTCAAGTATTTCTGGCTAAAATTTTGTTTTTTATAAATTCTGTTTTCTTTTTTTCGATTTTGAGCATTTCCAAAACTAGTCGATTTTGATGAGACGCTTTAGGGTGACCAAATAAAAATAAATTTTTAAATAAATAGTAATAAATGAAAGCAAAACACATTTTTTTTTAAATAAAAGAAAAAAGTTGGGAGACAGTGATGTGTAGTGATTTAAAAATACATAGATTGTGAGAAAATTTTGTAAATATTTAAAACTGAACTGCCTAATGTTTAATGTTTACAGACTTCTTTTTTTAAAAAAAATAATAATGATTATAATTGGATAAACGGTATATTTATAAAAAAAATGAATTTAAATAATAATGGTGAAGTATTTTTCGCGTTAAGCTAAAAAAAAATAAACTAAATATAAAAAGGCTGGAACTTTTTTAACGTGATTTTTTTATACAGAAAAAATAAAAAAAAATGGTTACAATACGGTTTAGGTTTAATATGAGTATCTGATGCAGTTTATTAAATTTTTTTTAAATTTCGCCAGTGGATTTAATTAAAATTAAGTTTTGTTAATTTGAAAGAAAAAATTTTCGAAGTATTGATATATTTTTGCTAATTATTTTTGATTTTAAATATCGAAAATTCACAGGAAAGAAAGAACCATTCTTTGTGTATTTATTTTCATGCCGTCTTAGATTGGTTATTATTTTTGTGAAAATTATTTAATTTTTTTAAGTTGAATTGGGCGCTAATGGCGTTAAAAAATTGGGTGAATTAACGATGGAGCAGTAAAATTCTGTTTTGCGCGAAAAACTAAAAAATAAAACGTTGAATTATTCTAGGAAAAATGGCAATTTAATTTTTTTGAGCAAATAAGTTTTATCCGAATGGCGTTAGTGTTGTTTTAGTTCATAAAATACGGGTTTCGTGGAGCTAAAGTCGTTTAAGTTTTCTTAATGGTCATTTTAAGGGCGCTAGGGTCGTTTTAGCTCATGAAATGATTGTTTACAAGCGCCAGAGTTGCTTAAAATTCTGAAAAGATCATTTTGAGGGCGCTGAAGTCGTTTTAGTTTATGAAATGACCGTTTGATGGAGTTACAGTCGTTTTACCTAAACAAAAATCGCCTCACGAGTTTTTGCAACACTCCGGCAGCTTTTAAATTTTTACACGCAGCCAATTACAAAAAATTTCAGCCAGAGATAAAGTATTTAATTAATTGTAAGCACCTTCAGCACTTCCAAATCAAAAAAAATAATTTTTAAAAAATAATTACCAATCTAAAATCTTCATTACTGTGATAGCTAAAGTAAATATGCATCGATTAGTCGCGTCAATCATTTTTTTTCTAGAAAAAAGAAAAAATAAAAAAATTAGAATAAACTATCGATCGCTAGCTAATTTTCCTTCCCTAGCAAACAAGGGTGTAAATTTCTTTTTTTTTATTTTATTACTCGAACGTGTATATTTAAAAAGTTTTGCCAAATCGCTATGAATCCAAATACTCATATTATTTATTATGTACACTAGTATCGGCTTTAACTGTACGGCGATGCCAAAAAAGAAAAAAATTCAAGCAAGACTGTACAATTTTTTTTTATAAATTAAATCTAAATCATTCCTTTCAACACCCTTCGGCTCATTTCCTCTAATTTCAACGACATATCTCTCTCTTTCCCTCTCTGAAAAATCACAACGTACGGTTATGGCTTATACATGTATAAATAAATCGATTTTTTAATAAAAAAAATACCATAGTTCTTTAATGTAGCTCTTAATTTTCAAAAGGAAAAAAAATATTTTGTTAAATGTGGTGTGTAATATAGTGTATCGAGACGATTTTGTAATATTTAGGGTAAATTATGCCATTGAGACTGATAATTATTTAAATTCGAATTGGTAATGTGTTTCGCTAGGGTTTTCTTAACATTTATTTTTTTTTAAAAAAACAATTTTCCCACCCTCGTACGAAAACTCTTTTTGACTTTGAAGAAGTGCTTGCGCAGTAAGAAAAATACATCACGAATGGCTAAAAAAATTAAAAAACCGTATCTGTGATTGACTGTATATCGAGTTATGTTTTTTTTTTTCATTTTTTTTTAAGTTTGTAAGGAATAGTTGTAGGTCGTGCAATGGGTTGAAAAAGGAAATCAAGCACTTCGTTAAAGAAGGAATTTGGGCCCGCGTTATTATTTTTTTTTTATTTCTACCTTTTGTTAGAAAGCCCTTTTATTTTTTATTACTAAATCGCATCCAGTTTTTTTTATTTATTGAATATTCGTGTAAATAAAAATAAAATAATATCTATGTAGAACTGGGTTGCGGTGTAGGAGTAAAATTTAAAAAAAATAAATAGTGTTATTACATCTTAAAGTGAGGTGGGTTAAAAAAATTTTTTTAGTAGTTTGGTGAAAAATAATCTCCTTGATTTCGAAGTAGAAGTTGCAATATATTTAAAATTCTGATGACAGAAAAATATGATTTTCAGTCAGTCGTTTTATTGAAAACATCGGTTGATGCGTTCTGTTGTTTTAGTTCATGAAATGACCGTTTGATGGCGCCACGGTCGTTTTAGTTTGTCATTTAAGGACGCTAGAGTCGCTTTAGCTCATGAAGTGATTGTTTACAAGCGCCAGAGTTGCGAAAAGATCATTTTGAGGGCGCTGAAGTCGTTTTAGTTCATTAAGTGACCGTTTGATGGCGCCAGAGTTGTTTTAGTTCTTGAAATGATCGTTTGAAGGGCACTAGAGTCGTTCAAGCTCAAAATATCACCATTTGAAGATGGCTGAGTCGACTAGGCTGAAAGAACTTACCTCAGGACAGCGCCACAGTCGTTTTAATTTGGAAAATGATCATTCAAATGATCAATTGAACATTAGTTCATAAAATTATGCACCGGTTTTCGAAATTTTAATATTTTTGCAGCTTTTAATTCGAAATGATCTGTACTTAAGCCAACGCTTAACCTAGCAAGTACTTATGAGTAAAAATAAATAAATAAAGTGCATAAGTGTTTGAAATTTAGTAAATCCTCCATATCTAATTATTGGGAAAAATTTTATCATGGCTTTTATTGCATAGCTTTTTAGAATATTCAAACCCAGCTGTATGCGCCCCTTTTTTCCTCTTTCCTTCTCCTCTTCTCTCTCTTAGTCTTATTCAGCTCCCCCACTCCCAATTATTTTAAATTTTAACCAAACTTAACGCAAAAAATTTTATTTTTTGGCCCAACCTCACAATTAGGTTCTAAATTAAATATATAAAATAAACGATATAAAAATAATTATAAGTTAACGTCAAATATAGTCAAAAATGGGTTTTCGGAAACCATTTTATAGCAAACAAAAGAAAATTTATCATTTATATCGCATTATTTAAAAATAATAAATAAAAATATTAAAATGTTGTAAATAAAGAGAATAGAAATCAAGGGATCATTTTTATTAAAAAAGAGTTGTAAGGATTCCACATGCTTGAAACTGCCATTTTATTAATTTAAGTTAGGGTTATTAATTTGTTTGGCTTAAGCGATTTGATCAAAAAAAAACTCATGCTTAAGTTGAATTGAGAAATTCGGTGCCAGAAAAAAGGATTTTATTATTTGTTAATTATATTTAATAATTAATTTTTTTTTCGTATGTATTTTTTAAGAATATGCTTCCTTATCGGTGCTTAATGAAAATGATGACATGGGATTCGATTAATTAATTAATTTTAAATCCTTTTGTCTGACATAACATTCCTCCAATAAATCTATTCTCTTAGTTTGAAACATTTTACTTCAAAAAAATTAAAAATTATATCTTCTGTTCTGCGTTATTAATTTTTTTTTTTTAAATTAATTTATTTTTTATTTAAAACGACATGGAAATAATTCGGGTTCTTCCTTATTAAAAAAATTACACAGAGGGTTCTTAAACATGGAAACCATGTCATTATGTCGAAAAATTTTGCTCAAAATTTCACGACACAAATTATCATTCAATTTTATTCAAAAAAGAAAACGAGAAAAGATTTAAAAAAATATAAAAATAATAATCCAATTGATAAATAGCATTATTTATTTCCTTATAACCTTATTCCAGGTAAGGAATATCTCCTAGAGATCCAGGGATACTCGAACTATTCAAAAAGTTGTCGGGAATGGGAACGATTCAAAAGCGTTGAACGAGGTTGAATTGTACTTTATGTTATTGAAACAATCAATTGCTTGTTGAAGGTGACCCGATTCGGTAAATTTAAGATAAATAAAGGTAAGAGATTCAATATACAGCAGGAGAATGTATACAAAGTGACGTAAAAGATCTGATATATGTAATTTATTTTTAAAATTTTTTTTCTATTGTATAACATTCTTTGCGGATAACAAATTCCTAAGTTTTGATGAATTTAGAACAAGGAAAAGTTGACTATAAGTATGTTCTGACGTAATTTTACCCTTAAAACGTCTGTTTTGAGATTTCAAAGAAGTTATTGGGTTTCCCTTTAGAATAGTGAGATATTGTTTAAATATCTTTTACTTTGAATGTAGTTGACTCGTTGATTTGTAACGTGAAATGAAAACGAAAGGTATTGAAAACTTCCGTTTTGGTAATTGAAGGAAGGAGCCGTTTGATTTTTTCAAAGAATTTGGATTTGGGATTTGAAGGTTAACAAGATGGCGGCGTTTTCTGCCATTGGGTTGGGTTTGTTTATGTTGTTTTTTAAAATGCTCTTGACCACCCGTTTTAATGAATGTAAAGCGAGTGATTCATTAATTGGAAAGATCGTTTCTCGAATACTAATCGAAAATACCCAGACAAGGTAAAAAATCAATAAAATTATTGAAAAAAAAATACGGATTTTAAAATTCGTCTTGTTGCCCATTTGTTTTCAATTGGAATAAGGCCCTAAAAAAAACACCAGAGACATTCATGTGGCGTGGTCATAAGCAAAATCGAATTCGTAAAAAAAAATAGAATTTTTATCGTGTATTCATTCAAAATATTTATATTTGTGTGATAATGAAAGCATTTAATCGGAGAAAATTTAAAATTGTACTGATGATTCGGGATTCGAGATGATGCCAGTCGAACGACAAATTATGGTCAGTTGATAGTCGGCCATGAGGCTATTTGATCGCGTGTGAATGTTGCTTTTTTATATGTGAAAATGTCGTTAATATAAGTAAAAGTGTTAGTAATTATTACTGTGAATGTAATTATAAGCCAACGTTCGTGGGAGGTTTGGTGTTGGGAATGTGGAAAATGTTCAATTTCTCGAGGAATCGGAGATGGAACGAGAAGACTCCATGATTGCAAATCATCACTCTGTGAAAAAATGTAAGTCCTTTTTTTTCCCTCAGACAAGCAGCCTGATCTTTTTGTAATATTCCGCTAGTTTTTCTTGTTTTTCGTCCAGCTAAAGTGACTTCTGTATTCTGTAGAACTTGAATGGTTAATCATAACAATCATGAACCAGTTGAGGTTATGTAATGATTCAAATCCTATTTGAGTTGATGGGTTATCGACAATAAGGTTGAAGTTTGCATTTTATTCATATTTTATGTCTTATGTTCGCTAAGCTTGGGGTTTAATTAAATTAGATAAGGCCTAATGTTAATAATTGAAGAGGTCGGAATCCATAATGTTGCTGCAGGAGAATGTGTTTTTGGCTGATTAAATCACCTTAGAGCTATACGTAAATCTTATATGGGTAACAAGGAAAGTGACAGTGAAGTTTAGTAACTGAATCGATTTCTGTGTTGAATTTTAAAAATTGATGATGGTTTTTTTCACTTAATCCTAGATTTTATTGTTTGGACATTTTGGAATTCAACTGAATTTTAATTCATTTTCAACTTTTTCTGGTTGTAGTGTGTATAATGTCTCATGTATTTTTTTTGAGCATATCGAAGGAGTAGCCAAGGGCTTATTGTGTGCACCAAGAATTTTGATGCCTTGTAACATTGAAATGTGATTTTTTGTGTAAAACAAAATGAATATTTCTGAGATGTGTAATGACCGTCTAAATCAATCCTTATTTTTTGTTCGATGTGAGAAAACATTTTTTTTATAGCAACACAAATGGGAAACTTCACTGATAATTTTTTTTCAACAGTATGTTATTTTCTCAAAAACAAGGATGAAAAAAAAATGAAAAAATTTTTTCTGCTGAAAAATCTTTAATTTAAACAATTTTAAAACAGGAATGTCATGTTCTCATGTTTTTCTTCTAAGAATTTATCTTAAAAATTCAAACCGGTCTTTCAATACGTAAAATACCCTTCGAAAAAATCCACATCAAAATGTTCTTTAATTAATTTCAAAAAATGTAAAAAAAAATGACATTTTTAAAAAAAAAATATTCCGCTCTTTTTGTTTTTCTCCCTCTAGGCCTTGTAAAGTGAAAATTACATCTACCATAGCTAATATTGCGGTTTTCACCTGTGGTTTATCCATCTGTGACATCGATTTTTTCCCTTCTGTCGCTCTATATCCGTATCAAATCCAAACCAGGAAAAAAATTGCATAAAATCTTAATTAACCTTTTTTGCCACATATCCAATAATTTCCGATTCTTGAATTAATTTTATAATTCATACGCACACACATCTTTATCAATCGAATGAAGATTAATCCCCAATAAACCATCAAATATAATCCGGTTCATCATTTTATTTGTTCGAATCGGATCGAAGCCTTCAAACCGAATTTAAATCTTCATCTCACATGATCCGATCAATGTTTTCTTCATTATTCGGAGATCTTAGATTACCGCTTGTTTTCGTTACATCCGGGCTGGGTCTAACCGTCGTTCCATATCTGCTATACTCCTCCTCGTGAGTTTTCTCCTCTTGAACGCTCGCTTTCCTCCTAACTTGACAGATAATATGATGAGAAATAACGGAATGAAAAACTTTTCTAAATTCCTTGCTGCATAAAAAATAAACGTAAAAATTCAAAGCGAAATTCCCTAATTCTAAATTGTTGGCAATCGCTCGGAAGGCTTGAAAACCGAAATCATCGTCCCTTTTCTCGGTGTATAAAAGGGATAAAAAAGCGGACGGAGTCATGGTGACGAAAAAAGTCACAATTATCGATGTCAAGAGCACGACCAAACGTTTCTCCTCTTGGTAATTACTTTTCTTCATGCTAATGGAATGTTGATCGGAAGTAAGGGAAGAATCCAACAAATGACGGGATCGGAATTTATTCGAAGCGGATCTAAATCTTTTTCGATTCGCCTCGAGCTTTCGAAATTTACGAATAATGAAAGTGTTTAGTATAGCTAATATAAAGGCAGGGCCGAACCTGACCCATATCTCGCTCGTCCATAAATAAACCATCCACGGCCAGCTATTTGTCACTTTTGTGTTTTCCTGAAATGAATAATACACAACGGGGTCATTCCCCGGATGAGGGATCACTTTACAAACCGTTTTTAAAGCCGCTAACGGGCAACTCACGACCGTGCCTAAAACGTAAGAAACCGCGATGGATAACGTCGCGTTTTTCCGCGTGTGAACGCTTCGAAATTTCGTAGGCAAACAAACGGAAATGTATCGATCGACCGTCATGAAACAAACTATAAATATCGAACTGGCCATGAATGAGTTTGTGACTACGAGCTCGGCGTGTGCGTGGAAAAAAGCAGCGGCCGGTGTTTGGCTTTGGATTTTGTTTAATCGAACAACCATCGGGATTACGAATAACATCACTCCTAAATCAGCAATGGCTAATCCGGATAAATAAACGTATGTTACCCCGCGTAGCATTGGTCTCGTGAGAACGATTAAGTTCATTACGTTTCCGATTAAACCTCCAGCTATTATAATTGGTGCTATTATGGCGTAAGCTATCCATCGAAGGTAAAGAATTGCTTCATTTAGTTGAACGGGAGGTTCCGTGAATGAATCGTTGAGGAATTGGGATGTGTTGTACAGTCCGGCGCCGCAGTAGACGGATGACCTGGAATAATTCAAAAGAATTGAGGTAGTGTTGTATGAAATCATTAACAGGACCGTAATAAGCTGAGATTCGGTAGGAATTCGTTAGGAAATATAATTTTTCTGGGTGGCTTACTGCAAAAGTAATGATTGACAGATTGACTAAAGGACTGATTGATTTAATGAATCACTAAAATACTGATTGATGAATAATTGATAGGCTAAGCAGATGACTTATTTATTTCATGAGTAAGTAATCGAATAAATGAATGAATGAATGAATAAATGAATGAAAAATCGATAGAATGAATAAATGAGCTACTGAAAGATCGATCGAATGATTGATTAATTGAATGATTGACTGATTGATCGATTGAATGATTGATTGATCGACTGACTGCAGCGTGTGGCTAAGCGACTAAATTATGAATAAGTGGCAGAATGAGTATTAGGCTTATCCATTTCATGAGTAAGTAATTGAATGAAGGAATGAATGCACGAATGATTGGCCAAATCGAGGAATGAATGCACGAGTAATTGAACGAACGAATGAATGAATGAATGATCCAATGAATGAATGAATGATCCACTGAATGATCGATTGGATAATTGATTAATCGATTGACTGATTGATCGACTGACTGGTTGAGTGCGTGACTGAACGACTGGCTGATGAATAAGTGGCAAACTAAGTAGCTCACTTATTCCTTTTATTAGTAAGTAATCGAATAAACGAACGAACGAATGAATCAACGAATGAATAAATGAATGAATGAGTGAGTGAGTGAACGAGTGTGCGAGTGAATGAGTGTGCGAGTGAATGAGTGTGCGAGTGAATGAGTGTGCGAGTGAATGAGTGAACGAATGAATAAATGAATGAATGAGTGAGTGAGTGAGTGAGTGAGTGAGTGAATGAATGAGTGAGTGAGTGTGCGAGTGAATGAATGAGCGAGCGAGTGAATGAATAAATGAATGAATGAGTGAGTGAGTGAGTGAGTGAGTGAGTGAGTGAATGAATGAGTGAGCGAGTGAGTGAGTGAGTGAGTGAGTGAGTGAGTGAGTGAGTGAGTGAATGAATAAATAATTCAGTGATGGATTGATTGATCATACGATTGATTAATTGGTCGACTGATTGATTGATTGATTAAATGATTGATTGATTAACCGAATGACTGATCGGTATTTATTAATTGATGGAATGATGAATTAAACACCTTTTTGTTAAAGAATCCGAAACCTTGAGTTCAAACTTTTATCCCCTCATTAGTAGAGAACGCCTCAAGTGAAATAGAAATTTTTTTCCTTTAGTATTCCATACTCTTTGAAATATTTAATAAAAGTATGAGTGAATGAATGAATGAATAAATAAATGAAATTAACGAACATACGAACGAATAAATAATCCACTGACTGATTGATCGATTGATCGGTTCATCGATTACTTGATATATAGTGACTGATTGGGTGAATGGCTAAACAACTGGCTGATGAATAAGTGGCAGACTGAGTAGCTGATTCATTCATCTCATGAGTAAGTAATTAAATGAATCAAAGAACGAACGAACGATTGAATGAGCTATTGAATGTATGAATGAATGAGTGAATGAATGAACGAACAAACGAACAAACGAATGAATAAATAAATAATTCACTGATTGATTGATTAATGGGTTGATATGTTTTTTTTTTTGGTAGGTAACTCAAAACATTGAGTTCAAAATTTTATTCCCTCATTCCTAAAGAAATCCTTGAGTAAAATAAAAATCTTTTTCCTAGTATTCCATACTCTTTGAAATATTGAATCTATTCATTCATCATTTTTCAAATTGCGAACTTCAATGCATAAAAACGTGGGCAGCTAATCTCATATTACACTGAGAAAAATATGAAACTAAAATCTATTTCTCAAGACTTATTTTTTTCCTTCCTTCTTTTCTAATCTCGGGAAACCAGCCAAATGAAAATCCTTGTATTGCCCATAGCTAAATTATCTATAAAGCCCGAATTAAAAAAAATCCCTAACAAAGCACATGGTTTCCTTTGATATTCAACTTTTCAAACCTTGAAGGCATTTTACTAAAAAACAATCAAAATCATTCAAGATAATGATTACATTAAAGCTTTCCTTTTTTTTTAAAAATTTTTAAATTTCTTTAGAATCTTGGCGCAATAAAAAAAAATTGCTAAAAAAAAATCCTTTAGTCCATTAGATAAATTTTTTTTCCTTTCGACCAATTACGTAACAGCTTTTCAACAACCCGGAGGGATTTCGATATGTCTGAAAGTAACCAATATTCCAAGGGCAAGATAATAAAAAAAAAATCTTAGCTGAATGAATGGACGTTGAATAACCAAAAAGGCGACCAGAGTAATTTAATTTCGATCCTCTTTTTTTTTTTTTGCATTTTCGAAAACAATCTGGTCTCGCTTTTCTTCATTTGATTAGGAGGAATATTCCTGATTGGGGCGCAGAATCGAAATGTAAACAAATTATGACGTAAGCTAAACATTTTTATAAAAGTTAAAAATATTAGCGAAAGTCTTTTTGTGAATTTTTTTTTCGAGTAATTAAAATTGTTAAAGCGCGTTCGGTCAGTTTGAAAAATTTTCAAGAGCGAACGTTAATTAAATTTTTACGGGAAGAAGGAAACTGAAACTTACCCACTCAGAGTCGTCCTCGAAAGCATGTTGACTGTGAAGAAAAATAAGGAAAAGCAAAATTAGTTTAATTAAAGGCCACGCGCGTTTTTTTTATATTTTATTTTATTTGAAGAATATGTGAAGTTGATTCGAGTGTCAATTTGAAGCTCACAAGAGTTTGATTGGTTCATTCAGGTTGTTTTTTTTACGCCAGAAAAAATAAAACAAAATTTAAAAATAAATTGTGGAGCTTAAAAATATTTTTTATAAATTAGAAAAATTAAAAGAAAAAAAAAATTAGAACTTTAATTTTGATGGTTTTTATTTATATTAATTTTTCTTAAAATTAAAATGAAAATTAAAGAACTTACTTGCCGCTGATTTAATGACAACAAATCAGCGATAAACTAATTTTATATATTTGATAAGACGTCAGCTTGCTGGAAACGTGTAACGCGGACTCGCTTAACACAAAAGCGGGGAGTTCGAATTTGAAATTAGCAACGCGCATGGCTTTTCCCCGTAAGACTGGATGTTATTTTATTTTTATTATTTTTTTTTAAAAATTAATTTTTATTCACATCCGTCGAAAGTTTATACCCACATGTCGATTATTAAATGTAAACTAAATAAACCCGTTCTTTTATTTTCGTCGAATAAATCAAAGATACACAAAGAAGTCTTTTCCACCTGACGTTTAGAACAACTTGATGATTTTGAATTTTTTGGCCTGGGAAAATAAAATAATATCAGTAGAAAGCTTTTTTCCGATATGATCGGCTATTTTCTTGGAAAACTCTCCAATCATTTGCATTTTGGGATCAAGTTACAGCGGGTCAGATCATTTTTTCCCCCTTCAATGTTTTTATTGGCAACGTAAACAATTTTCCCTCTTTATCAGGAAAATTCTTTTCGTATGGAGACTTGATTTCGGAATAGGCGTCACCGAGGGGGGTTGAAGGTTTGAAGATATTTATTATTTACTTAAAAATGACCGGAGAAAAGTAAAGCTTAGAGCGAGAAATTTTCGAAGACAAAAAATTCATTTTTTGGTTTTGTCTGAGGAATTTTCTGTAAAAAGTAAATAAAGGCGCAAAATTTTTTTGACTGAAAACGTGGAAGTGATCGATCAAATGAAAGATTGATTAATTGACTGATTGAATGAATAAATAAATGAACCAAAGTATGAATGAATCAATCAAACAATGAATGAATAAGTCAAACAACGAATGAATAAATCAAAGAATGAATGAACCACAGAATGAATCAATGAATTAATCGATCAATCAATCAATCGATCGATCAGTCAATCAGTCAAAGAAAGAATGAATGAATGAATGAATGAATGAATGAATGAACGAATCAAAGAGTGAATGAATGAACGAGTCAAAGAGTGAATGAATGAACGAGTCAAAGAGTGAATGAATGAACGAGTCAAAGAGTGAATGAATGAACGAATCAAAGTGGATGAATGAACGAATCAAAGAGTGAATGAATGAACGAATCAAGGAGTGAATGAATGAACGAATCAAAGAGTGAATGAATGAACGAATCAAAGAGTGAATGAATGAACGAATCAAAGAGTGAATGAATGAACGAATCAAAGAGTGAATGAATGAACGAATCAAAGAATAAATGGAAAAACGGATATAAGAATAAATGGGTGAATCAATTAATATATCAATCAAAGAATGAATGAATGAGTCAATGATTGATTGAATAAATAAATGAGTTAGTTATTGAATGAATTAATGGATGATTGATTGATTGACTGTCTGTGAGCGATTCAGCGACAGAAAGCAGCGAGTGACTGACTGATATTGAGTGAGTGACTAAACAATTAACGAATAATTGATCTACTAGCTGGCTGACTGATTTAGCGAATGATTGAATGATTAATTATTGATTAATTGAATGAAAGAATCTATTAACTACACTGAGCTTTAAGTGAGAGATTGGCCTCCATATCTCTTGAGTTGATAATTGAATGACTGGCTGGCTGATTGATTGATTGAGTGAGTGAATGAATGAATGATTCATTGCTTGATTAATTGATCGGGTGTTACTATAAAATACACTAAGCTGTCAGGTGAATGATCCCACTTACTTCTTGAGTTGATAATTGAATGATTGACTGACTGATTCAGTAAAAGAATGAATGTTCAGCTGATTAAGAGATTTTTTAGAAATCTTTATTTGAAAAATTCTGCCACCGCCCATGAAATTCCGTATCCTTTAACAATAAATATTTAATATGTTTTTTCAAAATGGAAAGTTTGCATTAGTAGGTGGAGAGATATTAATAGATTTTTTTTCGAAAAAAAGTGATTGTCCTAGATTTATCGATGAAAAATTTCCTGTATTATTATTTCAGGATCGTTTAACAAAAATGTGAAATCGCTACGGTTAATAATCTGTATTCATTAGCTCAAAATCATTATTAACTTAATTAATTAAACAGTGAAAAGCTTTTTATAAAATGTAGCAGGTAATATCGTAATTACAGTATATTGTTATTTAAAATTTAATATTTTCATCAGTTTAAAAAGACAGATCGCATTCTTCTTGAGAAAACATCATAAATCATAGTCATCCCGGAAATGAGAGATATACAATTTATAAGCCATAAATTTTAATTACATAACAATGTAAATGACTGACCATTAATTGATACATTGGAACTTTTAAACTTTTAATGAACTAATAACAAGAAAGGATAAATAATTGGTTCTATTTTTTTTAAAGAGATGAAATTTCGTGTAGGATTATTTTGTATTGAAAATATACTTAAAACAAAAGTATTTTGTATTTTGTATTCTGTATTCTGTATTGAAAATACTTGAAACCAAAGTATCTTGTATTGAAAATACTTGACACAAAAGTATTTTGTATTGAAAATACTTGACACAAAAGTATTTTGTATTGAAAATACTTGACACAAAAGTATTTTGTATTTGTATTGAAAATACTTGACACCAAAGTATTTTGTACTGAAAATACTTTTTTGCTCTTAGACTTCTTATTGTGCGTATTTTGTATTTTGAAAATATAAAAAATACTTGAGTATCTTATATATGGAAAACACTTTCTATCGAAAGTTATTTTGTCCAACTCTGGCTGCATCATATTTGAAAAAAAGTTCACTTTGCTCATATTCTTTAGTAACACATTCTTAATCGGAAATTCTACGCCTTTCCTTAATTTATATTCATTATTTTCTCGCGAAAATATGATTTTCCGTCAATTTTAGAATTTTGATTGACGGCCAATTACTCTGGTAATTAAAGTTCAGAAAAAAGGTTGTCCCTTCATAACAAAATAAAGTTGTTGCAATGGAAAAATTTAATGCGTGGGTGCAGCATCCTTAACCAGTTTCAATATTACAAGATTTTTTAATTTTCCATCAAGTTATAATAAATTTTTAAGGTAGATAGAATTAGGTAAATATTTTAAGAAAATTTAAATTAATTCAAATTAGCTATAATTTTAATCGTGACTAGCTTGTTCCGAAGCCGAAAAAAATCCCAAATATTTTTTGGGCGCCAAAAAAATTTTTTCTTTTGAAAAACTTTGAAGAATCTTTCTGACTTAGAAATATTTAGCATATCCCCGTAAAAGAGAAATGGAAAGTGAATGCTAAACCACATGTCAAAACATTAAAAACCACCTTAACTTGGGGTTAACCCTGGCAACAACTCCACATAAACGCATTTACACAACCCTTGTGAAAGATTAACGAGTAACAAAAACATGATTCAAAACAAAGACCTACCACGTTTTCGTTTGAAACAATCTCTGAAAAGATAAAAATAGCCCTCAACACTTATCGCAAAATAGAAATTACTAGTTCAAATTTATCTTAGGAATTCAGTGAAATTTTTAAAACCATCCCCCGATTTCCTTTTAGTTCGAATCGAGTTCCGTTAAGGTGAAGAAGTTGTAACTAGATAACACATTAATAATGACTTTCGTGAAATTTTTCCTTCTACTGTATTTTTTTCAAATTTATGACGTTAACATGAAAACCGTGAAAGCTTTGGAAAATGTTACGGAAAGTTCGGCGAGTGCGATGATTTCGGACACGACCGCGAATTTAGTTTCGTCGACGGGAAAACCGAAATCCGTGGATTTGGTTCAGCAAAAAGTATCTGAGATTGTTAAAAATCCGGTGAACGTCGATTTAAAAAAATTACCGATTGAAGTTATTGAAAAAATCGCGGAGGGCGGAGTGACTACGAAACCGAAATCAGAAGAAATTCCATCGACGGAAGTAACTACACCGGGCGTTGACGCAATCACCAAAGAAATGATGATCGTCTATCCAGAAGAGAAGAATAAGACAAGAGAGGAAAAAATAATGAAGGTTGATGTGTTTTTTGTTTACCCGGAAAAAATTATACCTGAGAAATATGATCAAAGGAATAAGCGAGAGGAAGAACCAGTGAAGAGGAGAACTGTGGAGCAAAGCAGAAGGACTTACATTGATCGGCTGAAGCAAGAAAATACAACGGAGGAGCCGAAAAAATTACAGGCTGAATCTACCAGCGAGCCTGTGACGAAATATCAGAGGATGAAGATGAAGAGACCATCGAGTTTTAGACCGATTGTGGTGCCACCAACTGGTCTTCGTGTTAAAATGCCTCCGAGGATCAACCCATTGATGAAGAGGCCTAATTTTGCGGAAAGAGCTACTTCGAAGAAACCGAATTTATATTCTGAAAGAGTTAGCACGACGCCGAAGAGTGATGCGAATGAAACTGTTGAAGCCTCGACTGTTAAATCGAAGAGTTATAGAAGACCTCCTCCGTCGTTTAAGAGAAAACCGGAGGTTTCTACTGTGAGGATCCCGATCAGGCCTACTAAAAGCTCGTTGCCTTATAAATATCAGCGCAGACCTCTTCCGCCGATTCATAGTAGGAAGTTGAAGGATGAAGTGGAGGAAATAAAAAGCAATGAGGATATTGGTGAGGAAAATGTTAAAGTTGTGAAAAATTCTGATGTGATTTCGGAGGATGAAGAGGAGGAAATTATTGAATTTGGGGATTCCATGTTTTTTAGTCAGATTCGACCTTTAAATAAAAAGAGAATGGACTATGTTTGATGATTATAAACATTTTAATTTATTTTTTATTGATGTTAGTTTTATAATTTTGAATGTATGATTAATTTTTTTTGAATGGAAATAAAAAGATGGTGAAATTTGTGATTTTTTTTTTAAAAACTCTGAAGCCATAGTTGGTGACGGTGTTGTGGCTAAAGATCAGAAGATCTTACTGAGGAGGTTCCAAGATTTGCTGAAGGTGTCCGAATGAAGAAGAAGAAGGCATGGATGAAAAGCTCATTGCTCATTTAACTTAAAGAGAAAGCCACTGCTTTTTTTTTGAATTTTTCGAACCAGCTTTGAAAATTCTTAAGTCACTTAGATGAAAATCCAGCAAAAATAGATATTTATGGTCAGCTAAGTGATTAATTTCAATTTTTTTATTTGGCCAAAGACAGTTACTGCCTTGGTAATGACGTCACAATGCCTAAAATCATTAGTCGACTTATTTAGCTCCAAAACTTAATAAAGCATACGGCTGAATAATGACTTCTGACCGCTCGATTTCCATAAAAAAAATTTTTCCCAAAAATTTTAGCTGGCAGAAATAAATTTTCTTCATAGAAAAACTTCTCAAAGAATTTTTTCCTAAAATTTTCTCTTGGTCCAATATTTTTTAGATTTAAAAAAAAAATATTTTTTAGATTTAAAAAAAAAAAATATTTTTTAGATTTTTTCTTTACAGAACGTTTTATTACAATTCATTTCATTTGGTGGTTATACGAACTAGCAACGGAAATTAATATTTCGGAAAGATTATCGTCCTTGATCTCATCTTCCCACTGAAAGGGTTGAATTTTATTTAATCTAGGACCATGAAACTTCAATAGAAACTTTGGATTCTCAACGCCATAGGTTAAAAAGCACGGTACTTCCGGTTCGAAGGTTAATTTTAGGGAAGGATGAAATTTCATCCCTAGTTATCCTATTTTTAGAGACAGAGCATTCGAATTTTCCTTGTCAAGTTTTTTAAAAATTTTTTCCTGTTAAAAAATATTTTTCACATTTTTTTCTTGACATAGAAATCAATGTTTTTCTTGACAAGAATTCTTAAAAATTTTTCTGATGCAATTTTCTTTTTAGAAAAAATGAATTGAATTTGTTTTTACTTGACACAGTGACGGCGCCAGAATAAAATTCTCGATGGAGCCAAAGGGTGGGCCACAAATTTTCATGTGGGGCCAACAGTGTTACATTACAGCAATATTACCGTTCTTCCAAAGTAAGTGGGACCAAGGGAGAGCCAAATTTTTTCCAACTGAATCCTTCCTTAACGCCGTCCTAAACTTGACAAGGAATTTTTATTTAGACTTTTCCTTTGACTTTATTTTTAGCGAAAAAAATTCATGGTGAGTCCTTGTGCGATCTGAGCGCTTCCCACGGTCAACTCTGAAATTTTTTGTCACTGTAAATTACCCAATCACCCACCTCAGCGCTGAATCTCTTTGTAACGTCTTTGCACATGCGCAATAAATTTTTTTAGCATATTTACCTTATGGAAATCTCATACTGATGAGCAGCGCTCCTAGTGGTGAAGAGTACTCTCATTCTTCTTCTTCAACTTCTAAAGATACAATACGTCATGGAAAATGTACAGAAAATTTTATTTCCAAGATTCCATACTAACTTTACATCACAATTAATTTTCCTCAAAATAAATTATTCCTAATTATATTTGCAAAACAGCTCCGAAGATAAAACCGAGGTAAATTAATGAACCCAGCCGAATGCTAATATTTAAACATAATTACAACATTCATTTTCGAAATTCAACCGGTTGACGAATGTGGAAGTTCAACCGAAAAGAAAAAAGAAAGAGGAAAAAGAATCTCGAGACAAAAGTAAAATCGCTAACGGAAACGGTTTCCGATTTTTATTTAATCATACTTATATCAGCGGGAGATGAGAGGGGGAACTGAGCATGAGTCTCAAAGCGAAAATCTCTCTCTCGGATCGATATTAAAATTTTCGCATTTTAAACCAGATGATTCATTCCCTAAATTTTTAACCATCATAAATAATTCCATAAAAAATCGATTTGAAAAATTATTCAACATTTTTAATATTTTATTTCCCACCTAAAACGGAAATAATTGTCACTTCATCTCCCATTCTGAGATTTGGGGAGTTTAAATTCACATAATCGAAACTTGCAAAAGGGTTGGGTTGAGCTTCCTTTGAAATTGATATATAAATTTCGAGAGAAATAAAAAAAATTAATCCGGAATTATTTCATAAAAATTTCCGCCATTTAAAATTTTTCTTCATAGTTTTTCTTTTTGAATAAATTTCTTGAAGTTGTCGATTGAGATGTAAGCTGATAATTAAATTTAAAAAATGTCAACGGTTTCAAGCCGTTCCTCTGTTTATCGAGCAAAGATGAATGGCCATTGGTAGTTTGGAAAGGGTGAACATTGTCAACGAGAAACTGCGAGGATGTAAAAGTAAAGTCAAAAATTTTCAGATTGACCGAGTTCGTTTTATCGTGGATATGTTTGATTATTTGTTTTGATTTTAAGGAGAATACAGCATGTTGTTGATGTTGATTTCGTGTCGCCCCCGACTGTGATAATCGTTAAGTTTTTTAATTATTTGAAAAATTATCTTATTGTTAGGTGTGATTTTTATTTTTGTGTGATATTTAAAGGTCGAAGTGTTTGATTTTGCAAAAGACTGTTCGTGTCTGGGAAATGATGTTTTTATTCAGGAATTCGAGCTGGGGATATGAGACAGGATCAGGATGTCAATGAAAGTAAGTGAGAATAATGGAGTTTAAGTATTAACATATGTGAACACGTGATTACTCATCTTAGAAGGCATGGGAAGTCTTGGATAAAGGTTAGGCGTACCCTTAGAAACGTCTTACATGACATTTAAAGATGTGTGGCCTATTTGCTGTTGGTGTAAGCAGTAATTAGTGATGTCAAAATTCAGAAAAAAATTAGGATTTTATTGTAGAAGTCAGAAAATTAATTCTAAGAGCATTAGGAGGCTACTAGCTTCACGTGCAGGTTACTAGCTTCACAAACTTCCTCGTACATTTCCGTTCAGCTTCCACTGGACACCCAGGAGGTGTGAACGCTGTCCATCGTTGTAGTTGTTTATAAAGGGGGCAATGGTGGCGCTGATAGCACTAGTGATGACGTCACCTACGAAGGGAGTTACTTATTGCAAGAAGGGACTAAGCGAATAGGAAGCGATGCGTTTGTATCCCTACTTTACTTATTCGTTTATTTTAAGCATAATTTGGGGAAATTATCCTTAATTCTCTTAATTATCGAATTTTTGTTTTTTTTATTCATCCCAGTACTTCTAAAAAAATGTTAGGGGGTTTATTAGTCATTAATTGGCCTAACCAGGATTGAATTTTAACAATTAACACAGGATTCACCTTGCTCTTGACAAATACTAGTCTGGAATTATCAATTGTTTTAGAAAATTATCTTGGAGGAGCTTCCAAATATTTTGAAGGGGCCTTATTTTCATTTTTGACTTGGATCCACATTCTCGGCCCAAAATTTTTAAGTTTGTTCCAACAGCTACTTATTGAAATATTTTTAAAATTCTGTCCTAGCTTCATTTTCAATAATTGTAATTTGAAACTGAACAAAGCTTTTTGTTCACTTCAAACCCACATAACCTAACCTCTACCCGTTAAAAACGGAAACGATAACTTAAATAAAAAAAAAATTAGAGGAAGGGTTGGGTCTTTGGTCCATGGAAATTATATCGTGCTTGGAAACAATAAAAATCGTGGGTTTAAAAAAATACGTGAACGTGACATTTATTTTTTTAATAACGGATAACTAAATAATCAACTGAAAAGATTCCGCCATTTTAAACAAAAAAATAATTTCCTTCCCTCTTAATTTCCCTTTATAAACAACACAAAACCGTCAAAAATAAAACAAGAAAACATAAAATCCAAAAAAAAAAAAAACCATAAGCTAATAATTAACAACAAATCTCAACGGTTTCAAGCCGTTCCTCCCTATTTTACTAAACTAGTTGCCATACTCGTAGTTGGAATGGTGTGACTTTTTTTTATAAAGAAACAAACGAACGAACGAGATCGTGGAGTCGAGGAGTCAGATTGACCGAGTTCGTTTCATCGTGAACACAATTAGTTATGTTTTTTTAGTTTTTAACGAAAATTCATGCACGTTGTCATGTTGTGTTGACGTTTAATTTTTTATATCACTCTTTGACTGTGATAATCATTAAGTTGATTTAATTATTTAAACGTGTTATCTTGTAAATAGATTTAATTTTTTGATTGTTCGGTGATAATTAAAAATTCCTGTGCTTTGATAACAATTTTTTTTTTGAGCGAATTATGTTATTTATATTTGGATATGTTACCGGATTAGAATGTCGATGAAAGTAAGTAAAGTAAATACAAGATTTTGTTTTAATCTTAGCAAGAAATTTTACAAGAAATTACTAAAAAAGATTTTTTGGCCACCACATGTGATTTTTTGATTTTAAAAAAAACAAGACTCATCTCAGAAAGTCTTGACGTAGATTTTCTTGTCTTGTTTTCTTGTTTTGAAAATTGAATTTTGAAAAAAATGATGGCGATAGTCCTGAAGGAATGTTAAATTGTCAATGGACTCATAAACCTGCAATTAAACCTAATCGCTGTTTTTTTTTCTCATAATGACCATCTGTGTTTCACGTAATTATGTTACTTTAATAACACTATTTAAAGGTTTGGGAGAGGTACAGGGGGGGAGGTTAGGGACCTGGTAACGATTTTAAGATCTCGATATTCGATAGCTGACCTTGTCTCTTGTATTAGATTGAAAAAATATATAAAGTGATCGTGATAATATTTTGCACCTGAAGGAATGATCTAAATATGTTCGACGGTTTTTTTTTCTTAAATTTTTTTTTTGGGGGGTTGCCGTGACCTGAAAGAGATTTTAGGCGAGGTAGATTACTTAAGTATGATTAGTGCTTAATCATTTTTATTTTTTTATTAGCCAGGGCCGAAAACGTCATCTATGTAAATATTTACTGTTTGTTTGTACGAGTGTCGTTTTTATGATTGCATGAGTTTTTCGGCTGATAGATGAAGGTGTTTTTTGTTGAGCTTTGCTTTGATAGGATTTTTTTTTATCAACTTGTTGATGATTTTTGGTGAGGCATTTTAGTTTTATGATGGAGACGGTGATTGGGATGATGATTTGTAAAGATGTGGTCAAAAAATAAGCAAAGCTGAAAATTGAGGTAAAAATAGGATTTGGTTGAGTTTTTGCGTGAAGTATCGAAAAATCGAAGTTATTGAGTAGAAATCTTAGATGCTGTGAAGAAATTGTTTAAATCCCGAAGGACTGTTTTTGCTAAGCCTTTCGATTGCAATAAAGTTTCAAGAGTCGAATTTCAAAATCTAAAAGAATGGCAGTAATGGCGCCAGAAATAAATTCCAAATAAGGCCAAGGGTGGGGGCATAAATTTTCAGGTGGGGCCAAAGTCGAACAGTGTTACATTGCAGCAATGTTACTGTTCTTTCCAAATAGGTGGGGCCAAACTTTTTCCAGATTTTTTCCTGCCCGCCCCCCGGCGCCGTCCCTGAAGAATGGCCAAGGCACTCTTAGGAAGCTATGGTTCCTCCAACCACCCTTGCAGCAGTTGCTCTTTCTTCACATATCATAAAAAGGGGGGGGGGGGGGGAGGGGCTTTTCGCACAATGCCTACCTAGCAAAAAGTCACCCCTTTTCTATGGTGTCAGAAATATCGATATCAAGTTGGTTCGAGCCCAATTACATTTTATGCACCATGTTGGGACCGGTATTGGATTTTCGACGTTTATATTGTTGGATTTTCTGCAGTTTTGTCCCCTTATTTTTTCCTAATTTTGCTGCAATTTAATTTATCTAGGTTTTGAACAAATTTTGGATACATTACTGGCTTAATCTTGTGATTGAGAGGGATTTAATAGTTTAACCCGGCGATGTGATGGGCAGGGCATTAGGTGTGGATTAATCATATTCGGCATTTTCGCCACATTACATCGAATTAGTCATAAAATATTAAAAATTATGGGTTGTGCTAGAAAACTTACATCGGAGACAAAAGAGATGAAAACTAAATACATCAAATTTTTAAAAACTTGGCAGCGATACTTTCATAAAAATTGTGTCAAAAGGTCATAAACTTTGCTGACAAAAAATTTACAACGTAATGTCTATTCTTATGAATTTTTGGGCAGGAAAAATTTTATTAGTTACGAAGATTGCGAGCAATACGCTGCATTAATCTTGGTCTTTCGTTTTCTTAGACAAAATCGACATCACATTTTTATTTAATCTATTTTTTATTTCATTTTCCAAAATTCTAATCTGTCTTACTAAAAACCAAGATAATGCTTCATAAGCAAAATAAACAAATTTTTCAGTACTTAATTGATTTGAGGGGGATAGTTGAAACTCCTAGTTGCGGCGCCAGAAAAAAACTTGGCCCCTCTGGATGCGGCCAAAGTCGAACAGTATTACATTACAGCAATATTCATGTTCTTCCCAAAATAGGGGGGGCCAAGTTGGGTTGAAGCCACGGCCCCACTTGGCGCCTCCCTGGTAACTCCTTTAATTTTTGGCCTACGAGCTCTCTTAAAAAGAAAAATTAGTTTGAGAGCTTTGGGGGAAAACCATGCCGTCATCATTTTTTTTTATCAAACTAAAGCGGTCGTGTCGCCTCCTAATAATTTTTATTTATGAGATCAACCTTCACCTGCACTGACAAGTAGAATAATTATCTTGAGTCAGCTTTATTGTCTTAAAATCTGCAGTAACTGGCGAAGTTAGATTCTTATTACTCGTGTCATTCGTTTAATTATGAAAAATCAATTACAGGAGCTTTTCTTAGCTGCTAGAACTTATACAAACTGGCTTAAGCCTTTGTCGAAACCGCTAGTTTGGCTCGAGCTAAGCGTCTGATAAAAATATTAGACGTGTGAGAATAGCGTCAGTGATTTGATTTCAGAGAGTGCCTGGCAGCTTTGGAACTGTTGATTCATGGTGTCTGAGTTTTTTTTCCCGATCTTAGTGCAGGAACCTCCTGCTTCTCTGGAATTCGATTTTGGAGCTCAGTAGTCAGAGGAGCAATTCCCTGAGGGAAACAATCCTTGACAGGATTTCTCACCAGCTACTAACTTTGATTAATACTTCTATTTTCATGAAACAATTTTCTTTGAGCTTCACACACTTTTCCACTTATTAATTACGATTCTTTCTTAATTAGGGAAAAATTTTGGCACCACCTTCCTCTTTTAAATTCATAACATTTTTTGCTAAAAAAAAAAGACTTTATAACTCATACAAGACAATTAATGTCATGTACTTGTTGAACATTTCCTATCCATTAAACCAAATCTCACGTTGATAAACACTCCAAAACGAGTTATTTTTAAACTTATTACCCTTTTACCCGATTGATTAATTTTTTTTTCCATCCCAATTTCATTTAAATAAAAGAATCCCATTAAAACATCACCTAACCAGTTCCCTTCTTTTAACCACAAATCAAAAATTGCCACACGCACAAAAAAAAATTATAAAAGATTTCTCTCTTAACCATCGGGAAAACTGGACTCATAACTTCTGAAACAAAAACAGTAATTAAATTAACCTGCGTCTTTTATAAAATATACACAATTTAAAAAATCTTGTTCTCTCACCGTTAGTTAATCGTGAGAGAGCAAAACGCTTCTTAAAAAAAAAAAAAAAAAAAAAAAGACACCCTGTAGCGATATCATCTTTTATAATAATTTTTAATAATTTACAACTTTAAAATTTAATTGCAAAAGGAAGAAAAAAGAAACAATAAACGAAAGAATCGTGAAATATTTCTCACTTCTCTGATCCAATTTCAAAGATTTAATTTTTCCTCACAAAAAAAAAGCTTGTTTTGCCCCTTTTGAAAATGCCACGGCTTTTTTTTTTAATGGAGAAAAAAATACATAGGTCATAATCAACGGCTCATGTCGATCACGATTTTTACGTTTTTTCTTGTTACCTTTACACATCGTTTTTGGTTTATAATCTTTTATTATCGACACTCATTTGTGAGTATGTGTTGTATATGTGTGTGCACAAACTTTGACCTCTGAGTCTTTGGTACGTTTGCCTTGCATAAAAAAATGCAGATTTTTTTTTGAAAGGGTTATAATTAGGGAGAAATATTAAACTTCCACGTAGGTTTTTAATATGATCAAGTCTTGGTGGTAATCAGTTTAAAGTTTATTTTTATGGAGAAAAGGCAAACGTGATTTTTTTTTTTAAAAGAAAAAATTGGAAAGCGAAGGATGTTGATAAGATGTGTTGTTTTACTTCTATTTTAAGATCATCATCAATCAAAAGTAGTCGTTGTAATTTCCTTTCTGGTTTTCTTCTATTTTGTTTGTTTTTCCGAGACGATTTTCTTGAGGGTTTTTAGGGAATTTTTTTGAATGATTGAGTGGCAGCAGGGTAGTTGGTGGCTATCAATGATAATGACTGCAGAATAACTTTGGGTTTGCGATTGCGACTGAGTCGTGAGCTTTCAAAATGCTTCTAGCTTTGATGGCGCTGTCGGGTGACATATTGTGAATTGTGCCACCAGAAAATAATCACTCCCCCAATACGATTAAGTGCCGGTATGGCTTGCTGAGCTCGCCACTCGATCGCTTCGGATCGATTCGTGCTAATTGTCCTCGAGTTCGTTGTTTGGTGCCTGTGGGTCGATTTGCGGTGGTTCCGGTTTCTCTCTCCGGTAAGACATGGTTTTAGCACTTGTAATCCTTTGGCAGGTTCGAAGAGAATATGTGTAAAAAATGCGAAAGGAAGGATGTAACCGCCTTCCATATTCTGTGAGAATGCGAAGCATTGACACAGGCGCGCAAAGAGGTAATCAAAGTTATCTGCATGACCGGCTGAACAGTCATGGCTCCTAGAGGATGCCAACCTCCTGGCGCTCGGATGGCAGGCGTGGCTTATTCGACAGACACCGGGCGATGAGTGGTAGCAGGCTTAGTGTTATTGGGCACTCATAGAACTCACGGAAAGTGGTACGGTCGCGTTTTGAATATTACACTGCAAGATGGCAGCCACTTGTACGGTGTTTGGACCATAATAGAGATCAAAAGAAGAATAGTCTAGACCCGATTACGAGAAGTTGAAAAAGCTAGGCTAGTACTACCTCAGTTCCACCTTTGAAATCTGTGGCCATCTTTTCCAAGTTCCTTACACCTAAGATTTTGAAAGTGTTCTTTGCCGCTATTAATCTCGCTACATTTTTAGCATACCTTGTATTTGCTGCCAACTAAAAATTATTTTTACATTTTCCTATCTCTATCCCATTGCACTCTACCCGGGTACCATACACTCCTCCCTTCATTGAACTCCCCCTCCTGACATAAATCTTTTTCATGCTTTTGCCCAGCACCTCATCATCCATCTTTCAATTCTTCCATTACAACAGAATGCTCTCTACTACTTCACCTTTTGACCCTCTAGCACAGTACAAAACATTTCATCCTAGTTAGTAAATTCTCATTATCGCAATGCTCGGCATGTATTGTAACAGAATCTTCAACGCGGGTTTATCATGTATCTGACACCCATCTTATGCTCTTTAGAGGATTAGATTCCTTTTATGTACAAGATACTCATTGAATTTAATTACAATTGCATCGTACTCCTCCTTTCCTCCATAAAGTTTACACCCGGTTGTGAAAATCATGCTTCCAATAATTCACTCATTTTTACTCCTCTGGCAAAACTGCAATCTTTGCAGCCCGTATATTGCTCTACTCCAGAATTTTAAGTCAGTAACTTCCAATATCTGTGCCAACGCTTTTCTTCATTCATCATTGTCGTTGCCTTTCAAATATTACAGCGACCGCCTGCGGTAATAAATTAACAATTCATTTGCATTTATTTATCTTTATACTGAAATAACCTGAAGCATTTTATGTCTAATCAGTTCGCATTTGCCAGACATAGTTAACAGTCTACGTGATATATACACACGCTACTAAAAATAGAAAACCAATGTTAATAATATCGATTGTTTAACTCGTCCCAACTCCAAAAATTACAATTATAAAAATCCCGCAAAAACCAATTCCCAAAAAATCAGATAAAAACTCGGCTTTTAACATCGCCATTCCTTGATGATCCACGTAATTTATGAAAATCAAAACATAAAACTTTTCTGACCTACTCAAAACTTTCGGTTTAAATGGTTTTTCTCCTTCTGGTTTGAAAAACATGTCTGGGTCACGCGATTTCTAAATATCTCCTTCCTGTTGATCTTGGTTTTTTTTTTTTTTAAAGTCATCGCTTTTAATTCTTGCTGATGCTGAGGAAATGGTTAATCTTTCCGTCATGCAAAAAAGCCCTGAATCAGGATGTTTTTCCTTAAAATAAATCTGAAGTCAAAATGAGGTCATCTTTTAACGTGGGAGAAACACTTATGGGGTCCTACACGAACGTTATGGAAATTGACACCTTTGACTTTTCATCCATGAAATTAAATAAATGGCAATTTTTTTTCTTATTATTCCCACTCGCTTATTATATTTTTAATCCGATATTTGCGTATTGAATTATTCTTAGATATTAGATCTGGAACTTTTCAAGCTGGACTGGTAGCTTGTGGGATGTAAGAAATGCGCAGGTAAGGATTTGCCTACCGGGAAAAATCTTGGTGTGCCCAAGCGCCCTTTGGCTCTTGCAAGTTTGATTCAGCAAATGTAATAAGTGGTAGCCGTTGTCTGTATTCGCTAGGCCATGTTTTCCGCAGTCGAGTCTTGTCCAGGCAGACTAAGCTCCGCATCTATAGTGCCGTTGTTCGCCTTGTTACCACTTACGGCTGTGAAACTTGGAACCTGACCGTCCGTGCGCAAGGGAGGCTGCTGACTTTTGAGAACAAGGTCCTACATCGGATTCTCGGACCTAAGTTCCTAAGTGGGATCCGCTTACGGGGCGTTTACGAATGCGACAAAATGAAGAGGACTGAAGGCTTACCGGCCAGCCCTTGATTGCTGGTATAATCAAGTCGCATCGGCTTCGGCGGGCGGGGAATGTCTCGCGGGCGCCACTGACGCGGTGTATACGTCAGGTCCCAGGCCTCAAGGCAGACCTCGGCTTCGATGGGAGGATAACATTTCAATGGATGCGGGTCGGCTCGAAGTTCCTGATTAGAGAATTTCATGCCAGGACAGGTCCGCCTGGCGAACGATTTCGGATGCGACAATATGGCTTCAGGCCCTGTAAATGCCATGTTCTGGCCAAAATATTTGTGATATTTTTTAAGCGGAACTGGCAAATTTCTCACAGAAGAATGCCACAACTTTCTGTAATTTCGGATTTAAAATAAAAATCTTTTGGCGTGAATTTTAAGAAGACAGGGCACTTATGATCTAGTCAATAGTTCACTCCTCTTAGAGTGGGAGCCAAATTTTTTTACTAATTAAAAACATCTTTACTGAAATTCGGTAGTCACGCTAAAGCGCCGCTTCTGGTGTTTTTACCCGTGCCCTGTAAAAGAGCCAGTCCGGGCCTGAAACTGTGCTCAGCTTCTTGTCACTTGCTTAAAGTTTCGGGTAAAATTTGGGGAAAGATGTCTTTAGACTGATACAAGAAAGAAGAAGAGCAGGGAGGGCTTTGGTGATCATATAATGTGTGTGGCAGATAACATGGAAGCGGTTACTATGATCCTGAAAGGCACCAAGTCTTCATCATAGTGAAAGAGGGCACATTTTATCCATTTTCTTTTTTCGAACTTGAGAAAATCATAGTCTGGCAACGTCAACATCAACCACTATTATTTTTTAAAAATATAATGATCGTGATTGACTATTGGTATGCCATGACAATCTATTTTACGACAAACACGACACAGTCATCGTTTTTTTGTAAATGATCATTACGAATTAAGGCCAAAATGTTAAATCACAATTATCTTAGAAAAATCTGAATCCCGTAAGAAATTTTTCTTTTATTTTTTATTTTTTTTCCGTTTTTGTTGACTTTTACGCATGATTACGTATTTTAACGGTTCGTAAAAGACGGAAAGGGTGACACTATTGGAGTTAGATTATGTTAGTAATTAAAATAAATGACATAGTGTTTTTATTACTTTTTTGTGTCTTTCATAAATTGCAAAAGGTATTATTTTCCGTGACTTGGAAAATATTATAATAAAACGGGATTGGCTGTTGTTAAAATACCACGAAGGTTCAAGAAACCGAATTGGTCAGTGCTAAAGTCTTCATTTTTTTTGCGAGTAGATGAATTATAGGGACACAATGAAGTAAAAACTAATATCGAGGTGATAGTGAACTGAAACAAGTTTTTTGGCTTCGGCAATGCTTCGGGGGAGGTCATCCTCCCTTTTGGTAACCCTTAAAGTATCTTTAAGGGGTAGTCGAAGGGAAAATTGACGTCATAGTTCAGGTTTGGTTCACCTGCCCCTGACGAGCTCCAGATTCCTTCTGACTCGGGAGGTAGTAATCTGGTAAGGGTTCTGGTAGGGGGCAGCAGTCTGGCTTAAGGCTGAAGACGGTAAAAGTTGACTAGGCTTAAGTTCAAAAAGCAGGAGGCAGAGTCGAGGACTGACGGGATGTCTCCTGTGCTGCGATGCGGAAGGTGTTGCAAATCCACCGCATGTCCGAGGGTTTCCTGTGCAAGACCCGAGACAGTCGATTCGGCTAGGGTCTCTTGCAATAAGCTCTCCAGCCATGATGGTCACCAATTCCCGTCGCGGGGAGGCGCTCTAAGAAGAAGAAAGGAGCTTTCAAGATCTGTGACCTTTTTTTTTGAACAGATGTGAAAAGGGGTATGGTCTGAATTCATACGGCCGGAAAAGACTTAGTTTATTGTCTTTTTATATGCCATCTTAAAATTGTCATCTTTTGCAGGAATGACAAATTACATCCCTGTGGGGATGACAAATTACTTTTATGGGCAAAATCTGAAACGATTTTCCCTCTTAGCAAAAGTCCATTTTTTGGAGGGAAAGAAACATGGAATCGAGAGGTCCTTGCAGATGCTGACAATATCCAACTAGATACTGAAACCGATAAACTGACCCTGGCAACATAACAATAAAAAACCATAAACACAATCTTAAATAATCGTTTCGATTACAACATCTCTATTAACGCCTGATTGATGAATGCTTTGATAAGCCGATCACTTTTAAGTGTAGCCTCAACTAACATTCATTGCACGACAATAATTTAATTTCGGATTGACGGTTGACGTGAGAATTTCACCACGTTGAAATCCTGCCAATCTTTTTTTAAAAAAAAAAATACAGCTCGTTTTACGAAATCTTTTCATTTTTTTAGAGGGCATCCCTCATCTTTTTTTAAAATACCACAATTCTTCATTCATAAAATGCATGAACATCATTGTTCTCGTCGGAAATCATAAAAAAAAAAATAAATTGTAATATGAAAATGATATCGGAATAATGCACCTTATTCATTACCCGTTTCATGCACTTCCTTTTCCGTTAACTTTTATGAGATTGTGAAATATATTACAGAGCAATTATTTCCCTTGATTTTTACATCCGAAAAAAAAGCAATGATCATCGTTAACTTTCTCAACTTTCTGGTATTGATTCCGATTACCAAATTTCGTTCTGGACGCGTGAATATTGCAGAAGTTACGTAATGGTTTGCCCGGGTGGAAAAAAAAAGATAGGAATGATATGCTAAAATGAAACTGTTTCGAATTATGATATGGTTGAAAGGATATTAATTTTGTGAGGTGGAGAGTATAGAAGCCATGTAGGTAATTAGTATCAGATCAGGTCAGTTTTCTCACATTTGTCATGATTGCTGTATGAGGAGTATGTAATTATAAAATGAGGAAAATGGTTTCGAACTTGTTTAATTTGCCGCACATCCTACTGTACACGTCGGAAATTGAAGTAGTAAGTTTATTTATTGCTGTATTGAGGAGAATTCTGTTCATTATATTTTGAAGAATCCTGAATGAATACGATTGCCCGAAATCGGAGGAAAGAAAATGATGGGGGAAGAAGAAGGTTAGGTTAGCAATTGGAAACTGGGTCAAGTGAGTTGACGAAATCTGGACAGGATTGTGTCCTGTTAGGATTTCTCCGGACGTCCGATCGGCCTTCAGCTCCTCTCTTCATGTTTAAACGCTACTCAAGGTGTTAAAGGTGCTCACGATTTTAATGCTGGCTAGGGAGCCTAATAGGGGGTGGGCACTTTGACGAGTCGTCTGCAACACATGAGGCTGCCATGTTCTCGAAGTGCACAGAAGAGGTTGTTAGTCTTCGAGGATAAGGGGATCCGTTGTCTGGGAGGTTAAGAATGCGCTCTAATGAGCAGATCCGGAGGCTCACTGAGCAGCCATTAATTACCAGTGTGATCGTGGCTCGTAGACTTCAGAGAATTCGTAGACTTCACCCCCTGACTTTGAGAATTCGGCAAGTCCTGGTTGGAGGACTAGCCGTAGACCTCAAGGAAGACAGCGGCTTCGTTGGGAGGATAACGTGTCGATGAATGCAGGACGTCTGGGGATCCCTCAGTGGCTTTGTGATGCGGAGTTAGGGCTTCGCACCCTATAGAGCCGTGTGTATGTGTATGATCTTGAAGTGGACGTCGCCATATTGCCCCTTAAGCTTTTGAGATCATGGCAGATTCCGATTCGAGGTCATGGCAGCCCCATGTGCAGCAGACGACTCGTCAAAGTTGCTGGCTGCACAAAATTTAAAGCCCCATAACTGCCTGAATCGACCGCTTGCTTCATTGGATTTAGTTCTTGGCTACTTAGCTCCGCAAGCTCAGAGGTAGTAGTAGCTACCAGTTTTAGCCTGGGAATCCAGAAGGTTGAACTACCGAAGAACCGCACAAGAGCTCAGGTATCTTCTTGAACATGGCTGTTACGGATCTTTCTTAGAGTCCCAAGTAGTCACTCATTGAACAGCCCCTGATTGCAGAGTTCTGCACTGATGTCTGACCTCGGACCCTACATCAATTTTTTTTAAAGTAGCCCATATCACTTTAAACTTTCCCCATCAACTTCTACTCTATATACTCTGCAAATACCACAAACATCCTACTTGATTAAGAATTAACCGGGTACAACTTTAATTAAGGGTTATCTCGTAGGACGTTCTTTAAAAAAAAAACTAATTTGCGCATAGTTTTAATGAAAGCCTGCCAAGTGTACACCGACTGTCTGTCAGGAGAACAGAAACGGGCAAAAAATACAGGTTTCGATACAGTCGGCAGCTAGCTTTGTGTATTACATACCTTAAACCGTATAAAGGTATACTGATAAGTCACGAAATAGCTTCTAGGCTTTGTCGAAGTTAAAACACCACGCCGACGAAATATTGTCAAATTGTTGATGCTTCTGATTTATTTTGAAGGTGATAAGAAGTAAATTAGATTTATAAAACAGGTTGCACCGAGGAGATTATTAAAAAACATATTGTTTCGTAATAGTTAAATGCAGGATATGTTGAAAACGACGTAAAGGTCGTTAGCACAGTCTCATTGTGCACGGTTCAGGTATAACCTCATCCGAGGTGAAAGTAAATATAAGAGATGCACTATCTCGGTTATAATGTTACATCAAAAACAATATCAAAGCGTGACATTAAATTATGATTAAATCATTGTAATCTAAAACTGGAGAATTGTTTAATTAGCAGTGTTGATAAAGAGATTTAATTTGAAGGTGAAAGAGCAAACTCGGATTTTTGGATCGTGGCACGAGATTTAAAATTTCAGGAAATAGTTCCTTCGAGGCCGAGAAGTTATTTACAGGACCGTAAGCCTTTTTGGTCTCATTGTTGGTTATTTTCTACCCTGACACGCCCTTCTCCATCACCCCCGCACCCCTGATTAACGGGGAAATTTTTCCGAATCGAAAAATAGTAAAAAATCTGGTTTGGGGAAAAAGGGCATATCTACATATCGTTTCCCATTCTAATTTCCCTTTTTTAAAAAAAAGAGTTTTGAATTTCTGTAAACTGAAGCTGATGAATTTATTCTGAAATTAGCCTATAGGACATTTTATCAATTTATCTTGCACTCGGATCGAATCTGCCTTTCACCCGTTTAGGAAAACAATAGCCGAAAAAAAAAGAAGCCGGCGTGAAACTCCTGTAAAAAATTAGGACAACGCGATGGAGTTGCCTTTTCTTTCCATTTAAAAAACATTATAACCGAATTAAATCCAAGTGCCACTTTGCGTTTGGTAAAGAAAAACACTTTCATTTCACGAAACACGAATCGACGATAGATTGATGGGCAATAAACAATGCTAAAAAAATTTTTTTTTTTTCCTTCAAGTGGACTCGCGATAATTAGTATAATTTGACAATAGGAGTGAAACGCTCTTGACTCTGATCAGTGAGATGTGAAAGGAGCCATACTGGAAGCTTTTAACAAAAAAAAAAGAACTCAAACAATTTTTTTTTTCCTAACTGACCAATACACTTTGTATCATGTTTAACATTGAAAAGTAAAAGTTTTTTCTTTAAATAAGATGCCGTGATTCTGTCATATTCGTCAGTTAATTAAGTTTCGCTATTTTATCATAGGTCGTTAGCCCCTGTGTCGGTAGTCATCGAGATATTTTTTTTTTTATGCAATTGGCGAGCAGGTGTAGGCCTGATTGTTGATTTTTAAAACGAGTTTAATAACTCCGATTGCATTTTTAACTTTCAGTAAAAATTCCGGTCTTCCGGCCGATCGATATTTGATCTATTTTTGTAATGATATATCAATGTCGCTTCGGAGATGTCGCTGGCACATACAACTCGAAGAAAATGACGTAAACAAAATGAAGAGAGCATTTCTGTGATTTTTTTTGTCAAACGTTCTTGTGCTTCGTCACCCACTTGATTGGACAAACCAATAAATAAGACACGGAATAAACTTGGTGAAAATCTATTGTTTAAATTGAGATTTTTTTTTTTAGCTATTTAAAGTGACTTGGGTAAATAAGGAATTTACGTCATTTAAAAGTTTTGAAGTGTGCAATGAAAGGTTTTTGCTAGAGAAGTCCTTGTCGTAGGATTTTGCATAATGGTATCAGAAAAATACATCTCGATTGTAATCTGGCTCTTAATAAGTTTAGATCATAGGTTTTCCCTGTTGAGGAGTGTCAAGTGCTCTTTTGGGCTCCTGAAGAATGAGGACTAAGTGATTGCGTTTTGTACTTTGAATCTTCCAAGCTCAAGGATTATCATTTCGGCTTCCAGCTTTCTTTTAATTATAAACAGTGAATTTTAGTTGAACCATAAAAAGCCGCCTCTAAAATATTTATAATGCGAAGAGAGAAATAAAAAGTTCTGCAGCTACAAACTGAGGGGAAAGTCTTGATATCGTAACAGGTACCTCAGTTTTGGAGATGACCAACTCTCGTGGCCCCACCGGGCTCGCCTCTCAAGGAAGATCTAATGGCCCAAGAATCGGCTATTCTCTGTGGCGAAGCTATTCCAAAAATTCAACTTTTCAACTAGCAGAACTATTTCGAGAAAAAAAATTCATAATAATATAATTATGAAAGTCAATTCGCGATGGGGAATTAAGTTCCATATTTCGTGCTCTATTACAGCAAGTCCGCATGAAAAGGAGGATCTTGTTAGACACAATTAGGCTCTATATAATTCCGGTGTAATTTATTAAATTTATTTTTTTTTGGTTTAATAAAAGTCAGGAGGAGCATCCTACGCTTTTGCAAGAGCAAGGTCAGGTTAATTTTCACCTTATAATTTATGACATTTCGCATTAATATTCGAAAATAAAAGATGACGCGTTAAATCCGCCGGCACTAAACACGCAGAGAGGAGAAAAAAAAGCTCTAACGATATTTTCTTTTTTCTTTACAGAAGGAAACTCCATCTGACGTACAACTTCACTATGCAGCCTGCCACGGCGACCTTGACCTACTCAAAAAAGTTTTGGATAGCGGACGAGTTCACGTGGATTGCAGAGATAAGGTATATAGATCGAGATTTTGGCAGTGGCGTTGCCAGAAAATTATTTTTCTGTACCTCTTTGATTATTAAGTTTCCCAATTGAGCTATTACTCTTTATCTGGAATCATTTATTTATTTATTTATTTATCATCACAAACACAAACAAGGCAGAGCCTCAATAACATGTGTTAGTAGCAATTAGATTAGGACATGACTTAGGTGACAACAAAAGAATTAGTACGATACAATCACAGTTTAAGTGGTACAGGTACAAATATCACAGATTGATACACCGGGCTGTACATACCAAATTATCCAGACCTCAGGAGGGTCTTAGAAAGCACCGTAAGTCCGATGTTTTGCAAACAGCTTTAAAACGAGGAAAAGACAGGTCAAAAACATCGGAATTGAGGTTGTAAAGATGGCAGATTCGGCGCAAGGGCGCATTCGCACAGACATTTATGCGAGGGGTGTCTGTATGAAAGAACTCCCTCCGCCTAGTAGCAACTGGACCAACTCTAAGAGACAGATATTCAAGCAACAAAGCAACATTCAAGCATCATACAATGAAGTGCTAGGTCCAATAAGTTTGGCTGAATCATGGAAAGCCTGAATCATGGATATGCAACTTGTCTTACATGTGTTAATATACATTGCCAACCATCATGTAAAGTTATTAAAATCGGTTTTGGGTTTTCTGGGAAATTTACATACGAGCGTTCAATTTCCAGAATCTAAGAGACTGATACGGCCAAAATTCAGTATCCCTTTTTCGTTCGGCAGCCTCCAAAGTCAGGATCGCCATGATGATCGCCAATCTCCGACGAGGAGCGGGCATTTAAAGAAGAAGTTCAATTTCGCCAAAGCCGTAAATCCAATATGGCGGCGTAGTTCTACAATTTTTAAATGATTATGCAATATGTAAACTTTGAAGTTCTGCTGGTAGCTTAACTGCATTTTGATGAGCCAACTTTTCAAAAAGCTTAACACGAGAGATACACATTTATGAATATTCGTTCTTCTTCTTTGGGTGCCCTGCTGGCACACGAGCTTACGTGATCGATCTGACGAGCTCCTGTTTCCTCGTCATGATGATTGTTCTAAGGACAATAAATAGTGCAGTGGTGTCCCTCTTGCCTTTTGCACCGCGGTACTGACGCGGTTCTGATGGTTGCTATCCCGCCGCCAGATACCCAGATTGCAGCCGTTCCGATCTTACTGATCTTCACCTACAACCGGTACTAAACCGGTCGCTGCCGCACTTCACGAGGCTGATTGCAGAGGAAAACCACTGGGCGGTGGGAGCGCCACTTCCCTACGCCTTAGAATAGTCATTAATTCGCTGGAAACTTTAATGCAAAAGGGCGCAGGAAATAACTTGAGGACAAAAATTTAAGATATATGTCGGAAAAATGACCTTCCGCCATCTAAAACTTTAATTTTTGGGGGAAATCCCCAAATCGTGCTTTTGGAGAGGTCGAATACGACCATTTGGGTGGCAAAGGGTTAAAGCTACCTCTTGTAGAGATTCGACTCTCCTCACTTCAACAGAAGCCAATTCAATCCCAGGCAAAACTAACCTTTTTAGTCCTTGCCATGAATTTTTATCTTTGAATAATTTTTTCTTACACCATCATTATTGTTTTTGTAAGTAGCTAAAAATAATGATGATAATTACTTATAACTACATCTGTTCGTTTAAGAATGATCTATATATTCACCGTAGACACGCAATCTCTTCCACGTCCCGTAAAATAGCAAATAGGATTTATTATAAGTTTATGCGAAATACATTTTTCGCCAATAATCCTTAAACGCTTGATTAATTATTTAATTAGCAAGTTTGGGGTTTCCCCCCAAAGCCAAATTATTACTTTTTTTTTTATTAAAAGGCCAGATCTTAAGGCTATTGACGTAATATGTCAAATTCCTTCAAAAAAAAATTAGCTGGTAGCGATGCAATTAAATTGAAAATAATATGTACCATTCTCATCGTGGGTTTAATGGGAAATCAATAAAATGGGAAATGTATATTCGGATTCGTGTAAAAAGTAATCGACAGCTCTTTTGATGATGAATGATGATAACTTAGTAGGTCAAAATGGGAATCGTGATTTTTATAAAGACACACGATTATATCATACTTGAACCGGTTGTTGAAGTGGTACAAGCTCCTGTGTGTTGCATTTTGAAAGCGGTTTGCCTTTAGAAAAATTTATCTGTTGGATCGATATTATTATTTTTTTTTTTGAAGTTACGGAGAGATACTATAATGCCATTACCTTAACAAACATCATTTTATTATGTATGCTTTGATCGTATTAAGTTTGGTCACACCTAAATTTATACACTCCTTTTTAATCTTATAGTGTAAATTAAGCGATAAAAAAAATTTGTACCATAATGAGGTGTGGCGGGTTTTTGAATGATTAAATCGGAAGTATGGAGGGTTTGTATGGTTAGGTTCGAGATGAATTAGAGTAGATCAAGTGGGGAAAATTACACTTGAGAAATTGTTGGAGTTTAAATTAAATATGAGTATGTTCTTATCATTGTGGAGTCGCCAAGTCCCGACGGCATGGAGAGGTCCAATTTAGGCTTAAGTTTGTGATATCGGATCAGAAATGATGCGACCACAGTGATGGATGTAGTAAGGTGCCCTGCAGAGCTGAAGTAAGTCATTGGGCTAGGCAAGACCAGAAGCGGTGAACGGTGATATTAACACAATGAAGACAGCCATCAACAGCGGTTTGGAGGGGCACCAAATTTACTAGGAGGGGGTCCAAATGACCCTTTATGGAGGATAGGAAAGATCCACGAGTCAAAAATTTTTCTAGGATGTGTCTTCAGGTTCAAAACATATTTTCCCCTTTGGATACATGTATCCTTAGGTCATCCCAAAAAAGGGTTTTCCCTTAAAAATCGATAAACTGCCCGTAGCCAGGTCGCAAGGTTAGGAGGGGCACAAAATTTACTAAGAGGGGTTCTAAATGACCCCTTATAACATGGAGGATAAGGCTAAAAAATTTTCCTGGAACACCAAGGACCCCTTGGGCCTGTACTAACAAGGTCCAGGCCCGTAGCCAGGTAGCAAGGCCAGGAGGGGCACAAAATTTACTTAAAAAGGCTCCCAATGACCCCTTATTCATAACATGGAGCTTAGGGAAGTCACATGGGCCAAACATTTTTCCTGTCCCCCTTTTTGGCTAAGGGCCTGCTTAAGGTTGAGCTCGAAGAGCCTGAAAAAAACCGTTGGCTTTGCAAATCGATTGCAACCCCAAACTGCTCAGAAAGAAAAGAATATTGCTTATGTGACGTAATATCAAACAAATCTTTTGATCAAGGTTATCTCTTTGTAAAAGAGTTAAAGCCGACAGAATGACATATTCCATGTCTCTTTCGTTTTTGACCTTAACCGCAAGTCTCGCAACCATAAGTTCTAAGCGCTGCGTCATGATTCGTTTTTTTTCTCATTCACATCTCGCTTTAATGAATTGACTTTTTCTTTTATCCCTTTCGTTTTATACAACCAAGCAACCGATCGTGTTTTAATTAAAACACCGAATTAACGGGATAAGCGTAAAGCGCACTAAGCGTTAACTCCTACTCCGTTATATGATGTAATTAACTCATAGTGTAAAAGTAATTTGTACGAAAATGCTCGCACGCAAATTTTTTTTTTGCGATAAACACGGTTCCTCTCACACACACAAAAAAAAAATATTAAAAGAGTGTAACGTATCGACAGGTGAAAGCCAAATTTTCGGTTCGTTTAATCGATCTTATAAATCAGAAATTTTCTGCTAACTTAAACAACAAACCGAACATCCAAGCGCACAATAACGACCTTAATTTTATATCGTGAAACCATTCTTGCGTATACTAATAGATGGATCAAAATATAAAAGTTCTCATATATCTTGTTCTCTTTCTCTCTCTTTGCATTATATTGGATTACGTGTTATGGTAGATGAAATTACGTATTTCGGTGGGAATAAACTGACATTAATGCAAAGATCGCGCTTGCGTACTCCTCAAGATACTTTTTATTTCCTTAATAAAGATTACCTAAAGCTCTTGGTGATTTAATAGAAAATGGGAATGAGTAATTAGGAATTGATTTATTTTTTGTGGAGAGGCTCCAAATATGATTAGCCAAATAAGGAATTGAGCGACATTTCTTTAAATGCTCACTCCTCGTTGGAGATTGACGATCCTAACTTTGGAGGCTGCCGAAGGAAAAAGGGGTACCAAATTTTGGCCGTACCAGTCTCTTAGAACATTCTTGGGTAACCGGTGAGGCATGTTTTGTCTTGCTCAAGGAATGGCGTCCTTGCCCTGTGGTGAGCTCCCTTCTCAGGGTTATGAGTTAGTGGAGGGCAGCAGCTTCGCTAATACTGACTTAAGGCTGAAGATGGTAGCAATCGGCAAGGCCTAGGCTCAGATACCGGGAGGCAGAGTTGGATCAATGGTATGGCTCTCGTACTGCGATGTGGAAGATTATGGAAAGTTACCACATTATTTGATATTCCTAGTAAAATCATCAATGGTTGGGCATGATGATCGCCAATCTCCGACGAGGAGCGGGCGTTTGAAGAATAAGAAGAAGCCCGAGGTTGAGTCGCTGCTAAGCTCTTTAGGCTTTATCCTGGCGCTCCAGAGCTCTTCATTGACCTGTCAGGCCTGTGATCACATAAGCCGGTTGCTAGTGCGTTCAATTCCCGCCCAAAGTACCTCTTACCATATATTCACTGTTAAATAATTTTTTAAAAAATAATTATTAATCGCTCCGATGGAGAATTAATATGTAGATACTGCTAATACTGTTCTGCTTCACTCATAGACCAGCGCACGCTTTCGGTACTTCGTTACTTATTTGTTTTTCCCCCTTGTTTAATTTCTTTATAATTGGATAGTTTGTTTTTTTTTACAGTTATCGGTCTGACGATTTAAATATTTAAAAAAAAAAAGAATTTCACTCGATTTCCTTTTCCCGAGCTGCAAAATCAATTGCAATGTCATTCAGAAACGACCTCCACTAATGAATAGGTCTAATCAGGTCTGGCTTTTGAAAAAAAAAAAACGTAAGAAAATTAATAATTCATTTGTCGAACAGTGGACAACGCCCATTGGTAAAATGAATTTACAAAGCAAATTTTAAATATAGAGGGAGGTTTGTAATTATTTTTTAAAAAAAATTACATGTATAACCTGTGATTTTTTGTAAAAAAAACTGATGGAATACTTTTACAAATCAATTAGGCGTTAATTATATGTTTTTAGGATCGTTTGTCTTAAATTCTGATTTTTAAGGATTTCGGTTTGAATGTTTCCGTTAGGTTTTGGATTCTAGTCAGAAATCAAAGTTTTTTTTTTTTTCTAAGAGGCTTGCCAATATGGTAATGTAGGTATGTGGGCTACGGTGCTTGACTACTCGTTTAGATGGCGTTTAACTTATTACCAAAAAGGAATTCGTTCTGCACAATAAAAATTCGAACAAAGAAACAATAGGTCTTTCATAACGACACGTACGATTTTACCGTGACAAATTGGCAACAGGGTTAAAGACATCTTTGGGTGAGTTATTTTTTTGAAAAAGAAGAAAATATCGAAAGTTGGGAGAAAATAAGACAGGAAATAGACAGATGTCTAAACTTATAATCATAATGAAAGCGTTTTTTTAAAAAAGAAATATAAGTACTAACATTTTTCAGTCAGTCTTAAAGCTGGAGTGCATGGCGCTGAGGAGCAGGCCGAAGGCGAGGGCTACTGCCCTATTCCAGCAACTTTTGGCGGTACTTTCAATCCAAGGAGTCCTTGGTTGCTTCTTCTTTGAGTGCCTTGCTCGCACACGAGCTTAGGCGATCAATCCGACGAGCTCCTTGAATCATTCACGATTGGCAGCCATACCGAATAACTCCTCTTCTGTTCTTCTTCTTTAAATGCCCGCTCCTCGTCGGAGATTGGAGATCATCATGGCGATCCTAACTTTGGAGGCTGCTGAAAGAAAAAGGGATACTGAATTTTGGCCGTACCAGTCTCTTAAATTCTTGAGTCAGGATCTTTTCCTCCGACCCGGTCTACGCCTGCCTTCAATCTTCCCCTCCAACACCAGCTGCAGAAGGCGATATTTTCCGTTACAAATAACATGGCCGAAATATTCAAGCCTTCGCCGCTTGATCTCGAAGAGCACCTCTTCTGTTAACCCGGTCCAATTCCGGATATTCCGCAACGAGGAGAGATTCTTACGCTCAAATCTTCTTTACCCTCGACCTTGCCCTACATGATGGTCTGCAGCAGCCTGTACTTGGGTCCCCGCACCATATGCTTAAGGAACTCCAACTTCCTGCGCTTTATGGTCTCTCACTGTCCAGGGCTGCTACAAATATCTAAAAGCTTCTCCTGGACTTCATTACAGGGACATTAGAAATACATTTTTTAAGTTCAGCTGGCTGCACCTGTTGCAGACACTATTATCAAATTCTTCTGCTGCAATGTCTGCTGATTTTCTACTGAGGCGACCAAAGAAATGACCTAACAAGTCCTTTTCAATTTAAGACCTTACTTGTCTTCTTTATAAATTAAAATGACATTCTAAATCTTATTTTAAATGTTGATCGCAATTTATCGACAAGCTTCGACGTGTTCGAACATGCGTAGTGTAAAATGTTACCGCAAAAACAGGTTGATAAATATATCAGGAGCGTAGTCATGATCGCATCTCATTTTTCGTTGTGGGTGGTTGGCCCCGGTGGATTTTCTTTCTGGCTACTTGCCCGTTGCTACATCATCAATCATGGGGCGGCTTCTCTTTTTGCAAAACCAGATAGAATTTGATTGGTACTTTTGCTCGGAGTTTAGGGCAGTCGCAGCAGCTACAAATTATTTTCTCAGAAGTTCAAACTTCGATTAAATGAGCTTAAGTTCCAGTCTTGGGTAAGCTCCCCTCTTCTCTTTTGGCCTAGACACTTATTGACGCTTTAAACGTTTTAGCAAGATTGTTGCTTCACGTTGTTGATCTGCCACCGATATAATTTTCAAAATCACTTAACCTCATCAACGAAATCTGATACAAATTAACAAGGAACAACTTTATCAATAACCCGGTTATGTTAATTTTATTAACAAAGCCTTTGTCTAAAAGGAAATAATACCAATCTTTTATAAGCCTCCGTATCAAAATTCACTTTTTGTTATTCCTCTTGAAAACAATAGGAAACCCATAGCGCACATGAAAAGAGAAATAAAAATCGGTCAAACCTCAAATTAAATCAAGTTCACTTTCATCTTTTCAAGTGGTTATGGTACAAAAGATGGGTTTATCTTATTAACACTCGAACAATCGAATTTCATTATCGATTAATATAGTCCTTGAGAATAATAGAAACGGTAAAAGTGTTAAAGAGAAGAAAAAAAAAAATTTTGAAGAGCAGAACAACTCGTTTTTTGATCAAATTTCACACATGAGTTATTTTTGGAATTTTTATACTTTATGCTGTGTACAGTTCGTGGTCACGAAACGTAGCTGTTCGATCACCACGAATCCTTAGCTTTATAAAAATGTTGTTTTTACGTCAGACGGTCAACAACCGATCTCCTTTTTCTATCTCTGTCTCTCTCGAGTCCGTAGCACGTTTTTGAAAAAAAGTTTTAAATTAAAAAAGGTTTTTTTTTGTGATTCGCAGGAGGGTACCACTCCCCTGATTCTCGCTGCTGCAAGTGGACATTCGGAATGTGTGCAGGAGTTGTTGGATCAAGGAGCTGATCCAGCGACAAGAAGATTGGTAAGACAGTTTTTAAATAATATTGAAATGAAGTAGCAATCTCAGTGGCCTAGACGCTTTTCTGCTAAAATTTCTGAGCTTTTTTGGGATTTTGCAGCCGGTGATTCAATTTGCGGCTATTAATCGTTTACAGAATTTCGTTTTAAGCCCTAAATAATAGATCTGACTTAGTTCTGCTACCGCTTCTGCTTTCTACAACTTTTGCGGAGGGTGTAGTTCCTCAAATTGTATGGACACATTGATATGTCTCACATTGGCTCAATGGTCCCTATCTAGGAAGACACAAAACAAGATCAAAATGTCAGACAAGATATGAAATTGAAGTAAAATATTTTTGTGCATATTTAAAATTGAAAGTGACGCTCTGAAAAATGGTCAGATACACATGTTCGTGGAACCATGCAGTCTGCAAAAGCTCTAGATTGCAGAAGCGATTACGCTAACAAGACAAATTATTTCTTTACCATCAGATATTAATTTATTTCAAACAACATCTGTCCCAATTGGAAGTTTGAAAGTGGAAATTGGAAGTTCAAAAGTTGTAGGTCGCAGAAGCGATGGCTAAACCGTGGCGAATCGTTTCTTTAGAGTTTATTTTTAATTTACTTTGGTAAAAAGTCCATCCAAATTCAGTTTTTAATGCTTCAAAGTAATTTAGAACTTTGGAAGTTTTGGGCGTCGCTTTGCCCGCAAAAGTTCTAGATGATAGAAGCGTTGCAGAAACTAAGCAGAGTGTGTTAATTTAGACAATTCAAAAAGTTTAGACATAAAACGGGTTTCCCAAACTTTGGGAAATCGCCTTATCGAACATCTAATTAATTCAAAATATATTTTCAGACTGGAACAACTGCGTTGTTCTTTGCTGCCCAAGCTGGTTATTTGGACATTGTAAATATATTATTGGATTATGGAGCTCCAGTTGATTCTCCGAGTGTGGTAAGTATATCTAAAATAATAATCAGTTTTTAAAAAAAAGAGAATCTGAATATAATTTTCTTTTACATTTTTTTAAGGACGGTGGAACTCCTTTATTCGTCGCGTGTCAATGCGGCCACATGTCTGTAGTCAAAGAGCTCGTAAAAAGAGGTGCCAAAGTCAACACTCACATGAAGGTATGACATCAGAGGAAAAGTTATTTTTTTTAAAAAAAGAACTCAAAGCCACGGAGCGTTGCTAATATCTTTACAAATACTGTACTAGCCTTGTACGTCGAAATGTGTCGAAAAGTGATTGTATCGCGTACAATAGAATCGATTCAAATAAGTCACTAAAAATCCGTGAGAGAAATGTTAAATATTTTTTTTTTTTAAAATGATTTTTCTTTCTTTTTTAGGATAGAGCGACTCCTTTGTTCATTGCCGCACAAAATGGACATTTACAAATTTTATTATTCCTATTATCACAAGGAGCTGAGCCGGATCCTAGAAGAACGGATGGTGCTACTCCATTGTGGATTGCTTCACAAATGGGGCATCAACAGATTGTTAGAGAGTTACTAATTAACGGGGCTAGGGTTGATTCCACTAGACATGTAAGTATAGTTAGGTTTAGTCAGGGCCGGTGCAAGGCTGAATCTAAGAGGCGACCGCTACTCACACAAGAGTTTTAAATTTCCGAGAATTTTTTGCTGAAAGATATTGTCAGGATTTCTGATCCAAAATTTTTAGCTAAAAATTAATTTTTTTAAAAGCTTCTGCTGGTCACTTTTCTAGTCTTCAATTAAAATTTTTAATTGCTAATTTAAGGATGGAGCTACACCATTATTTAAAGCAGCTCACAAAGGTCATACATTAGTCATCACTGAGCTCCTCAAGTACAAACCTTCTTTAGATTTACTTCCCGTAAGTATTCCTATTTTCCCATTAAACAATTCCACTTACATAAATCATACTTAAAAATTTTCTTTTAGAATGGAGAAAGTGCACTTCATGCTGCTGCCCTCTTCGGCCACGTTTCAATAGTAAAACAATTAATAGAAGCAGGAGCAGACGCAACGTTATGCAACCAAGACGGCATGACACCATTACAAGTTGCCATTCAAGCCAAAAAAACAAACGTTATCGAATATTTAAAAACTATCAACGTTAAAGTTAAAGCTGGAGTTGGGACAATTAATGGAATTGTAAACGGCGTTCCTATAGTACCGATTGGTAACGGTGTGATAAAAAGTAAATGAAACGTTATCTTTATATTTGTAACGGTGTATACTAGAAAGCTAGTCAGATATTATTTTTCCTAGGCCTTCCTATTATTTTTTTTTTTAATATTTGCGACAATCACACATCACTTAAAAGTTACGTAGGGAACATATCTTTATTTAAAAATATCAAGATATTAATAACACTGATTGAGCATATCGGGGTAGGATTATAGATCGTGAAAATTATTATAAATTAAATTGTCGCAGGTTTTTATTTCTTTTTTCAGTATTTTTTGTGAGCTTTTAATTTTAATTTTTAAATTTTTCAGAAGCAATATTAGAATGTTATGAAGATTGCGTTTTAGGCACTGGTCAAACGATTGTATTGTTTTGTTTTTAGATTATTAATAAATTTTTTAATTTTTCATGGGTTAATTATTTTTGTTCCTTATTGTATTTACTAATGTGAAAAGGTGAGTAACAGTTTTAAATTAAAATGTTTTATTTCTTTATTCTGATTCAGTTTTTTGTTTCAGGTACGAATGGAAAAGAGTGAAAAAAAATTGAAAAATCAGGCGTTATACTAAAGACTAAGGAGCCTAATAGGGAGTTGACACTTATATGAGTCGTTTGCTACATAGGGATACGCCATCTTGAAAACTAAAAGATGCCTTGATCTCGAATTTGGCGGCTGCCATTCTCTAATTTAAAAATCTGCCAATAGTAATGTTCGCTTTTCAATAGGAGAATGACAGCCCTGAAATTCGGCCGCTTCCAGTTTTCAAAATGACCACGGCCTTCTAAACAAATACTTCGTCTAGTAATCTGAGGTTTTCCTCTTACACGCAGTCCGCCATATTGAAAAATGGGGGGCAGGTGTAATCAAATTCCTTTAATACATTAGAAATGCTCACTTTTATTAATTTTTATTTACTTTCCACCTCAATTTTTTTCACTGTTATTTTCGGAGCTTAGGGGAAAACAGCGTCCTTCTCACAAGCTACGAAAAAATGTTAAGTGTGGCACTCAAATAGTTTTATGCAGCCTATTATTTTTCTGTCGTGGCTGAAAATGAATCTTTATACCCCTCTACCCCTTTCTCATGGGGAAGGGAAGGGGGGGTAAGTGGGGCTTTATTGTCCCCCTATTGTCGCCCCTCGATAAAAAAATTATTTTAAAAAAGCTATTTCTGATGAAACGCCTTCGGTGTGAGTTTTAGTTTTCGGCCGCTTAAAGAATTTTAAATGGCGCCTCTGTCGCTCAAGGTAAAAAAACATTACCTAAGTAAGCTTAAGTCGCCTTTTTAGCTTAGAACTACAATACTTCTCCCCCTTCGCCATAAAATCCGATATCTCAAATTGCGCATGTAATTTAGCTGATAATTGTTTCCTGATTTTAATCCTCATATCATTTCCATCAATCTTATCTCGAAACTTTGATCTCATTTGTTATTTTTATCGATTAAAGCAAAGTACCTTGTCGACAGTGAAAAGACTCAAGAGAATAAACGGAAATGAAAATGGTAAGTCCAAGTACACCATTTTTTAATTACCATAGAGCGGGGTGACCATAGACACCCATTTTTGGGGCTGACTTAAATCCAAAATGGCTTCATCTCAGCCATTGCACTCTTTCACCAAAAATTTTCTCAAATGAGAATTTGCCAATTAAAAACATGAAGTCACCCCGTTCTACGGTAATCACATTAATCAAAACAGGCTCTTTTTTATAAATCATTGCCACCAAAAACGACTTATAAAAAAATTTTTAGGCTGCGATTCATCTCGTTAATGAAAAATTTCATGACCTTAACAAAATTTTTAAGCATCGGTTCTTTTTCTGTCAACTTTCTCAATTTGATAACAAAAATTACGTTAAACTAGACCACGAAGTGACCCTAATGTATTTTAAAATACGATGATAACTTAAACAAAAAAAGCAAGGATTTTTATTATCAGTCTCGGATTTTTTTGTTAATAAACAAACTCGTCTTAAACGTATTCACTCCATTTCCTTTTTAAAACGGCGACATTTTATAATTTCTTAGTTTACCATGAATTTTATAATTGCTCATATTAAAAGATAAGGGTAATCTTTTAGATAGATATCCGCGAAGTTTTTTATTTTTATTTGTACACGGATCATGGGCGTATGCCGGTGAATAATATTTACCTGAATAAGTTTTCTGTTGTAAAATGGCACTAAATGTGTTAATTGTTGCGCCTATGGTGCAAAGTATTTCGATATGAACTGGATGAATCGGTGTGACAGTTTTTATTTTAAAGTGCACAGAGAATGAATCGAGCTAAAAAACATTAAATCTTTTTATTAGTAATATTGAGACAAAATGACGAAAGATAGATTAGTTGAAATGCAAAGATTTGTTTATGTAAGTGAAAAGTTTAGGTCAATACGTGGTCCTTTCATTTTCACTTAAAACCGTTAATTTATTATTGTTCTCATTTCTTTAAAAAATTAAGCAGGATGACGACGATATTTTGGATAGTCCAAAGCCAGATGAGAAGTCTAAGCTTATTGACGATTTCTGCGAAAAGGTAAGTAGCCCTTTTCTTATTTGCACAAGAGTTAAGCTTGAATTTAATTCCTAAATGTTTTTTATAGATTGGGAGTATACGGCTTGAAGTGCAAAGGATAAAAAACAGAATAGGGATATTAAAAAAATTTCATGAACAGATACAAAAATGCACGTCAGCCAGTACCCGCAAGGAATTGGAGCAAAAAGTGGAAGAAGAATCGAGTATTATAACTACATCAGCTACAGCTATTCGAACCAAATTAAAATGTAATATATTAAAAGGATTAACAGTGCTTTAGCCATATTGTAGCTCTAAAAAATGTCGATTAACTTTTTTGGAGTCCAGTAAATGGTCGATAGATAGTGCTTGTGTCGTTTTAGTTTGTGATAGAGACATTGGGAGACTTAGTGCTAAATAAAATGGCGGACAGGAAGTTGTTTATTGGCCAATTCGCAAACTCAAATGATACTAGCTCTATCAATTTGCTTAGAATTTTTCTCAATGGGGTAAAAGGGCTTTAATTGTTGGCCAAGAAATGAAAATAATTATTTATAACTTTTTTGCAGCCATAGAAGAAATATTTTCAAAGCAAAAAGTCACCCCAGCAATGCAGAGGATAAAAGAACTCCAAATTAATTCTTTATTAACAGCTCTACATGAAGCTATGCAGGATTATTTAAAATGTTTGGTGGATCATAGAGAGAAATGTCTTGAATTATTAAAAGATATGGTGGAAGGTATGTAAAATGACAGAACGTGGCGAAATTAATTAAATTATCAAGATCTTTAAATGATATTAAAAATTGGTTGTTTATGGTTGATTAAGTTTGCGATAAGGAAACTATAAATAAGTCAGATAATGAGTGCCCTCTTAATTTGGCATGGCAAAAATAAGAATCAAAAAAATGTAAGCCTCGCATCATCTGGCAATCGCCTTCCATCTTATGTGAGTTCACGCTAGCGAGACTCAAGTTTTTTTTCTCTATTTTCAGTTAAAAACGATAGCAATGCAGATGTTGAACAACTTCTTGAAGAAGGAAAAACCGCATTGTTTGTAAATAACGTGAGTAGCATAAGCGTTCAGTTTGATAATTGATATATCGATGTTAACAGATTGCAGCTTGATGATTAGCTGTCCTCACTGTCGTTTTATATTCCTTGAAAAACGATTTGTGGTCCATTGTTAGCGTCAGCTTCGAAATCGAATCCTCCAAATTTCCTTGCCCTTTGCTTTCATCTGCTAGCACCTTCAAAAACTTCTTAAAATCATTAATTTTTTTCAGTTATTATTAGATAGCTTAGACGAAAAATACAGACTTGAAGATGTAGAAGACAGACATCGAGAAATTTTGAACGTCGAAAAATCAATAACAGAACTAAGAAATTTATTTAGAGAAATCGCCTTTTTCGTCGAGAATCAAGGAGAAAAAATCACAAATTTAAACCAGTACGTATTAAAAAGCCAGAAAAAAGTAGAATCCGCCAAGAGGGATGTAGAAGCAGCTAGGAGGAAAAAAAGAACATGCCAAAAGGTATTTAAAAAAAAAAAAAAAAAAAAATACATTTCAAATTTTTTTTTACATTTTAATAAAAATAATTTTTTTCAGAGAAAACTCTTGGCTGGATCAATTTGCATCATCATAATTGTTATCTTACTGATTCTATTGTCAATATTTTAATTTTAAAATCACTTAAGTTCCTTAAAACTATATTAATATATTTTTTAACTGCAATGTCTTGTTTAAAGTTAACTATCCCACCAGTTGTTGCAAATGCTGCACCAAGTACTCCGCACTTGGTCTCTTATCAGGCTCTGCTTCTGTACAACAATAAAATATTTCAAGAACCGGTGAATATTCAGGACCTAAATCAATTGGCGGCAAGGGAGGCCTTGTTCCAAAATTTCTAGCTTTTTCAGCAAAGAATGATTCATCAAAACTGTCTTCTAGAATTACCACAGAATCATCATTCTCATCCCCACAAGCTTCATAATCTAAAAATAATATTCATTTTAGTTTCAAAAAGTTCAATCTCTTGAAAATTCATTAATTATTTACCTTCTACTTGAGTATGAGGTGGGACTAAAGCAATCATTTCCCACATGACCAATCCTAATGAAAAAATATCAGATTTAACAGTAACAGGCCCTTCTGAATCTTCTTGACATTCAGGAGCACTGTAAGCTGGAGTTCCAACAAATCCATGAGCCATTCCGCTTTCATCTAATTTCACAGAAACGCCAAAATCGCATAACTTAATAATGTCAAAATCACCTTTAATAACAATATTGTATGATTTTATATCGCCATGAAGTATGTGTTTTTCTGAATGCAAATATTTTAAAGCTTTAGCTACATTAAATGCTACTTTTAAAATGTCCTTGGCAGGGAATGGTCCTAAATCTTCCTCAAGACGAAGTTCAATCATATTCCCTAAACTATCTCCACCAATTTCCATTGCAAGACATTTCCTACCATCTGCTGCCTTTAATATTCCTCTGTATCCAATAATATTTTCATGGTTCAAGCTTTCCAAAATTTTAGCTTCTTTGAGTAGTAATGATTGATACATATTAGATGTGCTTTTCTCCATGTTCTTCCTCACATTTTTAATAGCCCAAGGTGATGAGGTTGTTCTATTTTTATGGGATGGTTGTAGTTTCCAAACATTAACACCTAAAAAGAGATAAATTTATTTGTAATATATAAAATGTTGTGATTGAAAAAAAAATCTTACCGGTTCCATAACCTAATCTCTCCAAAAACGGAGATGGTGGAATGTTTAAAGGTGTTAAAGACTTTCGCACTCTTCCTTTAGCAGGAGTTTCAAATCGTTTCTCTTCCATACTACTATTTTTTCTTACATAAATATAATAAACGGTTTTTTTTTTAAAAATTAAAACGACCGTTGACGGTTTACAATTTCAATTTGTATTCGAGAACTCGTTCAGGAACTCGGCATTTTACAAAAGGGCCCTTAAATATGGCCCTGAAACAACTCCATCTCCATCACGAATCGACTTCCGTTTTGCATTCGGCCATTTTGGTGTCAGATAGGCTTTTTTTTCCGTAATAATAATTAGGTAAGAAAATTGGTGGATTATTTGATATTAAGTATATTTCTCTCTATGTGAATTAAATAATTATGATCTGATACTAATGGTCCGTTTTTTTTCCACAGATAAGATGGAAAACGACGCAGGAGAATTCGTTGATTTATACTGCCCTCGTAAATGGTAAGTTCCCGACATCCACGTGTATCGTAAAATAATCGAATAATGAATTTAAATTTAATACGTACGGTTTCTAGAGTTAATGTAGATGTTGTATTTTGTAATAATTCCAAAGATTGCAAGTCCTCATGAGGTTAATAGTGTAACCGTGTGACATGTTGAGGTTATGTTGAACCTGGTATGATGAACGACCGTATGGGCTACTTAATTGAAACTTTTTTTTTTTTTATTTCAGCTCTGCCAGCAATAGGATAATCCATGCTAAAGATCATGCATCTATTCAACTTAATATTGCTGAAGTAGATCCACAAACTGGTAGAATGACAGATTCATCGAAGATGTATGCGATATGTGGTGCAATTAGAAGAATGGGTGAATCTGATGATTGTATTGCGAGGTTAGCTAAGAAAGATGGTATTCTTGCTAAAAACTTTTAAATAAATATGTTTTCTAATTAATGAGAAAGGGCCATTCATTAAGGCTAATTACGATTACTCATTAAAAATTAAACTTCACAGCATCTGTAATTGATCAGCTGTGCGAATGCTTTCGTTATCACTAGATATGCTCTAGAGCAGCATTCAAGTAAATTTTTTGGACTCATTTTTTATTAGCAAGGGTGGGTAAATTTTACTTGGATTTTGTTGTTGAGCATACTTATTGAAGTTTAATTAAACTTGAGTGTAATCGTAATAGGCCTAAAAAATTAGTTTTAATTTTTTTTAAATTCTTACAACAGGTAAGACAGTAGATTCATCATTGAAGAAATCGTCAAAAAGTGTCATCTGAATTTTAAGAAGAAATTGGTACGGTAATGATTTATTGAAGAAAGAAGAAATTTTTTTTAAGGAAAGTGGAAATTCAGGAAAGACTTAAAAGAGGTAAGTGCTAGAATATTTAAAAATAAATTTGGTTTACGGGCAGACGTTTCCCTCCCTAAAAAGCACCTTCAACCAGAAGGCGAAACGTTAATTTAAATTGAAGGTTTGAATATACCCCGTTTAAAACGATCGAATACATTTCATTATAGAACGGAACTTTGGAGAAGGAAAGACGTCGTTATTATTAGAGATTCAAAAATGAGTAGGTCATACAAATTGCCTGATTTCCAGCTTTCATCTCATGGTTCTTGACATATTTATGTTCCCTCCCAGTGTTAAGTTTGTTCTTCCATCCATATATCTTCCCACCCGTCTTTCATTTTCATTTTTGCTATGCCTCTGCCCTCTTGCGAGGTAGAATGCGAAAATACATAAATTATTTTTACTTCTTTTTTATTCCCCTAGACAATGGTGAATGATTTGTTGAATCAAGGATTCAAAAAAAAAAATGTATCTTCATTTATATAAAAAAAAAAGCTTGTTTTTCTCGCGGCACTTTTTTTTTCTGAGTCGGGTTGTCTTTTTTCTTTTTTTTTTATCATCCGATCGGCTTTTTTGAATTAATATCGCCGTTATGGTAAATTTGCAAGTTGATGCTATCGGAAGTTGAGAGAGGATTAATGTGTTGTAAGAATCTAAACGTAATTTGGTAGGCGTTGCTGTAAACATGAATTTATGTGGAGAGCATGCGCTTTTTGATTTATAGGTCGTAATTGTTTATTCCGCAAAGGCAAATGGCGACTTTTTAATTATTTTGAGTTGGCCTAAATTTATCTTTTTTCTATTATCAGGTAGAGTTTAGCAAATGACAGTTGGAAATTTTTAACTTAAAGACCCAAAATGAAAAACGTTTGAGTTGCATTTTTGAGCTCTTAGTTAAAAAGGAAATTGCGAGCGAAAATAATAATTTAGAGGCCAAAATTAAGCCTTTGGAAGATTAGGCAACTGTAGAAATGGGCAGCACCCTGCCAAATGAATCTTTGGCCAAACTATGTCCTTGCGCTTAGTCATAAATATCCTATACTTATACAAGGATAATCCAATTGATTGATTATCAGTTGTAAATACATAAAAAAATAAGTCACGTAGGCAGTATATTCAAAATAGCGTTTTTTAATTATTTGGTAAGCCTACCGATACCAAAAAATAATAAATCATCAAATGCTCGCAACAATTAGAATTAATCAAGGTGTGGTGTAATTATAATTAATAAATTACGCATCACACATTGCTGGGACGGGATTTAAACATGGTAACGGTACAGCCTCTCATTTTCGAGGCTATACGGAATATTATGTGTGTCAATATCGTTTTATTTTACTTTGACTTATTATATGTATAAAACAATTTTCAAAAATCCCATCCCGCGATTATCCGGTAAATAAAATGGGAGAGAGAGAGGGATTTTCAAAAACTCTTCCCTGTTTATATTTTCTCCGCATATGAATGAAATAATCTTTCAGCCAAGAACAATTTAAATGTTTCAAAATTTCACCCTCCTTCATCTCCATAAATATGACAAAATTATAATCAAGCAGCATCCCATTTGACCTACAGCTTTTTGTTTTTATCTAGAACCGAGGCGAATTCGTAATCCGTGTCCTTCATCTCTTCTGCTTTGCCAACTGTCTACGATATACAGAAATGATGATGATTTTCACTGAGCGAGGGGAAGAGCGGGGAGGGGAAAGTTTTTTACGTTCCCTGTGTGCGTTTCGAAAATATCGTATATCACGAGCGGTTTAATTTGCATTTATTTGTTATTTCCTTTAATATTTTGAATAAGGCGTTAATTGAATAAACCATTAAATTCAGGAAGTGTTTTTCGAGTTATGTTCTTTGGTTTTTGTTAATTTTTTTTCTTATGGGGAAGGTTGAGGAATTTGTAGGGTTAATTTTCAAGGTAGAAAATCGTAGGGAAGTAGTCACATTTGGCCAAAATTTTTTTTGTTGGTGCCAGCTTGTTACAGCTTTGGGCTAAAAGTATTAAGCAACATAGAATATGGCCGTAAAGAGATAGGGGAGACCAGGATAGCTATTCTGGGGGCGCAGTGGCACTAATATGTCCCATGCTTCGGATTCTCTCAGTTTTTTGGTAGACTTAGAGATGGGCATTCAGTAGGGCAAACTGGAACCGACAGAGCGAGGACCATCGAGGTATTAAATCGCTTGGACAGGAAGATTGAGGTGCTGTATGAGATTACGCGAGGGAAGCTTCAACATTTCGGTTCTTTCCTTCGCAATGAGGAATTTTCTTGCGAAATCAGGAAAAGGATGAGCAATAAAGCAGGGTAGTCATCATTGAACGTGGGGCATCACAGATAAACTTCTTACTCTGTTCCAACAGCGTTCCGAATTTTTCAGGTTTTACATTTTTCTCAAACTGTCCTAATAAAATTAAAGGAACCGATTTGGCTTGGATTAGTGATGAAAGAAACTGCGAGGATGTGACTCGTCTTGTCTTTTAAAAGCGAAACAAGACTAAAACAAGACTGGATTTTTTTCTGGAAAGACGAGACACGACTAGCTTTTTTTAGCAATTTGCGAAAAATGTCTTGAGGTTTTTTCATTGTTTTTATTCGAATCAAGAAAATGGAAAACTCTATAGCAATACAAGACAAGAATAAAACCTTCGTTTTGGAAAACAAGAACAAGAACCATGCATTTCTTCAGGGCCGGAGCAAGCCCTTGGTGCGCCCTTTTTCCTCTAAAAGGTTTTCAGGTAGCTATGCAGTGCCCTTTGCTGTTGGCGCCCCCTACGACGTTTACCTGCTTTTCTTGTCTGGTCTAGCGCCCATCGATTTTACGTCCCTGTTTTGGGCGGCTGCATCCAAGGCACAGCTTTGATGATCTCCAATCTCCAGTTTGTGAAAAACATTTTGCCCATAGACCAGTGACACAGCAACCACTTTTTTGCTGCCGCACTTTCAGGAGGGCCCCAGAGCAAAAGGGCCTCCGCTTTTTGAGTGGGAGAGTAAAACGGTTTATAATAGGTTTAGGTAAAAAATTGAGAAAGAAGTCTTCAGTAATCTTATTTTTTGGGATACTTCTGTTGAATATTTTTACACCACCGACATAAGTCTAAAAAAAATTCGTCACATCCCATACACAAAGCAAACGCTCTTTCACACTCTCTCAATAACCTCCACCCTGTATAAAATTTATTTCATCAATACGCTCCGAAAATCCAAAAACGATAACAAAAAAAAAAATAAATAAATAACCGACGAAAATGAGGAAACGCCGGGGAAAAAAATCCCGTTTTAATCAGGGAAAAAAAACCCCGTACGATAATAAAATAGTATCTTGAAGAAATGTGAAAAATCTGCCATAACATCGGATCATGGCAGAGAAATAGAATTTTGAGCTTGAGTTTTGGTGGGACTCACCCCAAACCTGTCACGATAAATCAATCTGACCTCTGTTTCCTCATAATCAAATGAATTACGACTAAGGTCCAAATGAGTAAGGGATGATTCTAAGGGTTACACTTATGCTTAACTTTCCATATGAGAACCCCCTGGAAAAAAAAAGATTCATGTTTTATGACTCATTCAGATGAATACGGTAATTGCGCTTATGTTTTCGTTATGCAACTCCGAATCCCTAAGATAGATTTCGAAGATAAATTTTAACTCAACTTTAGCTCTGGACGGTTTTGTTCTTTCAAAATGGTTAAATATTTTAATATTATCATTATTATTTATTGTTTATATCTTTTAATTCGGGACTTGGGGATGTGTGGGGAAATTATTGATGGTAAATTTCAGGAAAGATATTTTTATAATGCTGTTGGAAAACGGTTTTTCTTTTTTTTTGAATGGGAATGTTTTTGTCTTAAAGGGTAGCTGGATTAATAATTTTTTTTTTTTGAGATTTCGAGTGAGTTGTACATTTAAATTCCGTTTTCGTAGACGAAAAATATCTGGATAGTGGAAAGTGGTGACGCTTGTTGTAGAAAAACTAATCTGCAAAGATTCTTCTCTTTTTCTTTTTCAGTTTTTTTCTGTTTACTCCTGGACATAAGTTTCTCCCGATTTCTTCCACTTCCTCCTGGGCAATTAAATGAAGCCATTTTTTTCGAAGAGTTTCTTCTGCTCGCAGCCGGTGACTGCAGTCTCCATTCTATTATTTTTACCGCCCTGCGCTTATTGTCCTGTCTGATTACATGGGCGATCCATGGCTGTTGCAAAACTAAGCTCGTCTCATCCTTAGTGGCAACGCCTGGACCACAGGATATCATAAGAATACCCCTTTGGCCAAATCTTGGCGGCCTATAGAGACTCTGATCTCAAGATTACTTGAGTCTGCCTGCAGATTTCTTCATTTCTAATTCGATCATGCTGACTTATCTCTAGATATAGAATCGACTGGACAAGGAAATGCAGGACTGAAAATTATTAGCGCAATACGGTCTTGTCCTCAAAGACAAAGGTTTTAGGCTGCGCCTTTGACGACACTGCTGCCCTCGCCTCCAACGATATTTACACCGCTTTAGTCCTTCATCACAATTCCAATCCCAACCGATCCCAACTCACATTTTTCAATCAAACTTTCAAAATCATTATCCCAACTACCGTTGCCATATCCGCATAAAACATACAATCTAGTCAACTCTTAACTCGGGGCAGTTTTAAAATCAAGAAACGAATTAATTATTATGAAATGAATGCCAATTAAAATCACGGAGAGCATTCCAATTCCTTTGGAAGTCCGAATAAGTTGACGATAAATCTTTCATCTTCCTCCCACGTTAAATCTCCTCAAGTGTTGATGGTGAAACGTAACCTCTTTGTCTTCATCACATTATAATCTTCTCATGGTCAGCGGTTGTACTTGGCGAAGTGTAGAATTTTTTTTTTTTATTATTGCAAAGATGTTTCATTCGTATATTGAAAACCAATAAATTAAACGCACGTTAATCGTCCTCTTATGTATTCGAAAAATTCAAAATGAGTGGCTATCTCACTAAATTATCCAGTGACACGTTTTAATGTTGATTAGTTTTTTAGATAAAGCCGTACCAGGTACTATCAGAAACCTTGCATTACAACTTCATTGCAAAATGTGTCTTTTTTGATGTATTTATTGACCTTAGCTACTTTGTCGTTGGAACATAATGAACTTTAATCGTATTGGGGATTTATTTTTTTGTTTTTGTTGGCGGCTATACAAGGATTATGGAATTCGGGATTTTTTAATTCGTGGAGTTTTTGTGTCTTGTCGTGTGTCAGGCCTAAAGCGAGTAGTTGCCTCCCTAGAAATTTTTTGGGCCTCCCTGCATTAAGGGATCGTATTTGGGAGAATGGTTCATCAAAATAAATTGATATTGAGGGCTAAAAAAAAGATCTGCCGCAGTTCCGCAACTGCTTCTGCTATCTAGAACTTTTGCACAGCACTTAGTTCCAACAACATGTGTGTATAACAATTTGGGTGTTGAGATTGTCCTTTAAAGTGCTATTTTCAAATGTATTGGGCGAATGGTTCATCCAAATAAATTGATATTGAGGGCTAAAAAAAAGATCTGCCGCAGTTCCGCAACTGCTTCTGCTATCTAGAACTTTTGCACAGCACGTAGTTCCAACAACATGTGTGTATAACAATTTGGGTGTTCAGATTGTCCTTTAAAGTGCTATTTTCAAATGTATTGAAATTTTTCCTGTGATTATGAGTAATTTATTTTCATTTTTTGTATTATTTAATACTTTTACCTAATTCTGTTTTAGACCATTTGTTCGATTTGTGGAACCACACCGTTCGCAAAAGTTGTAGAAAGCAGAAGCGGTTACGGGAACAAGATAGATTTATTCTATAGTCTTTAAAACTAAATTTTATGAACGACTAAGTGGCGCAAATATCATTTTTAGCTGCCAAATAATTTTTTTTAATATCAACGTGGGCAAAATCTTAAAAAGTAGGTGGCTAGTCCATACCAAAGTTTCAAGAATCTGTAAAATTTTACTAGACTGTTACTTATCAACTTGATTAGCAAATTTCGAAAGCTGGCTCAGGAGCGTATCGAGAAGGGGGTAAGCAGGGGGGGCATAGGGGCGCCTTTTATCTGGCTCAAAAAACATTTCTGAGTATTCCTTTAATTTCTCATTTTTCCAACATACAAAAAAACAGCGCTCCAATTCTTCAATTTACTTTTTATAGCCAGAGTCAAAAAGACTTAAACCGGCCCTGACGAATTACATAAGAACACTCCATAATTAGTTTGTTATATTCAAAACACTTTAAAAGAATTAGCCTAGTGAAAAGCCATTGCGATTCTTTATTAAAAAATAAAACAACAATAAAAATTCATTAAAATCTAAATGTTTCCCTTTTATTTTTTGGGCGAGTACCAGAAGGGGGGGAAGAGGGAGAGATCGAACCATAGACTAAATTTATTTTCACTCGGAAGATATATTAGATACGAATTTTAATGTTACGAATCTAAAGGATGATATATGAAATGAGGCGGTCCCTAAAGAAGTAAATATTGTGAGGTACCCTGTTACTTTTAATCACTGGCTTTGCCTCTCATTAGTGTTGGTACCTGACGGACGGACTGACACAAAGGTACCTTTGCCGACCGAACGTTATAAATCAATAAATTCGACTTTAAATGTTGTACAATCATGAAATCAAAAGTATAAATTAAAAAGTTGAAACTTTAAAATTTTATATGATGGGGTTATATATGCACAGTTTATTGTTCTTCTTTTTTCAATGTAGTAAATAAATTATGGGGCCTTGATTTGAGTTATATATACCTGGATATGTGATGACACGATATGATGTTTCATCGGGTATAATGCTATTTATGATATGACGTCGCCTTGATATATATACACTCAACTCTGAAGCAGGTTTACTTGTCTTCGTCCCACCCTGCGAGGCAAAAATCTTTTTTAGGTATCAATCCCGAGTGATAGGCCAAGTTCGGTTCAAGTAGCAACAGCGGCTTGACTTGAAGGTCAAGGAGGTTGTAGGTGATTTACAGGAGAGTTAGTTTGTGCTCAACAGTGGCGTTACTACTACCCAGCAGCTGACCCAAGAGATTTTCAGGGCCGGGGCAACACGGTAAGCGTCGCAGGGAGCGCCAACTACAAATAGCGTTGCTTAGCAACCTGAAGATCTCTTTTTGCGTGAAGTCAAAATTTTTTCGAGAAAACGGGCGCACAGTTTCTAATTGTGACAAGGAGGCACCAACAGGTTTGCCCCACCTCACAGATTTTCCTTTCTTTCGGGCCCCCAGAAGGTTTTTTAATGGGAGCACCAACTTAGCCCTTTTTTTTGCTAGAAGTAAAAAATTTTTTAGAGAAAATGGGCGCATAGTTGCTCCTTGTGGTGGCGAGAGAAGGAGGGGCCCCAACGGTTTGCCCCCGCCCTACAGATTTTTCTTTTTTTCGGGTCCCTAGAAGATTTTTTAATGGGGGCGCCAGCAGCAAGTGAAAAGCAATCTGAAGAACTTTTTTCTTGCATGAAGTCAAACTTTTTTTTTAGAGAAAACGGGGGTACAGTTTCTAATTGTGGCAGGGGGACAAAGGGGCACCAACAGGTATGCCCCACCTTGCAGATTTTCCTTTCTTTCAAACCCCCAGAAGGTTTTTTAATGGGAGCACCAATTTAGCAACCTGAAGACCTTTTTTTTGCTAGAAGTAAAATTTTTTTAGAGAAAATGGGCGCATAGTTGCTCCCTGTGGCGGCGAGAGAAGGAGGGGTACTAACGGTTTGCCCCCGCCCTGCAGATTTCCTTTCTTTTGGGCCCCTAGAAGACTTTTTAATGGGGGCGCCAACAGCAAGGGATGTTGCAGGCAACCTGAAGACCTTTTTTCTTGCATGAAGTCAATTTTTTTTTTTTAGAGAAAACGGGCGTACAGTGGCTCCCTATAACGGCGAGAGAAGGGGGGGGGGACACCAACGGTTTGCCTCGTCTTGCAGATTTTCCTTTCTTTTGGACCCCCAAAAGGTTTTTCAATGGGGACGCCAACACCAAGGGGCTTTGCACAGCCACCTGAAGATCTGTTTTTTTGCTTGGAGCCAAAAATATTTTATATGGAAAAGGGCGCACAGTTGCTCTCTGTGGCGATGGGAGAGGGGGGCACCAACGGTTTATCCCTGCCCTGCATATTTTCCTTTCTTTGGAGCCCCCAGAAGCTTTTTTAATGTCCTTAAAGATGTCAGCTCACATAAGCTAATCATTGCAGAATACTTTTGGGCTTCAACTTGCCCTTACCCAAAATCACTGGAAGGACGCTCCTGAGATTAATCCCCCTCACTGACCCAATTCGAACTTCTTCAAAAATTCATCTTAAAAATCCTCGCATTTTTCTTAAATTTCTAAAACAAACCTGAAACTACCGACTACGGGGAAAATCTCATCAAAAAATCTCCCTCTAAAACGAAAAAATCATCAAGATACAGATTTATACTGTTTAGACGTTTATTTTATTCCTTGAATTTTATATCCCATTCCGTTTCACTTTCAAACATCGAAATTCAGAAGAAAAAAAAAACCGGGGAAAGTAACCGACTCAAAATCTAAACCTATCTAATCAGATCCCAGGGAAAACATGTCCTGGAAGTGTTTTCCTTCCCAGTAAAACGTCTAATCAAATCCTTCCAATAACCTTTTCAATTTAATCAACGTAAAAAGGTTTCACCGGATACGTATTCGTGTCAAAATTGTTGAAATCTAATTTTTTTTTCAGGAATAGATAATATAGAGTACTTAGACACGCCAGATTCACGCCTCTTTTTAACCGGGGTCCTTGCCGCCTTCAATATTTAATTAAAATTAAGTGGCAACCCCCTTTTTTTTCTCGAAAATTCATCAAACGATTGATCGCTTTGTTTTCTAATATTTTTTCCGTTTCGTTCACGAAAATAATTCATAATTTTAATGAAACCGCTTTTTGGTCATTGCGCTAAGACAAAGATTGCCTTGACGGCTGAATTTCATATACCTGACATTTACGACTTGACTTTTTTTCGTTGGTGCTCCTCCTCAAAGTCACAAATCAAAATCTGGGCTTGAAAAATAATTTTGTTTTTTTTACGGGATTTTGACATGTTTAAATGTAATGAATGGCTGATTTACTGACGCGGTTCTCAAATTTTTGTTTTAAAAAAACTTCTCCCTCCTGAACTCGAATCAATGGAGACGTGTTTATGACCTTCGCTAAAAAAAAAAAAAACGCAAAATGGTGATTTGTTTTTAAGAGAGGAGAATGCATGATACTTGTACGACTGGATAGTCAAGAAAACGTGAATATGAATGACGCTCAGGTTGGGCAGCGATCAGTCAACATTCTTGAAAGGAAAATGTAAAAGACAATACTTAGGTTTATTAATGTACGTGGATGATCAAAGGTTATGACCCTGTTCACCTCTATTCCATTTCTTTCAGAGTTTTTAAAAATTCGCGCTTATTTTTATTAGTTTTTTAGTTAAATGCATTTTTTTTGGTGTTTTTGATTTTTTTCAAAAAATTAAATTCTTGTCCAAGTTTTGAGATGATTAGAAGAGCTAAGAACCAAAAATTGCGCCGGGCGTATAGGAAGCAGCTGAATCTGGGTAATTCCACGAGCAACCGGTAGATCCGAGTGCGAAAAACTGAAGAGTTTTCGAATTTCGAACCGCGCGCTCCCTCAAATTGTTCCTTTCGGTGCACTTATGAACCCTGAATTTTTTCAGATTTTCTACTCGACGGGAAAGCGTGCCGACTTGGGCCTAAAGTTTTGCAGTTATTTTTTTAACACGATTCTAGCGCCGCCGTGTGGCACCAGTGACACCCAGTGGCCATTCCCTGAGCTATCAAAAGGTGAAACCCATGTTCAAATTTTTTCACACAAAAAATAAGAAAAATCGTTAGAGCCGTTTTCGATAAAATCTTTGAAAATTCATTGTTTGGCCTTTTTTGGCCCTGCCAAAGTTCTAAACTTGGCAGGGTTACCTTCAAATCACAAAATGGACCGAAAATTTTGAATCCCCTGACCATTTTTTAGTCGAAATCGAGTCCCATGACGACCCTGACGTAAAACTTGAAAATTTTCAGTTTTCCGGATTTTCCGGGGAGGGCAATTTTTCACGGAAAAATGCCCAAGGTAAAAGTTGTTCCTTATAGGGTCAGGTATCTTCACACAAAAAAAGAAAAAAAACGTTTGAGCCATTTTCGAGAAAACTCTAAATTTGGCCTTATTTGGCCTTGCCAAAGCCGTAAATTTGGCCGAATGGTCTTGATAATGGAATAACAGTTTCCCCTCTTCCTGAGGAAGGCGGTTGCCAATTTTCGTTGCGCTGGCTCTTTCGGTTTCGGAAACACAAGCGAAAAACGAAAGTGCACGAACAGACGGACGGACGGACGTCAGCCCAAAAACCATTTTTACGGTTATTTCTCACCATTTCACGGCAAAATAAGCAGTTTGGCGAAATTTCATTTTTGACACGACCGCAATACTTCCTCTATCTAGGGAGCTCGAAAGTAAAAAACATGGCAGCCACTCTTCAAAATCAATCCTCATAAACAAAAAACCACTAATGATTTGACAATGTTCATCATCCTTTTTAACCTACGCCTAATATAACGTCTTCTCCTTTTCTAATCCAAAGTAACGTTCATTTTTTTTTTGTAAGACTCATAAATCCTCACTAAACAGACCCGAATTTGAATTTTGATATTCGTATGCCACAGCATGTGTTTTCATCCGTAGGTTCCTCTTATTTTTTTTTTATGACACATATTTTTGTTTTCAAATTACGGATTAACTTGATTTACTTCTACTCCTAATGAACTAACTGTCTTACGGAGACATAAAAATTTGTTTTTCTGATTTATGGAAATGACATGAGATTTTAAAACATTTCTCATATAAAGATTTGATTCATTCAATTCCCTTCCATCTCGTTTCAATATACAACATGCATCTTGTTTTTCTGCAAATGTCAACGGACAATGAAACAAGTTACAACTTGTAAGGTCATTTTAATATGCACGCGAGTTCTTAAAAACGTTTCGGCGTTAATTTATTCGTTTTTAAAGCCAGAAGCAGTTTTGATACGAGCAATTATTTTTAGAGGCGCGAAATTCTTTTTCCTTATTTAACTAGGTGAAAAGAATCGCGTGCATTTCGATCATGACGGTGAAGTAGTCTATCGCCGGAAATCCATCACTGAAAAGCTCTTTTCAATAAATCTTGTTCAATTTCATGTTTACGTGAAGGTGATTACAAGGCTTCGTGATTTATGAGTCAAATCTTGAAAGTCCTTTAATAAAGTCCAGTTAGGCCACAAAAGTTTGAAGGAAAGGAGAATCTAATTTGTAGGCTGGCAATGTATTTGTCGGAGATTAAGATTTCTGTGAGGAATTTTTGCTAGGGGTATTTAAATTCGTGGCACAATGGTGGATCTAGTAAGATCTTGGTCCCAATTTATTTTAAGCCCGAGAAAAGGGGTCTCGACTCTGAGTTCGAAAACAATACTGCAGACGATAGAAACCAGTTGAGTTTTAAAAAGTTTAGCCCCCTCAAGATTCCCCTGGATCCCTGTAAAGGCACCATCGGCCTTCGATTTTTAAATGGACAATTAATTCTTCAACACAAATGTTTCTGGAGCTTCTACTATAGACAAAGCTCTTGGCTCAGTGACCTGATCTGACTCTTCCTTCTTTTCCTCAATGGGAGAAAACCGAGTCATGTCTAACGTATTGCCTAGCCGCAAGAATAATAATAATAAAAAATATGTTGATTTGAAAGTGAATCATTGGCATTGTTTTATCTGGGTTGCAATTGCACCGGGCAGAGGTCAAAGGGTTTTCCTCACGACTGAATTAATCGAGTTTGTTATATCCGTCATTCTTCCTGTTTCCAACATGGGTGTATGCGGCATCGCTTGATAAATATCTACGATAATAATTATTATTTTTGGCAATGTTTAATTGTACTAACGGTATATAAACAATAAAAACGCCATACGATCTTCTTTTTACTCAGGCAAAAGTAACAAATCTTTAATTGAGAGCTGTATAATTTTTTATTTCTCTAAAAAATCCTTCTCGTAACTTTGTATTCATTTCCGTTTTATTGGCAGATAAGGGTTTATTCTTGAAAAGACGTGAAAAGAAAACGCAGTAAATCACACCCCGCCTTCGCAAAAAAAAAAAAGGAAAAATAAAAGTTTGTGTTTTTTTTTTTCGAAAATAAAAGTTAACCGTTTTTTATTGTGTTTCGAACAATGGTAATCTGAATAACAATTAATGTTCATCAGTGGACAATGATAAAGCAAAAGAGGATCCCAGACTCGTTAAAAATCATTAAAATTCCCATAAAACCAATTAAACAATCTTACTATGTATTAAATTCGCGTGTAAATATTAAACCGCAGATACAGTGTATCGCTTCAATCTTAAGATCAGTTTTGGTTGACGGCACTTTAATAGGATTTCAAAAAAGTTATAAACAAATTTTTAACTTGAAAAAATTCGAATTCTAGAAAGCCCGCCAAACAAAACCATACGCCATGTTTGGGCTAATGACGTTGTAACTGAGTTAAATTCTTTCATTTCATTGGTTGAATTTTTTGGCGCGAAAATTCCCACCAATAGAAGCAAAGGATTCGACTCAGTTGTGACGTCATAAAGTCATGGTTCGTTTTTGGCGGGCTTTCTAGAATTTGAATTTCAGGGCAGATTTTTTAAAATTATTTTTTGATGAATTTTTTTTTGCGATTTAAAATGGATGCAAGTTGCCTATCTGCACATTGCTAATTTTTGTCATCAGTTCCAATTATTTGAAAAATTTTAGCCTGGAAATTGAAAGAGTCGGATTTGTGGCATCGAATAGAACAATTTACTTACCTCCCCAATTTTGCAACTCTTAAAATAATCAGCACTTTCATCTTTTCAATGACCTTGTCAAATATTTTTAGTCGCCAAGTCATTTTTGGCGACTTCAAAAAGTGTGGCCGCAGTAGCATCATATCCGATTTTTCTTAGGGGGGCCAATAAGCAGGATTTTCCCACAAAACACGTCACTACCACAGAATTTTTTCTTAGCAGGGAAAATTCAATTTTTAGTGCTCAAGAAAATAGTTTATGCATTATTATTTATTTGCATTATTTTTGTTTTTTTTTCAAATTTTTTATTTAAAATTTTTTTTCAAATTTTATTTTTAATTTTTTTTTTCAAATTTTTTATTAAAAATTTTTTTTTTCAAATTTTTTATTTAAAATTTTTTTTTCAAATTTTTTATTTAAAATTTTTTTTTCAAATTTTTTATTTAAAATTTTTTTTTCAAATTTTTTATTTAAAATTTTTTTTTCAAATTTTTTATTTAAAATTTTTTTTTCAAATTTTTTATTTAAAATTTTTTTTTCAAATTTTTTATTTAAAATTTTTTTTTCAAATTTTTTATTAAAAATTTTTTTGTATTCAAAATTTTTTTTTCAAAATTTCTTTTTCCTTCAGCACGTCAGCTTTAACTTTTTACCGCCCCATGAATCCAAAAAACAAGACATTTCAGGAATCTTTAAAAACGAAATCCCAAAATAAATTTGAACAATTAAAAAACTTTATTAATTAACTAAAAACTAAATTCTTTTCTAATTTTTAAAAAATGTAATACCCTGATAAATCAGCCTCAGAAAACTGACTTAAAATAAATCGTCATGGATACGCTCCTGACTATATCGAACAAAATAAGCCATAAACAAAAAATCAGTCCGTCTAAACGAAACGAAAAAAAAAAAAAGAAAAACAATAAGAAAATTAATCACTCTAATCTTGCAATACGTAAAACTCTTCTCCAACAAGCATCTCTTCACTTTCTTCAGTGATCATATCGCGTTCATCGTAAAATATGTACGTCGGCGACGCATTTCCTTCTAAAACTTCCTCCGTTTTTTCCTCTTCTTCTTCTTCTTCAGCAGGAAGGATGATTTCATTTGGCGTTACGTTTTCCATCGAAATAACAGTCGTCGAGGGTATTTTTAAGTAAACCAAACCATTTTCGGTTAAAATGGTATAATTCGGAGGAATGGTTCTAATTGGCGGATTTAAAATTTTGGTAATTTCCATTTCTTCTTCGACTCTTAACTTTTCCTCTTCCAGACGAATCCTCATTTCTTTTTCGGCTTTGAGAGTTGTTGGTGACGGGTAGGATTTTATGATCGTTTCCGCTTGTTTTTTAGCTTGTTGCTTTAGTTTTTGAAGTTCCATTTGCAAGAGTTTCCGTTTGTCCTCGACGGAATTTCCGGTGTTCTTGAGGGTTAAACTGGGGGTCACGATCCGTTTTTCGGTGAACGAAGTCTTCGGCTCGATTTTTTCAAACTTGCGAGTTAGGATTGATACTTGGTTGAGAATTTCTGGACGGTCACTGAAAAATTAAAAAAGTAGGTTGATGTTTTGGCCAAATGGCTGAAAATCTGCAGCTAGGTTCAAGCCACCAATAGAGTTACTAGATGCTTTAGCCAGAATCTAAATTCCTAACTAACAAATCTAACTTACATTTTAGGCTGAGGCGATGCCCTTTTCTTAGCAGGTATCGGCGTATTCGTATCCAACGGATCATCCTCCCGGCAATAAATCCCAGAAACATAGGCCGTTATATTATAATCCGTTTTAAAATGATCATAATGATGATCATATAAATGAGTTTTAAAGTCTTTCGCTGAATTATTACTAAAATCGCAGAGTTTACATTCGTACAAACATTTTCCGGGATGGATTTTCGTGTACAACACGTGCTTGCGTAAATTTTCCTGTAAAAAAAAAAAGAATACACCAAAATATAAGGGACGTGTCTTCTGTTTTTATGTCCGGGGTAAGAATGATATCACTTACCAGAATATTACACTTGTACGAGCAATGCGGGCATTTATACGGTTTCGCTCCAGTATGTAATCTCATGTGTCGTTTTAAATGCGATGCAAGTCGTCCGCGGAATGAGCAATGAGGGCATGGAAATGAACGTTCATCCAGATGGATTTTATTGTGCCTGAAAAAAATAAGAAAAATCAGGAGGAAAAGCAGAAGTTTTATAAGAATTTTAGGAGTCTTGAGGAGGAAGGAGATGGAGGTGCTTTTTGAGGTTAAGCGACGGAAGCTCCAGTATTGTTGCGCAATGAAAAATACCGGCTCCTGCTCCTAATCATGGAAGGAAAGATCGAGGGACAGCGCAGACCAGGCAGAAGAAAAACCTTGTGGCTCAGGAATTTTTAGAGTCTGGTATGGACTAGATTCAACGTCCCTGTTTCGGGCAGCGGCATCCAAGGTTCGAATAGCGATGATGATCGCCAATCTTCGACTAGGAGATGGCACGTAAAGAAGAAAAAGGAGAATCAATGCCATGAAGGATGTACATATTGGACTTCAGCCAGTAACCGTCTGGAATAACAGAGTCAGTTAAAAGCAGAAGAGTCATCTTGGACAGAAAGTAGCAGAAGAACCATTTGGATTGGAGCAGGCCAGACAGTAGTAGAAGAGATATCAGGAGCAAGTAGCAGCGCAAGCAAGCATCTCCAGGATATTGTAGAGCAAGAACACAACTGGTGCAGACAGTAGCAGTGAAGACAGTTGGATCACATGAAGAGACATTTGGGGCAAAAGGTATCTGGGTAGATGGTAGTGCAAGAACAGTCGCAGGTCAGAAGTAAAAATAAAATCCCATAGATCAGATAGTAACAGAAGAGAAACGCGGGGCAGATGAGAGATCAAGACCTGAGGATTAAACTGCACTATATCTGGTTTCCAGATATACATGACACCAGTGTAGCATGTTTAGTAGGCGCAGCGCTCAACTCCAGTTAACTTCTCAGTTGGAGGAATGAAGGTGAATGGACCAGATCATAGTAAAAGAGACATTAAGGGCAGAGAGTATATCCAAAAACTTCTGGGGCAGATTGTAATGCAAAAAGTATTTCGAGTAGATTGTATTCGCAAAATCGGACAATAGTATGTCGCAAGAACGACAATTGTATAATAGGATCTGATAACAACAGGAAAGGCAGCTGCGGCAGCAATAGCAATAAAGATACGCATCAGATAATAGAAGATCAAGCCATTTGGGCCAAATAAAAAAGATTCTGGGCAGATTTTAGCTATAGTGTAAAAACATAACTGGATCAGATTTTATGAGTGCTGGGTTAGGCAATATCAACAAGAGCTTGGGATTCTAAATAAGGGAACCAGATATAACCCCAAACTGGGGGGCAGGCGTAGGGATGTGGCGCTCCCACCGCCCAGTGGTTCGCCACTGCAATCAGCCAGACCTGGATTTTTATCCAGGTACTCGACCGAAAGGTCATTAAACAAACATCTCTGGTGAAGGACAGCAGTAGCCACCATTTCGGGAATGGGGGGGTGTTAAAAGTCTTTTCTTCGACTGTTCATTACCGAACTTTGGCAGGCGCAGAAGGCAAGCGGGGAACCGATGCACTATTATCTCCCTTAGAATTGCCAGGCTCCAAAATAATTACCTCACCTGCCATCTTTACGGCCCTGACGAAAAGCAATTCTTCTTACAATTTCAAAGGTCAGTGAAAGAACAAATCATCAATTAAAACGAATTTAGATACAAACGAGAGTAAAAAGAATATTAAGAATATAAAAAAAAAAAAAAGAGCAACACGTTTTGGCAGAAATAAAACACGATCGCACGTTTAGATTTATCAGAATCAAACAACAATTAAAATAGTAATTAATAAAAGAAATTTAGATCATGTTCGGGAAGTTTTTACTTCTTTCTCTTTGATTTACGATCAAGATAATTGAGTTTAATTAATGTCACAGATGAACATAGATTTCCACGTTTAACGTTTAATCTATTGTTATATGCTCTGAGTGTTTTTAAGCCTGCAGTTTTAAGTTATGTAATTATTACTTACCGTTTAAAAAGCGTGTTTGTTTTAGCTTTATAGCCACATACGGGGCATTGGAATAAATTCGGCCCGACGTGGATTTTAACGTGCTCCGCTAAATCTTCTGCGTCTTTAGGCGAGTATTTGCATTTTGGGTTTCCACATTTTGCCCTGAAACAAAAAAATAAGAAATGAAGTTTTTGATGTTTTCGATCCATTGTTTTAAAAAAGATTTTTGTGACGTCATTAATTCGCCTTTGGGTTTAATTATTACCAATCTGAATAATTCTTATCAGCTATTGTTTCCATCACACTGGCTTAACGCCCTACTCCCCCGTTTTTTTTCTTCTCTCTTAGTTAATTTATATCTTTCTATTTTTCGTTAGTGCCTTTCAATTAATATTGATAGATTTTTTGAATAATTTTATAGAGATATAAAAGATATGAAAGGAGAGAGAGAGAGATTGAGAGATGTGGGTGGTTGATCGGAATTTTTTCGGGGGTAGGATTTCCTTAAAGATAATAAAACAATAGATAAAATATGAAATAGTCCGTTTAAAATGGGTCGTTGTTGTTATAATAAAAGAATACTTGACAGGTTATATCAATTGTCTGATTAACCCAGAATCATTTGCCAAATTATCGCCGCGCATCTTGTAATTAAAACCATCATGCAGCTATTTGGCAATTATTTTTGTAGAAAATTATTTTGTAATTAATTTTGATTTTTATTACATTGTCATCATTATGTCATGAATATCACGCGACAGGTTCGAAAATCAGTAGCGCCAGCTGCGGTGTTTAGCTGCCAGGAATTAAATTAGCCGCGAAGATTCTTAAAAATGAAAGGTGTGCGCGCGCATTTAGTCGTTTTAAGGCTCTAGCAGACGATTTCGTTGTAAAAAATGAACTGAGATTGCCATAAAGTTCTTTTCGTGGAAAATTTGTGGTTTGTAGTTTTTTCATGGATTTCTATTTTTGTTTCAGGTGGTTAGGATCTTCCTAATTGTGTGCAAGTCGTTCAAATGGCTGCAATATGGCATCATCATGACGTCACAAAATGGAACCTTCAGCTTTCTGCAGTATAGTCGTTTAATTAAAGAGATTGCTAGGAGTGATTATGAGAACATTAAGCTGCTGCATCACCATTTTGACTGAAAACTTGTTTTTTCAAGAATATTTTGATGTAAGATGGGATCGAAGAGGAACGCTTACACCCATTTTTTTTGTAAGTATTAGTTACAGAGCCTAGAAGTTGCCATAAGTACATTAGCTCTTTTGTGATTGGTCAAAAATGACATGGTCGACCCCAGTGATGTTCTTATACCACCTTAAAACCCATGTTTAACTTATGCAGTAGAAAGCGGTATTCCATTGAGAACATCACTGGTCGACCCTAACCTCACCTGGTTAAAAATTGAAAAAAATAAAAAATTGATTTATCATTGGGCGCATTGGCCAAGATTCAGCTGACCACTCTCTCCTTGTAGCCCTTCTTGTATTATTAAATTCAACAAGAGTTCAACCTCTTAATAGTTCAGGAAACGGCCACCGGGTGTGTCGCTGGCGCACACGCCTGGTTAAAAATTAAAAGAAATAGGAAATAAACCAATCAGTGGATGGTTCAGCTAAGATTCAGTTGACCACTCTCCCCTTGCAGTCTTTCTTGTATTAGTGAATTAAACTAGGGTTCAACCTCTAGATAATTCGGGAAATGGCCACCGGATGTCGCTGGCGCACTGGACTCTAACTTCACATAGTTCAAAATTAAAAGAAATCAGAGGGTAGATCGGCTAAGATTCAGTTGACCACTTTCTCCTTGTAGTCTCTTTAGAATTATAAAATTGAACATGGGTTTCACCTTTTGATAGTTCAGGGAATGGCCACTGGATGTCACTGGTGCCTCACGGCGGCGCTAGAATCGAGTTTTAAAAAAAAACCGCATCCGGTTTGAGCTTTGATATTAAACCAGAATTTCGAAACAAAATAAATCCCGCTTTTCCATTCATATCTTATACACCCCAGACATTTATTTTTCCTCATTAGCCCCCAACAGGATCTATTTCTCGCGATTTTCCCATTTTCCGTTCAAGAATTATTGCACTCATGCAATAATAAAACGAGAGGGCGTACCATTGTAAAAAAAAATATATGTTTGATTCAAAAAAAAAAAAAAAATATTCGAATAGAGAAATATGACGAAGGAGTAGCCATCAATTTTTCATACACTACCATGTCTATCAGCTAGGTGGGAATTAGTTTTACAAAGAGCTAATAAACGAAAACATATATCTCTAACAAAAATGTTAATTAATTATAATTAACACAATAACTCTTTTTAAAAAAATTAATTTCTTGAAATTTTTTTAAAAAACTGATTTATTTATTTTACGAGTTCACATTATTTTATCCGGCTACAATAACCATCACCCTATGCTACCATAACCGCGTAAATTATTCGGAAAGGAAAATCAAAATGAAAGATGGAGAACAATTTTCCTTTTAATAATCGTCAATACGCGGTTTGAGAACTAAACCCAAGTCAGATGAAACCAAGATAGTTATTACCATTTATCATTATGGTGTTACTATATCGAATCGTGCCAATCTATAGTATTAAAGAAAGGGTGTATCAAACGCATTTATTAAACATAATGCAGTGAAACCGGTACGATTTTTTTTTTTTTTTTTTTTTCATTCTTGATGTAAGCACACCGAGGTGAAAGTTTAATCGAATAAATAATTTTTTATTTTATTCTTTTTTGTTTTTGCAGGGGCATCCCGTACAACACGCAAAGGATCAAGGAAGAGGAAAAAAAAAATTCGTTAAGCAATTTTCAAACTGTCAGGGAAACATAAAAATGGCAGAATATGGACGTCGCATAAAGAATGGGAAACATGTAAGTTTGGGAAGATAATCACCAATCCTCCAATAAATAATACCTAAATCGGGAGAAAGTCAAAACCGAAATTAAAATGAAATATTACATTTTTTTTACGTAGAATAGTAAAAGGAAAAATCCTAAATTTTGTTTGAGATATTCGTCATAACTCAATATCGTATAGCCGCTAGAACTTGTCCTCTACGCCTCCTCCCCATATTTCTTGACATGTCAAAATGGCGGCCGCCCATTAAAGCTGTTTCAAACAATGGACTCATCCTGCCAAAATAGAATCCAATCGCTTCTTTCCTTTTAATCGAAACCTTTGTCTTTTTCACCAGAGTGGATAATTTCGTTTGACTTCCCGATTTGAAAATTTGTGACCCCCCCCCACAATCGGTTTTTCCTTTCCCCCTTTTTATTTTCTTTCATTGAAAAAAACAAACATAAACAAAACCGACAACGCATTTTCCTCTCTTTAATTTTCTTTCTTCGGAATAAAAAAAAAATTGGATCAGAGATGCGTGCTAAGCGTTAGAGAGTCTCCGGCTTAAATTTTCAGACTTCTTCCTTGAAATTTCTGGGTCTGGGCCCCAAGCGACGCCACTGGCTAAAACTAAAAATTTTGGGGCACCATTTGCGAAACTTTGTTTCTTTTTTTTAAAAAACAATTCCAAGAGAGGTAAATAGGGTAAAAGGATCCCCGTGCAGAATGAACAACAAAATAAGACAAGTCTTAGCCATAAAGCATTTCTGCGGTCTCTTCCCTTATGCGACTAACGCCGTTTATCGTTTGCCTCGGATTAGAGTTTGCCCATTTCAACTTTTGATCCTTTACCAGCCGTGTTCCTTATTATAGCTGATCACCGACAGTTTTGTCATAAATTTCGAACCGCACTGTCACATTTTAACAAACTCCTTATTAATAAATAAAACAGGGGCTTTATTTCCCCACCATCGCCTTTTGTGTTTTGCGGGGTCGTTTTAATTAATACGAGTTTGATAGGGGCCCATGTACACATACAGTAATCGGAGATTTTGTCTTGGTGGAATGAACCCCAAAGCAATCAGCGAGAGAAAAAAAAATCTAAGAGAGGAAGAGAGAAAAAAGTGATTTCTTTGAAAATTTAAGGAAGCACTTTATAACAGACCATTGAATTTCAATGGAAAATAATAAATAAGAAAATGGAGTTTGGTATTGTGGTGAAACCTGTACGGGAAGCGAAATCGCGATTGTCCATTCCAGGCACGTAACAGTGGTTGATTGCAAGCCACTGGCAGTCCGGAACTGTTACACCGTTTGAAATATCGTCACCCGTGTACACCCCACACGACAGTCTATTTCTGTCTTGTTCCTCCCCCTTTTCTCTTTTTTTTGTTAACCCCCCCTCTTTTTCGTATCTACCTTGAAAGGTTTATCACCGACAGTTTTAATGGGAAAATCACACTTTTGTTATAAATGTATAGAGTGATTCGGAAAGAAAATATATGGGGGATTTTTTTTTACCGAGTGAAAGTAGCTGGGAAAGAGATTTTTTGGAAGGATTTTTTAAAGCAATAGATTGTTCAGGGTAGACGCTGGAACAGTCTGTAAAAGCACTCAGGGTGACCTTGTCCTTTGGTGAGCCTCGTACTAAGGGTTATAAGCTGGTAGCAGCAGTAACCACTAACGAAAAGTAGGCGCCTGGAGCATTTTCTGGTAGCTGTTCTTTTGTGCAAGCGCTAGAGAATTTTAGCGTACCTTCTGCGGGCCTAAGATGCAAAGAATTGTGGGTGCTTTGCATTGTCGTGGATGAACATCCAGCAAAGACCTTTTATAAGGCAGCGGTTTTTATTAGGAAGCTTGCGGATTTAGGGATGCTGGTCGGTTGAGAAATGAAGTCAGATATTGTGTGTGGGTACAAGGCTACTGTAAAGTGGCATCGCATTGTTGAGGTACCAAATATTAGAAAACTAGATACAGAGGGAGGGAGCACTCCCGCAACGCCGCATGTTTAAAAATCAATCTGGCTGTGGGCTTCAATACTTTTTCTATGCATAACAGCCTGAACGATAAACCAACCTGCAACATGGCGAATTTGCATTATGGCGCAGCTAGGGAGTGGACACTTCAATAAGTCGCTTGCTACACACGGGGCTGCCATGTTCTCGAACTGGGAGTAGCCATGATGGCCTAATAGAAAGCTTATGGGGCAATATGGCGACGTCCACTTCGAGATCATGGCGGGTGCCAATTTGAGAACATGGCAGCCCTGTGTGTATCAGACGACTCGTCGAAGTGTCCACTCCCTACTAGGCTCCCTAGGCACATAGCCCATAACCGTCTGCTGCAACTGGAGTGATCCCTTACTCTAAATCTAGTATCTGTACCTAGATTCTGAGTAATTATATTTATTTCCCCAATGCAGACTATCAACCTGCAGTCAGGGAGGACTGGTGACAGGGCTCTATCTCAAGGTGGCCGACCCACCTGATTTTCTGTCGGGGTCTTCTCCCTTAGCTTTTGGGATTTCCTCCCACACTACAAGGCAATGGGCAGAAGCCATACCGTTGCCAGCAATAACTTTACCTCCTGTTCTTCCACCTCTTGCTAGCACCGGTCGGGCTGCTGCTTCCTTCCAGGGCTGCAGTAAAATTCGATTACACGTGTGGCGACTCATTACACGGAACAGTTAATTGTCCGTGTAGTGAAGAAGATGAAGACGGCTTTACCGTGGCAGCCGCGGTCTACCCCAGGAATTGAATATGAAAATCTCTGCACAGCCAGAGGCCACTAAACAACTTTGCCCAAGGCCTAAAGCCGAAGTAAAACCCTAGCCTAACTGAACATTCAGAGGCAGGACCTTGTGGCCTCGAAACATTTAGAGCCAGAACAGACTGTGTTTTCCTCCAGGTCTTCAGAGTCCTCGGGCACCAGAATAATTTCTCTAGTCTCTCTCACCCTCTCTACTACCCTTCCGCTTTGTCGCCCAAAACACTAACCCGAAAAAAAAATTTTAAAAAAATTAATCTGTCACTCATAAAACCCTCATTAACAAAAAAAATTAATTTTCCCCTTTTGAAAACAACTCTAAAGGAAAATCTATCAGTGATTGCTTGTTTAACGCCAACAAGGCAAACACCGTCGAAAAGGAAAAAAAAAACAATAATTAATAACCGGATTAAGAGGAATAGAGAAGAAGAAGGGAAAGGGAAGGGAAAAAAAGAGAATGCGGTCGTTTTATATAGAGTGGATTCAAGAGCAAAGATGCGAGGAAAAGTCATTAAGATATTGTAGAAACACCACCTCTCCAAAAACCCATGACTTTCTATCTCTCCAGCTACAGCGATATCTGTCTGCCTTGGCCACACGCTGAACCCTTGCCTCGGGGGGGTGAAGACAAGGGGGGAAATAAGGGATTCACGGGGGATGGGGAGGGGTGCATCCCGACTTGACATTTTCGTATAACATAGTAGGTCATAATTTTTAGCGCTAATGTCCTCTTTGCGCTGTGTTATTTAGGGCCTCAGATATTTTATAGTATTTAGAGATTGTGCTTCAGCGATTAAAACAGTGGGGAAGGACCCGAAAAGGGGAAGGGGGTTGACGGTTCGTGGATAATTTCAATTGATTTTCTTTAACTCTCTCTCTCTTTTACTTATCTCTCTCTTGTTTTACATTTTCCTTTTTTTGTTTTTGCTTTTGCTTTTTTCCCCCCTTTATTTAGCTCGGGGAGTGTGAGGGAATACCTGCTGATTAGGAATTTTGATCGGAGGGGAATTTTCTTACTTTTTTGAAAAATAAAAGGGAGGAAAGGTAAAAAAAAAAAAAAAAAGGGAAAAGTTGAAAGTGCGGTGGAAAGAATATGACGTCATAGATCCCAGTTAGCAGTTTGCGTTCATTAGACTCTTCTGATTAAACTTGATAGCTATAGAGAGATGAAGCAGACATCGTTCTGTTATGAGTCCATAATTCATAATTTCCTTCCAACCTTTTATAATAGCGTTTTTATTTATGTGGCGGATCGACGTTCAAAATCATAACCTAAATTAGAAATAAATTAAAAAAATTTCGGTTCCTTTTTTTTTTTTTTTCTCCCCCATTTTTGCTTAATAATAAAAAACTCTTTCTCTCTCTAACTTGTAGGTGTTTGTGCGGACTTGCAGACGAGGGAGTTAATAAGGGATGTTCTTGCTGAAAACGAGTTGACAAGAAAAAGCATGGAGGATTTCCAAGGATTCGACACAGTTTGCAGCAAGGTGAGTAAATATTTTTAAACTTCTCAGATGAAATTTTTTCAGGAGCCAACAATTCGATGTTGAGTGGGAAAATAAGGGTTGTTGAAGCTACAAAATCATTTAACTATAACATCGCGTGCCAGTTTAGATAGTTTACTTTCGTGATAGGGGCTTAATATGACATTGTGACACCAGGATTTTAAGTTGACAAAAAATCTGAAGTGTGATTTAAAATTCTTTAAATATTGCTGAGTAAAAAAGACATATAACTAACTGTTTTATGCTTAAAAATTCTAGCTTGGGCCTGAAATGGCTTCAAACAGGCTGTAATAAAATCTGAGATGGCTTTAGTAAGCTTAGAATGAGCATCTAAGAATTTAGGTAAACTCAACTTAGATCTCTGATGTCGTTTGTGGTTTAATTTTGGATTTTAAACGCTTTTAAAAGGTTGAGCATTACTTATTAACTTCTCTAGCTGACTTGTTTGGAGTCTATAACGGCTTACAACAGTTTCAAGGCAATAAGTTGGGACTTCTAAGGCCTCTAGTAGCGTCCTTGTTTTCGAACACTTTGCTCCAGCTTTAAATTCAGATCTCCAGACAAAGTTTGTGCAAAATGAAAGAATACTTTTCAGACTTACCGTCCTTGCTCCTTATCATCCGATGCGTCTTCTTCGGAATCCTCTTCCTCCTCTTCTTTCCCGCTGCCGACCCCACGTTTCAATTCCTGCTCCACCAACAACTGCTTTTCTTCCGTCTCGTGATCAGTCCTCAAATGCTGATTAAGTCTATCTCTCCTAACAAAACTCCTCGGGCAAAACTTGCATAAATAAGGCCTTTCTCCCGTGTGCGTCCTTAAATGGACCTTCAACGCAAATCTCCGAAACAATTTCTTACAAAGCGGACATTTTAATTTCACCGGATTTTTATCTTTACTTCCTTTATCATGCATCGCTTGATGAAACAACAAATCCGATTTATATCCGCTCGTATATTTGCACAATTTACATCTATGGATTTCTCCATTAACATCATCATTCTCCTCCTCCTGACTAAAATCGCATAAATTATCCCTTATGTGCCTTGAGACTTCTTGGGAAAGCGTAAAAATTTTCCCGCATTTTGAACATTTCGGTCTTAAATTCGGATGTTCCTCGTTAATATGTTCCTTCAACTTCCCAAGATCATCCTGGATCCTCCCGCAATAATGACACAACCTCGACATGAAAAATTCTTCCTCCGGTACTTTCGTAACGTCAACATTCTTCAAAAGACTTTTACATTTATGATATTGAGTTTTCCGATGCCTCGTAGCTTCATCAGCCGACTCGAACGTCATGTTGCAAGCGTTGCAGAAATACGGTGTCTTCCCGCGGTTTTTATGACTCCGAATAATGTGTCTCTGTAGGGATTTGATTCCTTTCGCTTTGTATTTGCAAACAGGACAACGAAACTGTTTCGTGTTGTCTTCGTTAATCCCGTGACGTATACGATTATGTCGACTTAACTCGCGATTAAAACGGAATGTCTTCGAGCAGAGTTTGCAGTTTAACACATTTTTCTGGCGAATAATAATCGGGATTGATTTGTTGACTGCAGAGATAACTTCCCGATGGCAATTGCTATCCAAATGAAGTTCCATCGTTGCTGGAGAATTGCATTCAAAATTGCAGAATGAGCACCAAAAAATTTTAGTGTCTTCTTCGGTGTGTAATCGCTCATCCGCCCAATGTTTTTTGAAAGCCGCGTGAGTATTACAGTAAAATTTGCAAATTCCACATTGGAACGGAGCTTGTAGCACTATAGCGTGAATATTATCAAGTACTAATTTCTGCTGAACAGGGTCGGATAGTTGTATGCGCCTGCTGTGATAATAAGAGACTAAGTGTTTGCCTAATTGATGACTTGGTACTTTTGTTTTGCAAACATCGCAGCGTATTAGTTCTTTTTTTATGATTTTCTTTCGTTTAGGTTTTTCCGTTGGGATTTCCCGAACTCTTTTCCCGGTGCTCATATCCATTTCTTTAAAATGCTCAGGTCTCTTTATGGTCCTTTTCCCCAATCCTCGTTCTTTGTACCCGACAGCGGTGAACAGCCCACGAAATACCTTCAGAGATCTCGAATCAAACTCCAAATCATTTTCCTGGAGAACTCTTTTAAAATGCAATTCTGATAACACATGTTTCTTGTACATTTTTTTAGAAGCCAAACGTCGATCGCACGGCGCGCAATAATACTGAATCATCCCTCCTGCTGTTTTCAAACATTTCCCGGAAGTGCTCTGACAACTCGCAATAGCGTTCATCGTTTTCGAATGGGTCGTGTCCGGAGAAACTTCTTCGGGTTTCCATTTCCCGCTTGTATGATTCGGCCCCGGGTGAGGTTTCCATTTTCCTCCGGTATGCGTAGCAGGCGGTTCGTTACCGTTCCTACTCTCGGGTCGCCATTTTCCTCCGGTATGAGTAGCTGGCGGTTCTGATGGTTTCCACTTACCTCCCGTATGCGTCGACGGTGGCGCTGTCGGTTTCCATTTCCCACCCGTATGCGTCGCTGGCGGTTTTTCCTCCTTATCGTTGGATGATTCATCTATTTTGTCATCTTCTTGATGTTTATCGTCAAGTAAATTCGCCCAGTTTTGACCTGGCCATAAAATAGGAGATGCCCTCATCGACATACTTCCGGGTTTCCATTTCCCGCCTGTGTGAGTACGAGGAGGAGCGTAATTAAATTCATCCATCTCATCGATATGAAGATAGCTATCATCATAATCATCTTCTAGAAAATGTCCGACTTCGTCTTTTGATAAAACATCGGGCATTAAAATCGGGCTCATTGAAAATAACTCGGGAGTGTATCTCTTCGTCAATTGCTCTGTAGCTTTTTTAACTTCTAACTTATCATCAACTTCTTCGTTATTCGATTTTTTAAGACCCAAATGACTGAACAACAACCATTCATCTTCATCCTTCTCCCCGCATTTTTCTTCTAGATCTGATTTTTTCAAAAACGCAGCGATATCATCCGAGGTAGTCGTTGCTTCCATCTTAGGAACTTCTTTCTTTCCTTTTGATGTCTTCTTCGCCGTACTTTTCTTCTTCTTATATTTAGATTTCGGTTTTTCAGGCACGATCGTTTCGACTTTCGGGATTTCTGGATGAACAACGCTTAAGGATTTACTCCGCGTGACGATTCCACCAGATAATTTATTCGGGAAACTTAAACTAATCATGTTTGAGGAACTTTTAGAACTGCTTTGAAGTTCTAACGACGAGAAGAAATCGTCAGCTTGGACGTGGTCGCTTTCTTTATTTTTATCGTTGTCGGGTTTGTCCCCTGAGAAAGAAGTGTCCATTCCGTGGTCGGTCATGTCCATTTTCCCTTCTAATACAGCGTCACAGGTAACTTTTCGATGTGTTATGTAGTTGTTGATACCAATCACAGTGCTTCCGCATTTTAAGCAGTAATGGGTGTCTTCTTCTTCCATTTTTTTTAGTAATATCTGAAAAGAGAAAAAAATATAATCTGTCATTTTCTTCGTTTACTTCCTTGATATGTCCACACCTCTAACATCCTTGGCTTCACGCCTAACTCAAATGTATTTTAAATTTTTCTGATTTACTCCAAAGAAATAAATCACTTTTTATTTTATTATAATTCCCGCGATTAAAGTTTCACCAAAATTTGTTACGGGAAATAAAATCAAAAAGTTAAATCTCTTTTTTTCAAAAAAAAAAAAAATTAGATATTTCTCAAAAAAATAAAACATCCAATATTCTTAAATGCCCATCAATCAGCTCGCACGCCATTCCATCTTTCAAAAATTGTAAAATATATTAAAAGGAAAAAGACGAGAAAAAAATTAACTATGTTGACGCGAAAGAGTCGAAAAAGATTTTTTGAAGACATCAAAGAGAATGAAACCTCGGAATGCTGTTTTCCCAGTGACGTAAATCAATCCTATAGAAATTAATACTAAACACACGCAGGGTTGCCTACTTATAACTCATGAATTTTTTGACTTAATAGCCATTTATTTCTAACTATGACTGTCATCCTCCTCTCCCACTTAAAGGAAAAAAAAAGGGTTACGAATCCGTATATGATCATACGCACCGAAAAAATAATACATCATTCATTTTCGTGTCGCTTTTTTTTAAACGAGCCGACTTCTCACATCAAGATCGTTAATTTTTCTCTTTGATAGTCAAAACTAGTTCATTGGGATAGGTTCGATGAATGAAAACGGTGAATTTTCTCGAAAACCTCCAAAAAATCGATTCATTTAATCAAAATCGTTGAAAGGAAGCTGTAAATAGTCGTTTTGTTAAAGTGAAGTTGTCTTGTTACCGCCCACTTGTCATAATTTACATTCGAATCCGAAACATTCAGCGATTTATTTTAAAGTTGTTTTTATCAGATCTCTCAGCTCTCAGTCACTGAAAATGGTGCCATTACTGTCTGCTGCGCCATGATGGACAGGACGAGTTTTCCTTTTCAAATGGGCTCCATGTCGTATTGCTTAACAATTTATTCTTATTTTTTCTTCTTTTCCTCTCTCTCTCTCTCAATCTCGATTTCTCCTCCCCTTTACCTCTCTCACTCGCTTATGTTACTTCATTCCTGTGCTCAATTTATGGATCTTAGTTTCATTAAATTTCATGAGCTCTTCATGTAAAAAGATTTTCGTTGTGGACCGTGGTTATTGGTGTCACGTTGAGACTTTACAGGCTTATTTTGTTTCCTCGGTACATTATTTTAGATAATCACTTTATTTAGAGATAGAGCGGACCGGGGGTATTTAATCTTTGCTTAAAAAGACTATTGTATATGATGTTGCTTTTGGATGGATAAAATCCCATTAGCTTTGGAAATTAAAAATGTCAATATAAAACGCCCGCATGTTTATGGTCGAATTAAAAAAAAGAAAAAATATTTATAATATAAGATCCTCGTCCTTCAAAATTCAAGTTTTCAAGAATATTAATCTCCTGATTATTTTCGCAATCGATGAAATGCATTTCCAGGTGCAGTGACACTCATTATTTTTGAATTTATTCTAAATCAGGTTGTCTTTGGACTTTATTGGAAAAATATTTGATGTTAAGAATGTAGATGGGTCGTTGAGAGCTTGGGTCAGTCAGAATCATTTTCTCGGTGCCTGAAGGAGTTTTAAAAGCCTGATCCAGATCCATCATATCTTTAAGAAGCTTCGGCTGATTTCATCAGAGCTTTGGAAAAAGTGATCTAAACCCATCAGATTTTTGGGAAATCCTGAATTGGATCCATAAGCCTTCAAAAAATCTGAATTAGATTTCCTGATTTTAGTTTTAGATCAAGACTTCTAAGAGCCTGAGTTGGCTCCACTGAAACCTTTGGAACTAAATTAGATTTATCAGGACCTTCTCTAGCCTCAGCTAGATTCTAAGAAAGTCTAAAACAAAACCTGATACGAACCTGATACGATCCATCAGAGCCTTTGGAAGCTTGAGCCAGATCCACTAGAGCGCAGAAATGCATTATCTAGCTCAATTAGGGAGCCTAATCTGGATTTAATAGGGCCTTCTTCTTCTTCCTTAAATGCCCGCTCCTCGTCCGAGATTGGCGATCATCATGGCCAACCATTGATGATTTTACTAGGAATAACAAATAATGTGGTGACTTTCCATAATATTTCACAATAGGGCCAGGGCCCTAGAGGCCCTTAGAAGCCTTAGAGGTCCAAGAAAGCCTTAGAGGCCCAAGAGAGCCTTAGAAGCCTTAGAGGCCCAAGAGGGCCTTAGAAGCCTTAGAGGCACAAGAGGGCCTTAGAAGCCTTAGGGGCCCAAGAGGGCCTTAAAAGCCTTAGAGGCCCTGGCTTCTAGGGAATAGGGAATAGGGCCTTAGAGAACGTAAATTGGATTTATCCAACCCCTTGGAAGCCTGAGTTAGATCCATTAGAGCCTTTAGTAACCGGATCCTTTGACTCATTAGCATAGCTAAAACTTTTTGGGTAAGCCTGTTCTAGCCTTTGCAAGCCCAAACTAAGCTCTCCCTAAACTTCTTCAGCTCCTTTATTAATCCCCTTACAATTCTTCCTACATACTACTGACTTACTACGACTCTGAAAAACACATAAAAATCAAAGACATAATTGCTGATTTATTTATGGCCTGCGGACAGCAGGCGACAAGAATACGGCATTTTATTCATTGATATATTTTAAGCGAAGAATAGACAAGGGGCATCAAATAAAAAGAAAAAAAAAATACGAAACGACCGTCTAGAAAGCTCAAGGTGGAATTCTGATTTACTAGATTGCGAATTACGGTTGCGTACATTCCGCACGTCACCGGAGTGATTTAGACTTTCTCCATGTGTCTTTCATTCGCCATCACACCACTTCCTCTTCCTTTCAACTCGCTATGTATTTACGACTTTCCTTTCTCTATTTCTTTTCCCAACTTGTGTAAACGACTTTTATTTTATTTTTTTTCCTCCCCTGAATTTTTTTTTTTAAAGTGGAGGTAAGTTGCACGGTTTTAAAATTTTTTTTGGCCAGATTCGATCTGTCCAACTCTTGTCAAGAACCCGCTGCTGCAGAAAATGGGAGATGCGAACTGGAGTGGGAAGTCCTTGGGCTAAAAAATTGGAGTTAAGAGCCCCGGTGGAAAATTAGGCCCAGCAGATGGCAAATCTGTAAAGAAAGCTCTGATGATCTAATTGCTGAGTGACAGCTGTAGGAGATTCAAGATTGGTACGGTTGGCCAAGATCTAATCTGAATTGGAAGAGCGGTGCAGTAGGCAAGCAGCATTAAAATTATCAAAGGAAATGGCGAGAAATGGCAAATGAAGACCCTGATAAGGGCAGTTAACCCAGAAAATAATAGGCAAGAATCCCCAGTGGGGGGTGAGATCTATTAGATCTCACAACAAGGACAGAAAAAGGACGTGAAAATTCATTTGAGGTCCATTCACCTTTATTGGCAGGAAAACCAAAAAAAAACCTTATTTATCTCTCTTTTGTCCTACTGCTTCACGTCCACATCTTTTCACAGTTCCCCCGAGAAAAGAAAAAAAAATAAATAAAAAGGTCCGGCAGCGGCTCTGGACCAAGTCCAATCCATCCTCCGACATTAACGTTCGAAAATCGCTTTGCCATGCTTCATTGCAAAAAGAATGAAGGACATAATTTTTCATTAACCAAAGGGATCCTCCCCGGGGGAGAGAAAAAAAAAAGGAAAACTAGTAGAAGGCGGATGAAGTCCGAGAGATATCCTACCTGATATTCTCTCTTCAGAGAACGCTTCGTCAATGTTCGAGCAGTTTTCAAAAAAAAAAAAAAATATGATTCTCCTCTCGTTATTTTCACCACGTGATGAAAAGGAAATTATTTCCCAATAAAATGGACGTGGCACGGGAGGAAAAAAAAAAAAGAAGAAAATGATTGATTTGTACAACTTTTCAGTTTTTTTCTCCCATTTTCCTCTTCATCCTTCCTCCTCCTTTCTCTTTTGCGTTGTCTTGTCTTTAGTGAAAGCAGTTAATTGATCGAACCATCTGCTTTACAGATCTTTCGAGTTTGATTTCATCAGGAATGATTGTAATTGGTTGAATTACATCCCTATGATCGATGAGTCTTTTTCATTTTATCTTTTTCTTTCCTTTTATTTCAGATGAAACTAATATCACTTATATATTACTGATATTAATCAAAAGCTTAACGATAGGCTTTTTTCTTTCCTTTTCCCCGTCCGGATGGTGTGTGTCCGTTACGTTTTTCATCAATCTCGGATAATACCATTCAAAATTGGATATTTGAGAACGTGTCAGGAGGGGTCATACATAATCCCACCCGTAATTTCCGAATAAAGACCGTGGAAAAAAGATCCAGGGGTATAGAAGGAAGAATATTTTCCACAATTAAGATGTCGCCTTTTTATCCGAAATAAAAGTGTTTCATTGCAGTAACATATTTGTCTTTTTTTTTAGGTGCCACCTCAGCGCCGGAGATTGGTGGCAGCGACTCGTATCTTAGATGCAGCAACCCAGAATAAAGATGTGGAATCTACGCCAAGCCAGTCTCTGAAATTCTTAAACCACGACGTTCTTTCAATTTTTTTCGCTCGGTCTGAGCCGTACCTCGTCCTTGTCTGCATCATTAGGAGCGAGATGCGATATTTCTCAACATGTGGCGAAATAATGGAGCTTCCGTCTCTTAATCATCTTTATAGCTGTAAGTACACCAGCTGATAGAACACCAAAGAAAGGGCTAAAAAAAGGCCAATTAAGGGCCGAATTCCTCAACTCAGTTTAAGGGAAAAAAACGAGTTTAACTGAGTTGAACTTCCCTTAACTTATGGGGTGAAACTTGATCTCAATTTTTTTATTAACTATGTTGGTGGGTTTGGCCCTAAGCCTGACTCAGAAAAAAATCGCCAGATCAAAACAAGCAAGATCAGCTATGTTTCCAGTGGTTCCAATAAAACATACTTACATACAACAACAATTCTGCCCTCATAAGCCAAAAGCCACAAGCTAAACATATAGGCTTGATGTCAATCTTTGTTGTGGAGATAGAATCTTATAATATTGAGGTCGCGATTCGTTCTTATCACAACTTGAGCTGAAAACGCAACACTATAATTTTTACCTTAAGGCCCATTGTTTTGGAAATACTTAGGGCTTAAATTTAACTTGCTAAAGTGGTTAAAAATTTTAGCCGAGCCCGTAAACGCTGATAGCAGCCTTAAATTATTGCCAAGAAAAATCTAAGGTAAGGCTGTAAGAGCTAAGCTCTGTCTGATCCTGATAAAGCTTGCTGGTGCAGTTGAGTTCATAAAAGGGCTTATAAAAGCCGTTACAAGGTTCTAACTAAATCTGCAAGAGCCTCGACAGATTTCAGTGATTTGGGTAGAGGCTCCAGCTAAGATACAATAAGCCCTTAGAACTGCCAGAAACTAAGTTTAGCCTATTATGGCCATTAGGAGCTTCAATTGAGCTTCTTAGAATGGTAAAAGACTAAAAATAAAGTGGATTAGGTGCCAAAGTTAACAATTTCGATCTGCGGAGGTTCGTACTATGTAAAATCCTTAAATTAAGCCCAAGAAGCCGTGAGTTAAAAACCCCTGGTAAGACCTGAAGAACTCACAGAGGGTCTGAGCTAAGACTGGCCTCAAACTAGGTTCGTAAAAGTTGATGTAATAATTTTTCTGAGTTTTTTGAATGATAACCCAGGAAAAATTTGGAAGTAAAATTTTAATTGTAGATCAAAAATCCCCAAAAAGGGGAATTTAGGTCCTCAAATTTCTAAACTCGAAAGCGTGATTGGTGTAAAGCTAAGAGTAAGATCAGTAAAACAAACTTTCAGGACATGAGAATTCGGAGAAAAATTCCAGGGCTTAGGTTGATGTAGGAGCATATTTAGAAACCAATTTTTCAATATTTAATTTTTCTCGAGATTAAGCTTACACTCCCTTGCTGGTCCTTAATTCCAATTTGAATTACATGACACAAATTTTATAAAACATATTTCAAATCTTTAAAAATTTTCAGGAAAGATCCTGAGGATTTAACGGTGCCAAAAAAAACCTCCCTGCAAAATTAAATTTAAAAAAAAAAAAATTATAACCACGATGCTGCTGTTTGCTGCTGCCTTTTATTATTTAAGGATTTGAATAGGATTCAAACTCATAAAATTCAGGGTATACAGAACCCTTTATTATTCAGATAATAGTCAACGGCGGTCAGAAAACATCAAACCCCATATTAGTTTTGAATTTACATGCATAAATCACAAGTTTTCCACCTTATAGAACCCCGTGGTTTTGTTTGACGATGCCACTTGAATCAAACACCTTGGATTAAAGCTAACAAGTTGGGATTTGCCGGTATTCACATGCGTCATTATAATGTCATTACGACTACAGCACAAACGGTTAAAAAATTTTTTTTTTACATTTTATATTCACATCTCAACGCCAAGAAGCATCTTCAAAAATTTCAAAAAATCATGTCCTTCTCAAATTATCGACTTACTTCTTTGGGGGAATTTTTGGGGAAAAAAAATAAAATATCGTTCTTTTTAACTACCCAAGCATCAAATCGGATCCCTTCCCTTTACACCCCTTTACACCCCCCCGAAAAAAAAAAGATTTTCCAGTGTTTTTTCTTCTTTTTTCGCTCTTTTTTTTCTTCCGTCGTCGTAAATTACCAGGTAAGGGATATAAAATGTAGGTTGCGGACGTATGTGAAGATGAAAGACCTTTATATATTACCGTCATCAATCGTTAAGGGTCTTAACTACCGAAGTAATGACGACCCACAATGGAGCTGACAGAATGGTTTTAAAATCTATGTTTTCTTCAATTCGACAGACAGATATAAATGTTTTGACAAGGGAAAAGACGATCAAGTTTGTCGACCCCTGATTAAAGCCCCTCAGCTACCAGGAAAGCTATTAACGTGCGTAATGGGCTGCAAGCGAAAGACAACCGGCGCAAGACGTTGCATCGATTACGAATGTGTCGCGACGCTCGACGAACTCAGATTTACTATTATCCTTCCCATAACACATCCTCTCGACCTTTTTTTTTTTTTTTTTTTGAAACCCCTTTCGCTGGTTTTTTTTGTTGGAGAAAAAAAGAGAGGCCTACCAAGTTTAAAGTGGTGGTCAAAGTTAGAAAGCAATGCTGGATAGTTGGCTGTAGTTCGCATGTCCTGAAACTGCAGTAAATAATTTGAATGATTTTTTTTCGTAGATTGAATATGTGAATTTTTTCTTTTTTTCTCAGGGCTTCAATTTTAGTTGTAAATAGATTTTTAAATCGAAAAAAATTTTACAGCTGCAGGAGAATTCTGTTTGAGCTACGCCCAGTGCAGTAGTGTCAAGAAGAAGTTAGAGGTTTCACTTAATTCTATTTAGAGGACTTGGGATGCAAATTAAACGTAATGCTGGAGCTACCAAAAGCTTGAGGCATCAGAGCATTCAATGAATCCCTCAAAGTTGTTAAAAAGCCCAGCTAAATTTCTTTGAACTGTTGAAGGCTCGAAGAAAGAAAATCGCGAAGAACGTTAGGGTGTTTAGGCCCCACTGAGGCTTTTTTAAGCTGTTAGCAGGGCCGTCTTTAGGCTCTTAGAAGACTGGTTTGAGGTTTAGAGGCCTCCAGAATTTTAAATTAAGCTTATTTTTCAAAAGCATTATAGAATTTTCACTAAATCGTTCAACGTTCAGACAATCCAGTTCAAAAAAAAAATGTCAGCGAAATTTCAAAATGTTTGATGAGTGGAAATTTTTCGATAGTTGAGGCCTGGTTCCTCGACTTCATTCGCACCACCCTAAAGGCAGCCCTGGGGCTATTAGGATCTTAAAAAAGGAGCCATAAATAGACCACCAAACGTTTGTTAGAGTCACCTAAATTTTCAGCTTAACTCGTTATAGCTGTCAGGTGGCGTAAAACTTCTCAACAAAATAAAAACCAGAGCAGAGAATCGAAGTTTGAGCTATTAAAAAATCCGCAATAAAATTTTTTACCACAAAATCCAAACTTGAATGTTAAAGCAGCAGCAGCAGTACTCAGTGAGCTAATTTTTTGAGTAGCTTAGCTAAAGTTTCAAGCGGCTGCAGAACTCAATCCTAAATCTGGCCGCAGAGAAGCCATAAAACAAAATTTTTGAAGTTATTAATTATGCGAAAAAAAATTTATGAGCTCTGAGAAAATCGAATTCTAACGTAGTGAAAATTTTGCTCAAGGTGTGGCCAAAAGTTACAAGAAGAATTGTGGCTTAGCAGAGGCCAGGCTGCATTGAATGCGGCTTTGGGTCCTACGGGAATTCCCACAATGAGGCAGATTCTAAACATTTTCAAAATTTACTCTCAAAATAATGTATCTATTTTTAAAATTTAATTTTTCCTAAAGTTTTGCAATCACCCTGACCACCGATAATTTTCCTGGCTCCCTGCCCCCCTTTCATAGTCCTGACTTCAGGCCTCAATTTAATTCTCATCAAGTTCTTCTATTAGCATTCAAACAATAAAACTCAAAAAAACCTTATTTTTTTAGGAATTAGAAAAAGGATCATCAAACAAGAAATAACTTACAAGAAGAGGAAAATATTGGGAGCAGAAGAAAATCGCACAAGGAGCAGACGGATGCAGCAGGCAAAGGAAGAAAGGAGTAGCTTAATTTTTACGTAGGGCTTCTGCAGTACTGGTAAGTGAACATCAATTTTTATGTTTATTTTTATTTCGCACGAGAAAAAGTCCGAAATAATTTTTTGGCGACAAAAATCAATTCATTTATTTATTTAGTCTCTAATTGCAAGTTGGACACAGATTCTTTTTTCTACCGAGTATGTGCTTGAATTTTCTTCTGTGTCCTGTACTTTTTTGGCCAAGAATAGGTTACTAACTAGTTTCTCGTGAGGAAGTTGTTTAAAATACGGAAAATAAATGCGGTGGTGCCAGGTTCGCTTAAAAAAAAGAAGATCCAAAAATCCGATCTTGTGTCTATGAGCTGGTTTGTCACATAGCAAGCCTAGTCCATAAACACTGACTTGGGCCCCTGAGAGTGCAAGTTTAAGTCTTTCTTTTGGGGTTTTGAGGTAAATATTGAAAGCAGGCTCCTAGCTTAGAGTCCCAGGTTAAGACTTTGAGGCTTTTTCTTTGTCTGGGTGCTGCAAGGCCTATTATTTTTAAACTCCTCCAGAAAAACTGGTTTCCTACAAAAATTCACATCTGCTTAGATCTAAAACTATTCCCAAGCTGTGTAAAAAATCTATTCTCCTTAATTCTTTTTTCTCAAATTAAAAATCCTTCAACATTTTTTTACCCATCGTAAATTTCCAAAATTTGGGCACAAATAATTTTTATTTTCTTTACACACTTTACAAACCCAAACCCTCAGCAATAATAACGAAAAAAAAAAAAAAAAGGCAAAGATGTCTTCCACGCTTCATACCCTCATTTTCTTTGCCATAAGGTAATTGCAATAAATTATCAATGTTAGAATTAATATCGAGACCGGGGGGAGAAAAAAAACTTAACAAAAGTCAATAAAATATATCAAATCAGAAATAACAAAGAAGAAACATAATGGCCTCTAGTTTATGCCGACAGATTTCATAAATTTACCCCAAAAATCATATTACAAATATAAAAAGTTAAAAAAAAAGTGATTGAAAATAATTCAGTTTGCATTATCATAATAATGAAGCGCGCGCATCAAGCGGATTGGATTTTGAGGATTTAAGGTGATCAGGTTGGGTTAGGTTGAGTTTTTGGAAAAAGGATTGAGGCGTTGTAGGTGAGTCGAGGAGATGAGGGATTGAGTTGGGAAAAATTAGGGGAGAGAAGGAAGATTTTGAGGTTATGTGAAATTGATCACTTCAGTTTTAATGTGTTCACGAATAAAATCAAAAGGAGAGTGAACATGCCGAACACAAAGGATTTTAGCCAATAAATTCACACGTCACGGTTTGAATGGTTCGACCCCCGTCATTTTGCTTTCCAAATACTTTTCCACGGCATCTTTTTTTGATTTATATAGACAAGTCGACTTCTTTATTGTGTGTATACGCTGCTGATTTACTGCCATCAAAAACTGCAACACATCAGATGTTACCCGTACGAAAAAAAAAAAAAAAGATTTCAATATTAAACGAAACGAATTCGTTTACGATACGTGCTGCCACAAGCGGGAGTAAATGTAAACAAAGATTACGGTGCACAATAACGACGCCATATTCTCATCATTTCAACGAGGTTCAAAATATTCGTTATATCTCAGCGGCGCATATCGATCTCGATGATTTTTTTACGTGGAAATGAATATAACGTTTAGAAGAATGTTTTAAAACATACCTGAGACGTCTCACGAGGTTATTTCCATGGTAATTAAGAAAAAAAATGAACCGACGATGTGCACCATATCATGTGTTTACGCGAGACTAGTGACATCTTACGAGCGACGAAGGAACTACGTCCGGTAGTGCGGTGAGCGCGGCGTTAAGGCGGGATATTTAACTTCACTCCGCCTTCCTTTGTGACGGCATGATGATTTACCACGAGGTTCTGGATTCAACTAATACATTAATTTGCATATTTTGCTTATCAAGCCAACGTCAAATCGTACCATTGTACTCCTTATTTTTCGATAAGCCGCGTTTTTTTTTTCTCTCCGGGAAAATACGCTTCTTTCAGAAAAGCTTCGTCTGCTCGGAGTGTTAATGCAGCACGGAGCGCGTTCAGGGAATTTTAGTTTACGGTTTTGTTTTTTTTTAATTTTTATCCTGGGGGGCACCTGGAAATTTTAGGAAATAAAAAATCGTAACGTTGACGGGGGAGTCGATAGCCGGAGACCGATTTGACGAGGAGTTGACAGGAAGTAGAAAAAGATAAAGTGAAGCGAGAGAGATAGCACCATCGGGATCTACAGAGTAGTGGTGATTGCGCCGGTCGCTATTTCTATCTCACTCGCACTCTAGTTCTGGCTTCGGAACGCTTCCAAGAAGACTGTCAGTCATCTCAGGTCGTCTGTGATGTTGTTATCGGGCGTTCTTTAATCGCATTTTTATTTTCTGACGCTAACATGTGATGCGGAATTGTTATTATTTTTGTGCAAACTTGTATACCGTTTTTTTTTCTAAATTTAGATTTTGTGATAAATAACAAAAATAAAAGGAATCTCCAAAACGACTGAAAAATCGTATACTAAAAAAATTTTCAAATTTTAATTTTGGCTCAAAAAAATTTTTTTTAGTGTTGTGATTATTTAAAAAAAAAATTAATTAAACAAACATGTCTTCGGTTAAAAAAACCATGAGTGATTTTAATACCAAATCCGGTGAAATTATTTTCGAAACCGGTAACACATAATTCGGTGTTTGTTTTTTTTTTTTTTCCTTCGGAAAACTATGTAATATTTTTTGATTTTATAAAAAATGTTTGAGTTTTTTCGTGATAAAAATTCGAGAAATCGAATTAAGTTAAAATTATTATTATCGGTGCCGTGACAGTTAAGTACAAAGGAGTTAATTTATTAATTAACAGGATTCCCTAAAAAAGATTTATTTATTTAAAAAAAAAAAAGAAGAAGATTTGTGCCTCGAAAAGTTTATTAAAAATCAGCAAGTTGTCGTCGTTTGCGATACCATTGTTGCCGAGCGCACGAGACGCTAGTGCCAGTCAGCAAAGATCTGCTATCGTGGCCAGAGCGATGACACGTCGGAAACAGCATTGCCCAAAACGAATGAAATGTAAGTCGTCTTGTTAGAAAAACAAAATACATGAAAAAAAAAGGTATATTTATTTTCCCCGTGATAAAAAAAAAAAGGAACGAGGTTGAGCTAAAGTTGATGGGAATGACAACCTGTTGTAAGGATTTTGATATTCGCGGGTTTTTTTTAGTAAACATGATAAAAATGTTATTAGAAATATTTTTATCTGATATAGGGAATTTATTTTTTTTAAAGTATTTGATTAATTAATTATTTATTTTTTTTTTTTGGATGATTGGCGCTTAGGAAATGTTTAAGATTTTTTGAGAGATCGATGTGAAAGAATTTTAGTTAAAATCGGTGAGATGTGAGGAATTTTTCAAGTGACAGTTGGTTATTTTCTTTTTATATTAAAAAATTAATTTGAAAATTTATGAGAGGCTGATTAGTGATCGGGTTGGGCGTTTTTAAAATTTTATATAAAAATCGTTTCCGAATGTCGTTTATTAAGAACTGTCAGGTGAAAAAATTAAGGTTAACAGGGTGAAAATGAGACACAAAGTTTTTTTAAAAGTCGAATTTTTGTAGCGGTTGAGCTTGAAAAAATTTTGCAAATTAAAATAATCGTAAACCGGCGTTTAAAATAAAATAAAGAAAAAATTTAAAAAGATGTGAATTGGTGAAGAATATTTTTTTAATGTTCAATATAGTTTTTTTGACTCAAAATAAATCTTATATTATCTTGCTGAAGATTCAAGAAAATCAGCTACTCAAACTTTCGCTTCAAAAAATTTTAGATGGGGAAAAATCTGTAGATTTAGTTTTTTAATAGGAGAAAGAAAACGAAGACAAAGTAGCAAATCAATTGATTAAAAATTATTTTATTGGAGCCGGCCAAATTATTTTCGTTTTTGATTTCTTGACTAGCTAAAATTAATTTTACAGCTGCTAAAACTCTTCAGAATTAAATGAGAAGAATTTTCAAAGCGTTAACGATGAAAAAATTAAAATGGGTGAAAATCAGAAAACAAATATTATTTTTTAAACCTCAGTTCTCAGTTGGAAAAATTTTTCAAGTAGTGAATAAATTTTGTGTTATTTGAGTTTTTAATTGGGTAAAACAAAATTAGGGGACAAATTTAAGGCAAAGAAATTCATGAAAAAACTGTGACAAATTCCTTTTTTCTTTCTTTTTTTTTTTTGAAATTTTAAGATTTTTTGAAGTTGAAGGTGTGAATTAGACTAAAATTGATTTATTTGATTCATTTTATAATGCTGTAGTCTCGGAGGAGAGAAATAAGTGCCACACTAATTTTTTAAAAGAGCCAAATTAGCGGCCATATTTTTTTTGGCAAAATTAAAACGGCGAGGGAAAAAAATTTACCTTCAGACCTAACAGAAGTTTAAAAATTTTATGTTCTTCTTAATTTTGTTGGAACACTATTTTATTTTTTCCCCGGAAAAAAGTAATGACAGTTTCCACGAATAATTTTAAATGACTAATCTGGAACAATTAATGAGCTACTGAGTATGAAATACGACACTGAATATTTGATTACTGCTTAGCCTGTAATTTTTAAGTTACTTTTATTGCAGCAATAATTTTGCCCAATTTAATGCTTGTGCAAATCTCTTGAGTGAAAATTTTTTGACTTATAAATTGCACTTTGACTCTTGTGAAAAAAAGCGTTAAAAAAAGCTATGTCTGCTAAATCGCTTTTTTTGTGTTGTGCTCCTATTAATTTTCTTGAAAATGATTTTTTTTTTCGTTCAGGGGAAAAGAACTGACTAAGAATGTTGTCTATGCTAGAGTTTCTCGTTCAGTAAATCAAAGTTTTAGAAAATTAACGGTTCAAAATTTCGAAACGTCAAAATTTTTAATTCTGTTGAGTTTTTTCAGAAAACTGAATTTTCCAAGAGAAGTCAAAGAGAAAACGCTGTAAAGTCAATTTTTATGAACTCGAAAAAAAATTTTTAAAAAAAGAATTGGCATTTTTTAACAAATAATTCAAAACTATTTTTTTGGCTTTTTACATTTTTGAATAAAAATAATCTGAACATTCCAGACTTTGTGATTTTAAAGAACAAACAGAAACCTACTGTACGGACAGTTTCCAGAAAATCATTTTTTAGACGTTTTCATTCAATATATGCCTTTTGGCCAAACCCTGAATTTGACATGATTGCAGTACTTCACCCTATAGGTGAGGTAAAGTAAAAAATAAAATTTTAAGACGACCCCTATTGTACTCTATTGTGTCTCATTCATACCCTGTTAAAACCCCCTTGAAAAATGTCTCGGTAATTCTTCGTTAATCATTTATTGCATACCACGCCATTAAAAAACAACAAAAACCCAAAACAAAACAAAAATATTTTCAAAGTCATTCAAACTTTTATTTACTAATCCCATTCATAATTACCTTTAATCAAAAAGTTCGGCCAAAAACCACATTAAAAAACTTTTAAGCATAAGCAATAATTATCCCTCCCTTACTCCAACTTTCCCGACTTATCTTCCTGGGGAAAATACCGTTTTATTTATATATAGTTTCCCCAGACATAAGGACAAGTCGAATCGCGTTATAATGTTTATAATCGGAGAAAAGCCCCGAATGATTGATCGATTTAGAAACGTCGAAAAAAAAAGCGAGGAATAATTTTTCCGGGGAAAAGGAAAAAAAAAAAAGAAGAAAAATATGAAAACGACGAACCTAAAAACACAAGGATTAAGCAAGGCAAACTCGCCCTGTTATTCGAGCTTCATTGTACTTCTGTCACTCGTCAATCACCCGTCACTCACCCGGTGAAAAACAACAAAACATTTTCCATCTCTCTTGGAAAATCGAACTTGGCAAAGAAAATATCTGGGTTTTTAGGCGCGCCGCTCTTTTCCCCATTTTCACTGTTTTTTTTTCCCCGTCAACGAGATTGATGTTTATAAAGCGAATAATTTTCCGTTTTAAAAATTAAAACAATAAACGTATTGATGTTTAGTTTTACAGGTTAAATTAATTTTTTATAAAGTTTGTGAGGGTGGGAAAATGTTTTTAAGGGTGAAAAGGGAAAGAAAGCGTTAGGGTTAAAAACTCATTGTGTGACATTCCCTATGTATATACACTTTTCGAGATACATGAACTTCTCCTCAGTTTTCTTTTTTTTTTTTTTTCCTCTTTGGAAAGAAATGTTGTAATACGAAACATATGTTCTTATTTCATCATATACTTCGTTAACTCTTGTTCGAGCGGGGTGGTTTTTATTTCGTAAAGATCCGATAGGATCAGCTTTTCCTTTTGAATTTATTTGAAGAGGTTTTCGAAGATGAGGAGGGGAAAATGGCGGGAAAGTCGAAAGGTTAAGATAACACTTGGATTTGGTGGGTAATTGTTTTTTTGGATGCAGGAAAATTTTGGTAAGGGTAATTGGAAAGGAATTGCCGAACGGGCAAAGGGAGCCAAATGCCAAAATTTGGAATCAGTGTGATGTGAATTTTTGTTAGAATATTTGTAAATGCCTAAATTTCAAGTTTTGGATATGAAAGAGTAAAATGTGTAATTGACAAACCCAAAGCTAAAATTTTTTCTTCAGTGTGAGGAATGATTTCTTAAAATTTTTTTAGAAAAATTTGGAGGATTACATTTTGGACATTTTTTTGGGAAATAATTGCAAAATTTTCACAAAAAACTTTTGCATATTTTAGAAAATTTTAAGGGGCTTGTGGGAACGTTTGAAAATTGGAAGATTTTTCACAAAAATTTTGCAAGAAACCGTCCGAAATTATGTAAAAATTTTCACAAAATAAGATTTTTAAAATTTAGAGGATTAATCCACTACTTGGGTTAACTTTCCTTCTGAATTATAACTTTTCTACCATTTAATTCCTTTCATAATTTCAATCAGCAAACATCTAGAAACACAAAAAATATTTTGACAAGCAACGTCATAGACTGAAGAAACCATAGAACTTTTGGTTTGAAGGTTCATCCACGAGAAAAGTTAAGCCATATTGTGAATTAACCCTCCAGTGCAGACAGAGCACTACAAAATTTGATTTTCAAGATTTTAACAATAAAATTTGATTTTCAAGATTTTTACAAAATTTGGTTTTCAAGATTTTTACAAAATTTGATTTTCAAGATTTTTACAAAATTTGATTTTCAAGATTTTTACAAAATTTGATTTTCAAGATTTTTACAAAATTTGATTTTCAAGATTTTTACAAAATTTGATTTTCAAGATTTTTACAAAATTTGATTTTCAAGATTTTTACAAAATTTTAATTTTCAAGATTTTTACAAAATTTGATATGCAAAATTTTTCCAAAATAAATATTTTAAAGGGGTGAACTGCAATTTTTTTCCTGAATTCTGGAGGCAGGAAATTTATAAATTTTTTTGACTGTAAACATTTTTCTGCTTAGACTTCCAGACCTATTCTTAAAAATTGGTTTTTGTCTGAATTAAATTTTACAATAATTTTTTCATGATCTGAAAATTTTTAGTCATTTTCTGAGATTATTTTCCCTCAACCTTAATTATTTTGCTATCTGAGCCATGCCAGCAAGTTTTTCTTGTTTAGACCATTGTCGAAAATTATTTTTTCTTCCCTGCCATAAAATAAATCGTCTCAGTCACTCAGCCAAAAATAAACAGGGAGCATCTAGATACTCCTAATATTCTATTGATGCCTCAACTATCCATTAACCTCACTTTTCAGGCTCATAATTTCCCTCCTATCGTTTAATTCTAACCTTTATTAAAAAAAAATCGTCACCTACTAAACCATAAAACCCGCAAAATCACAAAATCTAATCTCTTCTTGCTAATTAAAGATCATCACACATGATCGTTCATGTGTGACCATAAACGAAGTTAATTTCTTTCGATGGGAATACCATAATTTACACGATTAACAAAGTGTACAAGAAAAAATAAAATCGCATTTTCATGAAAAACTTTTGTATGCGAAACACAAAACTTGCTCCTCTTTTTTTTTGACAATAGGTGATTTCGATTAATGGTTTGAGAGTGATCACGTTTATTTTGCTATTTAAGAAGAATTCTTTTGGAAAGGAAAAAAAAAAAAGAGAAGGAAGGTGTATAGCAAGTTGCTCTGTGATTGATACAAAGACAGAAAGAATCCAAGTTGACACCATGAAAAATGACACTCGTTCCAAAATGATTTCACATAAATTATGAATGACACTTTCTTGTCGGCAGTTTACAATTGTTTATAATGATTTTTTTTTTCTCTTTTTCCCGAAGTTCAGTCGTATAATTGGATATGCTCTCTGCTCCGTTTCTTCCTTTTGTTGCCGTTTTGCCTTTTCAGGGCATCACGAACTCTGAGAACGTGATGGGGGGTTTTTCTGGCTATTGTCCCTCAAGATGGAAAAAAAAATTAGACCGGGGAAAACATGGCGGCGGGTTCGAATTCGTTCACGTAATTATCATATCGCCCCATATTTAAGGCCCTAAACGGTCCATTATATAAAAGGTTGACCTGTGACCGTGAAAAACGAAATTAGCATACTTGAAAGTTAGAAAAAAAAAGTGATTAGAAAACCACCCTTGTCTTGCCCTAGATGGATGAGACACGATTCACAAAAGGGACGTTTTCTACCTATGATTGACGTATGCATGATTGATACTGCACTTTACTTTTGTTTGAACATCACAAATATTACCTTTTCTGTTTCTTTCGTTTTTTTTACGTGTGGTTCTTTTCATGCAGGTGAAAATTTCGAACATTTAAAAAAAACACTCGAGTCAAATCGTTTCGTTCTGTTTTTAACAATAATGACTTTTTGTATGTGTGCCTTCCATTCACTTTGAGTGTTTTGTTTGCTTTTCTTGTAGATGTTCCCTCTAAAGTTTTTTTTTTTCCTTTTTATAAGCATGCAGGGGTTATGTTTCGTTTTTAACATGCAAAAGAAGGCGTAGAAATAGATTGGAACCTTCAGGGAGGCCGAAAGCGTGTGAATAGTTCTTCTTCTTCTTCAGACAGGACATAAACCTCTTCCTGTGGAAGTTTTCTTCTGCTTTTCGCTGATACTCACCTTCCAGTGCTCGTGGACTTTTTTGGCCCTTTAGTTTGATGTGAAACAGTCGCTAAAAAATTTGTGGGTTTGTCAGCGCATGATTTTTCTTTTCGTGCTAAATGAGTCAAAAAATTTATAAACGGAAAAAGGAAGTAAATATGTTTTAAAGATTACACACCTAGATTAAAAGGAATACTTCGAACTAATTTAAGATACAAATATTGATTATTTGCTTTGATATCTCCGTTCAATGGCTTCACTAATATTTGTTTTATATTTTGAAACAATAACCATATTTTGTTAAATTATGTTTTAATAATGATGATTAGATAAAAGCAAGTTCGGCTTTTGTGAAATGTGAAAAATAGCAGTCACCAAAAGAATTGAAAATTGGCTCTTTTGGGACGAGCGGGAAAACAGTTTTCCGACTGTCAATTGTGTGCATGTCTGCGCTTGCAATTTTATTCACAAAAGCAGCTCGAATGTTCTAACAAGGCTTTGATTAATCTTTGCCTCACACAGTCCACCTAAAGTAGCCTAATCACTAGATGGCTCTAGTTTCTCGGTTAGTTCCCTGATTGTCCATGTGGCGCCATCTGAAGAGAAAGATCGTCCGACTTGTCGTAAATTGGTGGATCATGGCGATGCTAATTTTGGAGGCTGCCGAACGAAAAAGAGATACTGAATCTTGGCCATAGCAGTCTCTTATATTCTTGAGCCAGGATGTTATCCTCCTACCTAGTAAGAGCTATTAAGACATTGAACGCCATTTTAATTCGTCTGCTGTTCTCATTTTTGAAGAATTAGCTTCTGCTATCAGCAGAAGACAGATCTTTTGTGGATCTTTTTGGAAGGGAAACTGAATTTTTATATGTTCGCACACATGATTTTTCTCAAATTTTTCTTTCAATTTCCAATATGGCGACCTGTCAAAGCCTTCAAAATCGGTCGATCAATCAGGTTCTCCGTAGCCATTCGCCCGGTCTGAACCTGCATGATGTCACTTTGGGTTTCTCTATTTCTGCGCCATCACAGAAGAACTACCCACTCCAAAATTTTTTCAATATTGAGACTTGCTGATGGATCGCCAAATCCAAAAATCATCACATCTCGTAAACAAAATCCTTTTGGCAAAGGGGGATCTCCAAACTCGTAAATATTCCGAAACGATTTCGCGGACATCACAAACGGATAATGTTTTTTTTTTTTTTTTTAAACCGAATAAATCCAAAGTGATGAAACGAAAAACCCAGAAATTTAATACATAATAAATTCCTAGTCAAAAAAAGTCGCATAAAGTATTTTTTATTTACTTTTTTTTTGTCGTTGTTAGTAGAGAGATACAGAACATAGGTCCAATCAATCAAGTGAGTAAAACTGAAAGACTAATATACAACACATTACCAGGCTATCAGTCCCCAACAGTTGCCGCGTCGGGACGAGAAGGGGGGGTTGTAATAGGCTCATCCCTTATCACTCAAAAAACCCTCTCCCCTTTCCCTCCCCGCTCTTACGCGCTGTCCAGTCGTGTAATTCAATCTGGAAACCAGCGTTTTGTTTCATTCACCTTTTTATCGCAATATACATAAGCTTTATATTCTCGAGGAAAAGGGGGAAACAATGATGACCAATTGAAAATTTTATAAAATGACAATACCTGACAGTCCCAGAAGATTTTCCGAAGGGAAAAGCAGATTTATCCAAAACCTTCTGTCATTGTGTTACGAGAGGACGAAAAAGGCGTAATTAGGTTTTCTTTTTTTTTTAAAAAAAAAAAAAAAGAAAGAAGTGCGTATTGTTTAAAACCAAAGAGGGGGAAAAAATGTTGGAAGAAAATGGGACGTTGTTCTTTTCACCGATGCCGAATTAAATTAAAACGTTAGCAGGAAACAATTAGACGAAGGAAATAGGATGTTCCGTATTTTCAAAATGATGAAATTTTGATAGCTTGTTTTAGAATTGAAGGTTGACATTTTTGCGAAGTATTTGGCATCGCTGTTCACTAAAGCGATATTGTTAATTCTTATTTTTGCTCCGCGAGGCGTGAAGTCTACCTCAAACTTATGAAGCTCACGATAGCAGCGAATGCATAATATGGGCACGATCAACTTATATATCGACTCTTCGCATGCTGAGGCTCAGAGATCAGCCAGGCCAAGCTTGCCAAATTATGGGAAATTGGTATTCCGCTCTCTCGCCCCATTTCAACTCAAGCTGGGCCTTGTGTCATTCGACCTAATATCATGCTCAGATGTAAATGGTTTCAAATACTCCTAAATGGACAACCCCGATTAGAATGCTAAAGTTGAGCAAGTGGGTTGCGTGGAAATGTGGCCGCCATCTTATGATCAAAACAATCTTTTTTCTTCTGGTGCCTGCAGCCACATCTTGCTGGTGATCTAGATCTTCTTTTGATGCTCATTGTCATGGCTGCCCCAATTAGAAATCCTTCATGGGCTAGCAAGAACTAAAAATAAAACTTTTTCCCTAGACAGATCGATCTGGAAGAGCTTAGACGAAGTAGGGCAATCTTAGGAAAGATCAGCAAACAATTAGCCAAAGATAAAATCGATCCATAAACATCCATTGTAGCGGACGAATGCACTGACCATTGCTCACCCTCTTTTCAAAGTTTCCTCTCTTTGAATTAGCATTATACCCCACGACAGCTTTATCTATTGACCTTCCATCTACCTTAATCGAATTTACTCCAAACCCTGGATTCTACTCCGAAGAAAAATTAATTAACGTATTTCCGAGAATTCCAGAAAAAAAAATAAAAATAAAATCTCCTTTTAAAATGTCTTGTTAGAAAAAACAAAAACCTAACGAGCATCTATTTTCATCATTAACACTATTTAAGTCCTTGTTTTTACTCCCGCAAAACCCCGTAACCTCCGTCTGAATTTTTCCTTTCCCGAAAAAAAAATTTTTCTTTCCCCTTTCACCGTCTCTGTCACATTGATCCGTCTATCTCTCTCCCACCCGCAACACGTCAAATAAGTTTCTCCTTCTCTTTTTATTGTCTCGTCTCTTGTATCTTACATCTTTGTCGCTTAGACTTTCCCGAGCTGTCCGTCTTCGCTCGTCACTCAACTTACCGGATCGATCAGTTTGTGGGTTGACGTTGACATGTAAGAAGCTCAACCCGACTTTGACGTCTCGCTCCTTTCCCGAAACTTTTTACCGGGGTTTCCACTTTTGGGAAACGTCAAGCGTCAACGTAAAAAGAAACCTTCGGGTTTGATAACCCGGGTTCGTCCGTTCGGTTTTTTTAAATTTCAAATCCCTTCGCAAATCCTATTTGTAAAAAGATTTACTTGTTGTAGTAAAAAATTTGTGAAATCTTAACCTTTTTATTTAAATTCATTTGAAAGAAAGTTAATGGGTAAGAAGTCGCTTCCTCGGTTGCTTTTGTAAGGTAATCCCCTGACTTCATCTTCTCAAACGAGTGTATAGGAATCGTGAAGGGATATATGAATCGAAGCTTGATGGGAAGAAGAAGGTGGGGAGGAGGAGGAGGAGGAAGAAAGAACGCAAAGGAAGGTGGCTTTCCCCGGAGGGGGGTTGCAAAATGGGTAAGGGTGGAAAAGGACTTAGGTCAAAGACGTCTGGCTAAAGCTGTCAATCTTCGGTCCCGGTCCCGGGCAATGTCACAAGCACTATTATGAGCTCTCTCTGCTTGTACGAAACGCTTCTTCTTATTCTTATTCTTCAACATAGTCATTTTCTTTTCTTACGGGAAAAAAAAACTTTCTTTTGGATATCTGAGTTTATTATTCAACTTCGTTTTCTTCTTCTTCGTCCTTTCTTTGGGTTTCGTTTTTTTATAAAAATTCTGAACACTCATTTTTATGTAATCAGGTAAATTCGACCTTGAAAGCATCTATCAAATTTTGACGTTATCAAATGTAAATGGATAATTTTCATGGTCAAAGTTTAGTAAAAGGTATTCGTACGGCGTTCATAGTTTCTAAAATCCAAGTGGATGTCTTTAGCTCGGGGTATCGTGATCGATTAAATATAATAAGAATTCGATTTGAGAGAAGTCATCTGTAGAACTTGACAAAAAAAAAATTAAAAACTTATGACAATTCAACATGTCAGAGTCAGACTGAGTTTTAATTTGAATAGATAAAACTAACCAATCAATCATTATCGTGACATTGTTGGATTAATACCAAATTTCATAATAGGGTCTGCCGTATCATGACTGATGTGAATTAGGTGATTACCCATGATTAAACAATGGGCTGGCTATATTTTCCATTTTCATATTTTTCCCATTCATATTGAGAATGTTTTATCTATCCAGGTGTATGTGCAAGAGAGAAAGAGCAAGTGGAGCGTCTGTTAAAATATTAGAATTTTGTGCTATAGGGGAGAAATGTGTTTTAATCGATGAAGTTGGTATTACGGCTTGAATGTGGAAGATTTCTTATTAAGTGATTAGGCGAAGTGATAGGGGAAAAACTGCTAAAAACTCTTCTTCGTCTTTAAGTGCCCTGCTCGCGAACGAGCTTAGGCGATCGATCCGACGAGCTCCTTAATCTTTACGATTAGCGTCCATGCGGAGTAACTCCTCTACGTCCAATTCCGGATATTCCACAACCAGGAAAGATTCTTAAACCCAAGTCTTCTTTTACTCTCGACCTTGTTCTGCATGATGGTCTGCACCAAAAAAACTCAACTGCAAAAGTTTGTGCTAAAAATGCGCTTCGTTAAAATTGTGCACTGCAGGTTGCAGTGCACAAATTAAGACTTTTTTAATTTCTACGTATAATATACGTATATTACGTATTATATACGTACTATTACGTAATATACATATACTATACGTAATATTACGTATAATATACGTACTATTACGTAATATACGTATATTATACGTCGCGATTATGTCGATTGTTCTTGGGAAGGTTTCTATAAGGGTTTTTAGCGGTTAAATTTTCTGGTCGAAGTAGAGTAGCAGCAATGGTACATCTAGCTTAGATTCTTAGGTTTAGGTAGAGAAGAATGGCAATAGTAGCTCTGGTTCCAAAAAGAGCAGCAAATGCTCGTTTGACCAGGATAAAGGCAAAGGTAGAATTGGAATGGGGCATTCGGGTGAAAGAAGAATTTCCCAAGTTTTTGATTTTAGGAACTACTGGGTGGTCATGACGTTTGCTGATCGACCTTCATAGCTATAGATTTTAAACTTTCCAAAGCAACCCCAGTAAAAATACTCTTCTAAAGTTAAAATATCGTTTAAAAAAAAATTCAAAAAAAAAAAAGAAAATCCCTCATCCTTTCTTCCTATCAACCCGAAAGCCTTGATTCTCATTCTAAAAAAGTTTTTCGCAAAATCGGAGTAAATAAAACTAAAAGAGTGATATAATGCAGCGGGAGAAGGGAGGGAAAGAGAAAGAAAGAAAAAGATTGAAAAGCAAAAGAAAGGGACAGGGAAAGACATCAAATATAGGAGATAAGAGCAGAGAAACAAGCTATAAATTACACAGAGAGAAACAAAGCCGCTTTTCAAGCGCTTTGCTTAGGGTTCGAAAATAAATAACATACGAATTATAACAACTCTTACTCTACCCATAAAAAATACCCTTGGATCAAGGAATTTCGGTCCCTCCTCCTTTCCCCCCGCGAAAATTTCAGGTCCGTCGTCAGTCCTTCATACTGATTAATCAAATAAATCCTTTTCCCAACTCCCGCCTAAATGTCAGGCTCGTGATTATTGTACCTATACTAATGCTTCAAGTTTTTAGGAGGTACACGAGAATCTTTTTAACGTGTCACTTCCCTGAAAATAATACATTCTTTCATAAGTCTTCCATCATATTTCAATTTCAAGTGACGTTTTTTTTTCTTTCTTTATTTATACACTTATAACTCCGACATTTTATTCAATATTTCGCAGAGTTCGCCCACCCCTTCGATAAATGACCATGCGCAATTAACGCGGCGTGGCATCCACTTTCACTTACATAAAAAAAAATACTTATATAGTAGGTGGTTCCATTTTTATAAAACGACGGAGTTTTTAAAAAAAAAAAAATATTAAAAGGATAAAAAAAAAAAAAGAATGAAAATCGGGTTTTCGAACACGCCGCGGAATAATCGATGTATCGATCAAATTAAACGGTCAACATTTCAGCATGGGCTATAAAACAGACATGCTTCTCATACAAAATGTGATAAAATCTTAAGATAAGTCGATTAAATCGTGGATTGTACCTGGCCACGCCTTCCATCCGTCAACGCTTCGTTCCATCTTATAAATTGCTCTCTCACGTATTTATACCAACCTACATACTCGTTTTCCTCCGGTAAGTCCTTATAGGAAAGAATATAAGACAAGAGAGAGAGAGGGATCTCCTCATCCATTAAAATTGTGTTAAATCGATGGAAAATGATCGTTTTTAATTAATTTTATATTTACATTATTAAGGAGCGGAAAATTTATTTATCGAATGTGGAAATTTGAGAAAAATTGCAAGTAAATAAATTGGTTGCGTGTTTGATTCCTGAATAATTCAGGATATGGTAGAAAAAATTGAGGGGATTTGAATTTTTTTTAGTTTTCTCTATAAGTTCTACCATCAGTAGCGAAGGAAAGATGCTCCAGTCTGGGCAATTTTTTGACCGGACCCTCATCGTCCCCAAATTGAAAATCGACTTAAGCTTTCTTATCTTTACTTTAATTTCTCTGAGTTTTGTTGTCGTCACCTGCAATGCATCTCAGCTGCAACATCCTTTACCTGCTCTTAGATAAAGCTCTTATTTACTCTTCAGACATCGCCACTTTTGCCATCAAATAATAATTATTGACTTAAGAACCAATTTACGATCTCATCAATTTTCCCCAGAGAATCGATATCAAAAATCCTTTTACTCATCAAACGTCACGGTCCTTTGCCTTTTGAATTTTTGCATTTGCATTTCTGTCGCATTCAAACCGCTAAACTTTCCTTCTTTTGTTCCCTTTATTAACTTTCCATTTAAAAATCACTTTTTTCCTCTTACTCTCTCCCTCTACTTCCTTCCTTGAGTACTTTTCTTTGTAAAATGGGAAAACGAGAAGAGGTATCGGGGAAAAGGCACACACACACAAAAAAAAGAAGGGAAAGACAAAAGTCATGGAACAATACGTATGTCATACGAGGTAGAGTTAATTTGAGATGCTGTATCAACTATGACAGAAAGACATCCTTCAGGTTGACGTGTTTGAGTTTCACTTGATGGGTTACAACGGAAAAGTTATAAATTTTGACGGGATAAGAAAAATGAACCGCATAAATAATGGAAAATAGAAACATATTTCCAAGTCTCCTTTTTTTTTCTTTCTTAAAAAATGATTAATTTTTTAATACCCTTATCACTATTTTTGATAAAAATATTCGGGGGGAGAAGCCTATTTAATGTACGCGTGGTGGCCTCCGAGAAAATTTACTTGAAAACTCATTTTTTAATTATTTGAGTTTTCTTTTTTTTTTTCAAAAAAATCCATGACTTTTTAAGCCCTAAACCAGGGATTCATTTATCTTGCACAGAGCCATGAGTTAACAAGTTACTGTCAATGGTTTTCATTCAAAACTGTCACTTTTTCTTCCTAACGGGATGAAGGAAGGAGAAGGGAGGGAAAAAAAAGTTAAAAACTTGAAAAAAAATAAGTTTTTTTCCCCGAAAAAGAAAAAAAAAGATGAAGCGTCTTTGAGGTGGTGGTTGGTTGCCCAAACGGCGAAGTCACCTTCTTATAAACTTTTTTAAAAACTTAACAAACTTGTTTTCAAGAGTTTTACACCCGAAGTTTAAGATTTTTTTTCCATCCCCCGAATTTATCTTTTTTCACGTTTTTACACGAATGTAGGATGGACATTCGTTAGTTTGGTGTGAAGAGGAAGTTCCTCTTTTACGCCCAAAAGTACCATTGATACACATCTCTCATCTCATTCGTACCATTGCTACTTTTCACGACCCAGACGTACTGTTACTACTCTTTTGGACCCAGTGTTCCATTTTTACTCCTTTCTGAGCACGAATGTACCATTTTTACTCTTTCGTGTACCATTGTTACTCTTCTCTGTACCATTGTTACTCTTCTCTGTACCATTGTTACTCTTCTCTGTACCATTGTTACTCTTCTCTGTACCATTGTTACTCTTTCGTGTACCATTGTTACTCTTCTCTGTACCATTGTTACTCTTCTCTATACCATTGTTACTCTTCTCTGTACCATTGATACTCTTCTTTGTACCATTGTTACTCTTCTCTGTACCATTGATACTCTTCTCTGTACCATTATTACTCTTCTTTGTACCATTGTTACTCTTCTCTGTACCATTGTTACCATGTTACCAAGTACAATGGTGGTTACTCTTCTCTGTCTAGTTGTACCATTGATACTCTTCTTCGGTCCAACTGTACTAATCGTTGTTTTCTCTAAACTGATTTCTCATTTCTATTACTCTCCAGCCCTAACGTTTTCATATCTACCATATGGCTCGAATGCCTCTTCCTACATAATTATTTACCTCCTCAGTGATTCATTCTTCTTCTTCTATTATCTGTCATCAAATTTAGCAGTCAACTCTGCAATCTCGCAGTAAAAAATTTCCCCAGAAAATTCGGACGAATTACGATTGCAATCAGCTGCCATTGGAAGTCCTAACACTTGCTGCCAAAAACCATTGACTCTAAACCTTCTAACAATTTCGATAAATTCCCTTTCAAATCAAAAAGAAAACATCACACCCAAATCGTTCACAGATTTACCCGCCCAATGGACTTGATATTCCAAAAATCAAGAATCCTAGATGAAAAAAAAAAAAAAAATTACCAGAGCGAAAGAATCTGATCTTATGAAATGACTTCAGCCGATGAATTTTTGATGGTCCTTCATTTCTATATAAGAAATTTTCCTATGAAAAATGTGAATGTGTGAAGGTCAAAAACATCCAAACTTGATCAATAAATCAGTAAATTTTCACTTTATATATGAAAAGGCCGAACGCGTCCTCATAAGAGCGGAACGTGCTTCAAGGATCCTTTTTCCTTTCCTTCTTTGACTTTTTGAATTATTTTTGTAATTTTCTCTGATGCAGAGTTTTTGATTGATGGCATGCTTCTGACGGAAAGTCATTTTTTTGATCGATTAGGCTATTGAAGATGTTTTTTTCTTTATTATTTTTTTCTTTTTCTTTTTTTTTTTTAGAAAAGACTCTTTTTTGTTACAAAACCAGAAGGGAATTTCTTTATTTATGAAAACATAAAAGTTTGAAGTTTTTGCTGAGGTTTTACTAATTAATTTGGGAGGAGGGGCCTCGGAGACGGGGAGAAATAAGAATAACGATCGTCACTCCTAAAAACAGGCCCAAGGGGTAGGAGGGGGGAAAATTAGAAAATCACCCTTCGGATTTCTCTCCCCGAATGTTTTTTAAACAGATAATCATCATTGATCGTCAATAAAGTGAAGCAATTTAAGAAGTGGGTCTTTTCGAAATGAAGCAATAATTTAGCGAAAACGATAACGTCAGCTACAAATCACAGACAGACCATTTCCCTGTCTCAGTCTTCTCTCCTTGATATTGATGGTTATTGTCAGATGTCACTTTGACTTGCCATAGTCTTGCCCTGTTTTCCTGCCAACCCACCCGGCCCACTATAAGCAATCCTTAAGATTACATTTCACACTTTCCCCCAATCCCCTTGTTTAGGGAAATACATTAAAAAATAAATTTCCTGACGGTTGTGTTTCTTTTTTATTATGCGAATTCGGCATGCGAGATATTCGATCGCATGTGGGTACGTTGTAGATTATCATAAAAATCTCTTTAAAATTAATGACATTTCCATTTCGATATATCTCGCCCGACTTTATAAGGCGGGCGGTCTACCCCCACGTGTAAAGCATTTAACGACATCGGAATCGTGTTTCACCAATCGTATCGGAAAATAATGAACCTACTTCCTCTATTAGATGCCTTGTTCTTTTAGACTTTGAATGTGATGATTGTTTTCTAATGATTTTTAGAAGACGCCATGCAAGAATCTTGTTTTTGCCAAAAAAAAAAAAAAAATTCACCGAGCATATTGTGTCTGTATAATCCCACGTTTAGATAAAAGTTGGTTTGAAAAAAATGTTAATGTCAGTAGCGAAGGGCTAGGGCTACCCCTGCTGCCATGGTAAAAGTATTAAATTGTTTTCAATTTCCGCCCTAAAAGGCGCCACTTTAAGTGTGGTTGGTTCTTTTTAAATGAAAGTGAAAAAGATGGAAGATTGAAAGCCAAGACGATATTTGATCGCTTCTTCAATTTTGGTTGCGCCAAAAGCAAATCGCAGATTCAATAACTGACAGCCCGAGTTGCCGCAAAAAATCCTAAAGCGTTGGGCTGGTGCTGCAAGAAGAAGAAGGCTTAAAAGGTCTTCCCGATGTATAAATTGTTAAATTGGCCGGTGGTGTCGAGAAGTCAATGTTGATATTTTTTATGGGCCGACATTGCCTCGACATCGGAAGAAAGTTTCGAGGTCAATACTCTTCTTTATTTGGACATTCCATTGTTACTCTTTATTTACCTTTGCGTACCATTCCTCTTACTCTTACTCCGCTGACATTAGAGGGCCTGAAGCCCAACCGCCGCCTCTACCAAATTCTTCCACTGACCGCGATCCAAGGACGTAATCTGCCAATCCCTGATCTTCCAGGGAGAGGGCGTCGTGACGAACGACACCGATCCACCTCATTCTGCCTGCCCTGTGGCCACCGACCAACCGGCTGGGCGTACAAGGCCTTATCCCTCTCCATCGACGTCGGCATAACGTGTCCTGCCCTTTGCCAGTGATGGCGCCAGAAAAAAATTCTGGATGGGGCCAAGGATGAACCACAAATTTTCATGTGGGGCCAAAGTCAAACAGTGTTACATTACAGCAGTATTACTATTTAACCCAAATAGGTCAGGCTTCCCTTGGCGCCGTCTTTGCCCACCGCAGCCTCCTAGACTTAATCACACTAGTGATTAGATGCTGGGCCGTGAGATTTCGAATGTCGCGGTTGCTACGAAGTTGCGGCTGTCCGATCGCTGGGTCAAACATGGGCCCAAGAATCATACGTAGGACGCGGTTCTCGAACACGAGGAGCCTACTTCGCTCGCACTGCAGGTCTCCAGGCGTATAATTGCTACTCTTCTTTAATTCAGATCAAACGCACCTTTCTTTAAAAGTTAACTTGTACTTAGAGATAAAGGAAAGACAAGAACTTGCGTGTGCAGGGACGGCGCCAGGAAAATTACCCATGAAAACGATCTGCAACATCAGCAGTTTTTGACAATTATTTTTAAAAAAAACGAGGAGCGACTCATTTTGTAAAAAAAATTTTATTTATTGAATTTAGCTCTGGTTAACTTTCTTGCAAAACCTAACTATCCGTATTATTTATTTTTTTATTTTTTAAACTCACACAACGAAAATATCCGAGCTGGGGAAATACACGTATCAGACATTTGATGAAGTGCTCAGATGACCTTTCCCATTCCCGCAATCTTATTGGTCAAAGCAAAAGGCTACAAATCAAGCCAATTAATTAATTAATCAACTAATTAACAACCTAAACATTCATACTACACGTACAATATCCGTTTTCACAAATACAAGGAAACACGCTACACTTCACTGCCGTCCAAAAAAATAATCGTCGTAAAAATTCAAAACCCGACCTCATCAAAATATAGGCACACAAAAAAATCATAAAAGACGAACCGACCTCTAATTTTTAATTTCACCATACGAAAAAAAACCAGTCGCCAATTTTTAAGACTACCGCCGCTTTTTTTAAAAAAATAAAATCCATAATGAGAATGCATTTCACTCATTCTTAATATTTTTACATGCTTCACTGACAAATCAGGAGAACATTTAATGTTATGGTGACAGCTGGACATGTGTACGTCACACACATACACTAAAAAAAAAAAAAACAAATCACAAACTCGTTTTTTTTTGTGTTTTAGGCCAAAAAAATATTTGTGTTTCTACGTGTGTGTAAATAAAAAATTTTTTTCGATGCGTAATCCAACATGCAATTCCTCTCAGGGTTAGTATATCTTATCAATTGTAAACAATTTTAAAGATGCACGCGTGAAATATGACAGGTTGGATCAGTCAAGATTAAAGGATTTTAAAATGACGACAACGGAAATCTAGTATGAATTGACGAAAAGGAATGTTACGTTTATATTTTTTTATCTTGGAATTGTGAAAGGTTTGGGCTATAAATGATAGAGAAATTTGAAGTTATGGCTTTGGGCGCTTTAGTGGTTGATAAGAAAGAAATTGTTCGTGCTTAGGTTTCCATCATCATAAATTTTTCAACGGGAAATATTTTAATTTGTAATTTTTCCCACGAGCAATTAATAAAAAAATTGTTACATTTTAAAATAAAAATGAAATTCTGGAATAGGGCTATAAATCCAACCCCATAATCTGCAACCCCACTCAAGATGTAAAAAAAAAAAATTATTTTTTATTCATTCGATAAAAGAGAAAAAGAATAACTTTCAAGTGGGCTGTCAGTTCTAATACGCATCTTACTGAGCAAGCACGCTTTTGTCAGTTATGCCACTAAAACATCTGCTATTGCGAATCATTTAACTTCGATTAAGCTACAAAGTGATTTTTTTGTAGTTTTCGGGAAGCGAGCAGTCGAATGAATTAACGTTTGGCAGGTTTTCGAATGCGAGAAGGAAAAATTCTGGATTTGTAAACGTGAATGAAATTTAAAAATTTCGAGTCAAAAAGCGGTTTTTGTTTGTCTGATTTAGATAAAAATTTTGGGCTCAAATAAAAAATTTTCTGAGATTAGAGGAAAATTTTTTATTAACTTTTGTACTTGGAAAAAATCTAAAAATATTTTTGAGATGAAAAAAATTCTAGAAAAAAATTTTTGAGATGAAAAAAATTCTAGTGCTGAGTCTCCACTAGTTGATTAACTAAGAACGTTGATTAACTAAGTTCGTGAGTTAATCAACGTACCGGAAGTACTTTGATTTTGAAGATGACGGAATTTCCCAACATCTCGCCGCCATCTTCCTACCATATTTCAGGGCTTAACATCACTTTTATTTAAATCAAAGGATTAAAATTGATAGTTGTACATACCTCTCGAAAGCTCGTAAGAAGAGCTTTCTTTTCATATCGATCATTCCATTCTTTTTTATGTGAAATGATTCTTTTTCGGTGTTTATTTTATTTTCAATATAAACACTAGCAGAAGGCAACAAAAGAATGGAACTCGGACAAGTTGCGGTTTCTGATACATTCGTCTAGTTGCATTCCTTTGTTGCCTTCTGCTAATGTTTATATTGAAAATAAAATAAACACTTAAAAAATCGTTGTTCGTGAGAAAAATATTGAATCATGGATCTTAGGAGAAAGCTCTCGCCACGAGCTTTCGCAAGGTATGTACAACTATCCATATTAATACTTAGATTTAAATGAAAGTGATGTTAAGCCCTGAAATATGGTAGGAAGATGGCGGCGAGATGTTGGGAAATTCCGTCATCTTCAAAATCAAAGTACTTCCGGTACGTTGATTAACTCACGAACTTAGTTAATCAACGTTCTTAGTTAATCAACTAGTGGAGACTCAGCATAGAAAAAATTTTTTGAGATGAAAAAAATTCTAGAAAAAATTTTTTGAGCTGAAAAAAATTCTAGAAAAAATTTTTTGAGCTGAAAAAAATTCTAGAAAAAATTTTTTGAGCTGAAAAAAATTCTAGAAAAAATTTTTGAACCTAGAAAAATCCTAGAAAAATTTTTTGAACCCAGGAAAAAATTAGAAAATTCTTGAAAGCCAAAAAAATTCCGCAAAAAAGGTAAACTGATATTATTGACTAAGACTTTCGAGCTTGATATTCAGAATCCAATTAGCCAAGGCAGTAGCCAATCATATGATGGTCGCCATGCGTTGAAAGCGTCCTAACGCCTCCAATCCCTCAAAAATATTTCCACAATAACGCCAACCCCATTTATTTACAAAATATTAACCAAACGGATTAATACACCAAGCCATCCATCGTAAGAAAAAAAAAATCCGAACTCTGACCCCTTAAGAGATTATTTGATTATGCTAAATACTTTTTACTAACCATAAAAACGTTTCAAGGAGCTATAAATGACAAGACCTTGCGGTTGAGATCATTACCTTTAGCTGTAGCTAGCACGTATAAGTCACATTATCATTATCATTATCATTTTTTTTTGTTATTCATCCGAAAAACTGGCGCCCGATGTGGGTCCCAATAAATCAAACACGGATGAAATATACAAACTTTTAGGAAACGGGGCCACCGTGTTTACAAGTCCGAAAATTTCTTTTTATAAAATGTTTTTAAAAATGAAAAATGTTGATGAATTTGTATATGTCATAACTTTGAAACGCCTATCTAACGAAGGTTCGTTTTCGTATAAAAAGGGGATCGGTGGTTATAAGGAAGAAGAAGGAAAAAAAAAAAAACTATACACACGATGACCCGGAGGTTGAGAATAAGAAGGGTATTTTGGATACGGATGAAATCAATGAATTAAACCACTTATTTCAGTCTTTTTGCACCCTACTTTCTAAATAATTTTCCAAACCATTTAGTTCCAAGGAGAAGTAATCGTTTAAATTAAAAACATAAAAATGGAAGATATATTAAGGCACTTCTTTTTTCCTTTATTCTTATGGGCTTTTAAGGTGTAGCGTATGTTAATCTGGCTATTCCAACAATTTATGAATGTCGTTTGATTGTTTTGGGTTTTTTTTTGTGTAATGGATAAAAAAAATATAATAGGTAGGTCGGAATCATCTTGACCTTAAGGTCGTGCCTAATAAGAGAATTAACAAAGTTTGAGTAGGCCTAGATAAAAATTCTGTTAAATATCAAGGCACTTTCGACTGGGTCAATATAGTCTTTTATATTCATTAGATTTTTTGTAGGAATAATAGTGCTGGAGGATGTAAACCGATTGAGCAGAGAGTAAGCACGATTTTTGTGGCCATGAACAGAGGCGGATCAGAAGCGTCCAAGAGTCAGATTTAGAGCTAATTGGACACGCTTTTCGAAGATTCTGCGCCTAGTCCCCATATTTGGTTTGACCTGCTAAAGAGCGTGGCTAGGAAGAGGCTTCTGATTTCAGAACTAGCAGAGCTGTACTGTAACTCTTAATCTGCTGGCACTATAGAGCCTGAAGCCCTTCCGCCGCCTCCACCAATGTCCTCCACTAACCGCGATCCAAGGGCGTAACATTCGCCCACAAATAACGAAAGTTATCCATCCACCTCATCCTGGGCCTGCTCTGTGGATGTCGACCAGCCGCGTGCAGAGCCTTGTGGATGCCCCTCTCCACCGGCGCCAGCACCTTCCTGGACCTGCCCACCGCAGCCTCATAGACTTGATCACACTAGTAATTAGAGGCTGAGCCGTGATCGGCTGTCCGGTCGCGGGGTCAAACATGGGCCCATGGAACATGAGGAACCTACTTTGGTCGCTGGCAGTAAGATTCCAGGTTTCGCACTCATACATGAGCATAGGTCGAAGCATAGCATTTCAGATTTGCAACTTCGTCTGCCGGGATATTAATCGGCTCACAAGTAGATGTCGCACTGCTGAACCACTGCGGCGCAGAACTATGTGCTATGGGTAATACCTCTTGGGCCGCAGCAGCATTTCTCCCAATCTTCACTGCAACAGCAAATGCAAGACTACTTTCTTCCTCTGAAACCAACCTCAAGTTCCAATATAACTTTGCGTCCTTCAAATTGATACAAACAAAAATATCCGAACTGGAACGAAGATCCTAAGACATTATAACCTTGATCAGCTTATAATATATCGGCTTGGGTTTTGACATTTATTCGCAATCAAATATTTTCACTCGGATTGGGTTTTTTTTTTCAATGCAATTTTAGGAACGTACAACTATTCATATAATATATAGGATATACCCGGACTATAACCCGTCGGCCTGTTTCTAACAATCCGCAAAGCCAATCAATAAAAGTCAACCAAAAAAATTTATTTAACTATTTTCGGGCGCGGACTAAATCCTCTCGTAGCGGCAATTCGCACAGAAGTCAAGAGGAGAACAAATACCATCTAATCAACCATAAATGCTTCTAAAACGATTGACTTCACCTCATGATGTAATATCAAGTGACAGGATTTTGAAGTAATCATTCACCTGCCCATAAAAGTCAAAACGCCGAAATGGCGACTGTATAAAACCTTTTTTTTTTTTGTGATGAAGCAATCAAACTCGTAACTTTTAAAGGGGATCACCATAAGTGTGATGGAATGTCGAGATGATTCAAGATACAATTAACCGATGAAACCTGTAACATGACCGGTATAATAATATTTCTTTCTTGAACCTCATAAGAAAAGGAAAATAATAATTAATAGTAATTGATTAAAAAATATCGTATGATTGGATGATTTGAATGATGGACATGGTTTGGTCAGTCGTGACGCAGACTTTAATATCCGCCTTTCAGTACTCAGTGTTGCATACCTTGATGATTGTCGAAAACCAATCAACTGGAACTGTCAACACGTATTTCAAACTATTTCTTTTGCGTTCCGTCCGAATGTTACATCTTAATGTTTGATTATATTCCTTAACTCGGTATATGCTTTTTAATGGATCTAGGTAGGTGCATAAAAACTGATTTACAACCATTATTATTGCTACCTGTATGACTCAAGGACGAAGGTTTTTTTTTTTTCGTATTACTGTATGAAATTCTGATGACTATTTGCTTCCATGTGTAATTATAAAAAAAATACTAATTCTGAATTTTTTCTCTCCTTTTTTATAGGTAAGTAATCGCATGAAAAGAAGTAATAACTCTTGTGTAAGTATGTGGAACGATATCTCGGTAAAGAATCTGCTCTTTAAGGATTTGTAGATGTTCTGTGTCTAATTCTTCTTGATGATATGGTTGGATTTTTGCCCGAGACTGTTTTTTTGTGGTTCGGTCAGCTTGATATTTTTGGATTTGAATTCTTTGGGTGGATGGGTAAGTTTTATTCTTCTTCTTTGAGGGCCCTGCTCGCACATGAGCTTAGGCGAACGATCCGATGAGCTCCTTGAATCTTTCACGATCGGTGGATATGCCGAGTAACTACGGTTAACCTGGTCCAATCCCGCAACCAGGAGATATTCCTCCGACCAAGTCTTCTTTTACCCTTGACCTGACCCTGCATGATGGTCTGCAGCAGCCTGTATTTGGATCCCCGTTTGGCTAGAGGTGTATAGTGTAAAAGGATTGTATTTGAATGCAAAATGAATGTAAGCAGCACTGCTGCCAGTATGAACATTGCTATCGAGGAAACCTGATAGGGAGTGGACACTTCGATGAGTAACCTGCCACTTACGGATACGCCATTTTGAAAACTGGAAGTCGCGATGATCTCGAATTTCGCGGCTGCCAATCTCGAACTGAAAAATCTGCCAACCGTGACTTTTCAATTCGGGAATGGCGGCCCTCAAATTCGAGATTATGGCTGCTTCCAGTTTTCAAAATGCAGTAGCCTGATGTAGCAGACAACTTATTGAAGTATCTACTTTGAACTCCCTTAAGCTCTCTACTAGGCTTTGAGTAACTTAACCTCACCTAACCTAATCTACTTTTCCGTCCAATGTTACTTTGCTCTTAATTGTCATTCATTTTCCGGCAAACTTTCTTTGCTTTTGGACTCTTAGGCAAAATCTTTTCCTCATGATTTGGCGCAAATGTAAGTACTTGTCGGTTCTGGAACAAATGTGAGAATGAATTTGGGTAGTTACTGCATCTTTGTTGTTTTGCTCTTGGTGCCATCTCGAATTTTCTTCATTATAGGAGCGTCAGTTAGTTAAACCTCTCTATTCTCTTCTTTTCCATGTTCTGTCTTCCAAGTCCTTTCCAGCTAGCTAGCCCAGAACCCATTACTTCTCTCTTAGACACTTCTCTAGGTCAATGTTTAGTTCCCAAACCCAGATGTCGCCATATCGAGTTAAACCTTGATTTGCATTGCCAAAAACATCTAACGGTCTACGTCCGCTCCTGATGACTTTGCCAAAAATCTTAACGGACCCCATTTTTTCCTTTTTATTTATTTCCTTATACTTGTTTTTGTCGCACGATAAAGATTTCGCAGTAGCTGTCAAATGAAAACGTTTACGATCGATCAAAGCTAAACAAGAAATGAGAGAAGTCATGATCAAATGTATGGTTATCAAAAGAGACGTAGTGTTCTCGAGTTACGAAGAAAAAGGAAAGGGAAAAAAAAATCAAGAATCAAACGAAATTTGACTGACACCACGTCGACTCGCTTCATCGTACGAAACCGTTTTTCGTGTGACACGTTTTGGTTGAGGACTTAAAACTATCTTTTTTAATAATCTAATTTGATGTGATGCTTTTTGAAAAAAAAAAAAAAATTTAAATGCAGAATGAGACGTATCCGCTGTTTTTTATTAAACTATTTAGCTTTGAGATATTTCTCCTCTTGATAAAAAAAAATTTCGAAAAAAAAAAAACGGTCGATCTTTGATGTAATTGAGATTACCCTCTCGCATACTCAAAAAGTTTTTGTCGTATCTACTGCAGTTCATTTCTTATAGAACCGCAGCATTACCATCCCTTCCCTCCCCCTTCCCCCCTTCTTTTTTCATTTTAACAAAACGTGTCTAGCCCTGGAATCGATGAAAAATCATAACTCAAAACGTACCTCAAACGTGGAATATTGAGAAGTTTTTGTAAGAACGCGCGCAGGAAACAAAAGAATAAAAAAATACATATATATCCAAGTGTAGAATGATATAACGAAGAAATTCACCCATGAGACTTTTACTCTATCTATAAGAGAGGGGGGAAAGAGCGGGAGGGGGCGGCGGGTGTGTATATCCCCCAGGAGACGGTTTTCGCTCCATCCGAGTCAGCCTTTCGAAGGACAGGGGCTGCATAGGAATGTCCTCATTGCCTTCTCGTGATGGACATATGGTTTTACATATCAAGACAAAAGACTAACTTCTCTCTTTACTTGATAGGAAAAGGTCTCTCTCCCGGTATACGGGGTATATATAAAGAATGGAAAGAGGAATGGAAATCGGATTCGACATTTTCTTGCCTTGTTTCATTAACAAAATTCATTTTCTCCCTGTGCGAGCTTTGTTTTACGGATATGCCCTTTTTTTTTTGTTTTTTTCTCTCTGGTAAAAGATTGATCGGGTTGATGAGATGGAGGAAGGTTGTAGCATGTATCAGGGGGCAAAATTTTGTCTATTAGGCTTGATTAGTATCTTTGGAAAAGATTGGGTGCCCATGAAAAGACCCAGTTTGGTTTAGAAGGATTGGCCCTCTCCAGGCTATCAGGAAAAATCTGGGCTGAAATATTTGATTCAGCAGATGTAATGTTTTTGCCCAGAATTTTTGTGAATTTTTTTTAAAATAAAAATTTTAAAAAAAGCGAAATTGGCGTATTTTTCACAGAAGAATGCAACAAAATTTTAAAATCTCAGTTTTTAAATGGAAATTTTTTACCGGAATTATAAGAAAACAGGGCACTTATGGACTATTCAGTACTTCACCCAGTCTTCTTAGAGTGGGAGTCAAAATTTTTTTTTAAATAAATAAATACAGGAGCTCCTTAGTCACCTCAGAGTGCCGCTTCTGGTATTTTTACCGTCGCTCTCTGGAAGAGCCAGTCCGTGCCCAGGCGCGTTGCGCTGGTTGCCAAGATTTCTATGCAATGACCACGTGTCTTAAAGGCGGTTTTTTGGCCTAAGCAAAAAGCAGGTCTTTTAATTCTAGGAAAGCTGAGCTAGAGCACATCAGGAGCCAGCGCTGTTCCCTCCCTTTTCTATTTTCGAACTGATATTATTCTTTCTCCTTCAAAACATACAATTTTTTTATTTCATAGTTCATGACACAATAACAAATGACCATCAAAGCGTTTCCCGTTAAAACCGTAAAACTTCATTCGTAAAAAAAAACAGACTGACAATTCCTGAATTTTAATTTCAATGCACAAAATTTTCACAAAACTACTTTATGTTATGATTAATACAAGAGAGTAATTTCCAATATTCAAAATTAACCGCACTGTAAAAACAGTGGTCATATAGGAAACAATGATGTTTATAAACATGATGACGGTATATTCGTCGCAAGCAAATAAACCCCCGAAAACTACTCTCATATACAGTTTATTGTTATTACTACTCATTTTCAACAATAATTAATCCCATCAATCAAATTAATCAATCCCAATTAAATTCACTTCTAATCTTCTTCTTTTTATACAAACCAGCCTGATCAAAACGCTGAAGGCATAAACCAAACTAATTAATTAATTAATTAACAATTAAATCGCGCAAATGCATCTCAATTTAAAAATAAGTGGATGTAATTAAACGCAGCAGATCGTTTACTTAATTTTTGTTTAAACAGGAGAAAATTTTCGGATAAAGAAAAAAACAAGCGGTTAAGTGAATCCGTTGATAATTGCCTGAGGGGGCATTTAACGGAAGCCGCAAGCTGCACATCGAAATCTTCTCTTTATAAAAAAAAATTCCAAGTATCATGTCATTCCTGACCTTTTGATATTCACCTTTAATTATCCGTTTATTTATTTGTCTATCTATCCATATATGTTATCTTAAATCTCTTTGTGAAAACATTTTTTTTTGTACGTGGATTTTTTTTTTGTTTTGATTGATTAGGATGTAAAAACAACGGGAGAATGGAAAATGAGTTGAAGACAGTTTGATTGTCACTTGATGTAGGGCAGTCGAATGCAAACCGCTGACGATGTCCAGTTACCAATTTCAATTCATCAATATACATGACAGTCATGATGAAATAGATCAAATTTTTCACAAACTAAAACACCGTGCTCAGCGGTTTTAATACATTTATTGAATACGTTTTTTAGAGAGATTTAGGTATATGGGACTGATTGTATTGTGACCGCTTTATTTTGATCAGTTATATGAAATAGCTGAATAGTAAGGGCTAATTAAAATGGGAATCCATCTTGAATCCTGTTTTGAGGTAAAATCAAAATCAGAACGTCGGCAAATGACGAATGGGCTGTTGTTTGGACTCTTTTAAAGTCGATGGCCAACGAGCGAGTTGTGCCTTGCTAACTCAGGAGCGATATCATTGATTTTGTCTATGTCAATGACAATGGCATTTTTAAAAATTTTAGTCAAGAGATTTAAATGAAACTCCAAAGTCCCAAATCAAATCCTATCAGTCTTTCCTATCCAAAGGAAAAGTCCATCCAAAAGGAAAATCTATATTGTTAATTCAGGTCCTATACTTATGCACGTATTTTACGATACCATTTAGTTTGTTAGTTTGTTAACGCTGATGATTATAACTTTGAAATTTATTGAATGACTTTTCCTGAGGATGGCGGGGTTGAAGAAACATTACGTCTCAAAGATATGAATATGATCACATCAAATTTCGGAATAGGGTAAAAAGACTCGGGGCTTTCTACATTTTCTTTAACTGCAACCAAGTTTTCTTATAATTTTCCCCCCTTTAGAAAATATACTTTGGACGTCAAAAAAGGCAGGAAGTCTGTTGTTTATGTAACGACCAAATGTAGATGAGTTTTCGCGACTTTACTTATTTTATTTTTTTTCTTTCTCCTCTTTTTTTTTTCTCTCTCTCTCTTCTCTTTCTACATTTTTTTTCCTCTTTCTTTTTTTTTCCTTTTCTCCCTAACCCTCTTCTCTTCTTTTCTCCATGTCTCAGAAGTCTCATTACATTGTGAAATTTAATGTTTGAAGATAATTTTTTGACTTCCACAAAAATGAAATGTCACATGAATATATTTAGTTTTTCGCTATTTTTTTTCATAACTTGATTGGAATGAATCTCTATTTCTACTATTTTCTTCGATTTTATTAATATTTCAACAGACAGGCGAGGGGGCTTCTCGCATATATTTTTTTGTTCTCTGTTTTTTTTTTTTTCAACCCCTCCATCCTTAAAATCTTACTTTACCATTTTCTTTTCCTTTTAGTTTATGTTCGTAAAAGATTACTAAATTCTTTTTCCCCCCAAGAGGGAAAAAGGGAGAGGGGTAGAGCTAGAATAGTTACCTCAAGAGATTTTGGGAGACTTGGAAAAAATTGAGAGAATAACCACGAGTAAAACAATAACTTGCCCTTTGACGAATCTGGCCCAGCTTTTTTAGCCATTTTCTCAGTGTTTCTTCGACTTTATCGAAGGCGTCTGTCGAACCTGTTAAAGAATAAAGAGAAATAATTATATACTTTTTTGTAAATCGAAAAAAAAAGAAAAATAATGATATGAATTGAGGGTCCCAAATACAGAAGGCAACCAAGATAATAAAATTTGATTGCCACCTTCAGTATACTATTAAAATGAGCAGCGCCGTGATCGGTCGAAACAAATAACATGAATGTTCATTGATACCACATTGGACAATCACTCTGACTTAGAGCGGCTTCGACTTTACATTCACGCACAACTAATTTTATTGGTTTTCATTGCTGTGATAATGGCCCATAAAGTTGGCTCTTCTACTTCCATTCTCTTTTTTTTTTTTTCGTAAAATAACGATTTTTTTTTTACTTTTGGCTTCTCCGGATGATGATTTTCATCTTGTTGATTTTTCTGGTCTGTTTATTTATATAAAAAAAAACCTGCGAAAGTTTTCCCGGATTCCTTTTATCGTTTTAATTTTATTTGCTTAATGATAATCGTAACAAAAACGTGTTTTCCGCTTTTCTTTATCTTAATCGGTTCACTGATCCCGATTGGAAGAAAAAACAATGAAGGAATAATGAAAACATCAATATTTAATAATTAAAAAGAAATTCAGTTCGAAAGAATAATTAACTTAAATAAAAATCGTGACGGTATTATAAAAGTTAATTGCTGAGAAGTTAAGGATCTATGGTGGTGAAAAAATTTTTTTTGCGGTAAAAAAGGGGAGTTTAAAATTTTCAATTTTTAATGTTATAAAGGATTAATATGAGCCCTCGGGGAAATGTATACCTAAAAAAAATTTGGCTGTGTTTAAATCAAATATTTTCATCTATTTTTCTTTTTGTTTCAATATTCAAGTTAGATATGTAAATTGATTTCCATAACCGTCTCATGGATTATTAATTTTAATCGCAAATGTAACATTTAGTTTATCTAGAAAGGAATCTTTAACCTGTTTTGTAGAAATGAAAATAATAGCGAGATAGGTTTTTTATTATTAATATTGAATATTTATATTATTGCTGGAATTTTTGGTTTGGTGGAATAAGGCTCAAGCTGTATTTTATTACCTCCCACGTAGATTTTTTTTGTAGTTGCTGCAGCGCTCCTTGCTTTGTGGTCCTAGGAAACTGTGGTCAAATTTTTTTTTGTGAGGCGAAAATTAAAGTCCTTGGAATGTCAAAAGTGATTAGATGCAGTATATGAAGCATAAAAACGGGTCATATATAGCAATAAAATGCAAAGGGATTATGCTTTATCGGCAGAGTGAGGTCCTCTAAAAGATCCCGCCTAATAACTAGATTAAACTGAGGCAGAAAAAAATTATAGTTATTTACTAAACCAGTTGTTAATTTTGTTAGTTTTAAAATAGGAGCTTGACTTGAAGTTTTCCAGATGGAATTTTGGCTCTACCAAAAATTATATTTTTCGAATCCTTAAAATGGCTGAGTCAGCAGTAATTTCTTCTTTTCCTCTTGGTGACTCTGAAGAGCTAATATTAACTTTATTGAGACTCCTCAAGGATTGACCCCGCCAGAGATTTCATAGGCTCGAACTTCAACTTTTCGCTCCACTTTGAGGAATAATTCAAAACCCCAAATCAAAAACTTTTCAAATTCTTTCCTCCATCAAGATGAACTACAAGCTAAATTACGATTTATTATTCATTCCTCATATATTCCTTTTCGGTCTTATAGGTCATTCCTAAGTTTAAACTATTCATGCTCTGAAAGATCGAAATGAAAACATAAGGGGATAAGACGCGAAAAGAAAAAAGTCATAAAAGAAAAATCTTTCACGTCATCGTTAAAAAATTCCTTAACCCAGCAAGAAACTTCGATAGCCGACCATCATCTACAAAATTTTTCAAAGCTCGATTCCTAAGATGAACGCTCGATGAGTTTATTCCGTTGCGTCTCGTCCGGTTTTCTGTTCGTGGTGATACATTTTTTTTTAAAGCGTTCGAAAAAAAAAATGGTGTAAAATCGTTGTCATAAAGTTGCAACATTGAGATTATCTTGAGCACATGCCGTTCAGTTCCACCAACCCTCATCCCTCCGCTTTGGCAACTTCTCCCGCGGTGATGAAAGGATGAGTAAAGCCCCCCCTCCCTCTTTATGCTCTTTTGGATGAGAAGCGTTAAAACAAAAGGAGGAACCAGCGTTGAATTAGGGTGTTGATTTACCTTTCCTAAGGTTGTCTATCATTGCCTCCTGCTTAATAATGCAAATTGTCCCATTGGCAAAATTCCAAAGCTCGACACACCCTCCCTATTATTTCTTTTCGTACTAAATCCTTTTTAATTAATTTTTTTTTTCTTCCTTGACAAGTGCATCGCGACAAATCACTCACGTATCTCTTCCCCCCTTAACACTATACTGATTTTGAGTTGGCATATTTTCTGAGTCTATCAGTTTGACTGCTATTGTCTTAACTAAAAGCTATAATAAATCAATCCTTCACTTTATATGATGTAAACGGAGTAAAGCTCTTACTCAAGTCTTATATTTGGTGACGCGTTTGAAAGATTTATGAACCATTATGTTCCGCTGATGTAAATGTCGTTTTGGCTTCTTTGCTCAATGCGGCTGCAGCTACTGCTACTCCTGCTGCTGCTCTTTTTTTTTTCGTATTTTTGCTTTTCACCTTTGGTAATTCCTTCATCAGTTGGAAATGTTTTAAATGTCAGAGTCTGATCGATACGAAAGAGTCCCCGCCTTGTCGTTAACCAATTTTATTAGGTCATTAATTAAATAGAGGGGTAGTGTCCTTCAACTTCCTTTCCCCCAAAGTTCATCCGAATCTTGAGAGAGGGAACAAACTCTGTTTTTTTAAAAATGGTTTCTGCCAGTGGCGAAGATTGCGAACCTAAATATTTTGATCTGTGCGTGAGGTCTGGCATCAGAATTAGAGCTTCCTGGTTAAGATTTGTTAAGGATCCAATGATTGGACAGCAGCAACATCAACAATTAATTAGAGCTATCAAGAAGATTCCAGTTAGCTATGAGTGGAGTGATTGAAGGGTGTTTTTCTCCTTTAAATAATCAATGTGTTTAGAACTTCTTATTGGTCATATGCTTAGCGTCTGGAATTTCGAAGAAAACATCGATTGAATTTTCTTATAATTTTCACCTTCACAGTTCAAAATAATATTCTCATTTGAAAAAAAAAAGAGTTTCAGTTTAAAAGTTTCAATCTGAAGTCAAAAAAGTTTCAAAATTGAAACTTCGCAAAAAAGTTTCAAAATTGAAACATCGCAAAAAAGTTTCAAAATTGAAACTTCGCAAAAAAAGTTTCAAAATTGAAACTTCGCAAAAAAAAGTTTCGAAATTGAAACTTCTCAAAAACGTTTTAAAATTGAAACTTCGCAAAAACGTTTCAAAATTGAAACTTCGCAAAAACGTTTCAAAATCGAAACTTCGCAAAAAAGTTTCAAAATTGAAACTCCGCAAAAAAGTTTCAAAATTGAAACTTCGCAAAAAAGTTTCAAAATTGAAACTTTTGGTGTAAATAGTTTCAGGAAAGTATCATTTGAAACTCGTTTGCATTTAATTTGAAATCGAAAAGTTTCAAATTTTCTCAAATATTTTGAACTGTGTTCTTACATAAAAACAATAGAAATATCATCTTAGAATTGGATTTAAGAAAAAAGGTAGTGAGAAGAGCTTTGAGGCGCCTGGACCTATCTTCCTCGCTCCTCTGGTCAAGTACTTGACAGGATTATCGAACTTTCAGGAAAACCATGGCGGTAGCTGAACATTAGTTTTCACAAAAAAATTCGCGATTACTTATTGAGTCAAGTAATCGTCAAATTACAGCGTCGACCTCCCCACTCCTCTTCCCATTTTTTCCGTTTCCTTGTCAGCTTTTCCAGTGTGAAAAAAATATTTTATACAAAAGGGAAAATATCACCTCTCTCTTTTTAATGCTATTGTCAAGAACAATAATAATTTCGCATTATTTCCAAAAAAAAAAAAGCTTATGTGTTTGATGTGACTATACTTGCATCTCCGCCCCTTTAGACTCGTCCTCTGGAGAATAATACACCTCACGTTAACATTATCAACGATTTATTGCTTTTCGGAGGACAATACCAACAATTTGGATCTTCTCTTTTACCGTCTCCGTGGCAAATCTGTCAATTCCATTGGTTTAACATAGTGAATCGGAGCCATCTTTCATGTGTGCCTCGGTTTTTTTTCCTTTTATTTTATTTTTTCTTTTTTTCATTTTACCTGCGTAATACTGTTATCATCGGCTTTTACTCTTTATTTTTCATGGCTCCTAAATTTCTTGGCTAATAAAAAAAAATACGTTAGGGTAATCTTGACGGTACGTGTCAAACTCATGAGTTATGTCGGCGATATTTCAAAAATTTTTGCCTATTTTTCCTGTCTATTGTTCAAGTTTCGTGTTATTTGAACACGAGTCACCGTTGTGCATGAACAAGATTTTCGGTAGCGAGGAAGGGGGCCTAGAGGAATGAATGGGGATAGAGAATATACTATTGATAGTAGATCGATGAATTTAATTTATGAAATGACCTTAAATGGAATATTAATATCACTGACCTTTGAGGAAATGACAAAGTTGGGAGTAATTGTTTTCTAACGCTGTCGAAGCTTCTTTTTGGGCGTAGGGCCTGGTTAGGGAGCCTAGTAGGGAGTGGACACTTCGACGAGTCGTCTGCCACACACGGTGCTGCCATGTTCTCGAATCGGCAGCTGATAGAAAGCTTATGAGACAATATGGCGACGTTCACTTCGAGATTATGGCAGCCTTGTGTATAGCAGACGACTCATGGAAGTTTCCTGGCCTGATACGTTGAGCTTAAGTGTCCAGCATTTCAGCTTTAGGATAGTAGTGTTAAATTAAGACCTCTCGATGCACATACAGTCGAAAAAATTCTAACTGTTTAGTGGACCTAAGTTTGATGTCTCTTCTGTGTAAGCCCCGCACGTTTGGAGCAAAATTACTCTTTTTCTGAGTGGTAGGCGCAAGTAAAGACTACAATAGTTGCCATAATTGCCTGAAGGCTGAATTTTGTATTGTAAGAAGTTCCCTTCTGCTTCCTGCTGGTGGCGCACCGCCCACATTATTTACCTCCCTCTCACTCTCGTCTTCTTGTATTCTTCCACACGATAAAACAAGTCTCATACTTTTCAAACAGATCTCGTGTCATTGATAAGCAGTTGTAGACACACAAAGACAAATAAGTAAATCAGTGTCGTAAGTGTTCAAATAATTCCTTTCAAGATTAAGTATAATGGTCAAAAAAAGACATTTCGAAGTCCCATGACCTCTGCATTATCTAAATTATGTACACAAAAATTATTACCTTAATTTATACAAAAAAAAAAATCGTGGAAATAAGTTATTAATATACTTTTCATCTATTGAGATTTGATACTCGTCCGATTAGTAAATACAACTTTGGTGCACTTATGCATTCCAAGGGAAAACCTGTCACACTGGCCGAATGCCAGTTAAAGATTGACATAAAAAAAGTTTTAATCAAGTTCCTGAGATTTATCGTGTGCAAAAATTTTAGGGATTAAGTATTCAGAGCGTGTAAAGAACCCCTGCCCACTGTATGAAAAGGATAGAAAAGGAAAATGCGAAAAGGACTTGAAGTATCTCGGAGGAGAACATTTAAACCTTTCGCCCCATTCCAGAATACAATAGAGATTTCTGAATGACCAGGAAAATTCAAAATTTCTAAAATAACACGGACCATAAATCAGTCATCTACTTGTGTTATATATCGCCTTGATCACTTCAACCCCGTGGGAACTCATGTCGAGCTTATGAGAAAGAACGGATTGAGATAGCCGGAGTCCGGTGAGACGCAATGAGAGGGCAACGCTACTCAACTGGAGAATTTTCTAATAAATCAGTCATTTCATTTTTGGAGGCGGGGTTGTTCTCGCCGCTCCCTGAAATATCTCTCACTGTTTTCTGACCGATTCAAAATTCTGAAAGATTTGTGAGCTTCTGTGTCAAAAGCTTTAATTCTCTTCATTTTCACTTGACCGTTTTGGTTTTGTTTCTCGATCGTTACCTTTCGTAGTCGAAGCATGGACGCGAGGTTTCCTTCCCTTATTTTTCAATCCCGGTTTTTTAAAATAAACACTTGGAAATTTATAACATGGGAACACGCGTTAGCTTTGCTTTTGGTATCCGTATCGTATACTAAGATGGCGCGCGTAAGTTAAATATGCACGGGATCGACATTTTTTTGTGATGCTTTTTTTAAACGAACAAATAACACGGGTTTCCCGGAAAATTCATCACTTTTGTTAATGCCCAATATATTGGGATGGTTCTTTTTTTTTTTTTTTGAGTGAGGAAAGTTCGATACCAGGGTCGGATTAATAGATTGGGGATGTAGAATTTTTGAAAGGGGGAAAATATGAAATAAAATAAAAAGATTGCGCAAGTAGAGATATATCATGTCAAGTAAAAGTTATGGACTGGAGTGAACAATGAAAAGTGCATAGCGAGGCCACACACTGGAACGTTACTAGTCTATAAATTGACATTTGATCCTGGGGTGCGATGGTGTGAATAGGATTCTTGTCTCGACATTAAAATCTTTGAATCATGTACATATGAGATGTTTAAGTAATTATTCGGTTAAAGTTTTGATATTTATTTCTTGCGACTTTTTTGCAATGTATATTTTCTCTCTTTGGTAAATTTGAGGCTGGTGCTTTGCTCCCGTAAATCAAGGTGACTGCATGCGTTGTTGCGTGCATGTGCCATTGATGCGGACTAAGAAAAAAAGCTTTGGATATCACCCAACACATCTTGATGGACGGCGGCTTAGGTTAGACCCCACCTGGTGGAGCTGGGCGATAGCGGAAGTGACTGAAAAGAAAGCAATTGAACTGTTTGGGGCCCTATAGAAGTTTTCGGAGTACTGCGCTGGAAGAAACAATCTTGGCAATGCGGAATGACAATGACACCTAACCTAACCTAACCAGCTGATCAGACTGATTGCAACGTGATGACGTAAGCGACTGCAATGAAAGCGATTGAACGGTTTGAGGCCCTGTAAAAGTTTTCGGAGTGCTGCACTGGAAGAAACGACCTCGATGATGCGGAATGACACCATCACCTAACCTAACCTAACCAACTCCATTTCCATGGAAGAAACAATCTTCGGGATGCGGAATGACAATGACACCTAACCTAACCAGCTGATCAGACTGACTGCAACGCGATGACGTAAGCGACTGCAATGAAAGCGATTGAACGGTTTGAGGCCCTGTAAAAGTTTTCGGAGTGCTGCACTGGAAGAAACGACCTCGATGATGCGGAATGACAACATCACCTAACCTAACCTAACCAACTCCATTTCATTATTAGATGAGGCTGATTGCTTTGTAATAGCACAAAGCTATACCCATTCTGCATTCCAGAAAAAGCTGTCATTGTCCATCTGCATCCCATAAAATTTATGTTCCAAGAATTTCGGAAATTCATATTTCAAATCATTCTGATTTTGACATATTCTCCTCATCTTTCCATCAATTTTTTTTGATGTTATTTATGATTATTACTGGACATTTATCTACTTCACCCCTCGATAATGCTAATTATCTCGAAAAAATCCTCAATGTATCGCACACGCGGCCTAATCGCCAAACCAAACACGGGATGCATAATTTTTACACAACATATTTTAACGTTAAAACACAAAAAGAACGCATTAGTGAGATGACAGATAGGGGTGGAACCACAAAAAAAAAATTTTTTTAATGCAGTTTCCATTCCATTATTGACAACAAAATCATACTGACATTAATATATTGTCTTGCAATTGATATGAAATAACCAAACGGCACGATATTAACGTAAATAACCGTTGAGTACGATCCCTTCTTGCACGTTTTAATATTATTCTTATTCAATCATTAACGATCCACAGTTGTATTGGTAATAAAACCGATCATTGTTCGACAGTTTATCAAAAGCAATGTGACGAAACCGTAAAAATCGGGTGTCGTAATCTATGCTCGAGTGATTCCAAAGTTGCATAATATCTGTATTAGGGATCGGGAATTTTTTTTTTTTTAGTAGGTGCCCTTTGACGACCGAGCCCAGATGAGGAGGATCTCTGATAAAATTGGTAATAAATCAACCGACACATCAAAGGAAACGCTATTATAGACAAAAAGCCGAAAATTTTCGCATCGAAAAACGCATGCGCTCCGCAGCTGCAACTTGATCCAGACGAAGAGAGAGAGAGAGGAGAGAGAAAAAAATTTGATACCCACGCATCAATGACTATGAAGCAATAACTCAAGAGTATGTCATGTGTTTTAGAAATGGTGTAAATCTTGAAGCGATTATATCGAAGAATGGGGAAGGGAAAAAGAACTGCACGGTTGGTATAGTGTAAATAACTCAGCTGTCGGGATCTCTTTTTATTATCTATTTCCACGATGTCGAATGCTCTATATTATGCAACTCGGATGAAAACAATTAGACTTAATGTGCATTAATATGGTTTCTCCGTTTACGGCAAATCTCTGCCCTCTGGGATTTAAACTTGAAACAATCAATCATTCCAATAATGATGCTATTGTCAGATTATGATGTATGAAGACTATCAGGTTGATTCCGCTGATTAGGTATCAACATACGAATTGGGAAAGCGATAACCCAAAGGAAATCAGCATCCTTGGATGTGTGTGTATCCCTCCTCGTCGAATGAATGAAAAACCTTCGCATGATTAGATAACTAGAGGAAACGCAAACGGAGCGTAAATAATAGGAAGACAAATTTTTGGAAGACAACTGCCAACGTTCCAAAAAATAATGGATTGACCATTTGGTAACACCAAAAAGTCAAGAGATTTGAATCTTTTCAATTTTAGGACATGGACAAAAAATTATTTTGAATTTTCTTTTAGGGGGATAGGTTAAGCTTAGGTGAAACGGTTTCCTTTAAAAAACACATAATTCACCGATTGACAACTTAAATGTCATTGTTATTGTAATGTCTTTGTGAAAATGACCTTTTTTTTTTCCTCTCCGTGAAGATTCTAACAAATTATGTGAAAAAAGGGATCGATTCTCTGGCGCAATGTATCTAATTACTTACATGAGCTATAAGGGATGATTCGGAATAATTTTGTAGCACAAGGTTATTGTAGGAGATGGAGAGAGAAAAAAAAAACGAAAAGAGTAGATTTGTTGAAATATGGAGCGTTACATTTAATTGTGGGATGTTGGTATTATAACCCTTCATTGATGCGGTGAAAGATTAAAAATGTTTGTATGCACCTTTAGCAATGCTTATTGCATAACTACTCTCCTTTGAAGTATTATTCTCTAAACTTTTTTGCCCGTCTATCTCTGCTGCATTTGTAGAACCGACTACTCAGTAGCCTCCGACGCAATATTCCAGGGAACACGAACTTTGACCGTCGAATGTTAATTTTTTGCAGCAAAAATGATATAATCCGGCCGGATATAGGCAGAAAGGGATTCAATGGAAGCTAGAGCCAGGAAGTGGAGCTAAAGCTAAGGAATATATGCTTTAGTGCTAAGTGTTCAGGAATGAGAGAAAAAAAGAAGGTGTAGTTTTTTGGAGATGTTTTGTTTTTATTGATGGTATTATTATTGAATCAAAAGACGCAAATATATTTTTCATGATAATTTATATAAAATATAACATTTAGCAACAAAATGGACGCTAAAGCTACGAAATGGACACTAAAGTTAGAGAATGGACGCTAAAGCTTTAAAATGGACGCTAAAGTTAGAGAATGAGTGGAAGCTAAAGCTAAGAGATGGACGCTAAAGCTAAGAGATGGACGCTAAAGCTAAGAGATGGACGCTAAAGCTAAGAGATGGACGCTAAAGCTAAGAGATGGACGCTAAAGCTAAGAGATGGACGCTAAAGCTAAGAGATGGACGCTAAAGCTAAGAGATGGACGCTAAAGCTAAGAGATGGACGCTAAAGCTAAGAGATGGACGCTAAAGCTAAGAGATGGACGCTAAAGCTAAGAGATGGACGCTAAAGCTACGAAATGGACACTAAAGTTAGAGAATGGACGCTAAAGCTTTAAAATGGACGCTGAAGTTAGAGAATGAGTGGAAGCTAAAGCTAAGAGATGGACGCTAAAGCTAAGAGATGGACGCTAAAGCTACGAAATGGACGCTAAAGCTACGAAATGGACGCTAAAGCTACGAAATGGACACTAAAGTTAGAGAATGGACGCTAAAGCTTTAAAATGGACGCTAAAGTTAGAGAATGAGTAGAAGCTAAAGCTAAGGGATGGACGCTAAAGCATTGAAAAGGACGATGGAGTTAGATAACGAATGGAAGCTACAGCCAAGAAATGGAGGCTAAAGTTGGAGAACAAATGAAAACTAACGCTAAGAAATGGACGCTGAAAGATATAGGCTAGACTCTAAAGCTAATAATGAAAGCCAGCTTACTAAGGGCAGTTTGACGACCGTTCGTTTTCGCTAACTTTTCAAAAATTCCAACTTCCTAATATTAACTTTTGCTAATCAAAAGTTGCAGTAGGTCAACGCGAGCAATAAAAAAAAATTATTTCCGTCCGGGTGTAAATCAACCGAGAAAGAGACTGAAGGAGGAAGAAGATAAAAAAAAGAAAAGGTTGAGGATAAAAAAAAAGATCGTTTTGATAGCGTCTTTTACTCTCTGCTTGATTTGACTGATTCTTAAGTGATGCTTTCATTTTATTGAAATGTGTCAAACGGGCTTTTGAAAAGAATATGACTAATCGATCATAATCTTTTTTGGTTAAAAATTTCATAAAAATGACGTTCCTTCACGAGACCAAGAATCGGATTATGTTACCCGTTAGAGGTTTGATCCTTGGGAAATTTAATATCTTTTATAAGGTGATGTGACTCGAAATACTCAAATGCAGCTTGTTTATTTAAAAAAAAATAATAGATAATTTCACAATGCACCTTAAAGGTTATTCACACTCGTCTGATTAAGCTATCTAGTTCATTAGGCCTAGACCACCAAAAAATAAACTCAAAGTAACATGCAAGGCAATAAACTTTTCGATATTGTTTTTACAACGTAGTTATTATCTTTATTACGTTCGATTATTATTTCCCTTTTACCTTTGTGCTTGTAAGTTAAAATGTCATCCAGTTTCGCGAAACGCTTTTTTAAAAAATCCCACCGGTTAGCGACAATTTGGCTGTCACTGTGGAAAATTCATTTAGCTCAAACTAACTAGAAAACATTACCACAAAGAAGTCAAGTGTTACTGATTATAAACGTAAGACGTATCTCCTGTAATTATAAGTGGCGTAAAGCACTTGTCAAAGAACTACTGTGAGTGTGACTCGCCATCAAGTGCCACCTGACATTCGTCTGTAAAAATTAAAACATTTCGACTTTGCTTATTTAAAATTTTTTTTTTTTGAAAAAGCTCGGCCGTTGTCTTTGGGTAAAAATTCGAAACAGACCTGGGAGGAAACCTGGTCACGCAAATCGCCCTTTTTCGCGCCATCCGAGCGAAAATCGGAAAATCATTAACCGACACGAGAATCGCCCTCTCTCTATTCGCAAGTGTTGAAACCTTCCCCCTCTCGACTTTCCCACCCCCCCACTTGCCGCCTTCCTCCCTTACTCTCCCGGCGAAATCCTTTCCACCGATGAGTTTTCGTCATGCCCACGTGAGCTCTTCCGATTTTTGTGTTTACACTGCTGTAAATCCGGGGAACATTGTGTTCGTGTCCGACCTGTTGCTTCTTTCAAATAATAAGTCATCGAAAATTCCGCTTTTTTCCCCCCCTCCCCCTTTGAAGAACCCCCGGAAGTATTAAAGAAAACTATTTTCAAGAAAAAAAAATTTCTATTTGTCTCTATCGTTCAAATCGTTTACTTATGCAATTAAACTAAATGTAAGCAAAATGTTGCAATCAACTTTACACATTCTTGGCTATTTACACCGAATTTAAAAGGTAGAATTTTTTTATTTTATTTAAATATATATTTTAATCGACTTAATTCTCGCGACAGCAATCTCACCTAGATATCCTAACAAATGACGTTTGAAGACACCAGAACTCACATTAATAAAAGAAGAAAATAGAAAAATAAAAATTTGGAGGTCGATTAAATAAAATGACATTAAGTCATTAGATTTTATACGTTTTTCTTTTAATAAATTTGTTGACAGTGTCCCATTATTTTTGTAAAAGTGCCAGGAATTAGAATTTGATTCCCGATTTTTTCTTTCCTTTTCATTTTTTTTCTCTCTCTCCCCTCGTTCATCGTTCTCTAGACGAGAGGAAGCTTGCGTGTGGGCTGACGTTACTTTTCGTTAGGTTATCTACTTTTTTACGTGCGATGCAATTTGTTTATTATTTCCGAGTTGGTTTTTGTGTTTTCTTTGGTCAGTGAACTTCAGTAGAATTTTTTGATTGTTTTCTGACTTTAGAAGTAAGAAGTCTTTCGAGGGTAGGAATAGATTTTTGTGTCGATCTTGCCTGTTCCATGATTCGACCAGGGGGGGGGAGGGGGGGGGTGGAACTTCTAACCTTTTGGCAATGTGCTTCAAAATGAAAAATACTGCCAATTAGCCTAATTGAATGGAAGATTGAGTGATGGCTCAAGGTGGGCAGAAGGAAAACCCTCGAGGCTTAAGAATTCCAGGAACTTTTTTTAGCCTAAATTCTTCCATCTTCTGTGGTAGTGGGAAGGGCTGTAACCAATATTTAAATCGCGTTGACGATGGCCAATTTCTAGAAACTAGAGAGCCTGAAAAAAGAGAGTCGCCAACTGGATTGCTGCTTTTTGATTGACTGTGACTAAACGTAAATTAAGTACCGAGCAGCAGAAGAGTCCTGACGTCATTACTATAATGAACAGAAGCCATCCCAACAACAATCGGCATTATTACGTCATATTATACGTAGAAATTTGGTATAAAAAATCTTAATTTCTGCGTATAATATACGTCGCAATTATGGCGTTTTGAAAACTGTTTTGGTCACAGCCAATGAGAAGCCAGGATTTCAATATACAGAGTTGGCGACTCTCCTTTCAAGCTCTCGAGTAGAAAAGTAAAAAAAAAGATTTTCATTTTCATCACTTTCTTTTTCATCCAACCCCTATTACCCATAATTCACCCGTTAACTCCTCTCTAATTAGCGTGAAATTCCTCGTGGAATAAGCCGAAACCGAAACAAACAACCGGTAGATAAAAATTATATTTACAAAACGAAGGGATTGAGCTAAGACTCTAAGCGTACAAAAAAAAAAGGACGTGCGTGTAAGAAATAAGGGTTGTCAAAAAAAATCCCAACCCCCTCCTTAAGATACTATTTACCGAACAATACGCAAAACACAAAAAGTTGGGCTATTTAATCAGATATGTAATCAAATGAGGCTATAACGGGTTCCGATGAACGAGATTCCGATATATCGGGGATTTTTATAATGGTCAAAAAACTGACTTGTCAACCATCTTTGAAAAAACGCTATCAAGTTTCGATCAAATAAGGTCACAAAATAACAAAAAACTGCAACAGTTTAGGAATGATAGATATTTAAAAGAAAATTAAAATAAAATTTTATAAGAGGGTCTTTTCCCCCACTTATTTTTGCGCAAGCGCACTCGAGGAATTAAAAACGTTTCATTTATCTATTTCATTGAATAAATTATGTTTAATAATAATAAAAAAAAAGAAGAAGACTCTTCTCATCCCCGGTGTCTTGAAGATTGACAATTCCTAGGGATACTCGTTTTTTTTTTGAGTGGCAGGTTATAAAAGAACAAAGGGCAGATAGGGCATCAAAACGCATCAAAAAAATTTAAGGGATGATTTGCGATATTAAAGAAACTCAGTTTGATACGGTTTGAGGTATACATTACACTTGAGAACTGGTTATGTTTCGCTTATGATTAACTTTCATTAATTTTTTTGCGTCGAGAGGGGCTCGGGGAAGAAAAAAATGGGAACAAGTAATGTACGAGGAGTGGTTACATTTGAATGATCAAAGTTGTCAACACCAAAGTTTTTGTAGAACCTTTGAACAATGAGACAAGAGTTTGGGAATGCAATTTGATACTCGAAAGGAAAAATGACGAAGTAAATTATTTTTAATATGCAACAAGTTAGGGCAAGGGCTGGTATAACTGAGGATGACACATCAAAAATCCGGGGAAAAATGGATTATAATATTATGGGGAATGAGAAAAAAAAAGAGGAAAAAAAATAACCTTTGTATATTGATAAGGCTCTATTGTTATTTGATTATTGCCTCAAATTTGAACACGTCTTCATCGGTTCATCAATCTTTTTTCGTGGTTTGTCGAATCTGGGAAATGCTGGCGGCGGAGGTGATGGTGAATGGCGTTTAAACTGTTTAATGTGTTATGTAATTTTTTTTTCAGTCTCTCGTGACATTGTAGGGTGGTTTTTTTCTCGATATTTTGTTGCTGATCCGAGGGGTTTGTTTTTATGAATGGGTTGAGGTTTTCCACGCGAAAAATAAAATATGTATCGACATTAATAGTCAAAATTTTATCCAATAGCGGCTGGTTGCCCTTAACAATGAAATTTTCACCTGTGATTCTCTATTAGTGTAAAAGATCTGACGACTCCTCTAGCTTGCAAATCGAGTCCTCTGTTCTAATCGTTGTGCCTCTAGGTATCTTTTACCCTGTGACTTCTTTCAATGCCAGCTCTGCCATAAAGATTGACGATTCAGACCTTAGAGGCAGTGGAATGAAATTGGAACACTGAATTCTTGCCATACATCTTGGACAAAGAGAAACCTAACCGACTACAAAGACACAGTGACGAAAACAAAACGAAGAAGACAGAGGCAGTGATGAACCTAACCTAACTTAACCGAAAACGAAGACACGGTGGCGACAACCGATCTAGGACGACATCAGCAATGATGGACCTAACCTAACCTAATCAACAACAAAAACACAGTGGCGACAAGAGTATGAGGAAGACACAGATAATGATGAACCTAATCTAACCGTAAACGAAGACACGTCAATCTTTCATCGGGTGCATTCCGACTGAGATCACAGTTGCAGGATTGGTTCTTCATGGACATAAAAATTATTCCTTACTAACTTGTTCAATCCGAGCTTTGACTTCAAAGCTGTAGTCCCATTTCATCTCTCACACTAAATATTTATCAGGTGGCACCAATTTCACTTCGTCTTCAGCAACCCTGAGACTGCTCAACTTTGATCAGAAGAGAGAGTATCACTTCGCTTTTTTGCTACTGCCCCCAATCTTCACTTCAATTACTTCCACCTTCTTCTCGCTTCCCTCTTTTTTCCACCGGACACTTGCTTCAATCTCTCCATCACTTTCTGCCAAATCTAATTTAATCTCAATAACCTGTTATGATATCTCCACCCTTCAAACAATAGAAAAATACGCATATCTTTTTTTAAAGGGTGTCTAAACAAAAAACATATTCATATCTAACGTTATTATTATTGTAGATAATATGTAAATACATCTTTTCCTGTGTGTAAACATCCGGAGGCGAGGTTCGATCAAAATTGAAAAAAATAAGATATCGAGGGCTAGTTTTGATTATGAAATGATACATTATCTGCGGTAAAAATAACATTGAACCTTTTTTTTTTTTTTTTTGTACTTGACGGATTTATGCATAATTCTTTTGATAAGTTTTGGCTATGATATTCGAATCCTTGTGTTATCTTTTCAATCTCGCGGAAGCGTTATACCCCTCCAGGCACTAACGAATTTTCTTTTTGAATCGCACGATCCAGTTTTGTTAAAATGTATTGCAGTTATTAAAAGATGACTCAATGACTCGTCTGCATGTAATGTACCCTGGGTAATCGATACTTTTTTCCTTTGTAAAAGTGTCGCTATTTCTTGACAATATGTGGGAATGAAGAGTGACGATTGAAAGCGATCAGTCATGTGTGCTTATGTATGTTAATGCGTTTGTAATTGATATTGAAATACTTGTTTTAATCTTTTAGCTGAGGGAATGGATATCTCTTAAAGGTGAGAAGTTTCCCTTCAAAAAAAAATTTAACCTTTTTTTTTTTATAAAAAGGCTAAATCGTCTGTGCGGTCGAACAATGGGTCGGTCTTTTTATACCTCATTGGGCATCATCACTTTTCCACCCTCGCTAATATTACGGAAGGCCCGCCGATATTATTGCATAATTAAAATAAAAGAAAAAATAAATAAAAAATAGTGACCTTGAGGAGGATAAAAGAAGTACGAGCATAAAAATCAAACTATAGTAAATGCCAGCTGTCAGAATGTCAGGTGTCAATCAGTGTCAGTGTCACTGCTCACGCCCCAGTGAACTGACTGACAAGAGTCTGCACGGTATACACTCGATTTCTGAATGCACCTCAGTTTTAGTCACGTGATTCCTCGTTTCGATTGTTTTTTTTCCTTGTTCCATCAATGCCGCGTTATTTCTCGTCGTGGTTGCAACGTTTCGGTTTTCGGTTTATGGACACATCCACGCGGGTAAATATTTCATAAGACTAGATTTAAGTTTTTTTTTTCATTTTATCTCACACCCTCACGAAAAAAAAAAACGAATGATTACTTGCAACAGTTATCGCTTCAAGGCAGAGCTTTCTAAGTAGATCTAACTGAGGAGCAGTCAGGGTTTTGATTGAGCTGTTGATGGATGAAAGCCATTAAGTTGTGACATTTTTAAAAGAGCCTTCCCTGCTCAAAGCCATTGAAACACGCCCTACTGCCCATAATTCTTATATAACTGCCTTTAATGGTGATCGTTTTGTTTGAAAATCATTTCTTTCTTTGATTTCTTTTAAATATATTGCCTCATATCGTCTTTTCCGCTCTCCTTTTGGTGTTTGAAGTATAAGTATAAATCAAGGTTCGCCAAGTCCAAACCAAATATAAAGCGAGAAGGGAATAAAAATGAAGAAAAAAAGGCGATTTTATTTTTTTCCCCGTTTTCCTCCTCCTTTTCGAAGGAAACTGGAACATCGCCTGGATTTTGAATTTTCTTCTTTTGTTTATGCGAAGGTTTTATCATTGAGATCTTTTTTTTTTGTCACGGCGATTGATAGCTTTATTCTGAGAAGCAGTTAAAGAGATTGGAGATATTGTCGCGGTTTTTAAATCTAGCCTCACAAGTGAATTAACGCCAAAAAAGTTTCAAAAGTTTCAAATCAGAGCCAAAAGATTTTAGACTTGATGAGTAATCTTAGTTTGAAAATGTATTGAATCTTTTTGTAAGTTTTGTAGGAAATAATTTTTAAGAAATTAATTATAATGTTTTCGACAATATCATCTGGCTACATTTATATTCAAACACTGCTAAGACAACATCAAGGTAGAAAAGTTTGACTACGTCGAAAAGTGCAAACCTTTTAAATGCAAAATTCCCGACTTCCTAGCCCCTGGATTCAAATTTTTATCCTCACTTTTTAAGCTACAAAATATTTTCCTCTGTCCTTTACAATTTACCTCCGATATCTCGACGCCTACGCAAAATTAAACATTCCCAAACCCCTTAACTTCATTAACAAGATTCATTAACCTTCGACTTAAAACTTCCACTTCCTCTTCCACCTTCGCTTCGATCCATGAAAAAAAAAAACCCCGTATGACATAATAGAGTAAGATGTCTTTTGAGAAAACAAGAGTGTTGGATGGAAAGTGTGAAGAAGAATGAACAAAGGTGAGAAATGGCCATGGAGTATCCCCAAGCTGTCAGCAAGATGGATTCCCACACTGCCCATCCATCACATTCAAATTTCAAACTTATTTCACGTCCTCTTGTGCTACTGAGTATTGTCATTCAGTTAGTTCCGTGTCTCCAAACGTGCATTTTCGACTGGTCACGCCGGACGAATTTCCTTTTTTTTAAAATAAAAAAAAATAATAAAATGTTGACGTTTCCTTTTTATTTTTTTTTTTAAACTGCCAGTGGACTTTCAATTTAAACAAAATAAAAACGTAACCGGTGGATTTTGGCGGCAGCGTCAAACGTCACTCCCTAGAAAGAAAAAGAAAACGGGGAGAGAAAAAGAAAAAAAATTACGATTTCAATTCTAAAAGGTCTCAGCGAAAACACTACACTCAATCCGAATATATTCCCTCTGATTTCTGTCCTTTTTTGAAAATCTGTTGAGAATTTCTACAATTTCATTGGGAAATTTCTTAAATTCCATTTCTCTCTTTATAAGCTAAACATGAAGGGATAAGAAATTTTAAAGTTGAGTTTCTTAACGGTGAAAAACCTGATACACTCGGTTTCAAAATAAATAGAAAACCTTCACTATTCGTTGAACAGTTAGGAAACCATTTTGTTAGAAGAATTAAAAGACGACAACTATATATCATGAAAATTTAGTGAGATGGATGGTAGAATCGTGTGCTCTTGATGTTTTCGAAAGTCACGTGACAAGAAGTAAATCCTCCTCGTCAGGGTGGAAAACCGTGTTGAAGCAAGTATTCGACGAGCTTCCCAGTAAGGACAGTTGCAAATTACTTATTTTCTGACAGTGGTGACCGATTAGTTTTTGGGGAATACAAATCTCAGTCCTCTAACCCCACCCCCTCCCCCCCCCCCCCCTCTCTTCTTCCAACCTAACCCTCTACCTCCTACCCTTTGTCTTCTTCTTCGTCGTCTCGGACACGAAACGTTCTTCCTGGACTGACAAGGGGGTAATTAAATAATGTTTTATAATAAAATGTCTTCCTTTTCATTATGGACCCGTCATTTTCAACAGTCGATGCAAATCGGGTTTTGTGTGGGGAATGACCAATCTTTGATATTGAGTATTGAAAGGGTGATGCGAGGGAAGATTCCGGATTTCGCATTTTGTTATTATTTTAATGATGGATTACGTTTTCTTAAGAGTGACCCCTTCTTCATGTTACAGACTTTTGAGATATGAATGGATTAGAGGCTTTTGTGATCTTGGGGTTTAATGATTTAATGATTTTTCGGTTTGGCATTAAAAGGTCGGTTTATTCCTCTGGCAAAGTAAAATAGACTAACATCTTTTATTATATCGATGAATTTGCAATGTGTGTCTATGGAATCTTAAGACCGTGCACAGTTTGGCGTCATACGTTTTGAGGCAACGATGCTGCCACTCCGCCAGTAGCATTCCTAATGAAGACAACAAAACGAGGATGACGTCAATTGTGATGGACCTAACCTAACCTAACCGAAAACGAAGACACAGTGACGCCAACAGAACGAGGAAGACACAGACAAAGATGAACCTAACCTAACCTAACCTAACCGAAAACGAAGACACAGTGACGCCAACAGAACGAGGAGTACGCAGACAACGATGAACTTAACCTAACCTAACCGAAAACGAAGACACGGTGACGGCAACAGATCGAGGAAGACACAGACAAAGATGAACCTAACCTAACCTAACCGAAAACGAAGACACGGTGACGGCAACAGATCGAGGAAGACACAGACAAAGATAAACCTAACCTAACCTAACCGACTCCAAAGATACAGTGACGGCAATCACAACGAGGAAGACAGATGAGACGAGGCTTGCATTGCAAAATTCTAATCAGGTCCAGGCCAATTTTTCCCCCCAGACCTCTAAAAATTTCCCCTGGACCTTTAATCCTAGAATTAGCTGCATCCAAACACTCCTGCTAATTTTATGCTCTCTGCATTTGTTAAAACTGATAATCAATATTTTCCCCCAATGAATTTATCAAAGAAAATGCAATTTAAACGTTGTCATTCACGAGTCAGCCGGAAAACAATGCCCTTTTTTCCAGGTAAAACCCGGGAAACGGAAAACAACGGAAGTGAATTAATGTTATCGAAAGGCTCTGTTGAAATTTTATTTTCAAATGAAATTGAAATGGGTAATTGTAATAATTTGAAATTGATTGAAATGAAGGTCTGCAATTGACCATCGATCACTGGTCTCTGATTGATCTGGAGTACGTCAAAGAGTATACAAACGAATTTCACCTCAGGCTCGTGTCTTTGATTTCTTTGATCATTTTCCGTTCTTTGTTTTCCTAATTTAATTATAATAAAACGATGATATTGAAAAATTTGTTAAACAAAAAAACACGGATGTCAATGAAAATCCGAAAACGCATAATCGTTTATCTCCAATTTTTCTACGGTCAAAAAAAAAAATTATTCTCGATAAATGGAAAAAAAAAAATCTTGCGGAATTTTTTTTTTCTCTCCCTTAAATAAAGAAAGAAATTTATTGACATATTTTAAATGAAAATATTGAGTGAGTAGGCAAGGAAGCCGAGATCGAAAAGAGGCACCGCTCGTGGTGGAACAATCAAAGAAAAGAGAAAACAGGGGATAAAAATTCTGATGGCTTTGATTTGTTAGGAAATGTTCCTGACAGCCTTCGAAATTTCAAAGGAACAAGTTTGCTCCAAGCTTGAAAAGAGAAGGGGAAAACAATCAAAGTATTCATTAAAATTAAAAAAAAAAAACAACATATAGAAAATATATTCCGAGTAATTTCACTTAACTAAAAAGAAAATTATTTTTTTTTTTTGGGAGGAAAAACCTTTCTTATTTATTCGCAAAATCAATTTCCCGGAAAGGAGTTCAAAGCCGGTTTTCTTCGAGGTTTCTTTTTTAATCTTTTTTTTGGTTAATTTAACTTACTAAAGGAGTCGAGGCCTAAGGAATGATTTTTTTTTATAAGTGTTGGCCACGATATTGTTACCAATTTTCAAGAAAAAGGGCAAGTTGTCAGGTAGTTAGGTCGCCAGTTGTCACCAAAAGTCTACGACTGGCAGACACAGACAAGAAAGACACAGACAAAGATGAACCTAACCTAACCTAACCTAACCGACTCCAAAGACACAGTGACGGCAACAGAACGAGGAACACAGATGAGGCGACGCTTGCATTGCAAAATTATAATCAGGTCCAGGCCAATTTCGCGCACCTCGATCCATCCGAGCATTTGACTTTTCATAAAAGGCGCATTTTCCTTTTGAAGCTCTTCTGGTAGACTGATTCTGCTTATCAAAAGACTTCCTTAGTGTTTTTTTTAATCAGCCCCATTCTGCTTGGATCAAATTTCCATGCAGCAGCTTTTCGTACAACACTGAAAAATTTTCAAAATTTTTTTATTGCAAAACTGAAAATATCACGAAATCAAAATAGGAAATTTATAAAACCAAATATACAAATAAAAGCATTTCCCTGACGTTTCGTTTTCAGTCGAAATCAAATAACTGATCACTCATCGGACATCAAATTTTGATATATTTGACAGATCCTATATAACGAAAAACAACTGTTTTCTCAAAAAAGACAATTTTAAACGAGAGAACTTGGGATCCCCGATTTTTTCCTTTCTCTCTTTCTCCAACAAGGAACGACTAAAAAGTCATTAAACGTAACGGTTCAATCACATTCAACACTTTACTCATTTTCAACTTTGGAATAATGTACTGATAATAAGAAACAAGAATTTAGATCTGTAATTGGTTACGAGATGATACAAGTGGCAGGGACATCAACACCACACATCAATCACTATTACTAAATGACGTATTAATGTTTAGCTTATGGTAGCACGCCACGTACGACACAATCAATTCTATTTGACACTGACAATCACTGAAGTTCCCAAATGACATCTTTATTATCATTTCTTCTTTCTTTTGTTTTTATTTATTGCAACTGTCATTTTATGGCATTGACATGATTAATTTTTATTAATGATTAATATTTTTAAAGGAGTCTTCTTTCTTTTTTTTTTTATTTTCGTTGTTGTTGTACTCGATTATTGCTCACCAATTGTCACTCATTCATTCAAAATGGGAAGCGAGTTGATGACGTGGACGGCCTTCTGACTTAAGAAGGATGTCGCGGATTGGTTCCAATCATGTTTTTCTTGATGATCTAGATCTTTGGGAGATATCGGGGATCGTCTGAAGGGTATTAGGTTCTGAATAAAAGTGTGGCATTGTTTATCTATTGTCTGAGCTGATTCAATATTTGAGACGCGTAGGAGATGTTGTCAAGCGGATTGACAAACCTGTTTTTTTTTTTCATCTTTGCATATCGGCCAATTGTTGTGAAAAAAATAAGGAAAGGCGGTTTGAAAAAATTAGGGTTAGCATGTCTAGACTTTGAGAAGACGGACCGTTGTTTTCTTTTTTTTTGTAAGGGATGATGTATCCCTCTTTTTATTGGTGGGCTTGTTTTTTAGGGAAGTTTCTTGATTGTAGTTGGTGCTTGGTTAGTAAAGTGGACTGGAAAGACTATACTATGGTGATTTCGTTGTCCATTTTAGTTTTTGCCAGAATGCTTAACAGGATTGTTTTCATTTTTGCGCCAAAAAATTGAAATAGGCTACTGGCATAAATTTTAAAATCGCAAGTTTATTATTAATATTAATTCTTTGATTAATAAGAAAGACTTTGTAAGAAAAAATTTATCAAAAGAAAAGTTTTAAATACCGAAAAATTTGCTTTGAAATTCAAATTCTAGAAAGCCCGCCAAAAACAGCCATGAATTTATGACGTCAGAACTGAGTCGGATCCTTTGTTCCTATTGGTAGAATTTTCGCGCGCAAAAAATTGAGCCAATGAAATGAAAGAATTCAACTCAGTTTTGACGTCATTAGCTCAAACATGGCGTATGGTGATTTTTGGCGGGCTTTCTAGAATTTGAATTTCAAATCGAATTTTTACCTGTTTAATAAAATTTTTTTAACCGATTTTTTCTTGAGAAACCTTAAATAAGAATTTAAGGACCGGTTAATGACGTTTTAAAAATTCATGCAAGTAGCCATTGTTTTTTGATTTTATGGATCTCTGAGCGCTTTTGGGGACCTCCTAAGCACTTTTTGATAGAATCTGCCTAACGGTGCTTTGCATCTAGACTGACCGTATTTACTTTGAGGTCTCCATCGATCACTGAACTCGATCAAAAGTTCGAGTTTGACGACTGATTGACACTTTATACTTTTCCTCATCTTGTGCAATGCATCTTTGCTTAATATCCTCATTCCTGAAATTTTCCCTTGCAATTAAATAATGACCCAGATCAGATCAAAACATTTTTTTCTTGTTTTCAACATCCATTCTGAAATCTAGTTTGGCACGCGAATGCCCACAATTTTTTGTTTTCAATCAAAACTAATTCTGATTTTTTTTCTTTTTAGGTAAGTACAACATTCATTAGACGTATCACTGCATCCAGTAACAGGAATGTTAATTTCACATGATCCGCCATGATATAATCACTTCAAGTTAGCTAAATGAGGTATCCGTAATAAGTTCTGATTCTTTTTGATAAAGACCACTCGAAATGGACAAACAACATTTTCGACTAACTTTTTCCATCTGGGAGACAAAAACATCAGAAATAATAAATAAAAAAAATTTCCCTTGTTCGTTTTTAAGACATTGATGAAAATTTTTGATTAAAATGTTGTTTTCTTTGTCTGGAATTAGGTAAGAAAAAAAAATCGGTTAATTTATGTTTAACTTACGGAAGGTTTTCCCAAAAGTTTATCTATACGTCAGAGTTATTTTTTCAAAATAATGAAAAGAAGAAGGAAGAATTCGAATGACAACAAGTGTCACCAAGCATTATCTCTAAACCTGTCATTTCTGTCTCGTCAACTTCTTCTAACACAGCTTTCTGTTACCGATTCCTCCTTGAAGCTTTTTTCCTCTTCTTCTTTCCCCCTTTTTTTTCCTTCTCTTCAGGAATCTCTTGCAACCTGCTAATTATTAGCTTCGATTTTCTAAAAAAAAATCGAAGACCGGAAAATATGGTAAACTGGGGAAAGAGAGAAAAGGAGAAAAAATTGAAGTTGTGACATTGAGATAGCAGATATGAAGAGTTGTCAAGAGCCGGTGCTGTGATGACATGATGACGTCCAGATATACTGGACAAGAACAAAGAGAAATAAGGACAACAAAGATATGACAGTTGATCGTTTGGAAGAGAGCGAGAGAATGGAACGGGAGGAGGAAGGAGATGTAAAGGGGAGAGAGGGAAAGAGAGAAGGAGAAGAAAAGGAGAAAAGGAATGACGTCCAGCTCCTGGACAATTGTGTCACCGTCAGCCTTCAGGGGAAATGATTCTGACAAGTAAATTAAGAAACACAAAATCAATCATTTGTGAGATTAAATAATGTAAAATCACTCGTTTGTCAAGATTATCATTAATTCTTAGGATGATTGCTCTTTTTTTTTTTAAAGGTTTTTAAAAGATTTGTTTGAAAAGGTAACAATTATCTTTACGCGGGATTGATCCTGCGTTGATCAATTGCTTTCTTCGTTTTTGGTGACATTTAATAGCGCCCAGATTGCTTAATGAGTTAAGCTTGCTTGTAATTCTAATTGAATCAGACTCCACATCCAAATACGCAGACAGAGGGGAAACGAAACGAACAAAAAAAAAAAAATAAAGAATAACTATCGAAATGAAATTAAGCAATAAAAGGAAAGTTTGCTTTTATGACTGGGGATCCTGCCGTCGTGTCAGTCGTATTTCTCTTTTTATTCTTTTGATACTTTTTTTGTTTCTTCTGCGGCGAGATTTCGACGTTTTTTTAAAACCCGTCTTTCACTCAACAAGCTGAAATTCCCATGACAAGGTTTTGTTTTCCCCCCCACCGCTCTTTTCGGACTTTTCCCCCCCCCCGCAAGTTTTAACCAACTTCATTCTCTATGAATTTTTATTTTTATTTTTGAAGATTTCCAAGAGGAAATGTTAATAGAAGAGAAAGGGCGATTAAGAGGAAAGTGAAGGAAAAATCATTCTTTCTCAAGGGTCGGGTTCATAGTTTATCGTTTCGTTACGTTTGCCAAAGGGGTTGAAGGGTGAGAAAATTAAAAGATGACCAGTGGCGACGTTAGAATGAAAGTGTTAATAGAATGTTTTGGGATGGAGAAGGTGTCTTGAATGAGAAGATCCGAAGGATCACTGAGCAGCCGTTGATTACTAGCGTGATCAAGGCTTGTAGACTTCAGTGGGCAAGGCATGTAGCGCGAGCGCTCCTGACACAGAGAATTCGGCAAGTCCTGGATGGGCGCCCGACTAGCCTAGACCTCTTGGAAGACCCGATGGATGTGGGTAGTTTGAGGATCCCTAAATGGTGGGCCACCTGCCAGGATAGAGCCGCTTGATGTGGTGTTTGGCTGCGGCAATATGGCTTCGTTTGACGCCATTTTTGGGCCCTTAAGAAAACTCGTGTTTGAACCGCAGAGGTGGCCAAGCCCATTTCCATCATAAGAACGACACAGGCAACGCCTAGGAGCATCAAAATCCCAGTGGCGCAAAATCGAGATTGAATTTCTAAAACTGAGCCAAAAAGCGCCCTGATCAAACTGTGCTTAGGGGCGCCAGTACGGCTCAGGGTGGTCCTGGAGATGGCTTGTAGCGTCCATTTCTTAGTTGGGCAGCGCCTTGTCATCAACGTAATCGAATTGAGCCAGCTGTGATATGCAAGAAGAAATTTCTGTATGAAAAAATTCAAAACTCAGCATGATTGCTGTCAGGTGGGACACTAGGAAATTGTGACCATTGTTTTAAAAATCCTGTTGGCTCAGATAATTTTCTGGAGTCCTGTTCGCTCATTAAAACGATCCCAGTCCCCAAAACTTTAATTTTTTGCTTCAGGAAATTCTACAAAAAAATTCAAAATTTTTATTTGAATATTCATTTTATTTTTTAAAAAAAATTCAAAACCTTGAAAAATGCAAATGACTCATCACTTCTAGTAAATAAATTTTTAATAGAAACTCATAAAACTTTCTTCGACACCGTCCACCCCGCACCTTAAAAAAAAATTCTGTAACAACCCAAAAAAATTACGGCCATTCATTTTATTTTTGATCGATCCCTGATGTTTTTCATTCCCAAATAAAAAAAAAAATCATCGTTAAAAACCATAAAAAGGAAATCATCGAATCGATCCGCAAGGTAAAGTCATTCAAAAAACCCTTGCCACAAAAAATAATGAGTTGCATGCATTAAAAATAAGCGTAATTCGTCATATAAAAATAAATATTTTTGCTCCCAGAGCACAAGCTAATTTGATTGATTACTTGATCGATTGATTAGTTTCCATTATTCTAAACAAAATGATGGGGACCGTAAGTTAACCATAAACAAAACCGGTGAGATTAAAATTTCCATCAACGGAGTCATTGATTAGTGATTCCGTTGACATAGTTCATAAAGAAATACCGGGGAAGGCGTTTGATTTATATCGGTGGATCGGGGATTCAGCAAACCATCGACAAGACAAGGTACAGATGATTGATTGACGTCAATATTGAAGTGCCTTGAAAACAGAGATAATCATTCGACACGTTACATATGTTGCTGTAACATCAGTGGATGGGTTTGTTCTACACTGTTTGAAAATTAGACTATGCGGATGGAGTTTTCGTCAAATTGGGTTGAGGATCAGTGGCGTGGAGTAATTCGGGAGCTGACGGAAAAATTTTTAAGGGGCTCGAAAAGACTAATCGCTTTGGAAAACTCTGATCAAATGAAAATTTTAAAGGAAAAGTTGAAAGGGAAAGTCGTGTCATTAAAATAAACTACTGCTAGCGGAAAATGACAGAAGGAATGAGGATTTATGTACCAAACTTAATCCATAAACATTGTTTCGAAAGGTCTGTCAAAAACATGGAGAACGGAATAATAATAATAAAAAAAAAAGAGTAAGCGTAGCAAAAGTGTTGTAATCTTTTAATGTCACAGAGCATGCGCCAGCCAGACAAGTCATGCAAAAGCACGAACAAGAAATTCATCAGTCGAAAAGAGGAAGAAATCAAAGATGACAGAGGAAGAAATTAGGTTGATATAAGATACATCCGTCAGATTAGGATTCGTTACAACTAATACGACGTGATGGATGATTGACGTAGACTTTCAAACTCAGCGACAAAAGTTATCATGGGAAATCCCAAACTAAATCGAGGAAAATAATGAAAATATTTTGTAGTTTTCGGGGGGAGGGAGAGAAAGCTAAGAGACTCGAGTAATTTACAATTTTTCCAGAAAATAAATGGCATGCGAAGAAGTTTTGTTGAGATCGATGGTCTCATGTCCCGGCACTATTTCAACTGGTTTTCTGTCTATAATAGAAGCGGGGGTGGAAAGAAAAAGGGGGGAAGAGTTTTCTTCCGTCCGTCGGGGGGTTTGATTCTCGAGAACGGGGGGAGGAGGAGGATAAAGCTTTCGTTCTTAGTAGAGCTTTTCTAATAATGTCCATTCATTCGGAGCGAAAGGGATTCGTCAAATGTTATGTTTCTTGCACTAAAGAGTTAACAGTTTTCTTTTCGGGGTTATTTTAGTTTTCCGTTATATGGAGACATTTGGATTGTGCGCAGTGAGGGTTAATTTGAATTTGTGACTGACCTAATTGGGAGACAACGACTGCGCATACACAATTCAGGGAATGACAGACAAGAAGGTTTTGCCTAGCGTCTGAAATTGAGCAATGGCAGGTCTGCGATTCTACACTTAAGGGGTCAGCTAATGAGGCAGGCAGATTTACAACTGACTGACTGCTTTAGCACAATTCCATTATCACCTAACCTAACCTAACCTTATCATCTATTCCACGCGACTTACCGCATAGCCCATTTCTTATAAAAACAGGTCAAAACCTAATGCTCCTTCTTACAAAACCTGATTCCACTAATCGATTTACAAAAAAGGAAAAAGAACCACAATCAATCGATTTTTATCCGTCAGATTCTGTACAATTTTATCAATTTTTAAATCCCGCCTAAAGGCAATAGCCAAACGTGCGCATTATGCGAATATTATTAATGATTTTTTTTATTTTATAACGGTTATGCCAATTAGGCGTGTGTTATCTATAAACAAAAAAAAAAGCATTATGTAGGTGTGTGTGTGCTCATTCATACGTGGGCACCCATTCACAATATTTCAATCCCTTTCTTTTTACTTTTCTTCCATTTCACAACATTTTAAATATTCACGAAAAAAAAATTTTAATCCCTATTGTGGAAATTGCTAAAAAAAAAACTGGCTCTGTGTACCCGCAATTTTTTTAAGGCGACATCTTCACCACGCCTACTTCCTTATTCAGTTCAACAAACCTTTAATTGACAATATGTGTATTAAAAAAAAAAATAATAAAACGTTATAAATTTAAAATAATAAAAGGAGAGAAAATTAAAACTTCGCGATGTGTTTTAGTTTAAAACTCGTCCCAAATAACTCGCCCGGTTATTTGATATCGTATATGCCATAGTGTATAATTTTTTCATCAAAATGCTGGAATCCTTTCAAGGAAAAGATTGATTGATTTGATTATGTGTCCACCCTTTCCTGTATCCTTTTTTTTCCAAGGTCGCTTTATGCTTCCCATAACTATGATAAATCAATCATATTTCATTCAAATTCATTCTTCATATTTTTTTCTTCCTCAAATGCAATCGAACAAATGTCATGAGGTTGTAATTAGGGTGAGGATAAATATGCAGAATTTTTTGTAAAGGGTCGGCCTGGGGAAAAATAAATTTAAGTAGCTTCATCTTCGGAGAGTGGCCAAATTGCGTTTCTTGGGCCTTGCGGCCATTTTGTGGGATTACCTGACCCTGCTTCTTATTGCCATCTTCATTCTAGCTCGGCGAGTAGCCTCAAATTTCATGCAAAACTTAGTGCCACACTGTTCTTACAACATTTTTCTTTTAAAAAAATCAGAATACTAAATCATTTTAATTCATAAATCACGATATTTATCAAGTTTAGTAACGATTTAATTATACATGGGTAAAAGACGCGTGTTCCAGCACTAAAGTGTTGCACTAACTCCCCCAAAAATTAAAAATTTTTTACGACTCCTGTTAAAAAGATAAAATATTTAATTTTTTAATAATATTCCATCAAGTTTTCTACTTTTCATTTTTTTTTTTACTGCGTATCGATTATGTTTTGTATAAGCGTGAGGGCGGATGACGGATGGTGGATTGGCACGTCATGTCATTTGGCACGACAGAAATCAATTCTAGAAAAAAAAATCATAAGAAAAAAATAAATTCTTTCTCGCCCAATAAAATTATATATACCTTCCCTACGATGATTCTGTCATCAATCTCAATCGGAGGTGACAACCCATCAGGCACAGCCTGGAAAATTTTTAAAAAAGAAAACCAATCCCAATTATTCGGCTCTTAAAACTGCTACGTCAAAAATATTTAATTAAACAAAAGAATACTCACGTTTATTTATCCGAAAGAAAAAAGATCCCTATTCTTCTCGTTTTTGGAATGTTAAAAATATAAATGACAACGACTTTTCAAAAGAAAATTTTCACGTGAATAAAAAAGGTCGCCATCCCAGCGTGATTTTTTTTTTCTTCGGGTAAGATAAACGTGGCAGAGAATGACTTTCATCTAAATACTAAAAGATCGAAATGAAAAGCATCGCGCAGACTATGATTGATAGATCATCTGTCAATCTAAAACCTGAGTTCATCCATCAAGACTTTTATATCCAAAAATTTTAACTTTTTAAAGACCTAAAGCTCGATGACAGTGCATATTGTTAATAACCAGGAGCGTACCCAGTTTAAAACACGCAATTAATTTTAATTTGATGTTTTATTTTCTATGAATCATTTTTTAAAAGAGCATCGCAGACTCATATCTCCACGGTTGTTAAACCAAATGATTTTTTAATCCGTTTAAATAGACTAATAAAAAATAAAGCGGATTGTAAAAATTTTTTTGAAAAAAGAAAGATATCCGCCCCTGAGAGCATGGAATGACTTATCATTTTGTTGAAAAGCAGATTGATCGGGATGGAACAACTTCATGAGGTATTTCATTTCGATTGTAATAACTTTTCGAGTCTCTGTCCCATAGTTCGCATACATGTTACACCTTGCAATTATAATACGTTTGAACTGTTTTAAAAAAAAGGCTAAATGGGAAAATTTTCGAGAACAAAAAATTTTAAACGTTTGAAGAAAAAAAACGAAATTGAAATGTTTAGCAATTAGCGTTTTTTTGACAGTTCCCCTTCTGGGAATCAATTAAAAAAAAGTACTTACTTAACAGTTTTATGATTGATGAACATCAATTTTTTTCTTGGAAAATTTTCTTTGATTAATCTTCTGTTTAATTATTAAACAAGTGCTTACGTTTGAAATAAACTAGTAAGATTTATTCAGCCCCGTAGCCAAAAAAAGAGCCTTGTCCTAGGGGAAAAATACAAATTTTATTTAGGCATCGTGTGCTACTTTTAACGTCCCACGCGACTCTGGGCTCACATAGTGCCCTAAGTTGGGCGCCATTTTGTAGCGGAATTTAGACGAGAACACCATCCTTTTGCATTCTCTGACCTGATACCGATAAGTCCTACAAGCATGATTCAAAACTTTGAAATGCATATTTTTAAAAGAAAATAATTATTGAAAACAAAGAAAACGATTGGAAACAAATTGAAATCAAATTGAAAACAAAGAAAACTATTGGAAACAAATTGAAATCAAATTGAAAACAAAGAAAACGATTGGAAACAGATTCAAATCAAATTGAAAACAAAGAAAACGATTGGAAACAGATTCAAATCAAATTGAAAACAAAGAAAACGATTGGAAACAAATTCAAATCAAATTGAAAACAAAGAAAACGATTGGAAACAAATTCAAATCAAATTGAAAACAAAGAAAACGATTGGAAACAAATTGAAATCAAATTGAAAACAAAGAAAAAGATTGGAAACAGATTGAAATCAAATTGAAAATAACAAAGAGAAACAAATTGAAAACAAATTAAAAACAATGGAAACAATTGGAAACAAGTTGAAAACAACAAAAACGACTGGAATTAAATTAAGAACTTATTGAAAACAACGAAAACGATTGGAAACAAGTTGAAAACAACGAAAAGGACTCAAAACAAATTGACCAGGTCGACTTCCATTTTTTTTATCAAAAAATCTTGCTCTGCTAATCATTCAGTTAGCCATTTGTTAACATACTGATAACCTTAGTCCTATTGCATTCCTACTAATCAACCTGATCGCGCGAAAGCACTCACACCATAACCTCTTTCTTATTTTGAATAGATCTATCGGTTCAAATAAGGCCGTCTTTTCACAATGAAACTCACCTGCTTTAATATGACGCAGTTGAGATGTTGAAATCTTAACGTCAATGAAGATATGAAGAGATATATTAAAAAAAAAAAGAATGACGTTTGATGTCTATCAATCTTCTTACTGCTTGTAATCGTGTCTTGAAAAAGTCACTTTTCATTATTGTTTAATTATCAGGCTGGACTAACTTCTTAAGATGGATTTTTTGTGTTTTTGTGCAGTGTCATAGTTACAAGAACGGTGAGATGGATAAACGCATCAGATTAAATTTTTTCCCCCTCAAATATCTTTCACTATTAAAAAAAAAATCTGCTCAAAAATCGGGGGGGACTGTTCAATGAACCGCATTAGAATATTTTAAGGCCATGATTATTAGAGTCTCCTACTCCATAATCAACTTGTCATTCCATGAAAAATTGGACTAAGAATTTTTCCATTTCAATTTTACTGGAACATGTCAATGCACGTCGTTTGTCAAAAATGACATATCAACTACTTTCTCAAACTGGAATCATGCAAATCAAATATTAAAATGGTTTCGTAATGGGTCACCCCGTCGTCATCCCATCCCTCCTCCCCTCCCCTCACACATGATTTTTCCTTCCTAAAGAAAAATTAAGGTGTGGAAAAATCTCGATGCAGGTGGGAATCAAAAGATGACGATAATCAACTAAACGTTATCTGAGGTGGCACTTAAGTCTGCGGCAGTAAAAAATCCTCACTTTACTCATAAAATGAATAATGATCGACGAGTTAGTATGTCCTTGAGAAAATGACACATCCATCTTTCGATTGATGCTCGTTTTTCAGGTTGGGAAAAAAAATGGCCATTTCATATATGCTTCGGAATATATTTTCGTTCAAAATGGGAGTAATAATAATAATAAACGAGACGAAATCGTCAACTCGTAAATTCTTGTGTAAGATATTACTTGCCGATACTGGAGGAAATACCTGTTTTTCCATACCTGTTGTGACGTTACTCACTTCTGACGGAATCATATGACTCCTTTTGATTTATTGCACTGGTTGTTTTATACCTGTATGTCATCCATTAGCCTTCCAGAAGTTTCCATTTTTAAAACTAGCTTGATAATGACACTCGGCTTCTTGCTTTAAGGTGTAGGCCTATGTTCTTTGTTAAGTGATTAGGATTGTGTGGATGGTGTTATTGTGGCGTGGCGTTGGGATAAAATGCAGCAGTTGGTGAACGCTCAACTGTGAACATTGCAGGAAAAATATTTTGTGAATATTTCAGACGATTAAAATAAAAGATTTAATTTTTTTTGTTGCTTGGGTCAACATTGCAAGAGGTGATGTGCGATTCTTGAACCATCTGAACATTAGAGTGCTTGACATTGCTTTAAAACCAATTCAGAACTGAGACCCTCATAAATCGAAGACTCGTGGATACAACGTGAGATGGAAAAAAATTGAAAACGATTGGAAACAAATTGAAAAAAAATACAACGGTTGGAATCAAATTGAAAACAAAGAAAACGATTGGAAACTAATTGAAAACAAAGAAAACGATTGGAAACAAATTGAAAACAAAGAAAACGATTGGAAACAAATTGAAAACAAAGAAAACGATTGGAAACTAATTCAAAGCAAAGAAAACGGTTAGAAACAAATTGAAAATGATTGGAAATGAATTGGAAACAAATTGAAAACAACGAAAACCAATTGAAAACAAGGAAAATGGTTGTAAAAATTGAAGACAAACGGGAAAAAATTGAAAAAATTTTTAAAAACGATCGGGGAAAATATTGGAAAATAGCTGGAAACATTTAAAAATAAAAGGAAAGCTACTAAAACAATTGAAGAACAGTTGGATAACGATTAAAAACTAATTGAAAACTTAAGGAAAACGATTGAAAATAAATAATTGGAAACAAATGAAAATCAATGGAAAAAATGGGAAGCGAATATGAAAAATTTTTAAATTGTTGGAAAACAAAAGGGAAAAAAGGGTATCCACCATATTTGATGCTTGAAAATGTTATTTTATGCCTATTATGGAAAAGTTCAGCGCATTTATTTGGACCAATCTTTGACAATATCATTTTAGCTTGAGTACTCGTATGGAGCTTGCAAGATGCAGCAACATGAGTGATTAATTTTATTGACACTGCTACTGATGCGTCTCTGTTACATCCTTAGCTTATTTTTAACGATTTCTCTTTTCTTACTTTGTCCATTGATTTCTTTTGCCAGACGAAGAAAATTGATTGCCATTCAACGCTACATGACAATTTCACAGACATTTACTTCGCTTGTTTTAGTAATTAGTTAAGAACATTGCTGTAGCCGTTTCCTTTTTTTAAAAAAAACGATACAACTCGACAGTTGTAGTCAATGCACACATTAAACTAAACGGTTACAGTCCTTTTCGCAAATGAATTGAAAATTTTTTCTAAAGAAACGATTACACTACCATCAAACTTTGAAAATCCCCGAGAAAATTTTTCACCTCCCTCGCAAATAAAAGCTTTAGCACTAATAACAAAATCGAGGATTCCTCTTCCTTTAATTCTTTTTAAAAAGATAAAGAACTTAATGTCTGGTCGTTACTGAGTTTGGTGATTGGTGAACAACGTGCTTTACAAGACAATCGACACTGATGCAATTTTATACGCAATAACAACAGTCATTAGTCTTTAACGAAGATTTGAAAGCAGGATCTTTCCTTCTAGTTCCCCCCCACCCATCCTCCTTTAGTATAAAGTAAGAGTTAATAACATTAAATGTTAATTCGAGGACGCTTCTTTTCTCTTCTGTTATTGCCCTAATCGACTCCCGTTACACCTGAACACCATTTCCATAAAGTTATGGACATTATTAGGTTTTCTCGGGGAAAAAGTCTTTTTAATTTAAAATCCGAGGATGAGGGAAACAAGACGAATGGAGCTTTGCAGCAGCAGAAGAAGAGAAGGGGGGGGGGGGATTCATTTTTCGCCGGGGTCGTATATTTACAATTTTAAGTTCGCTAGATGGGTTTTAGCTTTCCGTTTTGGTGTGACCAGCGACCACTCCGCGTGACACATTAGATTATCCGGGAAAACACTTTTCGCATAAATCTCTCGTCCATTCTCTGGGCATCAAGTGGAGATTCATGTCACAAGAGGACATGAAATGCCTCAAACGGAAGATAAACCATTTTAACCTTTCTTTGGTGTGAGTTTATGTAAAGGCCCGGGAATTGTTAACTCCGGAATGATAATAAAGTAGAAATCTTTTCTTTTTATTTTTGAGTAGCTTCAGGAAAATTTTTCTAGAAGGAAACTAATTAATAAGCAGCGATATTAAATAAATTTTATTTTTTTTACAAAACATTTTTTCCCTTCGGGCTAATCTCACTGGTTACCTTACGAAGATTAACAAGGCGGGCGAGAAAATCCGAAAGACAAAAAAAAAATCGGTGAAAAGAAAAGAAGGGTGAAAGCTCTAAGATTAAGTTATGAATACACGTATGAATAAAAATTATGAAAGAAAAAAATTATTCGTAACGATAACAGCTTTAAGAGCGAACAATAGCCCCTAAGGGATATCGCAGGAAAAGACGAGGAAAAAAAATCATAAAAACGAAATCCGGGAGGCTCCCTACGTGACCCTAAGAACAGAGAACAGAAAGACGAATAAATCCCTTTTCTTTTGGCGATTTAAAAAAAAATATAATAATGATATCGTAATTTTAATTATGAGAAAAAAAAATGGCCGATGACTTTTCTTTTTTCATAATTTTGATCTTCACCTGTTCTCTCGCTTTTTCAAGTCCAGCGGGTAAGAAGAAACAAAACAAAAAAAATTTGAATAAATTTCATTTGCCAAAAGGTAAACCTCAGTGGCAATAAAAATAATCATTCTAATTGATTTGAAGAGACATTTTATGATATTTTTCAATTGGAAAGCTTGACTTTGGCTTTCAGAATGAGGATTTTATTAACGTCTGATGTTTCGATTGTGACACTTAGTTAATTAAAAGAATATCGGGGAACGAGGAGCTTTCATTATTTTAAGAATTATTATTATTATCCATAGAAAGCAGTGGCAGCGCCAGGAAATTTTATCAGGACCCGGCGCCGCTTCTGAGAATGATTTGAAAATTTTTTCTAAACAGATGCCTACACGAAATAATCGGTTATCGTATAACAATTTCATTTTATTGTCTTATTTTTTTCTTGGACGAGATAATGGTGATTACACACTATGAAAACCGATTATAAAAATTGTGATCGTATTAAAAATTCAGCCTATCGCACTAAAATTTAACCCTTAGTAATTTCTTTTTAAAAAAAAAAATTAGGACGACTAATTAATATTTCGGCAAAATCTATTTAAAAAAATGACGGTGAAGTGAAATTAAATTAAGGAACTTATATGAAATTCTCCACCCGTAACTTAATATTTTTTGCCCTAAAAAAAAAAAGTCGTCGTCGAAAACAATTGCCGTCAATACGATAAATATAAAAGTTACGTTTTATTTTCCTAAGTTTTCTCTCTCTTTTTTGGGTCCGCGTAGCCCCTCTTTGCAACCTTTTTGCCTAGCTGGGAAATGACGGGGGATCCGGTAAGGTAACCATCGGGGTTATGAATTTGAAAAAAAAAACAAGAGAACATTGTCGGAGCTGATTCATTTCTAATAAAAATCCTTTAGAATAAATGAATTCGAATTCAATTAAAACGATGGCAAGTTTCCTTCCCGTATCTCGTTACAAATCATTCCGATTGCTCAATAAATTCACATTCATTTCATAATTTTTATGTTTTGACAACTCATAAAAAATATATTCCCCGATTCGTAAGAAAAAAAAAATGATTAATATGTTACGAAAATAGACGGTTAACGATTAAGCTTTTGTGTGCGAAAGTCTTTTTGCGTTCCTTTTAGATTTTTTGGCCAAGGCGTTTTTATGAGTTGTCGGTTTCAAACACGCACGCGATCGGTAATTAATGACGTATTAGCAAGGGGTTTTTTATTGGGGCAAGGATGAATTATGCCTTAAATTGGGGGATTTGTTGGGATAATTTAAATTTTTTTGCAGGGACGGCGCCAAAGGAAAGAGGAACGTGGGGGGGCCAAGGCGGGGCTATAAAATATATGGCCGGCCGATCTAAGAATCAAAATCTGTATGAACTTGCTCCTTAGAACTTTTCAAAGAAAAATTGAAATTAAACATCAATTTATTACAATTTTTTTCACCTTTCTCCTCGGAGAAGTTCTCAACCGAAAATTTGGGGTATTATAGAAATTGGACACAAGCAATTTATTGATTGTTCAATAGCCAATCTCATTTTTCAACAAAAAAAAAAATTGAAAATTTTTTGAGGGCACTTTTTTGTTTTTTCGCCAAAATTTTGTGTTTTGATAAAAATTCCAATGAGCAAATTATCCATTGTTCAGTTGGCAATCTCAATTTTCAAAAAAAAATTTGGTTAGACTTTGAAACCAACTTTTTGTGTTTCGATAACAATTCAAATTAGAAATTCATCCATTGTTCATTGACAAATCTCATTTAAAAAAAAAAAAATTATTATGGCACTTTTTTGCTTCTCCAAACCAAATTTTCAACCTTTTTTTGTGTGTTTTGATAACAATTCCAATTAGCTCCATTCTTTTAACAAAACCATGACACATTTCACTTTCTTCATCAACAAAACAAGCCACACCAAATACAGGTTTCTAAACCTTGATCGAAAAATCGATTTACAAGAATAAGATGGAAAAAAAAAGAAGATCCATCGACTTCTTTTTTATTGGAATCAAAGAAAAAAAAAAGATGGTAGCTATAAATAATTAAACAAAAGATATTCAGTTCTTCTGTAACCGGTTGCAATAAAATTGAAATTTGATGGTGACTGTCTGGTCGTATGACAGAATCAAAAAGAACTTGTCTTATCCCCTTTTTAAGTACTTTTCGTTGTTACACGAAAAAAAAATTGGATTTAGTTCAAGAAAATGACTTCGGCTTTCGTACTCCCCGCATTTTTTTTTTTCTCGAAAATCCATCGGGGGAGAAAAAAAAAGATCAATTAACCCCATTTCGATCTCTTTAAATTTCAACAAAAAGTTATTAAGAGAAGGTTGAAAACAAAGAAATTTAATTAAATTAGTAAATCAAATCAATGAAATGGGAAATTTAAAAGTTTAAGAAGAGAGAACGATTATTTTCTTACTGGTCGTAATCAAGATGATAAGGTGAACGTAATAAAAATTTATTATTTCAGTAATGAATACTTATCGGAATTATCCAATAAAATTTTATTATGCAATTATTCAAGCCCAGGTTGGCTTTTCAATGTGGGAAGACCGTACCAGAGTTGACAGTAGCCCTCCCCTCCTCCCCCCAAAAAAAATAAAAACGGGAAAAATCATATCTCTGCTACAATGTTTTTATTGATTTCTAAACTTTATTGGCGTCGGTGACTTTTGCGAAGGATGTCTTTACGGGTAACTTGCTTAATAAGGCAAATGCAATGATTTATAAGAGGTTATCTCTTTTCAGGTTTCGATTCGAGGAACGAAAAAAGTTTTAGCCGAATAAGGCTGCGTGCGACGATTTCTTCGGATTCGTTCACCTCGGCATGAATAAAATCTTAATTAATGACTTTTACATTGAGTTTCCTCTTCGAAACTTGAAAAATGGGGAGAGCGGGGGATAAGGGAGGGAGGGGGGGAAAAAGTTCGTCTTAAAAAAAAACATAAATAAACAGTTTTTCCTTCATTTTGAAAAAGAAAAGAAGGTCATAAAAATAAACGAGAAAGAAACGTCGAAATAAGAAAAAGAAAAAATAAAAATGAAGAGAGCATAGCCTTGTGTGCCTGAGTGAATTACGGGAAACTAAGACAAGTTTCATGACTTTGAAAGAAGGAAAAGAAAGTAAAGAGAGGGGGGTAACGGGGTATAGGAGTATGAGAGTAGGGGGGGGTAGGGAAAAGGGGGAGACTGAACTCGATTCAAACCCTCAGACATCGGTACACATTTTCTCTCTGATTTATACTGGTTCCAAATCATGGTTTGTTTTCTAAGTGCACAACTTATTCTTCCCCCCCTCTCTCTTCCTTCTCCGTAAAAAAATAAAAAAAAAAAAGAAAATCTCTATCCGCTGCGTCAACCGCAGTAAAGTTTTAATTACCGATTATTCCCCGCGCGAAAAAAAAAACGTGGATTCAGTTTGAATTCACGGTGAAGCTTTTGCATTTTCTCTCTTTTCGGGTTCCGGTTGATTGATGATCGCCCCTCTACTTTCATCTCCTCAGGAATTTCAGACAAATTTAACAAGTCGTTAAAATGATACATTCATACATATATATTTCCACTGTCCCGGCCTACGTGTCCCCGTGAGCTTCATAGACAAGAACAGGAAACCATATTTCGGGAGAATATAAAAATTGTCAAGGATGAATTAAAGCTTTGGACGGATTACCATAGTGACAGTCATTAGTAGGTCTATCGACATGGCTTGTCATGGTGCCAATAAAATTATTGCATCAATCTCTTTTTCCTCTCTTTTAAAAAACTTTTTAACAACCGGTTCTAATTAATATTTTTTTTTTTGAGATATAAAAATGCCTCGACTCGTTTTTTTTTTTTAAAAACGTGGACATTGAAATCGTTTAAACGAGCAAATATGTGATTTGTACAAAAAAACGTTTCCGTTACTTCCGGTTATCAAAAAAAAACTGATAAGGAAAAAAATTGACGGTTAGATATATATGCAATAAGATGTGCGATTATTTTAAATTTAAAATTACAATAATTTTAATAATCATATTTTAACGTATTAATATCTCTTTGGATATATATTCTTTTAAAATATGTTTTTAAAAGATATGAGTCATTTAGTATGACTGGGAGTCATTTATTAAAGATCAAAGAGGATTCTTTTTTAAATTATAAACTACACCTCTCTCTATTAGGAAAAATTATAACCCGTATTTCATATCATAGGCCTCCTAAATGTTTAACGTTTGAAATAATCAAAGTATTCCTGGAAATTTTTTTTATGCAGTGTACCCTACTGTTTAGTAATGGTGGTTTGTAAATCGCAAAGAAAAATTATTTGGCAATATTTTTTGCTCGAGTGAAATATTTAGGCATCAGATTGGTTGAAGCGGTCAAATCGAATGGACATGTGGAGCTTGTTTAAGACTAGAGGAAGACGTCCATTTCATCAGATGGACGCTTAAGCTAAGAAACATTGTCTGGTTTAGCGTCCATTTCATTAGGATGGACGCTTAAGCTAAGAAAAATTGTCTGCTTTAGCGTCCATTTTATCAGGATGGACGCTTAAGCCAAAAAACATTGTCTGCTTTAGCGTCCATTTTATCAGGATGGACGCTTAAGCTAAGAAATACTGTTTGCTTTAGCGTCCATTTAATCAGATGGACGCTTAAGCTTAGAAAAATTGTTTTCCCATTATTTGAATCAGTCGACTGTTCTTACAGTCAGCCATAGGAAACGGAAGGTGAAGCGGTTGGGCGGGTATAATTTCGTCCTCCCCTTCTTCACAAGAAAATTTCTGGAACTTTACATTAAAAGCAGATTAGTGTGGCCCAGAGCAGTCGCAAAGGCAGCAAAATTATTTATTTTCCACATGATATTCAAAGTCAAAATATGGCCTCTTTGTAAGCTGGTACCACCATATTGAGACGCTGAAACATTATTGGTGCTAATGACATTTTACTGTATCTTCCTCCGACATTGTTTTTTTTCTCGAGGACAACTACTTACATTGGGCCGATTCATTGATTTCCTCATTTCCATTTCGCTGTAAATCTTAAATATGAGCACTAATAACCCCATCCTCGATCAAGATTGCCTTTACAATCGATTTACGCGAAAACGTGCATTAATGCATTTTCCATTGTATTCAAATCCGTTTCCATACGACATATGGGCAATTTGCAGGATCTCGAGTTCTCCAGATGTTTACTGTATAAGGTCGATTACTCTCATTTCTCTCACCCGACCGGAAGACTCACATAAAATCTCTTCAAAAATTCTTCAATTAGCATCGATAAACATTTAAAATCCCGGAACAAAAGTCACGATTTCGTTAATTCCATCTCGCCCTTTTTATATTTTTTTTCGAAAATGGATCGGTACAAATTTTCGAAACAAGTCGAAAGTAATAGATAGGAATAAATGATGTGAACGTCACAAACCGTTGTCATGTCTTACGTCAACGTCAAAAAAGTTTCCCCTCCCCCTCCCCGCCGCCCGTCCCCCTCCCTAATCCCTACTTTTCTCTCTTCTCCCCGTTCCCCTTGCTCATAGAACAGAAGAATAAAATTGACGTTGATGTCATGCCGCTATCCATCCACTTCTTCACCTGTCGTTATTTCATCACCCGAACCAATTTATGACAAAATGTCACCGACTCCGAATCGCATTTTTGTTAGTCATGCTTTTCACGGGGGGGTTTTTCTCTTTCGTTATTTCCTTTTTTTTTTTTCCTTTTGAGCACACTCTCGAAAAAATCGTGGGTAAGGATTCTTTTTTTTGGGGGGCGGAAACCTCGCGCAAAACTATCCCTGCCCCGAAAAGCAATATTCAAGCAGACGGGTTTGAGAGAAGTAATAACCGATAGTCTGCATTTGACGTAAGAATAAAATAAAGAATGCAGTAACGATCAAAAGAAAGAAAAAGAGAGAAAATCCGAAAAGTCTGGACTCTGTATAAGGAAAAAAAAAATCAAATACAAAACGGATTTTGATGCAAAACAAAAAAAAAAAGGATCGGTTGATGAAATCTCGCTCCCCCGGAAAAAAATTGATACAGTGAATTTATATCAAAACACATTAAAAAAATAAATTGCTGACCAAACGAATATCATCAAATAAAATATTTTTTAAGTTTGAAATATAGAGAGATTTAAGACGGAAAAGGTTTACGTATCGAGTGAAAAAAGTAATAATTTAAAAGTTTGTGACAATCCGGATGGTTCTTTTATGTCCTACGGGACTCTTCGCCGCACCTGCTACTTTTATTTTGTTTTATTAAAATCATCTTTACTTATTCCGTTTTGACAAGAATTGCTCGGGTAATGCAAAGTGATGTCACTCAACAGCAAGTCACAACCCTAGGATTACACCAAAAGCGGAAGTTTGCTTTAGAATGGTCGTGAATTTTGATTTGGGCGGAAAGGGAGAAAGGAAGAAATCGAGTTTCGGGGGTTTTGAAAAGAGGATTTTTTGTCTGTAGATCGATTTTTTTTGTTGGTGGAAAAGTTAAGGGAAGATCATTGGGAATTAGGATCAGGACACAACCGTCAATCGTGCATTATAGTTCTAATGCATGGAGCGAAGAAATACTGATCACAACTGAAATTAATCGAGTAATTGAACAAAGCACTGTAACTTTAAAAAAAACAATGGCAGATTTCGAAAAAGTGATCATAGATTTAAAATAAAAACAATGGTTGATTTTGAAAAACAATTGTTGATTCGATTGATTTTGAAAAACAGTTGTTGATTCGATTGATTTTGAAAAACAGTTGTTGATTCGATTGATTTTGAAAAACAGTTGTTGATTCGATTGATTTTGAAAAACAATTGTTGATTGGATTGATTGGATTGATTTTGAAAAGCAATAGTTGATTGGATTGATTTTGAAAAACAATTGTTGATTCGATTGATTTTGAAAAACAATTGTTGATTGGATTGATTTTGAAAAACAATTGTTGATTCGATTGATTTTGAAAAACAGTTGTTGATTCGATTGATTTTGAAAAACAATTGTTGATTGGATTGATTTTGAAAAACAGTTGTTGATTCGATTGATTTTGAAAAACAATTGTTGATTGGATTGATTTTGAAAAACAGTTGTTGATTTGATTGATTTTGAAAAACAGTTGTTGATTCGATTGATTTTGAAAAACAATTGTTGATTGGATTGATTTTGAAAAGTAATAGTTGATTGGATTGATTTTGAAAAACAGTTGTTGATTCGATTGATTTTTAAAAGCAATTGTTGATTGGATTGATTTTGAAAAACAATCGTTGACTTGATTGATTTTGAAGAACAATTGTTGATCTTGAAAAAGCGATCTAGATTTTGAATTGAAAAATCGTTAATTTTGAAAAAGCAATAGTTGATTTTGAAAAAACATCAGTGATTTTGAAAAAACAATCGGATGATTTTGAGAAATAATGTTGTTGATTTTAAAAGAATGATTGTTGTTTTACTTTTCTAGTTTTGTTTTTTTCAAAATGATTGTTCATTTCGAAAAAAAACGATCTATGATTTGGATCAAATTGATCGTTGTTGATTTTTTCTTCTTAAATGGACACTACTAATCGATTAAATGACTGATAACATTTTAGCTGAGATCAGTTTAAACAACCAAACTCTTTTTACGCAGGTGAAGATTTTGACAGATCTTTAAGAAAAACTTCCCCCACTCATCCATCCCCCAAATCCCCTCGATTCTTCAAAAAAAAAGGACAAATCATTTGACGGGCAGCCGGGATGAAGATGAAAGAAGGAAAAAAAAATGAAAAGAGTCGAAGAAACTAGTATTAGGTTTCAGAAGTAAAAAAGATATGAACTAAAAAGAAATAAAGAAGAAGAAAAGCTGTCATCAGAACATTTGCTGACGTCGTCAATGACGAGACGGAAGACACGGAATGACATCTGTCTTGATGGAAAATTATGACTTTCCCCATGTTATAGGGTGTGACAGAGCCACAGATGCTCATGGGTGATCAATTTTTTTTTATGTTTCTCTCATCTTTCCAGGATCATTTGCCTATCTATAAATTTTAATTAACATTCTTCTCTCCAAAAAAAATCTTACCCTACTTTTCGCGATTAACAGATGCACGAGACTTTCCTTTAACATTTCTATACATTTTACTTGTTATCGATAGTTTTGATTAAGAATATCTTTGTTAGATAATCTTATTGACAACCCTTCCCAGCGGGTTTCATTTAATTAGTCGTTTTAATTTCTAAACTCTTATGTTTACGGCATGAATCGGGAGGGGGGGCATTTAAAAAAGTATCGGAATCGTTTTCGGTGACGATTAATCTCGTCGGATTGAAAGACTGTCCATCATTCATCAAAAGACAGTGACCTACAATACCGTGGCTAACTACCTGAATAAATAATGAGGCAGAAGGGGAAATAATTAATCATGAAGATGTTGATAAATAACGTTCAGGTTTTCTTACCGTAGAACCGATCAATAACCAAACCGGTAGCCAACTACCACATTTGATCCTGTGACCTATTACCGAAAAAAAAACATATATCCATTTTATAAATTCCTAGATTTCCCTCCGAAAACGAGCAATTCAAGCGAACGATAAAATAATTCCCTTTAAAATTACATGAATCAGCCCATTCTAAGTAAACTCCCCAACGGTTTACGTTTACCTTTCCCCGAAAGAAAGTATCGAAATAATTAGAATAAGTCGGCTGAAGTTTGCCAAGTGTACCGGATGATTTAATGTGCGCATGCATCCGTCATGCGCTTGCGCTTTACATCATTTGACAACGTGGTCCTCGTAAACTATCTCTTATTTCCCTTGTCTGAGGTGGGTCCTGGTTGCGGCAACGTTCGCTTACACTATCCCCCATCACATGTTACGCTTCTCGTTTTTTTACGAGCCGTTAAACGAAATCATTTCCCTTTTTACGTTATAAAAAAAAATAATCATCGATTAATTTATAATTGTGACGTCACATGAGAGTAATTACAGGATAATTACACCTGTAATTTTTTTTTTCTTTTCTTAATTAAGTCGTACGCGGTTCGTTACGACGTGAGAGATTTCCAAACCGTTATGTATCTGTAATTCAAGAATTCATTTAAAATTCTTTTATGTAAAAAGAGAATGGAAAATACTTTTTAATTAATGAATTTATTTATATATAAAAAGGAGAGAGAAAAAAAAAGCGCGCGGTGATTTCGAATCCCTTTTTTTTCCCCTTAAAGCGCGGGGGAGAGGACGGAAGAGGCAAAAAGAACTGCCAGAAACAGAGCTAAGGCTGTCACGTGACGTTCAAGATGACGTGATAACCCCTCGGCCTTCGCCCGTCTCGCTCAGGTCTTTCATTAACATCTATCAGCTTCAAAACAATAGAGAGAAAGAGAGAGGGAAAGGGTGGGGGAAAGCAATGTGGGAGAAAGAGAGAGAGGAACCTTTCGGGACCGGACTTTCTAAAGACGAAGGTTTGTCCGGTTTTTGACTGATTTTGTATGCTACACGTCACCGATTTTAAATTAATAAAGTCGAATTAAATTATCTGTCATCAAAGGGGGAAGTTCCTTTGTTTGCTCCTAATTGTGTTCAATACAAGGGGATGACAATGATCATTCGTGGATTTCCTCCGACTTGGGACGGGGTTTTCCCTGACCGCTGACGGATTCTCGGGAAATTTTTTAGACGCGGTTTTGAGTTGTCGTGACTGTGATTAGGGGGGATGAGGCAAATCAAGGAAACTGATAATGAAACTGACATTTTAAGGAATTTTTCGGGCTAGAATTTTAGCTTTAGCCATTGGTGAATTGGCTTCAAAGGCGTTTGGGTCTTCGCGTTGGAAGAAAAGCCGCTAGCCAGTGGTCCCTAACCTAACCTAACCTATATAGTCAATAAATTTCGGATCATTACCGATCTGCTTGTCTAGTCTTGCATGAGTTGCAATCAGACTTAAATGGAGTAGGTTTGAGATTAAGTTTTGGGTAGGAATCAGTGGCGTAGGGAGGTCGAGGGGGGTCAAGGGGGTTTCCTCTCTTTGAATAAGAAAGTAATTCAGAACTTTGCGGGTTTTTACGTTTAAAGAAAAGCAGATAGCCAGAGGTCCCTAACCTAACCTAACCTAGTGATTAAATTTTGGATCCTAAACTGTCTGCCACAGGGGTCAAAGGGGCTCTTTGAGTAGGAAAGTAAAACCCTGTAAAAAATTAAGAAAGCCTGGAGTGAAAAAATTCGCAGGGGGGCCTCTTCTAACATTGCTGCGCCACTGGAGGCGGCAGTTTGGGTTAGACAATCTCTTGTTTGAAACTGACCTTACATTAGAGAAGGCATCCACCCATATTTTACTTTTAGGCTCTAGTTCCTTATATAGGCCAAAATCCATTTTCTTCATTTTACAAAGAACCCAACAAAATAATCATCATCCATGAAAACCCCCCTGTCACTGACCACTGTTAAAAATCTCCAAACTACTCACTTAAAACTTGTTTTCCTAATATGTAAAAACCTTATGTGTTTTATTTTCTCCAGTTTGCTGAATATGTGACAAGACGAAACGTTGAAACAAAACGGGGGGGAAACAGTGAAAATGTTTCAAAACGAAATAATTTTCAATGACATTTCTACACGTGGTTAAAACGTCAGAAACATTTTCTTTCTGCGGTGACCTGTTTCGTCTTGAGGTGGCTCAATCAAAAACTCTTGCGATATATATTCCTCTTTGCGAATAATATATTTTAAAATTAACATCCTCACAAAAAAAAAATCGATTAATGGCGCCCGTTCTTTTTTTTTTCTTCGCTTCCCGACGTAACAGGATGCATAAAAGTAGATAAAGAGCTAGTTTGCTAAACCGCCAAGCAATCATCATATACAAGATAAATTTAATGGTTTGAAATGCTAAACGGCTCCGTATCAATATCACCTTTAAAAATCAATCAATTTCGACAGGTAAAAAGAGAAGCGAGCGGCATGATGGTAGTTTTTTTTTTTCAACTTCATCTTCCTTCTCTTTAAACATTTTAACGAGTTGTAATTATTAATTATTAGGGATAGGAGATTTCGAAATGATGATTTCGGGATCCTGTCATTTAAGTCATTTTAACGACAGGTGTTTTCTTCATTTCACTTTTCGGGATCCCCTTTAAGCCTAATTTTCGATAATAAAGATGGCAGTTAAATTTTGGCACGACGGTCTTTTTTTTTTAAAAAAATTTTTGTGGTTTAAGAAGTTCAAAAATCTAAACCCGAGTCTCGCACACCGTGACGTAATGTCACTGACATCAGAGAAAGCGGCAGGATTTTAATTTCCCAGAAAGATTGAGAGAAACAATGAGACGACTCGAGCAGATGACAGATTCATCGCCTTGCTTTTTCTCGATAAACACCTTCATTTTTATCCGCGGGAAGTTTTTCATCTTGAGGGGAAAAAAAGGGGGCGCCCATGCTTTTAGTAAAAACAAAAGTGATGATAATAAATCGTATATGAATGAAACTATCAGAAGGGGTGCAGGATGAAGAATTTTTTTTTTCCCTCTAAACTATCGAATTTGTCTTTGAGATTCTGTGTACTTTTCTTCTTATTTTATTGCCTTATATTTTGTCACCGCGTGTGGGTTTTAAAAACCCGACACCCCCCGATGTACTCTCAAGGGTAATTTATTAAACTCCTCAACAGCTTGTGATAACCATCAAATTGTTTTCAAATTTATTCGCTGAGGTGCTTCTCGTTTTCAGATTTCGATTTTCGATTATGCATTGATCCTTTATTATTGCTTCCTCCCCCTTTCGCGAAAAGACAAATATAACAGTTGAAGAACAAACAAATGTTATTTCCATAATGAAAAAAAAAAAAAAAAAAGGAAAAACGAGATTGATTTGAGCAGTTTATTTCCGTTTATTTTCTCTGCATAGTCTGCAGTCAACCGATGATTGACGGAATGACTAAAATAGAAAATTTTTTACTCCCCGACTGATGAATCAGGTGTTCATTTCCGTGACCTCCGGTTGTATACGATTCCATCAAAATCTATCAAAAAATTTTTCCACCAAGAAAATCCGGGGAGTCAATTTATTATTATTACTTTTCCTTAAATATACATTTATTTAGAACCAACGGATTTGACTTAATAGTCGTTTTTGTTTTTTTAAGGGTGAGTCGTAATCAATTTGGATGGAAATAGATAAAATTAATGTTCGTTTTTTCCGCACGATAAATAAAGTGACGGGGTGATGTTTTAGCGTTGGGAGAGAAAATGAGAAAAGGAAAATTTTAGCTCAAGAGCATTCGTAGAGCTAGGTACCCGCACAGCAAAAAACCTCACAACAAAGAACACCCGTAGACACCGCTTAGTTGCAAAAGTAATTATCTTGATTATTGCAAGTTACCTTGATTATTGCAGAGGCAATATTCCAATAATATTGCTTAGGCAATAATTTTCGCGGGTTTTAATTTGGAGACAGGACTAGAATAGAAAATCAGGATCGCAGAGCGTGCTTTTGACTTTCTAGCTTCGCCACTGACGTTCCCTTATCTCTCAAATTAAACGGGAGGAAAAAGAAGAAGAAGAGAAAATTCGTCAAAAAAGAGAAGAAAAAAACCCCAAGTGTGAGTGATTTTTCTAGTAAATCTTGAAACGTCCATAGTTTATGAGAAAGAGTTAAAAATGAAACATGATTTTCATCAAAACAGTTATGCCTTTCATTTTTCTCCGTGACATTTCTCAAGACATTCTGATGCCCTCAAAATGAACTCATGTCACCAATTTTTCTCAAACGGATTTCTCCCCGGCTTTGCTCCGGCAGAGAACTCGGAAACGTCGAAAAACGAAAAACATCGATTTTGATACGTTTAAAAGGAGGACGGTAATCGGACGAGGGGGGGGGGGGAGGAGGGGAGCGGGAGAGAAGGGGAAGGGGTTGATCACGACAATCATTTCCCTTCAAGATATCGACGTTTAAAAGATGACAAGCTTTATCTGGCGACTTTACGAAAAAAAAAAAAAAAATTGCGCTGAATTTTTTTTGGGGGAAAAAAATCACTCATTGCGAAATAACTCGCGAAGCCTCTCCCTTATTGACATTTGCCTCAAAACGCCTACCTCGCGATTGGGAAAAGAGAAAAAAAAATATAATTAATTGCATTCGATTCCGTGTGAGTAAGAAGCAAACCAGTTTTCAATCAATTATTACCCGATTCAAATGACAATTAAAATGGATAATTTACGCGAATAACTTTCTCAAGCTGCGTGCGCATTCCCGATGCGTGAGCGCATTATGTTTGTATATCAGTAAACACGCCTTTTTTTTTTATTATTATTTTTAGTCATCATCGCGGTGGTATTAAAAAGATCATTCCGCGGCCTGGGCTTTCTCTCCCTTTTTCCTCCCAAGGGTTATGAGAGTCACAGTTGACTGAATGTTTTCCTGTTGATTTTAGAACCAGCAAAGCGTCAGTCAACTGTCACTCCCTTAGCGCCGAGGTCCCTTTCGGTATACCCATAGAAAATCATAGCGTCACATTCAATGACAAACGGTTCAAAGTTATAATCACCCCCAATTAAACCTCCGTTTTGTTTATTTTGATCCTCTCAATCCGCTACTTGGAGACCTCCGCAGTTGTTTTTGAAGAGATGCAGGCGATCGCGTCGCGTGGCACATCTCACGGCGTAGCAGTAAATTTGATCGAAGAAGACATTTTTTTTTGGGTTTGAATTAGTCTAGTTTTGTCGTTTGGGGTTTGACAACGTTTGTTTAAAAAAAAGTTAAGAAAAAGTCGAATTTTCGATTAATTCACATCGACGGGTTTCGTTATTTCTCGCAACGAGAAAATTCGACCGAGATGTTTTGTTGCGGTTTATTTCCGAGAAAAAGATTGCGCACAGGCTTTTGGGTGGCTTATTTATAATTTTGTAATGGGCAGGCCAGTAGCAGGCGGGACGGAAATCTGGTGATGGAGGGGAAGATTGAGGACAAGCGCAGACCGGGTTGGAGGAAAACAATCTGGCTCAAGAGACTCGTACGGCCAAGATTCAGTGTCCTTTTTTTCGTTCGGCAGCCTCCAAAGATAGGAGCAGGCATTTAAAGAAGAAGAATGGGCAGGCTGTAACGTCGTGAGGAGCTAAGTGGAGGCATCCCACAAATAAAACACTGGTCCTACGCTCGAGAAGCGTCGACACTAAGACATTATAAAAGTTATGGGATCCCGATAAATGCAGAAAGTCCAAGAAAAAAGAGGTATATAGAAGTCATTTTTGTTCTTCTTCGTTGCTCTTTTAGTTCTGTCTGAGGAGGACCTTCGTTTCTGGTAACGCCGCTGGCCTACATTGTCCTGATAAAGTAAATTCGGCCACTCCGTTTTTACCCGTCCAACAATTGATGCAAAGGTTCTGACAAAATTAGTGCGATATCTCTGCGACTACTGTGATAGTACGGGAGCTCTCCTACCCTTCTTCTTCTTCCCAGACAGGAACTGGCAATCATCATGGCTAAAGAGCTTATAGCGCTGTACAGGAGATCCTGGTCGAATCAACTGTCTTGGGTCTTGCACAGCAAACCCTCAGCCATGGAAGGTTGGCTTTCCAACATCTTCCGCATCGCAGCACAGGAGCAAAACCATCAGTTGTGGACTCAAGCCTAGCCAACTTTTTAGCCAGTAGTGGTAAGACTGCCTCCCCCTACGAGAACCCTTACCAGATTGCTACCTCCCGGGTCCGAAGGAATCTGGAGCTCGTCAAGGGCAGGTGCGCCAATCCTGAAACAGGACCGCCAATGTTCCCACCGACTGCCCACCTCTCCTATCCTGCTTTCAATTATTGACCTGATTCCTTCACCATTAAATCAAACCCTCTTTCAAAAATCCTCTTCTTCCTGATAAACGTTCCGAATTTCGTTTGATTAAAGAAACTTCTTCGAAAGAAGGAAGGGTCATTTCAAAAATCAAAGTATATTTAAAACGACATAAAGGAAGATGTGAAGCGTATAAGAGCAAACGAGCAGAAAGGATAAGGAGGACAGAAGGATAATAAGGATGGGAAGAAGATAGAAGGAGAAGAAACGACGTAAAATCGTCAATTCTGATGTAAGTGGACATTTGAAATGGCGAGGAATCAGTTCTGTTCGACAGATCAACCCAATATTTTTTCTCCATTTGACAAAATGTAAAGATCGGGAAACCCTAAGCAAATGGAATGCTCGAAGGTGGTTTTTTTAAAATAGTCAAAGCTCAAATGCGAAAGGAGGACGTTTCGGAATGGTCAAGAAAATGTCAAATATTTACTGATCTCAAGGTTTTTTTGAATGTAAAGTGTTTCATTTTCGAAATTCGATGCATAGTAATGTCATTAATGTCGGGGGTTTTTGGGAAAAGGATTTTTTTTTCTTCCCTTCGTTTTTCATCCCCGATTTTTTTTCCTTTGCATGCCCGCAATGCGTTCGGAAAAACGTCGAAATTTTTTTTTTCTCTCCCCCCAGTTTTTATATAAGAAAGTAAACGGGGAAAGAATCGGATTCATTTCTCCAATGAGAAGTGAGAAAGGAATGCTTTTGCCATGAAGAGAAAGGTTGCAATTACTAGAGGAAAGTAGATAGGCATATAAAACTTTATTATCCGCCATTGAATAAGGATTTGATTGCTCGGACTAGGAGCAATGAATACAGGAGCTCTGAAACAATGAATATATTTTACATTTACACGAGGGCTGCATTATCATAAAGTTTCTCAGCTTTTAAAAATAACAATTTATTCACTTTTTACTCAGCTTTTCTTCTTTTTTTTCCTCCCCCCTCCCTTCGTCGAATCGATATTTAAGTTTGACGATTTCAAGGGAGAAATCTTAACCCCAAATTAATTAAAAATATTAATTTTGATAAACAAGATCGTAGGAGATTTAACACAACCGAAAATCTCAGTGGATAATTCTAAAGTTGAAGTGTTTATAGCTTCGACTCATGATTTTTGGCAAGGTCCGAACCGGTTGTCATCGAATGGATGAAGCCATACATCGATCCTCGAATTGAAAATAACATTAGAACCGGGTTATAATTTATATCATACGCGGCCATCTTGTTTTTTTTCTTTTTCTCTCTTTTTTTACGATAATTTATGACATTATTTTAAATGAGGCTAACACAAGGTCTAACTCATATCCTTTACAAACTCATTTTCCACTTTGGGTATAGGTAATAACGAAGCGCCATTTCTCACTCCGGGAACTAATGGCAGAATCTTGTGCTCGTACTATTTCTCGCCTTTTTTTTCTCCTTTTCTGCAAAATTCTCTTACTCCCGAATAATAATAATAGTAATCTCGCTCCATTTCCTATGATTTTTATTATTAATGCCCATATCGATTTAGTTAAAAAAGGAAAGAGTTAATATTTTTCTTGGGTTTGAAACATTTTTGAATTTAGCCTAATTTTTTTTCCGTCTAAAAATGATCTAGAGCTTTTACCTCATCTATAAATTTTCCAATTTTTTTTCTCACTTTAAAGATTTTTTCCAAACTTAATTTTTTTGATCTAAAAAATTTTTTTAAAATTTTTTCCTTGGTCTAAATTTTTTTTTGAATTTTTTCCTTGGTCTAAAAATTTTTTTTAAATTTTTTCCTTGGTCTAAACATTTTTTTTAAATTTTTTCCTTGATCTAAAAATTTTTTTTGAATTTTTTCTTCGTCTAAAAATTTTTCCTAAATTTTTTTCTTGGTCTAAAAATTAAAATTTTTACGTTTATTATCGACCTTATAATTATCCGACTAACTATTCAAAATTCATCAACTCTTCTTTTTTATTCGGCTTAAACAGGACACTACTCCCCAATTAATCCATAAATTTCCAACCGTCCTCCCCATATCCTGTAAACATATCACTAAACCCGAACCTTGAGAACTTTTTTCCTTACAATACAAAAATATAAATCATAAAAACTAATTTGTACAAGATGCTATTTATTAAGCAATGTCAAGATATGTTTAATTAAGTAAAACATATTGTTTCCTGTGTACGTTAACACTCACTCATAGATTGTTATTTTTATTTAACAATTCGACAAGTATCAATCACAAAGACGGACATAACTTGTAATTAGTAGGTAAAACGGTGTGTGTGAATAGATGTTTATCTCCGAATTGTTTTTTTCTTTTCTTAATGATGAAAGGTTCACAGTGTTTAATAACAGGTGCATCCAAAGGTGTCAGAATGCCTTCCGATGTTAATAATTCGAATAATAATTAATTGTGTTGTTAACCTTCGTTTATTCGCGAATATGTGGATTTTTTTTTTAAAAAAAAATCAAAGTGCCTTCTTAAGTTTGCCCAAAAAAATGATTAAAACGCCTCGTATCAATTAAACATTTTATAAAGGTCACACATGTTTCCCTGGTAATATAAATCAATCAAGAAATAATTAATTGAGTGATAAAAAAATTTAAGGAGCGGAGAAAGGATTTTTGTGAAGGAAGTTGGGGCTGTCACCGACACAAAATCACATTGTCAGGTCTCAATCCATAGTTTTTTTAACTGAAGAGTCTGAAAAGAGAGAGTAGCCAACTTTTAAGTGAGCTTTACCTAACCTAACCTAACCTTATCCAAAAATTTTCTCCCTCAGCTTTTTTCATATAATTTCTTAACCTAACCTAACCTTATCCACGTGACTCATGATTCAGTGATTCTTAAAACTCTGGATATTAATGGCAATTGCCCAAATTCATCCCCTCTTTCCCAAAACGTTTCTTCCATTCGCAGACTTAACAACAAAATATCGACTACTAATATTTCTGCTTCCCACATATTTACACTTTAAACCCTTTTCCCACACAATCATCCCTTATTTCGGCCGGGTCATAAAATATAAAACCCTTCGCGCCATTTGAGATAAAGCCCATCTTAAGACTCATTGTCGGGATGTTTATTAGAGAAAAGGATTTGTGTAGAAAGTTGCCAGAGACATGGGAAGGAGGAGAGAGGAACATACACGGAATAAATTTGAATAAGATCGTTAGTTGTAAGGGATGAAGATACAACTTTGGACATTTAGAAGTAAAGTTACAGAAGAAAGGGTTGGGTTATATGTCGTAAACACATGTCCCCGCGACTATTTAGTACTTAATATTGTTCTGATATACTGTCACCGACATCGCATACATACTTTGTATATTCCTAAGTGATAAGTCATACGAAAATATAGAGTTCTCATTGGGAAAGTTTATACGCAAAACGCGGGGAAAGGGGGTGACGATGATGATAAAAAAAAAATATTAATTCCCATATTTTTTCTTCGCTGGATTTTTTTTCATTCCATTATTTGATAAGTTTTTCCCTCGGATGGAACAAAGAAGAGAGGCGCCCGGCGCATTTGTCTTTCATCTATTGACAGCCAAAGGTTTACTCAGATGTATTTATGACTGTAAATTATGACTGACTAGAAAATAAATTGGATAAAGTATGACGTAGTGAAGGAATTGTTCATAAAAGTTTAGAAATGATATCGAGGGTACGTGTCGCATCGAGAGAAACAAACTCAAAATGAACTGCTTGTGATAAAACTCGAACCATCACACAAATCATCCGAGAACTTCTTGTCTAAAGCCCCCTCCCTACTTTTGACAAGAAGAAAATTAGAAAATATGGATTTGGATCTGTCTCACTAAGTATGTTTTATTGATTCTGTGTCCGGATGAGACGTCCATGTTTAAAATGAACCTTTTCAAAAGTATATTTTTTTTTTATACTTTGATTATTAATGTTAAATATATTTTATTATAATTAATTAAAATGAGGGTATCACCGACTTTAATACCCGTGTTATTTCTATTGTGTGAGCTATAAATTGTCCCTGACGTTATTTTTTTTTTTTATAGTAAGTCCCGCGTTTTTGACTGAAAATAAAATTCATAAGAAGTTACTTCGTAAATCAAGGAACCACCAACGGGGGTGCTGAGATAGTTTTTCTCTCTTCCCCTTTTTTTTAAAAAAAAAAAAGAGAAAAGTGTTGACGAAGGCTTCTCAGGGAGAATCGCATCACCAAAGGTCGCAACGCCAGGGTTGAACCAAGTGTCATCATAATTTTCCCTTGTATTAATAAAGCTTTTCTTGAGACGGGAAAGATGTCGTAATAATTCATGACGAAGGAAACATTGGCTCACGTATTCTCTTTCGCTCGACATCACTAAAACGAAATATAATTAAAAAAATTTTTGTTTACTACCAGCAACGCTTTCCCCTCCCTCTTGGAAAAAAAACATCTTTCTGATTTAGGGTTTTAGGAGGAAAAAATTTGGAGGGGAGGGGAGCCTCTGACACAAAATCACATTGTCTGATCTCAATTCACCGTTTTTTTAGATAGAGAGTCTGAAAAGAGAGAATAGCCCAATTTTAACTTAGCTTTACCTAACCTAACCTAACCTTATCCAAAAATCTTCTACTGAACTTAATATAATGCGAACCCTAAGCAATTTTGTACTTTAGCTTTTTCGCCTAACGTAACCTTATCCAGAAATCTTACTCTTAAGCCACAGACACAAAATCACATTGTCGGGTCTCAATTCCAGTGGCGTAACAATGTTTTTGGGGCCCTCCCGCAGATAGATTCAATACATGAGGCCCCCGTTAAAGATTTAAAAAATTTTCTGAGGGCCCCCTGAAGAATGCATTGTGCCTAGGGCCCCCCCACAAGAGGGAACCAGCAGGCCCGGTTGTTACGCCACTGCTCAATCCACAATTTTTTAGACAGAGTCTAAATAGAGAGAGTTGCGAACTTTTAACTTAGCTTTACCTAACCTAACCTAACTTTATCCAAAAATCTTCTACTGAACTCAATCTAATCCGAACCTAACCGAACCCTAAGAAATTTTCTACCTTAGCTTCTTTCCCTAACCTTGTCGAGCAATTTTCTACTGTAGCTTTTTTCATTTTCCTGACTTTTGTTCATTTTCCTAACCTAACCTAACCTTTTCCAGAAATCTTATACTTAATCTAATCCTAACCTAACCTTGTCGAGAAATTTTCTACTGTACCTTTTTTCATTTTCCTGACTCCGTTGCTGAAAATCATTTCGTTAAAAAACTGCTCATCATAATCGAAAATCGAAAGGAAGAGAGGCACATGAAAACAATTAGGAAATATTGTTGCAAGCACGAAACCTATCATTGACTACCCGAGTGGAAAAATGAGTCAATTTACGTCGGGGAAACACTTAAAGAAAATATTACGTATGAAAGAGGAGATGAAAAGAAGAGAGAGAGAGAGAGAGAGGGAAGTGGCCCTCGCGGTGTGAGGGGGACCCCATTGTGTCGACGATTAATCATCAATGAAGAATCGTTTTGCGGTAGTTAATCATGATTACATCACTTAATGACTGATTAGTCAGCGATTAGGGAAAATAACGTGCGTAGGATTCAGTGATACGACTCGCGCGTTTTTTCGCTATTTTCGACCGGTTTTTCGTCTGTGACATAAAGATGCGCAGAGTAATTATGATTAACTGCTTGTTATTAATCGTTAACCTTGAAGGTTTTTTTTTTTTTTTTGCGGGGATGAGGAAAAAGGATTCTCATTTAGCTAACCGAGAAAAAATAAAAGATTATACATGCATTGATGTGAAATTTAATCTGTTTAAAAGCTCTGACATCTGGTGACGGTCTTGAGAATTAATTGACTGAAAATAATGTTAATTGAATTAAATTACGAAAGTTGAATGAATATTTCCGATGAGCTTTTTTCTTTTTTTTTTTTTTGTGCGTTTTTAACTGATTAAAAATAATTTTGTGTTTTTTTTTCTGTTTTAGGTAAGTACTACAGAGCCAATTGAAGTAGAGTTGAAAAAATTAGAGGGAGTTCGAGAGATTTACGTGAAAGGTTTGAAGAAAAGTTTTTTGATATTAGTTTGCGTTTATCCTTTGAGGTAAGGCGGCCGATAAATGGGATAATCTGCAAATAATAAATTGATTTAGGATTTAGTTTCTCGCGTTTAAGGCATATTTGCGGTGGTCGCAAGCTCGTAGCCAGGTTGAAGGGTGAGGGGCACAAAATTTACTAGAAGGGGAAAATTACCAAACGTAGGATGGTCGAGTGCAAAGTAGAACGTTCGGCGTTCGTCACCATTTTGCCTTTTGTTTGGATCGTTTGATGTTTTTTTATTGAATAGAGATCACGTTAAGAACTTAACACTCAGGTCTCGAGAAGTAGAGTATCGGAATATAGTAGTAGTTCCTAAATAAGCTAAACTTAGGAGACAAGGGAGTTTACTAGCTCTGTGAAATCCAGCCTATTTAACAACAAAAAAAATTTTTTTTATTTATTTTCATTTTTACGAACAGAAAATGGCTTGGCCTTACACCTCTCCTCGCCAATTTTTTTTTGATGGACAAAAACTTAACTTTTTAAAGCTTTTTAAGCATCCGAAATCCAAGCCTCGGTTATTAAAAATTATTTCAAACAAAATTAACCGGATTTATTTCCTCTGTTGAAACGACACCTCTCCCTACGAACAAAAAAATAAAAGAGGCAGTCATTAAAATCATTAAAACGCTTGAGCAATCAAAGATGTAAACCCTATAAAAAGACGAGCACCGAATTAATTAAAAAGGTATGATTATTAAAAAACATAAAAAATTTGTTTTCATTTGTTGCCGTTTAGAATTATAATAATAACAACCGAAAGACATTTCATCAACATCAACTAAAAATCCTTTTAGTGCACTAAATTAATTCACAACATCTGTTCGTTTAATAGTTGTACAAGTTGTATTTTGTCGATGAAAGACAATGACGTGGGGTTGAAATGTCGGCAAGTAGTGATTCTAAACCGAGTTTTGTCCATTGATATTAAGGCCGGAGATTCTGATTTTGACATGAAAAGGACTTTGATTTTCTTTACAACTTTGATGGATCAATCTTTCTCCTTTTTGGAATTTCCATTTCAGGGAAGGGAAGTTGCCACAATTTGTCAGATATTGCCGGGCGAAATCGAAAAATTTAAATAAAAATTTCAAATAAACGTGGCCACGTGTAGTTTATATTGTAATTTGTTCTTATATGAAATCTTTTGAAGCCATAAGAACACGCGTATTGAAAAGGAAAATTTTTATTAAATAAAGTTTGGGGGGTTTTTTTTTAAAAGAAAGAATCTCTCACCTGACGCGAAATGAAAAAAAAAAGAAGGGGAAAGAAAAAGCGTTAAAAGAAAATACTGTCGTGAATCAAACATAGTATTAACACCAGCGTCCAGTAGGAAAACATGATTGTAAGATGTAGAGTAGTGATGTGATGGAGCGAAGAACCAAGGAAAGCCCCTGAGGGAACACTAAGAATCCGCAATAACGCGGAATGGGATATTGGGAGATAACACTTTAGACGAAGAGGGAAATATCCAAGAAAGGGAAAGATGAAAAGAGACAAGAGAAAATGGACGGGAGACTGACATACATACTGCGATGCGACAACGACTTAGGGAGAAGTTTGTAAAAGCTTTGAAGGTAAAAGAATAAAAACATTCGATTGACATAGGGTTTTCTTTTTTTTTTTCTTTCTTTTTTCTCTTTCTTCTGCTCTCAACGGAACGTCTCCTCTTCAAATTCCGTTTAGCTCCCTGGTGCTTTTCATTTTTTTTTCTTCTATCTCTCTCTCTCGTTTAATTTTTCCACCGATTTTCCTTCCATGTGGAAAATCCATGAGAATAAAATACATATTCAGAAAGTCCATCTCGGAAATGGGGAGAAACTCTTGAGATGTCAAAAGTGGGGATAGGGGTTGGACAGATGACGATCGCGGAATGGCAGCAGACAGGCCCACATAGCATTTTCAAATGGTCAGTTTCTCTTGTCAAAAACAATATCAGGATGATGTAAGTTGGTTGACTGATTCTTTAGATCAGACCTCTCCCCGTAATTATTTTATCCCGAAATCAGAAATTCAGATAGATTTGTGAAATCCCAAGCTTCCGCTTTTCAAAAAAGGGTTTTCGAATGGGTAGCGCTCGTCTTGAAGGGTTACATGAAATCCTCATTAATACGGGGGAAATGTATGCAGTTAGGGTGTCATAAATTTTCGGGAGATTTCTTTTCTACTTTTGGGGTGATGTCAGCATTAATCTTGGTGTCGTCTTTTTATAATTAGGAAGGATAGGACTGAATATTTAGTGAGTTTTGCTTTTATGATTTTGATCCCTTGCGTTCGAAAATTTAAGGAGGCAGCAATTGTCTTTCGCGCAATAAATCTTGGAGTAAATGACCCTGAATTTAATTGTGGCGTATGAAATAAATTTTTTGTAAGATTTTTTTTTTGTGCCTTTAATTTAGGATCTTGATGAGTCTATTGTTAGGAAATATTTTAGAGAAGTGATACTTCAGTGGCGGAAATAATATGCTAAATGAGCCACCATGTTTGGCTACGTCTTTCTAAAAAAAAAAATAATATCACCCCTTCTTCCATTTTCCTACATAAAAAATATTGAAAAATATTTTTACCCCGGATGGACACGACGGGGATAAAGATTGCCTCAACGTTGCTTGTTCCAGATAATTTGGTGTGGAAAAGCGGTAGTTATTTGTGTTCGCCGAGTCGTAGTCATTTCGCCCTTCCGATTTTGTAATGTCCATCTCAGTTGAAAATGATGTGCAGGTGACACCAATGATTTTCTTTCTCATGCTTTTCATTTCTCTCTATTTATGTTTCTTTTTCTTTTCCTTTATCTTTCTGTCGTACTTTTTCTCCCCTTTTTTGTCAAAACATAACTTTCACCTTCTGCCTGTTTTCGTCCTCGCTCGTCTATCGACTTACGGGATGAATAAAAGGAATAGGAAACAATAAACCATGATCTATTTGAAAAGAGGAAAGGGAAAGGGAAGACTAGTGACCTCAACTTGAGCGCTAAGGGTTTTAGGGGTTGAATAATCGTCAGCCGCAAGATGGTTGTTGATGAAAACGTCACTCATTTTTACTAGAACAATTTTCCTTTTTCATCTTTTTTACTGGACATAAGAGAAGTAAGAGAGATAAGCAGTCTATCGATTTCGTGACCCTGAGTTAAATTGCATAGAGCTCGCGGGGGTAAAGGAGATCGTGCTCACTGCATCCGACAGACGTCAATCGATTGTCTGTCATCACCAGGTCGAACTTAGCTTTAGCTGTCAACTGTCACATGATGTAACCCTTACTCTTCTCGTGTCCCCGCTTGTATCATCATCAATTTCCCTTATATTTTTTAAAACTTCTTTTGATGTCGGTGGCTGTCTTGAACTTATTTTTTGCTGTAGTGTGCAAATATACGGCTTCCACTGAATATTGAATTTGGGTTGAAAATCAAATTTTTTGAAGACAGTGTCAGTAGTGCGACAGACAGTGTCAGTAGTGCGACAGACAGTGCCAGTAGTGCGACAGACGGTGTCAATAGCGCAACTGACGGTGTCAGTAGCGCAACAGACAGTGTCAGTAGTGCAACAGTGTCAGTAGCGCAACAGACAGTATCAGTAAGGCAACAGGCAGTTTCAATAGCGCAACAGGCAGTGTCAATAGCGCAACAGACGGTGTCAGTAGCGCAACAGACAGTGTCAGTAGTGCAACAGGCAGTGTCAGTAGCGCAACAGACGGTATCAGTAAGGCAACAGGCAGTGTCAGTAGCGCAACAGGCAGTGTCAGTAGTGCTACTGACAGTGTCAGTTACTGATTCCTGATTAATTAAGCAGGATGAGCTGACCGATTGCTGAGCGTTAATTGCCAAGGCTTTTGGGAATGATGGAAAATCTGTGATGAAAAATGTGATGCTTGGAGATAATGTAAATGAGCTCCGACAGCTGACTGAGCAGTCTGACGGAAAAAATTTGGGTTTTTCAAAATTCTTCGCAAGTCCATGTAATTATTTTTCCAGAAAAATGGACAACATTATCTTAGATTTAATACCCTAACCCAACTTGAACGAGTCAGCAGCAAAAGCCCTAAAAAATTACAACCTTACTTTAACAAATACAAATTCTTAAAAAGTCGAAAACAAGTCGATTCAATATTGCATTTAAAATCGGTAAACTCTAACTTAATCCCGGGCACTTCATTTCCTTTAGTCTCGACGGAACAGAATCCCACAGCACATCAACCATGTACCAGTTTGGATTCCCGTAGTAGACAGATGGACGTTTCCAGGCATTTAAAACGCAATATCCTTACTTTGGACGACAACAAGACTTTTTCAAATGTCAGTGTTTTTAGAAAAGGTTGATATAAGCTTTGCATTTTATCGGGAGTGTATTTTAGCTTGCCCGAAAATTTCCCCTCCTTCCCTTCCTGACCATATGTCTTTTTCCGGGAAATTCAAAAACTAATTAACCGAGACTTATTATATAGTATTTTTGACATTTAAAAAAATATATATTAAAATAATCTTTTGTAATTAACGAAAGTTATAAAAAAAAAGCATCATCACGGATTATTGGCAGTAATAATCTCGGTGACATCTAATGATCATGAATCACGATTATAGCCATGGGAGCGATGAAAAAAAGGGGTAGTTTAATGAGTGCGCTTTTTTTTTTTTAAAAAAAACTTGGGATTTATTATGGGCGCCATTTTTTTTTAAAAGGGCTAAGTCGGATTTTTGTTTTCTATAAGGAGAAAATATCAGAACTGAATGTAAAACGGACATCTGGGTAACTCGGTTTTCTTGGTCGTTCCATTTCTGGTGGATTGGTGTTGACGGGAGGGGGGGGGATGAGGAGAATTGAGGGTTGCTCCTGTCTAATGTCTTGTCACTCCGTCGTTTGCGATACACTAACTCGAGTCTATTTGTTTATTTACATAAAATGTTACATCCCCCCACGACAAAAGTCAAGCAATGTTGTCTTATAAGTAGTCCGAATTTTTTGAAATCCTGGCTTTTGCCTTTTCGCCCTCATTGCATATTCAACGTTTCTTGTTACTTGGCATTCAAATGATGTTTGTCACTTTTTCGTTTTTTTTTCCTTTTCTCTTTTATTTTTGTTTAAAGAAATCGAATCGGGGTTTAAATTCAGGTACTTGGGTTTACCTCCTCCCCAAAAAAAACAAAAGGCCTAAATAAGAAGCACACGAACGTGATCGGAAGACTTCCGTGCGGTAAAAATAAGAAGGAAGTTTAAGTCAGAGGAAAAAAAAAATAAATGATACATATGTAATGAAAAGGTTCAAGAAGGTTCAAAGGTCTCTCGTGAAGTTGAAAGGTCTTAGTCTTGAGTGAAGTGTGCACGCGCCGCCCGTCCTCAACGCCGCAGGATACTTTTTAACTTGAAAACTATTACATTTAATTTATCTCGGGGATTTCTTATTGTGTTAACTGCCTTTTTTCTTTTTAGATATATACGTCCTATGTTCGTGATTTCTTTTCCGGTAAAAGAAATGATTGTAGGTGGACGGCGAAATCAGGTTGATTTGTTGCTAGGTGAATCCTAGGTGGGCAGCAACAATTAATAATTACCTTCGGAATCAAGAATCATTTGTCGTGGAGAAAAAAAACAAGAATTTTAAATTTCGTGGCGTTTGTGACATTTCTTAAGTGGACTGTTCAATTAAGGAATTTGCGTTGTAAATTGAGGATTGAGACATGAGAATAAATGAATGGAGGGTAGAGTCCTGCGCCGGTAAATTTTCGCTCTGGCGACTAACAGATAAAATTTTATGTTCGGGGCCAATTTTCGGCGTTTTTAATGCCGTTTGTCAACCCTTCTGTCGATTTTTTTGTCGACCTCGAAATCGTTTGTCGACCCTCACTTGTCAATTCTCGAAATTTTTTAGGAGTAATGCGGCGACTCTTAAAAGACCGAAAAAAAGTCAGTGGCGCGATTTTACCGAAATCCTGGGGGGCAAACATCCCTGATCTTAGGGGGGGGGGGGGGGGGGGCGAAAACATCACGCAATATTTAGCTTATGGAAAAAAAATCCTGCCTCCGTAAATGACGCATTCGAGATTTTTGGCCGCCAACAACTTTAAAGGCTAAAATCTTTTCGCTGATAATTTTCACAACCTCTACCGCAATCAATCTCAAATATTTAATAATAAATGACATAAATTCAGGTGTCAGCCCCAAAAGACAACCGCAACGCTCATATAGAACCCCTTTTTTTTATATAAGACGTAAGTTATTGTTTTTCAAAACGGCAAAACAAGGCATTAAAATGCAATGACAACATAAATATCCATTAAAGGGGGGGAAGGGAGAGAAAAGAGAACTCTCATTTAAATGAACAATCCCTCTGGTTATCGCATGGATATTAAAAACCTTGGACGAAAAGTCCGCTTACGTTAGGAAGTTAAAAGAGAGAGAGAGAGTCAAGGGTAATTATTATTTTCGACCACATATTCCGCCTAATCCATATACAGCGTGTTATTTTTATTTATCAACGTTGTCCATGATTCACCTTTTTAATTACATATACCCGGAGTTTGTAATCTATCTAACATTCTGCTGGACCTTAAAGTCAAGATCTTGATTTATCTTGCGGGCCTGTTGACTGGCATCCTGGGCTAACACAATCGCATTCATCAAAATGACAATCCGGTCCTTGTAAATTACAACAAATCATCCGACTATTATTTTTTTTCCCCTGCCCTCTTTAAGAAGTTTTTTTTTCTTTTTGTATTTTTAAGTTGTCACAGAAAAGTGTGCTAGCCATACGTGACATGAGTAATAAAAAAATTTTTATATCCTAAATTTATTCACTCATTTTTCTTATTCGCATAATGATATATCTGATTTCGGGTGGCTTGATGAGATTTCTGGTAGATTAGATTTTTTTTTTTATCATCCGGGGCTTCGTTTTATGGTTAAGCGTTTTCGAAAGAATGAAGAGTCGCTTGACAATCGCAATTATTAGCAAACATAAATTTCAAGAGTTTTATTCACATATAGATGAATTATGCATAGCTGGTTGAGAGAAGTGGTCGAGATGATTTATACGTTGGCGGGAATAAATCTTGTATGAAGCGTGAACTTTTTGCCGAAGTTCAGATGGAAGAGCGTAACTTAGAGGGAGAATCCTTTTTTTTTTTCTTCTTCTTCTTTTCAAAAGGGGGGAAAGGACTTTAGTTCAAAATTTGAAAGTATTAAAAATTTTTAAATGTTTTTCTTTATAAAAATAAGTAGATGTATAGAAGATTCTCAAAATGAAAGATCTTTTTTTTTAATCGAGAAAAGTTTTCTATGCGGTCTAATAATTCTTGCTGTAAAATTTTTGGGCCAGTGCGATCAAACGTTTTTTTAAGATACCTAAAAATTCCGACCCGAAAAATAAGTTCAGTGAAGCCAATTAATTTTAACAGGAACTTGCATCCATTTTAAAATCGCATTGAAATTCAAATTCAAATTCTATCAGGTCAATTCTTTGAGGTTCAAAACGCCTAATTTTTGGGTGTTCAGAATGCATAATTTTTGGGTGTTAAGAACAACCAATTCTTAAATGTTAAGAACGCCCAATTCTTAAAGGATCAGAACGCCTAATTTTTGGATGTTTGGAATGTCTGATTTTTTAAGGTTCGATATTACGCTGAAGTTTCATGCATTAATATTTATTATTTTTTAGCCAAGAAAAAGGTGGCGGAAAATTAAAATATTTTACCGCCAAGAAAAAGGTGGCGGAAAATTAAATTATTTTACCGCCACCTTTTTGTTGGCGGAAAAATAATTATCCGCCTCCTTTTTGTTGGCGGATAATTGTTTTACCGCCACCTTTTTTGTGGCGGATAATTATTTTTCCGCCAAGAAAAAGGTGGCGGATAATTATTTTTCCGTCAAGAAAAAGGTGGCGGATAATTATTTTCCGCCAACAAAAAGGTAGCGGATAATTATTTTTCCGCCTACAAAAAGGTGGCCGAAAAGTAAAATATTTTTCCGCCAAGAAAAAGGTGGTGGAAAATTAAAATAATTATCCGCCAACTTTTTGTTGGCGGAAAAATAATTATCCGCCACCTTTTTCAACCAGAACTTTATGTTCCTCTGGTTTGTTACCTACTCGACAACCGAATCCGGCAGCTGCAGCTGGAGCCCAAGCCCACCCGTAAACCACAGCGTCAATACTACTCCGCCACTGCGCTGTAATAAATTACCCGACACGAGTGTTAAATGCGCAAAAAAAAAAAATTTTTGGTCATGATTCTGGTGTCTAAAAACCATGTTTAACAAAGAATAGTATTGGTAACCCGAGGTCCAGGTGCAACGCGTCCTCATCCTTCTCATAAACGAATTGCATCCTACCATCCATCTTTACCTTACGTCTCTCACATCACTTAGCAGTAACTGATACTTTAGTGATTTATGTCCTTAGTCAATGACAATGACTCATAGACATGCGCACATTGAGGAAATGACAGATTTTGACGATTTATGGTCAATCACTAACTCTATAGTCCTGGGGGAGAGTTCACCCTGCGACGTTTTATATCCAACAACCGTTCGATGCCGTAAACCCGTTTCGTTTTCCCCCTTTTTATAATTTAACTCATTTCGCTAAATTTTTTTTTTTCAAAAAAAAAAGCCAAACCTTAAAAAGTCGTATTGGGACGACGCGCGTACTTTACTGTCAACGGTAGGAAATCGTAAATCTTAACAGATGGGATTATATAAGAAGAGAGAAAAAAAAGAGATAAATATAAAGAGCGTAGCATAAGAACCAAACGTCGGGGAGGAGAGAGAGAGAGTTTGAATGGGAAAGAAAGAAAACGTTTCTGAAAAAAAAAAGAAAGGCGTCGTCATTATTGAAAACTCTTTCTATGAAACGTTTCGAAATGCTTTCGATCAACAATACGGGAGAAAACTGACAGAGTTTGACGATTTATGGTCAATCACAAAATCGGGGACATTACCAAGAAAGCAATTTAGATAAATTTTTAAAAAGAGCCGATACAACTTTTATCGAGTTTATAAATTTTCGTCTAAATGATCGTTATTTATAATGGTTGACGTGAGTGAGAGAGGCGAAAATGAAACTAAACATTTTGCCCGGCCATAAGGGCCTTTTATAGCCGTCCGTACGGGTCACACACACACAAAGGGGGTGAGTTTGGGAAGTGTCACAAGAACCCTAAGAGGGTTTGTTCTTAGATTGATGGCTTTCAGTTGCAGAAAATGATTGCCAAGATCGATGCGTCCAGATTGATAAACTCACGGGGGGTGTTTACTTTATTCAACCCGATTTTTATACGTTTTCGGGGTAAGGTAAATATGAGAAAAGGGGGGAAAAGTCGGGTTAGATCGCATAGGGAAAAAGTGATTACTCATGGAAAAAAATCAAAATATATAGAGCATTCCGTGAGTGAATGTTTGTTTGAGGTCGATTGTCATGCGGTCGGTCTATTCTAATTGATTTACATTTTTTTTTTTAAAATATTAAATTTTTTAGTGTGGGGCTTGTTTGAGGGGAAAATTTGGTCGAATGTGAGTTTACTTACTCATTCGGTTAAGGGACCCCGCAGGAGAAAAATAATACTGATTACTGAAATTGTTTAGACGTCCTCGAGCAAGGCCTTGAGCCTGTCTGAGCAGTTAACGAAAATAAGAGTCATCGGTCTGTCGTCTGCTCAAATTCCTCCAGTTGCTCCGGCTCAAGCACTCACTAGATGATGAGTCTTCTTGCAGCCACTCCGAGTGCAGTGGTCGCTGAAAGAACGACTGCAGGATCTACCCGCACGACTGGTTCCTGGGCTTGACACCTTCAAGATGTTCGATTTGGACCCAACGACAAATTATCAGCTTTCTCGTCAGTATTTTTGAGACTTGGCTCTATCCTCTCAATATTCAACGTCTTAGCCTGGAATAAACTTTTCCAACCCCAAAAAATCCCTCCCACAACTTGAATCCCCCTCAAAAAAAACTCGAAAAGAATACTGAGTGCGAAAATTGTTTTCTTTTTCCTAAAAAGGAAAAAAAATTTTAAGATTCAGTGATGAATGTCGTTTATTTCAACCATCGGCAGGCTTGGAAAAGTAAAACGCTCCACGGGGAAAAATTTTATAGCTTCAGAGTGAGCAGAAGAAGGCCATAAAGAGAGAGAAGTTAGTAGAGAGAGAGAAGAGGAAGAAGAGGGAAAAAAAGGAGCGACGTCGAGTTTTGCTTTGCTGGGCTATTACAATCCATCAGCATGACTTCTTTGTCTCTCGTCATTTTGAAAAAGCATGAATGGGGAGGTCGTTTTGTTCGGGATTCAATGACAGATTTATGAGTTTAAGTAACTTCTTATCAGAGAGAGCAGAATGAAAGGGAATTAATAGTCTTTGTAAGAAGTTTATCTACAAATCACAAAATCATAATATAGAGGAGCCTTTTTATTACAAAAATACGCTGGGTGGCAAATAAGAAGTTTTTGATTGTATGACAGATTTATAGTTTTAGATAACTCTGCGCGGAAGAAAAGTTGGAAATGTAAAAGAATATAATGCATAATTCGGGAATAAAATATGTCACGGTTGTGAATGCCATCCCTCACCCGAAGGTTGTTATAGGGGTGGGAGTCAGTGGGAGGGTGCTCTGATTTATTAGGCAATAAAGTATTATAATTAAAGCGAGCGATGATGTCACTCGCTTACTCCGCGTCTATAAATTTCATTCTCTGAGACTTGAACCGCGAATTCATATCGTATGGGCCCAAGAAGACGTAAATCACCCCGGGTCCGATTTTGCGTCAGCTGTTTCGATGACCCATCCCATTTTCTTTTAACCTTTTCATTTTCTACCTTTTATTTTTTGCTACAATATAAAAACCGCCACTGAATGGAAATAAAACAATTAACCCCCGTATAAACAAAGCGTTATAGGGAATATCGGATGAGTGAAAACTCGCATGATGACGAGACATCAGTCAAAGGAAAGAGCAATGCGTCGGGGGTGGGAGGGAGGGTTTTTCAAGGGCAACGGCGGGGTTTATCGGGGGAGCTTTGAAAACGAGGCTAGAGGGGTTTTCGAGGGGGTTGAAACGCGCCACCTGGCCGCAGTTCGTCATGTCTGACACATATTCATTACAACTGAGTTCATTTCCCCCCAGAGTTCCACGATTTATGGATTTAAAAAACTTTAAATCATTGTTAACGTGCGTGTAACCTGATTTTCTTGACTAATGATAGCCAGTTGTACAGTTTCCACGTTCAATTAAATCATAATTGTCAGCTCGTCTAACTGAATTAACCTTCATGTCGTCGGGATTTCGCGCCCTGCGTAACCTCGTCATATGCAAAGAGAAATTATTTTTCCCCCCCAAAAAAAATTGAGGAGTAAATGATATTGTTTGGGAATTTATGTTTCGCGGCCGAATTCAGTCAATTTTCGGCAATCTACGCTGACCCACAACTATTTTTTTAGCACACGGCTTACAGCTCAGTCCTGTTTCAACATCCCGAATTGCTCCGGCAAGGACCATGGCCACAAAAAAACGATATCGCACGAATTTTTGATCAAAAACGAAAACTCGAGTACACATTCAGCATCTAGGAAAAATCTTTACATTCCCGCCCTTTTTTCCTAAAAAATTTTTCTATAAATTTTTTTCTAAAAAATTTTTTTTTCCCTAAAATTAATTTTTCTAAAGCCACTTATTCCTAAAATATTAATTCCTAAAATTTATTTTCCTAAAAATTAATTTCCTAAAAATAAATTTTCCTGAATGTTAAAGCAACTTTCAGGAAAATAAATTTTAGGAATAAATTTTCCTGAATGTTAAAGCAACTTTCAGGAAAATAAATTTTAGGAAATTAATTTTAAGGAAATTAATTTTTAGGAAAATAAATTTTAGGAATTAATTATTTTAGGAATAAAAATTTAGGAATGAATGGCTTTAGGAAAATTGGGTTTAGGAAAAAAAAATTAGGAAAAAACTTTTTTAGGAAAAATGGTAGGGAATCAATCTTTAAGTTTCCGTGGGAATATTTTAGGGACCACATTGGTGCACACGCAGTTTTATTAGCCGAAAGCTTTCAAGTCAGTTGCACATCCTGATTTGCGCCGACACGCGCATAAAAACTCGCGCACAAACTTCAAATCGGAAAAACCTAAAATTACCAAACTGAGCCCCCTTTCCCCTCTCATCAAACTCGCTTTAAAAAAATCCTACGATTTCCTTCATTTATCCATCACATTAACGACTCCCGATGTTAGATAATGCTCATATTGAAAGATGCACATAAATCGAACTCTTTAGGTAAAATTTTTATTATCCGAAATCGTCAGGTTCGAGGAAAAATTATCAGGGGGAAAAAACCGCGATGTTATCTTTTGAGTGATGTAAATTGTTTTTTTTTTTATTAAAGAGATGTTATTCCTCCTTTCGATGTATATATAGCTAGTTAACGTTATTGAAGTAACGACCTCCCTTATACATATTGGTTACGTAATAGCGGGAAACGACGACGACGGTGGACTCTCAAATTATAGCCCTTTTTTTTATAACGTCATTATTTTTTCTAAGTTAATTCATGGCGACCGAGTCTGTCTGCGATTTTTTCAGACGTGGAATTAAACCCAGAATTAATTTTTATGGACAAATTATAGTTTTCATAGTATTTTTTGGTCTGCAAAGGGTTGATGGAAAATGTAAGTGAAATTGATTTTTTGGGTTTGGGAATTTAAGTAGTAGGATTTTCCGTTGGGGTGAGCAAAGTAAGAATTTTTTAATTTTTTTAGTTCGATGGCCAAAGATTTAAAATTTTTGTGAAATTTCGTTGGAGGACAATTTTAATTTTTAAAATGAAGTAGGGGACTGGAGGAACGCGATCATGGTTCCTGGAGGCCTTTGGTATAGCGGGCAGGGTATTTTCGGTTAGGTTAGGTGAGGTTAGGTTAAGAGAAGAAAACAGGAGAAAATGGAGAAGAACTTTTGGCACAAGTAATTTAAATGAAGAAGCGGTCCTAGTTCTGGGTGGAGGCACATGACTCCCAAGACCTCTTCCTTGGTCTAGAGAGCAATGTATTTCGAGACCTGAGGATTAAACTGTACTATCTCAGGTTTGGAACTGACTGACTGCTGCAAAAGCTAAACATGCGCCACTGGAGTCAATAAAAAATCTACCTGGCAAGATAGCGCCATCTGGAGGGCAATTCGTGGCAAAACCTATCCTAAAATTAAGGTACTGGACCGAAAGCTGAAATTTCGAAAAAAAAATCAAACTTTCATTGTCTGGATACGTTACCCGCCCGCGCTTATAACATTGACGATTTCATTACACAAATAAAACCCTATTTAAAAAAAAATAAACCACTCTACCAGTATCACAGTACTGTCGTCACGCCTCCTATATACCTTAAATTACAGGTACGGCAGACGCCGCTAAATCACGAACCGCTAATGTTTACCATACGACCGGATCTCCACGTCTCGCATTACCTCAAAGCTTTAATATGGCGATTTAATGTGAATAGATTTTTTTTTTATTGTAACAGTGTCGTCAGTAAAAAGTATAATGAGGGGGTAAATTGTCTTCATCGTCCTAGATTACCAGTTCATCAATATATAATCATATAATTTGGGAGGAAAATATGTTTTTTTTTTTTTTTAAATATAAATTTCGGGTTAATAACTGAATTAATCAGTTTATTTAGAAAAGGATCGACAACGTTAATCGAAAACCGACGACATCCGTTTGGATCAAAGGTAACCAAAATAGGCGGTTGAAACAAACTACCTCGTGTTATACGTCACGGCGATGGGGAAACTTGAGGGAAACTGTTTAATTCACCTAAATTTAACACTTGATCGATTGAGATGCAAACACCCTCATCAAGGAAATCGGCTTCCCCCCCCTTCTCTCTCTCTCTCTCTCTTTCCGTTTATTTTACATGTTTAATTGATTACTTAAACCGGTATTTTATACCTGAATAAAATAATGATTGCGTTTTGGAGAAACAAGGAGACATGTACACTCACTTGAGTGGCAAATCAGCAGGCATTTTACGAGCTCTTAAAAAGCAACAGTTACGATTTTATGATCAAAGCAACAGTTAATGCGTGATTTACACTTTTATCTCAGGTGTTCATCCGTGAGTCAAATATAAGCGAGATGATTGTTTGGAATTCACGTTTACGGTCGCGGGTTTTTGCACAAACAATAGGAGGCCGTAAATGGAACTTCCGTAAGCTTTTTGAGGTTTTTATTTCTTGAAAAATAGGAAATAAATCCGAAGAGGAAAAAAAAATGAATGGGGAAAAAAAAGAGAGAGAGAGGAGGGGGATATATTTAGCCTACATTGTATGTCGGTCAAGGTTACTACCACAAATTGGTTTAACCAGAAAAAAAAAAACCTCGACAAAAAGCTCAAAAAGCTGAACGTGTAATCGTGAACATGGGTGAGTTGAAGGGTGGGAAGTTGAAGAGCAGATGGATAGAGCCGCGCGTTTTGTTCGTTATCAATGATTCTCTCTACTGTCGGCGGGATTTTTCTTCGTAAGTTGAACATCGTGGTGATGTTGTTTTCAAGTTTCCTGACTGAGTAACTCAACGCGGATTTATTTTTGTTTGGAAAAAAAAATACGATGGAAAGTGTTTGGAATATTTTCTTACTGTTTTTTAACGATAAGAATATTTAATAATAAAAAAGGTTTTGTGGGATCGGAAATGAAATCGATAATTAAAGTGCAATTTTTCATCACTCAGGGACGAAAATTTGTTTTTCCCTCCCTAGGGAGTTTTTTAAAACATGAAATTGAGACTCTCTTCAATGCAAAAAACGAAAAATAATTAAACGTTTTGACCTTCTTAAGGCTCAGTCTCGACAATTTTGTGTTTTTCGTCCCTTGTGCAGTAATATAATATTTCTGTATCCTTCTATTTCTTTGCTGCATCTTCCTATCGTTGGTTTCTTCATGTTACTGTGATAATTACTGCTGTCTCCTTTTACTTTTCTGCTACATTTGGCTGCTGATTTCTTTGTTTCCTTTCTTTCTCTTCTTGCAAACAGTTGCTTTCTTCTCTTCAGCCGCCTTTTTCCTGCCTCTTAACTTTTTTATCGTGATTCGCCTGTCTTCAACATTCAGTCACTGTCTTCTATTTCTTTTCTTCGTTTGCACTTCCGGTCGTTGTTCTCTCCTTCACCATTTTTCACTTTTCTGGATCGTACTTATAATCTTCATCTTTTTCATTCTCTGACGTTTCAATGCACAAAATCCCACGAGCCGCTTTCAGGCCGATTGAAAAAATCCGTTGACACATGCCGATTCCGTTTCATCACCTTACTCATGAATCGGCAATTAGTTACAATTGCATTTGGGAAAATTTTCGCCATAACTAAATTGAAGGCTAATAATGAAACAAATTTAGATTTGTAAAAAAATCGACCCCCACAGCGCGTACCTAAAGAGGCTGGAGGGTCCGAAGGAAGCAATGTGCCAGTCACCGTGGGCCAATCAATCCCGTAGCCCTGAACAATGCCCGCCTCATCTGTTTCTTCTAAAAACGTTTGATAGACAGTTTGTGTTATTATTTATTATTGTCATGATTCGATGCTTTTTCGATGATGATTTTAGGCTAAGTTGTTAAATGGTGATCTGACGATAGAATTCAATTGATTTTTGATGAGATTTTTTTTCCATGCCTCCATCTCTCCCCCCTCTCTCTTTTTCCTCCCCGCGTATATTTTTTTTTTTTTTCAAAATCATTTATACTTCTCTAATCTTGAAATATAATTAATCGAACAATAGTTTAATGACTACGAAAAATGTTTCATAATTTTGAGTAAGTGTAACGACCCCTATGAAGAAACGATTACGAACAAAAAATGCATGTGGAACAATAAAAAAAAAAAGAGACGCCAAACGATTGTTGTGCTCGACCAACAAATAAACTCATCACTTATTGCGCTAATGATTAAATTCTGAAAAAAAGCCCCCTCCGAAAATCGATTCGAAAAGCCGGTGATATATTGATGAAATACAGATTTCTTTAACCATTTCCTTCCATTGACATACAATTTCCTTTATCTCTCCCGATATTTCCGTTTTGTATACACTTCCAAGATGGATATATTGAAAAATTTATTTGAATCAAAAATAAAATCTGATTATTTTCCCATTTTTAAAAGGACACAAAAGTGAGCTAACGTTCGATATAGATATATCCTTTTAAACTCGCGATAGCGCGAAGAAATAAATGTGAAAAGTAAGTGAATTATGCAATGCCTTCCCTCAAAGGAGAAAATTCCTTGGGGAGGCGTCTGTGATTGGTTTTGAATACCGCGCCAAAGATGATTTCATTCCGTAACACATTGAAATGAATTTTTCATTTGGACGTTTCAATTGGGACCTCTGGAATTGTGCATCATGAATCCTCAGACTACGGCAATTTTTTTTATTAAAATATATTCAAAAGTTACACGTTTGAGAGGAAGAAATTGTTAGAGCAGCGGCGACGGTCTCTAGAAAATTCGGGAGAGAGTAGAAACTGATTAAACTGACTTTTCCGCTATTTTTACTAACAGGCCCAAAATCTGAAGCTAGAGGCGCGACCTGGGCAGAAAAAAATGTCTTAAAAACTCAAAGAAAAAACCAATTTTTGTGAGTTAAGAACGTTATCGATTGTGTTTATTAGAATTAATGGCGAACATCAGATTTTGCTGATTTTATTACATATGACAAAAGAAAAACAAAACTTATGTTTACCTTTTTTCAATTCCTAAGTTTTTATTAATTATACAGTCTAAACACAAATTTTAGCCCAAGACTTACCTTTTCTAGGCCATTAATTGTCATGTATGGATAATTTACGGATAAGAAAAAGCCAGAAGTTCTGATTTCGAAAATGTAAAAAAAATTTTTTTTTGGTGGCAGCGGAAATACTGTGCGATCAAAACCAGATATAAAATTTGTATCGTCTCTCTTTTAAACTCTACTTTAAATTAACCAAAATTCCTCCCTTGACCCCCTCAAGTCGGCGCCTTTGAATTCTAAAATTCCCACACTCCTAAAATATAAAAAACAAAAAACACTTTGGCGGAGATGAAAAAAAAAAAAAGAAAATTATATTTTTTTTTTGAAAAACAATTGACATTACTCAAGGACGGGATTGACTTTGTAACTTTCGTAATCAGAACACACGAAATTTACAGTGAGGGGGAAAAAAAATACTTGTAGGGAAAGAACTTAGATTGAATGATGTAATCCTAACGAGCCGTTGACAGCTGTCACAGGTAGACTTTTGATCCAGGTTTGCTTGCCCTTTTGCTCTTCAATGTCAAGTGGTATTATTGTCTCGTCAAAGGGTAGTTAAACCTGTTTCTATATCACTCATGTTTTTTTTTTCTTCTTTATTTTTTACCTTGACTCTGACACTGATCCCTAATATCATTTTTTATTAATTCATATTTCGCCCGATGAGTTTTTTTTTTTAATCGATGAAGAAGTTGGGAGGCCGGAAATGAATTTACGAAAATTAAGGAATTATGGTTGAAGTGAAGTAATGATTTGTAAATTTTGTGAAAATCAGTTAGGGATATGGAAAGGTGATGTTTATTCGTGAGTGGAAGGGGAATGATGATGGATTGCTGCATGGTTGACATAAACGGTTAGGTTATTGGGGTTAAGCTAAACTGGAATCAGGATGAGTGGAGTGGCTTGAATTGTAGTCTTTGGTCTAGTTTGATTGAAATTATATTGGCGGCTAATAGTTGATGGCATTTTTTTCTTCCCGTGCCATCTCCGCGATGGAAATTGGCTTAAAGATGCTTAATAATATTGGTCAGCCAAAATGTCTTTGATACTTTTAGCCTGAGTAGGGCAAGCGGAAACTGTGTCGCATCAATAGATGCTCGAAAAATTGGCCCAACGTAAGAATTGTAATATTAAGTCGATGTCAGAATATTGAAACCCGAGGCTAATGTCGGTATCGTTAAATTTTGAATGACAAAGTCAAACTAATTTGTCAACTTGAGTCTATCAACACATGGTTTGGCGTCTACTGCTTTTTGAGTTTGGCGTGGCTTCTTCTTCTTTAAATGCCCACTCCTCGTCGGAGATTGGCGATCATCATGGCCAACCATTGATGATTTTACTAGGAATATCAAATAATGTGGTGACTTTCCATAATCTTCCACAGTACGGGATCCATACCATTGATCCAACTCTGCCTCCCGGTATCTCAGCCTAGGCCTTGCCGATTACTACCATCTTCAGCCCTAGGTCAGTATTAGCGAAGCTGCTGCCCTCCACTAACTCATAACCCTGAGAAGGGAGCTCACCACAGGGCAAGGACGCCATTCCTTGAGCAAGACAAAACATGCCTCACCGGTTACCCTGGTGTGGCTTAACCTAACCTAACCTAATCTGATCATTTCAGCGTCTCCCGCTTTCATATTTTGGCGTGACTTAGCCGAGCCTAACCGAACCTAACCTGATCATTTTTAATCTTTCTTTGAAACTGCCAAGCAAAAACGAAAATCCCCGATCCTAAAAGATCTTCAAAAAAAAAAGAAACCGAAATTTTGAAAAAAGTTGACTCTTTACTTTCGCCATCTATTGCGATCTGATCAAAGTTCCCAACAAGAACTTTCTCATCTGTCACCAAATTTCACAACTCCACACAACAATGTTGACCTTGAAACCACTCAGCACAAAAAATCCTCCCCTTTTTCTCCTATTGACAAAACTTTCACACCTTTCATTTATCAGCTCGAAAAATCTGTAACAACGGGATCTTTAAAAAAAAATAAGAAAAACTGGGGGGAGAAAAAATATAAGGCGGGAGAATCTTTCGTTTTTAAGCTAAAACAAAGAAAAACGAAAGGAAGAATTAATTTAAAAACGTTATCACTCATAAAGATGACGAGAAAACAAAGATAAAATGAAGACAAGAGAAAACAGGAACAAAAGAATATAATAGAGAGATGATGAGACAGTGGTTGAATGGTGGGGACCAAAAGATGGTGGTGGGGGGAGGGAAGAAACGCGGGGTATGACAGCACTATTGTAAGCTGACTGACACATGAATCCAACTCATCAAGTTTCAAATGCCGACTTCACAGATTCCGTTTTCTTTTTTTTTATATATATATTTTTTTTATTCTTCCAACTATATCTCTTAATATAGCGAAAGGGAACAATGACTTCTTATTCGATCGACTAATTTACGAATAATCGTTTCCGGTGGCAGAATCGAATCATTAATCGTTGTAAATATTTCTTCGCAGTTCGTTTTGGCCATCGTTCAAAAAAGAGATACACACGTCAATTGGTTGATGACTATTCCTCAATGTCACAGCTTAAAAAAATTCGATTTAATTTTTTTTTTACATTGTCTTCTTATAGGGAGAAAGAAAAAAAAACCGTTCTAAATAACCACATTCCTATGACAAGTCATTTTCTTCAACATCACGACATATTATAATAGATGACAACAATGGTTTTTACAAGAGTAATTAAATGGAGGGGAGGAAAGGGGGAAGATAGATAAATGTACGATTTAATTAAGAAATCAAGTAGATAATTAAAGTCCGAAAAAATCGTGAGCGACCGCATTATTCGTGCGCTGCAGTCATACTGTCATTTTTCTCCACTGGATAAAATTGTAATTAACAGTTCGATTTTTTAGCCCCGTGATGTCGTTTCTCAGAAAAACGGAAAGAAATTCGAAGAAGCTACAATGCATCTGTTTTTTTTTTTTTTTTTTTTTTTCAACACACACGATTACGAGTCACGTTGGGCTCGAGGCTAATTTAAGACTACACAAAATCGCGGAAATTAGTAGAGGGATATCGATATGTGAGAACTGGTAACTAAAAATTGACTTGTTTTGAGAATACGAAAATAAAAAAAATTAAACTTTCGATACCTGGGGATCGAAACAGAGGGAGGTCTTCGCTTTGGGAAGGAAAAAAATAAGAAAATCACGCGATGATCAATGCAATGAGATCGCTTTTTTTTGCCGGGTTTGATAGAGATGTTTTTTTTTTAATAGGAATGAGTTAAGAGGGCGATAATGCTCGGTGAAAGGTTAATTGAAATGAGTTATCGAGTAGTTTACATACTTTTGAGAAATGAAGAATTGCATTTGGCAAAATTATTTTTATTGCGAGTGTAATAGTAAAGATTCAAGAACGTTGGTCAGCCTGCAATTCGAGTTTAAAATTTCAGAAGCAGGTTTGAAGCAATGTCGAGAGTGGCTTCCCCACAGAATGTTTACTCAAGGCCCTCTTCTTAACTTTTTACAGCATCCTACTCAGCATTGAGTTTTTAATGCTGAGATAGAAAATTTCTGCCATATCTTATTTCACAACTTAATTCTTGTCTTGTATTGTACATCTTACTCTTGTGCGCATCACTAGACTACAGTAAGTTTCTTACCTTTTCGTTGCCAAACTCGAATCTTGCATCCATGGAGACATCGGCTCTCGAAGGGATTAACAGTTGCAAATAATATTCTCATTTGAGGAAAAAAAAAAGAGTTTCAGCCTAAAAGTTTCAGGAAAGTATCATTTGAAACTCGTTTGCATCCGAAAAGGTTTCATCCCCCAGTAAAACCTAAAAGTTTCAAATTTTCTCAAATATTTTGAACTGTGAAGTTGAATGACTTTCGAGCATCGTCCATTTGGCTGGAGTCACCCTGACATTCACTGCCCATCGCACCTTTATGCTTTAACCCCTCCAGCGATGATGAACTGCCCTGTAAAGATAAAAATTAACGAATAAAACTATGAAACCAAAATGGCTGCCAACATTTTTAATTAATCGCGCCCTAATATTAAAAAAAAAAAAATCCCCATTACTCTTCTTAATATTGTCCACTCCTGCAAAGGTTCGTGCTTATAACACCCTCCTAGAAATATATTCAAAACAATCCCAGAATTATCCTACATCAGCAATATCGTATAAAAACGGACGGAACTTTCCGATTTTATGAATATAAAACAGAGGGATAAATAAAGAGTATATAACTGCGATGAAAATATTTTATGTCTCATTAACACTGGGAAAATTTAATGTAAAGTAGGGAAAAGAGACTTGGGAAAGGGATCTAAGATATGAATTATAATAAAATACGCAAACCTGAATTTAGCAATTTGTGTTATCTGAAATATTACCATCCCTCTACTCCCCGAATGGCCGGATAAAACTAAAGGCGACCGCGATGTATATCGTTATTTCGGACACTTCTCAGGAATTATGACGGTCATTATTTTGAATTCGGGACGTGGGTTGTTCGATATTACGAAGATAACGCTTTTCTCTCTTCTAGAATGCTGTTGCAATATGTTTATAAACACTTGCTTGCGATTTCCTGATTACTTCCCGAACAGTGACGGACTTTATCGTTTTTCGCCACCTTATATCCCTTTTAGTACCGGTCATACCGATTTCACGCTTGGTCGTTTTGTTCTATGGGTCCTCGTTTAAATTTATCGCTTTCCATATTTTCCAAAAATCGTCCTTTGGGATTCTAGGGAAACCCGGTCTTTGCCTCCTTTTCGAGGGAAATGAACCCGGTCCGTCCCTGAATTTATTTCCCGAGCTTGTTTCACGGAGGTTTTCTAATAATCATTTATTTCATTTTCTCACATCGCGTCTATTTTCCCCGACTCAGCCAAATCAACAAAATTGTAACAGTCTCGGACTTTCAATCCTTGTATAATTTTATCGGGGCTTGCTTATTTGAAAATTTGATTACCGGTACGTATTCCCCATATTTTCCCGGGATGAAAATTTCCTCTCCTTTCGCTTCTTTTGTGCTCATCTAATTATTCTCCTATTTTTCCTCTGTGTTTGTATTTTGAATTACGATGTGCCGAGGTTGTGTTTTATAATAACGATTCCCGCCAAAATTTACACAATACCTCTTGTCTCGAAAATCAGCTGTTTTCCAACCCCCCTTTCCTTTCCGCGCGGGATTTTCAACCCCTTCAACTCCCAAGCAATTTATACGCACGATTTGCCTGACACCTGTTTACTCACTTAGGGTTTGCCTTGCACTGTCAAAATGTTTTCCCAACAAGATGATTTCGTCGTGGATCCTTTAACGAATTTCGATGAAAGCGTGCCAATAAAAGTCTCTTAAATTAGATTTTCTGTGATAATCATTCTTGTCATTTATTTTCATTGCTGTTTGACTCTTATTTGCCTTACCATTTATCAAAATTAAAGAAATTCTTTTTCTTTCTTCGTTTCTTCCCCCCCGGCCTTTTTAAACTCTTTTTCATTTCTTAACCTAGTTCGATTTGAATGAAGTTTGAAGATTTCAATCATAATTGTTATTAATGAAAATTTATTAATGATCTTCGGGGATCATGATTAAGGGGTAGGAAAAAAGAAAGTTGGGGATTTTAAGTATTTAGAAATCTTTCGACGGTTTTGAAATGATTGGTTTTTAATAAGGAGACGAGTCAATTATTCCACGTGTAAAGTTTTTGGGAATTTTCACTTCGAATTTAAAAGTTGGAGTTTTCAGTTTTTTTACCCGCACGAGCAGATGGCTGACAACGAAATTTGAACAAAAGCTCCGTTGCCGCACTGAAGCCAGGTCCTTTACTTTGCAAGAGAAATCTTTGCTAGGTTGCTAGGTACTTGCTAGGTGTAAGTAACTTACACCATTCCACTCACCACCACTCACCACATTCCGCTTACACCACCATTCTTCTGTAGCTTTGAATTATAGCTAGGCAACCCGCAATGCTGTTCGTATCTTCTAGTTTCTGTTTGCCGTCTCGAAATATTCGCTTTTCCCGCATTAATCTGCGCTGCTACGACTCCAGTCTGCTGACAGAAGGAATGCCCACTCTAGAGACCCTAAATTAGAAGAGATTAGCAATCTGTCAGCCATTAAAAAATTTGAACGCCATATTGAGCAAGACGGCGAGCTACACAAGGAGTACTTGGCCTTCCGAATTCAGCAGAAAAAGGCACAGCTTCATTGTTTTACGAAACCCTTGTTCTAAAATATCTTCTGCTTCTTCTGCTTCCACTTAGGAAAATTTAAAAGGTAGAAGAAGCAGAAGACATTTTAGAACAAAGCCTCCGCAAACAATGCAGCTGTGCCTTTTTCTGCTGAATGCGGAAGGCCACGTACTCCTTGTGTAGCTCGCCATCTTGCTCAATATGGTGTTCAAATTTTTTAATGGTTGACAGATTGCCAGTCTCTTCTAATTTAGGGTCTTTAGTCCACACAAGCTGTTTGGAATTCTCTACTGAGCCATGTCGGCCAAAAAATGACAATCCGCCAACAGGTCAAACACTTCTGTAACGCTAATTAATCTCCTCGCGGTTTTCCAACTTCAAGTCGCCGCCACCTGTCTTTTTCAGCCACTTTTGCTTTTGGCACATCTTTCTTCTTCCAGCCAAATTAAAAGAATCAAACCTTAAAGTCCCAAATCCTTTCTTCTTAAACAACTCTCAACTCTCCCGTTACTTGAATCGTCATCTCTCATCCATCTAACACGCACTGAATACAAAAACCAGACAATACGAAAAAAATTCAGTGGTCATTTACCGCTTCATAAAAAAACCGCTCAATTTGCCCCAATAATAAACCCAACTTGCATTAAAAAAAAAAGAGCAACGCGTAAGCCGATTCATGTAAAACGACAACTTAGTCACGAACAAGTTTTGATACCTCAGGTATCAAACGTTTGTCTCTATTGTTTTCAAGACATGGATTTGACTTTTCGATTATTACCACTCATTTTATCTCGACCATATAAATTTCCTTCCTTAATGTTGTCCAAAAAATTCTAATTCATAAATATAAATTCAACTAAAAAAACCACATGAATCGTACAACAACGGCATGAATGTGATGTCCGCGCAACCGCAGTGTTATTTATTTATCTCTGACTTCGAATGCTGGGCTTCAGTAGTCGATCCACTGACAGGTTTTAATCCCATTGGCTTCCATATTGACTTGTTGATTTTTATTCTTCAGTGGGCGGAGAATTTAATATTACAGCTATTTTTCCTGAATATTCTCTTCTTTCTGATTCATTAACCGGCCTTCTGAATTCTTTATTTTTTTTTTGGCTTGTAAAACAAGTAAGAGATAAAAATCAACATGGCTGCCGAATGAAAATAAATCTTAAAGCGCGCGCGCATGTTCAAACACAAGAGAAACTACCTAAAAATGGCGCGAATCAATAAAAATAATGAAAAAAAAAATGTTAAAAGCGCGGGGTATATTAGAATATGATAAAAAGTAATTAAAATAAAATTACTTAACGCCGATTTAAGTTACTCTATGATGGGGATTTCAAGGTCAGACGATTATAATATAACCCGTCACATAAATATTTCGAGTGGGTAATTTTAAGTAAATATCTCTTTGGGAAATTTTGCCGGCGTATAAACGGGGAAAAAAGGGGCGTTCGTTTTTTAGTATGAGAAAGGATAAAGAGTAATACACCTTCGGTGATGACGTCATGCACATTAACGACCAGTGGCGTTGGAAATATAAGAACAGCGAGTGCGTTACAATCAGTAAAGTTGCGCGGATGTTTTGATTTCAAGGGAGAAAATCAAAGAGAAGGAGGAATATGGTTCGTGGAGTTAGGGACAAAGTTTTTTGGGCGAGGAGCAATTAGCCGGATTGAAATTGGCAGATTTTTAATTCTTGCGATTGTGGAAATATTGTGATTGATGAGTACTCAGAGGCAAACTCCAATGAAATGATTCCCAGACAAGGACCATGTTTCTGGGATGTCTCCAGACAAAGATTATTTTTTTGGGATATCTTCCAGACAGGGACCATCTTTCTGGGATGTCTCCCAGGCAGAAACAATCTTTCTGAGATGTTTCCCAGGCAGAAACAATTTTTTTAAGATGTCTCTCAGGCAGGAACAATCTTTCTGAGATGTTTCTCAGCAGGGACCATCTTTCTGGGATGCTCTCTCGACAGGGACCATCTTTCTGGGTTGATCTCTCGGCAGGGACCATCTTTCTGGGATGTCCCTCGGCAAGGACCATCTTTCTCGGATGTCTCCCAAGTAGCAACCATCCTTCTGGGATGTTTCTCGACAGGGACCATCCAGAAGCTCAACGATTCCGCAATTGCAAAATCGACAAAAACACTGCATGGGCTCTGCAGCCCGAGGCAAAGTTTCCTGAATACAGCAGAAAATCGCAGATTCTCTGGGTTTAAGAAAATCAAAAATATGCAAAACACAAAGAACAAACTAATTTGATCCAAATTGCTGAGTGCGAAGGAATTAAAAGTTACACCAAAGAAAAATCCCCGGGAACACAAAACAAAGAAACGAATCTTGTTGATGAATACTTGAAATATTCTGCGCCTACAAACTTAGTCCTGGCGCTCATGCAAAGCAACCCGGCTAAACCTGGTGTTTAGCCGGTTTTAATACGAAACTAATGATACGCAGTTAACTAGTTAACTTATGAACTTGTACACCTATCTCTTGTTCCCACCGTCCATTACCATTATATTGATCTTTTTATTAACGTTTTATTGGGTTTTTGTGTCTTATGTTTCGATCATCAATTGTATATTTAAGGATCTTAGTCGCATTTTAAAAACATGATTCCCAACTTTGACATGTGACAGTCGGGCTGGAAAGGATCTCCAAAATAAAAAAAAGGCAATTTTTTATATTGGTTATAATCGATTTTGATCGTTTATTCTTCAATGCGGATGTGGGCACAGATCTCCCATGATAAAAACCGAGGGAGAGAGAGATAGAAAAAATAAAAAGCGAAGGGACAAATAAAATAACAAGAAGGAGAGAAGAAAAAAAAGGCGATATTTCTTAAAGAGATCGTGATTGGCAGAGTGTTTCTCCTCTGAATTATAATTATCAATTACGTTATCACACTCAGCCCCGGAGCGTCCTACAGGACAGCACGTACTCCTTTTCATCGTGTTAATTTTAAACCTCTCACTTTTAACTAGATTACTTCATCGCCCGCCTTGATTCATCTGACAGAAACGATCGATTCTTTATTAATCTTTTAATCGAATTATTTCCTTTCCTTTTCGTTTTGACTATTCCGTCCGAGACGTTTTGATAAAATATCCAAAGAGAATAAAAATCATCTCAACGATGGTAATCGGTGACCAATCAAAATTCAATTACAACAGAAAATCCTCTCATCTCAAAAATGAAAAGAGTCAATTTTTTTTTTTTTTTTAAAAAGGAAGAAAAAAATGTCAAAAGAGATGTTCATTAGAATTTTATCTGGTGGGACATTTAAATTTTAATATTCCTAATTCTAATTGGACGTCATGTGTGATAGAGGTTCCCGAGCATTTTCCGACATGACAAAACCTCACAGGGGGGAGAGGAAATTGCGGAGAATCGAAGGACAAGTTGAAGTCCTTGATACACATTCGCCTGATTTTCCCGTAATCATACAATAGTTCCACCTGTTTCACTAATTTTCCTTCGGGATATTATTCAAATCCCTCAAATTGTTTAGAAATTAAACAAATGTTGGAAATTTTATTCTTCCTAAGGTGCGATTAGGTCGTGTTGAGTTCCGCCTTAGAAATTAAACAAGGCGGATTGGGATTAACTGTCCAAACTATTGTTACAGGGTTCTTTCATTTGTTTACGTTTGTGTGCAATGCAGTTGCCTTTATTTAAACACTAATTTAGATTGTCTTCAACTGTCGGGAGTTGCTGACTGACAAATTCGCAAGGATTAATTTCCTAACATTTGAGAGACTTTGTTGTTTTGTCGTAAAAATGGAAGAGTCGGGTGGAAGCCGAGCACCCAAAGAAAATATTTTCGGTGTACACAGCATCCAGCAAAAGCAAAATTGATGAAATTATAGAAATTTTTTTTTTATATTTGTTTCTTTACCAAAAAAAATTCTACAATTTTCCCATGACAAACAATATCTTCTATTTTCCTTTGGCAAAAATTTTTTTCTCTAAAATTTTTCTTTGGCAAAAAATTTTTTCTCTAAATTTTTCTTTGGCAAAAAATTTTTTCTCTACAATTTTTCTTTGGCAAAAAATTTTTTCTCTACAATTTTTCTTTGTCAAAAAATTTTTTCTCTACAATTTTTCTTTGGCAAAAAATTTTTTCTCTACAATTTTTCTTTGGCAAAAAATTTTTTCTCTACAATTTTTCTTTGGCAAAAAATTTTTTCTCTACAATTTTTCTGTCAAAAAATTTTTTCTCTACAATTTTTCTTTGGCAAAAAATTTTTTCTCTAAATTTTTCTTTGGCAAAAAATTTTTTCTCTAAATTTTTCTTTGGCAAAAAATTTTTTCTCTAAATTTTTCTTTGGCAAAAAATTTTTTCTCTAAATTTTTCTTTGGCAAAAAATTTTTTCTCTAAATTTTTCTTTGGCAAAAAATTTTTTCTCTAAATTTCTCTTTGGCAAAAAATTTTTTCTCTACAATTTTTCTTTGGCAAAAAATTTTTTCTCTACAATTTTTCTATTTTTCTTTGGCAAAAAATTTTCTCTACAATTTTTCTTTGGCAAAAAATTTTCTCTCTACAATTTTTCTTTGGCAAAAAATTTTTTCTCTACAATTTTTCTTTGGCAAAAAATTTTTTCTCTACAACTTTTCTTTGGCAAAAAATTTTTTCCCTACAATTTTTTTTGGCAAAAAATTTTTTCTCTACAATTTGCTAGAAATATTGCAAAATAAGGAAAAAGCCTCAGAATATTCAGTCTTAAAATTCTGAGTAGGAATTTTTATTGCTAATCTTTTCCACCGCAACTGTTCATCCACGCCAACGTAAAATTCAATCAAATTCATGAAGATTGCCAATATCCCGCTGAGGGAGTGTAACGCTTTTTCAATACGCAGAAGAAAAAAACAAACATTCATCAGGCCCACTAATGATAAATGATTAAAAGAAAAATAATAAAAACGATGAGATGCAAGCCATACCCAAGGCACTCGTCGTCATCCAATCAGAAAGTCTCAATGCAGTTATAATTGATGTGATTTATTTATCCATTGTCGTCCATCCAAAACGATGTCAGTTTGAGCCACTTCCTTTAAAAAAATCTTCAAGACTACGCCCATTTCTTATTAACATTTCTCTTCCCGATGTACATAACCCCGCAGTCTTGATAAGATGTCATTCCCAGAAGCGAAAAGCGAAAATCTCTCCCGAGAAAAAAAAAGGTTAATAAGAAAAAATTAAGTTGATTTTTCGGGTGCTGTTTGGTGGAAAAGTGATGTAATCCAAAGTCAAAGGTGAGAAATGTTGTTTTTCTCTCCTTCTGTATCAAGATCTCTAATCGAACTTCTTACCCGTCAACACTATTCAGCAGTTCCGTTATTCCCTTCATTTTGGTTAACGAACTTTTGTCTTTGATTTTTCGTTTTATTCGATTTCTTCTCCCGTTCATTAGCCTCGAACTTCGAATGTTTTTTTTTTCCCCCTTTTAAAAAAGAATCTCGGGATAAGAATTTATAAGTTTCGAAAAAAAAGTGGGGGGGAAAAACCTCTTTATTTTTATCTCTTCTTTCTGGTAATATTTTCTTGAAAAGCAGTATGGCACCTGAACCGAGAGAGGGGGAGGAAGAAGAAGAAGAGATCGGCATTCCACGAATCGGGAGAAGGGAAAATGAAATAAATCTTAGTGAAAACTAGAAGGTATTGGCGGTGAATTTGTGGTTGTTTATTCCTGACCGATCACTTCATCACTCAGTATCGTTCTACCGGAAATGAAGACCCACCATCACTCACTTGCCTCGATTGAGTGGAAAGGTTTACTAGCGATCTGTTTATCGCTTTGCAGTGCTTTCCGATCTTTCTTTTTTCCTTTTTTTTTTCCCTCCTTTGAATCGTAGTGTCGTGACTTGAGTTTTAATTTTGTGGGAAAAAACCGCAGAATCGGTTCTTTCTCTTATTACTTTCTTTCCCTATCATTTTCTTTTCTTTTTTTCTCGGGGCTTTTTTTTTGTTTCCGGCGACTCCCCCTTTCCCCCCTTTCATCTCGGTAGAGTTCGTAATTATATATGTGGAGACGGTTTGAAGTAAGATGAAGTGAAGTGGAAGCTTTCAGTCGAAGTAGCTTAAGTTGGAAGATCCTGACTTGTTGGTCCCATAAGGACCCAGAGTTGGATGAGCAGTTGAAGGCGTCAGCAACGAAGAATGAGCTTTATTTTCAGTGGCGTAACAACCGGGCCCGCTAGTTCCCTCTTGCGGGGGGGGCCCCGGGATAATTCATTCTTCATGGGGGCCCCCAAGAAATTTTCTAAATCTTTAACGGGGGCCCCACTTATTGAATCTGCGGGGGGGCCCCGAAAATATTGTTACGCCACTGTTTATTTTGGTAAAAGCAGAAATCGCCATTGCGGTGCGTGTTCTGACCGTCTTGTCCATGGCTGCAATTTCAGTCCGTCATATTCTTAAGGCCAGGGAGGAGACCAGGAGCCATCGGGAGGTCGCCAGCATAGGTGGACAGCACGTACAGTAAGATAAAGACCTCTATCGTCAAAAAGAAGCGTCGGTAGGCGCCGCAAAAGAAGTGGTATGACGACATTAAGAAAGTGGCGGGACTCTTGCCCTGGAACTCGCCATATTGAGGACACGTCAGCATCAATCTGATCCTGGAGGTGCTCTGCTTCCTGCCACAAGCTCGTTGTCATCTTCATCCTGAAGAACTGTCATTTTAAAAACAAACTCGCTTTCATCTTAATCCCCGTTAAAAATTAATTTCCAACTCACTTTGATCGATTTTAAACTTCATTGTTTTGGTGACTTACATCGAGGCCTTCTATTTAAATCTCATTGTGACCATTGTGACCATCTGTCCGTTATTTCCATTTCTTGTTCTTTTCTTCTTTCACTTCTCTTTATACTGTCAGTAAAATCTGCCACCGAATCAAGACCACGAAACTCGTGTCACTTGTTTTTTTTTCTTTCATTTTTCTAAAATAACAAGGTTATCATGAGAATGATTGCCCGTGACATCTCCACAAAATAAAACACAGCTCAAAAGCTCCGAAATCGATTAAAACACAGAAAAATCTTACATGAAAAACTCTGCAACACGTTTTCCTTTATTTTATGGTAAAAAGCCGTAAAACACTTAAGAATTTTTGTATAATTAGAATGGTGTTGTCCGTCAAGATAAGAAAGATTTACCTCATAATCGTGATGATTTTCAAGGTGAAATGATGACCATTTGTAATAAATATTCGTTTGTAAAGTCATAACGCCCCTTGCGCATGGCTCTGACATCAATCATTTTATATCTTTAAATATCTCATTTTAATAAAATTTTTAGAATAAGAATTATGACGTATTGTTTTTCTTGATTATGAAAAGTGATAAATGGAAGTAAATATCCTTGTCTTTGAATCGAGGATGACGACGAATTGAAAAGACAAAAGAGAAAATGACAGACAAAGGAAATATCCATGAAATTTTTCATTAAGGATTTCTCCTTTTTAGTAACTTCATCCAACAGAAAAGGGAGGGGATTCATTATTGCCCCCTTTTCAAACTCTTTTTTTTTTAGGGAGTGAAACGTTCAGAATGAATCTTGAAATTTTAATAGCTTGGCCAAGAAAATTCAAATTGGCCAGGGTGACTAGGTTAGGTTAGGGCCATCAAAATGGCGGCAACCGAGAATGCGGGACCAATTTTTCTTCTGAAGATTGACGCCATTTTTCAAAATTTTAAAATACGTCTTTTGAATTTGGAATGATCATATATTCCAATTTTCAAATTGCCCGGTAATTGGAGTATAATAATTTACACCATCATAAATAAATAAGTTTTAAAGGTGATCCCACGAGATCGGAGGGAATAAGTTTTTATCTCAAAAACTGAACTGATTTATGAAGCAATTGTTTCTTATGTCAGTTATATGGCAATATATCTTTCATGTCAGTTGTCAGGTCTTGTTCGCGCCTGATCCTGAATCTTTTCAACTTGAGTCGCGGGATTTATCTTTCCATCCGGATTTTTTAATAATAAATCGGGAAACGCGATGATGATAATTCCGAGGGGAAAAAAAGTGGTTTTTATTGAAATATTCATTCGATGATGCCTTACTTGACCTAGCATGCCAATTGTAAAGAGGTTATGGGATGTTTTATAATGTTAATAAAAAGATTATGGCCTTTTAAGTCATTAATTATGAGGAAATCGTATACGATAAAGCACGATTTTACTGATTGGAATCTTCGTTTATGAATGATGCGGGTGTAGCGAGAATAAAAGTATAAGAAAAATATTTGTGACATCTTTTGGTTTAAAGCGAAATTGTGAAGGACTTGGCCGTGATGAGAAATAATCACAGAGAGAATGATTGTGTGTACGGTCGATAATGCAAAAATTTTTTTCTTACCTTACAGCACTGAAGATTTCTAGTTGAGCTGCTGCCTCTTTTGTCGACACCGATCACTCGTCATTTCTTCGCCAACTGAAGAGACACTGGAAAAAAATAAAAATTTGTTTTTAAAGTCTCCATATTCATTTGTGTAGTTGAGGCGCAAATCCAAAAATTTCTTTGACTAAATCAAACAAAATTCTTTAAAAGAAATTTTCCAGGCTAATGACAACTCGAAATTATATTTTAATTCCTCCCCCCTCCTCCCTCCCGCTAAAATTGAAAATAGTTAGAGGGTATACTTTCAGGATGCTTTCTCCTACTCCTATCTGGGTATGAGATAAACAATGGCAGAGGAAATCAAACTTTGAAATTTACCGCGATGATAAAATAAATGACAACCGATTAAAGCGTGATATTGAAATAAATTGAAACCGTTTTCAATTATTTTTGCCAGAAGTCTTTTTCGACGAACCTAAAGAAAACTCGAAAATCATTTCAAAAACTTTTCTTTAGTTTTCCCAAATTTCATTTCAAATTTCCTTCATTTCAAATAAAACAAAAGAATTCTGATTAGAGTTCTAATATTTTCGTTTTGGAGAGATTTTTCTTTGCTCCAATGATAAAAATCGAAATAAAATCCGTCTCTGCTTTTAAAAATTTCGTGCTTAGGGTGATCGTCATGTATAATTAGTAAATTTTAGGAAAACGTGAAGGAATCATATCGGAAAAATTATTTGGTTAAGAGAAAAAATCAGCGAAAATTCACTTTCCACGAAAAAAAAAATATTTCGAGAGAAAGAAGGAAAAAGTCGTTTGAATGAGAGCATCGGTCCTTATAATTAGCGAGCTTGCGGGGGTTAATTTTAATTAGAAAGACTGTCTATCTATATCAGCCCTCCATATTTCATCAGCTTCAGGTCGTCAACTGTCTTTTTGAGATAAGGAAATGTCTTGACGCCTAATCTAATTAAAAGTGTTTTTGATTTTGTCCTCTTTTTTTTTTTTTGCTCGTAATTTCGATTTTTAATTATCAAAGTTACATGATTTCTTTTTTCTTGTTGTTACAGGGGAAGGGGGCGAAGGTGGTGAAGAAGGAGGAGAACCGGATGGTGACAGAGATAGCAAAAATTCAGGCGACGATTCTTCTTCACCGGGCACGCCAAATTCAGATTCGCAACCGGATGCTGATGAGGATGGTAGAAATAGCAGGCCGGGAACGCCAATGTCGCCTCAACCAATACCAGGAGAACCTATTCCACTAAATTTAAGGTAATTAGGGTTTTTTTAAATTTTCGGCGCCAGCCAAAAAAAGTAATAGTTAAATCAAAAGAAACTTTCGAATAGAAGCCCCTAGAGCTTAAGCTGAGCCCATTACAAGCAGTAAAAAATCAAATTGAACTCTTTAAGGCCCCTACAAGCTTAGTCAGAGCCCATTACAAACCCTATAAGCTCGATCTGACCCAGCAAAAGCAGCAATAATAATTTCAACTTCCTTTTTTAACTTGAGCTTCCATTTTTCAACTTAAGCGCATATTTTTACCTTTAGCTTCTTTTTTCAACTTGAGCGTCCATTTTTGCTTTTAGCTTCCAATCTTAACTTTAACGTCCATTTTTCAACTTGAGCGTCCATTTTCAGTTTTCACCTCCATTTTTAGCTTTAGCGTCCATTTTCAGCTTTAGCGTCTATTATTAGCTTTAGCTTCCATTTTCAGCTTTAACTTCCATTTTCAGCTTTAGCGTCCATTTTTAGCTTTAGCTTCCATTTTCAGCTTTAACTTCCATTTTTAGCTTCAGCGTCCATTTTTAGCTTCAGCTTCCATTTTTAGCTTTTGAAAAAAAAAATAAAATAAAAACTGTTTTTGTTTGTTGCAGGGAAAGTTCAAGCCCCCGGTGTCCATCTCGAGAATCCCGAGGCTCATCCATACCTCCTCGGTGCTTATCACGAGATTCAGCCGGATCGGATCAAGGGGCTAACCGTCTTGTCCCACCGCCGGAAATGAGCCCTATGGGCTTAGCTCTCTCATCTGGAATACCAGTCAACGCCGCTGGTGGTTTATTACCTCCGCATCCGGCAGCGGTCGCTGCGTACTTAGGAGTCGTTCCACCTCACCGTCTAGTCATGACATCACCATTACCTCCAGTCCTTACAAGGAGCTCAGTGTCGCCTCACGTTTCGTCTTCATCATCACCACCTATGTTGCCTTTGGCTCCTGTAAGCGGTATCTCACCGCCGCCTCCGGCTTCGTCCCCGATGGGAAGTACCGATTCCGCCGTGTTAGACTTCAGCACGAAACGCTCAAGCGGGAAAAATTTAGAAGAACAAGAAAACGAATCCATTTTAAATTTATCAAAACCTCCGACGCCCGGCGTCGTCGCAGAAGGCAACAGCCCTTTGGATTTATCATGCGGCGGGAGAAAACGAAGCCACGATGATTCTTCTGCATCTTCCCCCTCGCCATCCCCGCAACCGAGTCGAAAATCATCAAGATCCGATTATAAATCCGTTGTTAGTCCGTGGACATCGCCGGCGATAGCGTCTCATTTTCCTTATTTCGCTGCCGCCGCCGCCGTTGCAGCTGCACAAAGCTTATCTCCAAAGAACAATAACACGGAAAGTCCGTTATGGAACGGTAAATTAAAATTACCGGAGAAAAGTCCTTCGCATTACGCGAATACATCCGGTGATTCATCAAAAGCTCTGGAGAAACTAAACGAATTGAGCAAGCTCGGCGGGGAAGATTTATTCCGTTCAACTTTAATGCCCGGTAATAACATCGCTGGTACAGCGGGACGTCACAGCGCATGGCAGTCCCACTGGCTTAATAAAGGAGCGGAACAGGCGAAAGACGTGCTTAAATGTGTTTGGTGTAAGCAAAGTTTCCCGAGTCTAGCCGCGATGACCACTCACATGAAGGAAGCGAAACATTGCGGGGTTAACGTTCCATCGTCTCCTCTTCAACCTCAAACTCCGACTCCGCCCGTTCAACCCGCCGTATCATCCCCGTCATCGAACAACGGCCCGACTCCTTCGAGTAAACAAGATTTAAATTTGCTCATTAAAGAAACAATGCCGCTCCCGCGTAAATTAGTCCGAGGCCAGGACGTTTGGTTGGGTAAAGGAGCCGAGCAAACCCGGCAAATTCTCAAATGCATGTGGTGCGGTCAGAGTTTCAGATCATTAGCGGAAATGACTAGTCACATGCAGCAAACCCAACATTACACGAACATAATATCTCAGGAGCAAATCATCTCTTGGAAATCGGCCGACGATAAACAAGGGAGCGGGGCGGGGGGAGGACCGCCGGGACCGGGTGCAGCAAGCGGGGCAAGTAGTCATGTTAGCGCTGTTTTAACATGCAAAGTATGTGATCAAGCTTTTAGCTCGCTCAAAGAACTCAGTAATCATATGGTTAAGAATTCTCATTATAAAGAACACATAATGAGATCGATTTCGGAAAGCGGCGGCCGACGTCGTCAAACCCGAGAGAAACGGAAAAAATCATTACCGGTTAGGAAATTGTTAGAACTTGAAAGAGCTCAAAACGAACTTAAAAACGGCGAGGCCGGGATCAATTCGAAAATCCCACGTGATTTCGGTGTTTCCTCGAGGATTAATTGTGAAAAGTGCGGGGATAAAGTGGAAACATCGAAAATAGTCGAGCATATACATCAGTGTATCGGTGCGGGACTCATTAGCAATAATCAGAGAAATTTATTAAAAAACGCTCTCCTGTCTGAAAATGCAATACCCGGATTTCGCGACGGTAGGAAAAGCGTCGACGACGCTAAACAACATCGATCTCCGTCCGCGTCGGATTTACCTTCGACCCCTGTTAGCCCGAAAGAGGGGACGCAAGAGGGGAAATCGGGAGATTCGACATCGGTTCTAAACGCTATCGAAAAATTAATCGAGAAGAGTTTCGATAATCGATCTCGGCACGGTACTAATTTCACAGGAGGGATGACGGGTTCAAACGCCCCGATCGGTTCGAGCATATTAAAAAGATTAGGGATCGATGAAAGTGTCGATTATACGAAACCGCTGGTTGATGCACAAACTATGAACATGTTAAGGAGTTACCATCATTCGAATTACCGTAGGGAAAGAAGCGGAAGCGAATCGAGTTCCATGTCCGAGCGAGGAGCTCGATCGGAAACGTTAACGCCGGATAAGAAAAACGAAATCCCATTGTTACCGACTGCCCAACGAGCAACGCCTGATAAAAGAATCCTCTCGCCTCCATCTGCTAAAAATTCTAACCACGAAGAATCCAACGATGATGAGCCCCTCGTTAAAAAAGAAAAACAAGAAACGACGGAGGAAAACGAAGAGATCGAAGAACGGATAAAAGAAAACGCTTCGGTGAAAAAAGAAAAAGAAGAAGACGAGGAGGATCGAAATGTTAACGGCCAAAGACGGGATTCGGATGATGACGGAAGGAGAAGTATTAATAGCAACCATAGTGCAATTACTAGTCCAAAAACCGAACCCGGTGCGGGCGCGCCGAGCCCGTCGAGGAGCTCCCCGGCAACATCGGAAAGATCGGGAACGCCTCGTAGCACGGATAAAAAATCAAGTTTAGGAGCTCTCTCGTCGATGTTTGATAATTTATCAGGTGGAAACGGTACGAATTCGGGGGAAGCCAGCGCTGCCAGCGGGAAAACGACGAGCAGCCACCCGCTGGCAGCACTTCAAAAGCTGTGTGACAAGACTGAAACTCATCATCCGGCCGCTGCCAGTAGGAACTCGACTCCTAGTTCCACGACAACCACCCAAGCTCAAGGCACCGCACCTGGAGCGATCCTCGCCTTTAGTTGGGCGTGCAACGATGCTGTCGTTACAGCAGATTCCATTATGAAATGTGCATTTTGCGATACACCATTCATATCTAAAGGCGCTTACAGGCATCATTTATCTAAGATGCATTTTGTTAAAGACGGCGTTATCCCGGATACCGTCGCGCTTAAAGCTCAAACGGGCTCGGGGAAAGGGTCTGCTAGCTCGAGGACGGCGAGCAGCCCTAATTCGGCATCCTCAAGTGCCAAAAGCCCACAGCCAAATTTTGAAGAGTCTCCCCATTCAAAATTTTTAAAGTATACGGAATTAGCGAAACAACTATCTAGTAAGTATGTATAGCATGAAGCTCACTGATTTTTCGATCTGGTGATATAATTAACTTAAGCATATGTAAATATTATTTTGGTAGTGTACATTTTAAAAACAAAAAGTATAAAAAAAAGAATTTTAAAAAAAAGATGAAGATCTCTTGCAGGATATAACCTGCTTAAATTTAAAAAAAAAAAAGTTCGGCTCGATCCAGTCAAACTAAGTAATTTATTTGTACCCATTGTTCGTTCGTAAAATTTGCCAAATTTCAATTTTTAAATGTTATAAAAGAAAAAAAAAATGCTCTTGATGTTTTAAAAAAAATTTCGGAAAAATTCATTGTAGTTAGTATTATTATTAATTATGATTATTAAAAAAAAAAATTAATTAAGTCTTGGAACGTCAAAATTTTTTCGAAGAAAAAAATTTATAAAAAAAAAAATTGCTTAGGTCAAAATTTTTTTTTTTCTTTAAACTTCTTTTTTGAATATGTATACGAGTAATCGTTTTTTCGCTATAACTGGATTGAAAATATTAAACGGTAGGTTATGGCTCTTTCAGTTTACTGTGATGACGTCATATCTCAGCATCGGAAAAAATAAATAGTAATAATAAAAAATATACGAAAAGTCATCAAAAAAAAATTAATAAATTTTTAGAAATAATCAGTAAGAAATTTGTAAGAATCTATACATACGTTAGATATACCGGTAGAAAATTATATTTAAATAAAAATACTATTTTAAAAAAGGTAAAAAAAAAGTTCAGGGGTATATTGTATACAATTGGTCGATTCAGATGCACTTGCGGTGGAAATAATGTTTGCTATTTTTGAGTTTCGGAACGTAATTGCATTCGAATCGTATCAGCCGATTTTAATTTTTTTTTTTTCGAAGTTTGGAAAAATATTCCCGGTGAATTTTAATTAACGTGAGCCATCAACTTGGTCTATTTTTTTTTTTTAAAGGATTTGTTTGTAAACGAGTTGATGGATTAAAAGTTGAAGGGAGTTGCACTGCATAACGGATTCCCCGAATCTTATTTCTTTTGAAAAAAAATCATCGGATTGTCTTGATTTGGCAGGAATGTTTGCGAAATTAATGAAATTGTCACGCGTGATTGTTTTTTTTGGCACGAAGCCATTTTGTGGCATTAAGATGTGAAATATATCGGTTTTAAGCGAAAATATGCAGTAAAATTAAAATTTTTACATTTCAAGAAAATTTTTTAAATCCTAATTTTTTGGCACTTCGAAGAATCGAAAATGTGAAATTTTAAAAGATCAATTTTTATGATTAGAATTCTCGAAAATTTCAGATTTCGACATTTTGGCACCCAATAAAATCTTGGCACTTTGACGATTCAAAAAATTTCTTTTCAAGATTTCTAAATTCAGACAATTTTTTCTACCGTTTTCAGTCCAAATATAGAAAAAATGGAGATTGGCACTATTGGCACTTTCATGTAAAAACTTTAAATTAAAACTTCTGCAACGTTAAGAAAAATTAATTGAGCTTCCTTAATAAATTTAAGCAATATTAAAAACTAGCCCGCTCGTGACTGAAAAAAGTGCCACAAAAAATTATTGGCCCTCAGAATTTTTTCAATAAATTTCGACCTAAAAAGTTAGAAATCGATTCTATTGTTGCAAAACAATGATTAGAAGAATTAATTGTTCATTAAAACAAAAAAACCAAATTAAAATTATTGGAAGAAAAAGTGCCAAGGATCCTAAAAAAAATCACAAAATTTTCTTTTAATGTCGAATGCTGAAATTTGACTCTTGCTCCTTCACTCAAAATCACATAAAAATAATTTTGGCACTTTGAATGTCCTTGGCACTAAAAGTGCCAAAACTTAAAAAATTAAAAATTGTTCAGTGAATAAATTTCAAAACTCTATCTCGTGCTCAAAGTGCAGATTTTTGAAGTTTCATAAAAGTTTAATTAAAATTAACATATTTTCGATGATAACCATAATATTTCCTTTTTATTTCAAAATCTGACAATCTTAAAATTTTAGAAAAATGATTCGGTTGATCCCTTGTGCATCATGCAATTCATAAATTCTTTCAAATGTAATTTTTAAAAAATCTTTCACCAGAAATTTTTTTCAACTTTTTTAGGAAAAACTCTCAAATCGATGAAAAAAAAAAATTCTTTTTCAAAAAAATAATATTTTTCATCGTACAAGAAACTAGCCAAAAAACTGTATACGTCATGAATGAATATTTAAAAAATAATAACACGAAGATTATTTTTAAAAAAAAAAGTGAAAACTACTTATAAATTTTGTATAGATAATGTAATACTCATCGGGTCTATTATATTTCCCCGGAAACCTTTCCCCCTTCTAACCTTTTTTTTTTTTTTGTAAAGGACCCAGAATGCAATCGCGATTCTCTCTCTCTAACTTTTGTCATTCATATTTTTTCATAGCACCAAAACAATTATATACATCAACAAAAAAAAAACGTTAAAATATTCATAAAAATTCACACTTAATTTTGCCAAATGAGGGGGGGTAATTAAAAACCAAGAGTCGTTTAATAATTCACAAGTCAGCAATAATTTATCAAAATAAAACTGGAGAAGTTAAAGAAGAAGAAAAGTTGGTTAAAATGATTTGATCCTAAGAGACAGGGATGGATTAGTAAAATTGAAATTTCAATAAGTTAACGAATTAAATGACGTCATAAGTATGGCGCCCGCATCTTTACCGTCATTTTAATTACTATTTTGTCATTCTTGAATGATTTTCCTAAGATAAAAGATAAATCAAAGAATTGATCTTTTTTAAAAAAGGAGAAGAAAACAATCTTAATTTTTCGTGGAAAGGAAATTTTTTGGCCAAAAAAAAAGAGAAATCAGCCTGACTGACCTTTCTCTGTTTGGATTTCTTTTTTTCTTTCTCCGAAATGATACTTACGTCTTTAAAATGACATTGAATCGAAATGAATGCTAGTTCATTTATCTGTGGCCCACACAGCGTCAGGCGACCGGTTTCGTAATGACGGCCTGTCCACCGGAGTGATTTACACCTGACGTACCTGCTTCTCATGGCTTGTACCAGATCGTGTCACAATCATTCATGTCCATTCCGTTTCATTTGTATATGTTTATTTTTTTTAATTCTTCTTTTTTTTTCCGTTTTCTAATCTCCGCGCCCAAAATGCGCCCGGGAATTTCCGTACGTGTGGAACCTAAAAAAAAAAATTAAGAACTCCGCAATGAATGGAAAGCAAGGGGGTTATAAATTACGAACTAAACGCTATCTTTTTACATCTCTTTCCTCTTACGTCAATTATCATTCACTCTTTTCTTGTTTTGATAAAATGAAGGAGAAAAAAAAAAGAAAAGACAAAGAAGAGTATTAAAAGATAAATGACACTTTTTAGACAGATTTATTGTGCCCGCTGTGAGACAAGATTCTCGACATTTAGACATTTTCTATCACACCTCTATCTCTACAACACCGCGCGTTTTTTTTTTCCTCTCTTGATTTCATGTCCTCTTTTTATTTTAATCTTTTATTATCTCATTTGATTTCTTAATCCGTTTTTCCTAGCGGAATTTCCCTTCCATTGTTGCAGGTTCGCAACCCGCCTCTCATTAATCACGGCGCATTATTTTTAGCCGAAAAAAAAAAATTTATTTTCGTGAAATAAATAACTCTTGCCCTTCATTATCGAGAAAAGTAAAAATTAATAAATGCAATTTATTGTGATGTATCGACGACGAATGTTTGTATGTTTCCTCTTGCCCCCGCCAAGATTATAATAGCTGACACATGCCAAAGAGAGCTGTCACAAAGCCAGCTGTTCTCTCATCAATCTGGTGTCAACTAAATAAAATACAGAGTTGCTTCAATATTTCATGCTTAAAATCACATATCCAAAACTTTAAAAAAAGAATTAAAATATCCATCTCAGTGGCGTTTGATGTGAAAGATTAACAACTTTTTTTTAAAGAAAATATCTCGATGAAAACTTTATAAATCAAACCACCCTGTATTGTTATTTAATTTCGTCTCGAAATAAAAACAAAAAAACTTCGGGGATTAAATATTTTTCTTTAACTATTTATATAACGTGACCGCTAAGCGAAATCGATCGACCGAACGCCACTGTTTTGATTTCCCGACGAAAAATTAACATTTTGATTTAGATTAATTTATTTAAGTTAGTAAATCTACGTCCTTGGATCCATGACTAAAGAAGTTAGCTTTGTTTACATTCCCCCCGAAAGATATTGATTTAGGGCATTTATTTCTATTACATGCTTCCGAAAAAAAACGTCTTGAAAGATTTTATTTTATTTTTTCTTTTTAAATTGGGAAGCTAATCGTGCGTCTCTATTATCATCTTTATGATTTTTCCCCTCTGGGCTGAGATTAATTAATATGAATTTTTTTTAACGTTTTAGCTACGCGAGATTTTATTCTTTAATGAATGAAAGAGAGAGATGTATTCTGGTCCGTGGGTTTCGTGCAAAAAAAAATTAATAGTAAATTTAAATTGTATTGGATTTAATGAAAAAGTATCATCGATTTATTAATTAAGTGAAAGTCGAGATTTAAACTCAGAAATATTTTGCACGAAATTTTCTTTTTGTCCTTTTTGAAAGCCATAACCTTGTTGTGTTTCCCTAAATCTTAAATTTTTAACGTAGTGGAGTTGGATTTTGTTTATTGTGAGTGTAAAGTTTCCTTTTATAAAATTTTGTATCAAAAACAGATTCATGTTTTTTTTTTTTTTTTAAATTTGCAAGTTTTCAAAATGTTTTACAGCAAATACTTCGACAAAAATTTCTTTCTGAAAGAAATTCTCTGAAATAAATTTCTAAATTTTTCTTTAAAAGAAATTTCTAGAAAACATTTTTAGTTAAAACTGTTTTTGAAAGAAATTATATGACAAAATTTTCTTTTAAGAAATTTTCGGATAAACATTTCTTCAATTTTTTTATAAAATGTTTCTGGGTAATCTTTTTAAATTTTCGTTAAAAGAAATTTTGTCTGATATTTCTTTAGAAATCATTTAATGCAAAATTTTCTTATTTTCATATTTTTCTTTTTAAATGGACTACACTCACTAAGCTAAATTCCAACAATCACCGCTAATCAAAACTTTCTACCCTTCCCCAATCCAGTAAGTCGAAAAAAAAAAACCTTTTTCAAAACTCCCGACAATGTAATCTGACCAAAATTTAAGTATACGAGAAAAAAGTAATAATTGTTATTAAAAATTTTAATAATAAAAAAGGACTTTTAGGAAAAAAATAATAATAATAATAATTCAAAGTAGATCGACGAAAATTGAAAACAAAACAATGATAATAATTTTCATTTTCTCAGCATGTGTACAATACCTGTACATACCAGAATGAAAAACAGTGTGAAAGAAAAACAAAAGAGCGAATGAATGACTGTTATGTAAAGAATGAACACATAAGTACATTTCTCTCAAACTTAAAAAAAAAAACTCAAAACTATTCGAGTCATTTTTTAAATTAATTTAATTTTTTAGAAAAATACAGCAAAAAAAACGAATTGTTAATTTGAAAATTATTTTTAAATTCCACTATGACAAACCCGATGAAAAAAAAATAAAGCTGTGATAAATCATTTTAATAAAAAACCAGTGAAATATTATTAATTTTTTTTTATTTAAAAGATTCCACTAAGCCCGTTGATTAAAAAAAAAAAAGACTTTAATTAAAAATGATTTTCAAATATGAAAAATTTGCTGTAATACGTAATTTTTTTTAGAAAAGGATTTAATTTATTTTAAATTAAAGAAAAGAATATGTATTGGTACTGATTAAGTTGCGCAATATTAATTTTTTATAGTACCTGATTATTAATTAATAATAATTCCCTTCCGCCATACAAAACGGAAGAAAATGAGAAATAATTTTATTTTAAAAAAAACCATGATTGATTCCCAATCATTGCAGGAAAAAAAAGAAATAAATGACAACAGTTCTAAAAAAGAAAAAATTAGTAAATTATTAATATTTAAAAAAAAATAAAAAAATTAAAAAAAAATTCTTGAAGGCGCAGTGATGTTGTTTTGTACAGTATAAATCCTTAATAATTCTTAAGTATGCCCAAAAAATAAAAAATAAAAATTAAAAAAAAAAAATGTTGCCTACTTTTGGCGCTTCCAGTGTACGTTACATTTCATTGAAATAAAAAATGATATAATTCATTCGTTGTGTTCTAATAATTTCTCATTCATTTTTATTATTCCTTACATCCACCGATCCTTTAAAGTATGCCAATGTAAAAAGAAAAACAAAACGAAAAAAATTAACACAATAAATAATTATTATGAAAAAGATGATAAGTGGTGTTTGGCGGTGCTAGATGTCGCGAGTGCTTCACATCCATCATAAATGTTGAATCGTCCTCGTTTTAATTAATATTTTTTTTTAAAGAAGAAAAAGTTGTAAATAAAAAATTTTGTGTCTTTGTGTGTGCATGCCTCGTCTCGTTTCGGGGGATTCACTCTCATTTCTAATTAACCTGTCTAGTTTTGTCTGGCGATGTCTCAGCTCAAATTAGCAAACTTTTGTCAGTTGTTAAATTGTTTCGTTAATAAATCATATTTTCTTCATGCAATAAGATAATTGTTAACTATCTGCGTTGGGAAATTTCTTTTATGGTGGATGAAAAATTTCTGCGGGGTTCAGAGAACAAGGATTTTGTTTAAGTTTTTGTAAATGGAAAAAGAAAACGAAGGAAAATAGGAAATAGGTAAGAACAGGTAAGAATTTAATGAACCAAGCCCGGACTGACTCTTTTAGAAGGGGCGGGTAAAAATACCAGCAGCGGCGCTCTAAGGCGACTACAGAATTCCAGTAAAAGTGTTTTTATTTATTAAAAAAAATTTGGCTCCCACTCTAAGAAGACGGAGTGAACTATTGAATAGTCCATAGATGCCCTATCTTCTTAGAATGCGGGTAAAAAATTTTTTTTATTTAAAATTGAAATTTTATAAAGCTGTTGCATTCTTCTGTAAAAAATTCCTCATTTTTTTCATGGGAAAATACTTCAGTCTTATTTTTAAAAACTGCAAGAGCAAAAAAAAGCTTTTATTCATAGAGATTTTCCCGGTAGCCCTGTAGGCCAATCCGTCCTGTGCGCCACAGTAAAAAATAGGGCAAATCCAAAAACAAACTTACTCTTCAAATTCAGGCAAAAGTAAAAAATAAAAGTGGTCAACGACTGATTGAGTCATCTACGCAACTAATGATTCTTACTTCAAAAATTACATTCATTATTTCTACTTAATACCATATAGCCCATCATGAACTTGTTCAAATCAAAGAAACTTAACCGGATGATTATTTTTTTTTTTTGACCGTGGGATTAAAATAATTGACTTGATTTAAATTCAAACCTTTAAAAAAACTAACAATCCCATCCTTCGCGATATCAATTTACTCAGGTTAGTAGGGGAAAGATAGATGATGGCAATCCAGAAATCCTGACCGTAAATAAAATATAATTAACAGATAAATGACGTTCTATTGTTCTCAGTTAAGAATCTTATTAAACATTTTATTAAATCAAAAAAGTATAATTCCCCCACTAGATAAAATCGCTTGGATATTCCCCGTTCGTTTTTTTTTTTTTCGAAAATATCTGGCGAATCCCTTTCGGGGTCCTCATCTTTTTTTTTTTTTAAAACGAGAGACGGAAGGCTGAACGATTGTTTTCATTCGGTATTAATTATCACCGGACGCTTATTCGTATATGTGTGTGCGTGTGTGCGTTTGACAATTTATTTCAACCTTTCGCAAATTGCAAAATAGCTCCCGCAAAATTGGGAGATGAGGGAGAGGGAGGAATTTTCACAGAAAATTAAAAGGTAAAATCCGTCAAATTAAATTGGTAAAGCGCGAATAAACAAAGTTGAGGAGTCATTCAAACTTTCTTGTCGAGTATATTCTGATGACGGTTGTTTTCCAGATTAGAACCTTTGATTTCCTGTTGTTTATAGATGTTTTTAATTTGCATATTTCCTTTTATTCCGCAGTCTTGTTTGAGATGTGGTTTTCATTATCTAGTTCTTTGTCGAAGCACAACTAATTAAATGGAATTCACAAAATCGCGGGGTTTTATTAAAAAGAAGGGGTCGTGTTGCTTTTTTAGGCTGACAGCAACAACAGCGGAAGTGGCAGCAGCAGCAGCAGCAGCAGCAACAGGTAATAGCTAAGAAGGCACTAGAGCCCAGAAACAAGCAAGAGGCTCACATAAGACTAATAAATAGAAAGGATAAGATTAGGTTAGGTTAGGTTCGGTTAGGTTAAGTCTCTTATCACAGCCTCTGACGGACTTTCCATGATGCTGATGGCCTGTTTTGCCTTAATTGAACGTAGATATAGCGGGATCACATGGTAAAGAAAACGCCTTTGGCCACAACTTGGCCAACTTTCAGTTTTCTCTCAAATATTAAGCATAAACCAGATTTCAACTATGAAAAGGATTTGAGCGAGAGCAGGCCCGTAGCCAGTGGGGGGGGGGCATTTGCCACCCCTAGAAGGTCTGTTTGCCCCCTATGAGGGTAAAAGTTAGATACTTTGAAGAACTTTTGACTATCTAAACTTCTGAAAAGATGGAATTTTAAAAATTAAGACTTATGTTGCCCCCCTACGAAAAATTTCTGGCTACAGGCCTGGAAGAAGGCTGTAACAAATATGGCTAATTGAGAAGCTGACCTATTGATACACACAAGAGTAAGGCCGCAAGTAACAAGATAAAAAAATTTTCCATATGGTCCGTTTCCTTCTAACTAAAAAAAATTTTCTTTTATTTCTTTTTTCCTTCCAGCTTGCCCATAGATAACGTTGAAAAACTCAAGTCATAATCTAGAAGAAATAAATTATCAACCCTGTTTACTGAGAGGAAATTATGAATTAATTTTCAGGTTTTTTACGTTTGAGCTCATCGTAGTTTTTGTGAAGACGACCGTAAAAATGGTAAAACAATGTTTCTTAATTTATAAACTGGAAAGAAAAAGCTTTTTCTTAGGAAAGAGAAGAGAGAGGGGGGGGGGGGAGAAGGTTTTTAATTTTGTAATTACAAAATCATGGCGTGAATTATTATTTCAAAAAATGTTAACAATTAAGTTGTCGCATTATGTCAGTTCCAGCGTTATAACAACACAGAAAAAAAAAAGATGAAAGGGAGAGAGAGAGGAAAAAAAATTCGCGACGGTCAAGAAGTGTTTCAGTTCGAGTGTGAAGCCCCCTTTTCAAGAAAACAATATAAATCTTCTTCTCGAGGAAAGGAGAGAAAAAAAAACCGGATCATTAAAATCATCACTTTGATGTGTAACTTCGTTAAAAATGTTGGCCGAGGTGATATTCGGTGCAAAAACCGTTGATTTAATGAAATGAAAGTTAATGAAATCACAGGATTTTGATGTAATTATAACGCAGATGACAAGGGAACATTGTTTAATTCTTATCAACACGATAGCGCACCATTAAAAGGAACCGACAACTCAAGTTTTTGATAGATTTATTGCTATCATCGTAAATTATTTTTTGAGGAGTACACACAACATATTTCTGGCTAACGAATAATAAAGGCAGGTTTTGTGCAGTTTGGCGATATGCGGAACAATCATTTCGTTATTCTTTTAGCTTCCTCTAAATTGATTTACATAAGCAGGAGTTAGGAATTTCGAAACTGAAAGAGTTTGGTTGTGCATCAAGTGTCTTTCGCATATTCCAAAAAATATGCGTGGAGTTAAATTAGTTTCAGACTTTAGCACGCATTGAAATATCTGGAGCTCTTCTGTGGCACCGTAAAGCATTTCACTTCCACCATTTTAAGTCTCCGCCTACGCCAAAAAAAATGAATTCTTTTTCGTTATTACTTTTAAAAAAATCAGAGAAAAAAATTGACGGAGCAAAAGTCAAAATGAAATCTTGATAATTCGTAAACTATGAAGGTTAACATTTCCTCTTCCCAGATTGAAATAATAAAAAGTTTTCTTCTTTTTGTGACATTTGTTTCTCAACTGCCTTCTGCCGAAGAAATAAAGACATCAATAACGTCTTTGCTCTATCTGAAACATTTAAGTTCTCAACATCTTGCTCTATCTATAGCATTTAACTTTCGACATTTTTTTTTTGTTTTGATAACTTCTTTCTTGCCAAACTTTTTTTTCTCATTTTTTTTCGAACCTCCATATTTGTTAAACGTTTAATTCCATGCAGTGAATTCTTCTTTTTAAATGAGTAATGGAAGGCGAGGTTGGAAAAAAAAAAGAAAAGGAGAAAAAAATCCGACAAATAACATTCAGGTGAGATATGTAAGTTAGACTGATTAATTAGACCACCGAAATAAAAAAAAGTTGTCCCACTGTTTATGTTGTTGCTAATGCTATGAATGAAATCCCTACTGTTCGCTACTGTGTGTATCCTGATTGTTTAATCTCGACCGAAACATTTGCATTTATTGGCTCTTCATGTCTTTGTGGAGCTAACAAAAAAAGTTGTTTCAGGAATGATGTTACAGATTTATAAAACGAGATTAACATTGTTGTTACAGAGAATAAAATCACGAGATTGCACAGCACTATTAAAAGAAATAATTAACGGATGCTAAATTATATCGTTATAGCGGTCTTTGCTTTACAGAGTCATATTCGTCTCACAGAAAGCTTCACCGTGTCAGAAAAAAGATCTAGAAACCTTCATGGTGTCGCAGATGAACTTCGGGATGCTTGACAAAGTCATGAAAGAGTAATAGAATCCTTCATGGTGCCACAAAAGAGTCATAGAATACTTCATGACGCCATAAGAGTCGCAGAATACGTCATGAGGTCACAGAAGAGTCATCGAATACTTCATGGAGTTACAGAAGAGTTACAGACTACTTCATGGAGTCAGAAAATGTTTTATGGAGTTAAAAAAAGTCGAAGAATACTTCATGGCGCCACAGAAGATTTACAGATTACTGCATGGGATCATAGAAGAGTCATAGAATACTTCATGAAATCACAGATGAGTTATAGAATACTTCATGAAATTACAGAAGAGTCATAGAATACTTCATGAAATCATAGAAAAGTCATAGAATACTTCATGAAATCATAGAAGAGTCATAGAATACTTCATGAAATCACAGAAGAGTCATAGAATATTTCATGAAATCATAGAAGAGTCATAGAATACTTCATGAAATCATAGAAGAGTCATAGAATACTTCATGAAATCACAGAAGAGTCATAGAATATTTCATGAAATCATAGAAGAGTCATAGAATACTTCATGAAATCATAGAAGAGTCATAGAATACTCCATGAAATCACAGAAGAGCCATAGAATACTCCATGAAATCACAGAAGAGCCATAGAATACTTCATGAAATCACAGGAGAGTCATAGAATACTTCATGAAATCACAGGAGAGTCATAAAATACTTCATGAAATCACAGGAGAGTCATAGAATACTTCATGAAATCACAGGAGAGTCATAGAATACTTCATGAAATCATAGGAGAGTCATAGAATACTTCATGAAATCACAGAAGAGTCATAGAATACTTCATAATGTTACAATAGGGTCACAGTATGGCAAACCCTCTTAAACCCTTGAACTGATAAAAAAAATTTTACCACAAAAATACGAAGAATCTTACTAAAACTCAAACCTAGCTCCGTTCTCAAAACCGCTCTCAACGCCGCTAAACTTACTCCTAATTTCTAAAACAAATTCATCCGAAAAATAATAATTACCCCACCGTAAAACTGTTAATTGGTCATTTCCATCGTGAGTTTGTGATTGATTTATCTCCATTAAAAATGTTTAGAAGAGAAAAAGATACACAAAAAAAACTAAGTAATTAAATAAATAATAGATGGCCATTAAAACGGATTTTGTTGATTGCATAAAATGTACAGGATTTTTTTTTAATATAGAAAATACAAGACGGTGACGTCACTTCCTGCTCCACCGATATCATAAAACTTCTTTATTGCTTTTATACAGTTTAACATATCACCCATAAATTCTCATCATTCAAGATAACAGGGAAGGAAGGACCCTTGCTAAGTGGTAGGTATGGTTTGGGGTAATTAACATTGGGGTAAAAGCGGTACTTGTCGAGTTTCGTTAACGTCCCCGGGATGACGATGATCGAGACCATTTTTGTTTTCCTTCCTTTTATATAAAATGGGAATTTATTTACATATTTTTATTTCTTTTTTTTTTTCCTGGGCTTTTTTTTGAGGATGATAGATATGTCGTGACTAAACAGTAGGAAGAATCATTTTGTACGATTTTCAACTGAATCCAGTGGTCTGGAGCTCCCTGCAGGGGTCGCCTAAGTTGATTTACTGGACGTGTTAAGACAAATTAATGACAACATGGACGCGTTGGACACCTCAAGAAAGGAAAAGATAAAAATGAAATAATGACGTTCATTCGTCTGACACCAGGCGGCATCGTCATTTGTATTTACAAAACAAACACCAAGTTGCAAACAAAATAATCATTTTACATTGTGGAACACCGTCCTGGTATCCTACGACTTAATTAAAAGCTATCTGTTTAAGAAGAAATATAAAAAGGGGGGGAAAGGTGCGATGGAAATATTATTCTTTCGCTTGGGTTTTGTTTCGTTGTTATTTTTCATTCAAGAAATATTACAGGGATATTTTAATGGCGGAGTTAAGAGAATGACGAATTATGCAGTGTGACGAGTTATACAATGAAGATTCTCCGGGAAGGAGTCATCTTTAGGATTAAAGTAAACGGCTACACCCATTTTTGGCGGATTTACTTTGTTCTCCGTGGCAGAGCGGCCCAAGAAAATTGACCAGTAGCTGCCATGGCTGAGGTGAGGAGGAAGTGTGGTATGGTCGCACCAGAGGAGAAGAGAGAATATTCACAGCCCTATGTGACAGGGTGACCACTGTTCAAGCTCAGAACCAAAATTTCCAAAATCATGAGGGCTAAAGAAATTGCGATTCTCAAAAACTTGAATTAAATTATCTACGAAGACAAACAAACCTGAGAAATTGAATAAAAAAATGCCAGAAAATAACCTTCAATTTTTACTGAAGCTACAAACGTCTAATTCATTCATTATAGGAAACAATGCAATGACACTTATCCCTAAACTTCTTTACCTTAACCAAATTCACCTTAAACCAGTCTTCATGTCCACCTTCTCTTTTCTTTAATCCCCTAATTAAAAATTATCAGTTACAAGGCCACTGAAATTTATCAAAAAGCATAATCCGTCAAATCCCCTTTTCATTCTTGTACAACCGCATTAACTATGCAAGCGCTGTACACTATTATCGAGTTGAATACTAACTCCGGAGAAATGATCCCAATTCAATTGATATAAACCTGGATCTTTATATTGGAAGAAAAAAATGATTGCTTCTATCATCATTTTGAAATAAATGTAAGTTTCAAACACATTTTACTGACATTAGAAATATATCTCCATCAAACCAAAATATTGGTCCCATCAACGAGCCATTTCTGCTGCGCCCTGAGTGATAACCGTGTAGAAAGTGTACACCAATTGACCGAAACGTACATTCATCGAAAATGTATCCGATCCTATAAAATCTGTTCGTTCTTCGAGTTCCTAAAAAAATCTGCCAGACTTCATCAACCCTCTAATTTAAATTTTTATTTAAAATTAGCGAAACTTTGCTAAATAAGCATTATCTCCCTCGAATTTCTGGAAACTAGCCATATGTATAAGGAAAAAGAAGGGATGCTGGATAGGGAAAGGGGGATCACCTGCTGTAGGCGAAAGGAATTTTCTATCGATTGTGATGGTTAGACTGAGTCGAACTGAGTGATAAGTAACGGTCACGTCATCTCCTCTCGGACTCGGATCACCTTATGGAACTCATAAATTTGTTTTCTTTCTTTTTCCACGAGTTCTCTCAATTTATATCTTTTCCTTTTAGATACGTCTTTGCACAAAATGACAGAGCTACTTTGTAAGATTTACGAGGACTGTCTAATAAAGACTTCGAAATGATTTTTTTCCCTCCCTTGACTCTACAATTTTGTATATTTCTCCTATTTTATATACAGGAGGGGCAATGGTTATAGAAAATCGAATCGATGTTCGGGCTGGTAGTGATTGATTTCAAGTGATCGGAGTGCCATCGGGTTTTCAGGACGATACATTTGCGTCTGTAGCCTAATGGAACATCAAGCTACGAACAACACTCCTTCAAAATCAAGCCACGGACTCAAACTTCTTGCAGTTTCATCCGTGTCTTTACCCCGAACAAAAAATTTTGGGAGCTATTCTGTAAAATGTATGTTTGTATGTCAGTTTGTCCAAAGCCCATCGGGCTACTGAAAAAAACTCCGATGCGCCCCTTGAATAGAAGCGGCCATTTGCTCTTGCATTTTTTAAAAATTGGACTGAAATATTTGATTCAGCAGTTGTATTTTTTTAATTGGAAAAATTTTAAAAAGACGAATTTGGCGTATTTTTCATAGAAGAGTGCAACAACTTTCTGAAATATCAGTTTTAAAATAAAAAAAATTTTACCCGCATTTTAAGATGATGGGGCACTTATAGACTAGTCTATAGTTCACCCCGTCTTCTTAGAGTGCGAGCCAATTTTTTTAAAAAAGAAAAACACCTCTACTGAAATTTTGTAGTCACCTGAAAAGCGCCCCTGCTAGATATTTTTACCCGCTCCTTCTGGAAAAGCCAGTCCGTACCTGAGAACGAATCTTTGACAATTTTTAGATTAATAGTTGGTTTTGCATTAAGTGTAGAAATTAGCTAAAATTATTTCTTGGTGAAAGCTAAAATCTGATTTCCTAGCTCTAGCGTGATCTAAAATTGTTGCTCAGGCTGAAAATCGCTCAAGCTAAGAATTGCCGCTTAAGCTAAATATTTAGTTCAAGCCTCTTACCTCTAGGCCCTGTACGGCCAGGCGGCTGGTCGACGGGAACCGGGCAGGCCTAGGATGAGATAGGTCGATAACATTCGTCAGGAGGCCCTTTCCTTAGGGGTCATGGATTGGCAGGTTACGACCTTGGATCGCGGTCAGTGCAATAATCTGGTGGAGGCGGCGGTAAGGCTTTAGGCTCTGTAGTGCCAGCAGAGTAAAAGTAAGAGTAAGAGTACCTCTTGCTTATTTTCTGGTGCAATCCATAGATTTTTACAGGTTTCTTCAAGATTTTAAAAGGGCAAAAGTAATTGATGGGCATTCCCTGAGACGTAGTCCTGCGTAAATAATTTCATACAATGTAAACTTACCACTATTTGCTGTTTTTTCATCGAGCACCCTCTCCACCGCACCCAGAGACAATGACGATTAGTGTTCGATCGACCCTCAGCACTAATATTGCATTAGCTGTCCTCTTCGGCTGATAATCATAGACCGACGACTTGACTACTTTCTGCAAAAACAAAAAACTTAAGTCATAAAAAAAAGATTCCACCGATGTACACTTAAAAAAGTGGGTGGCTAAAAAAAAGAAGAAAGGAGAGGAAATCTCTCTCCCCTATTCCACCCATGTGTAATTTACTTTGATTTATTTTTCGAAAAGTATGGAAATGAAAAGAAATATTCGATATGAGACTTTGGAAAACGTGGCTTGAAGAAAAACTCTTCAATCAGCGCTCCTATCGGCCATTTCCCGCACCGGATTTATGAATTATTGGCATATTTCACATTAAACTTCTCTTAGCAGAGTTATACATCACTTATACATGCTTTTCACTCGATTCCCTCGGTTTTTTTTTCTTCAAAAAAGGGGGGCGTTTCATTCGTAATCGAATCATCGGTGCCGAGTTTTTCCCCTAACCATTTTTTCCAATAATAAAAACCCGCGCCTTTTTTTTCTTCTTCTTCTTCGTCCCCCTCCTCCTTTCACGCGTCTTCTCAGTAACGGATTTTAACACGTTTCGATGAAGATAAAGGTAACGGAAAAGTTGAGGAAAAAGAGAAACAAAAGATTAATGGGATGAGCAATGCTAGTGTGAACGAAATGAAATGAGATTGTGAAACATTGAGAGAGTTTAATGGTCGAGCGACTGGACAAAATGAGAAAGACGTGTGTGCTGGCAATGATTTTCAAGCTCCGATTTCCTCAATCTCTCCATATTATGCTTATCAAGGTTTCTCTAAATGTGAACCCCGGGTGGGTTCACCTAGGAACAATCACCTCCGTATGTTTAACTAATGAGGATTACCCTTTTTTATTTTCCAATCTGGTTTTCTCTTGGACAGAAATTAGGGAGGAAGAAGAGGGAGAGAGAGAAAGATAGGAAAAAAAAAGTCTAGAGCCTTTGTTATGTGTTTAATTCTTGTCCATTCAATTGGACTTTTCTACGACTTTGCGGTCTCAACTTGTAATGGAAAATTCTATGTGGAATTTAAGGTTAGGTCATTCATTTTCGAGTGATCTTCTCTTTGGTTGGAAAATCTTTTTTTTTCAGTAAACGATTTCGGTCGCAGTAAGCTAATAACGATTTCTTTCCTTTCGTTTAATGAATCTTAAAGAAAAGTCATAGTTTTAATTAAAAATGGACTAAACTAAAATTAGAACTTTTATTTTAATTTATTTTCATTTTTTTTCCATTTTTTTTTTTCGAATAGAGAAAAAATTAATAACTTGGATTCAGGTAGGGATCGAACTCTTCACGATTAATTTTTTTATTTTCATTTTTTTTTTAGGGTGAATTTTTACCGTGAATTTCTAGTGAAAACTAAGTTTTCAATAAATCGCACATGAAAACTACATTTTAAATTTCTATGAATAGATCTATGCATAAAAATTCACAATGAAAATCAAAATTCACATATTTATGTCATAGTGAAAATTAATTTTTAGAATTTCTATGCATAGATCTATGCAAAGAAATTCATAGTGAAAATTCACCCTTGAATTTTCATTTTTTATTTTCATTTTTTTATTTTCATTGTTTCATTTTCATTTTTTCATTTTCATTTTTTCATTTTCATTTTTTATTTTCATTTTTTCATTTTCATTTTTTTATTTTCAATTTTTTTATTTTCATTTTTTTACTCTCATTTTTTTATTTTCATTTTTTTACTCTCGTTTTTTTATTTTCATTTTTTTACTCTCATTTATTTATTTTCATTTTTTTACTCTCATTTTTTTATTTTCATTTTTTTTCTCTCATTTATTTAATTTCATTTTTTTACTCTCATTTTTTTATTTTCATTTTTTTACTCTCATTTTTTTATTTTTATTTTTTTACTCTCATTTTTTTATTTTCATTTTTTTACTCTCATTTTTTTATTTTCATTTTTTTACTCTCATTTTTTTATTTTTATTTTTTTACTCTCATTTTTTTATTTTCATTTTTTTCATTTTTTTTGAAAAAATTGACTAGAAAATAAACTTGGACTCGAGTGGGAATCGAACCCACGTCTTTACAATTAATTTTTTTATTATCATTTTTTACTTTTTTAGAATTAAAATCAAAATTCCTTTTCTTAAAATTAATTTTTTCTTTTATTCATTCTTGCACCACAAACTCTTCACGTTAAAAATTTTATCATCTTAAGATAAAAATTTCAGCATCCGAGGATGGTCTCAAGACAAAACACTGAAAGGTTTTTCATCTTCAACATTAGTGTCAGGTCACTTGAGAGTATAAGAAAGATATACAATTGACATTTAAAGACCACTCGAAACAGTCCATACCAGGAGATCGTATGTCAATAAATAAAAACAATATCCCAGTTCGAAGTATTCGAGTACTTTCAGCCAGATATTTGATTTATTAGATTACATTCTCAGGTTTTTTTTTTGTTCCTCCTAAAAATGGAAAACATTTTCCCGGAGAACACATATCGAAAAGAGGAAAAAAGAAAATAGCAATAGCGTGACTTTGTCAATCGCCCCTTACCCAAAAGAAAGGAGAGAGATTCTAGCCCGGAGAAAATATAGCCATAAAGAGCACTCGTGTCACATTTGAAATGACGAAACTTTCTGGTGTTCATTTTGTTAGACGACGAGACATACGCGATCCATGACGACTTTCTTTAACTTTCCTTTAAGCTAACATGCTTTTCAAAATTAAACACATTTTCGCCGTGCCTTTTTCGCCTCCCTCCCCTCTCTTCAAAGAACCTTCCTCTTTTTCCCGCTTTTTCTTCAATGTTCATCCGACTATCGTTAAACTAAGAGGAAAAGGGTTTTACGTTAAAATTATAAATCACGGTTGATGTACGTAAGTCCAATAAAGTTAGATTTCGTACTTCGTTTACACCCTTTCGCTACAAAAACACCTCCCCCCTTTTCTTGCTTACCTGTATAATTATTTCCATTGGAATTTTTCTTCGCACGCTCTCTTTACGTAATCGCCCGATGCACCTTAAACAAAAAAAAAATAATAAAGAATAAATAACAAAGCGGGTGAAAGCATTCCGAACAAACTCCCAAACTTCGTATCGTGTAAACGCAATCTGTTTATCTTAGAAGCAATAGGGAGTAGTGCGAAATGACAACCGTTCATCATTTAGATTGATGCATGGTAGTCGTACCTTGTAATTAAAACCATGAGTCTATGGCTCTTGTACTCATCCCTCACGAATATAACAGACCTTACATATCTCATAATTCATTTTCCTTTTAGATTTATACTTTTAATTTACATTTGAAATATTTATTGTTGATAAGTTTAAATAAATTATAACGATTATGATATCAGCTGCGCTCTTGTTCCTTTCCCCCCGAAACGCCGACTTTATCCTATATATAAAATTTTTGAGTTATTTAATGCAGTAATTTTTTCTGGCCAAAAATTTTCACAAAAAAAAGTAAGTTTGATGTTTGGAATAAAAAGGGAAAGTCATCCCGTACAAAACATCGTTTTGTTATGTGAAAAAAAGTAGAGAAGTTCTCAAAAACCATTTAAAAATTCATTAATAATGTGTATTAAAAGGAAAGACGTGGTCAGTATTGTAGGGTTTCCACATGTCAACACTCCTCACTTTCCCATGCTCTAATATCATTAATAAACCGAACCCGTTCTGTTTCATTTTTTTTTTTTTTTAACTTTGACAACAAGCAAAAATGTTTTGCGCTCGATTATCCGGTTTCATTTTTTTTTTATTTATTTAAAAAAATGTGTTGTGTGTATGTAGACGCCAAAAGCTTGTAAATATTGATAAATAATGTTTCTTGAGGTAATTAAAACAAAACGTGGATGAGTTATGTACAATATGTTTCCTGACTAATATCGCGGTTTTGATTACTGTTGTTAATTTTTAAATGGGGAGGCATTGTAGCGTTTTTAGCAAGATGGATGTAGCCAAAGTCCGATTGAAATTTTTATTAAAAATTATCATTTTTGTTCGAAAGAGAAGGCAAAGATTTTTGAAAAAATCTGCTAACCCTATTAAAATAATAAATCTGTGGACTTTTCTTCTTCGTCTATTCTTTTTACTGACTGCAGGGGCGTCGCTTAAGGAAGGCTGACTGGGGCAGTTGCTCTCACATAAGCTTAACATTGTGGAATATTTTTGCTCCCCTCATAGTTGGTACGGCCAAAATTCAGTATCCCTTTTTCGTTCGGCAGCCTCCAAAGTTAGGATCGCCATGATGATCGCCAATCTCCGACGAGGAGCGGGCATTTAAAGGAGAAGAAGAAGAACGAACAAATGAAGAACAATGAAGTCAAATGCAGTCCGCAAATGAACATCGAGGCCCATACTATAAATTAAGAAGCAGATTAGCGAAGGTATCACAGTTTCATAACCGACGCAGAAGAGGAAACAAAGAAATAAAGAATAATTAAATAATATGTAGACGTCTCGCCACCGTGTAAGATGACGTCTGGAACTCGTAGTGGTTCTTAATTGCTCTAAGAAGGACGTCTTCGGGATGTCTTTTTGACGTCTTATTTGGGACAAATGAGATGTGTACGTCATTAAGACGTCATCTTGCACACTGGGTCGTTACCTCCTCAAGGAACCACAGAAATGGCGCTCCAGAGCCTAAAGCTTGTTTCTTTTAGAAACAAGCCCAAAAGCAGTTTTACATCTCAAGTATAGCCTACAAATCCTAACCTAACCTAACGTAACCTAACCAAAAATACCAAACTTTATAGTGGAAAATTGTCGACTCAGACTCAGTATTTCGCAATCTCAATATTATAAGGTTCCATCTCCACTGCTGAGGTTGACACCAAGTTTAAACGTTTAGCTTATGGCGAGTAGAGTCCTAGAACAGCGACCGTCTGTCATTGCACATTCTACTGCATTCTCTGAGGACGACAAAATGGCGTCGATCATTGCCTTCCTCAATGCGATCGTAGCCTCCTTTTATTCAGAATCTCACAACATTGTCAAAATCTGACAACACTGCTTTAATTTCATATTTAACTTATGGGAGTTTTTACATCAGAACTACAAAATGGCGCCTCTGAGAACAACTTATCAGAACTTATGCCTTTAGTCGCTGTTCTCCTCCATCTAGGACTCTAATGCCAAGCCGGAGTCAACAATACACACCTTATTCCTTATGACAGCTTTGGATCAGCCCCACTGAATTCTTATGTTTCGGGGCATGAATCTTTTCACCGCAAATTCTGTCGACCTCACCATCTGCAACCTGCGTTACCTGCAATCAGATCAAACAAACAAAAAAATTAGTCCTACCACAATCTCCCAATTAAAACAAAAAAAAACTATTTAGTATGTGTTGCGAATGTTATTCAAATCGCATTCACAAAATCCATAAATGGCCAGAGCGGGCTTGGCAAATCAATAACATAACAAAAAAAAAACAAACGCCGCCTTCGAAAACCGACCAACCTAATCATAACCATTAATAACCATATCGTCCATTTATTTAATCATCGGGTTCGAAAATAACTGACCGATCAGAAAAAAATAATGATCATTGAAAATCCGTTAAAGAAAATTGAACGTCATGTTCCAGTAAGAGCCGCACATTTTATGTCACCATTCGCGTCATCATAACTGAAACCATTCAAAATTAAAGACAGGTTTTTTTCTTTATTTTTTTTTTTTTTTTTGACAAAAGAATCCAGAGTTTTCAAGCTCCTTAAATCAAGATTTAAATACGCGATGTCACAGTTTCAATGATTTGTAGGCCTAGTTTTCTTTTCCATAAACTAAACATAGAAACATATAAACATGCAAGATTTTTAAATAGTATATTTATGTAAATTAAATGAAAATGTTCAGAGTACATTGAATTATTATGTGAATATAAACCGTGATTTAAATGTTACTACTAACAAATTTTCATTATCATATTTCAGTTTTATTTCTATTTTATTCAAATAATAACATTTTTTTGCTATAAAAGGGCTTGAACACGATGAAAAAAAAAATGTAAAATTAAATGTGTGGTGCGTAAGCTTAATATTCGAATCCGAGGGATCGTTTACTATCTTCAGTTGAACCTTTTTCACGCTGACGTCGTAATTAAAAAGATACCGTAATATTTAGGGTAGTTTCTTCTTCTTTTTTTTTTTTGCTTGCCTTCATACACAATAAAAAAATTGTTAAAAGGTAAGGCGATTTGCATTAACACCTCTGAAAAAATTTTAAAAAGGAATTGTAATATTTGACGGTGGCAAACCGCAACGATTAAAGAAAAATGAAGGTTGTGATGTTTTCAAGTACCAGTGATTACAACTCCTTTTGTTGGACCCTCGTACAACATCAAAGATCATCATTTGTCAGATTATAATACCGAAGTTGACATTTCTCAGCTTTGAACATTTTTTTGAAGGAGTGATTGACATGGGGAAAACGTTTTCCTATTATTCATATTTAACTTATGTCAAAATAATATGACGTTATGAATGTTTTTCTTTTATTATTTTTATTACTTGTTAATCGCTTACGATTTGTACTACCTTGCGTAAGACTTGCTACCCCTTTTTTTTTTTTTTTGTTCTTTTTTTTTGTTATCTTTTTGTTCTTTTTAAGCTTCTTGTCCGAGTTGTGATTGATAACCGAGTTAATGTTCAAAGGTCGTGTAATTTTTTTTTTATTTAGAGTAATGACGCTAATGCGATTAATGATGAGGATAACAAGAAATGTGAATGATTGGAAATGGAAAGGGGTCATGTTGCAAAGTATCGTTGGCGATATTAAAATGATTTGCACGCCGGGGTTGAATAAGTAGGAAGCGGCTGTACAGATGCCTGTTAAGACACAAAACCACCGGAAATAAATAAATATGTCCGTCAAGGCATTAAAAATGAATGAATGTGTTCGGCAGGACACAAAACATGAATAAATGTGTTGCCAGAATACAAGAGATGACTAAATTTGTCTATGTAGAATGAATAAGTGTGCCCTTAGTCTCTATGACACGAAAAATGGATGAATGTGTTGTTGAGACACAGGAAAAAATGAATTTCTGTCTAGACACCAGGAATGAATGAATGTGTCCATGATATAGGAAGTGAATGAATGTGTCCATGACATAGGAAGTGAATGAATGTGTCCACGACGCAGGAAGTGAATGAATGTGTCCACGACGCAGGAAGTGAATGAATGTGTCCACGACGCAGGAAGTGAATGAATGTGTCCACGACGCAGGAAGTGAATGAATGTATCCACGACGCAGGAAGTGAATGAATGTGTCCACGACGCAGGAAGTGAATGGATGTGTCCACGACGCAGGAAGTGAATGAATGTGTCCACGACACAGGAAGTGAATGAATGTGCCCGCGACACAGGAAGTGAATGAATGTGCCCGCGACACAGGAATTGAATGAATGTGCCGGCGACACAGGAAGTGAATGAATGTGTCCACGACAAAGGAAGTGAATGACTGTGTCCAAGACAAGAGAAGTGAATGAATGTGTCTATGAGAAGTGAATAAATATGTCTGTGACTCAAGAAATGAATGAATATGTCTCTCTAGACACAAAAAATAAATAATCGTGCCTGTCAAAACACAAGAAATAAATAAATGTGTCTTTGACACCAGAAACGAATCAACATGTCTGTCAGGACATATATGAAAGGAATGAATATGTCTGTCGGGCACTAGAAATGAATGTGTGAGTAATGAATACCGACAACGATGGACGGTGCCCATCGGGGCACTGAAGATAACGGAATATACGAAGGAATGGTACCGTGAAACTAAAGGAGTTGAAAAAATAAAATCGGGGGAAGAAGAATTAAATAATGAATGCGAAAAAAAATAGAGTGCAATTTTACGGATTTGCTATTTTCTACTCAGAAAATGGAGTTGGAAAAATTGATTTTTTTTTGTTTGTCTATTACTGTAATAACATTCAAGAACTGCCTACCGTTTAGCCGTATTATTACAGAGCTTGTTATCTCGTTCGACGAAGAATTTCTGAAAGACAACAGTGGCCCTCAACTTTCAGCAATCTAGATTAAAACTATCCCCGCCCAAGAACTCATTCATTCATTCCCCAAAACCTTCAAATCTATCCTTTTAAAAAAATTTGGAGACTCAACCATATACGTACTTCATTTCCAATGATTTAAATCAGTTTACCATCAAATAAATCATCATTATTAACTAGAAAAAAAAAATCTCGAATAACGTAATAATCTTACTAATAATATATGTTAACTTTATTCATGGTCGCCATATTTCCTGCAATTTTTCAACAAAGTGACAGCATCTACTAATTAATATTTTAATCACACAACTTATAAAACAAACCAATAAAAACAAATCAATATCCATACGTAATAATCGTAATAATAATAATAAAAACGACAACAAGCTCACACACCATTTCCACACATTTAAAAAAAAAACACTTTCTCCATATATGAAATTTTTCAACGCCCTTTTTTTCGTTATCAATTTCGTCCTCGGTATACCTTACCGGCCTATGGGGCACTTTAACTCCGAGACATAGAAAGTAACCGAAGCAGTTAATAAAAACCGATTATAACCCGGCGAAGACAGGCTTCAACTTACACTTCTTGTGTAGGTTATTAATTTTTGATTAATTTATTTATGAAATATGGAACTAATAAATTTTATTAATTTGCTTGGAAACGAGAACAGCTTTATTCGATCGATAGTTTTTAAGGCTTTAAATATAAAAATGGCCATCATTCAACTATAACTTCATTACCGAGGCTAAAAAAAATAAATTAATAGCAAAAATCACTTAGAACATGAAAAAAAATTCATTGTTTAGCCAACATGTTTTTTAAAAGTGACAATTATTCTCGTTGGGATAAAAAAAAAAATTTGCATAAGAATTATTGAAGAATATCTGCAATAATCACACCTATGATTGACCCCACAAAATGACCTCATACCAACCTTATTTCCAGGTCATGTTACATCACCCTTTTTCCCATAAGCTAAACATGGGCCACATACTCATTTTTATTTCTTTTCTTACTTATGGTGCGCTTCGACTTGATAATCATTTGTCATTCAGGCTATTCAAAAAGGCTTACATAGTTTATATCAGTTTTTTTTAAAATGTCTCAAGAGTTTTAGTTGATATTTTTAATAAATGAAGATCACGTGGTGAATCCCCTACTTAATTTTTTTTGTATATGGCTACGTCAAGTTTTTTCGTGCCCTTTTTTTTCGGGTAAAGAGGGGCAATCTTATGGGAATCATATACGAGCGTAATAAAATATTACGTGTGGTATAACTTCTTTTTTTTTTGAGGTTTCGATTATTATATTTTTGCGAAAGGACATTTTGTAAATTTATAATCTTCGTTGAATTGCAGAAAATGTCTTAAATCCATTGACAAGATATTTCCATGACACTTCCTAATATGACGAAAACGTGAATAAGAAAGGTCATGGATAGAACATAGACAGTTAATGTCATTTATAATTGCAATTATTTTTTCTTTTTTTTATAAAAATTCTCAGTGTGGATTTTGGCGAGCAAGGTGATGGAAAACATTTAGTGTAATAAACAATTTTCGTAATGGGATTTACATCTTTTAAAGAAAATTGAATGAGGATGTAAATTGCGAAAAAAATTTTGTTGGTCCGCTCCATGCGTTTGAAATAGATGACGGGGATTTCGTGTAAATTATAAAAAGTGACTTTAACTTATCCTTAATTTTTCTCCCTTTTTTACAGTGGCGGATTGGACTTGCCAATGGGAGCTGAGGGTTTTAGCCCAAAACAAAAATTTTAGGTCTGTACTTTCAAATTAGCTTAACCGACTGGCACGAGGATTGATAAGGAAAAACGAGTCTAAACATCCTACTGGCAAATCAATAATTATTTTTATTCTTAGATTTTCGTATGGTAAAAGGAAACAAAAAATAAGGAAAAATTTTTGTTTCAAAAACAATCTAAGTCTACATCTTGGTAGAAGGGTTTATTATTTCCGTCATTAAAACTACAGTATTAAATCCATCGCGCTATCGATAGTGGGATTAAATTTGGCATAATCTATATCTTGGTAATCCTAATTTCCGAATTAAGATTTCGTTGCTAAGTATAATAATATCCAGAGCATTGGCTGAAAAATCTTTATATCAAAAGACCATACGGTTGTGTAAATATTTTATCACGGTATTTAGTAAATTTAAAAAAAAAAGGTAAGCCATTAATTTTTTTTTAATAAACACTTTCTTCTTTTAAGACAATCTTAATTTTCAAGCTACCATGATTTCTCGGGGAAATTTTTGTTTCTTCACGCTGCTAATAATCGCAAACTGCTTAGCAGTCCCGACAACCCGGACGAATGTTAAAGAATTAGATGAATCGTCTAAATATCTCATCAGAGTTCAAGATAAAACTTACTATGTGGAAACTTCTATTGCAGTTAGTAAAAAAAAAACATTGAAAAGAAAATTTCAAGAAAATACATTAATAGAAAATTAAATTTTTGTAGGTTAATTGGTATGAGGCTAATAACCTTTGCAATTATTACGGACTGAAATTGGCTAGTATCACAACTGAAAATGAAAATAATGCAATAAGAGATCACCTTACAACTGCTGGTTAGATTCTCCTTTTAAAAATTCTTCTTTTGTATATGATAAATTTAAACAAATCAATTTTTCTTTTTCATAAGGTTTGAGCTCTGTAACATATTGGACTTCAGGAAACGATCTTGCAAAAATGCAAGAATATGTATGGGGATCAACCGGTCAAAAGTTAAATGAGAGCTTTACGGATTGGGCACCAGGTAATCCTAATCATGCAAATCGTACAGATGAGATTCATGGAAACATGATTGAACGTTGCCTACAAATTTATTATGGACGGAATTTACAGTGGGACGACTATTTTTGCGAACTAGAATTAAGTTTTATATGCGAATTTTGATGAAAGTAAAAAAAAAAATACGAAAGCAATAAATTTTGAATAAGAGGGAAAATGTTTTTATTTATTTTATGCCTGAAAAGGATTCCGTTAAATATCGTTCCTATCATAATCAAAGCTTCCGAGTCTGCCTCGATCAGTTACCAAGATATTAACCCATTAAATATAATATTCAAATAAGGAAAAGTAAAACCGACGAATGATTAGATTTGAAGTGGGCTAAACATGTTATCTTCTTCTTCTTTAAGTGCTGTCTCCGCGTCGGAGATTGGTGATCATCATCGCTATTCGAACCTTGCATGCCGCTGCTTAAAACAGGGACGTGGAATCTAATCCATACCAGACCCTTAAATTCCTGAGCCACGAGGTTTTCCGTCTGCCTGGTCTGCGCAATCCCTCGATCTTCAATTCCATGATTAGGTGGAGGAGCCGGTATTTTTCATTGTGCAACACTTGGCCGAAATATTGGAGCTTCCGCAGCTTAACCTCAAAGATTTTATCAGCCACCTCAGATGTTATAAACATGTTATCAGTCTTTCAAAAATCTACATATAAAGCGAAATTTCTGATCATTTATATTACAATTAAAATCATTTCAATTGAGAGTTTATCATAGTGATCAGATATGATATCCCTGAAAGTTTTTTCTTTCTTTGCGCTGGTATTAACTGTGCAATGCTTAGATTTTCACCGCGGTAAGTGAATTATCCATAAAAATCTTTCAATATTTTTTTTTAAATTAATTAATTAAGAATAAATAGCTGCTCGGGACTAGGGATTGCACCGACCATCGATTCCTTATGGAATCAATAGAAGTGTGGAAATCTGCGGAAAATAATTTTATTTTATATTTTCCAGCGAATTCCATTCCGGTGTCTCAATTATCGGAAATGGTTTTTTTAATTTTTTAAGCTTAAAATGGGTGAAAATATGGACAATATGTATACTGGGACATGTAATTTGATCTGAGGAATCGATCGTGACTAGCTAAAACACTCAATTTTTCCATTTTAAAAAGATAAGGTTGAAAAACTGATTTTAGCAAACAGCCTTAGTCAAAAATCCATCATTTTAAGTGAAATATTATTTTTCTCATGCATTCTAGGCGGATTCTTCGCATCAAATCACATCTGGTAAAATGTAGTTTCCTCCTAGAATGCATGAGGAAAAAAATATTTCACTTAAAATGATGAATTTTTGACTAGGGATGTTTGATAAAATCTGTTTTTTAACTTTATCTTTTTAAAATGGAAAAATTGAGTGTTCTAGCCAGTCACGATTGATTCCTTAGATGAAAATACATCACCCAGTATATATATTGTCCATATTTGGCCCGTTTTAAGCTTAAAAATTTTACCATTCAGGGAAATTTCACACACGTGATAATAATTTAATTTTAAAAAAATAATTTCCGATAATTGAGACACCAAGGTGGATTTCGATGGAAAATATAGAATAAAATTATTTTCCGCATTTCCACACTTCTGTTAATACCATGGATGGTCGGTGCAACCTCAGGTACTTCTTGGGTTCAAATTTTTTCCATTTAATAAAGGGACTGCAAATAATAAAGCAAATGGTACAGGTGTAGATGAGCTGGTCTCCAAGGCTCTTGTTAAAGCAGCTACAAAAACTTACTACATTGAAACTTCTGCTACAGTAAGTAGCTTACGCTAACAAAAAGCAGGAGATTTGCATATCTTATTTATTCAAAAAAATTTAATTTCAGGCGAATTGGTACGAAGCTAACAATTTTTGCAGATACCATGGAATGCAGCCAGCTAGTATAACTAGGGAAGATGATTATGAAATACTAAAAAATCACCTTACAGATGTCGGTAAAGTAATTCATATCTATTTTCAAATTAAACTAAAGTTCCAGTTCCTCATAATATTAATTTTCGAAATTTTTTTTGTTAGGTTTAGACTCAGAACTATTTTGGGTTTCCGGGAATGATTTAGCAAATTGGGGAGAGTATGTATGGGATTCTACTGGACAAAAGTTCGAATTTACGGACTGGGCAATAGGTCAACCTGATCATATGGATCCTTCAGATGGCTCTGGTGTCGAGCACTGCATTCTTATTTTATATGGCCCCGATAAAAAATGGGACGATTCTCACTGCGTTAAAAAATTTCATTTCATATGCGAATTTTGAGGACAAATTAATATATAAAAGATAATATTTTGAATATATTTCACAGTAGTTTTATGTGAATAAAATATTTTTCCTTTATTTTTTTCCAATACTACTTATGGCTGAAAACTAATTTACAGAATCGAATGATAAATTCATTATTATTCGCCACATTTAAATTTTATAATTTCTTATCATTCATTCATTCATTCATTCATAAGTATTTTGTTTATGACTTGCATTTAATCATTTAATCTCTATTTGTTTCTTAGCAAAAAAAAATGCAAATGGCAACTTAATTCGATATCAATCAATCAATTAATTAGTCAATGATAGTTTCTAAAGTTCATTTTTTTTTTTGATAAGATAAAGATAACGACATGATCATTTTTCAATTGTTTCGAATAGGATTTCAGAAATCATTTTCAAAAAATGAAGATTTCTTTCATTTTTTTTGCAATATTTTCAAGCATCAATTGCCAAATCTCGACAGGTAAGCAAATATTATTAATCTTTGATTTTGAAAAATTTGATTCTTTCACGAAATTAATGTCACAGATGAAGTAAGCCAAGGATCGTTTGCTCTTCCACTGATTAAAGTAGGAGCAAAGACTTATTACGTGGAAACATTCTTTAAGGTATTTTAAATTCACGAAATTAAAAAGTTTTCTGAAATCATTGCATCGAAATATTTCTTTAAGGCAAATTGGTACAGAGCACTTCAATTCTGCAGATACAATGGAATGCATCTCGCCAGTATAAACAATGAAGAGGAAAATGAAAAATTAATCGGGGAATTAGAAAAAGCCTGTGAGATTATTTTTTTAAAAAAATCAAAATTAATATAAAAGCGATTTGACGGAAATATTTTACTCAATAGATGGAAATCAAATGATTTTCTGGACGTCTGGTAACGATTTAGCTCAAACTCAGTCATTCTTTTGGTTATCAACTGGGGTAGATTTTCAATTTCAATATTGGTGGCCAGGGGAACCTGATAACGCAGTTCAAGGAGATGAGATCGAACATTGCGTGGAACTAGTAAATTCGACAAGTGGCCCAGGATTAAAATGGAATGATGTTCGTTGTTCTGCTGATCGATACATAATTTGCGAACGTTAAATATAATTCATTTAATTAAAAATAATTTTTTGTTTTTTTTGAAACTCAATGATGAATTTCCTGGATTAAAAGATTTTAGATAAAAAAAATTTATGGGTTGGATTTTGATGAGAATCCAATGGCATAATCTTTTTTTTATCATAAGAATTTTAGTGGTATATAAACCAATAAATTGACTTAAAATTTCCATAAGTTCACTTAGTTTCCAATGAAAAATTTGTGAAGTGCGAAGTCTCCATTATTTCTTTACATAATTTTAGTTTATAATTGACAAGTCTTTTTCTTTTAAAAATCAATATGACTTTCATTAAAATTTCCCCAATTTTTCTTTTACTAATTAATTTTACATACGGCGATAGTAAAGCTTTTTTAAAAGCAGAAAACACGGATCTACTTCAAATATTGCCACCGATAAAAGTTGACGGAAAGACATATTTCGTGGAAACTTTTTTTACTGTAAGTGCTGCTAGACAAATTCATAACTTGATAAGTATTTCGTTCTGAAAAAAATTGTATTTTAGGCAAACTGGTTCAGGGCAAACCAATTTTGCACTTTCAATGGAATGCGTTTGGCTAGTATTTCAACCCAAGAAGAAAGCGACAAATTGCAAGAAGAATTCTTGAAAGCCTGTAAGTTCGAAATATTAAAAAAATATTTTTTACATAAATTTTCTTGGACATTTATATTTTTTTCTAGTTGACATATCAAAAGAGTTACGATTTTGGACATCTGGTAATGATTTAGCCGTAAATGGAACTTATTTTTGGCTAGCAACTGGGGCAGATTTTCAATTTCAAAACTGGGAGCCTAACCAGCCTGACCATGCAGTAAGCAACGATGAGGAAGAACATTGCATTGAAATAAGATTTCGGAATACTACGACCTTAAAATGGAATGATAGGGGCTGTTCTACTGTGGAACAATACATATTATGCGAATATTAATTAAGAAGATTAACTAATAAATAAATAAATAAACAATCATCCAGTATTTGATCGATATAAAAATGTATTTGAAAAAAGATTAGGTTTCCAAACTTAAGGAAAACTTTCTTTAACTAAATATTCTTCCTACAGCATCAACCAGGCTTTTCGTAATTAAAATGTTTGATTCAAAGGAAAAAAAATTTATCTTTTCCTGTAGCGCGATAAGTTCATAGATAAACTCATAATTATACGCGAATTCGGCATGTCGTCAACTGTGACTGTAGCCTAGCAGTATCAGTGAATGAAATGTTTTTTTCAATGACGTTGATCAAAATCGCAATGATATAAAATCAAGGTAATACTATTAAAATTTTTATAAACGGATGCTGCATAATCTTCGCCGGAGATTTCTCTAATAATGTAAGTTTAGAATTTTTAGACCAGCATTATTAATAAGAAACTTCACTATATTTTAATTTTATTTATAAACCAACAGGTCCTTTACTAAAATCCGATTAACATTCCTTCTGGCGATATTGATCACGTATGGCCAAACTTTAAAAGAGGATTGTGATAGCAATGCTTGTTTACAAGAAGAACAAACGGATTTTTTGCCAGTCCTGCCACCAATTAAAGTTGGGGAAAAAACATTCTACATTGAAAATTTTTTCAAGGTAAGCGCCAAAATTTATAATCTTAATTAGTTTTCCATAAGTAAAAATCAAATGGAATTTTCAGGCAAATTGGTATAGAGCTATTCAATTCTGCAGATACAATGCAATGCAACTGGCTAGTATAAACAATCAAGAGGAAAATGATATATTAGTAGGAGAGCTATTAAGAGCCTGTAAGTTTTTTGAAATTTCGACCTTTGACAATTTTTATTCCCACTTAAAATTTTACTAGATGGAGATAGAGCTCCTAAGGTTAATGGTACGGCAGATGGAATTCCACTTTTGCGATTTTGGACATCTGGGAATGATTTAGCAGTAAATGACACTTACTTTTGGATTTCGACTGGGGCTGATTTTAAATATCAAAACTGGGAACCTAATCAGCCTGATCATACAATACACGAAACAGAAGAAGAACATTGCGTAGAGCTCAGGATTTGGAATTCAACTACCCTGATGTGGAACGATGCAGCTTGCTCTTCCGAATCTTTTGTAATATGCGAATTTTAGAGAAAATCATTGAAATAACATTTTTTTCAATTACCACACTGTACTTTTCTTCATATTATAAGTATTTCTAAAAAAAAAAACACTGTTATTGAAAAATATACCGAAAGCTCCTAAAGTAATTTGATATTCAACTTTTAACCACAGCAATAAAAATGTGCGCTTTGTAATTCGTGAGCAAACATGATAACCTGACAATTAAAGCTTGCTAATACTGCAATGAATGGAGTACTCGCTTTTTAAAGAAATAAAGGTATTAAATGTTGACTATAAATGCAGGATTTAAGAAAATTTTCCTTGGTTGCATGGTTCGTCTTGGGAACAGAGGAAACATTGTCACTCTTTAACGAATCGTATCTGAGAAGCGTTAAAAAATGTAAGTATAATATTTAAGGTAAAACAGTGTGGCACAAACAAAGTTTGCGCAAACAAAATTGCAAGTGTGGAGCCGCATCTTGTAGTTCAGTATTGTTTGCACAAGCAAATCAGTCAAACTTGTTTGTACGTGCGTAGGGACCTTTAAGCTCGAGCTTACGATGAAAGTTTACGTACGCTTTTGGCTCCCGTAAGAGATTGCAATTTTTTTGGGAAAATAAATTCTTTCATAATTTTAAAAGATAAAATAAATATAATAACTTACCACTGGTTTTCTCCACTTAGTAAATGTCTTTTCTATTTCAGATAGCAGCATGGCTTCTTTTCTTTTAAGATCATTTTTCTTCCTCCTGGCCATGATGAGTTGCCAATCATTAGGTAAGTTAGTTGCATCATTTTTATCTAAAAAAAAATTTTAAACATTTATATTTCAAGCAGCTGTTTCTGAAGAGCCCGTAACTTTAAAAGCACAAGCACTAGCAGCAGAAAATTATGAACAAGTTTTACCACCAGTTAGAGTAGGAGAAAAAACGTACTACGTTCAAACTTTTTTTAAGGTAACCTTACATTAGCAAAACATTTTAAATTCAAATTTTTAATCATTTATTTCTTATTTTTAGGCAAATTGGTATAGAGCAATCCAATTTTGCAGATTAATTGGAATGGAATTAGCTAGCATTAATAATAAAAACGAAAACGATCAATTATTAGCAGCCCTAGCTTCAACTTGTAAGTTCTATTTTCTAATTCTTTTATCCCTAGAATTGATTTTATTTATTTCCAGATGGAGATAAACTACATTTCTGGACATCAGGCAATGATCTAGCTAAAAGCGGAAACTTTTTTTGGCTTTCAACTGGAGCGAATTTTAATTACAAAAATTGGCGTAAAGGAGAGCCAAATAATACGAAAGGAGACGAACACTGTGTCGAAATAGTCAAGTCAAACATCAGCGACAACCCTTTACAATGGAACGACATTGCTTGCTCGGCGGAGATGTATTTGATATGTGAAAAACTAAAATAAGATAGTTAAAATTGTAAGATTATTCAACACTCGACACTTAAATTAAAAATTAAAAATTATTATTTTTCAAAATTAATCACTCCTTTCCTCAAGTTTAACCGACATATTGTTAATTTTAATCAGTGAAGGATATTTTCCTTTTGATAATTAGGATTAAGATTACGTTGATATATAAACCAAATTCAAAGGTACAAATTTTCATAATCAGATAGTCAACCTAAAGATTTTGGCTAAAAAACGAGTAAGTTAAAATTTAAGTTTAGATGTTTAGCAATATTCATCTTCGCAAAACTAGCTAGTTATTTTCTTTTGTAAATAAATATTTTACAAAAAAATTATTTATTTCATTCTAGTCAAGCAACTTTAAGTGTAGCCATGATTTCCAGAAGAATACTTTGTTTCTTTGCCTTCTTACTATTAAACTGCTTAGCGCTGGCACCGCCTAAGCCTTTCAGCCTAATGAACCGCTCGGAATTAGATGATTTAGCAAAAAGGCTAATTAGAGTTGGAAATAAAACTTACTACATAGAAACTGATGCTGAGGTTAGTATCTTCGCACAAAAAAATTTTTTAATCATTCTTGGTAATTTTGGGGGATAAATTTCTTTTCTCAGCTTAACTGGTTCGATGCAAGAGACTATTGCAAACATTTTGGGATGGAACTAGCTACTATCAATAATGCTGATGAAAATAATGCGATAAAAGAACATCTTACAAATAATAGTTAGTTAGTTATTTTTTTTTTGTTTGGAAAAATTTCTTCAGTAACAATTTATAAAATTTCATTAATTTATTAGGTTTAGGAAATGTAACATATTACACCGGAGGAAACGACCTTGCTAAGAAGCAGGAGTTCGTCTGGGACTCAACTGGGGAAAAATTTACGTTCACAGATTGGCTACCAGGTCAACCTGACAACGCAGTGTTTTCGGGTGAAGTTGAACATTGTGTCCATATTATGTACATGTCTTCTTTACAGTGGAATGACATTCGTTGCTCTCTTTCAATAAACTTCTTGTGTGAATTTTAAAACTTTGGAGAAAAAATAGAATTGATATTTTCTGACATGATAAAAAATTTTTTATTAATTTCCACCCGTATTTAAAGTCTTTTGCTTTCGGATAAAAATGGGCAGTAAAAGTCTTCTCGGTTTTCACATGCTTCCTCTTGAAGAAGCTTTTTTTTTAGAATTTATTATAACTAACCACTAAGATGAGCGGCTGAAACGGTCGAAACCGCCGAGTTCATAACTTTAAAGCCCTCGAGGTTGGGAATTAATCGCGCCTATGTTTAGCTTATGGAAATGTCTTTTTACTCGAAAACTGTCCACTAAAATGTCCAAGCTGAAACTAGATTTTGTCAAATATTATAAAATTCCTTACTTTAATTAGGATTTTTAGCAATTAAGGCCTTCTAATAGGATTCTTTTTAGAATTTTGGCGAGTATTTCACTAACAAAGCAATTTTTTTCTACAAATAGTATTTCTTAAGCAAATTTTCAAAATTCTCTAAATTCCCGGACTTGGGGAATATTTCCGGGAATATAAGCGGAAATATTCCCCTGAAAATAAATTCCCGGGAATTTTACAACTCTAATCAACACAACTGTGTTGACGAGAGATTGAATAATTATTACTACCCGTACCATTCTAATCATAGAATAGTTAGGACTGAGCAAGAGCATATGGTCTCTTAATTTGCCAATAACAGTATGAAAATATAAGCAGAACTCTCTGATATAATCTGGGACTTGCCACTTGCGACGTTTACAAAATATAACAGCATAATGCTAGCTTGTAAAAACTCATTACCGTAAACTGGGGTGACTTTGGCCGGGTGGGGTGACTTTATGCCACACGTTTTTCGACGAATCTCGATCTAAAACACTCAAAACTTTTGAAAAATGGGTGGCACAAAGTCACCCCTCCCGGCCAAAGTCACCCCGGTTTACGGTAAGTGCATTCAATGTACAATGCAATTCAATGTACATGATATTTCTTAGAAAAATAATGCTGTCAGAAGATAGGCGAAAAGCTCTTTATGTAACTCAATATATAACTCACAACAATTAAGCTGCGAGCTTTATAATCCTCGAGCAAACCTGAAAATAAGATTCAATAATACTAAAATGAATGAAGTGTATTTGTTTTTTGGGGAAATATGGATAATAATTTTTTACTATATATACCGAGTTAAAAACGATGGCCTTTTGATTGCCACGATTTGACGTGAGAAAACAACAAGAACGTAGCCATTCAATTGTGTCATTTTGTTAAAGTGCTCGAGATCGTAAGTATAAAATTATTTGATGATGTTTTTGTTTTCTTGAAATTTTTTGTAAAACGATTTCATTTTAAATTTAGTAGGAACTACACTTCAGGCTTTAATTAAATATCGCCATTTTATTTTTTACAAAAAAATTTACTTGAAGTTCTGCGGCTTTGACGATAATAATTTTAAATGGGTATTGAGAATTGAATAAGAAGATAAATGTAATGACTTACCAATGCTTTCCTTCAAATTTCTCTTTCAGTTCGCGCCATGCAAACTCCTAGACTGTTGTCATTCTTTCTTCTGCTGGCTTTGATGCATCGTTGCCAATCACTGGGTAAGTATGCTGTATGTTTTTTTATCTGCAAAAGAAAATAATGCATTTCTGATTCAGCAGCAGTTCCTGAAGAGACAAAAACTTTATTGGTAAAACTGGCAAATTACGAAGCAGCTTTACCACCGATCAAAGTTGGGACAAAAACTTATTATGTGGAAACATTTTTAAAGGTGAGTTCAGAGGCCAAAAGAAAAAGAAATTCGATTTACTTTTGAATATTTGGCAGAAATAAAAATGCGCAGCCTCATTTTTTAAAATGAACGATTTGCCGCAGGCAAATTGGTTTCGGGCAGCACAATTTTGCAGATTTAACGGAATGGAGCTAGCAAGTATTCACAATAAAAAGGAAAATGATAAGCTGATTGAAGCGTTAGAAACTTTAAGTAAGTCTGCATTTTCAAAGTATTTTTATTGCACAACGATTATTGGTGTTTCTTATAATAAATCTCTAGATGATGGAACGTTGCACCGATATTGGACATCAGGCAATAACTTCGCAGTAAATGGTACTTTCTTTTGGCTATCAACTGGAACAGACTTTCAGTATCAATATTGGGGGCCTAATGAACCGAATAATTTAGGCAGAGGAGAACACTGTGTAGAAATCGCAAATTGGTCGACAAAAAATTTAATGTGGAACGATTCAATTTGCGAGTCTGAATTATATTTTATTTGCGAAAAATAGGATCATCAACAAAACTGGGAAATTAGGATATGTGAATTTCCTAAATTATAAGTAAAAAACGAATCGAGTTTCAATCCCATAAAAATTGCACGAAAACATTTTACAATAAAGATTTATTAAACAACAAATTTTCATTTTTCTTTTCCTTTGGAAATACAAAATATTTTGGATTAACAGTACCACAAGTCTTAAATCTGCGCTTATATTTCTAACTACGGCTTATTGCCCGAAATGCATCATAAGCCTAATTGCAATTCTTTTTTCAAATTAAGCGTCTTTCGGCTTAACTTTCTGGCAAAGGCCAAAATGAATACTTGGCCATCCCTCTCTTTTGAGAAATGCACATGATAACAAGAGTGCAGATAAAGTCGTAAGCTCTACAATTTGACAAGCTGTCAGTTTAGAGAACTATAATATCAATAAATGATATATGTATGTTATTGATGATGAGGATTAAGATTGCTATGATATTCCATATAAATCATTGAGCTAAGAATCGAATTTTCATAATTGAATGGTCTTCACTTCAGACTTAGGCTAAAAATGTGAGTTCAAAACTACCAATATTATAATATCATTATTATTCGCTGATTTCAATAATTTTCTTCTGAAATAAATAAACAGGTATTTTATTAAGATTCAGTTCGCTTTTCTTCTGTTAATATTAAGTAAGACTTGCCAGCCGAGCGAATACTGTGAAAATCCTGGTCCACGGGAAGAAGAAACGAATTCACTGCCGATTTTGCCTCCGATAAAAGTTGGAGAAAAAACTTACTACGTTCAGACTTTCATTATGGTAAGTGCCAAATTTACATTGAAATAGAATTTTTTTCAAAGAACTGATTTTCAGGCAAATTGGTACAGGGCACTTCAGTTCTGCAAATTTCAAGGAATGGAATTAGCAAGTATTAACAACCAAGAGGAAAATGATAAGTTGTTGGGAGCACTACAAGCTACTTGTAAGCACTCAAAATTGTTTCTTTAATTTTTTTAAAAAAGTAGATTTAATGTTTAAGGAAAACTTTTTTTCAGATGGATTAAGTTTGCGTTTCTGGACATCAGGCAACGATTTGGCCGTTAATGGAACGTACTTTTGGTTATCTACTGGAGCGAATTTCCAGTTTGAACATTGGAAGCCTGGCGAGCCTAGTCATCAAAGCCCAGGAGGTCAAGAGGAACATTGCGTCGAAATTGTTCGCTCTTCAGCTTCAATTAATGAAACCTTGATATGGAATGATAGGCAGTGTGCTTTAGAAGACTATGTGATTTGCGAAGTGTAATGAAAAATATTGGCGCAAAAGAGGCTGGTGACAACTCATCGTGTAACAACTTGTGTCAATAAAATGTATTTCTACGGAAAATATAATTGTTTAAAAAAAGCGAAATATTTTTGATCCCTTTAGCATCAATCATAAATCTGGGATTGTAAATATGATAAGTAAGAACTTTGAGCAGTGGCGTAGCAACCACCCCGTTGGCACATCCTGTCTTGGCGCCTCTAAGGTAAGAGAACCCTTTGAACTTCTATTTCTCCTATCCTGAATAAGATATGCATGATAGTAAATTGAAAAAAAAGTGAAAAAATCAAGAAAAGGACCACAAGGTAGCATTCTCTGGGGAGGCCTTACTTGACAGTAGCTGCGCCGCTGCCTTTGACGAAATAATGAATGAAAAAAGATTTAAAAGATTTTTTAGGAAAACAAAAGTATTAATTGCTTGTTACATGCAGACAACTAAGAAATGAGGATCAGTGCAACAGTTACAACAGTTTTGTGCGAGAGGGAACACAAAAATATAATAGTAAGTGACTGGTCAGGGGAAATTTCAAAATGAGGTTTAAAATTATCTCATTAATTTTTAAAATTTTGAAAACAAAGTAAAGTTTTTCTATAACGTTAAATTTAAAAATCCAGAAATGTTCCATTAGATTGGGCGTTTCCGGATTTTTATATTCGATGTTCTAGCTTTGAGGTGCAGATTGCTTACCGAAGATTTTCATCAATCAATCTCTTCAATCTCCATACTTTTATTTTAGATTTTGCCATGAAAACTCCTCCATTATTTTCATTCTTCTTCCTATTAATACTGGCGGAATGCTGTTATTCTCTTGGTGAGTGTATCTGGTCATCTGAAAAAAAGAAAAAGAATTTGATTAGTAATTTTCTTTTCCTGCAGTTTCTATAGACGCAAAATCTTTAAATGTAAAAGTAACAAATTACGAATCTTCATTACCACCGATTAAAATAGAGGAAAAAACTTATTACGTGGAAACGTTTTTCCAAGTAAGTTTCTTTATGAAAGCTTAAATGATTATTATTTGCCCATAAATATTTAATACTTGCAGGCAAACTGGTACAGAGCAGTCCATTTCTGCAGATTAATTGGAATGCAACTCGCCAGCATTAAAAATAAAAACGAAAACGATAAATTAGTAGAAGCGATCAAGTCAGCTTGTAAGACCAAATTTAATTTAAAAATTTCCAATGAATTTAATGCGAATTTATTTTTTTTTTTTTAAAGTTGGAAAACGATTTAGTTTCTGGACATCAGGAAACGATCTAGCTCAGAAAGGAAAATATTTCTGGCTTTCAACGGGGGCAGATTTTATTTTTAAGAATTGGCGTTATGGAGAGCCTAGTGATAATAATATTTTAGGAGATTATTCGGGCAAAGATGAACGTTGTGTTGAGTTGGTCACTGATTCCCGGAGTGACAAGGAATATTCTTTAGCGTGGAACACTCGAGCCTGCTCAACTGAAATGTATGTAATATGTGAAAAAGTAAAATAGTATAAAACCGATTGTTATCGTAAGGTCTTAGTGCTCAAAGATAAAAATGTAAATTTTTGTAAATAAATAGGCCGCAAAGTGGCAAAATTTTAAAAAAAATAAGAAGATAGATTTCGATATGCTGATAAAAATAAGTCTTATATTGTATTGTGAACATTACTAAGTTTTACCTTAAGCTATCGCCATGCACTCTTTTCAATTCCTCTACGTTTTTCTTCTAGTTGTGTTGACAAATTGTTTTGGTGCCGGTAAGTTAGAAAAAATTAATAAAAATTGATTACTTTAACTTACTAAAGAATCTAAAAATTAAAATTCTTGGTTGAAAGCAGATGAACCGTCAGAAGAACCTTTATCGCCAGTTTTGCCGCCGATTCAAGTAGGAGAAAAAACTTATTACGTAGAAACATTTTTCAAGGTGAGTTAAAGGGGCCAAAAAATTTGGTTCGAATAAAATCTAATGAAATATTTAACCACCATTTATTGCAGGCAAATTGGTATAGGGCAGCGCAACATTGTAGATATCATGGAATGGAATTAGCAAGTATTAACAATCAAGAGGAGAACGATAAGCTGATCGAAGCGCTGGAGACTTTAGGTAGGCAAGTTTACATATTCGAATTAGCTTCCATTTTAATCATTATTTTTTTCACAATAAAGGTTCAGGTAATGGAACACTGCACCGATATTGGACATCAGGCAATAATTTTGCTGTGAATGGCACTTATTTTTGGCTATCAAATGGACAAGATTTCCAGTATACATACTGGGGACCAGGAGAACCTAATCACCCAAGCAGTAAAGAACACTGCGTTGAAGTGTCGAATTGGGGGAGATCTAATTTAATGTGGAATGATTCAACTTGCGAATCTGAATCATATTTCATATGCGAAAAATAAAGAAATTATAATTATTTTTTGTTCTAACCAAAGTTTTTTATTTTTCTTCAATCATCCGGCTATGTTACCAAAATTGGGTTTCATCTGCCTGGGCTCTTATATTTGTGGCTAAAGCAAATCGCTCAGATGCGTTTACGTCAATTCAATTTTTATTATCTTTCTAAATTTTAATTATTTTCATTCATTCAATCATTTCCATTGAAAATACTTATCTATAAATCACTGATTTATCAAATTGATAATCTATTTATCAGTAAAAAACAACTTCCTTCACTAAATCGAAAGTTTAAGTCCAATATTTGAATATAAAAAATTAATTTATCAATTACATTTTCAGTAACCGAGTGTCAATTATTAATCTCTACTTTAGCCAGAAAAATTAAATTTAAAATGTTCCGATTCCGAATAGGATTTTTGTTTGCTTTGCTGCTTTTCATACACGGTTACTATTCTTTATCAGGTAAAGAAAAAATTCTCAAAAATTTCTTTTAACAAATATTTAAATTTTGTAATTTTTTTTTCTAGAATGCCAAGGTGAATTTTGTTTCCAAGCTGATCCTACTGAACCTATCGTGCAACAACCGATATTGCCACCAATTAAAGCTGGTGACAAAACTTATTACGTGGAAACCTTTTTTATGGTAAAAAAATCTCTTCTGTCAACACAAAAGTGATCTTTATTAAAGAAACTGTCATTTTTTTTTAGGCAAATTGGTATAGAGCACTTCAATTCTGCAGATACCAAGGAATGCAATTAGCAAGTATTAACAATCAAGATGAAAATTATAAATTGTTGGGAGAACTGGAAGATACTTGTAAGAGTTAAAAATTGGCTGTAAATTTTTTTAAAAAATAAAACGGTAACAGTAAATTTTGTTCCAGATGGCTTGGATCTGCATTTCTGGACATCAGGCAACGATTTAGCTGTTAACGGAACTTACTTCTGGCTGTCTACAGGTGCTAACTTTCAATTTGAAAATTGGGGAAAAGGCGAACCTAATCATTTAATATCAGGAAATGAAACAGAACATTGCGTTGAAGTTACAGGGTTAAATTATGGCACACTATCATGGAACGATAAAGTTTGTTCTTTTGAAGCATACGTAATATGTGAAGTGTGAAAATATTTGACAACTGAAATAGTATATTACATATCTAGGAATGCAAACGACGAAATTGCCCGTCGAGACCGAGTTGTCGAGTTGTTGAATTGTTCAAAAAGGTCGAGAGGGGCAAGTAGTTTGCTCTCCTAGCATTTGTAAGGTATTTTTCATAACGAGTAGCCACGGAAAGTAAAAACTCCCTAGGGAGGAAAATTTACTTTCCGTGCATGAGTTATGAAAAAAAATTTTAGAGATTGTTACATTTCGATCAAATCTTCTGTTTTCATTGAATCAACAGAATTTCAGCGTTAGGTATCTCCAAGCCCTGAAACCCAGAGTCATTTTTATTTCCCTTCAATATTTTTTTTTGGCAAATTAAAAGCATCAGACTGTTAATTGTTAATTCTTATTATCTCATCATTTATTTTCCTCCCTTAATCTAAAACCAAGTGAATCATTTAAAGATCAACAAACATTGGAACAAAGGTCAGTAATCATTTTACATTTTCAAGGATGATTTCATTTAAATTTTAAACAATTTTTCGATAACAAATAAAATTATTAAGAACTTGCCCGAAAAGAGAGAAAATCATAACTAAAAATAAACTTTCTCAGGTCTCAACACGACCGCCCTATGGACTTCTGGAAACGACCTTTCCCAATTCGACCAATTCACCTGGTTGGCAAACGGTCAAACTCTAATCTACCAAAACTGGCAACCAAACCAACCTGATCACTACGTCTGGCCTGACGGCGAAGTCGAACATTGCATAAACATGTACGATCTCGACGGCACTGGAATTAAATGGAACGACTCACGCTGCTCTAATAAATTTTTCTTCATATGCGAACTTTAAAAAAAAAAAATGCAAACGACAAAAAATCAAAAAACTTCAATTATTTACTTAAATCCTTAAAAAAACCGCACGAGAAAAAAAATCCTTTCGGTCCAGCAGGGGGAAAAAGGATGAGAAAGTTGATCGAAAGTCACGTAGTAAATTAAAAGGTAAAAAGAGAACCATATTTCTAAGAGAATGATCCGGCTAGGTCGGTTAACGTCTGACAAGGAAAATAACGACTAATTCGAAAAATCAAGACATGGAACATAAACTTGAGTCGCTGGAAGTAGTGACGGAAAAAAGGCATTAGATCAACTTGAGGGATGTTCGGCCCATACAAGATGGACGGACATGATCACTGCGCTTGGCGCCACGGGAATCCCTAATACTAAATCTTTTACTGGACAGTTCTTACTTAAGCTTGACTCTTTTTTTTTCCGCTCCTCCGCCACCACCCTCCCCCCTTTCCCCCCCGCTTCCTCCCCCACCCCGAAAACACGTTCCAAAGATTTTCTTTTCGTTGAACGCATCTACGTCTTTTATGTATCTCTCCCGAAAACGTCCCTTTTTCGATAATTCAATTATGCGGGTGTATTTTCCTCTTGTAATTATTCCGTTGGGTTTTCGAATTGCGGTTTTCTGCTTTTTGAAAGAAGAGGAAAACCTACCGAAAAGGTCTTTGAACTTTTTAAAACAAGGAGAATAATTTTATTTTTTTTTTATACGGAATGGGTGTACGAGGATTTGAAAAAAAAAGGAATCTCGTTTTCCCTTCGTCGTCGTGCAAGCGCGATCTTTTCATTGAGATTTTGATTTACGTGGTCTCAACTGTCACAGAGTGCTAAGTCTCACACAATGACACTATCCTAACTATATTTGATTTACAATGTCATATAACGTCGGTTATGAATGTTTAAATACGTTATATCCTCTTTATATCTCACCTGAGGGGTAGATTACTTTTATTTTATTTTAATGATTTATTTGTTACATTCTGATCATAATTCATTCCGGTTTGGTTGGTTACATACTTATTTATAATAATGCCGGGAAAGGATGAAAATGTAATAAAAAAAATGAGGATGCGTTACGCCTTCGAAATTTGGGAAAGGCTTGACGTTTAAGGGACAAGGAATGAAGAATTGAGAGTGGATAAGATCGCTTTGAATAAGAATGAAAGAGAAGCAGAGGATTGTGGAATAAGAGTAAGAACTTTTTTTTAAAGTTATTTTATTCTAGTGGCAAAGGCCTATAAAGGTGGCTAAAGTTTGGCCCTAATCATTTGCAGGCAGCTTAGCCTTGACTTGAGGTAGTTTTGGCGATTAGCAGCAACCGTTGCATCGTGACTACTGGGAGAAGCGATTCCTGACAAAGTTTTCACCGAAAATTCACTGGGTTTTAGTTGAATCTCTATATGGAATTTCACAATCAGATCTTCAGCTGATTCAGAGACAATGTGAGGAAATTCCCACACTTTAGCCTACACTTTCAAGGTACTGAACTCATTTTATTGAAAAGTTACTGCCATCTAAAGCTTAAGGGCGCTCTTAGGTGACTACAGAATTCCAGTAGAGGGGTTTTTATTTAAATAAAAAATTTGGCTCGCACTCTAAGAAGACTGGGTGGACTACTGAATTGTCCATAAGGACCATATCTTCTTACAATGCAGTTAAAATTGTTTTTTTAAATTTCAGAACTGAAATTCCAGAAAGTTGTTGATTTTTCTGTGAAAATTACACTTGAGGTATTCCATATCAAGTTGGCCTATGCCTAACCTTCACATCACCGATTTGGTCGAAAATCGGTATTTATGATTCAAAGAAACTAATTTGAAGGATTTTTGCGAAAATTGATTTTTTCGGAAGTTAGCGGCATTTTTGTGTTTTAGCTAAAATTTCAATATCCAGTGGTTGCCTAAGTTTTTAACTTACTGTGTCCATATTTTTTTTACGATTCTAATTTATCATATGGGGTTTTATAGAGGATATCGTAGACTAATAATCACCAAGTTTTCAAATTTTTTTTCTCGACGCGTTTTTGGGTGGCGGGCCATTTTCCCGGGAGTTCGAATTTGGGCCACACTCAAAATACAACATCTTGGATTTCGGCGAAATTATTTTTTTAATGTTCTCCATTAGGAGTACTATTACCCCCCAAAATTTTTTTTGTGTTTTCAATATTTACGGTCAGGGCGATTTTTTAATCAATTTTTGCACCAGTATGGAATTCAAAAAAATTGATTTACAGTTATAATACGACTATGTAAGGGTCTAAAATATTAAAAAATTTATATTTTTATAAAGATTACACATTAGAAATTCATTTTTAGTGCCCAGACCTATTCTTAACCCTTAAGCTACGGCCCTTTTTAAGCTGGCCCTTAGCTACATACAGCCAAAATTTTTTTTTTAAATTCTGAACGGGGCGCCCTTGAATTTTCCTCTAATATATGAGGAAATAACCCCCCCAAAATTTCAGGTCGATCGGTAAAGATTTCGTGGTATCCCACGACTTTGAAAAATTTACATGCGAAAATATAAGTGATTTTAGCTGTTTTCAGAAAATGTTCTTTCAAATTGTTAAAAAGCTCAAATTTTTTTGATATGATATGACTGGAAATTTTCGAGCATTTTAGGCCGATTTCATGTAGAATACCTCATTTGTTTTTAATTTTTTATTCAAAAAAATTTACAAAAATTATATTTGCTGAATCGAATATTTTAATCCTATTTTTTAAAACTACAAGAGCAAACGGAAGCTTTTATTCGAGGGGCGCACGAGGATTTTTCCTGGTGGGCCAATCCGTGCCTTATTTGCCAAAAACTGACATACAAACAAAAACGCCTTTCAAAAACCTCTCCACAACCCATTCGCTTCTCAATATTATAATTATCCAAGGCCGAAAGAATAACAGACAGCCATGGTGAATAACTTCATGATTTATTCCGTTTTAAATAATACGTTTTCGTACCTAAATCATTCCGCTGCATGCGTAAACGTTTGCCGGGTTTTCATAGGGATGCGGACATAAATACCTTTCACGACTCGCGCGACCGTTTTACAACTCAACTAACCGAAAAAAAAAGTTCCAAAAAAAAAACTTGCTTTTGATTTCAACGTCTGATACATCAACATTTTCAAATTTAATTAAGAAAAATTTCATCTCGTTTAATAAAAATTGTCAAATTTTCAGGTGAAATTTGTCAAATTTTGACAAACAAGCGGACATTAAATATTTCTTGTCCGGCAATGTAACATCCACAAATGGGAATGGAAAATGAGTCAAATCATTTATTAAAGACCTAGGTACGGAACTTGCTGACAAGTCTCACAGAGTCACACCTTGAAATGATGACGTCACGTGACCTTTGACTCCGCCTCCAAAATATTTCCTATTTCTCTTTTTTTGAATCCGACTGATTTATTCACGCGCTACTTTTCCATTTCACGATATTTAATGGACTTGAAATTTTTGCGATCTCGGATTTCGCCGCGCCAATCATTTTTTTCCCATAATATATTTGACGATTTATCAGTAGCTATTATACGTGATGAGATTCGATAATTACATTCGATAATAAATCAAACGGAGACAGTTGACAGTTGGCAATGCTCGTAATGTTTTTTTTTTTTTTTCGGGGAAAAAATTAAATCGGTCGTTTTATGAAGTAACACATCGTTAATGAATGGACCAAGTACGTTTTTTTTTTTCATATTTTCGGGACCCTAACAAATAAATAAAATTAAGAAATGATTTAAAATGTTCATAAAATATGGACAGGTGTCAGTTCTCAACCAATAACCACATTTCATTCGAGCCGAAAATTCACATTTCTCATCAAACTGACATCGCATTCTGGAATAGTCGTTTTTTTTCGGACTCGTGGTATTTTAATTGTGACCTTTTTATTTATTTTACTATTTCCTCGGAGTTTTTATTCCGATCAGGTAGAAGGTGCTCAATGATCTGGAGGATTGGTTCTAATTAAAAGAGAGAAACGAGGAAGCGCAGAAGAAAATAGAATATGGCCTACAACAGAAAATTAGTAGAGTTGACCCAAATAAGCCAAGAAAAAATATTCTGGCTATTTTTTTGGTAAACTCTTTCCGTATCAGAAAAATTTTCTGCTAAGGATTTTTTTTTGAATAAAAAAATAAAAACAAGGCGGGGGCGGCGTATTTTTCTTATACAGAAAATGAGCCAACTTTCCAAAATTTCAGTTTTCAAATAAAAAAAATTTTACTCGAATTCTAAGAAGACAGAGCTTTTATGGACTAGTCAGTAGTTCGCCTAGTCTTCTTAGAGTGCGAGCCAATTTTTTTAAAATAATTAAAATAGCTTTACTGGAATTCTGGAGTCACTTCAGGGTGCTGTTTCTGGAATTTTTACTCGCGCCTTCTAGAAAAGTCAGTCTGGGCCTGCCTTGGTCTAACAAAATTGAACTGAGTAACTATTTCTTGAACAGAGAACAAAGACATTTTGGACACATCGGAAAACATTGAGCAGAACACCAAAAAGAAATGAAGATTTCCTTACTCGAACACAGTGACGGCGCCAGAAAAAAATTCTGGATGGGGCCAAGGCTGAACCACAAATTTTCATGCGGGGCCAAAGTCTATAAGAGTGTTACATTACAGCAATATTACTGCTTTTCCCAAATAGGGAAGGCCCAAGGGGGGACCGTGGCCCCATCTGGTGGGTAGCAGTGGGGGCACCTGCGGAAAATCTGTATTGCGTGGTTGCATATCCGTGACCCCTTTACCCTTTTAACCCTTTTACGATAGTTTCTCATAATGCGATTACGAATTGACACTCCTGGCCACCCCACCTGGAAAAAATTATTTTAAAAATATAGAAAAAATAAATCTTTTGATGTTTGTTGTCAATATAATGAAAAAACATATTTAGAAAAACAAAAGGCAAGTCGATACAAAAAACAAATTTTCAAATCTTGTTCGGTTGTTCGGAAGCATCGAGTTTCCCAGTATTTTTAACAAATTAAGAAAGCATATTAAAGCATGGACACTCCTCCCCTAAACAGAACCTAATGAAACCATTTAACCCCTTCAAAAAATTGTCTAGCTACGCCGCTTCGCATGAGCTCTTTCTTGGTCATACATACAAGATATTAATATATTCCATCGCAGGTGATAATTACGATTTTGAATTTTTTTTTTCCCTTTTCTTTTTCTCGTCAATTAACACTAATAATTTTGCCAATTAAATGAATGGGAAATGATTAATTAACAGGGAGAGGAAATCATCGGAAAGACGCGTAAAGAAGACCATAAAGAATTTCTTATACAAAAAAATTTACATGAAAGGGACAAGAATTTCATCGTAAAAGCGTGGGCTTAATTATATAGTCCACGATTCTAGCATTATCTATGCGCGAGATTGATGCGCGGGGGCGTGTTTTGGGACAATCGGTTCCAACTTCAATGGGCGCTCAATATTTCATGGTCAAACCTGCCTATCGAAGGCCTTTTTGAAAGAATCATAATGCCGCGATGCTTTTATATCTTGAATATTGGCGTTGACACAATGAGCGGGAATTATTAAAAAGCGTTTAATAATTTGACCTTTGTTTTTTTTTTTTTTTTGAAGATGTAGAGCGCGCGATTTAATTTGATCGCGAAAAGAGAAAACGTAATGAATCTGCTTATGGTTTCTAATGATAAATATACCGTAAGTACGTTTAAATGTTTTTTCATTAAAGAAGGCGTATCCTTAGTAACATGTGTTTGCCCCCTGGATTTGTGTAATTCACCATTTCATTAAGATAGCCGTTCTTGAAAATCCCGGATGGAACTCCCATAGTTCGTAAGTGCAAAGTTTACGAATTTAAAATGTCAACCTTTACGTATCATGTGAATAACATCTTTTTTATTGGGAAAATATAATTTTTTTCCTTTCGAGCGACTAGTGAGAAAGTATTGCGGTGGCCTAAGGGACTGTGATTGTAACACTGGATTATTCTTTGAATGAACGAAGAGGGGCCAATGAAAGGAGCGGTCAAGCAGGGCTGTAATTGCTATTTCTAATGATACCGCATAACTTCGTCAAAAATCTGTGAGGAGTTTTACAGAAGTTAAAAACAAGGTGATTTTCCGGATGTCAATCTGGAGTCCGCCGTCCGTCAACACTGACGTCATCATTGTGTTAAAGCCATAACGTTATGATTCCAAGATGATATCACAACGCCATTTCAAGAAAATTTTGGCGGGGGAAAGACCGAAAATTTTAGAAACGGTAAAATTGGGGCAAATCCGAGGATGAAACATGCAGGAATACAAAATCCGAAAATTTTCAGAAAATTTTGTAGAAAAAATAAAAGAAATAATAAAATTTGCGAAAAAATTGGAGCCGATTTCGGTTTCGTTGTTTTAAATTAAATTCTGCCGTGATTCTCGTTCCCAATTTTGACTAGATTAATTATATTTACGTTTTTATATAAAGAGCCCATGACAAGGAAGCGTGGCAAAGTTTAAGAGAGACCTTAGTTCAGGAGTGGACGGATATAGGTTGAGAGAAGAAGAAGAAGGTAGAAGGGTTTTCTGCTGTCTTAAAAATTTATGACGGTCAGGGTGATTTTACAAAAGTGGATCTCTCCCTTGATTTTTTTTGGAACACTTTAAACAAAAAAATAACTATCTGTATAATCTGTGCACAAACTCACCCAATCAGGCAAGACGTTCCCTCAAGATGGCGGGTGTTGTGGTTCCTTGCTAAGTATTGGGCAGCAACACAATACACATCCTTTCCGTTCCACCTTTCTCTCCTTTCTGAGAAAAAAAAAAGAAAACATTATTTTCCTTCCTTCAAAAAATTTTCACATCTACCAGCAACATCGACCACTATGAACTTAAACTAAACATCAAAAGGAACCAGCAGCAGACCTTTCCCAACAAGGGGAACTTTCGACTACGAATTCGCACCAATAAAAAAAAAACCCGGTTTCAGAGATTCCCCCCAAAAAAATAAATTAAAAACGAGAAAGCAGCTTGGCAAAAGAATTGTCATATGATTGAGACGTCTTCTTGGCGTCCTTTCCCAAAATGTATAAACTTCTTTCCCGCGACATTTTAAACTTTTAAATAATAAAAACGATGACAGGCGTAATAAGAACTTCGGGGTGTATCCCATAAATTTTCCATTAAGGCCAAGGCCGATCCCTTTTTCCCCTCAAAAAAAAAAAAAATCTTTCTATTCGATGACCATTTTCCGAATTAAAAAAAATCTAAAAGTATCCTTAAATCTTTGCAGTAAACATCTATATAAGCTTCGATATCAGAACGCACCAGCTGTTTGACAGAAATATTTGACATTACGAAAGAAAAATACCATTTTCTTTTTTTTAAATATTTTCTCGTTAAAACTACTGTGCGTAATTTTACGGAGTAGTATCATATTTTTTATTTTATCTTGTAATTTATACACATTTCTGTCCTTTTATTCTATCGGGAGAAGAAAAAATCCGATATTTTAGGACATTTTGCCTGCTACGAGTCTCGTATACTTTGTTTTTTACGTGATCGGATAAAGAAAAATTTAATTTTCCCCCCTTATTTTTCCCCCTCCCCATTCTAATCATTTCCAAGCGATATATTATTCATTATATCAAAAACCTATCCGGTAAACCATTCATTTTAACGTTATTTTTGACGTTGGTGGATATAATTCAATATTAACATCGGATTAGGACGACTTCCGATATCCGCGACATCCGCTAAATTTAGGTCTCCCTTTTTTTTAATAAAACGCATGCAGAATAGGTTAAAGATCAATTAAAAAAGTGCCATGTGCGTAAGCAATTTTTTTTCTACCTTTTTAAAAAACACGAAAGCTGATTAATTAGTATTAAGAAATTAATTGACGTAATATATTACTTTTATATTGCATTTGAATGAAAAATAACGGGCTTTAAAGATTGTTCGCAAAAGAAAAATAAAAATGAGATAAGAACATTTTAAGTAAATCATTATTATTGCATTTTCATGTCTTGCTATCTCAATGGTTTAGGTCAAGAAGACAAGTATAATAGTGACAGAGTTAATAACTATACAATGGACGGAGATTGAAACGGACCAGTTCGAAAAAAAAAATTTGATGCTAAATTTTTGTGGTTAGGCTTATTTTTTTTATTTGAGTCATGTGGGATGGGCTCAGAAAAATATTTCTTTCATTTGAATTAATCGTTAACTATTAATTTTTCTTTGGGTTTAATAAAATAAAAATAAATGACAATCGATGTTTGAATTAATGTTTTATTTGGATGGAGTTAATCATTTATTCAGATTTTTTAAAGTTGAAGTGTTAAATCAGTGCCAGTGGTGACATGCTAGGCAGTGGAAGAAAAAGAGGAATTTTTTAGCATGAGATATTTAAGAAGTTTTTTTTTCTTTTTAAATGATATACACTGTCTTAAGAATAATTTTAGTTTAGTGAAAATCTTAAAAGAAAATTTAAAGTATCCGGGAAAGCTCTTCCTTAAAATTCAATTAAAAATTGTCTTTAAAAAGTTTTGAGGAATTCGCTAAAAAATTTCTAAAAAAAATTTGCTAGAAAAATAAAAAAAAATTTTTTAAATCTTTTTAAAACAAAATTTGCTAAAAAAAAAATTTAAAACAAAATTTGCTAAAAAAAAAATTTAAAACAAAATTTGCTAAAAAAAAAAATTTAAAACAAAATTTGCTAAAAAAAAAAATTTAAAACAAAATTTGCTAAAAAAAAAATTTAAAACAAAATTTGCTAAAAAAAAAAATTTAAAACAAAATTTGCTAAAAAAAAAAATTTAAAACAAAATTTGCTAAAAAAAAAAATTTAAAACAAAATTTGTTAAAAAAAAAAATTTAAAACAAAATTTGCTAAAAAAAAAAAATTTAAAACAAAATTTGCTAAAAAAAAAAATTTAAAACAAAATTTGCTAAAAAAAAAAATTTAAAACAAAATTTGCTAAAAAAAAATTTAAAACAAAATTTGCTAAAAAAAAATTTAAAACAAAATTTGCTAAAAAAATTTTTAAAACAAAATTTGCAAAACAAAATTTGCTAAAAAAATTTTTAAAACAAAATTTGCTAACCGAATTTGCTAAAAAAAAATTTTAAAACAAAATTTGCTAACAAAATTTTTTCTAAATTTAAAGACAAAAAAAGGAAAAGAATTTATTTATAAATTTTTTAAAAAAAGAAAAGAATTTTTGGAAATTTTTAAAAAAAGAAAACTAAGAAAATTTGTTTTAGAAATTCCAAATCAAAATCTATTCTTGGTACTTCCTCAAGATTTCTAGACAAAATCTATCTCAAGCAGAGTCGAAGTGTCATTTTGCTAATTTTTCTAAAGCCAACAATTTTTTTCAGCAGCAAAATCCACCAACTACTAACTCTTGCCTCCACGCAAGCTCACCCTGTCCACAAAACTATAATTATGGGAAACTAAAAAAAATCTTCAGCGGCGGTCTAATAATTAATTAATTAAAAAGAAGGATGATTAAACAACAAAAAAAAAACATTCCTGCTAGATATATGAAAATAAAATTTCTGCGGTAAATAATGATCATTTTTTTCTTTGGGATTGATTTATGTTAAACATTCGAATGGGAAGGAGTGTTTTCTAGCATGCAGAAGCGAGTCATCCTCGATAATGTCCATATATCAATATACCAATAACATTTCATCAACGAAAAGGAGGTCTCGAATCATGATTTCGATTCGAGAAAAAAAATTAATATGAAATGTAGCCTCTCATTTGATGTATAGCTTTAGTTTTAAATCGAGGATACGCTTTATATTAGTCGGTGAAACCGTTTGGGGTTATGAGGTATTTTTTTTTTTTTTCAAGAACGATTTTTTTTATTTATTAAATTTTTGGCGATGAGATCGATTCTAAATGTTAAAAGGCCTATAAATAACCGGTAGACCACATTAAAAAAAAATTACGATCCCCCATTTTCCCCGAATTGAAGAGATGAAAAGGTAGGAATATCCGAATTCATGTAATTTAAAATAAATCTTTATAGAAGAGGGTGCCTTAAAGTGCTGAGCAGTCCAACTCGGTCTTGTTCTCCTTGCCTCATCCTCCCTCTTTCCCCTTTTTTCCCCTTCGCCCAAAAGCACCAAGCACATTGTTAAGATTTATAGCTGTACCGTTCTCAGAAAAGTGTCGAGCTAAGCTCCGTCACAGACGCAAACCTCTCAAAATGGCCGGTCTTTGTCTAAAACTATTATCCAACTGTCGTCAATTACAGGTCATTTGCCTATCAAAAGTTCTCTCCTTTATTTACTTCTATATGGGTGGGGAAAAGTCCTTTTCCGTTGATTACTATAACGAAATCACTCGACGATTAAGACGTGAGAAAACGTGGGTCGGAGGAAACTAGTCGTTCAAAATAAAATAAGTGCAGAAAGGTTTTGCCCTTAAATTTTTTTGGTGGATAGTTTTAAGCTCACATTATCCTGGACAGCGAAAATTTCGGTTTCCGACCTGGAAACATCCAAGGATTCCAAATTCGGTTTTTTCTCGCCAGGTCTCGACTTGTAATTTTTCGTGGAGACAAAAATCGGATTTGGAATCCTTGGATCTTTTCAGGCCGGGAGCCGAAATTTAAGCGATTTCTCATTATTCTCATACTCAAAAAATTAAGAACATTTTCATTCATTGTCTATCTTTCATTTTAAAAAGCAAAACAAATTTGTCACAAAACAATTCAACCCAAAATGACACTACAAACAGTTTTCATTTTCATTTTAAAAAATTCGCTCACATTCTAAGAAGACCGGAAGAACTATTGATTATTCCATAAGAGGCTCGTCTTCTTAGAATACGAATGATTTTTTTTTATTCCTGGAAGATTGGAAAAATGCAGGAGGGTCCATAGTCGAAAAGACTCACCGGGATTGGCTCAGTAGTTTGGTAAAACTGTAAAATTTTGGTTATACCCCCCCAAAATTTTCCAGAATGAACAGACACATCGTCGGCATCAATATACATCTCAAAAGTTTTAAAACTTCTTATCTGTCAAGCCTGAGCACTTACCAACCTAATTAATTCCTACAAAAAATTCATACTCCAGTTATACCAATTTTACCATGAAAAAACATTTCACACTTTACTCATACACGAAGCGCATGTTTAAAAAAACAGTTCCGGTCGGTTGCTACCTGGCGTCGCCACCATTCCAACGCCAACAAATCATAAATCGTTTCGCTCAAGCTGAAAACGAAAAAAAAAAAAAAAACGTTCGCCCATCCAGAACCGGTTATAATATCATTATAACTTAACCGTCACAAATCTTAAGACCAAATAGGCAGTATTCAACTTCGGAATCATATCTTAATTATTAAATCAATTATTTTATTGAAATAATTAAAACAACAAAGATTGAGTTATTCTTATAACTTATATTTTTTATAAAATTTTCTTCCTTAAAAAAATTAGTTTTCGCCTTAACGTCTTGTTTATTATTACGACGTTTTAAATTAGTTTTTTTTTTATCCTAGCGCCGTATATTTTTGGCTTTGTCCTGTCGATATTAGTTAATTAAAGCCGACTTTAAAATCATTTCGCGTTGTGATTTACTTTGATGTATAAAAACGTCCCATCGATGGTTTTTTTCTAAAAAAAAAAATAATTTAATGCTTGCGATTAATGAAGAAGCGGACGATTATATCGTTGTCACGTATATCACTGGCTATTAGAATAAAATTTCTGATTAAAATCCATATCTCATTTTAGTTATGCCTTTTTTACATTTTTTTTCGAAAACGGCCAGGCATCGATACTCTTTATATTTAAAGATCAGTTCGTGACATAAAATTAAACTTATATTTATACATGAATGTTTTGAATATGTTTGTATTTATGTAATGATTTGTCATGGACGTATTTTATATATTTGTGTAATATTTCTTTCTTTTAAGGCGATGCCTTTTTTTCATTTTAAGGTCATAGACATAATTTTTTTCCCAGTTTGAATGTGAGAGCATAGGCGTAAGGAGTAGAGCTCTGCACAGTAGAACTGCCATCTCTTTTCAACTCGGGTCGAGCCTGAGTACTTACGACAGATGGGCTTAAATTAGCCAAGGATGGCCTCGATTGTTCTTACTAAAAGGTCTTTTAAATTCCGATACAGAAATGGAATACAGTAGATTCCAATACAGCAATGGAATACAGTAAATTCCAATACAGTAATGGAATACAGTCATGGAATACAGTAACGGAATATAGTAAATTCCATTAAAGCAATGGAATGCAGTAAAAATTCCAATCCAGCAATGGAATACAGTAACGGAATATAGTAAATTCCAATAAAGCAATGGAATGCAGTAAAAATTCCAATCCAGCAATGGAATACAGTAACGGAATACAGTAAATTCCAATCCAGCAATGGAAGACAGTAGTGGAATACAGTAAATTCTAATACGGTAATGGAATACAGTAAATTCCAATAAAGCATTGACATACAGTAAATTCCAATACAGGAATGGAATACAGTAAATTAGAATACAGTAATGGAATACAGTAAATTAGAATACAGTAATGGAATACAGTAAATTAGAATACAGTAATGGAATACAGTAAATTAGAATACAGTAATAGAATACAGTAAAGTCCAATACAGTAATAAAATTCAGTAAATTCCAATGCAGTAATGAAATACAGGAAATTCTGATACAGTAATGGAATACAGTGACTTTCTGTAGTAATTGGAATGTCTTTGGCAATAGTGAAATACAATTCCTGTGTCATAAACAACTTATTTTTTTTTTGTTGACAAAATTAGAAAGCGTTCCAGAAAAAAGTAAAAAAATTTAGAAATAACGGAAAATGGGGATGAGACAACACAAAATCATTTGAACCAGTCCTGCAGCCATCATAATCCTTTCAAATATTTACTGACCCTTACCCCTTCTTAGTAGCCCTAAAAAATTCCTAGCTTCGCTCCTTACTTCAAAACTTTGTCATCAACTATCATTCCACTCAAAATTTTCAAATTTAAATATTTTTCATATTCCCTATCAAAAACGCGTCAAAATTTTTTTTCGATTCGTTCAGATCCGCCGAGAAGATAAACGAAAAAATAAAAAAAAAAAGAAGTTGACCTCTATCTGCATTGAAGTACATCTTTCCATCCCATAGCTGTCGAAAATAAGAAAGATGGCTGTGATTTATACTGTTGGGCTCCGACACGCAACGTCCGAATGTCAGGGTTTTGATTTAGCGCAGTATTGATATATAGAGGTGTTGTTGCGGAATCATAATTCAACCTTACTTAATACTTTAAAACCTGTACCTGAATCTCCCTATAAACACATACGTATATTTTTATTCTTTTATCTTTTTTTCATTTTTTTATTGTGATTGTCAAAATGACATCATCACTTTCCCAATTTAAAAAAAGAAAAGAAAAGAAAATTGCAGTGATTTTTTAATGCGCATGCGCAAACATCTTCACCTAAAACTCTTTCATAACAAGGCTCGTTATTTTTTTTTTAAAGGGGGAAAAACGTCAAAATTTGAACGAGGTCGGTCTAATAAAGTCGATAAAATGTTTGTGTTTTAGTAATTTGACTAGGTAACATAACAAGACGACATAATGTCCGTTATTATGATGATGCTAAAACTGTGAATTAAAGTTTAATATCTGACCGGGTCAATAGCTTCCAGCTCCGGGCATATTGAAGTTGTAGGAGTCAAAATATAGTAATCATGTATTCAACCTTACTTGTTTCTAAATAGACTTGTGTCAGCTCATTCAGGATTTTAATCTTTTTAAATATTATATTTCATTGATAATTTTTTTTCCTTTCATGTATAAATGCCTTCGCCTAGGAATCGAACGTTTTTCAAAGTCAGAATATTAAAATATACGAAAGGGAAATAATTCCGTCGTCAACGAGTGCTGAATATGAGTTTATCAAGTTTCATTTCGGGCATAAATCAAAATTTTCCCTCCTTTCGAAACTCCTGAATCAGTTTATCTGTAAGTTGCACTTCCTGATTTTCAACCTCCCATCTCGACAACCCGAGGTTTCTTTTTTTTCTATTCTGGGTGCTTATTTTGAACGTGGAATTATTTTACGAGGGTAGTAGGTAAGTTTTGGAAGTAAAAGGTAGATTTGTGTACACTGTAAAAAAATGTCAGGGAGGGTTGTGTCTCCAGAAAGCACTAGTGTGTCTGTACGTGTGTCAGTGAGTCGTTCAAGTGCAACAAAGAGGTCAGTCAAAGAAAAAAGGAAGGTACAAAGCTGCCTAAATGACCGACAGGGGGACCCTTGGCTTTAAGTTCGAGTTCATTAATGATATTCGTACTTTCTGCCACCGCTGCCACCATTTAACCCAAATCTCAACTACCGCTCACTATCCCAGAAACAACACAAATCAAACACAAGCAAATCCTTCTTTTCTTATCCTTCTTCCTTATGCTTCCTCATTCGAGTTTACCTTCTGCCAGCTTCGCGTGATTTGTCTTCATGCGAAACAAACCTTTCGCGTCAAAAGAAATCAAATTATATATACGGGCTACAATGTTAATTATATATAAGAAAATTGCTTGGCAAGTCATAATTTACAAAACAAGCTCGTGTCTTTTATTGAATTTAGTTCAACTTTCCTCCCCCTTTTCTCTTTTCAAAAAAAAAAAAACCTCCAGCCCCATCCCCTATACCAACACATTTCTTTTGCTTTCTCTGAAACTACACTAAAAACCGTAAGTTACGACTTTTGAGATTGTCTCTTATTTTTTACATATCAAGCTCCTGCATTTGCGACTCGCCCGTCATTTTCCAACTACCACCATCAACAAGAACCATTCTTCAAAAACTTCCCCAACAACCCACTTAATTCCATATTTCGAACCATTACAAAATAATTCAATTAAATCGAACCTTTAAAAAAACTGAAAACGAAGAAGTTGGAAATATAAAAAATCAGCAAAAATGCACGATTCAGAGTCACTTTGCTGAACACATTCCCAACCGGAACCTCTGCCACATCTTTCATTTTCATAATTCATTTTCTAAATACAAAGACAAGACTTTTTGTTGCGTTGCGAACATTGAAAAGGTGGCATTTCGGTTTTTCAAAAAAGGCGAAAAATATATTAAAAAGTTTGAAAATTGAAAAGCAATATCTCGAAATTTTTTAAAAACAACTCTACGGATTCTTTTTTTTTTAGGCATTAAAATCAAACAAAGGTGCAATAAAATTTGCCTGTGCATTTTTTTAAATATTATAATAATAAACATTCTTAATAATTATCATATTTGATTATATTCATGAAAATATTGATGATTTACGCGAATATTATGCGAACGTTTCACGCCGTTTTTTCTCTTATTGTTTCGCGTGGCGGGTTCGATCAAAGATAAAAAAAAAAAAGAGGAGTCGCCTGCGTTTGGCAAAAAAAATCCCCAGACAAAAAATGAATGGGATTTAAAATTTTTTAAAAAGGGGGAAAAATGAAAATGTTCGAGAGATTCGACATAATAGTTTTCGATTCTAAGAAAAAGTCAAATGTAATTTCCAATATTATTTATGAATTTCGAGATAACTCAATGATTTCTTACCCGAAGGACCGCGATCTTGACTTCTGGAGTTTTTCACTAACACTTTTTTTTCCGATGATGAAAAACCTCTACACAATACACAAACCGTCATCCAGGGCCACCGTTCTCAGTAATATATCTTAACCACTTTTTTTTCCCTCTGCCGCCCCTCACCCGTTTTTGTCGATAAAAGGAAAATTTATTTCGCTTTACTAACCTATTCTGTATTTTTGGGGGAGACGTTTGCTGCGAAGGATCATTTTTAGGTGATTTTTACCGTAAGAGGGATTATGCCTCAGGTTGGTGGAATTTCCAAAAGTAATTGGACGGTGGTTTCATCCATCGCTGTCCAAATCATTGGACGAAAACTTAGGCCACAACTGCTACCCGTACCAGTGGCGTAGCAATTTTAGGAGAGTCCCTCCCGCAGAATGTTTACTCGAGGGCCCTTCCTCAATTTTTCGCAGCTTTTTATTTACTGCTGAAAAATCGGCACCCTAGCAACCGGGGTTGCTAGGGTAATTGCTGTTCTTGCAGAAATATTGATGTTGGAGTAGAACGGCGGAGTTACATTGGGTGAAAACTGAAAAAGATGGCATGAATTGAAAGTTGCATACCTTCAGCAATGGACAGCAGGAGAATGCAAATAGGAGGATGGAAGGGTCAAAGTTAACAATAGTTGCTGAAAATTTTCTTTGCCACAAGGCGAATAGTTTTGCCTTGAAACTCTTCTATGACTTACTGCATTAATTTGAACTCATTCAAGCTTTAAATCAAAAAAACTTCACAACTATTCCTGATCAGGTCACTTAATGCCTACATGGTTTACAGTCAATTTAATTGTCAAATCAACATACTTATCTTATGGGCAAATAATTGAATGATCTTTTTTTTTCCTAAAGCCTTCCGGTGTTTGCGGTCAAAAAAGAACATGATAAATTGAGCAAAAGTATAGACAAGACTCCGATGATATAATCAAGGTAAATCTTAATTGGATTGTTTAATTAGGGTTTAATCCCGTCAAGTATTTCATAGCGGAGGTCCAAATGAAACGTAACCAGAGTAAAGGACTCCATTACAATATACTAAATTAAAACAGTCTTTGACAACGTCCTGCCCCTTCATTTACTGTTCTCACGCAAACATCCGTATATACATTTTTACATTTTTTTTTTTTCAGTACCATTATCATTTTACATTATTTATTGATTTTCATTTCCTAACGTTTAAATGTTTCATCAATTTTTAATCATTTCTCACTCCATTACAACCAGTGATCTGGAACGATCGCAAAATTCCCGTTTCCGTTTCTGTTACTGTTTCTTAAAGTGCCAAACGAAATCTGGTTGTTCCGTTCCGTGTTACCAGTGCCGCTCAGCGTTCCTAAATATTTTCTATACCGTTACTAGCATTATAATCGAATTCCAAATTTGGTTTACGGTTCCCTAGTTTCTATGATTTAGATAAAATCGTTTCTCTTCGTTCCTCATTGAACTTCAAATTCTCAAATCCGTTCCTGAAAGGCGTTCCTTTTAAAAATTATTTTTCATTTTCGTTACTGATTCGTTCCTAAAAAAGTGTTGGGTAAAGTTTCTGTTACAGTTTCGTTACACAGACAAATATTGGAATTGAAAAACCAAAGTTTCTGTTACAGTTTCGTTACACAGACAAATATTGCAATTGAAAAACCAAAGTTTCTGTTACAGTTTCGTTACACAGACAAATATTGCAATTGAAAAACCAAAGTTTCTATCATCGGGATTCCGTTTTTTGCTTTGGCTTTGGCGGTCAAAGGGAGTGAAAGCTTTGGGTTTAGCTCAAACAATCCTGTTCTTTTGAGTTTTTTCAAGTTTAGGGGTCTCTTAAGAAGAGATCATGTGATTATTAAATTATGATTAATTTTGTATTATGAAATACAAAAAATGCCGTTCTCTCCGAATTTGCGAAGAAAAAATTAATTTCGACTTTACAGAAGTCTTAACTTGTAGGACACATCGTCAGAATAATTTGGCATAATAATTTTGATAAAGGAGCAAAGAGCGTATTTATCTATGCTTAACTTATGCAAGTTGCAGTCTTATGTCATTTTTAACAAAGAAAGCTTTCATAATACTACAAGAAATGATGCGAAATTCATAGTGCTATACTGTATGACTGCTCTTTCTTTACAGAGCAGAGCGCGAAAAGAAAACTGTAGGAACAGTAACGATTTCCCGTTCCGTTTCCGTTCCGTTCCCGTTTCGTTTCTTTTCGAAATTTTTTTGTTTCCGTTTCCCGTTACTATTTTGCGGATTCGTAAATTCGGTTTTGATACTAGTTACGGTTTTAATTTCATCTCGGTTCCCAGTATTGACCCCGGTTTGGTCCTCCGGTATTGCGGTTTTCGTTCTGTTACCAGGTTCATTTAAATTTGATTTTGTTTGTACCGTTTTTGTCCCGTTCCTAATTTTTCTGTAAACGGTAACTCCGTTACAAGTTCCGTTCCCGTTATTTTTCAAAATCTGCTCCCAGTTACTGGTTTATGAAACGTTTCTAAATTTAAAAAAAGGGCGTTATTTAACGTTTTTCGTTTCTCGTTACCGTTTCGTTACAGATCACTGATTACAACTTATTCAAAAACGAGTTTCTTTCCGTGAAAGATTTCATGAAATATGGGTAACAATTTTGTGAAGGCGGACCCGAGTAGCAAATTTTACGACTTTCGGTTTTTTCTGGTAATTTTAAATAAAAAAAAAAAAAAAGTAATTACATTTTTTGTCAGGAGTTGAGGTTATCATTTTCTTTAAAAAAAAATTGATCTCGTCGTTCATGCACATATCGACAATAAAACAGAATATTGTCGAAAGAAAATTATTTCAACTTTATAGGAGAAATTGCTACAAAAAAAAAAAACAAGTGTAATTTAAAACGTTAGAATATTCTATGAAATTGAAAGGCAGAATGAATATATTCAAAGTTTAAAATTTGACTAGAAATAGGCCAGAGAAGGTTTCAATTTAAAATAACGGCCGCGGAAACTTGGGAAGTTTTCCCCCAATTCTTTCTTTTCCATTTTGCACTTTATTAAAAAGTAACGATGAAAAGTTAACTTGTTATCTGCCTTCTTCTGTTTCATTCTTTTATTTCGTTCATTTCGGTTCTTCTTAAACAACATTCTCTTCCTTCTTTTTTTTTCTCTCTTAACCATAGCGGGGGATCCTTTCCCTTTAATATTTTCTATTTAATTCGCGCGAGAAAGAAAAAAAAAGAAGGAAAGGAGAAAAAAAAATAGCGAGATCCCGGAAAATTCCCCAATCAGAAACAGGGATGATAATTTATTCGCTTGTCATATTTTCCTCAAGAGTGTGGTTGAATCGTTCGTCCACTACGAGGAAGTCAATTTTCATAATTTGATCGTCTGTATTCTGGCCGTGACTAAGCAAGCTTCTCTCTCTTCTCGTAACATTTCCTATGCAATGGTTCTCCACATCGAGACTGGATCAAAATTATATCAATTTTAATTCGTCACACTGTAAATCGATTTTTCGTGAAGATCATAATGACAAGTGCTAATTAATATTTATTTAAATGAAATATTCTTAATACGGTTAGGTACGGTTAGGTTTTGCTGAGCCAGATTTATTGGCTGAGCCAGGCTAAGCTAAATTGGATCAGGTTAGGTTAGGTTAAGTAAATATAGGCTAAACTATGGCGGGTTGCCTAACCTATTCAATGCTTACTACGATTTTCGTGCCAGAACCACAATCAATCCCAACTTCTCGACTGATCTCTGCCCTTTGCGTCCTTACACAAGATCACTAACCTTCCAATTTAACAAAAAAGCAGATTCTCCATATCATTGATAAAAAAAAATAAAATTCTTCCTCTGCAAAACTTTTTCCCTAAAAGACCCTTTAAATCGTAAAGAGAGAAAACGAGCGAGAAGAAAATTTGAAATAAAACATCGTTCTTCATGGAATCGCTTTCACGAAAATCATGAACAATATACCCGATTCCCTATAACCTATGAATCCCCCCCCCCCCCTCTTACTCTCCCCTCCCCAACTTTCTCGCCTTGACTTTTAGCGGAAATGATTCCATTTTTACATCCCATTTAGTTAAGGAAAAGGTGAATGGCAAAAAAAAAGGGGGTTTGTTGTCTTAATATTTTGATTGATTAAATTTATTTTCGGCGCCCGGAGTCTCCCCCCTCCCCCAACAAAAAAAAATATGATTAAAATTTTCGTAATCTTTTCTATCTTAGCCGCGATCGTTAATGTCACATAAATTCTTAAATCATGCAAACAAAAGCAAAGGGAGATAACAAGATGAACCTCTCAGCGTCATGAGCTGGAGCAAGCGATAATAAATGTTTCCTGAGCTCTGCTGTGGTTCTAACGGAACGGAATAGTATTTGATAGCCGCGGACACGCAAGATTCATTGCGCCATTACAAAAATGATGCATTGCCGCTTTTAGAGGAAACTTGTATATTTGGACAAGTTTTATAAATGACAAAACGAATTAACTTCTAAAAAGTTTGTATTATTTTATTCCGTTTTATATTTTTATACTTAAAACCTTCTGACGGTTTTATTTGCCGCTGCTACTGGGTGACGTTAAATAAATAAGGACGAAAAAAAACAAACGAAAAAAAACTATAAAAATGTAATTAATTTCGTAAATCAGAAGCTACTTTTTTTTGTTTTGTTAAATAAATTATCTTAAATGATTTACCTTAATTATTTTTACTGCTATCAGAATGTCTTTTTTTCGTCTCTGAAGTGATGTTTAGTTTTATCTTTTCTGAGCTGGAAAAATTTAACTGGAGTTCTGGAGGGCACCAGGCCCCTTTTATTATTGCGCCCTTCCTGCTTCCTTGAGTTTTACAAAAATAAAAAATTCGTTCGAATTCTAAGAAGACGGGGTGCTTACGGACTAATCAGTAGTTCGTTCTGTCTTCTTAGAAGTTCAGTGAATTTATTTTTTTTTGAATAAAAAAGAAAACTATAAAAGGAGTTCCCCATTGCTAATTCGGTTTTTTGCTCAATAGTTTGTGCTTGATCTAAAAAAAATTAGCAAGCTGACCCAAAAAGCAAAATTAATTTTCACAAAATAAAATAACAATGTTCTGAAATTTCAGATTTTCAAAAATAAAAAAATTTATACGCATTTTAAGAAGATGGAGCGCTTATCGATTAATCAGTACTTCGCCTCATCTTCTTAGAGTAAAATAATTTTTCTTAAAATGAAAATCAAAACAGGAAAAGAAGTTCTTCATCGCCGTTTTGAAAATATTTTGCTTGCGCTTTTTGGAAAAGTCAGTCCAGGTCTGTTAAATTCCTCCAGCTAGCGTTATCAGCGGCCAACAGGGTAAGCGAGGTAAGAGTCGAAGGGGGTATAGCTACCTGAAGACATTTTTTTGCTTCAAGTCTAAAATTTTTTATAGGGGAAATGGAGCATGATTACTCCCTCTGGTGGAGAGGCGCACCAAGGGCTTCCCCCAACCATGGCCAATTTTTTCAGCTCCTAGTCTTAGAGCACTGGGGTAGTATTGATTTACAATTCGCAAAACCCTATTCCGGACCCATTGAGCCACAATGCTATCTCCTTAACTCCCCCATAATTACAGAGGCAATAACAGGTTTAAATAAACAAAAAAAATCAGCCACTTTTCCTAAAAATTATTTATTAAGATGAATTTTAAGGGTTGGGCCCACTAATCTCAAAGATACAATTCTCAACATATCTTTTCAATTAACCAGTTAATTAAAACTAAATGTCCTCACATCTGCTCATTACTTCTTTCCTATTATCAATCACAAAACAAAAAAAACTAAGGCGCCATATTTAATTTCTAATCTCGTATCAAACTCCACAAAACTTTCCAAAAAACCTTTAAATAAGACTTTATTCCTTTTTGCTTTTCCTCCGCCATTAGGACGGTAAATCAATGTGTAAACTAAAAATCACTTCAACATATGACACAGATACTATAATTCAAAACTTTGCCCAGAATTGTCAGCTGAAAATGTAGAGTAAAAGAGCTTGCTGGTATAAAGCTGTGTTATATATTTCTCGTTTCTGGACATTTATACCACAATATTTATTATTATTTTTTTCCTCGGGAAAGTTGACAAGCAAAAGTAAAAGGTCTAGGGGTATATAGGGAAACAGATCGGAGGTTGAGAGTATTGAAAGCTGGACCACACTTCCATGGAAAAAAAATTTATAGAGCTTTCGGTGACTTCGCCTGCAAAAGGAAAAAAAAAAAAAAGAAAATACACTTTATCCTCACTTATTCAAATCGATTATATCGCTTAACTTATTTCTAGTACGACTATCACGGATCGATATATTAACGTTAGTTTATTTATCCAAACGCGGTTTTAATTCATTTACAAATGATTTTTAATTTATTGTTAATGGAATCGATGGGAACTTTAATTAAAGGCATGTTACGAAATTGGGCGAGGAAACGGGGGGAAAGAAGTTGATTCGACTGTATGTTGTATACAGTCAGCAGCGGTCAAGAAAAGAATGAAGAAAAAATGAAGAGTTATGCGGGAAAGACAAGAAGTTATGTGATGTTTTGGACTCTACGGGAAACAAATAAATAAACTTATTACTGGGCGGGAAATATTGCCTGGATAGTGACTCCAAAATAAACGATGCCTTATAAATCTAATCGGGAAACAGTACATGAAACAATTTACCAGCAGAATAAAACACACAACTTTAGCTTTTCCTTCTCTATATTTATAGCAGTCGATTATTAATTTATCTCCTTTTAAAATGCTTTATTGATTTTTCTTTTTACTTTTTTTTCGCTTCTAAGGAGTTTCGAGAAAATATTTGAAGGTTTTTCTATTAATTTAGGGATTGGTTTGAGTTTTGATTCAACTGAGATGGCAACTTTTTCTGCGGCTTTATAAGACTACAGCCAAATAAGCTTAGTCTTTTTTTTTGTTGTTTTGATTTGAACAAACTTAGTTTGTTTTTTGATTTTTTGTCTTTTTGTGATTTTTGATTTTTTTTTGTCTTTTTGTGATTTTTGATTTTTTGTGTTTTTTGATTTTTTGTGTTTTTTGATTTTTTGTGTTTTTTGATTTTTTTGTCTTTTTGAGATTTTTGATTTTTTGATTTTTTTTGTCTTTTTGTGATTTTTGATTTTTTGATTTTTTTTGTCTTTTTGTGATTTTTGATTTTTTGATTTTTTTTGTCTTTTTGTGATTTTTGATTTTTTGATTTTTTTTGTCTTTTTGTGATTTTTGATTTTTTGATTTTTTTTGTCTTTTTGTGATTTTTGATTTTTTGTGTTTTTTGATTTTTTTTGTCTTTTTGTGATTTTTGATTTTTTGTGTTTTTTGATTTTTTTTGTCTTTTTGTGATTTTTGATTTTTTGTGTTTTTTGATTTTTTTGTCTTTTTGTGATTTTTGATTTTTTGTGTTTTTTGATTATTTTTGTCTTTTTGTGATTTTTAATTTTTTGTGTTTGTCTTTTTGTGATTTTTTGTGTTTGTCTTTTTGTGATTTTTGATGTTTGTCTTTTTGTGATTTTTTTATGTTTGTCTTTTTTGTAATTTTTTGGATGTTTGCCTTTTTGTGATTTTTGATGTTTGTCTTTTTGTGATTTTTTGTCTGCTTCTTAGGGAGTCTTACAAAAATATTTGAAGGCCTCCAGCCCAGATCGCTTTTTTCATTTTTATTTCTCGTGCCACCAACTTTTTTCACGATTCATTAAAAAAGTTAAAATAGGAATCCGAACTAAAATTAGATTTAGTTTTCCTTGCGTCAAAACCATCGCAAAAATGTAACACGACGGTTTCTCATAAGTCGATTTACATAAGATAATCAAGGGAAATTTTCATCGTAAGGGTTCGGGGATGTATATGTTAATCGGATATAGCTACAAGGGATCAATCCAGATTGCAAAACTAATATCCATTTGTCACGTTACGGTTAATTGCTCGTGAATAGCTTTTCCTAGTTTCGAAAATGACTTTTAAAGTCTTGACGTTTTAACCGAGGTTTAATACGTTTAGCCTGGTACATGATTTCAGAACTTCTAAATCGACGACATGTTGACTAATGGGGAGGATAACCGTTACTCTATCAAGATCGGCTACTGAAATCCCGGTTCCCTTATGGGCTTTTCCCTTCCATTCAAAACGTGAATCTTTCGATAGTAAAAATTGCAACGTTTTAAACGTCACTCGAACGCCCCTTTAGCTATCCGTCAAGGACTCTTAAAATCAATCCAAACAAAAACAAGTATGGTAAATAGCGATGAATATTTCATAGAGCAACGGGAAATGCTCAAAAGGAAAATAGAGAAAGGTAACGGAAATAGGAATGAGAGTTTTTCGGTGGCCACGCGGGGTTTTTTAAAAAAATTTAAAAAATGAGAACGATTTTTTCCCCGGTGATGATGGTGACGACTACGACGACGATGATGATGACCATATGTAAATGTAATGTGTGAAGAAGTGTACTTGAGCTCCTCTTAGCATTCGTCAAATTTTAACATTAATGAATGTCACCGTGTGTGTGTTGTACTCTCCAATTAATTTTTTCATTGCTGTACTTTTTATTTATAGCTACTTTACATTGCTTTTTGAGTATGACTGATTTAGAGCTTTTTTCAACGAGTTTTCGTTCATTTTGTCATGACGTTTTCGAGGGACTAAATGAACGTGAAGTAAATATTTATCATTTCTCGGTTGTCATTCACGAAAAAAAAATCAGGAAGAAAATGCAGTTTAAAAAAAAAAAAAAATGGGGTGCAGTAAATTACAATGCCATTTTCATTCCCATAAATTTAGCATTGCATATGATCGCTGATAGGGGGTGAAGTGCACGAAAATGGGACAGATTTGGAGTGTCTTGGGCGAATGAGGAAGGCACTGCTAAATATTTAAACAGCAACAGAGGACAGGAACATTTTCAGCGATGAACTAACTTTTTGTTCTGTGGCTTTTCTCCCGGGAAATGAAACTTAAGATGTCGAGGAATTAAAATCTAAAAAGATCGAATCCACAACCTTTAAATTCGGGTACACAGACTAAAATTGGAAAGATATAAATACAAATACGAACAAAAGAACCAATTTGGGCTTATAGAAGAAAAGCTTTCTTCCTCTAGGCACTTGGCCAATATGGGGCCGTCCACTCCTGAAAGAAAGTCTCCCTCAACCTTTGCCACACATCCTTGTCTTGGGCTCTTTGAAGCCACTTAAGCCCCGACACCTTATTAATGTCGTCATACCGCCTCTTTTCTGGCCTTTCGACGCTACTTTTTGACGCTCCAGGTTTCCATCTTACTATTCGTGCTGCCCACCTATCCGGATCCTCCCTGGCGACATGACTAGCTCATTGCCACTTAGCTGTTGCAAGACATTGAGCAACATCACCGACCCTAGTCCGCATCCTTACTTCCTCATTGCGAAAACGATCCAGAAGGCTGATACCAAGTATTGTTCTTTCCATCGCTCTTTCAGTAATAAAGAGCATCGAGCATCAGTAAAACTTCTGAGTTTTTCAAACAGAGTAAATAATCTTGAAGAACAAATCATTTCAAACATCGAACAGGATGAAACTTGCAAAAGCATGAATGAAACACATCTTGTAGTTCCGGAACATGATCCCAAAAATATTATTCTTAGTCACCCAACTTATTTCCAGTGACATTTAATTTCTTATATTGTTGGCAAAACAAATTTTCACATGTAAAAACTCGCGTCTTAAAAAATAGGTAATATAATCCTCGAATCGCGAATCGAGATAAATTACGTTAATAAATCCTTTTATTCCTTCATGTTATATATTATAACAATCGCACAACCTAATTGACAAGTGACGAGTTGATCTTCGTTTATAAGAATATAATGATCGCTCACCGAAAAAAAAGATTCTACTATCCCTATCAAAAAAAAAATATATAACGTAAGAGAAAAGAAGGTTTAAATGAATGATATTTTGACATTAAAATTACTGCATTTCGATACAGTCTTTTGAATTTGACGAGGATCTCATCATAACATCCTTTTGATTTCATGAAATACCAAATTGCTTCTTGATTTCAATGAAATTCATTTGTCCGAAAATGATTCGAATCATCTGTCATTATGAACAGCATGTCTTTTTTGTCAAGATCTTCTCATCCCATTTGTTAGCCTCGTTTTTAATGAAGGTGATTTCTTTTTCGGGTATCGTTGTTAATTTTTTTTTTTTTGTAGGAATTGACTCCGTTTTACATGATTTTGGGATTTATTCCTTTAAAAGAGGTTGTTACGGTTCTAGAAGGTAATTTAATGCGGATGGAGAACCCGTGGGGAATCGGGGGAAGTCGAGTGTTATGAATGATGTAACATTCAATTTCGTTTTGTATAAACAGGTTTTCTATTTTAAGCAAATATTACGATTGTCATTGCTGAAAGGGATGAATGAACTATGTTAAGAAGTAAATATTTTTCGGGAATTCAGGATTTATTTTTGGTGGTTGAGGGATTTAAATGAGAAAATTTTTAAAGCCAGATTTTCCATTGTCAATTACAATTTCCAGCCCTTAACTTACTCAAACCTGGTACTGACTTCAAAACTAGAACCCAACAATTGAGCCACGAATAACATTTCGCGAGCAAAAAAAAAAAATAACATAAAAATATAATAAAAAGTTAAAAAAAAAAAGCACATGCGCTTACACCTGTTGCATTCCACCCTTCAACCTCTTCATTCCCGAACTAACTTGATAAAAAAATGTTGTCAAGTATTCAATGTATTTTGAAAGACAGCCGACAACACGATTAACGTTCAACAGCTTTCGGATGAAACATTTTTTTTCTTTTCTTCTTTTTTTTCCCCCCTCCCTCTTCAAAGTTCGGATCCGTTTTTCCTTGTAAGTTTTTACTTTAGCTATTATCTTCCGACCAGTCATTTATTCTTTTTAATTTTTAAAGGAAAATTCTGGATAGCGCGTGCCTTGGCCAATTTATCTTTAATTTCGTCAGGGTTATAAACAATGGAGTCGTTAAACACAGGAGATGCAAAGGGGAAAGGGAGGGTTAATATGGCACGCGCTGGGACGGCCACCATGTGCCATAAGATGGCGGAAAAAAGGCACGGAAAAAATTTTCCCTTCCCTTCATATTAGGGGAGAAAGAAAATTTTGGGAATGTTTCAATGATGTCTTCTTCTTCTTCTTCTTTTCTTCCGTCCACTCGTGAACAAAGGTCTCTCTCAAACTTTGCCACACTTCCTTGTCTTGGGCTCTTCCCAACCATTTCAGTCCCTCCAGCCACCCTCTTAATGTCGTCGTACCATCTCTTTTGTGGCCTACCGACGCTCGAGGTCTATCTTACCGTCCGTGCTGTCCACCTATCCGAATCCTGCCATGGTGGCGACATGACCTGTCCATTGCCACTTGGCTGTTGCAAGGCGTTGCGCAACATCATTGACCCTAGTCGGCTTCCTTTTTTCCTAATTACGAAAACGGTAACGAGCTGTTCAGCGTTGTGATCGCCATTGAGCGATGTAATCTGGATTAATTGATTTAAAAATGTTGGTGACTTTGGCCCCAAATAAAAATTTCTGGCCAACTCTTGGCCTCACCCCACCTAGAATTTTTCTAAGGCGACATCCCTGCGGCCAGGTAGGCACAAACTAGATGAGAGTCTTATAAGACTGTCGTCCTCGGTAGAGAGCCAGAAAGGGGAGAGTCGCCAACTCTGTACATCAAAATCCTGGCTTCTCATTGGCTGTGACCAAAATCGTTTTCAACTGACTTCCATTGATTGGTGGTGACGTCAAACGTCCTCTGCTACTCGGTACTTAACTTGCCAATCAAAAAGACGCAATTTAGTTGGCGACTTTTTCCTTTCAGACACTCTAGTTTTTGGCAGCAAACAGTTGAACTAATTTTTTGACTTCAACAGCGTGGTCACTTCTCAAGCTTAAATTCTCACAACCGTAATTTTAATTTTTGCCGCCAAAAATTTCCCTCGCAAAAATAATTCCCTCGCCTAAATTTTATCAACCCCACCTCACCCACAAATCCTCCACGCAATCGAACAAAAAACATTCCCCCGCATTTTTGAAAACCCCTCCCACCTCAAAGTCATAACCCCAAACAAAACATCTTAATAGATCATTTAAATTAACGATCATGGAGATGTTTCGTTTAAAGGAAAACAGAATCAAACACGGATGGGAGAAATGAAGAGGGAGATTGATGCGGACGAAACTTCAAGTTTATTAATCGGATTAAGCACGTACTAATTCAGGATTAATGCAGGATTTAATGTGTATATTATGCAACTCATTAACCATCATCACCGGGCCGGTTGCTTATCGATATTATCGCATTTCCTAAGTCCGCACCATCATATCGTTGTCCATACATCTCCTGTCATCGGGGACATTATGCAAGCATATACGAAAACCTTCCCAACACACATCGATCCCGTCCCGTCCGGGGGAATTTCGATTAATCGAATAAGATTTCGCCTGAATGAATCAAAATAATGTCGCCCGGCGGATTTAACTTATGGTTACCATCAGGTACGAGGGGAGACATAACTCATCCTTGTTTATTATGTCTTTTTGAATTTGAATTTTTAATCAAAATAAAAGAACCCGTTTTTTAAACTAGTATTTTATTAACACATTAGAGGATGGTGACGGGGGAAATGGATGAAGTGACAATGATGAGAGACGGTAGCGACGCCAGAAAATTCTGTAAAGCGCGGCAAACTGGGGGAGGTCAAGGTTAAGCTGCTTTGGAATTAAGGCAATTTTTGAAGGACTATCTAGTCTTGATTTAGCGTCGCTATCCTGGTACCTGGCTCCCAGTTGACCAGCATCAGTCCTTCTCAATGCTTTGTGGCAGTGGAGGGCAGCAGCAACCAGTAAATCCGGAAGTAGGGCGTCTCAATCACTTTTTCATAGCGACCCCTTTCCTAATTTCTTCAGGAGCCAGTCTCGAGACTGCAAATCGGCGAATAATTGCCTATCTGCATCGCCCAAAAAAAACTTTTAGCAAAAAAAAACCACACAATTTTTTAAAAAAATATGAAAAGCATTCGAAATATTCCTAGCTTGAGTTATTTTAAAATGTCTTGACTTCCCATTCACGATTATTTAATCAATCACTTAAAGAAAGGATCAGTTTAACTTTCGGGGGCGGAGTTAAAAAAACATAATGTTAAATGGTTTTTAAGTTTTGCGCTTCTTCTTCAATCATCCTGAACCTCGATCACTCATTTTTACGTATTTTCAGATTAGGTTTAATATTAGAAGGCGGTAAAGCAATAAAGAACGAGCCGGGGATTGTTCCTTTTTCGTATTGACGTACCGTGGATGATCTGTGTGAGAATAGACTTGACAGACAGGCATCACTATACGAGAACCTAGTAATTAAATCGTTTGTTGCATACTTTTAAATACCTTAAAAATTTTTTAAGGATCATAAAAAATGAAAAAAAAATGTTCGACTCATAAAGCACATTATTTTTTTTTTATGAAGGGTGGGTTCGGAGGAAAAATAGCGTATTGAGGTGATGCCGCTTTAAGATTCAGGTAGTGCAGTGAACGGCATTTGAAAAGTACATCAACCAAGTAGAATTCTTTTCAGTCTTCTTTTTACTCAAGAGCGATTTCTCTGAAATTGAGACTTGTTCAGCGAGAAACTCAAAAGCCAGAAGAGCGAATGTGAGATTCTTGAGTTGGGCTGCAAGCCAAGCCAGACTTGTGCCACTACAACTCAGAGCCTGCTCTTTTACGCGCGATGGAGTGGACGGTAAAAACCTTGCACCCCACGAATTAAGTTCGAATTTTAATAGGAATTCGAACAAGACAAAAACGGTGTAGTCGTTAAGGAGTCGACTTTCACTCCAGAGACCTGGGTTCGATTTCTGGGTGAAGCAAATTATCAAAAGGTTTTTCTGGAATCCGGATCTTAATTATTGACGTTTTGTCGAAAAAAAATTTTTAAACCCGAGGTATATTTTAAGTACATCCACCCAAAATGTATCTCGGGAATCTTTAAGGTGCGTACATTAAAGGTTATATCCAAGTTATATTTTAGGATATACCAAATAGTCGCAAATTTGTAGATATATTTTTTTAATAATTTTTTTATATCTTGAGATATATTTTATTTATTCTCAAATTATATTAAGGATATAATTTTTTTATCAACCCGATTTCCGTGTGGACCAATGTGTTTGCTGCTCCTGCTAGCCAATGTCCGACTTCACCAAGAACTCGACCGACCAATAACTCTTCGCACAGAGCCAAATTCATCTGGACGCCCCTCCAATTAAATATTACTAACCAACTACAGGCTGCTGCAGACCATCATGCAAGGCAAGGTCGAGGGCAAAAGAAGACTTGGTCGTAAGAATCTCTCCTGGTTGCGGAATATCCGGAATTGGACCAAATGAACCGTGGAGGAGTTATTCCGCATGGCCGCCAATCGTGAAAGATTCAAGGAACTCGTCGGATCGAACGCCGAAGCTCCCGAAGAAGAACCAACTACGGCGTTTACAGGGCTTGAAGCCCTACTGCCGCTACCCAGTCCTGGCACGACTCCCTCCAATCAGAAACTCCAAGCCGACCCGCATCCTTCGACACGTTATCCTCCCAACGAAGCCGCGGCCTGCCTTGAACCTGCGACTGGTAGGCCTCTCAATTAAATAAATACTTCAAAACTTCCAATACTAAAACCTCAAACCCCTCCAAAAAGAAAGGAAAATTTTTTTCCTCTCATCTCTCTCTCTCGTGTTTATTTGTCCCTTTTATTTTCGGAATCAATGAAGAAAATGAAATATCAAACGTCAGCAAAAATAGGAAAAACGGAAAAGCAGGTATATAATGTTGTTTAATCAAAAATATGATAGGCTTGGTGATTCCGAAGAGGACACCTCAGCAATTCACCGAATAAGCAAGCAATTTTCCTCGCCAGTGAGCAAGTTGAGGATAACAGGTCAATTGGCGACCTCTTTCAATTCCTCCACGCCAACACGTCACGCTCAACGGTTCACGTCGTCTGGAAAATAAGTTCTCAAATAATATTTTCAATCTCGACGTCAAGGACTTGACCACAACAGCTTTTCTTCTTTCGCCCGTATAGAAAAATATTTTCACCCCGCGCGGAATTATTATTTTTTTGAACGACAGCATTCGAAAAAAAAAAAAAACGATCAAAGGGAAATCGCAAGATAATAGAGAGAGTGTGTGTGCGTGTATGAGTGAAGCCGCGGGGAGGGAGCAGCAAAAAAAAAAAAAAAGAGTGCGAGAAATCAACGTTCAGCACTCTAACCCTATTGCCCTCCCTCTTTCCCATTCACCACCCCCTCTCTCCGGATAAGCAAATAAAAAATATCAGGAGAGAGTAAATGGACACATAATTATGAGCCAGTGAGCTACTCTTTAATAAACACGATTACTCGCGACTGCCGCTCTCAAATTACCCAATTAAAACCAACAACCGTTTTATTTCTACTTTGTGATATAAAAATTTTTTTTCTTCTTTTTTTTTTTTAAGGCTACTGCTGACCAACAGATAGAGATGGAATCTTGTTTACGTTAATGTTCCACGCCACGGTCGTTTTATTAACCCGGTTTTTAAATTTTTCAAATGAGCGGGAATTTATTTACCGCACCAATGAAAAAAAAAGTCCCTCGTTTCCGAGATTTATTGAGGATGTACGGGTAAGATAGCGCAATAGGTGCTATTTGCAAAAAAATCTATTAAATTTGATTTGCGAGGTAAACGTGAAAATTTTTTCGAACCTTTTTTTTCCCCGAAAAGAATCCTTTTCGCAATTAGCCGATTCTTTCTTTTGATGAGTCCGCCTTTCTCCCCGGCTTTACCGGGGATGAAAATAGTTAAAAATGAGGGAAAATGTAATTCGGAAAGTGTAACCGAACAATGAGAAACTTGGGAAGGTAGTTTGAGAATAATAAATGTAAATGGGTAGACGTCTTTGGAAGCTGTTAAGCCCTGTATTCAGATGCGGCAGTTACAACACGTAACGCTCCTGACGTTCTGACTTGAGTTAATCCTTATAACGACCTCGCGGTAACGTTACGTGATTAGTTTAATTGCTTCAATCTAACAATCCACCCCCCATTTCTCCAACCCTTTCCGTTTCATTTCAATATTGCGTTATCATTTCGATGCATGGATTTTGAAAATATTCGAGTCCTTTCCATCTCTTTTAAACCCGTACCAGAGACCCATCTCGTATCCATCACTAATAATGGGTCCGTTTTTACATTAAAATTAAGGCTCTTGGAAAGGCTTAGTCGGGTTTGTTTATAAAGGGTAAGTTTAGTTTTTATTACCGAAAGGGGGAATGGTATTTTTTTCCAAGTTATTTATGAATTGGGTAGGATGAGATTGTTCTTCAAAAAAAAATTTTTACGGGGTAAAATTGGTAATGAAAGGATTTCTTAATTCTTTTTTAAAGACTTGAACACTTTAAAATTTAACTTACGCAAACTTACGAAATTGGGCATGATTTTAGATTCGAAAATAGTGTCTCGAAGTTTGTAACATTACAAATAAAATATTAAAAAAAAAAATAATAAATATTTCCAATTTTTAAATGATTTAACAAAACTAAAAAAAATAATTAAAAATAATTTTAAATTTTAAATTTTTTTTTTTTTGAGAAGCGCATACAATAATTTAACGAAATCTGATGTCTGATGTCTCTTCTTTGCTAAAACTCTTCAGCCTTCAAAAAAAAAAAAAAAAAAAAAAAAAAAAAAACCTGTTCCATTACCAATTTTAGTTACTGTTTTCAATCTTTTTTTAAGAAGCGCATAATATGACAAACCCTGCTGAATATTTTTCGTTGGAACTCTAGATTCATTTTCAAAATTAGGGCCTTGAAGTTTGCATTAAATTTCCAGACAAAATATTTTAGGTAAAAAATAATAACTTTTAATTTTTAATTTTTTTTTTTTTTTTTTTTGGGAGAAGCGCATACAATAATTTAACGAAATCTGATGTCTATTTTTCGCTGAAACTTAAGATCTTTCTTGAACGATTGTCAACAAGCATCCAATCTTTGAGCCAATCAATCAATTAACGAATGGATTTACGCAGGGGTTCAAAAATTCTGCTCACAAATTCTTCTTCAGACGTCCTTGTCCTAGCAAATAGTTCGCCAGTTGAGATCCTAACCTATTTGCATCCCTATATATCTAACTAAGGGCCAAACCACTGACTCAGTTTTAGAATAAAACCAAGTTTAACTGACTTAACTCGCCGAACTTTTATCAGCTGACAAACTTATGGGAATAAAATTTATTCTTAGTTTTTTTGCCTTAGCTGTGCGATTTTTTATCCTGGGTACAACAAACGACTATCAATCTATTACTCTTCCACACTGCTATATCCTGGCAGGTGGCTCGCCAGTTGGGACTCCTAACCTACCCGCATCCTTCGGCACTAGTCCTCCCAACAAAGCCGCGGTTTTCCCTGAAATATTGGACTTGCAGGGCGTTTATCAAGGACCTGCCTTATCGCCCGGGGCGGAAGAGCGCGCGCTACATATCCCGCCCACTAAAGCCGACGTGCCTTGACAATACTAGTGATCAGCGGCTGTCCTGTGAGCCTCCAGAACTCTTCATTCGAGCGCATCCTTAAAAATCCCGTCACCAAATGATTAATGACTATATTTTATCATTTTTTAGTCAGCTCTACGCGGAAGCCAAAGCCGATTTTCCAAATTCTTTCAATTCCGCTGACTCTGAAGCCCTACCGCAGCCTCCACCAAATTCCTCCATTGACCGCGATCCAAGGCCGTAATCTCCCAATCTCCGACTCCCAGGAAAATGGCACCCTCCTGCATGTTATCGATCCACCTCATCCTGAGCCTGCCCTGTGGCTATGGACACCGACAGCGGCCTGGCCGTACAGGGCCCTGTAAATGCCCCTCTCCACCGACACACTCAAAATCACAAAAAATTACTCGTGGTACTTTTTCTTTGCTCTCATCTTCCTCCACAACTGCCAATCAAACCCGTACAAGAAACCCGCTTTGAAAAAAAAATCTTAATCCCAACATTGCAAGAGAAAGCAATTTAACACTAAATTAAAGCGTTTATTAATTACGACTGGTAAATCTTTCATATCGTGGCACGCACAAAAGAAAAACAACAAATATTAGTGCAAGTATTAAAACAAACGTAAAACGTAATTAAAATTAAGAAGGAAGCCATAAAGCAATGACGCAAGGTGCGGAATCATTAACTTGATTTGAAGCTTACCTGAGACCGTGGAGGCAAAGCGCAATAAAACAAGAATGAAATTGAATCAAGAATAGATAATATACAAGTCGTCCATAAACAGAAATATGAGCAATAAAGCGGGAGATACAAAGTAAATTACCGAAACACGGTGATAAAAACAGTATGTTCTAATTTTAAATGGCTGTTTGTTATGATATATTACCACATAGAGAGCCGCTGTTGCTGGCGCTGTAGAAAATATGACGTAAAAGACGACAACGCGGGTAATAACCCTTCCCCAAAATCATTTCTTTTTCGGGGGAATTAATTTAATTTAAAAAAAAAAAGAGGAATGAAAAAAAAAAGTTCATTAGAGCTTTTAGCACCTTTTCATTCCGAATTTTCTCAAAATCCAACTGCAGGTAGCTTATTACGATTCCGCTCATACCGTTTAAAACGTTTTGTGTACACTAAGCAACAATAAGTTGAACAAATAAATTTCTCAAGTTTAGTGATCCTGTTTGAATTAAACAAAGGGTTTAGTCGCGAACGGCTTTAGCTCCACCACTCAGGAGTCGCAACAGACAAGAATGCAAATATCAAACAAAATAAAGCTAATTTCAAAACAAAGTATTATAACTTCTATTTAAATACCTTGCTTTAACTTTAAAGTTGTTATTTTAAAATGAAACTTTTCGCTCTTGCGTTTTATACAGCGAACGGCTTTCGTTTCGTTAGGCGGAGGGGAGACGAAAGAGAGAAAAAAAAAATTATGGAAGAGTCCGGGGGAGGCTTTTTAATTGAAGAGATTTTCAAACCACTGCACCGGAAATCGAAAATCAAGAACTTTTCCGTTTATGTATCGTTTCCTTGTCGCATTTCCTGTCCGAAAGAGTGAAGGGGTTGACAAGAGCGGGGGCGGCTTGCTAAATGAATTAAGATGTTTCTTATTCGGGATTTTTTATCTTGTTAATACATCTGGGAGAAAGTTTGAAACGCAGGAGTCAAGGATTTCTTCCCATATTTTAGAGACTTTCTAGAAAATTTTTTGAAATCTAAGAATTACTTAGATGCCACAATACTGTGGCACATCTTATTACAACCTCTTACCGAAAAATATTGTTGAACTTGATTTTAAAGTTATTGGATTGCTGGTTCTCGTTCCCTTGATTATATTCTGGACTGGATTCTTGGCTAATGGAAACGAAGATACATTAAATCAAAGAATTTGGTTTAAGTCGACGTTTCGTGAACTATATTCGTCACTTCCTCAGGACTAAAAATACAAGAGATACAAAAGATTCACTACCAAAATTATAAAATAATATAAAACGAAAAAACTAAAAGCTACAGGACTTACCTTAACCTAATCTCTTTACAAAAAACGTGGGAGGCTACATTGATTTTAAAGCTTTTAAAAAGACTCTAAAAGCTACCCTCTTAGATCTTGCCCCTTATGATGAAGAAATTGTCTCCCACTTCAAAACGTTATAGTTAGTGTGTCACGATTTGTAAACTTAAGCTTGAAATTAATCTTGTAAACAGGGTAATTTTGTAACGTGTCATACAACACGGATAGTGTTGCGGAACGTAAAGAAGAATAGCTAGGAAATCTTACCTGGAAAAAAAAGAAAAACAATGATCAAAATATGCAATGCTTCAATTTCCAAAAATAAAAAATTTGGTAAATTTTTTAAATTGTAAGTAAATTACAACACAGCTATTGCTAATAAATTCAAATTTAATTCAATTCAATTCATTCCAAAAATAAATTTAATGGCGTAAATTTTTTCGTGATGTCACCCATTTTTTCATATTTAAACGCCTGGAATAAAAATTTAATTCGTCGCAGTGCTGTAAAATCTCACAGAAATCCAGCAGCAAACCCAAAAATTCCAAAGAAAAAATTAACCTTCTGCTAAAGTTCTTTAAAATGAACCAAAATAAAATTCTTACTAATATTCAAATCACATTCTAAATTAATTTTTTCTTGATCAGTGACATCATAAAAAATCCCCACGTCCCATTCTTTTTCCGAAAAGACGGGACTGACCCTTCCCTCAAAAGCAGGTGATTCTCTATTTTCCTGAAGCTCTTACATAATTGTTATTTAAGAGCAACACCTGAAATGTTCATCAATTTATTGATTTGATTTTTTAATTCTTTGATAGTGAAAATGACATGTAAAATATGAGAACTGTCCGAATAGAAGAATGGTAATAACCAGGTTGAAATCAAAGAAACGCGATAAATTAAAGAATAAGACATTTTATAAATATTGTTTTGAATCGAATTGAGACCCTTAAGGGCACTTGATGGTCACTCCCTCACTGAGGAGGCCACAGCTTGTCATTCTGCTTTAAATACAAGGAATAAATAACTTCATTTAATAAATCATTAGTGCCTCCAGTCAAATAAATAATAATGTAACAAAAAAAAAACGACGAAGAAGAAGAAAAAAAAAGAAAAACGACCGAATAAAAAGCCGATACCCAATGTGTTTTTATTTCCAGGAATGATCAGATTGATATTAACCTTAGATTAGAATGGGATGGATATTAATTTGAGCTTTATGTAAAAACGAATGAAAAAAAGTGCTGTAAATTTTTTACTTGAGATTGTGTAGTTGTAGAACGTGACAAATCTAATTAATTAATCAGTTTTATTCGATGTATAAAAAAAAAAAAAGATCGTCTTTAAGATGTAGTTCACGTTGGGGGAACTTTAAAAACCTACGATTTGTTACTTTATCATAGAAACAATGTAGGATTGGAGAGTAAGTGATTTGCAATCATTTGTTATTTCGGCCGGAGATTTTTTGAATGCCTTTCTTATATTTTTTATAAATATTAGCAGGAATTGAATTTGATTTCTTCGTGGTCGAGCGAGTTTAGAGACTTTTCAGGGAGAAAAGAATTTTTTTTTGACCATGCAAGATTTTTATTTGAATTTTTTGTCAAGAAATTTTATAAAATTTTGGGAAAACAATTCCAGAAAATCTAGTGACTACAAAAACTCAGAAAAATTTTCTTAAAGATTGGTTTTAAACGTTCCCGTCCATTTTTCCTAATTTTTTTTCCTAAAAAAAAAAAATCCTAACTAACAAAATTTCTAATTATCTGTTTTCCTAAAATAAAATTCCTAATTCAAAATTCCTAAAAAAAATTTCCTAATTTAAAATTCCTAAAAAAAATTCCTAACTTTACTATTTTTGAATTAATATTTTTTTTTTCATATAAAATATTAGGAAGTTTTAGGAAAATTAGGAAAAATGGTAGGTAATCGGTTTTAAACGAATTGCAAGCACAAAAAAATTTGAGCAATTCCGGAAATTAAGCAAAAATTTTAAATAATTTGAGAAAACAAAAAAAAGTTTGTAAAATTCTGGGGAAATTTTTAAAAAATTCCATGAACACAAAAACTTTTCAAATAATTGAAAAAAAAAAAATACAAAAAATCCTGAACACAAATAATGTAAAAATTTTTGGGAGGAAAATTTAAAAAAATCTCTTCATCATTAAAGAATTATTTATAAACAAGCTATATCTAAGCTCTGTGCACTAATTCTATATACGGCCAAGGGCGGATTCTGAGTTTTTTTCAAGGGGGGACCTACAAAATTTACGAAAAGAGTATTTAGAGTTTTAAAAACTATTTTTCAAATTTTTTCTTAGTTTGAGGGGGGAGCGACTCTTTCCCCCCCTCTCTCAATCTGCGCTTGTCAACATTTTAAAGTCCCTCTCGATTTTATCTTTTTCTCAGATCGTGCTCTTTTTATTACAAAAAAACCTCATCGATGAAATGACCCTAAAATTCTTCACCTACAGCAAAATATTCAAACGTTTAAAACGTTTGCGAAAAGTTTTCACTTTCACGTGGTCCATCTCGACCGAGGCTGCGTCTTTTATAATCCCTTGTGAGGCATCAAGTTATAAGGGGGGGTAAATTTATGTAGGTTCTCCGCGCGTTTTAAATTAACGTCAACAATATCAAGACTTAAGTGGAGACACCAAAATGGTAAAGAAATGAGTAGCACCATTGACACGTGATTGGTTAATGGTGGGGAACACAGGTGCTGCTGTCTCCCGGCCATTAGCGAAACCGAGTAAATTCGTGTTTTTATCACTCTCAACGCCACTAATTATCCTTGTGTGTTTCTTGTAATTATCTTGGGTGAATTACGTTCGTAAACCTTCACTACATTTTCCATTCAATAAGATGAAAGCTTTTCACCCTTCAGGCTACTTAAAGAGTTTTATGGTCCCGTCGAAAAAAAGAAAAAACCCGGACGGCTAAACCATTTTTTGATATATTTTTATTATGTAAGGGAGTCAATCGTGGATTTTTTTTTTCCCGAACGTTTTTCGATGTTGAATAAATTTTCACGTACGGGAAATAACCTGAGAGAAGAACGTCCGGGTAGTGACCGCAGAGGCACTCAGCGGATTGTGGCTTTTCTTTACTCGTCATGCTTTAAAATATTTTAAAAGACTGGAAAAGAACTCGGAACGTGTTGTTTTTTCTCCTTTTAATCCGTCTTTGAAAAGAAATAAAAATAAATAAAGCTTTTTTTAAAAAAAAATCTTTTTTGTGTGTGTGTGTGTTGGGTTCGGTTTGAAAACTGGGTAGATTCCTGGCGGGTATTTTTGTTTGATAAAAGGGGCAGGTACAATAAATTGTTGTTAAGTTTTCACTTTCATGCTTTCCGGCAGGAGGGGTTGATTTTTTTTTCTCACAGGATAAATTCAGTGGCAAATATAGAAAGGAATAAAGAAATCATTCGTTTTGTTGGGCGTGATTGAAATGATTCACAATCCGTCTAGGCGATTTATTGGTGGGTAATTACAGGGTCTGCTATTATAAAACACGAACTGCCACCCACCTGTCGACCTGTACGGAGTAACTGATTGCCCTAGCCTTACCAAAGTTACAAACACATCAAAAGCTTCAATATTTTCCTGCGCGTTTCTTAATGTGTCATTTTACCTGGTGGCAAGGTTAAGAAAGCGCATGAGCAGTGAAAAGTAAAAAGATTTGATTTTCTGTCTGATGACTTCTGAATGAATTTTTTCGAAAATCTTCTGTCGCTTTTTAAGTTTGATGGCGGAGGAGCCCAGTTGGCCACCCGCTGCATCCACTTCTTCTTCTTTAAATGCCCGCTCCTCGTCGGAGATTGGCGATCATCATGGCGATCCTAACTTTGGCGGCTGCCGAACGAAAAAGGGATACTGAATTTTGGCCGTACCAGTCTCTTAGATTCTTGAGCCAGGATGTTTTCCTCCGACCCGGTCTACGCCTGCCTTCAATCTTTCCCTCCATCACCAGCTGCAGAAGGCGATATTTTCCGCTGCATCCACTGCCGCACACTATCTCATCCTTAACGTGGCTTTAAACCTCCACAACCTTCCCCGATGATAAAGCTTTATAAATAAACAAATTAGAAAAAAATTTGCCCTATATACACATTTTCACCGCATTTAATGTTTTTCTTTTCCGTTTTTATTAAAACTTTTAATGATTTAAACGTTGGTAATTACTCTAATGGTCTACATCATTTGTAATGCAGGTCGTAAAATCCTTATGTTCACCTCTACCCCTTCAATTTAAAAAACAAAATCGCAACTTTAAAAAACAGGTCTACATTTCCATCTTGCCAACGTCTAAAAACTCGATCACCGAAACAATCAACGTCAGAATAAAATAAAAAAAAAAAGAAAAGATCGAGCGGGGGAAAAAAAGAGAAAAAACCGGAAAAGTCAAAATAGAAATGTAAATTTTTTTTTTCGGTATGAGAAAAAACAAAATAAGGAAACTAAATATCAGGAAGTAAATTGACTTAAAATTTGAAATATATTTTCAACAAAAGACGCTTATATTATAAAATTGTTAATGTTCATAAATAAAATTTAATCACTCGGCGAAAAGTCATTTTGGAGGATATAATTTGAATATAAAGCACGCTATAGCCGAGGAAAACTGAAGACCAAGCAAAACAAACAAACGATACGAGAAAGAGAAATAGAATGCCTGGGTTATTCTCCATCCACGTCTTTTTTGACTTCTTTTTTCCTTTTATTGTACTTCGAATAATTCAGCCTCTCCGATATCATTTCTTCCCCCCCTCTTCTCTCCCTTCCGCTTTTTTCTTCCTTTTTTCCCTTTTTTTTTTACTTTTTTTGTGCAAAGGTGTAATAGAGAAAATCGTCTTTCCTTTTCGGGTAGGGAAAAAAAATTGAGAAGCGATTGTGGAGACGTGGAGATTCTGGTAAAGGAAATATTTGCAAAAGGGAGCTGTGCCGTGTGCAATAAATAGAAGCTTTTTGGTGAGTTGGGCCTTTATTGCTCAAAGGTGAGTTATACTTAGTTTTTGAAACGATACTAAGCTGTGAGTGTCACCGTCTGGCCATTTAAGGCCTGCCCGGAACTGAGGGAGTGCGCTTTTTTGTTTTCAACCATTGACGATTTTACTAGGAATATCAAATAACGTGGTGACTTTCCATAATCTTCCACATCGCAGTACGGGAGCCATACCATTAATCCAACTCGGCCTCCCGATATCTGAGCCTAGGCCTTGCCGATTACTACCCTCTTCAGCCCTAGGTCAGCATTAGCGAAGCTGCTGCCCTCCACTAACTCATATCCCTGAGAAGGGAGCTCACCACAGGGCAAGGACGACATTCCTTGAGCAAGACAAAACATGCCTAACCGGCTACCCCTACTTCGATCAACAACTAAGATTAAACAAAACAAATTTCATCAAAAAAATACTTGGGTAGCGGAAAATTCGCTTTGAAATTTAAATTTTAAAAAAGCCCGCCAAAAAAGCACCATGCAGTTGTGACGTCACACAACTGAGTCAAATCCTTGGTTGTTGTTAGTGGAATTTTCGCGCCAAAAAAATTAGCCAATGAAATAAAAGAGCTAGTCTAGAGAGCCTGAAAGGAGAGAGATGCCAACTCTGTAAATTGAATTCCTGGCTGTGACCAAATTTGTTTCAATCAAATTGGTGATGACGTCAGACGTCTTCTGCTGCTCCGTATTTAACGTATGTTTGGTCACAGCCAATCAGAAAGCAGTTAATGACGTCATTATCTTAAATATCATGGATGGTTGTTTTTGGCGGGCTTTTTAAAATTTAAATTTTCATTAAGAATTTTGAAATCTGTTAATGTTGTTTTTTAAAATCATGCAAGGAGCCCTAGAAGCCAATGAACGAAATAGGGTCACCAAGTTAACCCCAAACCTCTTCCTAGTTTTCTTTTAGCCAAAGTGTTTTTTCACATCCCCTGCTGGCCTCTGCATTTCTTGCTCCCTTGTACAAAACCAAAATCAATGTTTTGCTAATCTTTTTCTCTTGCCCTTCATCCTTAATTTGGGGCCCTTGGGCTTAGTTCAAGATGCCTTCCCTTGCTTCCGTTTTTAACAACTCCACAGGTTTCTTACTACTCAACAAAACTTAATTCTCCTTGAATTTAACTTTAATCCACTTAAAAAATTTCCTCACTTCATATTCGAATAAAAA